>OU015525.1:37328036-38740536 GCA_907165065.1 Caprimulgus europaeus
ATGTATTTAATGACTAGTGCTGACCTCTAGCGGCCTCGAAGGTGGTTTAGTAGTGGTTTCAGTTCCGTGATCCCCACCTCGGCCAAGCTCTGTGGCATTTTGTAAATATGCTCTCCGAGTGTTTCAGGAGCTAGCCATGACTGTTACGCCAAGAAATATTATTTGTGGTGTGAAGGCAGTGTGGCCACACTTCTAACAAATTAATCCTCAGAATAGGGTCTTGCTTGACTTTCCACTGCAGTTGGAATAACTACAGATTACTCCCTCAGTAAAATGTAACTGCTTTGCTCTTCATGACAGTTCCTGCCTTGCAGCCATTCTGCCAATATCAAGATTGATATGAGCCTGGGAACAGCCCCTGCCAACAATCTCTTCAGTTCTGTGCTCTGAACACAATTCATCTTCTCAGAGATAATAAATAACTGCTTAAATATGTTTCTAATAGCATGAAGGGGTTCACATTCAGTCATGCTTAATATGCTGTGCCTGTGGTACCTTAAACATAAATTTTCAGTCATATTTAACATCTGGTACCTTAAACTTAATAAAAGATTAAATAGGAGAACTGGAAAAACCAGTTAAGTCTTGCATGACTAATGACATTATGTGCCATCCAAGTATTTAAGTAGTTTATGCAATCTATACCTTTTATTGGCTGAAAACAAACCCTAGCAATTAGAATTTTAAAAAATGGGAAAGGTATTACTTTTGAAATTCATGCATGGCTGCAGGCATCGGACGATCAATCTCCAGCCTTTCTTTTCCCATGATCCCAAAGACATCTTTCGCCCGCTCCATATCACCAAAAATCTCACAGAAAATAAGAACTTGAACAAACTGTAGTTTTGAAAAGGTGAAAAACATTAGTTGCACACCCACTTTACTTAGTACTGTTTTAGAATAGTAAGAGAATTACTTTCAGCCTAGTACAGGTAACAAAATGAGATATGTTCTTATTTTGATTTTGAGAAAACGATCCCCACTAAAAATAATACATTAACAAAACAACTCCATGCACATGAGGATGGCATATGTTAATTCGACATGATTTAGTAATGGGAAAGAGATCTATATACTGGTAGGGCAATTCATATGAGTGAAAAAAAGAACTTCATTAGGCCCAACCCAAGAAACAATAAAAGTAAGGACAATAAGTATGTGACATAAGTATCAGCTATATAGAAGCTTCTCTGTGGGTGCCTGGAAAAGTGACATTCCTAGTCATGTGATAATTGTCATGTATTATGAGAAAAAGGAAGAAGCCAAAAAACAGGGAGGGAAATGAACATGGGGGTTTGTTGGCTACTTTCCTTAAAAAACACACGGATTTATGTCCATTCAGATTTTTCTCATGATGAATAGTTTTCTCCATCACCACCTTGGAACCATTGACCACTGCAGCCCTCCACAGCAGCAAGCAAAGTGATATTTTTGGGAGACAAAAGTGACAAGCAGAGAAATAACCATCAAATGGAGTGGATGGAGGGCTCATGGAAATGAAGTCAGAGAAATAATCTCAGCACCTCTGTCAGTGGGAAGCTTAGGATGAGACATCAGATATAGCTCTGCCATTCCCTTTGATAGCTAAAGAGAAGCCCAGGCCTTGGGTGCTGGGCAGCCTGGGTCGTAGGGGTGTACCTGGGAGGGGAGAGGACGTGAGGCAGAGGCCATGGGCTGGGGAATTAGCTCAAGTGGTAGAGCGCTCGCTTAGCATGTGAGAGGCAGCGGGATCGATGCCCGCATTCTCCAAAGCTTTTCATGCCTCTTGCCTGGACAGGAGGCCCTTTGCCTGATGCCCATATCCTCTGGGGGCTGTGTCTAGAGCAGCACATTCCATCGATCCAGGAAAGAGATTCTACTCCTTTTCTCAGCACTTCATCAATGGCCTCCAGAATAATGTGCCCAGCTTTGGACCTCTGTGTGTGTAGAAGAGATAGACCAAGCACAGTGATCTCAGAAGAAGGCCACCAGAATGGTTGGGAGCAGGTGCACTTGCCCATTGAGGAAAGGCCAAAGAATGTGTGATGGGCTCAGCTCCTGGGTTAGAGAAAACTTTGGGGGAGCTCAGCAGCAGCTTTCCAACTCTTATCTGGAGGTCATTGATTCAATAGTTAGACCTTTTAGTGTTGTGATTGCCCTAATATGACTGAATGGCCCTGAAAAGCCTCATGCAGGGCCTCCACCTCTGTCTATAGGTCCAAGAGCTCTATTCATGTTCCTTTCTGGACTTCTACTCTTTTTCCAAGTTACACAGTCAGAGTCTGGGTCCCTAGCTCAGCCATGCCTGTGGCTCCATCAATGGCTATGCCCAGCCACAGACAGAGACCCTTGATGCAGACGCTGATGTACAGAGGGACGTTCTGTCTTGATCTCATCTGTGTATTGTCAGTCTGGACCTGCCTGGTGCTCACTGACACGATTGTCATTCTGACCTTTGCAATGACTTTCTTGGGTTGCAGCTGTCCCTTCCCCACCATGACGACAGTGCCTTCTGTTCTGGATGCTCTCTTAGAACAAGCCTTCATGGCTGGGTCTGTCCTGGTCAGGTGACAGTGACAATGTGGGTCTAAGGCAAGTCCTTCCTTCTTCGTGCTGAAGAGAGTCATGCAGGTGTGCAGGGCTGGTGTGAGAGGTGGCTGTTTGGATGAGGGTGTGATGAAGGCGTGAGGTGTCAGGGTGCCATGGTTCCTTCGATAGCTCAGCTGGTAGAGCGGAGGACTGTAGGCTCCCTTGCACGGCCATCCTTAGGTCGCTGGTTCAACTCCGGCTCGAAGGAGTGCCCTTTTGGCTCTGGCCCAGACTCTGCCACACCTCTGCCTTTTGGCCCTGTCCCAAGTGGCTGCCCTTCAAGGGCCAAGGGCAGAACAGCCTTGAGCTCTTGCCTGTGGTGGGGAGGATGACCAGCCAAGGCAGTTTCAGGTAAACCTGGGTACGGGATGGTGGACTTGAGCACTGGGGTTATAAGGAGGCACCTCCATCAGGCAAGTGAATGGGTGAGTGTTGGTGTGAAAGCAAGGCTGATAGAAGGCCCAGGCCTTGGGTGCTGGGCAGCCAGGTTCATAGGTGGGTACCTGGGAGGGGAGAGGATGTGAGGCAGAGGCCATGGGCTGGGGAATTAGCTCAAGTGGTAGAGCGCTCGCTTAGCATGTGAGAGGCAGCGGGATCGATGCCCGCATTCTCCAAAGCTTTTCATTCCTCTTGCCTGGACAGGAGGCCCTTTGCCTGAGGCCCGTGTCCTCTGGTGGCTGTGTCTAGAGCAGCACATTCCATGGATCAAGGGAAGAGATTCTACTCCTTTTCTCAGCATCTCATCAATGGCCTCCCGAATAATGTGCCCAGCTTTGGACCTCTGTGTAGAAGAGATTGACAAAGCACAGTGACCTCGGAAGAAGGCCATCAGAATGGCTGGGAGCAAGTGCACTTGACCGTTGAAGAGATGCGAGTGAATGTGTGATGGGCTCAGCTCCTGGATTAGAGAAAACTTTGGGGGAGCTCAGCAGCAGTTTTCCAACTCTTATCGGGAGGTCATTGATTCCATAGTTAGACCTTTAAGTGTTGTGATTGGTGGAGGAATGAGAAACAAGGGCCTACAACTTAAGCAAGACAGGTTCCATTTTTTTTCCCCTCGGGACAGCCAAGCAAGGGAAGAAGGGTGCCCAGGGGTCTATGTAGTCTCCATGTTTTGAGGCTGGCCTGAGTGGAATGGCTGAAGCCTTGAGCAAGCTGCAGTGATCCCAGAGCTGGGGCTGTTTGGAGGTGGTTCGAGTAAGATGTGCAGAATTCTCACCCTAGCTGATTTCTTTCACTGCTCTGTCATGGAG
Source organism: Caprimulgus europaeus (assembly GCA_907165065.1). The sequence goes on from OU015525.1 coordinate 37,331,858, forward strand.
ACAGAGCTGGGAGATGGCACTGCAGGTCCATCAATAGCTCTGCTGGTGCAGCAGAAGATTGCAGACTGCCTTGCATGGATACCCTGATGTTTCATCGACACCCTGGGTGCCCTAATACGTCTGAATGGCCCTGACCAGCCACATGTGGGGCCTCTGCCTCTACTCATGGCTCTATAAGCTCTATTTATGTTCAGTCTGTTTCCATGTTACAGCGTAAGAGTCCCAGTCTCCAGCTAAGCCATGCAAATGGCAATTACTCGCCACAGAGACCCTTGATGCAGATGCTGACGTGCAGGTGGAAGTTCTGATTTGACGGCATCTGTGTGTTGTCAGTCTGGACCCGCCTGGTGCTGACTGGACGTGGTCGTCAGTCTGACCTATGCAGTGAGTTCCTGATGTGCAGTTGTTCCTTCCCCATTGTGACGATAGTGCCTTCTGTTCTGGATGCTCACTTGGAGTGAGCCACCACGGCTGGGTCTGTCCTGGTCAGATGATGTGGACCTGAGAGGTTGTAGAAGATGTGGGTCTAAGGCAAGTCCTTCCTTCTTCGTGCTGAAGAGAGTCATGCAGGTGTGCAGGGCTGGTGTGAGAGGTGGCTGTTTGGATGAGGGTGTGATGAAGGCATGAGGTGTCAAGGTGCCATGGTTCCTTTGATAGCTCAGCTGGTAGAGCGGAGGACTGTAGGCTCCCTTGCACGGCCATCCTTAGGTCGCTGGTTCAACTCCGGCTCGAAGGAGTGCCCTTTTGGCTCTGGCCCTGCCACACCCCTGCCTTTTGGCCCTGTCCCAAGTGGCTGCCCTTCAAGGGCCAAGGGCAGAACAGCCTTGAGCTCTTGCCTGTGGTGGGGAGGATGACCAGCCAAGGCAGTTTCAGGTAAACCTGGGTATGGGATGGTGGACCTGAGCACTGGGGTTATAAGGAGGCACCTCCATCAGGCAAGTGAATGGGTGAGTGTTGGTGTGAAAGCAAGGCTGATGAGAAGCCCAGGCCTTGGGTGCTGGGCAGCCAGGTTCATAGGTGGGTACCTGGGTGGCGAGAGGACGTGAGGCAGAGGCCATGGGCTGGGGAATTAGCTCAAGTGGTAGAGCGCTCGCTTAGCATGTGAGAGGCAGCGGGATCGATGCCCGCATTCTCCAGAGCTTTTCATTCCTCTTCCCTGGACAGGAGGCCCTTTGCCTGAGGCCCGTGTCCTCTGGGAGCTGTTGGGAGCTAGATGTTTACCTGGGTTGTACAGAGGAAGACAGGTAGCACCCAGGGCTGTATCTAGAGCAGCAATTTATGTGGATAGAAGGAAAAGATTCTCCCAATTTTCTCAGCACTCCATCAATGCTCTCCAGAATAACGTGCCCAGCTTTGGACCTCTGTGTAGGAGAGAGATACAGACCAAGCATAGTGACCTCAGAACAAGGCCACCAAGATGGCTGGGAGCAAGTGCACTTGACCGTTGAAGAGATGCGAGTGAATGTGTGATGGGCTCAGCTCCTGGGTTAGAGAAAACTTTGGGGGAGCTCAGCAGAGGTTTTCCAATTCTTATCTGGAGGTCATCGATTCAATAGTTAGACCTTTTAGTGTTGTGATTGGTGGAGGAATGAGAAACAAGGGCCTACAACTTAAGCAAGACAAGTTCCATTTTTTTTCCCCTCAGGACAGCCAAGTAAGGGAAGAAGGGTGCCCAGGGGGCTATGTAGTCCCCATGTTTTGAGGCTGGCCTGAGTGGAATGGCTGAAGCCTTGAGCAAGCTGCTGTGATTCCTGAGCTGTTGCTGCTTGGAAGACAGTGCTGGAATGGAAAACTATTGAGGCCTCATCGAGCCGATTTCTTTCACAGCTCTGTCATGGAGGAAGGGCTGGGAGAGGACCCGGTCCATCAATAGCTCTGCTGGTGGAGCAGAGGACTGCAGGCTACTTTGCATGGCTACCTTTACATCTTGTCATGGCCCTGAGTGCCCTAATACGTCTGAATGGCCCTGAAAAGCCTCATGCAGGGCCTCCACCTCTGTCTATAGGTCCAAGAGCTCTATTCATGTTCTTTTCTGGACTTCTACTCTTTTTCCAAGTTACACAGTCAGAGTCTGGGTCCCTAGCTCAGCCGTGCCTGTGGCTCCATCAATGGCTATGCCCAGCCACAGACAGAGACCCTTGATGCAGACGCTGATGTACAGAGGGACGTTCTGTCTTGATCTCATCTGTGTATTGTCAGTCTGGACCTGCCTGGTGCTCACTGACACGATTGTCATTCTGACCTTTGCAATGACTTTCTTGGGTTGCAGCTGTCCCTTCCCCACCATGACGACAGTGCCTTCTGTTCTGGATGCTCTCTTAGAACAAGCCTTCATGGCTGGGTCTGTCCTGGTCAGGTGACAGTGACAATGTGGGTCTAAGGCAAGTCCTTCCTTCTTCGTGCTGAAGAGAGTCATGCAGGTGTGCAGGGCTGGTGTGAGAGGTGGCTGTTTGGATGAGGGTGTGATGAAGGCATGAGGTGTCAAGGTGCCATGGTTCCTTCGATAGCTCAGCTGGTAGAGCGGAGGACTGTAGGCTCGCTTGCACGGCCATCCTTAGGTCGCTGGTTCAACTCCGGCTCGAAGGAGTGCCCTTTTGGCTCTGGCCCTGCCACACCTCTGCCTTTTGGCCCTGTCCCAAGTGGCTGCCCTTCAAGGGCCAAGGGCAGAACAGCCTTGAGCTCTTGCCTGTGGTGGGGAGGATGACCAGCCAAGGTAGTTTCAGGTAAACCAAGGTACAGGATGGTGGACCTGAGAACTGAGGTTATAAGGAGGCACCTCCATCAGGCAAGTGAATGGGTGAGTGTTGGTGTGGAAGCAAGGCTGATGAGAAGCCCAGGCTTTAGGTGCTGGGCAGCCAGGTTCATAGGTGGATACCTGGGAGGGGAAAGGACGTGAGGCAGAGGCCATGGGCTGGGGAATTAGCTCAAGTGGTAGAGCGCTCGCTTAGCATGTGAGAGGCAGCGGGATCGATGCCCGCATTCTCCAAAGCTTTTCATTCCTCTTGCCTGGACAGGCGGCCCTTTGCCTGAGGCCCGTGTCCTCTGGGAGCTGTTGGGAGCTAGATGTCTACCTGGGCTGTACAAAGGAAGACAGATAGCACCCAGGGCTGTATCTAGAGCAGCAATTTATGTGGATAGGAGGAAACAATTCTTCCCATTTTCTCAGCAGTCCATCAATGGCCTCCAGAATAATGTGCCCAGCTTTGGATCTCTGTGTAGAAGAGAGACATAGACCAAGCACAGTGACCTCACAACAAGGCCACCAGGATGGCTGGGAGCAGGTGCACTTGACTGTTGAAGAGATGCAAGTGAATGTGGGTTGGCTCAGCTCCTGGGTTAGAGAAAACATTGGGGTTGCTCAACAGCAGCTTTCCAATTCTTATCTGGAGGTCATTTATTCAATAGTTAGACCTTTTAGCGTTGTGATTGATGGAGGAATGAGAAACAAGGGCCTACAACTTAAGCAAGACAGGTTCCATTTTTTTTTTCCCCTCAGGACAGGCAAGCAAGGGAAGAAGGGTGCCCAGGGGGCTATGTAGTCTCCATGTTTTGAGGCTGGCCTGAGTGGAATGGCTGAAGCCTTGAGCAAGCTGCAGTGATCCCAGAGCTGGGGCTGTTTGGAGATGGTTTGAGTAAGATGTCCGGCATTCTCATCCAAGCTGATTTCTTTGACTGATCTGTCCTGGAGACAGAGCTGGGAGAGGGCACTGCAGGTCCATCGATAGCTCTGCTGGTGCAGCAGAAGACTGCAGACTGCCTTGCATGGATACCCTGATGTTTCATCGACACCCTGGGTGCCCTAATACGTCTGAATGGCCCTGACCAGCCCCACGTGGGGCCTCTGCCTCTACTCATGGCTCTATAAGCTCTATTTATGTTCAGTCTGTTTCCATGTTACAGCGTAAGAGTCCCAGTCTCCAGCTAAGCCATGCAAATGGCAATTACTCGCCACAGAGACCCTTGATGCAGATGCTGACGTGCAGGTGGAAGTTCTGATTTGACGGCATCTGTGTGTTGTCAGTCTGGACCCGCCTGGTGCTGCCTGGACGTGGTCGTCAGTCTGACCTATGCAGTGAGTTCCTGATGTGCAGTTGTTCCTTCCCCATTGTGATGATAGTGCCTTCTGTTCTGGATGCTCACTTGGAGCGAGCCTTCATGGCTGGGTCTGTCCTGGTCAGGTGAAAGTGACAATGTGGGTCTAAGGCAAGACTTTCCTTCTTCGTGCTGAAGAGAGTCATGCAGGTGTGCAGGGCTGGTGTGAGAGGTGGCTGTTTGGATGAGGGTGTGATGAAGGCGTGAGGTGTCAAGGTGCCATGGTTCCTTCGATAGCTCAGCTGGTAGAGCGGAGGACTGTAGGCTCCCTTGCACGGCCATCCTTAGGTCGCTGGTTCAACTCCGGCTCGAAGGAGTGCCCTTTTGGCTCTGGCCCTGCCACACCTCTGCCTTTTGGCCCTGTCCCAAGTGGCTGCCCTTCAAGGGCCAAAGGTAGTCCAGCCTTGAGCTCTTGCCTGTGGTGGGGAGGATGGCCAGGCAAGGCAGTTTCAGGTAAACCTGGGTATGGGATGGTGGACCTGAGCACTGGGGTTATAAGGAGGCACCTCCATCAGGCAAGTGAATGGGTGAGTGTTGGTGTGAAAGCAAGGCTGATAGGAAGCCCAGGCCTTGGGTGCAGGGCAGCCAAGTTCATAGGTGGGTACCTGGGAGGGGAGAGGACGTGAGGCAGAGGCCATGGGCTGGGGAATTAGCTCAAGTGGTAGAGCGCTCGCTTAGCATGTGAGAGGCAGTGGGATCGATGCCCGCATTCTCCAAAGCTTTTCATTCCTCTTGCCTGGACAGGAGGCCCTTTGCCTGAGGCCCGTGTCCTCTGGTGGCTATGTCTAGAGCAGCACATTCCATGGATCAAGGGAAGAGATTCTAGTCCTTTTCTCAGCATCTCATCAATGGCCTCCAGAATAATGTGCCCAGCTTTGGACCTCTGTGTAGAAGAGATCGACGAAGCACAGTGACCTCGGAAGAAGGCCATCAGAATGGCTGGGAGCAGGTGCACTTGCCCATTGAGCAGATGCGAGTGAATGTGTGATGGGCTCAGCTCCTGGATTAGAGAAAACTTTGGGGGAGCTCAGCAGCAGTTTTCCAACTCTTATCGGGAGGTCATTGATTCCATAGTTAGACCTTTAAGTGTTGTGATTGGTGGAGGAATGAGAAACAAGGGCCTACAACTTAAGCAAGACAGGTTCCATTTTTTTTCCCCTCGGGACAGCCAAGCAAGGGAAGAAGGGTGCCCAGGGGGCTATGTAGTCTCCATGTTTTGAGGCTGGCCTGAGTGGAATGGCTGAAGCCTTGAGCAAGCTGCAGTGATCCCAGGGCTGGGCTGTTTGGAGATGGTTTGAGTAAGATGTGCGGCATTCTCACCCTAGCTGATTTCTTTGATTGATCTGTCATGGAGACAGGGCTGGGAGATGGCACTGCAGGTCCATCAATAGCTCTGCTGGTGCAGCAGAAGACTGCAGACTGCCTTGCATGGATACCCTGATGTTTCATCGACACCCTGGGTGCCCTAATACGTCTGAATGGCCCTGACCAGCCACATGTGGGGCCTCTGCCTCTACTCATGGCTCTATAAGCTCTATTTATGTTCAATCTGTTTCCATGTTACAGCGTAAGAGTCCCAGTCTCTAGCTAAGCCATGCAAATGGCAATTACTCGCCACAGAGACCCTTGATGCAGATGCTGACGTGCAGGTGGAAGTTCTGATTTGACGGCATCTGTGTGTTGTCAGTCTGGACCCGCCTGGTGCTGCCTGGACGTGGTCGTCAGTCTGACCTATGCAGTGAGTTTCTGATGTGCAGTTGTTCCTTCCCCATTGTGACGATAGTGCCTTCTGTTCTGGATGCTCACTTGGAGTGAGCCACCACGGCTGGGTCTGTCCTGGTCAGATGATGTGGACCCGAGAGGTTGTGGACCATGTGGGTCTAAGGCAAGTCCTTCCTTCTTCGTGCTGAAGAGAGTCATGCAGGTGTGCAGGGCTGGTGTGAGAGGTGGCTGTTTGGATGAGGGTGTGATGAAGGCGTGAGGTGTCAAGGTGCCATGGTTCCTTCGATAGCTCAGCTGGTAGAGCGGAGGACTGTAGGCTCCCTTGCACGGCCATCCTTAGGTCGCTGGTTCAACTCCGGCTCGAAGGAGTGCCCTTTTGGCTCTGGCCCTGCCACACCCCTGCCTTTTGGCCCTGTCCCAAGTGGCTGCCCTTTAAGGGCCAAGGGCAGAACAGCCTTGAGCTCTTGCCTGTGGTGGGGAGGATGGCCAGGCAAGGCAGTTTCAGGTAAACCTGGGTATGGGATGGTGTTCCTGAGCACTGGGGTTGTTAGGAGGCACCTCGATCAGGCAAGTGAATGGGTGAGTGTTGGTGTGAAAGCAAGGCTGATAGGAAGCCCAGGCCTTGGGTGCTGGGCAGCCAGGTTCATAGGTGGGTACCTGGGTGGCGAGAGGACGTGAGGCAGAGGCCATGGGCTGGGGAATTAGCTCAAGTGGTAGAGCGCTCGCTTAGCATGTGAGAGGCAGCGGGATCGATGCCCGCATTCTCCAAAGCTTTTCATTCCTCTTGCCTGGACAGGAGGCCCTTTGCCTGAGGCCCGTGTCCTCTGGAGGCTGTGTCTAAAGCAGTAGCTGTATCTAGAGCAGCACATTTCATGGATCAAGAGAAGGGATTCTACTCTTTTTCTCAGTACTTCATCAATGGCCTCCAAAATAATGTGCCCAGCTTTGGACCTCTGTGTAGGAGAGAGATACAGACCAAGCACAGTGACCTCAGAAGAAGGCCACCAGAATGGCAGGGAGCAGGTGCACTTGCCCATTGAGGAAAGGCCAAAGAATGTGTGATGGGCTCAGCTCCTGGGTTAGAGAAAACTTTGGGGGAGCTCAGCAGCAGCTTTCCAACTCTTATCTGGAGGTCATCGATTCAATAGTTTGACCTTTTAGTGTTGTGATTGGTGGAGGAATGAGAAACAAGGGCCTACCACTTAAGCAAGACAGGTTCCATTTTTTTTCCCCTCAGGACAGCCAAGTAAGGGAAGAAGGGTGCCCAGGGGGCTGTGTAGTCCCCATGTTTTGAGGCTGGCCTGAGTGGAATGGCTGAAGCCTTGAGCAAGCTGCTGTGATTCCTGAGCTGTTGCTGCTTGGAAGACAGTGCTGGAATGGAAAACTATTGAGGCCTCATCGAGCCGATTTCTTTCACAGCTCTGTCATGGAGGAAGGGCTGGGAGAGGACCCGGTCCATCAATAGCTCTGCTGGTGGAGCAGAGGACTGCAGGCTACTTTGCATGGCTACCTTTACATCTTGTCATGGCCCTGAGTGCCCTAATACGTCTGAATGGCCCTGAAAAGCCTCATGCAGGGCCTCCACCTCTGTCTATAGGTCCAAGAGCTCTATTCATGTTCCTTTCTGGACTTCTACTCTTTTTCCAAGTTACACAGTCAGAGTCTGGGTCCCTAGCTCAGCCATGCCTGTGGCTCCATCAATGGCTATGCCCAGCCACAGACAGAGACCCTTGATGCAGACGCTGATGTACAGAGGGACGTTCTGTCTTGATCTCATCTGTGTATTGTCAGTCTGGACCTGCCTGGTGCTCACTGACACGATTGTCATTCTGACCTTTGCAATGACTTTCTTGGGTTGCAGCTGTCCCTTCCCCACCATGACGACAGTGCCTTCTGTTCTGGATGCTCTCTTAGAACAAGCCTTCATGGCTGGGTCTGTCCTGGTCAGGTGACAGTGACAATGTGGGTCTAAGGCAAGTCCTTCCTTCTTCGTGCTGAAGAGAGTCATGCAGGTGTGCAGGGCTGGTGTGAGAGGTGGCTGTTTGGATGAGGGTGTGATGAAGGCGTGAGGTGTCAGGGTGCCATGGTTCCTTCGATAGCTCAGCTGGTAGAGCGGAGGACTGTAGGCTCCCTTGCACGGCCATCCTTAGGTCGCTGGTTCAACTCCGGCTCGAAGGAGTGCCCTTTTGGCTCTGGCCCAGACTGTGCCACACCTCTGCCTTTTGGCCCTGTCCCAAGAGCCTGCCGTTCAAGGGCCAAGGGCAGAACAGCCTTGAGCTCTTGCCTGTGGTGGGGAGGATGACCAGCCAAGGCAGTTTCAGGTAAACCTGGGTACGGGATGGTGGACCTGAGCACTGGGGTTATAAGGAGGCACCTCCATCAGGCAAGTGAATGGGTGAGTGTTGGTGTGAAAGCAAGGCTGATAGGAAGCCCAGGCCTTGGGTGCTGGGCAGCCAGGTTCATAGGTGGGTACCTGGGTGGCGAGAGGACGTGAGGCAGAGGCCATGGGCTGGGGAATTAGCTCAAGTGGTAGAGCGCTCGCTTAGCATGTGAGAGGCAGCGGGATCGATGCCCGCATTCTCCAAAGCTTTTCATTCCTCTTGCCTGGACAGGAGGCCCTTTGCCTGAGGCCCGTGTCCTCTGGAGGCTGTGTCTAAAGCAGTAGCTGTATCTAGAGCAGCACATTCCATGGATCAAGGGAAGGGATTCTAGTCCTTTTCTCAGCACTTCATCAATGGCCTCCAGAATAATGTGCCCAGCTTCGGACCTCTGTGTAGAAGAGAGATATAGACCAAGCACAGTGACCTCAGAAGAAGGCCACCAGAATGGCTGGGAGCAAGTGCACTTGCCCATTGAGGAAAGGCCAAAGAATGTGTGGTGGGCTCAGCTCCTGGGTTAGAGAAAACTTTGGAGGCCATGGGCTGGGGAATTAGCTCAAGTGGTAGAGCGCTCGCTTAGCATGTGAGAGGCAGCGGGATCGATGCCTGCATTCTCCAAAGCTTTTCCTTTGCCTTGCGTGGACTCAGGACCCTTTGTCTTGAGGCCATGTCCTCTGGGGGTTGTGGCAATCTGAAAGTGCACCAGTGCATCCAGGGCTGCACCAAGGGCAGGATGGGCTCTGTATCTAGGTATGTAACTCTCCACTTTGCCTCGGGGCCCAAGCTGTCCCGTGCCCAGAGCAGGAGAACATCCAGGGCTGTATCATGAGTAGCACAGGCCATTTGAGTAAGCATAGGTAAGTAATTACCGCTCTTTGTTTTGCAGTCATTAAATGGCATTCTGAATACTGTATACATTTTCTAAGAAAACTCTATATCATCAATATGTACTCTCTTCACAGAGGTGTTGATGTTCTTATTTATTTGTAAATAGTCTATCAAACTATATCTTTTCAAAATTCTGATGAAAACATAGTTAATACAGTATCTCTCTGCATTTTACTTCAGTGTTGAAGTCAAAGGACAATTTAAGTTCTTATGCCAAAAAAGTTTCTAAAGGTTTTTTTTCCAGGGTATTGAACACAAAGAGATCTCCTTTGAAATTCTGCTGATTAGTAGCCTGTTAGCTTTACTCCTTGATAAATTGCACTGTGCCAAACTCCAAATAAAAGCACAGAGGTGTACCTCCGTCATGTTTATTAAAAAGTAAATTTTGCCCTGGGCTGTGGTAGTATGATTAATACTGAGTTAATTAATAATGGCAGGAAACTCAGAATCGGGTATTGCTAGTTTTATACCTTGTACTAAAGAATACCAGTTCAGCAGCAGATTTTTGGATTAGCATAAATTAAAAGATAATTAAAGCAAATCTATGAGACTGACTCATCATTTTATCTTGCAAATATTTACAGCTACTCCATTAAAAGTGAATCCCTCTGACATTTCCACTTTAGTCAGAAGCAGCCTTTTTTTTGCTATAATTACTAATAAAGATGGATAAAGCACCACTGTCAGTTTTACCACAGATCACTGTGTAAATCATCCTTCTTCATGTTCAGCATTAAATATAGTTAATTCCATTTTACATTCTTCCATGACAACTCTCTCCTTTGGGGATTAAAGAAGGCCTCTTTTCCATAAATTTAAATATAAAAGCAACAGGAAAACATGAGGTTTGATCCAGAACATGATTTCTGCAGCCAGGCTATACTACAGGGACACAGAAGGTGCAAGTCATGAGTGAGTTTGATACTGTAGTAAGTTTATTCCCCAATGGTATAGTTATGCAAGACAACAGAATCATGGGATGTGAATAGTTTTCCTTCCATGACATGAAGAGTTTGAACATTCACTACCTCTTCTACCCTCACTGAATACAGGACTTTAGGAACAGAAAGTGGGAGAAATGTAATTTGTTCAAAAACACAGAGGACAGAGTCCCAGCAAAATTCAAACTAAACAATGATGCAAGTAGATCTATTTCATGATCTCTTTTTCAGTTCAAATATATTCTTGCATTTGATAGGAAAAGCAAGCTGTGTTAAAGTTTGACTGCTAATATAGTGCGACTAACACCACTCAGAATTATGCTGTAATAAAAATTTTACTATATTTATTAAACCTGCAAGTCCATGTCTGGCATATTTCAATGTCAGGAACATCCATTTCACTCATGACATTTAAAGTTCTTTCTCTTTTTAATAGCAGCAGAACAGATTTAAGAGGAAAATGACCCGTAAAGTCTTCCATTCTCACTTCTTGTTACATTATTTTGATAACTTGTGTTTGAGTAAAGCTTATCTTAAAGTCCTCTCTTCTTTTTCAATAGAGACCCTACCATTTCCTGTGCCAGTGTGGTTCAGTGGTTTGTTACGCTCACTGTTAAAACTATGTACCTCTTTTTCAACTCAAATTGCCTTTAGATTTGAAGCACTGGTTTTGGTTATGCCTGTCTTTATAAAGTGAAGAACCCTCTCACACCTAGAATTTTTCCTCTTCAAAGATATTACACACTGTAATCAAATAATCCATCCGTCATCTTTTTTATGACAAGATAAACTCATCAAACTCCTTATGCCTCTTACTCTAGTTATTAAATCTTTACTATAGTACTTTTCTGCATTGGCTTTACTTTCCAACATACTTCAGGGAAGGTTGTTAACAGAAGAACTGGGTGCAGTATTCAAAAACTGCACTTCACAAGCATATTTTGTGTTATTTTATCCTGACAGACTGACCTCTCATTCAGCTAGATTAAAACATTTTAGGTGAAGCACACAGACTGCTTGTGGGATGAAATCAATAGATTCACATTGCATCACCTCTGATCCTGTTCAGGCTCATAATGCAAACAAAAAATACTGTAACAATGAATGTCTACAGTGCAGGTAATTTGGAAGGTTTTACCATCATAATCATGCCAGACACAAACAAGCATTTTTAGACATCCAAAGCACATTTTACATACCTGTAGGACTTCTTAATCTCGTCATGTGTTGCTCCCTTCTCTAGGGCCAGAATTTCATATAGCGCTTCCCCTGATGTTGACAAAGCACGTTGCCTTTGTTCAGCCATGTTAGCCGTGCATTACCAAAGCTGCTAATGATGTAGAACAGAATTTAAAATAGCAGGGACTGCAAGTATATATGGTTAATATTTCTTATTGTTCATTATGATTCTGAACCTTATTCTTACTAACAAGTGCTGGTTGGGGATCTGAAGGTTTGGGGGCAGCCTGGGTTGCAGTGACCATGACATGGTGAAGTTCAAGATCTCTTGTGGAAGATGCAAGCCAATAAGTAGGGTTGCAGCCCTGGACTTTAGGAGAGCCAACACTGACCTCTTCAAGGACCTACTTCGGACTATCCCATGGACTAGAGTGTTGGAAGGTAAGGGGCCCCAGGAGAGTTGGTTAATGCTCAAGCACCACTTCCTCCAAGCCCAAGATCAGTGCATCCCTAGGGGAAAGAAATCAGGCAAGAGTGGCAGGAAACACATGTGGGTGAGCGAGGAGCTCATGGAAAAACTCAAAGGGAAGAGGAAGGTCCATGAAATGTGGAAAATTCCACCTGGGAGGAATACGGGAATTCAGTCAGGGCCTGCAGGGATGAAACTAGGAAGGCTAAGGCCCACTTGGAACTGAGTCTGGCAAAGGAGGTTAAAGATAACAAAAAAGGCTTTTTTAGGTACATTCATAACAAAAGGCAGACCAGGGAAAATGTGGGCCTGCTGTTGAATGAGGCAGGTGCCCTGGTAACAGGAGACACTGAGAAGGCAGAGATACTGAACGCCTTCTTTGCTTCAGTCTTTATGGCTAAAAGTTCCCCTCAGGAATCCCAGATGCTAGAGGGAAGAGAGAGAGTCTGGAGAGAGGAAGACTGCCCCTTGGTTGAGGACGAGCTGATCAGAGATAGCGTAAACAAAATCAATATACACAAATCCATGGGCCCTGGTGGGATGCACCCACGAGTGCTGAAGGAGCTGGCGGAATTGATTGCTAAACCACTCTCTATCATCTTTGAAAGGTCTTGGAGAACGGGAGCAGTGCCTGAAGACTGGAGGATGGCCAGTCTTCAAAAAGGGCAAGAGGAGGATCCAGGCAACTGCAGGCCAGTCAGCCTCACCTCCATCCCTGGGAAGGTGATGGAACAGCTCATTCTTGATACCATCTGTAAGCAGTTGGAAGAAAAGAAGGTTATCAGGAGTAGTCAACACAGTTTCACTAAGGGGAAATCATGCTTGACCAATCTGGTAGCCTCCTATGATGTAATCACCAGCTGGGTAGATGAGGGGAAAGCAGTGGATGTTGTCTACCTTGATTTCAGCAAGGCTTTTGATACTGTCCCCCACAACATCCTGTAGCAAAGCTTAGAAGGTAGGGGATAGATGAGTGGATGGTGAGGTGGATTGAGAACTGGCTGACTGGCAGAGCTCAGAAGGTTGTGATCAGTGGCGCAGAATCTAGTTGGAAGCCTGTAACTAGCGATGTTGCCCAGGGGTTGGTACTGGGTCTGGTCTTGTTTAACATCTTCATCAATGACCTGGATGTAGGGGTAGCATCCACCCTCAGCAAGTTTGCTGATGATGTGAAGTTGGGAGGAGTGGCTGACACACCAAAAGGCTGTGCTGCCATTCAACAAGACCTGGACATCCTGGAGAGTTGGGCAGAGAGGAACCTGATGAGGTTCAACAAGAGTAAGTGCAGAGTCCTTTACCTGGAAAGGAACAACCGCATGCATGAGTACAGGTTAGGGGCTGACCTGCTGGAAAGGAGCTCTGTGGAAAAGGACCTGGATGTCCTGATGGACAGCAGCCTGGCCATGAGCCAGCAGTGGGCCCTTGTGGCCAGGAAAGCCATCCTGGGGTGCGTTAAGAGCGTGGCCAGCAGGTCAAAGGAGGTTCTCCTCCTCCTCTAGTCTGCCCTGGTGAGGCCACATCTGGAGTACTGCCTCCAGTTCTGGGCTCCCCAGTTCAAGAAAGACAGGGATCAGAAGCAAAGCAGACAAACAAGTGATTCTCAGTAGAGTGGCCCAGCTACCTCCTTACAGTTCATAGTTCATCCTTCTGGATTTGAAGAACCAAACGTTTTTTAACCAGACCTAGCTAATGTTGGGCAACGACATGAAGAAACTCATATAAACCATAAATTAAAATGCCAGGTACCTAGCGTTCATAAGAGGAAGCTGCAGCTCTTTGATGGCAGACTTGCCACAACAAAACTCTCACCCCAGACTCTTTATTTCTTTATATGTTGCAATCTTCTCCAAATGCTGAGAAATGCTCACAGAAAAAGCTTAAAAATGAGCTGTAACCCTAGCCATAAGAAAAATTTCTGAGAACCTGTTTTGTTAGGTAAGACTACCTGCTCTGCTATTTTACCCTTCTCATTGCTGAGCTAGAAACACTATCTTGACATTATTCATATATTATTTACTAGGCCACATTTTAGTTCAGAACCAGCCATGTAACACTCTTAAGCTCTTCAGCTTTGTTCAATACCAAAAATAAAATAAAAAATCAGGTATATAACACACTAAGTCTGGCACATAGTATCTGATTTACTGGGATATCTAAATTTATTAATATTTATTTTAGTGTTTTCTTTTTCTGATAAACTAACACAATTTAGGGTCTTGTTATTTGCTGAAAAAACTTTCTTATTTTAAGTATTCTTATTTTAACACAAACCATCAACAAAATAGATTGAACTTTTTTTAAAAATTAATAATTAAGAATGAAATTATATATGAGCTTATAGATACTACTTTACCACCTGCAGTAGTTACAATGCTACTTGTATGTTCAGAGCATCTTTAGCATAATCCTAGGATCTATCCTGATCACACTAGAATCATGCAAGGCACATCAAGCTGTTAATGCACAAGATAATGGTGGGCAACCATGTAAAGTCACAGATATAGAGTTATTTAAAAATTCCATTATGTAGTGCTGATTAGCTACATGGTAACCCTGAAGAATAAAACACAAAGTTATGATGGATTGTATTCTGAAGAACTAAAAAGTAATGTAATTTGTACTTTCTCATAAAATAATTTTAGTAACCCAGTCAGCTATCGAAATTTAAACTCACTAGCCTATTCAGTCTTTTAGTGACTGATCACCCTGAAAGTCTAGCTATTCAAAGTTATTTCTTAATTATTTAAGGTATTTCTATAAAATACTAAAAGCATTGTGATATAACACTTTCCTAGAAAAACGTTATGCTCTCTTTATTAAGGAAGGTATAACAGTTACAATTTTAGTACTAGATCCATTCCTGATGGCTGAAATTATATGAGAATCCTATTTTCAAGCTAAGCATTTTTGTTCCAGTGGAATAGAGACAAGAAAATATTACTTCTTTGAATGACAATAAAACATATTTAAAGGCAATCCAAATTCTGATAATAATTCCACATCTTCTAAGAGGATGGGACCCCAGTTATCTTCAACATTTTCTGTGCAAATTTTATACTATCTAGGATGAATTATCTTATACAAATGTTGTAATAATATGGCTTTTTTCTACTGTACCCATAAGTCATTTGAATTCATGTTAAAAAATAAGGCAAGGTGATTCAAAGAGCTTACCTGCTGCAAAAAGTGATGGAAGACAGTCTGGCATATATGAACTCACAACATCATCAGTTCAATACCTTGATATCTTTATGCCAGTATAATCCAAAAGCAAAGCAGCAAGCGCCACCAGAAGCCCTGTTCCACGGAAAGCGGCTGCTGCTTGTCATCCTTCACAAACAAGGTTAAACAGGTCAGTGGAGTCTGATTACTCTTTTTGTTTGTTTGTCCAGTATCCCATTGGTTCTTTCTCAGGAAGACCTATGAAAGAACAAATAAAACATTCATTAGCCTAAAGGCTGATATATCTGAGAGTTAATGACACCAAAAAATATGGGACAACTGTGTCCCATATTGTTAGTTGTTGTTCTGGGCTTTACTCTTGATGGTGCTTTGAGTTTGTTTTTTTTTTCCCCACACAGATGTATTTTTTTTTTAAAGATACAACAATCTTACTCTAGAACTCAGTTCTTTGAGATCATCCAAAGCTTAGCTTTACCATATCATCCCTTCCAGAAGATGAACTGAGTAAGATCCTTTAGGACTCCTTCTGAGTTCTTATAATTTTTTATAACAAAACAGAAGATGTAGGGCATCTTCTCTTATTCTGATGGAGCTTCTCCTTTAACTAATACCATGAAAAAGTCTGGAGAGCCATTCCTTTCCATTTGGAATAGAGAAGACTGTAAATGCCAGAGACTTAAAAAAACCCGCTCTTGGGATGTCATCTTTGGAACAAAATACTTCATTCTTTGAACTCAAAAATTTTGTTTCCCAGATCACCCAATTCCAAATGATATGTTTTTGTGGTGGCTTGACCTTGGCTGGCTACCAGACACCCATCCAGCTGCTGTCTAACTCCTCCTCCACGGAAAAGGAGAAGAAAATAAGATGAAAAGCTCATGGTTCAAGATAAAATAGAGAGATTACTTACCAATTACTGTTGCAGGCAAAACAGGCTCAACTTGGGGAAAGTTAATTTGCTTTATTGCCAGTAAAAATAGATTTGGATGGTGAGAAACAGAGACAAAAATTAAAATAACGCCTTCCTCTCACCACCCTGTTTCCAGGCTCAAATTCACTCCTTTGTTTCCAGCTCTACCCCCTACCCCTGAATGGTGCAAGGGGGGTGGAGAATGGGTGGTTGTGGTGAGTTCGTAACAGCTCATCTGCTACTCCTTCCTCCTCACACTTCTCCCCTGCTGCAACCTGAGTTCTTCCCCCAGGCTGCAGTCCTTCGCAAAATACTCCAGTGTGAGTCCTCCATGGGCCACAGTTCCTGTCAGGAGAACCTGCTCCTCCAGGGGTTCCTCTCCACAGCCCACAGTTCCTTCAAGAAATATACATCTTCTCTGGTGTGGGGTCCTCCATGGACAGCAGTGTGGTTGTCTGCTCTGGTGTGGTCCTCTCCATGGGCTGCAGGGAAATACCTACTCCACTATGGTTGTCTCCATGGGCTGCAGGTGAATCTCTGCTCCGGTGCCTGGAACAGCTTCTCCTTCTTCAATGACCTTGGTGTTCACAGGGCTGTTTCTCACACGTTTTTTCCTCACTTCTCACTGCCATTCAGCGTTGTGCTCTTCCTTGTATACATTTTCTCAGAGGTGGTACTAGCTTGGCTGATGGGCGCAGCGGGGTCCGGTGCTGGGCCTGTTGTGGAGCTGGCTGTATCCTGCACGAGGCAGTCCCTGACCTCTTCCTGCTGGGAACTCCCTGCATCCTCCCACTACTTAAATCTTTCCATGGACACCCAGTACAATTTTATGCAGACTGAAGTCCTGCAAGTGGATTCATGGAGCCCCATAACTCAGTAAAATCTGCTTTGGCAAGAGTCAGTGAGTTTGTGCTTGGATTCTTCTGCATGACTGGAACTATAAATAAATAATTTTTTAAAACCCAAGAATAATTATCATAGAATCATAGAATTGTTTTGGGTGGAAAAGACCTTTAAGATCACTGAGTTCAAGTGAAAACCTAACACTGACAAGTCCATATTAATTATGATCACATAAAAACACTATCAAGAAAAAGGAAGCACAGTGTGACAGCTGATCAAAAACCATTGTTAAGTGGATGCTTTTCAATGTGAAGCATGCAATTTTAACATTTTTCTTGTTCTTAGGTAAATTCTTTAATTTAAAACATTCCCTCAAATTTCAGTTTTGGATGGGGACAAGGCAAGGAATATTTCAACCTAAAATGTGTTTTTCATAGTTTTGAGAAGTCAAAATAGCACAGTCAAAATATCTTTTCCAGGACAACAACAAACTAGGCAGAGCTAATTCTATTACATTGTGTGAACACAATAAACCAGATTATTCAATCAGTTTGCTCAATTTCAAACTCTGAAATGACTTTATAATTCTTGCAAAACAAACGAACTCAAAGTAAACTATTTAGTGGTAAGAATAAATGAAGGGGGAAAACTACAAAAGGAAGAAAATAAAATCACTCTGAGGCTTCCCAAATCCTCTGTACTTACATGGATCCTATTACCCTGTTCTGCAATCCTGTCACGTACCCAGACCTACCGTTCTGTGTGAGGACAGCTCCCTCTGGTGTGCTGAGCTAACACTGCTCTGTAACCTGGATCGCTTTTCTTACAAGCACTCTGGTTTTGTTTGAATTATCAGAATCTCTGCAAATCTATTTTTATATTTTTATTTATATTTTTTATATTTATTTATCCCCTCTGGGGATTCTATATCCTAAGCACATTCTAATGAATTTTTAAAAGACTCAAACTTTAATGAATTGTTGTAACTCTTTTGTCAGTTCAGCTATATAATTTATAATAATGTGTAATTTAATACTTATAATAAAATGTATAATTTAATACTTATTCACTCTTCTCATTAATTTTTACTCTTTTGTGTCGTGACATGTAATAGTGCACCACAAACCCACTGTGGCAGGCAACACAAAACTAAAAGACAGTCCTAGTCCCAAAGGATCTCATATCTAAAAAGTCTTACTTATGCTTTACATTTCATTTATATGTTTCACGCATTTCCAAACAGACAAATCAGAACATGTCTGGAAATGTAAAGCTGCATATCAGCCTATAAAAAATTTGAATCATGGCCCAGACAGAGCAGGAGGTCTGGGGTTGCTTCAGAAGTCTACAGTTATACACAACCAGAGCTAAGGGTTGAAGAACTCTGAGTCACTCTGGTCCTTCCTCCCACCACTCCCTCCTTTTCCTGGCTCATAGCAAGTTCAGGAACTAAGAGCCTGGAGCTGAAAGACTGGTAGGTACACATACATGCATGAAAGGACTGGCATCATTGCTCAACAGTGGTGTGAATTTTTAGCTTCCAAGGCAAAAAAAGGACAATTTTAAAAAGCTGAATTGTTTTCTTAGTTTGTTGAATCTGGCAGTGTTAATATTGACATCATCAAAGCATGAAGGAGATACAAGTGGTCAGACAGTACTCCTGACCTTCATGGACAACCAGCAGCTTCTGACTCTTTCTTCTAATAATGACAGGGAAAAAAAAAATCTCTGATTTTCCTCAGAGGAATTTGGGGAGTGAAATAAATCATCTTGCTGATGTGCTTTAGTAAATTCAGCAGGTTAAGGGAGGTGATCCTTCTCCTCTACTCAGCACTGGTGAGGCCACACCTGGAGTACTGTGTCCAGATCAGAGTCCTCCAGTACCAGAGAGACATGGACGTACTGGAGAGAGTCCAATGGAGGGTCACAAAGATGATGTAGGGACTGGAGCAACTCCCCTGTGAGGAAAGGCTGAGAGAGCTGGGAGTGTTCAGCCTGGAGAAGAGAAGGATCAGGGGATCTCATCAGTGTATATAAATATCTGAAGGGAAGATGCAAAGAGGATGGAACCAAGCTCTTCTTAGTGGTGCCCAGTGCCAGGACAAGAGGCAATGGCACACACTGAAACACGGGAGGTTCTCTCTGAACATCAGGAAACATTGTGAGGGTGACCAATTACTGGCACACGTTGCCCAGAGATGTTGTGGTGTTGCCATCTTTGGAGATATTCAAAAGCTGCCTGGACATGGACCTGGGCAACTGACTCTAGGTGGCCCTGTTTACACTCCCCAAAACTTTCCTAGTGTGATTACTATTATCATAAATTTCTGTGCCTTGTTCTGCCCAAAAATGTGGTAAGGACACCAGCAAGGATGTTGGAATTTATATTGGTGACTGACCAGAAGTGATAAGGGAAAGAAGGCAGGTAAGGAGAATGAAACAAGAGCTCTGGCTAGTTGATGACTTTTCACAGGTGAATGAATGTCAGCCTGAAAAAAAAAACCAAGTACAGCATGAGGGTATAAGCGAAGCACAGTAGGCTGATGAGATGAGAGAACACTGACACTGAGAAAGGGTGCATGGTAGTGTGTACTGGTTTTTCGCTCTTTGGGCAGGATCTGTCTTTTGTTTTATTTTTGAATATTGTGCTGTGGTGATGCCAACATTAATAACACCCAGCTGAGCAAGCTAATCAAAGGGCAAAAGACTGAGCAAGTGGAAAAGGATGCTTCTGCCAAGATGTGCTGGGCCTCTGGCTCAGGCGCAAGGATTGATTTTTGTTAACAAGGAAAGAGTACTTCTGAGGCAGCTATGTCCCAAAATGTTCTTCTTGTCGTCTCTTTTTAGACAGTTCTGTTTCACATGCTCCTGGACATCTAGTGCCCTGCCTTAACCGTATTGCATGCTACCTGTAGATATGCAAACAACCTTCTAAAGAAGAGAGAATTGGTTTAACATCCTTTCTTTGGAGGGAGCCTTTTAGATCCCAGACACGCCCAAAAATTCTACAGCAAGAAATTACATTCCTCTTGCCACATCTCTCTGTTACAGAATAGTTACTGTCATTACAGCTTCAAAAGTAATAACAGAATTGATTTAAATAATATGATTGCATTGCATCCGTTTTTAAATACATATAACTACATTGGAAAGAAGGTATTCCATCTGGTAACCCATCTGCATCTATACAAGAAGTAAGTATTCATAAGAGAACATTCATGTATTTGAATTCTCTGAACATATTGTGACCTTCTGTTACTATTCACATGGATTATCTCAAATTAAATATATGTTGGGTTTTTAATATCTTTCAACAACTGTAGTATTGGAAAAAAGTAGCAAACTCAAGAAGTATGAACCTTAAATGAACAGTCTGTTGTGTATCCAAATTGCTCATGCCTTTATATGGCCAGTTTGACACAGAGAGACAATCTAGAACTGTAACTTCCTACCTCATTCCAGTAAATCCAGTTCAAAGGCTTGGTGGACTACTTAAGTGATATGTATATAACCATTTTTTTCCCCCTAAAAGTTAAATCAGAGGCTTAAAAATGAAGTTTTGAGTAATAGTAATATAGTTACTTTTTCAACAAGATACTCGGTGGAACACTAGGAATTTTATTTTCATCTGCAGTTTAGGAGAAAGTTCCATCTACCCTCCCTAATTTAAAGTGGGTCATGGAAGTAGTCATAACTAAGATGTAAATCATAATAAACTCTCTTGCTTTAATTTCCATTTATTTCTGAAAAGCAAAGGACAGGAAGTCTCTAGTTCATATAGCTTTGACAACTCAGAGGTGAGTTATCTAGGACTTCAAGCAAAAGTGAAGTAAGATAGCCCCCTAATTCTTTACTTAGGGAGTGCCTTGGTAATTTATTTTGCAAACAGCTGTGGCACTTTGAAGCATTATTCTACCACTTCTTATCATAAGTTAACAAACCCACAGTTTTGGTAGCAGGGTTATTCATTTTAGCACAACCTAATCAGCTACAGCTAAGAATCAGTAAGATTAGCTTGAACAGTATAAATAAGTGCTTTGAACTATTTTTAAGCTCATTTTACCAGAAACAGATAAGCAGCAGCAGTACCACATCTTCTCGGTACCTGCTCCCGGGAATCAACAGCTGCTTTCAGCCCTCCCCACCAGGTACAACCTTTCCCCAGCACCTAACAGTTCTCTCCACTTGTTCCTCCTTCACATAGATTTCTTAAACCACCCTTTGATACCTTCTGCAGTCTTTGTCTAAGCAAACTCTTTCCTGAAATCCTCAACACGGTCCTCAGTTCCATCCTGCACCAGCCCCCTAAATATTCTCTCCCAAATTCCTACAAGCTGGCTCCTTACCAAAATTGTCCCCTGCAGGGACAGTCAGTAGCCATTTCTTTTTAAAGCTGCATTAATCCTCACATAGGAGGAGCTTTATGATTCTGTCTTAGAAATGCTTACTTGATGGCTGAGAAAGGGAAGCTCTTCCTGAAGTGCTGATGAGTAACTATCTTAACTTTTCTGGCTATCTAAATCCAGATAGGAATATCTGGCCAATGGTTGAGTTAAAAATCAAAGAATTAAAGCAATATGCAATCCCAGGAGTAGAGAAATTACAGATTAATGGATGAGAAGACAGAAGTCTCGGATACATCTTTTTTTTCTGAATGTCACTTACTGGGAGAAAGTAAAAATTCCTTAAAATATATTAGAATAAATATTTAACCAATAAAGTAAAGAAGCAAAAACATAAACACGAATGCTATTCTCCACATAGTAGGCATAGAAAAAGGTACTGGAAATATTTCCCAATAATTCATCAGACTACCATGTCAGTAAATTACTAGCATTATTGTTAACCATTTATCACAATTAGGGTTTCCCCTCCCCCCTCCCCTTATTATGACAAGACCTTTCAGCTAAAAAATACTCAGAGCTGAAACTTAAAGTCTGAACCTGTGGGCTTACAGTTGGCTCAAATCAATCTGGGGGCTGCCAGCAAAGGAGTGGTCCAAACTTTCACTGATTTTTTAAATTCTTTTTTTCCCCTTAGTTTTCGGTTAAATCAACTAAATCAACTCGCTAGTCTGACTCACTCCTGACTGGCACTATTACTAGAGCTGATGCAATGGAAGTGGTGACATCACACCTTTTCAGCAGCAGTAAAGTCTTACATTGTCTTCAGCTCACCACAAAACTGTTCCTTAAAGAGTATACAGGGGCCAGAATAGCACAGAAGCGCAAAGCACAAGCAAATTCTGTGAAAAATAGCACGAATTAGAAGAATTAAGACTCCTCCGGACTTGTCTGTGGCTATAGGATAGGCCAACCTTTGACAGCATATGAAATATGTCGGAGGCTTGTGCTGCCAGCTTTCCAGTGCCATGGGTGCGTGACACAACATGCTGTTTCCCTTGAAATGCTCTCTGCCAGCTCCATTTGTTCAAACAAAACTTTGACGGGTTAACCCTGCCCCGGCAGGATGACTGCTACAACAGAGCTCGGTTGCCCACACAGCCCTAACCCTCTGTGGTTCAGGCACCGCGTGTTCCTCTGCAACCAGGATAAAAGCAGACAGGCAGCATAAAATCCTCATGAAACGCTCTGCTAATTTGACAAAACTGTAATCATGTGCCCACACCTGATCCAGATCAAATTTGTACTGCTGGGTGATGTGGCATGGCCCAGCGCCAGCGGTAATGATTGTGGAACCACAGCGCTCGGCTAAGGCTTCTCCTGCAGAGGAATTACCTGTACAGGAGACTGTAAATACGGAATGTGGCCTATCGCTGCGGAAACAGCTTGTGCAGGCTCTCCAGAACATGCCCCGATCCGCACAGGAGAGACACACTGTAACCCCTTGCCAAACCACCTTTCTTTCTACCCGTAGAGGGAGGGTGCTGGGTTCGCCTCTGACTGAGTGCATTAAGCAGGGAGGGGGAAAAAAAAAAAGGAAATTACATGTCTGAGGTTTTTCTTTCGGGCAAGTCTCTTATAAAAATAAAGGAGTGTACAAATGTCTTTGTTTCCTTGCCAGCTTTTATAAGAACTAATTAAGACCAAGGAGAGCTTCATTTTCCTGTTTATTTCATACAGAGAACAGCTAATGAATTTAACCTATTGATGATTTTGCAGCTGCCTGCCTTAATTTGCTTATGATTGAGAAACAAAAAGCTAGTGTAGCAGCAACGAGTTGCCAAAGCCACGGAGCGGTCACTGGTGCACGATCCAGCTGTGTGATCAAACTTCAATTAGGCAGCTGTGACAACAGAGCACAGGCTGTCCTTCCGAGCAAGAAACCAGTATTAAAATCAAGGCAGCTGCGTAGTAGTTGCTTATTTCCAAGTCAGCTGATTTGTCCATATAAAGGTCAATATAATCGTAAAGGTGTAGAGCGCTGGCATTTATTCCCTGCTAAAGAACATCAGGCACTTTTCAACTTTATGATTTATCTATTGATCATAATAGAAAATTCAGGCCATAAAATTCAGTGGTAATCGCTATCAATAAAGGAAGAATTATGTTTTACCAGAAAACAATCTTTGGGGGTAAATATTCACAGGCCTTAGCATAACTCATATTTCTTAGTTCAGGCAAATCAATTACAAGGCATTTATTATATCAGAGTCCTATGGACTTTTCAGAAATCACATAGAATTCAATAAAGAATTTTATGGCTGCTATAAAACCTACAAAATTATTTTTAATGTCCTTTTCATTCGGAAGGTGAGATCCTAGCCCTATATAAATCAGTGACAGAACTTCTGATTGAGATTGACAGAAAATGAGCACCCAATCATTTGCAGCTCTTATTTATAAAATTTTCCATAAATTACTCTATGTGACTGGGGAACCTTATGGGTTTTACATATAT
This sequence comes from Caprimulgus europaeus, assembly GCA_907165065.1. The sequence goes on from OU015525.1 coordinate 37,355,324, forward strand.
TAAATTCTACAGTTTGGTTGGGTTTTTTTTAAAGTGGGAGAGAGGATGATTCACTCGAGGGGAACCAAGATACTTTATATTTTTTTGCTTTCCTTGGAAAAACAGCTATTTCAAAATATTCTTTCAAAATAATTTACAAATACTATATAGAGATTCACAAACAGTGGTATCCTAGCACCAGAGTACCTAAGCTACTTGTGTGCAGTCCTTGGGAACTACCACCAGCCCCCAGCCAAGGTTAACCCTGCGTCAGCCCATGCATGAAGCTTTGTACAATTCTAACAAATGGAAACTAGAATATCAAATAATGGCTAACTCTCCAAATTTTCACTGTTACATGTTTATTCTATTCCAAAGTCATGAACCTGGAGATGTGAAGCTTTTCCTGGGAAGCTGGGCAAAAGCCTTCTCCTGAGAGCAAGTAGAAACTGGCCACCAGCACCCTCTGGCTGGAATGTGGCAGCAGTATAGATAGATTTCTGGGTGTGCTTAGAGTCTCTGCCATAGAAAAGGGCACGTGTGTCGTACCAGAGCAGAACAGAATGCACATTGTGTATCACTTGGTAACAGTCAGCATGCGCTGCTGCTGTTCATTCACATTGCAGTCTCCGCTGCTGGTGCTAGGCACCTGCCTGGTTCATCATCAACTTTTGATGTCAGAATTTAAAAGAGACAATTTGCATTAACGGATTTCACCAATTCTTCCTTTTCCTGTTTGCACAGAATTATATAAAAGTCACATGCAATTTATATTAATGTATTGTCAGATACTGCATACAAAACAATGTTTGTTCTTGCCTTTGATAAGTGGCAATTAGAAATAAGTTTGAATGATGAAAATTTTTTATTTTTTTTACAAGTAGAGTTTAGAAAAATCTGTTTCATCAATTGTTTCTGCAAATGGACATTCATGCATATAGACAACATAAAGTGATAAGAAAACAAAAATATATCTGAAAAATGAATTGCAAAGCTTTGAATTCATATGTTGTTTGGGAGCGTAGCTCCATGCTGTATGTTTTTTTCCATAGCTTGCAAGAAATCAATCACTCATAATGCAAATGGTATTGACTTGCAGTGTATTGGTATTAGTTCTGACTTCTAACAAATTAAATTCAATACTCCCATTATCTGGGAATTGATCATCTTGGTGACAGATGCAATGATGTGTAGCTTGCCCACAGATCACCCCATTCAAGATCAGCAGCAATATAACCAATCTTTCACCAAATTAAGCTATGTGGGCCTATAGGTTCTCAAATTTTTGTGTTCTGCAGTAAAGCATCAGGATCTTTCTTTAGAAGCTTTTTGTCTTTTGAGGCAAATTGCAGGTATTGCAAAATGTGTTTTTTCCTACTTATTTTGTGTAATCATGAATTGAGTGTATAAGCAACACTGTCTGCATGACTGAGCAGATGTCATGGTTTACCCTGGTTTTAGGTACTCTATAAAACATGCTGTCTTGCAGGTTTTGAGCAATTTGCAAACTAGTATATATATTCATATTTTTTTACATTTTGGAATTCAACTGCTCAGTAAATAATTATATTAACAAATATTCAGAGTCCAAGGAGAGATTAAACATTTTATAAAAGTTGCTTATTTTGTTAGGCCTATGTTAGAAAAAAAATATTCCACAAACTTTCAGTCATGTGATTTAACCTAGAAAAATGCTGACGTGGTATTGATTTATGTAGATTTAACTGATGTTCTGACACATGGCTAGAGGGTGTTCTCCATAATCCTAACTCAGCAAAGCATGTAAGAACATGCATAAAATTAAGTATATACTTTGTACCACTAATACCTTATGCCAATTAACCCATCTTTTCGCTGCAGATTCTGCTATGCCTGTCTTGTATCATACATGTGATATATATATATTCCACATATATGTTGTATATTCTATATATATGTTATATATTCCACATATCTGTTACATATTTCAGTATATGTTACACATATATTCCAAAGAATATCTTTATATGAGATTTTAAAACTAGATTTTCTAAAATGAACTACTTTTGAATTATATGGTATCTGAGTAATCCCTTACATAATCCTGATTTATACCATGTAGGTGAGGTTGTATGGTACAGATGATGTGGTCTCACTGTGGGCTGACTCCAAAAAGAGCATTCCCATTGCCAGTTATATACCTGCACCTTGTACCAGCTGCGCTGTTTGGCTGGTCCCACTTTTTTGCAGGGGGCTAAGGTTCATTTTCTGCCAGCTTAAGTCCCTAAACTCTCCTGGCTTACCCTAGTGCTCAGCATCAGTAACTGGTGGGAGAGATGGGAGCGGTACAGCCCCTTTGCATAACAGCATCTAGCTTAGCTCCGATGTACATTAACCGCATTTCCAGTGCACTCCAGACCATTAAGAGGCCCAGCCCCTGTGTTTTAGTGCACTAAAACCTCCTCAGCTTTTAAACAAGAGACTCGTCTGTAATTAAATGTAAAGCTGGTTTTAAGAAATTGATGGGAAAATGTTCTCCTGGTACTCAGACTGGCTTTTATCTGAATACAAAAGTGAGTTTATCGGAGTTAATCCTTTCAGTATGCTCCTGTCTTACAAGAAAAATTTTCTTTCATTTGGTCAAGACAAAGGAATTCAGGAATTTCTGCAAACTAACCCTCCCATTGCTTTGTTGCATTTTTGTTGACATATTGGCAACATTCCTTCCAGTTTTAATTGGATTAAACACATAGAAATTTAGTGAGTTGTAAATCAGACAGGATTCCAGCTACCTTTTTGCTATTGTTAAAAACAAAAGGTCTAGCAAAGAATAAACCTAAACAAAACCAGAAAGTAATGACATATTTTTGCTGCATTTGTTCAGGTAGTTAATGGGAAGACTGGCAGAGTGACAGACATTTTTCCAGACTTTCAAGGAGAAATCATGTTAATGCTAACCCTGACACAATCTTTCCTTCACAAAGAAGTGTCAGGATGCTGCATGGTGGAAAAACATGAGTTGCTGCAAATATTTAATCCTCTCACTTCTGTTCACCTGAATGGGATTACTTTCTACTGCTACAGGCGTCGATAGAAGAGCAGTCCCACCAATTAGCTAAAAAGCCAGCACAAAAAAGATTAAATACTTGATTAATTTTTTATGCAAGCTCAAATTTAATGGAGGAACTGAAGTAGTATATTTCAGCATCTTTTGAAAAGGCAGAAAAAAATAACTACTTGGAATATAATGGAGTAATTTAATTTGAATGCTCATTAGTATACATTTTTACTACTAATGTGATCCTCTGAATGTAATTGTTAATTCTAATCATAGCTAATATTTATTACAACTTAGCACTTTTTGTGAGGGAATAATGGCACAAAATGACACTTCAATAAAGATAAAACTGAACAGTAAAAAAGCCAAAGAGCAAGAGGAAGGTAGGTGTAAGAAGAAGACTGATACGTTCCTGGATGCAGTCATACAAATTATCAGATGTGCAAATGCTGCAAGTTACTTCAGTTCCCATTTCTGATTTGCTTCATCCACCAAAGGGAGACTGTTGTTAATGTGTCCTTTTTTGTTGCTAGAAATTTTCCAATAATTTTAGCATATATATATAAAAACAACTATTCTACATTCTCATACAAATAAGCTTCTGCAACAAGGGAATGTGCTCATCTTTAATATAACCAGAAATAAATTAAGATGTTCTTTGTCTGAAAAATTCCAGTGTTATTAAGAAAGGTCTAATTTTTGAGATTTAAATTAAAAACGGCTTTCCTTTAGTTTTTGACAACACAACACAGTAAGATTAACAAGACACCTTTACTTCAGCCTAACTTGTAAGCAGGAACTCTAGCTCATTATTTCACTTCTAGCAGGATTTGATATTCTCAGTTTTAATACAAGACAACTTTACCACATGCCAGTAGGCCAGTAAAGAATCAGATGGGGCGCCAGGAATCTTTTGAACCTGAATACAACTTTCAAATCAAAACCTAACTCTCAGCCTCTCATTATGGGACTGCTTACTTAATTTTTTTAAAAAATCCAAGTCAAAATTGCTTTAAAAAAATCCTTCTTAAGACTGTGCTGAGAATTACATGCTTGTGCAAAGAAATCTAGAAAGGATGTGCAATTTCAATGAGGTAATGGGGAAACATAAAAAAAAAAAGTTACAACATCAAATCAAAATAGACCACTACATTTTCTAAAGACAGAATGGGTGATCATCATCATAATCAGATCATTATCATCTGCAGCTTATCATGGAGACTACCAGGTACCGTACACTGCATGGTGCATTGGAAAATGATTCCACTGGTGAATGTGCAACGCACTCATTATGTCTGTTCATAGGGGTCCAACCCCACTTCCATTGCCAACACAAAATCTGTGAATTTTCAGCTTCTTATAACACCATTAAACTTGTAAGCTGCACCTCTGAAACTGCACCTGGGGTTCTCATATCCTCCCACTCCAATATTAAAAATATTCTGCACATCAGCTGTTATTATGCATGTAAAAATGACACAAAGAGAAGCTTTCTCCACAGGCTTATGCTGACACCAACGCCCTTAGTCATTTTAACACTACTGTGGTACAAGGAATTTTGTCCAGACAACTGTAATCGCTGAGAAAACCAGAACTTCAATGGCTGGGACCATTTAAGCTGTGTGCACCCTAGCAAGCTCTGTGGAAATGTATTTAAGAAAAAATAAGAGTCAAAAGAATCACATTTCCACACTGTTATTGCAAATACTATCTTTAGTGGAGATACAAAAAGCTGTCTTTGAGCCAATATTAAACTTTTGACAGACTGTAACTGTGTTGAGAACTGACTTTTGTTAGCCTGTTTCCACAGGCTATAGTCCCTGTTTCTGGAGGCTATAACTTGTCAGTAAAACTCCAGTCTTAAATTAACCATAAAGGGGAATTCTTAGGGCTGGAAGAAAAGAAAAACTGAAACCCTCTGGGATCACTCTTTTTAACTTTTTGCTCCAGCTTGCTGCTTTTGGTGCAGAATTGGTACATGTCCATTAGCCAGTGTCAATTTAGTGAAATGGAATTTATTGCTAATATTGAAAATATTCTAAATAGTTTGTAATACAATACTCAAAAGACCAGAAACTGAAGCAAAAGCAAACAAGCAGTCTGCCCAAGCATGTCAAACCAACTTAATCTGCCCCCCTGAAGTGACAAAACCTGCAGCTAATGGGAACAGAGTATACGTGACATAACTCATCTTTGCTGACTCTGCCCTTCTACACAGTCCACCCTGACACTACTGTAAACAAAATCACCTGTCCCACGTCATCTCATCAACTTCATGGACACAAACCAAAGTGTCTAAATTAGGAGAAAGGCTGCACCATCTTCCTTCTTTTCAGTGAAGAGAAAGGCAACTCCTAAGAATAACTTGGATGGCCTGCTGTCTTTCCCTTAATTATTGACTATGAAATTAGTCTTAGGCAACTAGTCTCTAGGTTAAGCCTCTAAAGTTAGGAAAGATGAACCTAGGCCACAGAATAGACAAAGGTACTGCAATATGGGTGCAAAAATGTCTGGAAACAATTCCCAGAGGAGTCAGTAAGGGTTGACAGGATATAGTAAATACCATTTTTCAGGTTTCTTCCAGATCTTGGACTCACTCACAGAATCACAGAACAGTAGGGTTTGGAAGGGACCTCAGGAGATCATCTAGTCCAACCCCCCTGCCAAAACAGGTTCACCTACAGCAGGTTGCACAGGAAGGCGTCCAGACAGGTTTTGAACATCTCCAGAGATGGAGACTCCACAACCTCTCTGGGCAGCCTGTCCCAGGGCTCTGTCACCCCCACAGCAAATAAGTTTTTCCTTATGTTTAAGCGGAACGTCCTGGGTTCCAGCTTGTGCCCTGTTGATCTGTTTTGAGAGCATGCTTATTAAATATGCAGATGACAGAGAGCCAGAAAAGACCAAGTATATGGGAGGACAAGACTAGTATTCAGTCTTGACCAACTGAAAAAGAGGGGTTGAGGAAATCACAATGCACTCCAGTAAAGGCAAGTGCAAATTATCCCACTCAGGAAGGACTAACACACTGAGGGGATGGCTAAAAGTTCTACAGAAAATGAAATGAGGGCGCAGGGGATGGCAAACCAAACCAGAGTCAAGGATGTCATATTGCCACAAAAATTCAAACAAGCCCAATGCAGACCCAGGGCAAGGCAGAGGAAAGGGACACACCAAATTGGGACAGGAGTTTGCTTCAATTGGGCTGACAGATGTCTAAAAGTCCTGTGGAAATATATACTATTTACTCAGACCATAACACAGGGTAGAAAAAAAGGATGTATCTGGGTATGTGCCAGAGAGAACCCTGCCTTTTATACCATGTAACTTCTTCAGATAAGAAGAAAAGCTAGAAACTCTCTTCTGCTCGTCTTGATCATGTACCTGTGCACATAAATATTTTCCGTGTTCTTAGGGTGCTTTCAAAGTACAAGCATATTATGCCTTTGAGGGATCCTTATTTTCTGTTTAGTACAAGAAGGTGGGCAAAGCATCCTCTTCTGTTCAGACTGTTCAGTTCTGCCAGTGCAGGCTGGCTGTGCCGCACTGGCACTCCATGCTGTGCGGCTAGCCCAGCAGAATGTCCTACTGGTGTACCTGTGTGATTGCACCTTCTCTTCATAGCAACCAGGAAACTAAACTACCTCAATTTTTGTGATCTTCCATCCCTCCAGTCTCACAAGTGCCCCTCTTTGTGATAAATCTGGTCATCAGTAACACTTCTGTGCTAGACAGCACCCTGGAAATAGTAACAATGTGTAAAAAGACATTAACTGTAAATGTGTAAAGAATCATTGGAACTTTATTAATGCTCCCTAAATTTGAATAAACTCTGATGTGCTGTCGCTATTAAAAGCTTTATCTGCCATGATAAAGAAGCCACAATACACAGGGCTTACACAGGTGAACTATGGCACTCCATGATGCCATATGATGCATTTAAGAACTGCAGCACCGTGGCACTCAAAGAACTCCATGGTTCACAAGGAAAACAACTTAATTCAAACAAAATGCTGTGAATGAACACTTTGCTGTTGCTTCACCCCTGTAACAAAAATAAATGAAAACCTCTCTCCTGGGCTACAAGCTCCTAACTTGCAGCAAGACAAGACAGCAGACAGAATGGGCAGGACATAAGGCACAGAACATACATTCTTTCTGTAGCAAACTTATTTAGGCTGAAAATATGTGACATGCTATAATTCTAAGGCTTTGTCTGTCATCCTGAGGTGGGATTCTTCCTTGTAAACTTCTGGTAATACTGTTAACTTCTATATTCTTTAAAAATCGTAATTTGTGTCCTGAAAGCAGAACGCTTACGGAATCAGTCACTGCCTAGAAAATCTATGCTTACTTCATAAGAATGTATTTCAGATTCCTTAAAGGTGTTTATGTAACATTAATTAGAGATCAAAGACAATTTTATTATTAGTGAGGGAAAGGAAAATGCTGATTATGTTATCTAAGGATATACTGGCTCAGACTGACCACTAATATGAACTAGTTTCAACTAGTCAGATGGAAAGTACATAGAGCTGATAGGAACCGTAAAACACATTATCAATAATCTTTATTTATAGTTCGACCTTGTAGGATTGAAATATACTATGTATATTCAGTGAAAGTAAGAATATGCTACTTTTTTTTCCTATAAAACATGATATGTTGTTCATAAATTTAACTTTAGGTTGACTACAGTAAAAATCCATCCTGCCTGAGTATGGAAAACTGATTTGTTATTAGTAGGAAAGAACCAAAAGCAAATTTGAAAAATGAATGGAGGAGGGTAATTCCTGACTCCAGTGAAGCTGGTGGCGTTCTATCAGTAACTGAAATGCACCGTTGATTCAAAGTAAGCGGGCCAAGTATTAGTAAACTGTCAAAGAATGTGGAAGAAAACCCAACATACCTGAAGTGTTTGAAAAAAAAAAGACTATGTTATTTACTGTGAATTATTATGTGCTTATTAGATAGTTTGAATTATTACACATATTATAAAAATCACACCATGAATGCTTGTGACATTTTTATTTTATGAAACAGGAGAAAAGCAGCTGAAGAAAGCTCTCAAGACAAGGCAGTTGATGCAGTGTCCTCTCCCATGTGTCCATACATCCTTGTGATAATCCATGAGTCAATGTGGGATTGCAGTTCTGCAAAAAAAACGAGGTGCATTTGTTCATTTCGTAGCCCAGAGTACAATGGCCATCAGTCTACATCTATAAAACCTCCCGTTTCTATGACGAGTTCAAACAGATGAAAATCCTCCATACAAACCACCTATTATTTCCAAACGGGCTCCTCCAAAGCCATGTCATTGCCTATAAATAACCATTATCATGTGAAATCTAAACTTTTCTGCCAATAAGCACTTAGAACAATGTATTATGCAAAATTAAATCATATGAATCATTTTGTAAAATCTGACTTTTAAGTGGGTATAGGCACTTCATATATTATTCACAGAACAGAAACGTTCCCTTACCTATCATGCTATATTTAGTATTTTTTTTATGATGGAGAAATAAAAGCATGGGAAAAAGCAGCTGCACGGAGAGACAGAGCGAGGCTTAGTCCTAAAAAATGAACCAAAGTTTAGTCCCAACTGTCCCAGCTAATGTGATATACATAGCCATGGACCAGATCACCTCATGAATTATTCTACTTCTTAAAGTCCAATTCCCAGAATTATGTGGTTTGCCAAGAACCTCATTTTTTACTGTAACAAAAATTACATGGTTTTACCTCTTTTATCTTGCAAAAAAACACCCCACCACACTCTTCAAAAAATGAAAGGCAACGATTCAAATGCAAATACGAACTCCTCCGTGTATTGCTTTTGACAGGTAACGCATTTTAAAAAACCCTATCTTTCAAGTGTTGGATTCTCGAGCAGCCACGCAGCCATGCTGGGCGGCGCGCCTGGCCAGGCCGCACCAACTGCTGCCCGGCTTCCCTCGGCGAGGCTCCCCCAGCCCTCAGGACACAGCCGGGGGGATCGAGGGCTGACAGAAAACTCGAGCGACGAGTCCTCCCCCACACGGAGCGGCCTCCGACCCTCGTTTCTCTCCGGGCCCGGCCCCCTCAGGCCTCGCCCGAGCAGCTCCGGGAAGCGCACGTGCCCAGCCGGCGGGGCCGGGGGGGGAGAGTGAGAGGAGGGAGGGAGAGAGGGAGGGACGTGTCGCCCCCCGCCCCTTCGCGGGCAGCGCTGCTGGCCCCGGGGCGGGGCAGGGCCGGGCGCAGCCCACCCCACCGCCCGTCCCCCTCGCCCGCCTCAGCCCCGGCCTCGCCGCCGGCCGCCACCGAAGGCGCGAAAAGCAGAGCGCATGCGCCTGCTGCGGCGCGCGGGGCCGGCTGGCGCCGCCGAGCCACCCTGCTGCGCACGAGCGGGCGGGAGGAAGGGGAGAGTGGGTAGTTACGTGATGACGCTCTGCGTGTCGCCAGTCGCGCGACCCACGCAGAGTCCGTCGGGCTTGTGCCTCCTCCTGGGCCAGTGCGCTCGGGGCTGTTCCGAGTGGGGGCGGGCGGGGCGAAGGCTTCCTCCCTTCTCCTCCTCCTCCCTCCTCCTCCTCCTCTCCCGCCTCCCTCTCCCTCCTCCCCGGGTCCCGGCTCTGAGGGCCCGGCCCCTTCCCCCCGGCGGAGCGGGGCCGTGCAGTGGCGACGGCGGCGCCTCCTCCTCCTTCTCCTCCTCCACCTCCTCCCGGCCGTGCCGGACAATAGGGGCGAGCGCGGCGTGTGTCTCACCCAAAGCGGCCCCTCCAGGCCGGCCTTGCCTCCATGCGCGGCGCCGGGCAGCGGGGCTGACAGCGGCTCCCGCCGGCGGCAGCGAGGCCGAGGGAGGGGCGGCAGCCGCGGGCTCCGGGCCGGCACTCGCCGCCTCGGGCGCTGACAGAGGCGTCCCGCTTCGCCGCCTCCCCCTCGCTCCCGGCGGCGGTTCCCGCCAGGCTTTGGCGGCGGAGGACAAAGGCCCGGGGCCCGGCGCGGCCCGGCCCGGCCCCCCGGGGGGTGCGGGGGCGGTGAGGAGGCGCCGGGCCCCCGCGGGGTTTCACCGCAGGCTTCCCCCCGCCGCCCCGCTGCGGCGAGCCCTGCGCGGGCAGGTGCGGCGGCGGGCGAGGCCGCTGCCCTGCGGAGGGTCGGCTCACGGAGGCTTCTTCAATGGAAGTATGTTACCAGCTGCCGGTGCTGCCGCTGGACAGGCCAGTGCCGCAGCACGTCCTGAGCCGCAGAGGGGCCATCAGCTTCAGCTCCAGCTCCGCGCTCTTCGGCTGCCCCAACCCCCGGCAGCTCTCGCAGGTAGGCACCCGCCCGGCCCCTTCCTCCCCGCGGCGACGGGGTCTGCGCCGGCTCGGGGTCCCGCCGGTCCACTGCCCGGGCGGGCGGCTCCGGCCAGCCCCCACCGTGCCGCTGCCGGGGCCTGCTTTCGGTGCCAGCCCGGAGCTGGTGGTGCCGGAGAGGTGCGGTGGGGGTGGGCTGGCGGCGGGGCTGCCGCCGCGGGCGTCCGGAGCACTGCGGCGGCGGGGGCGAGCGGCCTGCCTGGCTTCCCGGCCGGGCCGCCGGTCGCGCCTTCCCTGCCCGCTGCCGGGTACCGGAGTCGGTGACGAGAAAACCGAGCGGTTCGTCGGTTTACGGCTGGTCCTCGTCGAGGTTATCTTTTTAGCATTGGTCGCATTGCGAACGGCGAACTCCTTGGGGTTTATTCCAGAGCCAGGGAATTGCTTGTTTCTGCTGTAATTCCTAAACCTGGCTTGTTTTCTAGCTTTTTTAGATGGGGCTTTCTTTGAAGGGTCTGAATTTCCTGTGGGATTGCCAAAAGCTGCAGTGACTTTACTGAAATAATGAACATGCACTGCAGTGTTTCCTTTGGGATGCTAAGCTGTTTCTCCCTCCAACTATTAAGACTTGGCAATCCATCTAGAAAGAAACAAAGATCCTTGGCTTTTTCTTTTCTACGGTATTGTTCCCTGCCCACATTACATCAGTCATAAGATGAACTATACGGTATTTTGTTTCATCTGATCGTGTTGGAAATACTACAAAAAAGGTCATTATAACTATCAGGACAAAAGGGAGGTTTTTCTTGTGAACACTGCCCTAAATTTCTGAGTAAGATTTCCCAGCAACCAGTGATAAAATTATATTCTAGTGGAAGTCTCTGGAGAAAATTTGGAATTATGGTGGAAAGCATGTGTTCTGCTGGGAAGTCAGGCGGTTTTGGGTTCTAGGGATTTCCTATAATGTCTACATTGAGAGGTTTGTTTCAGTGCTCTGAAGTATGTTGCCCTTACAGAAGATGTTGTCTTCGCTCTTTATATGTATAATGGTCATTTTTAATTTACATTTTCTTTATTATCTTATTAAGTTACCTGCTTTTTCATGACTTGCTCTGCTTCATATATGCATATTTAGAAAATGCAGAGCTACTGGTCTCTTCTGGCTTTGTCCCTGGTTTGGTGGCAGTGAAGCTCTCTGTGTATGTGAGCATTAGGCATGTGTGTGTTTGGGAAGGAAGAGTCAACAAAATACTGTGTTAATGACTGGGAATTTGAATGCACATGGGACTCATTATTAGTGAGCAAAGGAAGATGGACATACATTGACAACTCTCCCTTCCCTGCGTATGAATGTAATAGTTGACAAAAACTTTGTTTTTATGACAAATTAAACAAAGTTGCTGCGTTTTCCACGCAGCAACTGGGTTAGAATGTTTTCCATTTGTACTGATTGATCCGAGTTGTACTTGATGATGGTGAATTTTCCATACATATAAGTCTTCTTGAAAGTCCAACCTAATTTAGCATGCTTTGTCCTGTAAGTAAGAGTCTCTCTTGTTTGAAGCATTTGTGGTCTTCTGGGAAAAGGAATAGGCAAGGTGTTCAAGGTGATATATTGTATTTATTCCTTTCCTGCATGGTCTCCAGAGCAGGTGATGCATCAAGTATATGCAAGCTTATCAAATTAAATATGGTATTGACATTTGAGTGTTTTCTCCCCCATCTTTCAAGCTTCTCAGTGGATTCCTTATTTTTTGACCAATATGCTGCAGGTATATTAGAGTGAGTCACAGGAAGAGGCTCTTGAATAACTTGTAAAAACGTGAAAACTACATGTATGCTTAACTAACTAGTATTTCCTTTGAGTAAACCAGAGAAATAAGGTTATGCATTAATAAAAGCGTATTGGGGTATGTAAGTGAGGAAATCTTTGCTGTTATTGGCCAGCTGATTTGAGTACAGCTGTTTTGCTCTTCACTTTTTTTTCTGTTCTCCCTGAAGTGTCCTATAGATAATAAGATGCGAGTGTCTACCAGACCTGCAATCACAGGCTGGCGTAAATGATGGACTAAGAAGCATCAGCAGTGAGATTAATGATGCTATGTAACTTCTGAACTTATTTTCACCTTGCAAGTCTTCTGTAAGACTCCTAAGATTCCAGTTCCCTACCAGTATGTAGTTCGTAGTCTTCTGCTCAGGCTAGCTTTGAGCAATAGGAGTAAAACTGGAGATCTATATTAGCAAACTCAATAAGCCAGTATGTACAGCCAGCATTTTACAGTTAATACACATTTGACAGATTTTCTTAAAAAAAGTAAGGTCTTGAAAACTGCATTCATACTTATAGGTTAAAAGTGAAATTATTTAGGTGTAAGACAGTTTAAGCTTATCCTTTCAGCAAGGAGGTATTTTATGATGGAAAACAAGTGAGACGAATGCATGCTACATTAGACATAGCATTTAATTGTGATAATGCTAAGCAGTCAAATATTTCTCTCCTTTAATATACTAAGAGAAATTTCATTTAATATTTTGTTAAAAGTTTCACTAAATGGATTCAAAATGGGCTCTGCGTTGCTTTTTTTTAAAGCTTAAAGAAAGTGTTGCTGGAAATGACCTCAAGAACTCTCAACTCCTCTCAGCCCCAGGAAGGATAAATTGTACTTACAGTATTATTAGCAGATGTTTGTCTAATCTCTTTGCTTAATCTGTTTTTAAAATACAGTCTTATGAGATGTGGTGAGCTCACATAATTCATTATTACTGAAGGTTAAAATCCTGACATCGACCATGTGTTATTGTTGCTTCCTTTATGCCATCTTTGATGCTTGTCAGGTGTTTGCTGATTCAGTTCACTAAAACATCAGAAAACTGATACGTTAGAGCAGGAAACTGGGTAGCTGCCTGACATCTCTGTGAATAAAATAGGCTTGATGAAGTTTGTCAGAACCGATTTAAAGGAAAAGATGGTACCACTAGGCTGTTGAAACCCATAAAAGCCTCAGATGATAGAAATTACGCAATCCCACTAGGCAGTTCAGCTGTTGAACTGTTCCTGTCAGAAGGGAGTTCTTTCCTAATGCTGAATTCAGGTCTTCCTTGTGGTGATTTACACCTGTTACTATCCCCAATAAATGTAGAGAAAAGCTTATTCTTTCTCTTTGCAGTTTTCTTTTATGTATGAATTATTTCCCTGTAGTCGTCTTCTCTTTAATTTCAAAGTATTAACAGCAAAAATAATAAAAGTAACATCTGTAACCTGGAGGTTATTTGTGATGTTTATTGTTCAAGTTCAGTCAAGTGAAAAGCTGCTATTGTATGGGTTTATACAATTGTTTGAGTTAATAATTGTCTTTGAACATGAAACAATTTTAAATGCTAGTGTTAAAAGCTGTTTTTAAGGGCACTTGAATGAGTAACTGTTGAAATGACTAGGACATTTCACTCTGGTGAGATTGAATTTAGGTTCACTGTGAGATCAAGTGGATGTTTAGTACCTTGGATCATATATTTAGGGTGTTCATTCCAAATGTTACAAAATGAGATTTTTTTTTTTTTTTTTAAATTGAAGCAGAGCTTTCAGAGGATGACTTTGGATTTTTTTGTATTATTTGTTTTTTTTAACTTGCTTTGTTAAGAGTAGTAAAAAAGAGTTTCTAAAACTGTCTGTACTTATTTAGTGTGAATTTTTTTAGTCTGATTTTTAAATGAATAAGGGTTTCTAATGAAAACCATTTTACAAAGGTAGCTGCGAGCACTTAGATTGCATGTCCTGCATTGCGTTCCCTCTTGCTTCTCCCCAAAAGTTAAATTGACATAAAAGTATCACAAGTAAGAAAACTGTCTAACCTGCTATTTTTGACTCATTTCTGTCTTTCTGCCTTGTAACTGGTCTTGCATTCTCTTCAGTGCCTCTAAAAATTGCATCAGTGGTATCTAGTAGGAGAGTGTGAATAGAAGTAAAGACCTACTTTTGGCCTTTCTGTCCTTAAACGTTTGATGATGGTAAAGGAAGCCAGCTCCTAAGGATGAAATTACATGAAGAGGGAACAGAGCAAATAATAGAAGATTCCATTTGAATCTCAGAGTGATAGGCACTAAGTCTATACCTGAAGTACCAAGTATTACTGTGTACCGGGTAGTGCAATGTACTGCTACCTGGTATTTGATCATCTAGTTCATGATCCCTCTTTATTGCATCTCCATTTCATGCATTTAAGCAATATAGCATCATGCTTTCTGACTCTCCATGTTATATACACCTGAACAGGAGACTGTAGGTCATGCACATGGACTCCTAGATTTGACTTAAAGAGGACGCAGTGGGGAAAAAACTCACTAAGGGCAGCTAGAAGTGTACTGTGCTGGTGGATTCTGCAGTGAAGGATACAGACTTCCTCTGCAGAATGTATTGTCCAACATCAACCAAGTGCTCTGGCCACATTTTGCTGTGTAATTCTTCTTTTCAGTGTTTGTCACCTGATGTGATCCAAACATGTTTCACTTTGCATGTAGCGTTACAAGGCATAGTTGAGAGGTGTATTTTTATGGTCTGAACGTAGACCTTGGTCTTTAATTGCATGGTTGCACCTTTTGCTGTGAGAAGTGTTGGCATGACCTATTTGTCTATTTTTCCCTTGCAGCTGCTCTTTTCTGCTCCTGCATTTTCCTCCTAGTTATATCAACTTTTTTTTTTTTTTTTCTGATCAGGTTATTTTTTAGCCTTGGCTGATTCATAGTACGGTTTCACAAATGATTGTGCTTGTTAGTAAGGAGGAAGCAGTACACCACAATGTTAGACCAGGAGTAATGAGGAGTGGGCAGGCAGAAGGGATGCCTTGGGTTGGCCCTGCTGTTGAATGTGGAACCTTACCTTAAGCCCCTTTCTTTCCTCATTCACTGTTTTTCATAACTTTTCTTTTATTCCTTTCTAATCCTCTCCATTGGTGTTTCTTAGTTGCTTCCTCTTTTATTAGCTTTCTCATGCCGTTTCCCATCTCTCTGCTGCATAAATAATTAACAAGTTAAAATAATGAAATTATTTTCATTATGTGATTCCTAGCCTCTGGAATTAATTCTGTGTGTTGCCGCTATGCTTGCCTTTCCCTTCATCTTGTGTTTATTGTGTCTGGTTGCTGAGATTGCATCTATTCATATGAGAGTCGGAGACTGACTCTGACTGTAAGCACAGCACGGGCAAGTTCTGATGGAAGATTTCATGCACTACAGTAATTTTATATGGCATTTCATTTTTAAAATGCTCTCTGATTTTTATGACCAATTAACTTATTCATACATTGTAGTGTAAAGCAGCATTGGTACTTTAATTCTGCAAAAGGTCATAGCAACTTATTTCATGGCGTATAATTGCCTACGTATGATCTAAGCAAAATAATAGTTTAAAGTCCCCATTAATTAGATTGTCTTAAATCACCAGAAGTCAATTCTTCTTTGTCCAGATTGTGTAATAGTGTGTCTTGTGCTTTGTATGAACCTCAATTTTCTGATGCTATCTTGTAAGAGAAATTATCTTGAAAAGAGAGATTGTAGCTATGTGCCCCTTCAATTGTGAAATACTGAATTTTAACCATAAAACAATTTAACAAGAAATTAGCATTAGATTATGAATATCCAATATTCTATATGAGCTAATAATGTAGTAATGTAACGTAAATATAGGTTGTTGGAATTAGAAGTGTTTTGTATGGGATGTCTGTTTCAGCAACATACACAGTGTTTTTTAAGAAAATAAATCTGTTTTTTTTTAGGTTGCTTGAGAAAAGCAACAGTATCCAAATTGAGTTAATTCTGAGTCAGTATGGTAACATGCTCAGTTATGAGGTAAAATAAAGTATCATAAAAATCATATAGTTTTCTGACATTTCCGTCATTCTACTGTTTTGGCGTGTGGAAAATAAAGTTGAGGACAACTGCAGTTTGAACCCTTATTTCTTCAGTTCTTTTATTTTCTGCAAAGCCTGTTGAGGGAAAAAATCCCTGGGAATACTTAAAATGGTGATTTGTTAGAACAGTTCTGTCGTGTCAGTGACCATTGGCCTCTTGTTTTCTTGTGTTTCCCTCCTCAGTCAGTATCTACAAGTTTCTACTTGTTTTCTGTTAAATGGTAGGTTTCTGAATATACTCGGTCATTTCCTAGCATAGAGGTTCTCAGATTCATGGCTGTATTTCAAGGTCCTGCCAGATTATGGCTTACATATAAGAAACACCTTTTGGATTTGACTAAACCTGTTGTATTTGCCTTTTTTAAAATGACTGAATCTGCATCAAAATAGCGAATAATTTGGCAGCTCAGATGAGGTTTTTTCCCTCCAGAAGTGTGAAACCAAAATAACTTGGTTGTTCTTTATTGTGTAAACCTTTGTTAACGCACACTGGTGCTTTCCATGTGTGTATTTGTACAGTTAGGTGTCTAAGATGTAAATTCATGTGTCTCATGATTAAAGAACTGTATTGTATTCTGATAGTTAGAATGTCCTTTCCTTATAAATAAAGGACTGAGGATAGACGTGCTAAAAACTCGGAGTTCAATCTTAATCTCAGAAATCATACTAGATAATGCAGTTAATCCAAATAGTCTTTTGTGTTCATTCACAGCTAAATGAAATGCTCAATTCCACTTGAGTAAGTTATTTTATAAAAGCAAATGAAAATGCTTGATGTGTGCACACACATGCGTGTAAGGTCTTCTAGGAAGCATGTGTCTGGGACCAGGAATTGAACATAGACCTCTCAAATTCCAGTTCAGTGCTATGCATTGAAATCCTCACAGGAAAATTTCAAAGAGTTTGTGTTTCATTAGATGTGAAGTTTTCATCCGTTTGTTCTGATTATGTCATTAACAAGTAACTGCAGTGTAAATAAGCACCCCAGCAAGACAGCCTGCCAAAGACAAAATATTGTATTCTAAAAATGCAGGGTTAGTTGGGGGACTGTTTATTTGTATGTTTGCATCCTAGGTGTATTGTAAGGAATTTGTAGCCAACTATTTTGTTTACTTTCTGGTTGAAAATAAATTTGTGGCTATTATCTCACCTTCCCTGCCCTCTTCCCTTGCATACCCTGAGAATTTTTTATTTCTGTTGCAGCAGTCTAACTCCTGTTTTCCTCCCACTTCCCCATCCTTTGTACACCTGTGATACGGCAGTCTGATTTATTATCTTCCTGACCACACTCCCACAATAATTATAATTAAAGAGATTCCTGGAGTCTGCTTTTCATTGCAAAGTAGAGGGCAAATTCTTTTCTCAGCTCTTACCTGAAAGCATGAAGGAATCAAAATCTGCAGCAGGCCCTCTTTCTCTGCCTGTGTAAGCATCAGAAAGAGTATGCTGCAGTGTGAATAATGGAGATAGCTCTGTATTAGCAGAAGATCTTACTATTTCTACGACTCCTTGCTGCCAGATGAGATATGTGGAGAGAAAGAAGCTGTTTCCTCCACCAGTGATTTTTTTTTATTATTTTTTTTTCCATAGCAGACATAGCTGGAGGCTGCTCTGACTGGTAAAATTGGATATTTAATGTGCGAATACAATCGGTTGCACACTTTAGGGCAAGGGGTCAGTTCAATCCCAAGGGGAAAAAAAACAAAGTGAAAGATACAGGAACCCATTCCAAGGCTGTGAAGGAAAAGGTTATAATGGGAAGCTTGAGACTGAAGGAGGTGGATCAGCCTTGGTGCAGGAAAGGTTTAGCATCTTTGTGCGAAGTCTCTGTCTGATGTGGTGATTCTCAGTTATCTTGGAAATTGAGGTATCTTATGGTGTTGGGATGCTGACAAGCAAGTGTTTTCCTGAGGGACTCGGTTATCCATGTAGATCAGGAAAAGTTAACATTCTTACAAAAAATACTCTGTTTTTTAATAGTGTAGTCCAGTAGTGGAGGGACCATAGCTGTCATGGCAGGAGTGACGCTGGCCCGAGTTATTGCTTGCTTTATATTTGTAGCTAATACACTGCATATATTGATGTTTCAGTTGGTGGTGGACAGTGGCAGTAATTGAGCTCTTTCTTGTATTGGGGAAAGAAAAATCCATACCGTTTCTTTCACAGCTGCCAGGTGGTGTGAGACTGCTAAATACAAAATGTCTATGCATGGAAGTAAAAGTGAGGCATTTTCCTTGGTGTTCTTGCTTATTGTGGGAGATCTAGAGAGTAACTTTATGAAGTTTTGTTCTGCCATTTCTTCTGTTATAAAGTCTGAGCTACGTTTCCCATAGCATGGTGATAATAGGAATTTCAGCACTTTTCACTTTTCTGCAGCTTTTCCTAGCTTGTTTTCATTTGGACAAAATAAACTGATTACATCTTTGACCAGATAAACCATATAGTATTTAGGCCACAAACTGACAGAGGAAATGGTAGGACTTTTATCTGCTGCCTGAATTTAAAAACAAAATAATAAAAAAGTGAACTTCGGATTTTTTTACCTTGAGAATCCCATAATGTCTCTAATACTTCCAAAAAATTGTTGTCCACCCTGATTTTTTTTCCTTCTCCTTTCAAAATGGATACCAGTTCTCTTCTGAGTGTAGTCACCTTGCTTATGTGTTTGTCACTTCAGATTATTGTGAGAATTTTGTAATCTACCATAAATTAAGACTAGGAGTTAAACAGAGCAAACTGCAGGTACTTAAATTCCTTAAGTTTTGCTTGCAGGGAATGTGTTGGCTTGTCCTCTTATAAGGAGGAGAAAGGTTTCGTCTCCTTAGGAGTGCTGAATGGTTGAAACTACAGTTACCTTCGTGTTTTTCTTTTTCATGTGATATTGTGGCATTATTTTTGCCAGCTTGAGACCCGAAGGGATGTTTTGTGTGTTAATAAAAGGCCCTTGGTTAAAATTCTTCGCCTATCACCTTTTGATACAATAGACTGCAAGTGAAGTAACATGCTGTGCACTACAAGGCTAATCCATTTTCACGAGCTTTTTAGGAAAGATGATTTGAGAGGATTAGACGAGAAGCTATTATTCATGATTGGTTGACTAAGTAGGAAAGACTATTATGACTAATGAAGTTTAAGACTTTTTTCCTTTATCCTTAATACTGTTGTATTCATATGAGAGCATAGGAAAGAGGCTAGATACTAAAAAAAAAAATAAATCTGATGGTGTTGAAACCAATTTGGGAGCCAGGAGGTCAGATTTTTCTTTTATGGTTAATGTGGCAGAGAGTCTGATTAGGGTGGCAGGGGGCAAAGAACAGTAAGGTAAATAAAACATCTTATGCTCATATCTTAATGTAATAATACACGTTACAGAAAGCTTTTGTTTCTGACACTCCTCACATTCAGATTCTTAAAGTTAAGTACAATGATTTTTATATTTAATGTGTCATGAAAATAGGAGGGCAATTTCTTTAATTCTACCTTGTTTGACAGTCTGTGATGCTGTGCTTAGTGCTTAGAGAGGAATGGGGGTTGATGATTATCACTGACTGGAGCCATAGTTTTTATTACTAATATTATTTTAAACAGAAATTTTTCTTCTTCAGATAAGAGTTTTACTGAATGTCTGCAGTCATAGTTCCAAGGCACTTTTGGTGTTAAATGTGAGCAGTATGGCTTGCACAGTAATTGCTATAAGCTGTGTATCTTTACTCCTCTTCTGCTGACATTTGCACTCTTCTGACCCTGCAGAAAGCTAGTTTACTGAGCTACAGCAGCAGAAAGCCCTTTCCTTTTTGTAGCAGTAATTTTCTGCTTATTTTGCTCTCCCTGGCTTTCTTGCAGGATCTGATCTGAGGAGTGTTGGTGCAAGGGAAGGAGCAGGGAGTGCAGTCAGAGGCAGCACTATGTGTGGCAACACTGACTCAAGTTGTTTCCACTGCAGTTGGAGGAATGTCCAGAACAGCTGAAAACTGTGTGGAATTGTTTCACTTTTTTCCCAAACAAGAGTGGGCTGAATAATTCCCTGGTGTTACCAGATTAACTAATGCACTGTATTCTGCTATTTAATATTTCTTCCTCTTTCTTTTTTTTTTTTTTAAACCCTAAAACATCCAGTTTGAAAATTTGGGTTAATAGACTTCTTCAAAATATGTAATTTTTTTTTGGTTAATGTTTGTCAATAGTACATTTAGAAATAATGTACAAATGAAAGGTTATTATAACGTAAAACTAAAAGTGTCTTTCCTTTCTGCATTTTTTTACTGCGAAGTAGCCATGGTTGTTAAGATTTAAAAATGAAATGTGTCAGAACATGAGGATCAATCCTGTCTTTGTCTTTTGAGAATTGCTTAGAATACTTAAAAGGCTTTTTAATGTCTGTATGTGGAGGTGTATATATATGAAAATCAATATCTAGATATGTATGAAAATGTAGTAACTGGATAAGGATATGGTGGGTGCTACATAGATTCAGAAAAGAGAAGAAAAAAGTATTCATTGTACCATTTGCTACCATGTTGTCCTGTGTCTGGCGGGTAACAGGCCAAAGGCATATCCTAAAGATATCAATTTCTGCAAGATTTGTTGCTTTTACTTGATCTAAGCAAGAAATTTTTATTTATCAGATCACTAACCTTCATGATTTACAGTAAGGTTTTAGAAGCTCTTGGTCAGAACGATAAAGACACACAGTTTTACACTGCTGTAAATGCTTCAGGCTGATGTCAGGTAACTGTTAGGCTTGTTCTTTTTAGTTGTCCTTTTTTTTTGTTTGGGGCTTTTTTTTTTCTTCAGATACCTAGTTGTTAGATATCTCCTTCAAACTTTGTAGAACTTGCCCTGAAACATGTCATAGGCCAAGGGCAATCATACTGTGATAGCTGTTCTTTGTGTTATGGAGTTGCCAAGTCAAACAAGTTTGGATTGACTGAGTACATGTGTGCACAGTTGTTCAGCCATCCGTTTCTGCTGAATTTAGTAGAGCACACAGTATGCTGATCATGTTGACTGGCAGCATTATTTTAAATCCCAGCCTGAAGTGTATCCAGTTCTCTGGAGGTATTTGTGGGTGGGTTCATTAGGGGCCTGGGTGGAACCCAACCTCTGTCCTAGAAGTAGTACCTTGAGGGAGTTTGGATGCCATATGCTGGTCTGCCCAGTGCAGCACCATGAGAACATTCCTGGGAACCATCAACACAGAGGAGATAAGATAGGTTGTACTGCTGATACATTTGCTTGGATCGTGATAGAAGATAAGAAGCTGTGGCAATGAATGTATTGTCTTCCATTTCATGCATGCTGGCGTTTGTAAGAAAAGAATTGACCAGTGACAGATAAGGGTTCTGCAGATGAAATAAAACTTGAGGATGGAAAAAGTAACGTGCATGGGCATCTTCAGGCTTGCTGTAGAAGATGCTGTGAAAAGGTCTTACCTGAAGTTTTCTTTGTAGTATTTGTGAGAGCAAAGAATGGGAACTGATTGAGGACAGTGTATGAATTATGCCACCAGTGCCTTCTGGGCTTGTCCCCCTTGGGAGAAGGTGAAGATCAGATGATTTGTGTGAAGTGCTTGATGGCAGAATATTACTTTTGCATTTTATGAGATTGTTTGGAAAGCAATATGGTTTTGTTGAATGCACACATTGATCCCCATCTGTTTCATCTGTTGTATTTTCTCACCTCTGCTGCCTGGTTTGCGGCATTGCTTTCTTCACGTTCCCACGTGGGGGCCCAGACCCAGATACAGCCTCTCAAAGCCTCTGTGAAAGTTTTAGGTGTCTTTTGGGGGCCTAGTACTTCACTTTACTCCAAAAATGTAAATGAAAACAAGCTTGGTAAATAAAGGAAATGGATCTATTGCAAAAATATGGATTATTTATTATAGTAATATGTAATAAAGTTTTAAACAGATCTCTGCTTTTCATGAATTTCACTGATTTCATTGCTTTGGGAAAAACAAGGAAGTGGCTCTGGTCAGGAGGAGAAAGCTGTGGACTTCTAGGGTTTCCATGGACACCTAGGCTTGTGTGTGTTGTCATGTAGTGGTGTAGACTTTCATCCCTGCTTCTCATGAAGTGATATTCTTTGCTGGCTAGGGGGCTGCGCCACTAACTCTCTGCAGGGGGTGAAAAAAACATTGTGCTGCAGAGAGTATGGCAGCGCCTACACAATAGAGAGGCCTCCAGTGAGGCAATAGTTGCTGAGTTACGGTTTCCAGCACTGAGCTTGCTTCTCCGTCACTTCTTCAGCATCTCTGTATCAATTTTCTCACCCTGGTTGAAACCATATAGTAGCCTCCAGTGCTGCCAGAACACTGAGTCAGCTCTTTTTATTGCACTGGTCTTTTAAGCCTCTCCTGGGGCCTCACAAGGATGCAAACTGCTTCACATCTGTCTGGTGAGTGGTATTGTCTCGCAGGTGATATAATTATCTCTGTTCCCAGTTTGGGCCCCCTGTGCTGCTGCTCTGCCTCGTAATTCCAGCAGATCCATGACTGCTGCCTGTATGCAACTGGGGTAAAGGGGCTGCATTTTGGGTGTGCCTAGCACATAAATTCACCAACAGTTTCAGCAGCCCTGCCTCTGGATTGTGGGCTGACTTTGAGTGGGTGCAGGATACAGTACTAGGTGTAGGAACTTGCTCTCTAGCTATGGAGTGACAGTGTCTTTTGAAGCATGGTTTTAGTTTGAGTAACTGGGGAAGAGAGGTAGTTGTTGGTTAGAGTTGAAATGACTTAACTTGAAAAAGGAAAGATGTAGGGAAAGAGGGAGCATCCTGTTTTTTTAAAGGAACCTGATTTCTTCTGAACACTCAAATGGAGAGTATGGTTACAGTTTCTAGTTTCTGTATTTTTTTCCAAAACCCCACTCTTCCTTTGACTGCTCTGAGTCTTCTGAACACTCAAGTCAACCAGTAGAGAGTATAGGCCTAAAATGGTTTATAAAGGGGAACTGTGAAATGTGCTTTGGTCCTTAATCCACAATTTAGTGATTGGAAGGGGTTTGGTAAAAGCATCAGAGCAATGATATCCAGAGGACTAACAAGGAAGCAACTAATGTGGGTTAATTAGACCTGTAACAAACTGAAATAATTCAAAGTCAGGTTTCATCCCATGAACAAACTGACTTGGCAAAAAAACCTCATATGGAGGCAAAGGAATTAACAGATGGTGAGACACTGGAACAGGTTGCCCAGAGTTGTTGTGGATTCCCCCTCCCTGGAAGTGTTCAAGGCCAGGTTGGATGAGGCTTTGAGCAACTTGGTCTAGTGGAAGGTGTCCCTGCTCATGGCAGGGGGGTTGGAACTGGATGGTCTTCGAGGTCCCTTCCAACCCAAACCATTCTGTGATTCCATGATCTTATCATTGCAGTACTTTTTTTTTTTTTAATACCTTCTTTTTATATTCAGTCCCAGGCAACCTGCAGGTTTTTACTGTTTTATCAGTCCATGGTGCTACATTTTCTGTTTCAGGAAAAAGAAACATATTAATGAAAACTCATTGGTGCATTCACAATGTAATGTTTGGGTTCAAATTTGCAGTTCTGAAGGCAGGTGAAATGTTTGTGTATTTAAAATGGATGTTTAGTGAAGTGATTATGTTCTTTAGTTCTGTAGCAAGTGGGTCTAAGTATGTGAGTTTTATCCTACCTAAGTACTTTTTTTTTCCAGTTTGCAGTTCTGGGCTAGACATAAGTGTAACTACCTGGCTCGCACACTTGGCTGAAATGTGCAAGGGTTGTCTGTGTTTTAAATCTCTCAGGGCTGTTATGAAAAATAATGTTACAGTAAAATCAGAAATTAAAACACTGTTAAACCTCTGCTCTAGGGCTGAGGAATTGTAAAAGGATTGTAGGTGAGATAAGGGCCTTCATCTGTGCCCTGGCAGCAGTGACCTCTCATGTCCTGTGTGGTCTGGTTGAAAGGTGCTGCTGAAGCGTCCATCTCCTCCAACATCTCTGTTCCCATCTCAGCTATGCAGATACACAGAAGTGTATCTCTTCACTGAGCTGTTCTTGGAATCTGTTTT
Organism: Caprimulgus europaeus; assembly: GCA_907165065.1. The sequence goes on from OU015525.1 coordinate 37,379,540, forward strand.
CTTTTATAATTTTCCTTTCCAAGTCTTACAAGATTTTCTGTCTACCATAGAATACAGTAGTTCTGCTCCTATACTTTTGAGGCAAGAGGGAGTCATGCTTAGGGGAGAAGAGTCTGGTCAGTCTTTAATCCTTCGCACTGCTGTTTGAGACAGAAAAGGGATGAGAATGAAGACATACATAGATATTCTAGAGTGTGATGATGATGCAAGCTGCGGCCCAGGACCAGTAATACAGAATTACTGGTGCAGATGCTGTGGTATGCATTAGTGCAAGACTCTTGGTGTTGCTTCCACTTTTAACTGCAGTGTACTCCTGTAGTATATTGCTTATCACTAAATGAAATTAATTCATTTATGCTTTTTTGTGAAAAATTACTATGTGAGATAAAGACACGTCTTTCATAATAATACCTTTTTTATGTTACATCTCCAACACTTATTTAAGCCTCCAGCAGCAGACATGAATTATTCTGATTACTGGCCATGGCTTTTTTGCTACAGAGAGCAACATGATGACTTCTACCACTTTAGATTGGAGAAAGAATCTCTGACTGGTGGGCTTTAAAATAAAGTGTTGTTTTAGTATACCATGGACATTAAAATGTTGTTTGCCTACTAAAGGATCTGCATTTGTCTTTCATGAATGTTTGCCTTCATAAGTACATCTCAAGTATTTAAATATCAAATTATTCTGTTTGGTTTTAATAGGCATTCTACTAAAGGAAGACTGAAGGACTGACAAACTGCTTGTCTTTAAAGTTCTCAAGCAGTGTTTGAATGAAGGACAGATGCATAAGAGCTGTGATTGGTAATGCTGAGTCTTCGTCATACTATGTGAAAACTCCAGTAATCAGTCCTTCATACTCTTGAAACAGAGCACATAAAATTTGCATCTCCTACTGTCTCATCTAAGAAGTGCTTTTTTTACCTCACAACTTTATTTAGAATTCATCAAACAAATACATAGTATTTGGGAGGAGTGTGAGATATGCTTTTTGATGTTAAATACACAGGGGTAAAATGTTTCAATGGTAGTGTGAAGGACAAAAAAGCCATTTGTAAAACTAGCAGGAAAGATAGGCAACATGCATAGCAGAGCATATAATTTAAAAGAAAAAATGGGGGGGGAGTTATTCTTGTGTAGATTCTTCAGTTATTTGAGATAGGAGTTCCTATATAGTGGTATTTAAAAACTGCGTGCTTTGGCCTTGTCCTTTGGTTCTTTGTAGGGGTATAGAAGTTGGCCCAGCTCTCCTGGTTTCTGTTGCCAGTGGTAAAGGTACAGACTAGATCATTCATTCATTCTCTCTGTCAGGCACACATGCACAGGCACACACTTCAGCAAGAAATAAAGGCGCTTAAAAATGCTTTGTGTGCATGAACAAACTTTGGAATTGAGAATTTTCAGGTTTGCTTCTTTAAATTGTCCTGCAGTCATGGACCAAATAATGGCAAAAGAATATCTTCTTGAAGATGGTTAAGGAGTTTTAAGTATTCTAAGAGCAGCTCTTGAGGCCATGAGGCACAAATTAATTCTAATTAGCCTATGGTAGAATGTGTCATTGAGGTTTTTAAAACTTTCTGTTCCATAAGATAGATATCCCAGCACGTTTCTCAGGATGGCTTGCCCTGTTAAAATCCACACAACACCACCTGGAGGGTTCTTCTTTAAATTACCAGTCTGGTTTGTGATGTGTATCTCCAAAGCCAGCTGACAACTCAAAGCAGTTGAACATCTGCAGGGACCACATTACATAAATGTGTTGGCACCAATGTCAGTTCTTCCCACGCATTCAAACGAAGCTGGTGCGGCTGTACAGTATCTTCTTAATCAGCTTTGTCCGGCCGTCTAGGTGATTTGTCTTTGGAAATGATGTCAGTTACTTAAGAATCTGTGGTACCTCACATATGGTCAAGGAAAATGCGGTGGTAAGAAGCTGAGCAGGAGGAACAGAAGCTGAAAAAGCTGGTGATTAAGTTCCCTTCTGGAAGATGAGACCTACAGAATGTCTTCAGTGTTGGGCCTCTTTCTGCAAACTGGTTTCAGGGTATGCAGATTAAGCAAAAAATAAATGTAGTTTTCCTCTGAAGTGAACTTCTCAGCTGGTTTTTGGTGGGTCTGTGTTGTTTTTTGTTTGGAAAAGCAAAGTAACTGATTTTGTGGGTAATGCTAGCTGCCTTGATATTGCCTGGAATATAGGCATGGCTGTGCATTGAAAGCTTACGGAGCAGCGCTCCAGAAGCTGTCTCTGTCCTGACAAATATAAACAACTCCAGTTGCAACTTGAATGTTTTTTACTGTCTCAGAATTTCCAAGTTCAAAAAAGCTGGTGAAATTCTTTCCTTAAAAGTAAACTGTTATACAAGTATGATACATTCATTATAATTTGCAGATAGTATTGATTTAAATAACTGGATTAAAAAAAAATGCTTTATGCGTCATGGCAAATAAAAATTACTTTTGTATCCTTTTGCTTTCATTCAAGTACAATAGGTGAAGTGTCATAATTATAGCTATTGGAATACGTAAGTTTTTTGTTCCCAGGCTTTTATTTGTATTCGTAGAGGGCATTAAAGTTAAGAGAATGCTCTTTTCTTATTTTTTATTCAGCCTCTCTTTCTTCAGCTTTCATTTAAAGATTACATGTTTTCATTAACTCTTGAGATTTCAGATCAAATGCTCAGTTTTTCTGTAACAGTTAACTTTGGTTAGTGTTTTTCTGTTGGTGGAAGAAGGGGAAGTGAAAGTCTTATTTTAGTGCCTTTAAATTACAAACATTGGTGGATGTTGCATCATAAAAATGGTGAGTGATTAAACACATTTTCAGGTGTATTATGCTTTCTAAAACAAATTTTTATCTAAGCAGTTATATTATAACAAAGTATATTATTCTGATAGTATTTTGGCATGCGTTGGTGCTATTCCTGAAAGCAGTCTCTTGGTAGAGGATTTCTAAGAGAGTTTGGGGATCTGCTCTTTCAGGGATGGCTGGGGGATGGAAAGAGCCTCACCAGTTAATACCCAACTGTTTCTTCTGTACTGGTACATGAAACTTTTTGTGTGGATTAATGATTTTGGTTCTGTCAACAGACAGGCTGTTCTTTTACCACCACAGTAAAGAATGTAATGTAGAGTCCTTATCCCACAGATTCAGAATCTGGCATCCTTGATATCTTTAGAGAGCTTTGTTGTGACAATTTTGTGGGCTGTTAGTATTCTGTAGAAATCTAGACAGGAGTGAAAGGAAAAAAAAATTGATGGCATACCTGATGAGGATTCTGTAGATTTAAAAGGCACCTAAATCAAGATACTGAAGATAGTTTTATCAATTTTGTTAAGGATTAAACTGTCTTTGTAGGTGCTGAATTAACCTTTTGTATCAACAGATATAATGGGCCTGTTATTTAATTGATGATTGTTATAGAACTGATATGCCATTTAAGTGTATTACAGTACTTGGCTATTTTGAAAGCTTAAGATATGAATCTCTGTAATGCTTGACATCATGCATTGCTTCTAGTTATTAATTTCCTTTCTCTCCTGATCTGATGATGCTTTGATGTTTTTAGTACTGGATACTTTTTAGGTAGCTTACCTATGAGTTTTGACCATAAGTACAAAAAAAAGTAATTCTGGAATGCCAGATTACCTTCTGCCCCATCATCTCCCCTTCCCCCAAAAAATAATTTTTCAGGACCATGGATTAATATCAGATATGACAAGTAATTATTAGCAGGACTGTTTTCATTTCAAGGAACAGCACTGGTATGATGTTGATTTGGTCTGATGGAGTTTGACAGCTTCTGTAGTTGAAAAAGAAAAGGGAAAAAATAAAGTCTTTTACCTACACCGAAATGATTCGTGTACACATCAAGGAAATGAGTCACCTTCTTTGTTAGAGAAAGGGATTAGGAATCTGAGGAGCCTTCTGCACACCTGTAGCAGGCTTTGACATGCACAGATTTGGTGCATACATGTAGGCTGTTGCCATATTCATAGACTCACCGAGTCTGTTCTAGACTTTATCATATCAAATTGTCTCAGTGCCCAGAACGTTCTGATTTGCTGTGCCTGATACCAAGTTGCTCTCTGAAAGATTTCCAGATACCTGGCAGTCCAGATGGATAAATGTAGGGACATTGGATAGGTTACTTTTTAAGATCTTTGTCCAAATTGGTGCAGTTCATAGATGTGCTGTTGCATATGGAAACTGCCAGGCAGGGGGGGAAAAATAGTCTGCTTGCTGCTTGTTGTGGGGAGCAAGAGTATGCCTGGCTTCTCTTCTGGTTCCCCGTTTGTGTGAACTGTGGAGACCAAGTTTCTTTTGGATGGACGTGGTGGTGGTGAGGCTCAGCTCCTACCTGCAGTTAGTTAATTGTCATGATTGGCAGTTAAAGAAAAGCTCGTGGATGCTCTCTTCTCCTTTCTTAGAGTACACATGCTGTCTACATTGATGAATTCATGAATTCAGTCACTCCTTTTCTCACAGCTCCTGCAGAGTTGGGTTACTCCTCTGACTTTGCAAAACATTTGCTTGTCTTATTTCATGAGAAGCCCTTATATGTTGTTACAAGCCTGAGGTGGGTTTCCCCAGCCTTCCATTTTCTAAAGGCTTGGTTAATGAACCAAACGTTTAGAAACTCTAAACTTACTGCCAGGTTTCCTGAGCAGTTTGCAGACCTGGATAAAAACGCAAAGCTAAAAGGTGAGACCAACGAAGCAGCACTGTTGAATAGGCCATCTTCTTTGGGCTTGAGGAACGTTGATGGATATTCTTCAGAAATTGGTAGGTTGGTTATACTTTTGCTAGTGCAAGAAAAAGGTAGGAAGTGAAACTCATTGTAGTTGAAACTGAGTAAACAAACCTCTGTCAAATAGATAATGTGACATGGGGGTAAAAACCCCAACAAACTCAAATATGGTTTCTTGAAAACTATATTTCTGTCTCAAAACCTTGTTTGGACCTCCCCCTTGTGCCATTTTTTTTTTTTCTGTCATAAGAGCAAACAAAATGATAAGCAGTTCTGATGTTAAACTTTCTCACCTATTTTGTCTTTTCTGAAATGAAACAGGGAGGCTTTCTGTTCAGTTATTCTTTAGGTTTCTTACATTTCAGCCTTCTGTATGTTTGAAATAACAAAAATACTGGCGGTTACATAAATTGCCACCCTTTCAATTTTAAAGGAAGGATCTGAAACTGTTGCACAGAAATTGAAAACATACCAAAGTAATCTATTAGGTGAGCTTGTCAGGACATATTTTATGGCACAAAATGTCCAGGAAAAAAAATAAGTAAAATAATTATGTTGTGATACTTGGTTAGAGAATAAAAATTAAATTGCTCTTTTGATGGGTTTGTGATATAATTTATAGAGAGGAAGGGGTTGGGGGCTGATAAACCACTTGCTTAATTTTGCATATGGAATTCCATTTTATATGGAATGATTTCAGTAAAAATATCATAAGAATATCAAGCAAATCTCATCTGCCAGTGGAAAATAGCTTATTGTCCCTTCATCTGGTTTTATGGGGGATATTTTTGTGACCTTCGTAAGTTTGCGTTCAAATAAATTTTTTAGCTTCTAGATGTCTCTATTTTTTCTACAAAAAAGGAAAATGCTATGGTATTAACATGAAGATATACTGGTTTGATACAATCTGAAATGTATCCTGAGTGTTTCACAGATGTGTGCTGTTTTTTAAATGTAAATGTATTTTTCTCTAATGCAATATTAGACTTGCCTTTCTAAGCCTTGAAGAGGTTAGAATTCTGATTTTAAAGCTGTCTTTCCATGGCCTGTTCCAACATACGAGAATTGATACCTATCTGCAAAGGAAAAATGAAGATTTTTTTTTTTACTCCAGTGGCTCTCTTCAGGAGTCCTGCATTTGTATTTGCTCCTTCTCAACATGTCTGGAATCAGGAAGAAGTGGAATAATATATATGGCCTTAGGGCAAGCTGAAGGCCATGAGCCTCCTATACCACACATATACAGTATGTGGGAGAGTGGAGCCAGGGAAGGAGTTCAGCTTATTAGTTGCACCTCTTCCTCCTTCTCAGTGTTGAGTATTGTTATATTGAAACCTGTTTTGTGAAATTGAGGAATAAGAAGATGATCTAATGTCAGTGCATTGAGGTGCAAGCCAACGCCAGCACCCCCCACATACACCCTGTAACAGCACAGCAATCCCTCAGTTCGAGGTGAAGTACTGCGCTAGTAGTTCTTGTACCAGTAAACGCGAGCCGTAGCCTGGTGATGAGAGATGTCAGTTTTTCAGATAAACTGCCCTATACCTGTGGATTTTAAAACACTAAGCAATTATTTTTATTAAACAAGTAAACTTAATTATAGCAATATTTAGTCTCATTGTAATTATTGCAAAGGTTCTTAAGAGGTTTGAGCACTCTGCAGTGTTTTTGTGGCTAACCTGTTCAAAGCTTTGTATAACGTTAGTTTTTCAGGGTCAAAGGCATTCCAGTGTGAACTGTGCACTTGAAAAGTTACTGTCATCACTAAAGACAGATTGCTTTATGGCTGACACCCTGTCCACACCTAGCCCTGATTACTCTACCACTTACAACTCTAGTAGGCATTGTGTGGTGAACTAACCTGCCTAGAGGAAGCAACTTAGGACAAGTTCTAAACCCAAGAGTTACTTTAAATTTGTGCATTTATTTCCAAATACAGCTTATATGGTGAGTGTATTTCTATATCTCTATATAAACATTTGTTGCTCAGGATACACTTTCAATTTGTTAATTTTGAAAATAGATTTTTAATTTGTTTTCTATTGTTAGAATGTGATTAGTTATGTATTTAGTTTATATCTTAAAACAGCAGAAGTGGCCTCTGAGATGGAATCTAGAGTTTGCAACTTCTTTGGGATGTTATTTGGGTAAAGAAAGTTCTGACCCAAGAGAACTTAATAGTTTGGTTGTTGGTTTGTTGTTGTGTTTGGTTTTTTCTGTTTTGTTTTTTTTTGTTCACAGAATCACAGAAACTTAGTGGCTGGAAAAGACCTTTAAGATCACAGTGTCCAACCATAAACCTAACACTACCAACTCCACCTCTAAACCATTTCCCTAAATACCTTGTCTACCCATCTTTCAAATACCACCAGGGCAGGTAACTCCACCACTTCTCTGGGCAGCCTGTTCCAATGCTTGACTACCCTTTCTGTGAAGAAATTTTTCCTAATATCTAACTTAGACCTCCCCTGGTACAACTTGTAGCCATTTCCTCTCATTCTGTCACCTGTTACCTGGGAGAAGAGACCAACTCCCACCTCTCTACACCCTCCTTTCAGGTAGTTGTAGAGAGTGATAAGGTCTCCCCTCAGCCTCATCTTCTCCAGACTGAACGACCCCAGTTCCCTCAGCCGTTCCTCATAAGACTTGTGCTCCAGCCCCCTCACCAGCTTCATTGCCCTTTTCTGGACACACTCCAGCACTTACATGCCCTTCCTGTAGTGAGGGGCCCAAAACTGAACACAGTACTTGAGATATGGCCTTATCAGTGCTGAGTACCAGGGAAGGATCACTTTCCTGCTCCTGCTGGCCACACTATTTTTGATGCAAGCTGGGATGCTATTGGCCTTCTTGGGCACCTGGGCACACTGCTGGCTCATGTTAAGCAGGCTATCAACCAATACCCCCAGGTCCTTTCTGCCAGGCAGTTTTCCAGCCACTCCTCTGCAAGCCTGTAGCCTTACATGGGGTTATTGTGACCCAAGTGCATGACCTGGCACTTGACCTTATTGAACTTCATACTGTTGGCATCAGCCCATCAATCCAGCCTGTCCGGATCCCTCTGCAGAGCCTTCCTACCCTCAAGCAGATCAACATTCCCACCCCACTTGGTGTCATCTGCAAACTTACTGAGGGTGCACTCAATCTCATTGTCCAGATCATTGATAAAGATTTAAACAGAACTGGCCCCAGCACTGATCGTTGAGGAACACCACTTGTGACCGGCTGCCAACTGGATTTAACTCCATTCACCACAACCCTCTGGGCCTGGCTATCCAGCCAGTTCTTTACCCAGCAATGAGTACATCCATCCAAGCCATGAGCAGCCAGTTTCTCCTGGAGAATGCTGTGGGAAACAGTGTCAAAAGCTTCACTAAAGTCAAAGTATACCTCATTCACCAAGCAGGTCACCTTGTCATAGAGGGAGATTGGGTTGGTCAGGCAAGACCTGCCTTTCATAAACCCATGTTGGCTGGACCTGATCACCTGGTTGTCCTGTGCATGCTGTGTGATGGCACTCAGGATGATCTGCTCCATCACCTGCCCTGACATCAAGGTCAGACTGACAGGCCTGTAGTTGCTCGGGTCATCCTTCCAGCCCTTCCTGTAGATCACATTAGCCAGTGGAACCTCCCAGGTTTGCCAGGACTTCTGATAAAAGATGGAGAGTGGCTTGGTGAGCACTTCTGCCAGCTCCCTCAGTACCCTCGGGTGGATCCCATCCAGCCCCATAGACTTGTGTGTGTCTAAGTGGTGCAATAGGTCACTAATCATTTTCCCTTGGGTTATGGGGGTGTTGTTCTGGACCTCAGTCCTGTCTTCCAGAGCAGGGGTCTGTGTGTTCAGAGAGCAGTCTGTCTTACCATTAAAGATTGAGGCAAAGAGGCATTAAGTGTCTCAGCCTTTTCCTCATCCTTTGTCACTGTGTTTCCCTGTGTATTCAACAAAGGATGGAGGTTCTCCTCAGCTCTCCTTCTGTTACTGATGTATTTAAAGAAGCATTTTTAATTGTCTTTTACTGATGCAGCAAGATTGAGTTCTAGCTAGGCTTTGGCCTCTCTAATTTTCTCCCTGCAAAGCCTCACGAGGTCCTTGTAGTCCTCATGAGTTGCGTGTCCCTTCTTCCACAGATCATAAACCCTCCTTTTTTCCCTGAGCTCCAGCCTAAGCTCTGTTCAGCCAGACTGGTCTTCTTCCCTGCTGGCTCATCTTCTTCTGGCACATGGGGACAGCCTGATCCTATGCTTTAAAATTTCCTCTTAAAGAGTGTCCAGCCTTCCTGGACTCCTTTGCCCCTCAGGGCTGCCTCCCAAGGGACTTTGCCAACCAGACTCCTGAACAGCCCAAAGTCTGTGCTCCTAAAGTCCAAGGTGACAGTCCTGCTGACCCCTCTCCTGACTTCTCCAAGAACAGAAAACTGTCATTTCATGATCCCTGTGCCCAAGGCAGCCTCCAACCACCGCTTCACCCACCAATCCTTCTCTTTTAGTGAATAACAGGTGCAGTGGGGCACCTCCCCTGGTCGGCTCCCTCACCAGCTGTGTCAGGAAGTTATCTTCCACACACTCCAGGAACCTCTGAGATTGTCTCCTCTTTGCTGTGTTGTGTTTCCAACAGACATCTGGGAAGTTGAAGTCGCCCACAAGAATGAGGGCCCGTGGCCATGAGACATACCCTAGCTGCCTGTAGAATATTTCATCTATTTCCTCATCTTGGTTGGGTGGTCTAGAGCAGACCCCCACCATGATATCTGCCTTGCTGGCCTTCCCCCTTATTCTTACCCACAGACACTCAACCCTATCATCACCATCATTAATCTCCAGGCAATCAAAACACTCCCTGACATAAAGGGCTGCCTCTCCTTCTCTTCTTCCTTCTCTATCCCTCCTGAAGAGTTTGTAGTCATCCATTGCAGCACTCCAGTCATATGAGGAATCCCAACACGTTTCTGTCATGGCTGTGGTATCATAGTTTTCCTGTTGCGTGATGGCTGCTGGCTTCTCCTGTTTGTTGCCTGTGCTGTGTGCATTTGTGTAGATGCACTTCAGCTGGGCTGCTGGACCCATCACCTCGTTAGAGGAGGAAGTGCTAATTCCCTCATAATGATTCTTGGGAGCCTCTGTGGTTCCTACCTCATCAAATCCCCTTGTGTTTTGATACGACTCTCCTGGAGTCATGTCTCTTATTTCCTCTGGGACAGCACACCGAAGGACCTTGCAGGAACTTTCAAGCACCAGTGTGCTCCGTTGGGCCTGGCTTCATCCTCTTCTGTTGCTTTTGTGTGTATTTTTTTAAAAACTGAAAGAAACCAGAGAACTATGACATAACAGTTTTCTTCCCTCATGGATGTAATTCTAAAGAGAGATGCAGCATTTAGGGAATACACGTGTGGATTGCCTCTGCCATCCCTATTAGTATTCTTACACTGATGCATTGTGAGGCTTTAATTTTGTTAACATTTTCCAGGAAATCTCTGCCTCCTTTATGGCACAAAATGTCCTTGCTTGTGTGGCGAGAAGTGTTAGAGCCATTCCTTGTGTTTTTTGTCTAAGAAGAATGGAGGATTGTCTGTAGTTATAAGGCAGTTAAATGCCACACTAGAGAAAAAGATATTTCACATGCTTCCATCTTGTAATTGGTTGTTAGTGCAGGCATGTAAATCAAGCTTTTCCTAGATCATGATTGTATGCTTCTTATTTGTTAAGTGCTTGATGTGAGATCTTGCAGCCTGATTTGCCTTTCCTGCCCTCTTCCTCCCCTCCACCTACTCCCAACAGAAGCAGCAGCTCAGGCCAGGGAGCTATGCTTATGTGATTAAAAAATTGGAAGAATACATTTCTAGAAGTCTTAAATTGGGTGCCCAGAAGAACTGATTTTTTGGATCTGATCTCTTTGTGCTGGGCTGAGGTTTTGAAGATGAATACTTGTGAAGTGCTCTGGTATTTTTGATGAGTGCTTTAGAGAAGCCACTGAGAAAATGAATTCTGCTGTCAGAGTTTGAGCACTTAGCAGTATGTGAAGCCTATTGTCATTTAAGACCTTTCACTTTTCTTTTTAGGTAAAGAGTTATGACTTAGTTATGGGAGCAACAACCTATGTGCATAAATTGACTTGGGAGCTCTGTGGAAAACCAGCATGGAATCTTTCTCTTGGTCTATTAAAAAACAAAAAGTATATGCTGCAAGAGAATTCAGTTAAGATGCACTAGTACTCTTTTTTTTTTCTTCTTTTTTTAATATTTGTTTTGGGGTGAGTTTTAAATTAAGGACATTGTAAGTATGGATTATAAAGAGCTGTTTAAGTTGGCTAGTGATTTATTGGCATGAGTACCTTTCAGTGCAGGATATTTTCCAGAAAGTCTGTATCACTTTTCTAGAAGGATGTATCTGAAACTTTCTTGAAAGAATCAGAAGTTACGTAATAGAAATACTCATATGTCAAAACAGAATAAAAGTTCTTTGTTGAAAATTGATCTGTTATTTTCAGGATTTGAAAAGTTTTTGCTCTTTGCAATTTGGCAAGTAAATGAAAAAAGACCAAGAGTTAGGCTTTTCACCGGTGAATTCCAGAAGTTCTCTGGCACAGTATGCAACAGGACTTTGACCAGGCTGATGGGTCAACCACAGTATGTGCTACCTTTTTTTGTCCTGTTCTCCTACTCTATTATTTGTTGGGATGTGATGCAAAAGAGGGGACAGTAGGATGAGAGCGAGTTGTTTGATTACACATGGAAAATTTTGGTTAGAGGGATGAGGACAGTTTGTAACTTTGTGTAGGAAGCAGTAAAGAAAAAGGTGGGGTAACTGTGGTGGAGGTAGACTGATTTATAGCATGGGAAGGAAGGCTCTCTGTGTACATCACAAGTCAGCTTCCCATGTCACCCCCCATCATCTAGTCCAATCCGACAGTTGGATCGGACTGGATGATCTTTCGAGGTCCCTTCCAATCCCTGACATTCTGTGATTCTGTGAAAAAAAACCCCAGGGATCCTGAGCTACAGGCTGGGCTGCATTTCTTTCTGTTTTTTCTAGATAAGTCTTTGGGGGTAGGCTCAGCGCTTCCAGTACTCTTCCCTTCTGGACTAGACATCCATATTCAGTAACTATTTTAAAGCAAGTAATGTTTTTAGTGTTTTCTATTATTCTTTTGTTCTGATCTTTAGTTCTATGTGCTCATCTATATTTCCATAACTCTTAGAATTCCTTCATAAAGTGAGAAAGGCTTTAATTATATGGAGGCTCATGTCTGTCTTCCGTCATGTTAGGAGAAGTAACTGACAGCAGATCCTCCTTTCCCCCGGAGAGCGGGGCGAGCAGTGCTATACGCCTTTTGATCTGTAAACTCCCAGCTCTGACAGAGTGATGGGGAGCCTGGAATTATGCTACAGTTGTGCAAGTTACTCCTCTCTTTCCTCATTTTCCAAATGCATTTTGGAGGTTGCTTATATTGCTTAATTGTTTTGCCATTCTGCTTCTTTCCAAAAGTCCCTCTATAAAATTAGATCACTACATTCAAAAGGAAATTGCGATAGTAGACTTCCCCCTTACTGCCTAAGTCATTGAACGCTAATGAAATTAATTGTGTCTTGGTATTCTTAGTTTGTTCTGCACAGACAGCACAAAGTTAGTGCTGGAGATAATCCTGTAGCAAACTGAAATGGCTTCTCACAGAACAACAGGATGATTAGTGACACCAAATTTGAAACCAAAACTGGGATCTGGTAAATAAAAATTAACGAGATTTCTACATACCTGAAATATCAAGTGCTTTTAAATATACTAAGCTGAACTACTTACTGTTCAGGGCTCTCAGTTGAAATGAAAGGTTTTAACACTAGTTTGTGTGCAAACAGAAAATACTGCAAGTGGGCTAAACCCAAGACTTCAAATAATAAATTCATCCAAAGTAGCTAACTGTTGCCTTAATTAGCTATAGCTTGAAAGTGTATGCTAAGATTTTTCCACTACAGCTTTTCAGCACTTCCACAAGTTCAGCATGCCCTGTACAGATGCTTAATTTGTATGCTGGGCCCTGTGATAAAGCTATTTCTGTCGATGAGATTCCAAAATTATAGGCACTGATGTCAATGCAGATGAGGTTAGCCTAATTTGGTCAAGAGAGGGCTATGCCATGCAAAATCTTCTTTACATGGGCACATAAAGGCCAGTGCCAAGACTGACAGGTGTCCAGTGGGTGGCAAGGAGCTTCAGAGATAAACATTCTTGTTGGTACTGCTACAATTCTTGCTTCTTTAAGAAACAATATAATAATTGTATGGCTTTTTTTCAGCATCTCTTCAGGATAACTAAGTAATATGGAAATTGAACTTGATTCTACAAATGTAAATCTTTTAAATCCTATTGAAATAACATTTTAATGCTACATTCTTAAATTCAATTTTTGTTTAATGTTAAAGCGTGACAATGAAAGTAGCATCTTGTTATCCTCAAAAATGGACTGTTAAATTCAGAGGTATGCTGCTGTGAATTCCCTGCAAGAAAAATTACCTGAAAATGGTTTTTAATTGTAGGAGGACTTGGAATGTTGTAAATGCAATAAAATACTCAGGTTGAATAATGAGAAGTCTGTACAAGGATATTGTATTTCTGAGAGGACATTAGTTTTAGTTGAAGAAGTCCCTGAACTTTTTTTTTTCTACTAGCTTTCTACTTTTTTTTCCTATGTCAATTTGTCAGCTGTGAAGTGTATCAAAAATATATTAATCTATTAATGGAACACTTTCTTTATATATGCCTGTTTCCATACCTCCTTCCATGCCTTCCCCTAATGGAGGACTGCAGTCATATGGAATTTTTTGCATGGAATTTTTTTTTTTTATTAGTTTTGAGCTTGTAAATCTTCTGTTCCTTTGTCAGCTTTCTCCTTCATAGTACTGATGTATTTAGGAAAAAAACCAACACCACCTCGTTGTATTAAATAAACCCAACTTATGCTGATGTCTCTGTAATAGGAGGCTGAACCTGTTCAGTGTTATTTCAGTCTCTAACACAGTAGTCTTTTTCAGTTGCAGACATAAGCCACAACACTACTGAAAAGCTCTTTCTGTTACTGGGTCAGCTTTATCTCTAGTGGGTGAGATGTTGAAATAAAAAATTAGGTTTTTGATGAAAAGTCTTTGGATGCATGAATTGATGGCACCTACATGCTAACGGAATATCAAAGGAAGGCCATGACTACGTGTCTTACAGATGTGTCAATGTCCATTAAATATCAGTTTTGCATGAAAATACCGTGTTAAACTTTATTAGCAAGTTTTTAAAGCATTTGCTATAAGAAATTTGCATCTGCTACAAGTCAGAGAAGGAGAACTTGGAAGTAAGAAAGACAGGGCTGTGTGGGTCGCTCAGTAAAAGGAAAGGTGGAAAGCTGGCAGTGATCTGTTGCAGCCCGGCAGGTGCGGGAAGGTGCGGCAATGGCAGGTGTTGAACTGCGGCGTTTGGAAGGCGAGGGCTTTCAGCTTGCCGTCTCGTTAGAGCCTTTCCGAGCAGAAATCGGTCAGCTTAACCAGTTCAGTTGAAATTGGTCAGCTTAACCATAATGGGCGTAGGTTTAATTACTTCTTGGGAAAATGCATGGAAGACTACAAACATTTTTGGATATGGTGCATAAGCAAGTTCTGAAATAAGTGTTTAGGGCAGATAAGTCTCCAGATGAATTTTCTCTGGAAAGAACATTGTAGCAGAAACTGTAACTCTGCTAATGGTTTTGGGGTTTGTTTTTTTTGCTTGGGTGGTTTGTTGTTGTTCTTGTTGTTGTTGTTGTGTGTGTCCTGTCCCCCTCCTGCTCCCCCCCGCTTGAAATGTTAGATTTTTGAGGTGAAAGACATTCAATTTAGTTGGTCACGATAACTTCTCTCAACTATTTTTGTATTTCAGATACTATGTGTTGCTGCTTAGTTTTGTGCCTTGCTTTTTTGTGAAATGCTTGGGCACTGCAAATGCAATCTTTTTTTGAATCTCTTTAATCTTTACAAACTCTGTGATGACTATTTAAGTTAATTATTATTTTCATTTGTAATGCCATCATATTATAAATAAAATAGTATATTGATTTGTGGATTTCACAGCAGATGGTGTAACCGGTTTCAGTGTTTGTCCTGGGTAGTCCTTCAGTTATTTTAATGGAAATCATCACAGAACAGGAAAATGTAAGCTAAGCTTGATTTATTTCAGATGTTCGGTTGCCACCTCTGCTTAATTTATTAATGTGAAACTTCCAGCTTTACCCTTGAAATTTAGTCTTTTTTGACAACATAGTATTTTCATGTGATGGCTAGCAAGGAATCAGAAACAAAGTTTATTTTACTACTGCCTTTTTAATGTTTAGTATATTTCTGGAGCTTTAGCTGTGGCCTGGGGAAATGGTGAAAAGTGTTTTTTATGTTGGAACTCTTAATTTTTTGAAAAATAAGATTTGAAAATGTTATCTAAAAGCCTTGCATAAATACCTGCTTATAAGAAGCTGTGTTGCCTGGGGAGTCTCAATAAATGTCAGTATATTAATTTTGTGTAAATTAACTGCTCTTTAAATACTTCCTACAAAGTGAATTGAAGTGTGTGTGTGGGGGTTTAAAGTATCTTTTAACAGTGCTGGGGTAGTGAAAACTTGTTAGTCAAGAACCAGGCAGGCAGATGTTTCTGAGGCTTGGAGAGAGGTGAGCCCCCATAGTTATGGGAGATCACCTGTCACTTGGAAGCCAAATAGAAGAAGCTCCTAGGTTTTTTGATTCATTCTGTTAATTTCTGATTGCTTTTCTTGTCTGAATGAGAGAGAAGCCACAGAGCAAGTCAAAAGCAACAGCTCATGTTGTACCCTGCCCCATGCCTTTTAGCCGTCATTCATTGCACTGCATTGCTCTCTTCTTTGGATTCATGAGCTAGACAGACCCATCTTTGGAGATTAATAAATACAGCTACTGTGTGGGGAGGCCCAAATTTCTTCCTGTCCTCCCCCTTTCCACACACACACTTCTAGGAGCTGTGCAGAGGTGAGCTAGTAGTGTTCATACAAGAATTTACATTACTGGAGAAGCTTCTCTCCAAGGACGAAAGCTTAAGCCTTTTGAATTTAGAGGACACACATCTTGCATCCTTTGCATCTTCTGTAGATAATTTATGAAATATTATAAGATGCAACTACTGTGACTTAAATTTCTGTAATTTCCTTTTCTGGTGTCGTGGTGTGTGACAATTTTGTGATGTCCTTCTGTGAGATTGTTTTTTATTTAGATTTTCAGTTAAATATTAGACAGGCAGTAAGATAGTCTTTCACTGTTCAAAAGATGTGCTTTAGAAACAGAACATAAATGTTTAATTACAAAGTCTAAAACATTGGTAACTTTTCTTGTGACATATTACTGTTCATCTGTTTTCACTTACATAGGTTACTTGCAATACGTGAAGTATGTGGGGATTGAAATTATGTTTATTTGCTTTCAATACACTGTTCAGTCTTTGGAGGTGTGACTAATTGTGAAACACAGTAACTCAGAGCAGCTAAAATTCAACTTCTTGCTGCTCACCTGCAGATACAGTCTGTATCAGGGAATGGATTAAGAGTCTGAGGCCCTGATGGTACTTTATCATTTAACAATGGTACCCTTCTTTACCTCTTCAAAATCACAGATGAAGGGATTCCTATTGAACTCTAAAACCAGTCCAGTTTCTTGCTGTGCCACAGACCTCTTGTGAATGAGGAGATGACAGTATCTGCAAACAGATGGGGACAGGTACAAACTGATATTGACAAGCCCTGGTTGAGCATCTGTCCAAGGTAATAAGCCTCACTACCTCCAACAGACATTTGGAAAATAAATATTTCCTAAATAATAAATGACAAATTAGATTGTAGACTGACATCTTAGTAACTGTTTAATGCTTTTTTTTCTTTCTTTAAAGAGGATTTGGTAAAAGTGAAGCATAGCTTCTTGCCAACATCTCTTCTCTGGAGAGAAGCAAAAATCTCAAGGTCTGTGCAAACAAAGCCCTAAAAATGCAATAGTAAGTAAGGAGCCCCAGAAGAATAAAGTCAGAAAAAAACAGAGAAAGAATACTGTACTGTAGAACTTCAATTCTTTGGCTAGATACATTTTCATAAGAACAAGGGTTATATGATACAAACTGGCACAGTCACAAATGATTCAAGTCAGATCCCTTAAATGTATGATGGTATGTTCTCTGAAATTTGCTATGTTAGTTAAAACAAGTCACCAAAAGATTAACTAAAGTTCATGATATGACAAAGGCACTGAGGGTCTCCTAATTTGTATTGCAAAAGAAGCACTTTAGAAAGAAGCAGTCTATTTCTAGATATTTAATCTATGTAAGGACAGTTGAAAATGTGTGCTCATCCACCTCTCAACTAAGTGTGTTTATGCCAAATCACTTTTCAGTGTTACATGGCTATTTCTATTAACCTACCTAAGCATGATGTTGAACAAATAAGGTGAAAGATTAAAAACAACTGTAAGAAAAATGCAGTGGTTAATAATGTGCTTGTTTTGACAAAGATTTATGTGATTTGTTTATAAAATATAGAATACCACTCACCCCTTTTGGAAATGCGGTTTACATAAGATGGTCCTGATCATTTCCTATTGCTGTGTTAGAGTAGCTGATGAGAGAGCAGTGGTATAGAAATGTGGGGTTGTTGACTTCCTTTCATTCACTGGGATTGGATCCTTTCTTTTCTAGGGGGAGTGTCTTTTTCTCTTTTATTGAAGACTGAAATGGAAGATTTCTGAAAATGAAAAGTGGGTTTTTTTTTTTAATAAATTGCTCAATTCTGTCTTCTGGATTTGTAGCCATCCTTGTCTTTGGAAATTCATGTTCTGGAGTTCTAAGCCCTTGATTTAAGATCAACCAGCCTTTTGAATTTAGTTGCAATGAGTTAGGTAGTAGTGATGATTTATATGTGGTAATGAAGGTGAATTTTGCTAATTTTCTTTAATTTTTCATGTTGGTTTATTGCTTACTAGCTGATACGTAGCTTTATTAATAAGCAGCTAGAAAAGTTGAAATCTTGTACCTAGTTGCAACATAGGCTAACATGGCAAATGTTTTAAATAAGAAACTGAACTGAAAGTAAAATACTTAGATAACATTTTTAAATTAAGACATAAACAGAACTAGCATTTGCAAATGTTGGTCACTGTGTATACACTGTGAAATTCTAAAAGGTCTGTTCTCGGTATCTGTAAAAATAGTGTATTCTTCTCTTATTTCTTTTTTCTTGGGTGCAGTGTGTAGTTGTTGGATTGAGCTCCAGCAATAACTACACACATTTGTTACAAGAATACTTCTCCTGGATTACCATTTAAT
Organism: Caprimulgus europaeus; assembly: GCA_907165065.1. The sequence goes on from OU015525.1 coordinate 37,397,632, forward strand.
TATTCTTTGTTAGTGAAGTCTGCTGGAGAGAGAGATTGCACATGGTAGATAATGAGACAGGGAGAAAACTGAAGAAAAGATGGAAATGAGTTCAGAGCTGTGGTTTCTGTCACTATGTGCTGGTGGATTGGTTAGTGATAGGCTTATTCCTCTGCTGTCTTTACATGCTGTTAATATAAATATGATTAAGTTCCCTGACTGGTCCTTGACAAGTAATAGGCTGGTCTGGAGTGTATCCTAGAAATCAGTGTGCCACAAGCCACTGTTCTGTGCCTGTTCTGGAAGGGGATGTTTGAAGGGCAGAGGAAAGTTCATGGAGAACTCATTTCTGGGCCAGGTGTACGAGTGCACGCGTGTGAAATCAGGCCACTCTGGAAAGCAGGAGGGATTAACAACGAGCAACAAACTTATGCATAAAAACTGATGCGGTGATGGAGATCTGTGAAGCCCTGCTGCATTTAAACAGGAGTATCATATGAGACCCAATGGTGTCTGTGAAATATGGTGCTGTTGCTTCAACTCTGGATTTCCTGTAGGTGTTACTGAAATATTTGGGGGGGTGGAGCATTTAAAGGCACTTCTGTAGATATAGTAGATACTGAGGTTTGTAAGGCAACATTCTGAGTCATTCTTCAGGACTGCTGACTGATTGATTGATTGGAACAGATGGGTATTTAGAAATATGTAATTAAAATTGGGATCCTATACTTGGTACTTCAAATCACAGAGTATGCTAATAGGAAATAATGGGTTTCCATGTGGAACCTTGCAGATCTCCAGGAGCATATATGGAAATAATTGGATCTTTGCAGATCACCATGGCATATTAATGGCGAGCTATTTTGAATCTGTAGGAGCTAGCCCCGTGTTATACCAGTTTCACAATGAGAACAAACTGGTATATTTGTCAGGTTCCTTAGTGAAGTCTTTGTAACAACTAGCGAGACCCCAGGTGCTTTCTGCTGTATTGATAATGAATTCTTACAAAGAATTGCACAGAAAGGCTTACTCACCAAATGCAAAAATTGTAGCAAAACATGCCTCTGCTTAAACTGCATCTACAATACCATATTTTGTTAAGTTTACATTGAAGTAATTGGAATATTTCTCTTTCATTGGAAATTATAAGAGACAGCAATTGCACTTGTATGTTTGAGCTGCTGGTAAGGACAGAGGAACCAGGTAATGACTTGTGTGCTATATTTGAGTGCTAAGTACTGGAGATCTTGCCTTATCAAACGTGGTATCTCTGCATGCACTGAGAAAATGAATTTCAGAAAAAAATGAAAAAAAATCTGCTAAAAAGCAGGGAAGAAGAAGAGAAGATAATGTGCTTCTGATATCAATGGAAGAAAGGCTTGCTCCATGCACCCAGGATAAGACCATCCACACACTCCTGTTTTGAGACAGGAAAACAGAGGAGACTGATCGGGGTTTGAAAATAGTAGTGATGGAGAGAAATGCCTCACCTTTCAAAGAGCATAAGGCTATATTTGTGTTAGAGTTTTGTTTGGAGGAGAGTTCAGTCTTAAAGCAAATCACCTCATTGTCCCTATTTATCATACCCATTTGTTTGTTTTCCACAGTGGCTTTGGTATGTGTTGACTAGGCTCCTTTCAAAAGAAACTAAGCCATTCCACTCCTTGCTTACACCAAATGTGCTCTAACCCTTGGTAGGGTCATAGTAGTTTGACCAGTTATTGGTCATTTTTGGCAGCTTTGAACGTCCTGTGATAGAGTCTGGTTCAGGAAGTTTGAGTAAATGTGTCTTGCAAAAAACCCCTTCTGGGCTTCATATATTATAAGTGTGAAGAACTCAGCAACAGCTGTGTTTTGATCTGCTCCAGTTGTGCCAAATTGCTAATGCAGATATAGCCCAATACCATATATTGTGTGGGTTTGGATTTGTTTTGTTTTTTCCCCTAAAGTAACATCAGACTGGTGATGACTAATTGTCAGGGTGTCTTAACCGTGTCAAGTGTTTGGAGATGGTAATGTTTTTAAATCTACCTCCCTGAGAGTTTGTATTTTGGGTGGAACTTAACAGATCTTCAGATAAGTGCTGTGAGGTGCCAGAAGGTCCATTCTGAATCTTCTTTCCTGTAGTTTTGATCTGACTGGTTTTCAGCAGCAGAGGGTGGGAGATAGAAGATACACATTTGAAATGTAATGATGCTGTAGTAACCTACAGCTGGTGCTGAGATCATGACTGTAGCTTAAAAGCCATCACAAATAATTTATAATATGATTCCTAGTAAAAAAGAGTCCTATCCCAGTTACTGAGTCTTCTCCTTCATTCATTCAGTGAACATCCGCTGTTGTATGTGTCCCCACTGCCTGTGGATAGGAGGAAACTAATTTCACACTGCTGAAGTTACACCTTTAGTAAATCTGTCCTAACTTTTGTATTTTGTGCACATTCTGGAGTTTGTAATATGATTTTCTTAAAAATAAAAATAATTATAGGGAGAGCAGAATCTTCATATCATTTTCCTTTCAACTTCATCCTTTTAAACTCAGTATCCTACACTCTGTTCCTTTTTTCCCTTTGTAGCTAATTTTTTTTCCCCCAACTATTTGAGATTTCTTTGTATTTCTGAAATGAAATATTTTTGTCCTCTTAAAATGACAAAAACTAAAATTAATCTCAAAGCTGCACCAAGTATACAGGACCACTTGGCTGCGTAATCAGTGCTCTTGGAGGAAGTTAGTCTGCTTTCCAGCCCTGGAAAGTGCCGGGGCTGAGGACATTTGTCGGCAAGTTCAACCCTTGGAGCAATGAACCAGAGCAGCACGGCAGTTGAGGCATGGATATGTGTGGCTAGAAAGGCAATACGAAGGGTGGCTTGCTATGTAGTAGACACAAGAAGAGATTAGATAATCATGATTGGTTTCAATGATTGCATTTACTCAGTGCTTTAACTTTCATTAACATTATTTATAGTAAGTTGCTATAAAAGCAACCTTGAAATATGTTCTGAGGTTCAGTTCATGCCAGTTCTTCAGCTCACAGAGATGAAAGGAGTTTGGGAATATCGACTATGGTGGAATCTGCTGGAAACAGGCTCTTCATGGTGTTTAAAGGTGAGGCGGTGTCCTGAGTTAGCTCAGGTGCGTTGAGGAGCGGAGTTTGATCCTGTAGTCTGGCCAGCTTTGCTGTGTTAAAATATATGTTATAAAAGCACATAAGTGTGGTTTTTCATTTCCTTTAGCATTTCTGTAGGAATTAGTTTTACTATTTGCTGTGTCCTCTGGTTGTAAAATTTTCTTGTTGAATACAGAGTTGGCAACGAGATGTACAGGGCAGCGCTGCTCACAGGGAGCACGTTGCTGGGGTATCAGGTGACGGACAGACGGACCGGCTGCAGCCTTCCTGCAGCTGCTGGTGCAGACAGCCCCTGCCTGCCTGCCTCCCTTTCCCCCTGCCTGCCTGCCTGCCTCCCTTTCCCCCTGCCTGCCTGCCTGCCTGCCTTTCCCCCTGCCTGCCTGCCTGCCTGCCTTTCCCCCTGCCTGCCTGCCTGCCTGCCTTTCCCCCTGCCTGCCTGCCTGCCTGCCTTTCCCCCTGCCTGCCTGCCTGCCTGCCTTTCCCCCTGCCTGCCTGCCTGCCTTTCCCCCTGCCTGCCTGCCTGCCTGCCTTTCCCCCTGCCTGCCTGCCTGCCTGCCTTTCCCCCTGCCTGCCTGCCTGCCTTTCCCCCTGCCTGCCTGCCTGCCTGCCTTTCCCCCTGCCTGCCTGCCTGCCTGCCTTTCCCCCTGCCTGCCTGCCTGCCTTTCCCCCTGCCTGCCTGCCTGCCTTTCCCCCTGCCTGCCTGCCTTTCCCCCTGCCTGCCTGCCTTTCCCCCTGCCTGCCTGCCTTTCCCCCTGCCTGCCTGCCTTTCCCCCTGCCTGCCTGCCTTTCCCCCTGCCTGCCTGCCTTTCCCCCTGCCTGCCTGCCTTTCCCCCTGCCTGCCTGCCTTTCCCCCTGCCTGCCTGCCTTTCCCCCTGCCTGCCTGCCTTTCCCCCTGCCTGCCTGCCTTTCCCCCTGCCTGCCTGCCTTTCCCCCTGCCTGCCTGCCTTTCCCCCTGCCTGCCTGCCTTTCCCCCTGCCTGCCTGCCTTTCCCCCTGCCTGCCTGCCTTTCCCCCTGCCTGCCTGCCTTTCCCCCTGCCTGCCTGCCTTTCCCCCTGCCTGCCTGCCTTTCCGCCTGCCTGCCTGCCTTTCCGCCTGCCTGCCTTTCCGCCTGCCTGCCTTTCCGCCTGCCTGCCTTTCCGCCTGCCTGCCTTTCCCCCTGCCTGCCTTTCCCCCTGCCTGCCTTTCCCCCTGCCTGCCTTTCCCCCTGCCTGCCTTCCCCCTGCCTTTCCCCCCGCCTGCCTGCCTGCCTGCCTTCCCCCAGGCACTCAAACCCTCACCCAGCTTTCAGCGCTGACAGGGATTAGGGAGGAGATTATGCTTCGGGTCTTCGGGGTGATCCAATGGGAATTGCATTGATCTGGTGTTTAGCTCTGATCCTTATCAAATGGATTACTTCTAAGGTAGGCCATTTTATTGTCTGTTTTGACTAACTGGGTTTATAAGTAGCCTGAGAGAAAACAAGTCATTAAGAACTTCATGAGTACTTGTTTTTCTTTTTAAAATCTAATCTGTTTTGGAAACACTTCATTCGTTATTTTAGATTGTGTTTCTTAAGTGTTCATACATGATTTTGTACCTTTTGACTTCTGCCTGCCTTGAAGTGGGAAGAGTGTGTTTGTAGCAGTGCCAGTTAGGAGATGGGGAAAAGGGATCTGAAATGGCTTCTGAATGGCAGGGGTTTGCTTGCCTCCTTTATTTACTAACAGATCTTCAATTTTATAGTGTTTCAAAAGCTTTGTGAAAATAAGGAAAGACAATTTTAAACATAGTGAGAATAATACAAATTAGTGTGTTTTGCTTCCTGAGCAGGATATCCTTTTTGTATTGTTGATTCCAGAGTTATAGGAGTGGAAATACCAGTTTTGTTTGCTGAGGTGAAATACCGGCTACTTCGCTTGCTTTGTAGATTTTCCATTTGAGCATTGAGATGCTTGTGCTTTGAAAGGCATGTGCTGATGTTAGTCAAAATCAGGAGTTCCTACTCTCTTGTTCTAAAGGAGTTTCCCCATAATGTATACTGTGGTAGTAAATGTAGGTGGGATTGGTGCCTGGAGATGAGACCAGGCTCTTCTTAGCACAGCTTGTTGCTTAAGCTGGAATTAATTCCAAAAGAGGGAATAAATTTAAGTTTTGGATTGTGAAGAAGGGCCAGAATCATTGGAGAGAATGAGGGAAACTGAAAACAAATCAAAGTTCATGCATTTATATATAGATAGATTTTTTTAAAAAATACACAATTTAAATATTTTTGTACAAGTAACAAGCAAATCTGAACAAACATGAATTTGAACTTGTTGTGAAAACAGCTTTGCCAGATACCTGTGCCCATACTCTTCAGTTATTGCCAATAATATAGTTCTAAATTTACTAAAAGCAAAACGATCAGGCTTAGTCGCTAACACTTGTAATAACTTTTGTCACATAAAGACCAGGTTACCTTGTACGTCATCTGCATTTTACTGGTGTACTGTTGAATTGCTGGTTTTCTGAAACTTGACATAAAAAGCAGATCTGTAATTCAGTTTGGTCAAAGATTCTGCTAAGGTGGGAAAAACAGGAATTGCAGGTAGCTGACATAATATAGGTAAGCATAAAAACCTCTGCTATTTATCGCTGGTTTTTAAAATGCACTAATGGTTGTTTCTTTTAATAATTTTTTTTTCTGTTGTTCATCCAATTATCTTATTCTGCTGCTGGTTTTGAGTCCTTCTGCCATTCTAATTTAGTTTCCAAAGGTAATTCCCCTGTGTGTTTCTGTCCTCACTTAAGTCAGTCACTTACGCTTTTTTGACTGACTATGCTTTCTTTTCTGAACATTTTCAAGCTTCTTTTTTGGCATATTTTTGTTAAATCTTGAATATTTTCTTTTGATAAAACTGGGTAAATCTTACGATGCCATGTGATATACATCTAGGGTGTATGAGAGAAGAAACCTTGTTAGGTGTAGTTATAAATAATGCTGATAACTGTCATTCAGCCAATAGCGAAGTTTATAAATGATTGCCATCCATCTTGGGAGATGATCATATGAAATAGCTTTATATGGAAGGAGGTAGTAAAATTGCTACTTTCAGATACTTGAAGGGAGTGTGTGTGTCTTATTGCTGATTAATATTGCCTTCCTGAAATTAAATACATTTTCTTACTACTGGTTTGATAAACTTTCAAAATACTGCTTTGAACTCCAATGAAATATTTAGAAAAAAGTAGTAGGGCTGTTTTGCAGTGGCTTACCCAAGTTCAACAACAGTTACTTAAGTGCTTTAAAATAACATTTTCCAGGTCTTTAGTAAGCAAAATCTTGGTGGTATCTTGTGGAAAACTGTGGATCTTTTGTTGGTATGGAACTTCTGATTACTGAAATTGTTCTCAGAATCATGATAAATTAGTCTCGCTTTTGAAATACAGTAAAAGTTGGAGAAATCCACTCTAACTAGTTTGTCATTCTAGGAACTTGTAGTTGAGAAACTCTCGTAGAATCTGAAATTGTTTCCAAGTGTGTATATTTGAGGCAGCATAATCAGCAAATTGCAGTTGCCATGATATAACAACTTCTCCAAACTTGTTCTCAGTTTCTCTTTCTGAAAACAATCCTGAGATTGTTGGGCAAATAACTTAGGCAGAAAAGCCAAGTAGGTAAAAATGCCTGACTGGCTGTTGCTGTCCTCTGGCTCTTCTTTCCCAGTTTCTGAATAAACAACTGAGTTGTAAAATGAGGGTTCTGCATGCCATCAAAAAGCAGAGATGGTTCTTTCTGATGGGAGATACTGAATTTTGAAGGCTGACAGCTCCATCAGTTTCTTTCTGCTGTTACAGGATGAGGCCAGCAATTGTTTTGCTGGACAGTCTGAAAGCTGGCTAGCTGGCATTTGCCTGAGTGAAGTGCCCAACAGTAATGCCGGTGCTCTGCTCTGAACTGGACTGGGAAGCCCTAGTGATAAAACTGATAGATCAATGGAAACATTTTTGTTTGGCACAAACAGCAGCAGGTGCTCTGTGTCCAAGTGTTACATGGGTATGCTGTTCTCCCTACCATCACTGAAGTGATTTCCCTTTGAAGTTATATATATGTGCTATTTAGACATGTCATTCCTGTTGCATGGCCTTTAATAACTTCCTATGATCTTGTGAAAAGATTTTCAAAGATTTGACTTAAATCTGTCTTCTGGTAGATACTTCCTTTGCCTTTTTTTGTGGAGTCCTTGTATCATTGTTGTTCTTAAAGGATTAATGGATCTTTGACTTTAGTTTTGAACTTCTTCCATTCACTTTCCATAAAGATGTGAAAAAAAGAGAGGAGAAATGAAAGCTTTTCTTACTGTATTGCCCTTTGGAAGAATAAATTACATTCTATTTTGAAACTGAAATTTAAGGTCAGACGTTCAAAGTAGAAGTCCAGTGTAAACAATCCTTCTGCTTCCCAGTCATCTCTCTGACATCTCCCTTCACTGCTGAAGCAGAGCAGCCCACGCAGCTCAGATCACCATGCTCATGTTTGGAGAGGAACGGAGTGCTTAAGAACCTCACATAATCATTTGAGGTATTTGCTGAATCACTTGGAGTCCAGCATTTGTTCCTACTGGACCCCAAGGTGTTCTTGTGCTTGAAAATGTAACCTGTCTGAACACATGAGGATTGTCTTCAGTTTGAGCAGTAGTAATTCTCTCTGTTGGAATGATGCTTATTTGTTTGAGATTTGGAGAGAGTCAAGGAATTCCATCTGCTTTGTTGTTATTAACAAGTACAAAGCTTCAGGTAGACTAAAGAGATGGCAGAGATCTAGAAATAAAATTTTATGCTAAATGAGTTAAAAATATTAACAGTATTAACAATAACATGATATTTTGAAGTGCCAGATGTCAAGTGTTGTCCATGAAGTTTTTAGCCAGGGCTTCTGTAGGCTGATACAGTGTATGCTACACTCATCTCAACTGTGGAAGTTAAGATAAATTTTTAGTGTGAGTATAGTTGTGATGTCTTGGTGTAGGCTAAAGAGAGCGGGCCTTTGATTAGCAGTGAGGGAGGAGGCATTTTTGGTGCTCAACAAGGATAGAATCCTGGTGATTAAATTGTTTGAACTCTTGGGTGCTTTACAGAAACTTTAGCTCTTCAAGACTCGTTTGCTTTTCTCTTTACAAATTTGCTGCACGTGGCAGTTCACATCTCAGTCAAAGCTGTATCTGATCTTTCTGTTTGCTGGATGTAAAAAGTGAAATCTGGGCAAGGTATCTTAAAAGAACCACAAGCAGGGTAGATGAAATTACTTTTTCTTTCTTTTTTTTTTTCCTTTTTCTAGAGTAGTGTAGGAGATAGTATAACAAATACGATGATAGTATTATTTGAACTGGGAAAATAGGTGATATACCTCAACCTGCGGTACATAGTCTGTTTCCTCTTTGGAGTGTAAACTGACACAAAGCAATCTGTGGCTGGAGGAGTGTAATATTATTTAATTTATCTATCACAAGTTGCTAAAAACCTCTGTACCATTAGCTCCTCCTCTCTCTCTGACTGCCCACCATAGTGCTCCTAACTATCTGTACCTCACTTATTTGCCTGGTCTAAAGGTACGTGGTCTGACCAGTCATCACCAACCCTGTATCTGTCCCTTGGTGGAACTTGCTAATATCTATTTTATCTGTAGGACCTCTACCCTTTTAGCAAGATTAGCTGAAATTGCCCTGCTACTTTTGAAGTATTATTAGTAAGTTTTACACAATAAATTGTCTCTTTTTCCTTTGGAAATAAAACTTGGAAACATAATTTTAAAAGGATTTGATTGTTCAAAGACTCCTACGAGATCTTTCAGAGTCCTTGCAGAACAAAATCACTTGTTTGTATAAGCAACTGGTTTATGTTTTTGAAAATGTGCTTTGTGTTTGATATCCTCCATGGATGTAGTACTTTACCTAGCAAATAGTATTTTAGAATCAACATATCAAAAGGTTTTATTTTTCAGTAAATTTGTACATATTGTTTTCCTTCTCAAAAACTAATGTTTCAGTTGGGCATGGTTCTTCTAGCTTCATGTGTGTTTTGCTTTCTCCTGTATTAGTTTGCAGAACTCTACTGGGCATGTCCAGAAATCTGTGATAGGTGCAAATTGCAAGTTATCACTAAATGACATCACTGATCGTGCCTAGTCACTGATATGAAATGTTCCAGGCTACTGAAAATATATTCAGCTGAGATTTGCTAAAATTCACAGGTAGATTATATGAAGAAATTTAAAAATGTTAGTGGGAAATCAGCATCATTTTCTGTCTGATGAGTTGCATTGCTGCCTTTCCCATCAGGACAGGCACATTGCTGTGAGAAACGCGGTACAAACATATTTTGAGGGAAGGATTATTTGCATGGTTTATGATCTTCCGAGGAAACACAGAACCAAAGCTAAGACAACATAAAAGTGCTGTACAGGGAGTTCCTCCTTGTAGTCTTTACAACAGCTACGATAATTGGACCCCATTTGGAGCTAGATCTTTGGTCATTTCTGTAATTAAATGTTAAGCTTACCTTTGGAAAATCTTCTATGACTTCAAGTGTAAGGCTTTCTTTTTTGTTTTATCATGGAATATACTAAAACAATTAAGTGTAACTTCTGGATTTGGGGTCTTAGCACATCAGTTGTACAAATCATGCTGATAGAGGCTATTAATCTCTGGACTTCCTTTGTGTGCATTCAGTTTGTTCTGCAGGTAGATGCGTATGAGCAATTTTTGCCTTCTTCCCCTTCAAAGTAATTTATTTCTTTATCTCTCTTTTTTTTTTAAGAATTCTTTTCAATAGCTGACATCTGTCTGGTTTTCTGTCTTGTTTTCTAACATGATTCCCATCTTTTGAACTTGCACGTTTTCAGGCTAATGTGTGTTGCTGTTGTAGTGTTGTTCCTGCTACACAGAGGAGAAAATAGGTGACTGTGTTTGCCTCCACGTTGGCTTTTATCCTGTGTCCCCTGCTAAAACAAAGTCAGTATATATATTTGAAAGGTGCATATTCAAACTTCCAAAATTAATTTAGAGTCGAATTGGAAATGGGCAATAGCTACTTTATTTTTATTTCAATTTAAAAATGATTTAGTTCTAACTCGCATAAAATACTTTTTTTTTTTTTTTTTCCAGAGACGTGGAGCAATTTCCTATGACAGCTCAGACCAGACTGCGTTGTACATTCGTATGCTAGGTAAGCATACCAGTTCTGTATTGCAAAAATTGTAATGTTTGTGATTGATTTAAAATAACTATTTTTCAATATCTGAGTGTTGAATTCTTAAACTTACCATTCCCTTTTCCTTGGATAATAGTCTGGTTAGGTTATTTAGTAAACTTTGGGTTCTTTTGTGTTGACTTGGGGTTTTTTTGTTACTTGCCTTTTTTTCTTTTTTTCTGAGTTAACCATTGTGTCAGGGGTTTTACTCCTATAGTAAAAAAATAATAAGTTCTTATAATTAATATAACGAGTTCAGTAGAAGCTAAATTTTCCAGGTGACTCATGATTGATCTTTATTTCTGTGATGGAATTTATCACCTCTGCATGGTATCCTTCTGGTTAAAACTGTAGTTTAGAGAACATTTGTGTGTGAGAGTTACCAGACACTTTTAAAAACTTCAATGCTGGGGCTATGAAATGCTCAAGGTATTAATAACATAATGATATGATTTAAAAAAATATTTCTTTTATCAATCCTAGAAGATGACTTGAGAAAGGAAAAGATGTATGACAGGGCCAGTAGTTTTAGTCAACTTACTGAAGGATATTTCCAGAGCAGCAACTCGATAAAGGATAAAGCCAAATGAAAATGAAAGAACGGTATTGGAAGGGGTGAGCATCTGGGGGAGACCCTCTGTGATAGTGAGTGCGTGGAAGGAGGAGCTGAGGTCAGTCAGTGAGAAGAGAAAGGTGAAAACCTCTTGCAGGGCTGGCTGCCAGATTCAGTTCTTCACACACCTCTTCTGAAGGCTGCTGGTGGTGCACGTGGCAGGGGACTGTGTGTGTACTCAGTCTGTTTCACTGCAAAATTGTGCCACTTAATTGAAGCCATCTTGAGCTATGATTTTGTGTTAAAATAGACTATGAATGCTTGCATGTTATCTCTCATGGCTCAATGAAGATCAAGAGCTAGTGATTATAAATTCTTAATCTGCTCCAACTAGATCAGCCAGAACATGTCTTCTTATGCCCTGAGTCTTTTCAATTTAGTTGGATCTTGTTACGTATTAAAGTCCCCAGAAATTCCTAACTCTGTTCTCTATGAATTCAAAGTTGTGAGCTACATGCATGTGTACAAGTGTGAGTATATTAATTTAGTCATAACGTATGCATATGTGTGCATATGTGTATGTATAAATCCAATTTTGACTTAGCATCTTAGCATTTTTGGTTTTTAATTGTTTTTTTTTATGTTTGTGAAGTTGTTAATACTATATCACTGTCTACTGAAGGATTTTTGATAAAAGAATGTAATTATTTTGGAGATTTGTTAAGAGGAAGACATGAGATACTGACTTAATGTTTATAGAAAAAGCTGATGGTTTTTTGGTTATTGTTGGAAATAAGTTTGTTTAATTTAAAAAAAAAAAAAATAACTTTTCCATTTTTAATCATCCTTTTTCCAGGATGAACACTAGAATGTGATTGTACTGCTCTAGTCCTAAGAATAGGCAAGTAAATTTAGGCCTGAGGTAGTTTTGTTTTTTTGATTTTGTGATACTTTTTTTTAAACTAGATTTATTTTGTGCTATGATTAGAAAATACATTTTTTTCCTGCTTCAAAATCCTATAAATTGAGTACTTTTAATCTCCCAACAGGGGAAATAGGTATTAGTTTATTTTAGATGCACTGATATGCTTGAATTAAAAATACTGTAAGTATATCTCTTGTGTTTTTATCTTTTTAAAATTATTTTGATAGTGATAGAAACTCAGCTTGTAAGAAAAGAATTCTTAATTTCTGAGGAGAATAATCTGATTTCTTTTGCTGCTTTGGAAGTTTAACTGTGCCATGAAGGAGTTAGGCCCATCATTTCTGCAGAAGGATTTGTGATAATGCTCAAATAAATCTAGAGGAAAGCAAAGCATGACCTCCTGTGGTTCTTGGTATATACACCTGAGCTGAGGGAAAAATCTAATTTGTTTTGAAACCTTTCTTTGACTGTCTCATAGGCAGAATTGGAATGTATTCAGAACATGATGTTAAGTAAATTAGATTTTTAGTTGTTCTCTAATTGGAAGTAATTTATTAGACTGTGTGATCGGTGCTTGTTATGAACAGCATAACTCTTGCTGGCATTGGTGCTGGTCAGTGGTGCTAGCTATTCAGAAGCAGTCTTTTAAAGGATTGACCTCTTCTAACTTCGGCTGGGGGAGGAGGGTACCAACAATCAATCAACATATTGCTCATTGGATATTTGAATGAGTATGTTAAATTTGTATTGCTTCCTCATGTGTTAGTGATCTCTTTGTTTTCCTGAATGTTATGTATGCTATACTGTACAAGCTAGCAGCTATTTACAGATTTATTACTGTTGTATTTGTAAATGGATGGTAAAAAACACCAGCCTGAAAGCTGAACAGTTGGGTGCATCTATATGTAGAAACATTTATGTCAGAGTAGATTAAAGAATGAATATATTCAATTAGAATTTTTGCAAGAAATGTGAAGTATTGCATTTTCCATACAGTATTGTGAAGGTAGGTTGTGGAGGTTTTTTTGTTGTTATTTATGTTAGTACTTTAGCAGAGTAAGCTGTAAGGAATCCTGAGCTGTAACTTAAGGGGAAGTAAGGCACAGTCATGAGAGGTTTTGCCTTTTACTTGGTTGATTATTATTCCAAACAGACTATATCTACTGGGAAACTGTACCTCGATAACATGTTTATTTTAGCAGACCAAAAAAAAAAAAGGTATCTAGGACACCTCCCTCTGCTCTGTTTAGTTATGCTGACCATAGAGTTGCTTCCTTTAACACTTTCAGGCTGTTCCAGTGGGAGTCTGATGGAAATTAATTTTTACCAAGTAAATATAAATTCCTGTGGTATGGCAGTGTTTCCAGGTTCAATTTGAAGGATCAAATTTTAGGGGCACACAAAATAAACTTCTGACTCTTACCTGTCTTCATCAGTGTTGATATAAACAAACAGCGTTGACTCTAATGACTCATCTGTCATACCCCCTTCCAAAAATACACTCTAAACCACTCCCAAGTGGCTTATTTACTATTTAAAAATATAGATACAGATGCAGCATTGTAGAATTTTTCTTTTAAGACCTTAGAAGGGCTGAAATATCTGCATCACCTCAGTCAGCTACTTCTCTTGGCAACTATAAAGAATTCTCAAAATTTCTTGTGCTTCGTGTAATCTTGATACCTTCTTGATTTTTCTCTTCTTTGCTTTTCTGGTTTCTTTTTCTTGTGTTTTATATTGTCTAAAGTTGCTGCTGTGCATGGGGCGGAAAGAGTGGGGCACTGAATGCTTGTATCAATGAACAGGCACCTCTCAACTATAACTGGAGCATTTTACCCTGCTTTAGTGATCTTGATCACTTCAACTAGGAAACAGTGGAGGCAAGCTACTGTGGAATGCAGGTGCACACTCTTGTGTCTGGTAGCGGTTGCTGTGTTGTATTCCTTTTGCTTTAATTACAGCATATTTGGCTGACCTGTCATCTGTTTCTCCAACAAACCTACTAGGAACTTTAATCTATGGAGTTAGTAATTCTTTCTGGAAATCCAGCTCTTCACAACTTCATGACTTTGACTTGGGCAGTTTGCCTTGAGGTGGCTGTCATAATTGCTGCTCCCAGCTGTCCTTCGTGATCTCTGGGATTTCTGCCCCTGCTCCAGAAGGCCTCAGCTCCCCAAGCAGCTGCTGCATTGTTACTGTGCCACCCTGGAATATTAGGGTAGCACGAAGTATGTGCTGTGTAACCCTAACGCGCAGGGTTGTCATCTGTGGCATTTCAGCTGCCTCGTCAGTATCGGAGCTATCCTTGCGGTGTGAGCAGGAGTCTGAAAGAGGGGTAGGAACTAAGCATTCTGTCTCAAGGTAAGTTCTGTTACAGCCCTGATTCTTTTTCAGTTCTCATTTGTAGCTGCAAACCTCCCTCTTGCATTCCTTCTTCTATTATTTATTCAGCCTTCAACTGAGTTTCGGCCTGTAAGGCCTTTGTCTTAAAAACGCAAGCAGTCTTGGTCACGTAGAGCTATTCTGGAAAAAATTCTAGTTAAATACTCACCCAGCTTGGTCATGTTTGTGCACAAAATCAAATTTTGAAAGGAGGGCTTCACGTTTTTTAAATCTTTCTCTTGATTCTTTGGATTCACAGAAATTCTCAAAGAGGAAAATAATTGTTCCTGGAAGTCCACTGTCGTTAAGATACTGGACTTTAATGTGTTCCCCCTAAGGAAACAGAGGAGTCTTTTCAGAGTGGCTAAAGAAGAGAAACTTAAGAGAAAAACTGTCAGCTTGCTACTACTTCTACCCCTTCAAGAATTTTTTATCTATAAGCAAACAGTGCAATCTGATGGTTTCAAAAGATTTTGTAACCACTTTGGTATTTTTTTAAAAAGACCTAAATAAATGGAAATTTTTCATAAGTTCATTTGTTTTAGATGTTTGATTTTAATTATCTTTCAGCTACCATAATAATGATTGACTCTGAGGTTGGACTTCTGTTGTTATTTGAAGGAATTATCTAACAGTGTCCTTTTGTCTGCTAAAAGTAATCTTGAATCTGAAATGTCTTGTGCCTTTTTTTTTTTTAAGTTACCTATGTTTCTTCCTTTCAATTACATTCAATATCATTTCCAAGTTATAGGGTTGCAAAAAACTTGTGCAGGGTTTCCCAAGCAAACTGATGGGAATGTGTTATGTTGTGTGCAAGCACAATGAAGTGGGTGCATTTGGGATCTATCAATCTTTGCAGGTCAGATTAACTGAACAGTGGATGCATAACGATGGTCTAGTATTTCTGGATGTTTTGGGACTAAGTGTACATACACTGTAGAGGTTAGTGTCTCACTGTGCTAATAGCACATAATTTCATAATGTGCTAATATGCAACCAGTTTAATGCTATTCCTTTCTATGCTTCTATACATGTAGAAGCTTCAGGTGGATGCATGGTATCTTCAAATTCCACTTGTACTGATTTTTCCAAGCATGCTTTTTGTCTGAAGTCTCTAAAAATGCAGTTGTCCTGTGCAATGATAATGGAGACAGCTCTTCTGCCTTCATTTTGGCCCAATAAGAATTTGTTTCATTTACTGTGATAAATTCCAGTCCTGTAGAAGGGTTGTCTTTTTCCAAAATAAATCCAAATGTATTCTAAAAAATTTCATCCATCACTGAGATCTTGATTCTTAACAAAATACCCTCTGCTTCTACCGTGACCAGGGAGAGAATTTTGTTTAACAACTATTTAATGAAAATATTTTGCTTTCCTTGCTGAGAATTTATCATTTCATATGTATGCAAGTATAGAAGCTCATTTTACCTTAATCTTATTACAGTTGCCTTTTTTAATAGTTTGCCATATGCATTTTTACTATATCATTTATTCTTTTTGCTAACTATTCCTGTGAATATACATTTTAATAATTCCTGTTAAAGCAACTTCTGCATTTCACTTGTAGAAGGTTTTTCTTGTTTTCCTACTCAAAATCCACAACACTGCGGGCATGTCAAGGGTAACAGGGATACTGCTGTTCTATCTATGCTGTTAGACTAAGTACTAGTAAATAAAAAAGAACAAAGCAGAGAAATTTTCTGGATATAATTTATCAGATGAACCTGCTTGGGTTTTTTATTTGCACAATTCCATGTTACTCTTCAGGTATTTTTCTGCGAATGTTTCTTATTCTTGACACTTTGAACAAGTAAATCGTTCAGCAAAACCTAGTTCTACACTGACTGAAACTATTTGCTAATTCGTGTTATTGTTGGTAACTTTTTGAAGTTAAGACTGCCTTGAAAACTAAATATAATTCACGAAAGTTATATAACCTTTTCCTGTAAAAATATTAGCTTAACTAAAGAAAACTCTTTTATTTTTCTTTTGATTCAGCTTGTGAATTCATTCACATAGCTGTAGCTATGACTGATTTCCCAGATAAATATGAGTGAAAGGTAATGAAAGTTGCATTTTCCTCTGTTTAAACTGGTATTTTCATACATGGCTACTAATGCATTACACGTCCTCTTTTCCAAAATTTCCTTCCTTTTTCCTTTTTATTAACTTACTTTGTAAATAAAATTCACCAGTTGCTTGTGCCTAACAGAATCATTCTACAATATGCTGCCTCTGTATTGCCTGGAACAAGACAGCCTCTTCCACTCTGCTCAGATGAATGCTTGAAACCTTTATGAGTAATATATTGTCAGTGGTCTGAAAAAAAAATACTTACAGATAGTGATGGGGTTAGGTTGTAGCTCTGTTGAGGTTTTCAGTTTCAAGAAAACAAAAGGAGTAATAACTGAAAACCCACATGTATTTGGTGTGTTTTTACTGATAAGTAAACTTTAGACTCATTATTTGGAGAGCCCTGGACCTACTTATCTTTTTGTGGTCCTTCCAGAGTGTCTCACAAGATAACATTCCTGTGAAGAGTGTCACTATAGATATGTCAGTATTTATAGATAAGTATCTCTAGGAAGATTGTTAAGTATTAAAAGTATACTACTGAAGTTTTAGTTAGTATGTTTAGCTATTTTCTGACAAGTTGCCTGCTTCAGCATTACAAATTAGCAGGTTGGAGAAGAAAAGGAGAAAACACTCTTAAGATGTTAGAATATTATCAATTGCTGGACATTAAATAGATAGGTTTTAGTGTTGTTTTTATAAAATCAGTCAGTTCCTTGTGTTCAATACTTAATTTAGATTCATAGGAAAATTGCTGTGTTTGAGGAGATAGTGTTATACTTGAAGGATTTTCATAATTAGAAACTAGAACATTTTTACATCTTAACTTTCACGTTTTTGTTAGGATTTGAGGAGGGAAACACTACTGCATTTGACCTTCAAAGGTTTGGCCAAATTTGTAATTGCTAAAGGATTTGAAGTGAAGGCTTTTAATCCGTGTGAGCATACAAATGAATACTTCCCTGCTTTTATAAAGCAGCAGAAGGACCTGGTCCTACATTAATGCATACAAATACCTAATGAAATAATACTGATCAGCTTTCAGTTGGTAAAATGGATAAGTAGAAATCAACTAGCATGCTAAAGGATTCAGGTTGAAGCTATTTGCAGTGCAAAATAGTTTGATAAAATTTTAATACTGAGTTTTGGTATTTTAATAGGCTCTTGTGTTATATTCAAACAGCTGAGCACAAGTAAGTAAATGCTAGTGAGAAAATATTCTATTATGTAATATAAAACCATATTGTAACTAGCTTATTTGCTAAAAGCTACCATTTCTAGAAGCTGAATCTTTTTTGTACTATACAAAATGTTACCGTTTTATGTGTGTTACTGAGGAACAAATCAACCTTTACTGTTCTTGTTTCCTGTCATAATAAGGTGCATTTTTACCATACTGGTGTAGCAAGCTGTTCCTTATTTCATCTGAATGCTTATCACATGCTTCTGGCAAAGTATGCTTAGGCAGGATGGATTTTGACAAGAAAGCATGCGATTGCATGTTTAACAAGTCTTCAAACTTTGTTTTGAATTTCACCTTTAAAACAAAAAGCATTGAAATAGGCCTATTGTTTGAATAACCCTCCTCCTTTAAGTACGTGAATCTTTACCCCTCCAGGTTATGTTCATTTGCATTTTATCTCTGCCACTCTTCCACACTTTTATTTCACTCTTGACCCTGTTTCTAGGAGATGTGCGAGTAAGAAGTCGGGCAGGATTTGAAACAGAGAGAAGAGGTTCTCATCCATACATTGATTTCCGTATTTTTCACTGTAAGTATTTAAAAGCAGATAAATGACAAATAAACAAAGGCTTCCATTAATTTTAACTACTGAGCCTCTAAAAATAATCAGCATATATAGCAAGACTATTTTTTATACTTCTTAGGAAAATCTTTTATACTACTTCATTACACAAAATAAAAGAGGAAAATCTTCACTGCTAAATTTCCTTTTTTAAAAACACAGTTTAAACTCATTGAATTTAGAACTGAATCCTTATGGAAATTAAGACTTATATAAAGCTGCTGATCTATGTGCCGAGTTCTTACTTGGCAGACATAATCAATTGAGAAGAATACTTCCCTGCTTTTATAAAGCAGCAGAAGGACCTGGTCCAGGATGATGTTTGAAGAGAATTACAGTAGATGTCAATATTCTTGACCTAATTATAATCAGTTAACATTACATATACTCAAACATGTAGCTAAGACTTAAATTTTTTGGACCTAGACAAATCTTAAATGAAGATTAAATAATTAATAAGAGAACAGCAGACTACATTTTTTTATTATGTGTTTTTAGGAAACATTTTTTTCTCAGAAGTTTTACAAGAAGAGTATTTTTTGATAATTTCACTTTTTTCTCTACATCTGTATTGCTATAACTAAATATGTCAGTAGTTTTTGTAATATAAAAGCTTTAATAACCACCATACCAATATGCAGCTAAAGAACAGGGGATTTAAATCTTAATTAAGTTATGCCAAGAATATTAATGTATTAAATGTTATAAAGTATCTATACTGACATTGTATCAGCACAATTCCAAGTATTCTGAATGCAATGGAGAGATTTAGAAAAACTGTTTAATGGTAACAAGTGTGGTTGTTGTAATTACCTTATTAATAAAAATGAGTGGCAGAAACTGTGCTAGTTAATATTGTGATCTTAACTGAAGTTACTCTTTTAAGAAGTAGATCACTACTTAAATTTAAAACTCTTAAAGCTCAGTTTCATTCTAAAGTTAGTATCATAAAATGGGTGAGAAAACAAAGTTTGAAGAGTATGCTATATTGATTTTTTTTTTTCAATGAAGAGGATAAGAATTCTGTCTCAAGTCCTGAATAATTCTATTAAGTCTAATAAAAATTCTCTGTAGAAACAGCATGTGACGTGTGAATTACATAACTGTATATTTTTGTGTGTGTGTATATATATATTTGCCATTTCATGCTGATATGGGAAAATCCTAACAGAAATATTAAAAGAACTACCTGTTAAAAGGCAGTCATGTATATTATTGCTGTTGTCAAATTAACTGTATTCTGTGGTGCTCATCATGCTGTTTCTTTCCATCCTGATGATTGTGCATGAAGCAGAACATGACTAATCAGGAAAAGGATTTTCACACCCTTTCTTCTTGCCCCTACTTGTTCAGGCACAAGGCACTAACTTTTAGCAACATCAACTGTGGTGTCTGATGACAGCAAAGAATGTTGCTAGGAGGCCCAAAAAATTCTTTGGCTTTAACTTCCCTCTCGAGTCAGCTGCTGTGGCAGTTTTCTGAGTTGCTATATTATAGTCAGATTTTTTTGCACTTCAGGATTGTCTCTTGTTGCACTGTTGCTCTTTAACTTAAGACTCCTTCTACTTTGTGGAGTTTCTTTCAAAGTCAACAAGGAATTCAGCCCAATCTCTCACCATATCACTAGTTTATCTTTTAGTTTACGAAAATATTTGGTTGTTTTGGTGTGGTTTTTTGGTTTGGTTTGGTTTTTTAATCAGGAAAGTGTTTAATTTTTCTCTACAATGCTAATTGAGTCCTGATCAGTGTTTTCTTAATTGTTTTAAGCAGAGGGATTTCAGTATCGTACTATCAGACTGCAGGTAGAGAGAACTTGTGAGAATCAGATTTGACCTCATTTTTAGGATATTCTCCCCACCCTTCCCTGGTAACTCCAAAAGGATTTTGCCACATAGAGCTACATGGCTGAAAAAATGTTCACCCAGATGAGCAATAGACATCACGTGAGAGGAGGCAGCAGACTCTTCTTTGCTTGGGGCAAAAACTGAACTGGAAAGTTTCTGCAGCTGAAGCAGACTAAACCATCTGAATGTTGGCTTCCCCCAGCCACCACAGCTGTGTACTGGACAACAGTAATGCATGGATATGCTTCCTTCATGGTATTTGTAAAGTTTCACTGTAACTTTCTTCTGCTGTCCACTAACTTTGTGATTCCAAATATTTTGCAATGATCATCGCTTACCTGTTTCGCAGATGACTTAAATACTGGCTGACATTCTCAGTGTTGAGGAATTACTGCCATTTTATATTTTGCTTAGCTAACTTTTGTTGTTTAGCATTTCTTTTTCTGTCCATGTTTTGTGAAGAAGTTGAACGTCTTCCAGGAAGTCCAGCTAATAATCTGCTGACCAGTTCTTTTTCCAGTATTTTATTAATAAGCTATTGACACAGTATTTTATTGGTAGGTTTGAAGAGTATTGAATTTTAAATGCATTATTCTGTTTTCAGGAAGCTACTCCTTTTTGCTGTTGTTGTGAGTTGTTTTTTTTTAATTATAACTTTTGTTTCGTAACATTATTTTTACTTGCAACTTCACCTAGTGTTACCAAAGTGAAGTTTGTTAGCATTTAGTTCTTAAGACCACTTTTTTTTCTTTGTAAGGAGTATGTGCTCAGTGTCTGCATCTTCATCCAAGAGTTCTGTAATTGGCACTTGAATATTCAAGTTTCTAAATTGGCTAGAAGTATTCTCAACAGTATTTTTTTCCTAGGAAATTTGATTTTAAAATGATTGTTGTAAAAATGTCTATATTGTTGTTGCTAGACATGGTGATATGGGAGTCATATCTGAGGATTATTAAATGCAGGATTTCACTGATGATCAAACTAAGTTTGTTGGGTGGTAGTTTTCCCTCTGTATTCTCCATTATTTCAGAAGTCACATTTTTACAGCTGATTGCAGGAACTAGCCAGGAAGAATAGCTCAATAAACAGATTTTTGTTTCAACAAGACTGCTTCCCAATGAATGGGGAAAGTCAGGATTATATTCTTCATATTGATTGGTAGTTGGTTAACACTGGGACATCAGTTAGTAATTTTTCTGTTACTGTGGTCTGATGTCTGTGTGGGACCATGGGCATAAACTCAAGTTAGCAGCTAAAAGCCACCATTTCTGGAGAGAGGGCAGCCACACAACTTTCTTCCTTAGAAGAAAATTTTTACCTTAAATATAACGGTCTGGTTTTGGTCAGTGGATGTACATATTTCACAGTTGCACAGTAACTTGCATACACTTTAATATTTTATTAAGTTGAATATAGAGCACTGGATCTGATTTTCACTCCTCAGGTCACAAGGTTGGAGTTTGACAGTTTATTGTCTGACAACCCAGAATCTACTGTTTAATTTTTAGAGAAGTTATTGAAAAAGCCATTGCAGTGCTTATAACCACTCTTTCTCTCTGGTGGTTTACAAATAGTCTACAGTTAACATGATTATTTTAAAAATTTCTTTTACATTGCTCAAGACATCATAGATAGTAATTCAGTCTGCAGCGTTGACAGAGTATGTTGATAAAAGCTAATGCAAAACAAAATATTTGGTAGAAGAATTGGTAAATGATAGTATTAAAATATTCCTTTTTCAGAAACAGCAAACCAGCAATAAAATTTGAGGTTTTATTTTCTTCTGTTGAGAAGTTGTCAATAATGTCTGTTGTTTTTATATGTGTGTGTCTCTGTGTGTGTATGTATATGCATACACTTAAGAAACTTTGATTATATTTGTAAGATTTTCTAGCATGCACAAACAAAAGAAATATAATGTGCCCCAATCACTCACTGTTTCACCTGAAAAAAACCCCAAAACAATCAGTGAATGTGCTTGGTGATGTGTGTGGTATGTTATAGTGAGGAAGTGAAGCCAAAATGAATAAAGTGAAGCTAATTAAGATTAACAGCAAAAATATTGAGAAGTGTGTTATGCAGATGCAACTTAAACTAATGCTTTCAAGCTTCCTTTTTAGGAAAAGGTTATTGGATATAGTCTAGAAGAACTGGATAAAAACTGAATACTTTGCTTTTGTGGAGAGGAAACTTTCTTTTCTTGCTTTTCCTGTTATATCTGCACCAGAATAGATGAGATCTTGTCAAGAAGTTTTTAAAATTCTCTCCTGCCACTCTAGTCTGAGCACACTCCTGTGGGAAGATGATGGTGTTTTCAACATGTGTGGCTCAATTTTATGTTTTAGAGATAACCAAATATGTCACATCTGTGAATTAAAATATCTTAGAAAGAAGAAAGGGTTCTTTTGAGTTAATCAGTATGTTTCTGAAAATCTATTTCTCTTTCTTAAGAGTGCAAACATATGAAGAAATTACAGAATTTATATTTGGTATACAACTTTCAGACTGTTTACTTGGAAATTTCAGTTCACTGGACATTTTATATACTACTTTGAGATCTGGCAAAGATGTCAGCGTCTCCTATTTGTGATATTGTTTTGAACTTAGCAGTTTTTCCACTCACAAATCATTGGAAAAGCTTTACCTTGGACAGTGAATCTAGACTTCTCTTGGGTGAGAGGCCAGAAGTCAAAGCAGAGAAGAATCCCAATTGATTGCCTTAAATAATTTGGGATCTTTTTTGTAACAGCACCTGATTGTGCTTTTGACAATGCCTTTCGAAAGTTGAGATAAAATGAGCATAGTCCAGGTGAAGCTGAATGCCCTTTTTTGTTTCAAGAAAATAGAGGAATTACCTAGCTGAATGTGGTTAAAAGTAATTATCTGTCTTGTTCAGCAGTCTGCGGTGAAGAAGGGTGAATTTCACAATGAATAAAGTCATGCAAGAAGATTTCTGTGTGGTCATAGGTTGAATAGAGTATTTGTTTCCTTGTGAAAATACCAGCACTGAGCAGTGAAAAGCTTGTACCAAAGAGATTCCTCTAAAAGCTGATTTTCTGTAAAGGATGCATTCCAAAATTGTCATTAATTAATTAAAATAAATTATTTTCCTCAGTGTGAGAGAAATTTTTACTTTGGTTCAGTGTGGAGAATGCAGTCACAGAAGGGGAAGTTACAGAAAATGTCCTAAATACAGCTTTGGCTGAAAGAAAACAGTGAAGATAAACTTGGAGTGTAAAAGTGTGCTTGAAGTGAGCTTGAGTAAGGATTTCGGGGTAAAAGCTTCCTGTTGAAAACACAAGACCTCTGGTTTTTTGGTTTTTTTTTTTTTTTTTTTTTCCTTTTTCTTTCTTTTGCTATTCTAGATTGTTATTTTACCTACAATTTATTCTTTTCAAGTTTTCTGTAAAACAGCATGTGTGCTTTGGAGTCTTGCACTGCTACAGCTCACTTAGTGTTTTATTGCTGGGGTAAGTTTGACCTCAGAAGACAGCCACATTCACATTCTTTTTCTCTTTTGAATCTGTCCAGAATGTTCCTTTTCGAAGTAACTTATTTTGAAAATGATTCTGTCATTCCATTGCTGTAGAACTGAAGATCTCTAGAACACCAAAGAACGATATTTTCTTGGAAGACATCAAGAAAAAAAATGTAGTGATGGTCTGGAATGTATTATCCTTCTTGTGGGAAAAGAGTTGGACCACTGTATGTTGTGTACTTGTTCTTTGAGAGGTTTGGTATCTTGATTAACAGTGTGGTGGTTTAACCCACAGTGGGACCATGAGGTCCTGCACTCACCCCTCCTCACTTGGTGAGATGGGATGGGAGTCACAACAAAGGGGGCCCATTGAATGAATTTGTTGCCACTCATCTGAGTAGATACAACCACCACATCTTATAGCACCTTCCCCCCACGCCTCCCTTCTTCTCAGGCTCAAATTACTTTGCTCTTGATTTCTCCATCCTCCCCACCTCCCAGCAGCACAGGAGATGGGGAATGGGGGCTGCAGTCAGTTAATTATTGCCACTCTTCCTGGCATGAAAGTCCAAGAACAAGATGTTCCAATGTGAGCTTCCCATGGAATCACAGACCATTTCAGGCTCAGCTCCCAGCTCTAGCATGGGGACATCTGTGGACTGCAGACGGGCCTCTGGTCCAGTGCACCTTCTCCCCACTGCTCTGGCATCAAGCAGCTCTCGGGGTCTCAACTCGGTCATGCTTGCCCTCAGGCTCAGCTTTCTGCTCCAGCGTAGAGTCTTCCATGCTCTACACGTGGGGTATCTTTTCCACCGTTGAACCTCCACAGGCTGCAGGGACCTCCTTTGCCTTCTCCTACTCCATGTGGTTGAACTGGGTGTCTGAGGTTCTCTGTCCTCCCCTTCTCCTCAGTCCTCCTGGCAACGAAGCTTCTTTTTGTTTAGGCTGATGGTCATCTTTTGTTCCAGTCAAGGGCCTCTCCTCCAGATTCTTCTTTTTTTAGGACAGTCCTTCCCCTCACAAATATGGATTCGCAGAGGCGTTTCTCTAGTGCTCATTGGCCCAGCCTGGGCTGGGGGGTCTTGGAGCCATGGGAGCTTTTCACTCTCACAAGGTGGCCCCTTCCCCCACTACCAAAAATGCCCATCTGCTCCCCCCTCCCCAACCCAATGCACACAGCATAACACATTTTTTTAAGGCATATATGTGTATTCTGATGATATTCCTCTAAATATTTTGCTTCAGTGGGGTTTGTCAGTTCACTCTGTGCTGTTGTGAGCTCCAGATTTGCCTTGCCCAATAGGTTGATTCAGATAAGAAAAAAAGCACACAACTACAGAATTGCTGGGGTTATGATTCAGTAAATTGGTAGGGAAAGAGCATGCCTTGTATAGATTGTTTCCTAGTGCTAAGATAATTGCAAAATTTTATGCAGTCTAGCACAGGAAGGGCATTGTTCAATTTACTTAATTTTGTATCCTTCCTGAGGTGTTCAGAGAAGTAGAAGAGAGAAAATTCCAGAGAGCTGTATGAGTAGAATCCTTTAGAAACCTTTTCACAGTGTTTTCTTTATTTTTGCTGCTGTGTAATGGCTTACAGTACCATTGAAGAATTGACATTTAGTTCATATTGAAGTAGTCTGATCCCTGCATTTTGAGTAATTTCTGTCAAATTAGCTGCGCTTTGAGCAGAGAATTGGACCAAAGGACTTTTACAAATCTCTTCTGTCCCTTCCAACCTAAATTATTCTACTGTTTGGTGACTCTATACTTTGCTAAGGCAGTTTTTCATTCTGTAAGATTCTTCAGGAAAAGAGTTACCTTTGGTGGTGGTGATGCCTGGCTGTTGCCCTCCATCAGGGAAGATCTGTTGAAAACTACTATTGGTTTTATTTCAGTTGTGGTGCTACTAGAGTTGCTTGAAATGTAACAGTTCTGATTCCACTCAGGAGTCACTTGCAAAGACATATTTATTTAAATAATCCTTAACCTGCAGCATATTTTCCAGTAATCATTATTATTTGGAAAAAAAGATATGAATGTGTGTATAAATACATGTGATACATTAAAAACAAAACAGGCTGGCTTAATTTTTTATTTTAAGCAGAAGAGCGGGTATAGTGCCTTAAAATTATGCTAAACAGGGCTTCAGAGTGGTTCTAAGGAAGACGGGAAGTATAATAAGGTAATTTAGACACCTAGTTTTTATATGTAACTTCAAAATCCTTGCTGAAATTGTATCTTCCAAACGAAATAATAGTGTTATATGTGACTTTAGGACTGAATATATTAAAAGTACTTTAAAATGAAAATCAGAAGTGGAAAACTTAAAGAGCAGCTAAAGAACAAAACTTAAAATATTTTGTTTAAAAATATGCACGCTTCTAATAGGCATTTGTTACTGGTTTGATGAAAATAGATGTGAAATCAGAATGCTTATGGGTCCCTCTAGTGGTGGGAAATGCTAGATAATACTTTCAGATTTTTCACAAACAGAAAATTATTTGTATCCTGGAAGACCTTAGAAATATGGTTATAATTGGCATGTGAACTTGAATATTTCTTTCAAATGTATATATTTACAGGTAGTGGAAACTTTCAGATGTTATGTCAGGTTTGGTGATGGTATCTGCTATGGAAAAATGATAAATGTTTACTTATGTTCAATACAGAAAAATTGTGAGAGATTGCTTCCATGAAAATAAGAGATTTCCTTGATTTTTTTTTTTTTTTTTTTTTTTTAGGAAAAAACCTCCATCTGTGCACCTCAGACATCAGGTTTCACATTCAAACTTAAAGATCCATCCACTCAAATTTTTTTTAATTCCTTTTTCTGTTAGTGGCAGTGATACCCGAGATCCTCAGTTAAGCTCCTTCTATTGATAATAATAAAATTTAGTGATTTTTATCATGGATAATTTCCTATTTACCTTTTGGGCTGTAGCAGGGAAGATATGGAGGTATCGTTTTTATGCTGGATACTCTTGTTTTGACCAGGACCCCATCAGAGGCTGAGAGTCTTTATTGTTGCATGAAAAGAAAGTTGAAGCATTTTGCTAGAATTTAAGGTTTCTATTAATAAAAAAATTAAACCAACCATAATTAAGTTGTCATTCTTCCTTTTGTTGTCTGTCCTTGCTATAAGAAAGATGCAAAAATTCTGAGTATAAATGTACCAGTGTAATATGATTTTGTAAGTGATTGACACTTGTCTTTTTCTCTACTTATTTTGTATTTTATTTCAGTATGAGAAAAATAAATATTTAATATCCCTGTGAAATGTGATAATTTTAATTTTTTTTTTAGGTTTTCGTGAAGTACAATACACTTAAAAGATTGAGAGTGGGAAGAGAGATTAAAATAAGTGTCTTGGAATACAGATGAAATCTCTTGCATTAAGACTACTTGCATTATTTTATTTTCTTATGCTCTATATGCATAACATCAGTAAAATAACCGATGTTAGTAAATACTGTGGGTGATATTCTAACTTTAAGTAGGGCATGAAGAGTTAAGAAGGGAAGAATGTCGTAGGAGAGCTGCTGTTGACTAGGCATAAAGGCAAACGGTTTCTGGTTCTTTGCACTGAAGGCAGTTCTGAATGCTGTAGCTTCCTTCTTAACATGCCCAGCATCTTGGCTTTGCTTACATTCCATTTCAGTTCTCAAGGCTGTAAATGCCATATATGTTTGTTTATTTTCGCTTTCTAATTTGTCCTTCCCTCTTAAGAGCAAACGGTCACTACTGGGTGTTGGGAAGGCCTTTAGCACACTGAAAGCTCCAAATGAAAGGAAGGACGTTTGGGCTGGGAGGTGAGGAAAGGAAGGACGTTTGGACTGGGAGGAGGGATGTTTTTGCATAATGCTTTTACTTGAGCAAACGTAATGCACTCTTCACCATCTTTCAATTATAAATACATTATTGAACCTTCCTTTGGTAGAGTCTCTCAAATTAGCATCTCGTTTTGTGACTCATGGTAGAAGAGGGTAGGCTGATGTTCTCTTATTAATCATGCATATAAAGGGAATGAGTTTTACCAGGTTTCCATTGCACAACTGTATCGTTCAGTTTACCAGTCCTTCCCATGAGCTTGTCATTGCTGGTCTGACAGTACCACAAAGCAGTTGATTTTTTTATCCTTTGTATTAATTTATCTGTGAGGAAAAGGAATCTGCAAGCATGGATGCTACCTGTGTTCCTGCAGCTGAAGAAACTTTTTTTTTTTTCCCTCTCACCCTTTCCCCCTCCCTGGCATTGAAAGGTAGCTATTTTCTTTTTCAGCTTCCCTTTTAAATTAATTACCTGTCAAACCTCCACATCTGACTCACCTATTCTGAATTGTCCCGTAGCAAACGTTTAGCTGTTAAAGAGAGAGCAATTTACTTTTTTGGTTGGCATAGTCCTCTTGAATTAGGTATTCTGGAGCTGCAGAGGGCTCTTAGGGCTCAATATCTCTTTTCTCATTTGGAAGTTATTCTAATCATTGGAGGTCTAAATGACAGGATGTTTGGTCAATTTGTTATTACATAATGGACTATACGTGGCCTATTTTTATATATATATACACACAAACACACACACATGGTCTAGTGGAAGGTGTCCCTGCTTATGGCAGGGGGGTTGGAACTAGGAGATCTTTTAAGGTCCCTTCCAACCCAAACTGTTCTATAATACATATGAAATAAACAGTAATTCAAAGGGAAATGCAAAGCTCTGCCCAAGGGGAGGGACAGCCCCAGCGGGAAAGCAGCCTGGCAGAAAAGGACCTGGGAGGTCCGGGTGGACACCAGGTTGAACATAAGCCAGCAATGTGCCCTTGCTGCAAAGAAAGCAAATTTTTTCCTGGGCTGCATTGGTGGAGCATCGCCAGTTGTGGAAGGAGGTGATTCTGACCCTTTGTTCAGCACTGGTGAGGCCGCACCTGGAGTGCTGGGTCCAGGTCTGGGCTCCCCAGTACACAAGAGAGACATGGACATACTTGACAGAGTCCAGTGAAGGGTGAGGAAGATGATTAAAGGGGCTGATGAGGAAAGGCTGAGAGAGCTGGAACTGCTCAGCCTGAAGATGAGAAGGCTCAGGGGGATTTTGCCAGTGTATATGAATGCCTGAAAGGACAGTGCAAAGAGAATGGAGCCAGGCTTTTCTCAGTGGTGCCAGGACAAGAGGCAATGGCACAAACTGAAACATGGGAAGTTCCCTCTGAACATTAGGAAACACTTTTCACTGTAAGGGTGGCTGAACACTGGCGCAAGTAGCCCAGAGAGTCTCCATCCTTGGAGGTCTTCAGAAGCCACCTGGACATGCTTTTGGGCAAAGTGGTCTAGGGTCTAGGGTGCCCTACTTGAGGAGAGGAGTTTGACCAGATGACCTCCAGAGGTCCTTTCCTACCTCAGCCATCCAGGAAAGCTGGGATGAAGTAGTCTTTGTTGTTGTTTGTTTGAATTATGTCAGCTGGAGCAGAGGTCGTCTTTTTTTTTTTAAATAAAGGGGAGAAAAAGTAGGATTACTGTGTCAGAGCAGTGGTTTACAAACTATATACAAGCTGATGATAATTTGGAGAGTTAAAAATATTTTTAAGATTAGTATCTCAATAGCATGTTGCAAAGTAAAGAGTAATGACTGTTCAGCTTCACAGAAAATGGAGTAATTCATTTGCCTCTGTACTCACATCATCATCAGAAAAAATACTGAAGCAAAAATATGTGCAACCCCTCCCAAATGACTGATGAACACAAATTTAGGTTGAAGGCAGGCCTACTCTGCCAAATTAACGCATTTCTGTGTTTTGTTGCGTGCTTTGCTGACAAAAGCTTTTATTTTACTTGTATTACCTGCGTTATACTGTTCTGCTAAAGATTAACAGGTGGCATCTGTGACAGACTTACTTGTAGCATGACAACAAAAGCAGGTTTTTGCTAACTATAGATCTATAAAAGACTACTTATGATCAAGAAAACTATATGTACTTCCAGAAGAGTGCTGATTTCTCCTACTTAAAGTATTTCATTTTACTGAGATTTAGTGAAGTTCATGGATTTTGTATGTGACTTTGTGGATGTTTTAGATCATTTTATGTCTGAAATATACCCATTTTATTTTATTTGAAACCTAGTGATTTCTGTTCTGAAGTTTGGACTTTAAGGGAATGGATCAAGATTGAGAGGGAAAAACTTTCTACCTGAAGCCTACCCTCTGGTAACAGGAGCAGCTGTGTTGCTCCTGCTTCTCTCTTCTGCAGGCTGGCAGTGCTCAGGCTGGAACCTTGTGTTAACAAATGTGACTGGAAGTATTGGTAGAGTAATGCAACATGTCAGAACCTATTTATTTGCTTGCTGTATGCATGAATGTTGCTTTATAAGCAACCTGTATGGTATGTGGCACATCTGCTTACATAACTGGAGATATATATATATATATATATATATGTACATACCAGTGTCTCCAGAGGAAGTGCCCTTGGCCTTAAGTATGGGTTACTTGAAGAAAGATATTTCTTGATATTTCTTGTGAAGTTGTCTGTGTTAGCCCTTTGAAACTGATAGGAGCTTCAGTATCTTGAAATGTTTCAGGCATGTCTGAAAGAATATTCCAGTTTTTGTCACTTTAATCTCTAGTAGCACAGACTGTTGATGTGAAACGCTGCGGTATTTGATTAGATATTGTATGTTTGTGCAATTGTCAATTCTGTTCAGAGGTGTTTTATTAGTATAGATTGAAAATTAATATATTAATCAGTTAATGTAGAACAGAAAGTGCATTGGAACTTCTGCAGGGAAAGGAATTTATACGGATAAAGATTTATTTTATGTAGAATTAAACTGCTTTCACTAAAATTATTGAAGTTTTATTTGAGGTTGTTAATAAGACCTTCGCCTGCACAATATTTTAGACAGACTTTAAGAACAAAAAATGTAAGTCTTACTTCACCAGTTTCTAATGTACCTTGTTCTTGGAAGGGCAAGAGGTCTGTACTGCAAAGTTGGGCTCATGTTGGTTTTGAGGATCTGCATTTTTGGAAAATACATGTTTGCATTGACTTCCTTACTTAATACCTTTTTTAAAAAAACCAACAAAATAAAACCAAACATAAGTAATTTTGGGCAGAATGACGGAATATCAAGATTATTGACTGTTGGTTATATAAAACTGCTGCTGGGGGTACTGCTGAAAAGAAAGTAAAGGGCAAGTTTGACCTTACGTATTTCAGAATGAAATTACCTGTCCTGCTGCAAAGAAACTGTAGCTATGTAGAGTTGGATCTTCAGGTTTCTAAAACACTTCAGGCATATCAAGTGGAATTGAACGTAAGCTACCATCAGTCATTTGAATAAATCAGTTAACCTAATGAGAATAAACCAAATATTTGTGTTAATCTTTGAAAACAGACTAAAATAATTTCTGTAGTGTTTTCACTGTACTGGTAAGGAGAATTACACGTGTTGTGAAAGTAAATGTGGTACTTGTTTGGCAGAGGAGAGGTTCTGAGCATAATTATCCGCAAGAGCACCAAAATCACTTGAGTGTGATTAAAGCTTTGCCAGTAAAATTAAGAGAATTTCTGAGATTTAAAATCTTTGTAAAAGTTATTTGTATGTGCTCAAAACCTACTTGTAACTCCTGTATCAACACACAGTTACTGATATTCTCTTGCTGGTATGCATATCTTATACATGGATTGGAATGAGAGCAGTTTTCCAAAAAGAACTTGTTTGGAATACTGTGTGTGTTTTTACACAATTTCCATAGTATTTCTGTCCTTTCAATAACAGAATTCCTTAAAAATACAAGTTTCAGGTATGATGTAAATACTTGTTTTTCTTCACAGGATCCTTGCAAAGAAACCTTTCTTTTCTAAGCCATGGCTTTGTACTTCCTATTAACAAAAATTTCTGAGGCTGAAACATTTGATAATTAAATTTAAAAAAAAAAAAAATTGCAGCACCTTTGTTGTACCAAGCTTCCCTGAACTGCCTTTTTTTTGGTAAAGGTTTATTAGAAAGAGTATTTATTTTCTTGTTTTTTTGTAGCAAATTCTGAAATAGAGGTGTCTGTATCTGCAAGAAATGTGAGAAGGTTGCTTAGTTTCCAGCGATACCTGAGATCTTCCCGTTTTTTCCGTGGTATCACTGTTCCGAATTCTTCAAACATTTTAGATGATGATTATAATGGACAAGCAAAGGTTGGTTGCCTGATTTTTTAATTATTTTTTAAGTATGTTTTTAAAAAATATTCATTAGTAGATAACTGTATCTTATGTTATGAGATGGTGCAGCCACATACAAATTTTAAGCATGTATTTTTTATATAAGTGTGTGTGTTTGTGTGTATATATGTCTATATCTAATAAAGTCCAGACAAAATTACCTGATTCCTAACAAACTCTTTCACCTCCAACAGGGTCGCTGGGATGATTTTTAGAGCTTATATGGCTAGC
Organism: Caprimulgus europaeus; assembly: GCA_907165065.1. The sequence continues at coordinate 37,429,437 of OU015525.1, forward strand.
TGTTTTTTTAATAACTAGTGAATGAAATAACTGGAAAAAAGTGAGGAAAGAAAAATGTAACTGTATCTAAGAAATGTAATGGAGCAATTTGGACAACTACTACCCCTCCTTTTCCTTTTCAGTGTAACCTCATTACTGAACATCTGGAAGAGTGACTGACTACTACTGAAAACTCAATAAAATGCCTACAGGGATTTATCAGACTATTATTATGCTGCACTGATTTTTTCTTTGCTAGACAGTTCTTCTAGAAAAGAGAAGTGTGATAGCTCTGATACAGCTGCGCTGCAGTAAAACATACTAGGAAGATGGGCAGTACTAGAAGGGTATCAGGAACAAAGGATGGGTAGAGCTGGAGGGGAGTGAGTAGGCAAAGTTTACAGGTTATTCAAGATCCCAAAGGCTGTGTTGTCTTAATGATTATGTGTAAAGCTTCTTGTTCGTAATGGTGAGGCAGAAAAGGAGTACGTTTGTATAATGCAACATATCCATACGGTATGTAACCAGGCTGTGGTGTAGGAAGAACCCAGTAACCTGGAGAATGGATTTTTTTTAAAAATGCACATTTAATTAAACAGCAAAAAGATTTGTTAATGCTGTTTGTTTCTCCTGGTAGCTGAGTTGTAGTGACTGGTGGAGAAAAGCTGTAACGCAGTAACCGGATCACAAAACACCTCTACCAATTTAATGAGAATAGGAGAAGGCAAGTATCCCTGTAAAATGTGCTGGACAGGTATTTCTCATAGAGATAGGGGAAGCAAAGACTGTGACTGCCTAGATATTATTTCTCTTCTGTAAACAACAAGGGAAAGAGAGAAACCAAGGTGAAGGACTACACAGAGATTAACTACTAGTTTATTGCAAAAATTCAAAGTGGAGGAAGTCTGTACACAGTTACTCTGTTACACTGTTTTGGTTTTTAACCTAATTGTTTTAAATTTTATTTCTTTTAAAAAATTGACTAAAGGGTGTAGGGAAATCTCAAGCCAGTGCTGTCAAGACACTTTTTGCATTCCAGTTTTTCAATTTGCAACATACATTTTAAAGTTTTCAAGTAATCAGACATGTTGAATTATTATTTTAATACTGTTTATTGTATATAGAAATCCTAAGACTTGTATCAGTCTCTGAAATCTTAAATACTTCTCTGAGCTATGGGAAGATAAGCATATACTGAGAAAAAGGTGCCAGCTTTTGTGTTTTCTTGCAGTGTATGCTGGAGAAGGTTGGAAATTGGAATTTTGATATTTTTCTTTTTGATAGACTGACAAACGGTGAGTTTACTTTTCCTGTTTCATTTGTGTTTTATCTCTTAGCGTAACTTAACTTTTGCTCTGACTTTGTGATATGTGATTGTTTGTTCAAAAGCACAAATTTAATTAAGCAGTACTTTGATTTCATAGTCTTTAATATAAATCCTAATTTGCCTGGCCAGTCTGTTCAAATGCTGCCACTGTCAATACTGATAACAATAACTAATTTGTAGAAGAGGACCTTCTTGTACTATGTAGGTTGCTGTTCTCTCTTTTATCATAAGTGGTAATTTGGTATCAATTAACAGATAATTTGCTAATTTAGTCTTTTATTTTTAAATTATGTAATGCTGTTTTTTTATATGATTGTGTCCAAAAGGTCATTTACATTGAATAAGTATTTTCCCGATAAATTTTACTTTAGGTAGAATAGTTCTATTGTTTTACAAGTACCATAAGAAGGCAAAGTGGTATGAATGCATTATAATAATTATATCTACCAGAATACCTAGAGAATTAGGAGCTGAGCAGACAGAAGCTGTTGTACACGTAGCTTGCACAAAATCAAAAAAGGAAGAAAAGATTATGGTTAGTTTTATGCAGTCATTACAAATAGTGGTAGGAACTCAAGTAGTTGCTTTAAAAAAAAAAAATCAAAGTATTGGTTAAGTTGTGGATAGAAAAGATCTGTAAATGTGCTGGGAAGGAAGAAGGAGGGCTGCTGCCACAGGTAGAGCGAAGTTCTGTGTTATAAGCTGCAGCAATGGAAGCCAAGTTTTGAATAGAATGAGAGGAGATGAGTGAGTCCAGCAGCAAGGCAACATTTGTGCCAGTGTGGGAAGTGAATGGAGGGCAGCTTTTGCATGTTTTACATTAGTCAAATAGAATTAGTAGCAGAGATGCAGCTAGAGTATTTAAAGTTGGCAAAAGGAAAGAGAAATGAAGTTCAGAAAGGAAAATTCGGTGCCGAAAGATAATTTTCTCTCCTGTTTTGTTGAAGGGGTGCTTAGCTTAATCCAGTGTAAAAGTGGTATCCTCACAGTTTAGTACAGAAAATGGATATAAAAAATGAAAATAGTGAGGATTTTTACAAATAGAATGTTTATCTAGATAATGATAAACTTTAGACTAGATAATGAGAAAAAGCTATGTGTGCGAGGTAACCTGTTTGTAAGCATAGTTTATTTCATATTAGTTTATCAAGATGAGAGTAATCTGAAGTCACCCTTTTTATATGAGGCCCTCTCTACCTTTTTTAAATATGCTTTTTTTAAAATAAAAATACATTTTAGATACTAGCAGTACAGCTTCTGTTGTGCTATTGTGGAAGCCTTCCTATACCATCCTTTTTGCGTCCTAATTTAGTCATTTTAGGAGGACATTTTGAACAGGCAATCTTGTTCTTGAAAATTTGTAAAGGGAGAATGTTGTATATAACCCCTGCTTGATGAGCTATGCTGGATGAGCCCCTAAGAAAGAAATCACTTGGTAAATGTTGTTTGAAGATCTGTGTGTCTTATTGTGAGGAAGTGGCATGCATATGTGAATACATTAAACCTAGTAATAAGCTAGATTTAGCAGAAATTTTTGTCCTTTTGTACCTCAGTTTCTGTCTGTGCTAAGTTCTTCAGTTCCTGCTAAATGAAGATTGTCAATGTATCAAAACTGAGTTATCTGCCACTGCATATTGTTTGCAGAGTAAATAACAGGCAAGCTATTTGCTAAAACATTTGCAGGCTATTTCTCTGTCTTTTTACAGTTTTACTACTGCAAGTGATTATAATGTAGCTATGAGTAGGCGAAGTATATTGTAAGCTTGGAATAGTATACATTTCCTAGAGAAACTTAGAACTTTTTTCTTTGAGTTCTGGGTGAAATAAGGAGTAGTTTAGCAAAATACATGTTGAAAATAAGAGATGGCATATGTACAATGTATGCTAATCAGTAGTGTTGGCTAGCTTTTTTCTACACCTAATTATTTTTGTACTTGGTCTTAAGCTGTGTCTCTTTATAAATATCATGATGCAACATACCACAAAATTGAATACCGTTGTAATGGGTTTGCATGTTGAAACCTGTTGCTCTTTTAATGTTCAATAACTTTTTCCTCCTATCAGTTGACAGTGGACAGTTGGTGATTGTTTTATAACTATGCAAAAACACTGGTGTTTAGTACTAGGGGAGGAAGCTAATGGAATCTTGTCATGCAGTAAGATTGAAATATTTATCATAAATTGGTGTAGAGAAAGTTGCTTGTATAATTTTTATGACCAATTTGTTTGAAATAATATATTTCTTATTAAAGAGTCACTGATTTCATGGCTTCCAATGAATTAGTATTTTCGTCTTATTTTTAGGAAACAGTCTAGTCAGCTTAACCTTTCATCTGTTTAATCTTCATGGACTAATTGAACACTTCCAGTTAGATACGATGAAACTTCGTAGATTTTTGGGTAAATACAGCTTTTTATTATGATGAATGTTGCTGTTTATCCGTATTTTTATACCTTAACTGAAGTGCTGGTTACAGTTTAGCAATAAACTTTGAAGAGTACTGATGCAGACCAGATCGTGCAGTGGTTTTAAATTATATTGATTGAGACAATCTCTCCAAGTTTCTATGAGTATGGAAATCTCCATCTTAAATCCAGACAAGTATTAACAAGTTTAGTAGTTTCGTAGAAAATGCTGTGTTGTATTTATTAAATCTAAATATTCAGGAATGTATGTGACATTGTGTGACATTTTTATTGGGAGAGGCTAGACATCCCCTTTCTTTGTTGTTTTGATTTTCAGTTCTCTTTTAATTCCCAAAGTTCATGATACAGTTTCTTAACTGTACTGGATATGCCAGCTTGGCCATATTTAATGGTGCCAATTTGATGCTCTCTCTTGCTTGCTTAAACTCTCCTACAAATAAGCACTGTACTCTGGGCATACTTTCTCCAAGACAATTTTACTCGAATGTTTAGGCCTGCAGCACTGGAATGCTTCAATGGAAAGAATTGTAAATATGATGTAGAATGTTCAAACCAAATGGTACTTTCACTTGACAGCTGTGTGTCTTTCTGCATCCCCAAACCATAGACAGACGCTGGTGTGAGGCTTCCTACAGTTCTTCTGTGACAGTACCTTTTATTTAATTTTGTGGAGTGGGATGGTTTTTTTTTACTCAGCAGGAGAAACAAGTATCTGGTCCCTTTTAGCAGATTTTCAGAGTTTCAGAGAAAACAATTTTGTGGTTAGAAAGCTTGTAATTTAACAGGGGAGAAATCATATTTGGAAGGTTTTTCTCCTCTTTCAAATAGGGGAATGTGTTTTGTATTCATCATTTAGTTCTCTCACAGCTTTAAAAATATTTCAGTTCTGTCTTGCAGTTCATGTTGTGTTAAAGTGGACTCAATTTCTTTCAGTTTCAAAAAGGTAGATCAGCTGACCTTGAGGACTGGTATATTGGAATGTGAAGAAAATAATTATAGGAATCTGGTCTTACGCTACTCAAGTTGTAACTGAGTGTGTTTTGTCTTTCTTATTTTGCTTATTTCCTGGTTAGCTGAGATTTAGAAAAAGACAGCACTTGAAATGAAAGATGAGTTAGGAGTGACTGGATTAGTTAAATGGTTATCAAGAGATAACAAGAGTCTTAACTACATATGACTACTCAAAGCCTTAAGTCACTAAAATGAGATTAGACTTGCAAGAAGGCAAAATTTTATTCTAGCTTTGAAATCATCACCTTTCCCTTTTTGTTAATGCCTTCTACTTAACAGAAGTGAGAAGAATATTTTTTAGCTCTGTTCTGGTCCATCTGTCCAAACAAGGAACCTTTCTTCCAAATATAGCTTCTTAGCATGAACGCAGTTAATTCTTTTCTTTTGCTACCTCTTACACCCTAGTCCAAAGTAATCTGAAGATTAAATTCCAGAAAAACTAGAACAGCTCAAGTGGTCCATAGTGCCACACAAAATTACCTTTATTTGAGAACTTCCCGGAATCTTTTTAAGGAGAGAAATCTGATTTTAGTCCTTGGAATCTCAACATTTTATTTTTGTGTATATCTATCTATTTCTCACATATGTATGTGTGTGTGTATATATGTTTGTTTATAAATGTACAGAGTCTTTCTGTGACTTCCAAAAGTTACTTGGAGATCTGTGTCTTCCTGTTGAGTGTTTTCAAGTTCTTATTGCAGACCTAACAGGAGGAGAGAAAATACGAAGTATTGCGTTCCTGGAAACATAGAGTTGTTGTGCCATTCTAGTTACTACCCTACCTAGGTCTGCTTTATTAAAATAAGAGAATTGTAGACTTCAGGTAGCTGGACCACCCTATGAAGCCACAAAAAATTGAGTATTAAGCCAAGGACATCCTCATTCATGCACTGAATGTGAGGAATAGGTGAAAGGCAGTTCTACTGCGGGTTAATAGAGCTTGACAATGCTCATTTTCATTATTTTCCATATGAGGTGTCAGCTGTGGATTGAGTACTACTGAGATTACACAGTGGTTACAATATTTTGACTTTTCATGAGCCACAGCTCTTCACAAATACCATGGCAGTAATGTTCTAACATTGCAGTCACGATTACATGGAGGGTACTGGCCTGTAAACTGAGTAGGAAAAGGAGACTGTGAGCATGTTTGTTTGAAAGGGACTGGCAGACTGTAGTCAGACTGGAAAATGTTCTTTGGAGGTTTGCTTGAAAGACCTAATGTGTCTTAGGCAAAACTTCATACTTTCATTGCTGTGCTTCAGATCTTCTACCCCTCCATCCTTTTTCATTTTATACATACTCAAGCTAATGTGGATGTCCTCTGAAGTATTCTACCTATGATGTTTATAGACAGCCAGGAAGATGGAAGAAAGCAAGGAAGAAGTTAAATTAAAAATACTAAGTCTAGGAGTGGTTAGTCAGACCATCATCTAAATGAGATTCTTTTCTAAATTGTGTATAGGCTTAAATTGGCCTGAGTACAAGTATGAGAAGATGCCTAAACTATGTAGAGGTGGCTTCCCATGACCACTCTCCTACAGGGGAAAGAAGAGCACTTCATATGACAGGAAAGCAGTGCATAATTCCTCTGATCCTGTCTGTTTTCAAGGCATGATATGAAGTCATCCTGATGCTTTGGTAAATAGTATCATCTTCATTTTGTATTCCAGGTTGCCTCAACATTCAGGCAGACTAGATAATCAAAGAGAATCTTTGCTGGGAAGTTCTCAAAATCAAAATATCTCAGATTATATATTGATTTAAAGTTGTTTAGTTTTGCTCTGAGATTACTTTATATGTAGTTGAGTTCCTTTAGAAAATACTGTTTCTTCACATAATCTTTTATACCTGGGTCTTGGTTCAACTGACAATTTATTGACTTTGATGCTTTTGTGTGTATTTAACTTGTGATATTGCATATTTCTGTGCCTAACAAGGACATTTAAAATGGTACTTGAAAAAATTGCCTTATTACTTAAATATGAATATTTGTTCTTTTCCTGCAGTTATGGTTCAAGAAGATTATCACAGTCAAAACCCTTATCATAATGCAGTTCATGCTGCTGATGTGACTCAGGCCATGCACTGTTACTTAAAAGAGCCCAAGGTAAGGGAGCATTCTTACTTTCATGTGTACGTACAGAAATGTATGTATTTGTGTGTGTGCACATAGAAATGGCTTGTGTGCACATATATATGTATGTTTATACACATACAAACGCTTTTTGTTAAAATCAAACCTAAAAACCCAACAAAAACCACTTTTGAACACAAAAAGGCAGGGAGTGACTCTCCGTGTTGCTCATAATGTGGGTTCACACTTAGCAGTATGCTTTTCTTTTCCCTCTCTTCTGAGCTGGCATTGTCTTTGCCGTGACTTCTTGTTGAACCAGAGTAGGGAACTGATTAAGATCACAGTTGTGTAACACAGTCTTGTGTCCCAGGACATACATGTAGAATTGCAGCTTGGGTCAGAGCTGGCAATAATAAACCTGTGTGTTTGTGGTTTGGGGTGGGGTTTTATTTTGTTTGGTTTTTTGTTGGGGTTTTTTTTTTTTTTTCCCCCAGAAACTACCATTACCTTTGCTTTGCTCATTTTTTATGTTAACGAATAGTATGCTACTGCTAGAGGCACTTTAAAGCAAAGCATCAGGAGTTCTTTTTGGCCTTTCTTTCTGAAAAAAAGCAGTGAGACAGACCTTAAGGAGCTGAGCTCGTTGAGTTTGTGTTTCTTATTGGACTGCTGGCACTCTGCTCCACGTGATGCCGTAAGACAATTTCAGGGCTAAATCCTGCCCTTCTGTATTAAATTGAAAACTGTAGTGCTCTCTAGCCAGGTGAGAAAAGTTGCTTACTTTGATGCAGATTATCTCCAATCTGCTATTCTCTTGGATAGCATAGCTCTTTATTCTGCTTCTGAGGGAAAAACAACTAAGTTCTGGCTCCGTGGATGTTTTTCAGAGGCTCTTTGCCCACTCCTCCCACTCAGTTTCTCAGTGCTGCTCTCAGATCAATCACTGGTGCAGTGAGCCAAATCAGAGCTGATACATGATGAGCTTTTTTTATGGCATGCAGTTTGGAAGCTCTGGGCATTTTGTATTTAATACTCGTGATGGAAGTTTTGTAATGCTTCACATACAAGTATAGACTTTGTTTTTTAGTAACATACAGCTACTGGTTCTCTTGCACCAAAGCACCTTATAAACATATGAGGCATGAGAGATGGGAAATGCAACAGGGAATATAAACTTCTGCCCTTGCAGGGCGTTAGCTGCATTTCACTTGTGTGTGGGCAGAACTGTCCTCTCTGTTTTAGTGCAAGCTGGACTTCAGTACTGAGTTTAACTCACAAACCTCACAACCAGAAGTATTGACAGCTGTGAGCAGTGAAAGTAAGTCTGTGCAGCTTCACACAGAGTTAATCGACATCGACTTGAAAGTACTTACTTTTGGCAGATTTTCCTCCTTTGGTTCTTTTCCTGGTAGACTTTGTAATATAATTTTGTGTTAAGAGTAGAAATTAATTCTCAACATTTCTAAAGTCTTCCAGAGCATTAATTTCTTTTTTTTAGGATGAAAGGTGTTTATGTTTTTTAAAATATAATCTCCATACAAAGCAGAACTGACACATACAGACAGACCTGGTAAATGAGATAGAGAGCTAACTTTAAGCATTTGCTGCTTTTACAGGAGCTGGTTAGAAATAGTACTTTATTACCAGCCAGAAGGTGGCATTTTGTGTGCCAGCGCCTTTTAAGACTGAACCTTCCCATTCAGAAAGAGTAATGCTTAAACCCTTGTTGAAATCTTGTAGCTTTTGCGGGGTAATACTGTGAAAAGTCAGTGGAATATTAGTTTTATGTTATTAAAATTTTCTCCGAGTTTTTATTGGCTGTTAATTACTAACAGAAATGCAACACATGCACTTTTTCTAAGGACATACCTGCATTGCTAACAGAATTCCATGCGTTGTTATTATCTTACAGCTTTCCAAATCTTTAACTCCATGGGATGTTCTGCTCAGTTTAATAGCAGCTGCCACACATGATCTGGATCACCCAGGTGTTAACCAACCTTTCCTAATTAAAACAAACCATTACTTAGCAACTTTATATAAGGTAAGGACAAAATTGGTTGTTTTGTTAAAACCAGGTTTGGAGAATGCCTGAGGAGTACAGAAAAGGGAATGTAAATTCTGATGTGTTTAGGTAGTGGTGGGTTTGAATCCAGACATTGGTTCCATGTCACTGGGACAAAAAAAAAAAAAAGTGCAAGCTAAGAAAGTATGGAGCAGTTTTAGTTTTAACCTTCTTGGAAAGGGAAGGGAAAAAGAAAAAAAAAAAAGAAAATAAAACACCACCCCCAAAGCTCAACAAAACTGTCTGGTACTGTTCTTAGTACATAGCTCTTCAGTTTAAGTAAAAGTCATTGGTTGATACTGTAATACCCCTTTCATTCACAGAATACCTCAGTATTAGAGAACCATCACTGGAGATCAGCAGTGGGGTTGCTGAGAGAGTCTGGTTTATTTGCACATATGTCATTAGAAAACAGGTATGTTTATACAAAACAGTATAGATTAGTTTAAGATGTAAGCAAGCTGTCACTTAAGTAAGACAGCCTTGCAAAACAAGCTGAATTATTGCATGGCAGTTCTGAGTGCAAATCGTAGATTGTGCTCTGTGTTACGAATCACCGGTACCGCGCTGCTGGAGAAGAGCAGTTCATGCTGCAATGTGATATTCAGAAAATAACATTTATTGTGAGCACACTGAACCAAGTGTATTCATATAGTCAAGCACCTGTTTAGATTAAACTTAGCAGCCTTTTCTCGTTCTGACACTACAACTGTAGTTTAAAATAGACTCTCTTCACCTACTTTAGCAAGAAATAAGCTTTATACAATTAGTTTGTGCATTTTTAAGGGAAAGGCGGGGGGGGAGCTAAAAACTGTTGTAGTTTTCCTGAAAGCTGACAATGAAACATCCTGATACTCCTGTGGATGTTGTAGGAATTTTTGAGAGAGGGAAAACTAACAAAAAAAAGAAAGAGTTCAGTGAAAATGCTGATTATAAAGCTTGTGAGTTTTATTTGTATAATAATGAATATGATAGAGACATGTAAATCTAGTGATGACTGCTGTTCTCAATTGTTATGTTTTTTGAAAGTTTGGTATCACTTATTTCAGGCAGCTGATGGAAAGCCAGATAGGTGATCTCATTCTTGCCACAGACATCAGTCAGCAAAATGAGTATCTGTCCATGTTTCGATCCCATTTGGATAGAGGAGACCTATGTTTAGAGAATGCAAACCATCGTCACTTCATTTTACAGGTGATCTTTTTGGTAATATTTTTGAAAACAGCATTTTAGCATCAAAAATTATTTACTTGAAATGCTAAATACGACTTCTAGGCTATCTCCTACTTTCAAAAGGAAGTTGAAATATATTTTAGTCATTTTGTTTCATTGCAAAAAGTTTGTTCCCTCCACTTTATTCTCCCCCTTTTAAAACACTTCTCCCAAGTGATGATGTCTGATAACTTTGAGCTGCTAAACCAAGGAGAGTTGCTTCCAAGACAAGGTTTAGTTCTTCTGATGACTCCAGTACGGTCTCAGAACAGTGAAATGCTTTGTCAGAACCTATTTCAGGAAAGGAAGGCACTATTGTTGTGAATCAGTTTGCAGCTGTGCTCGAGTGAGGTTTAGCAAGCTTCAAAAACAAAAGCATTGGGAGTCTCTGTAGAGGAATTTTTATTATTAGGTTCGTATCGTGGGCTATAAAAGAAAATGGACAGATAAGTTCAGTCCTGTGCAAACCAGTGTTAAAAATGTGAACTTCAGAGCCAGAAATGCACAAAATATTGTTTGCTTACTTTGATGTTTCTTTTTCTGAATTTATTGTTGTCTCCTGTACTAGTGAATATACTAAATATAGTGCCCCTGAAATACTTTGACTTGACTGAATGTCCATGTTACTCAGAGATGATAATGAGATCTCATAGTTTCCTGAACACTGAAAAAATATTGTTATAGAACATAACTTCAGAGAGGAGCACAAGTGGTAGGTGGGTTTGTTACTCATGACACTTAAAATGATCTACTGTCAGGAAATAAATAATTACAGATGCTTCTGTTGGAGGGAGAGGTGCTCTAACGCTGTGTGTTAACTTACTAGATGGCTTTGAAGTGTGCTGATATTTGTAATCCATGTCGGACATGGGAGCTGAGTAAGCAGTGGAGTGAAAAAGTAACAGAGGAGTTCTTCCATCAAGGCAAGTAAGAGTAGAAGTATCTGTTGTTACATAATATTTTATACTGTGGAGAGAGCAACCGTGAGTCATAGCTGCTTGCAAATAAAGGGATTTATATTTAGGCCTAATACAGATTTGCAGTACAGGATGGGATTTTTTTGTTTTCATGAGTTGTACTCCTTGCAAAAGGTTGGTATTACTAAAACTCAACAAAGAATCTCGATCTAGAATGGCTAGTTCAATAGATCCTTCAGCCTGAAAGGTGCCTCAGATGGATGATGATGCTCACTTTACATGTCCCTAGTGGTTTCAGTAAATTACAAAATATATTCATCATGTACCTTTAAACTTTGGCTGTGAGGCCTATTGGTAGGCAAGTGAAAACTAGGGAGGAGATTTTTAGTTACCATGCAGTTAAGGCTATTTACATAAGCAGTTAATAAAGCTAACAATTGACAAGTGAAGTGAATTTTCTCCATTATTATCAAATTGTTTTAATAGTAAAATAAAGTGTGCTTCTCCTTCCTTAAGGCTAGTTTAAATGATTTGAGACCTGCTAATTTGTGCATGGATATGATAAAAGGGGAACAGGCTGCTTTATTTGGTGCTAATCATGTGAAGCCTATTCCTGGATAAAGGTGATGGGGAAGCAGAATAACAAACTGACTTCAGTGAGAAATTTCTGAAGGCTAAGCAATTCTCTTCCATGTTGTGAAGGAGGGGTCTTAATTTGTCATTTCTATGGCAGTCTAGGAGGTTTTGCAAGGAAGTGTGTTAATCCTTCAGGAAACTTGTGATTTGATGTTTTTTCTTTAATAATTGTCTGATGAAAAATACCAAGTACTGTTAGTCTCACTGACAGACCTGCTTGGTTTGTTTCTGGGTTTTGTTTTGGTTTGTATTTTTGGGTTTTTTTTTCGGGAAATAGAGGAGAGAAGTAAATGCATTCAATCAGATACAAGATACCATCCCTGCTAAGCAACTTGCACAATTCACCTCTGTCAGTGTTTGATGATTTAATTTGAATCTGCACTTGATGACTTAATGGTTGTATTATCCTTTTGTTTCTTCAGGAGATATTGAAAAAAAATATCACTTAGGTGTGAGTCCACTTTGTGACCGACAGACAGAAACTATTGCCAACATCCAGATTGGTAACTGCAGTTCAGTTTATTTCAGTAGATTTCTTTCAGTCTGCAATTTGAAAAAAGTACCTTTTAGATACAGTTCTAGATTCTTCTATCATTTTTTGCCCTGTGTAATATGGTTCAGATTGTCTGTGGGGTAATTTGTTATAAAATCTTTCTTGTAGAAATTGAGGTTTCAAAATTAATTTATGTCACTTGGTTGCTGATATTTAGATCCATCCCCCCCATGTTCTCCAATATTTTCCTTTATTTGGTCGTTGTTGTAAAAGAAAGGAGGTTAATTTGTAATCCAATATAATGCTTTCCTTTTGACTGACTAGTAAAATCTTTTATATTTTGAGAGAGTATTTTCTGAAGATGCCCTAAATATTGAAATGATGCCCTAAATATTTAAATACACACTGGAGAAGAGTAGTCTGATGCATTGGGTTGGGTTTTTTTGCTACTGAATTTTATTTAAAGTATTTAGTGGGCGTATTTTTTCCGTTTTGTTTTGTTTTCTAACTTGGATGTGTTTGCTTGTTTTCAAAGGTTTTATGACGTACTTAGTGGAGCCACTGTTTGGGGAATGGGCCCGGTTTTCAAACACAAGGCTGTCACAGACAATGCTTGGCCACCTGGGACTGAACAAGGCTAGCTGGAAGGGAGTGCAGAGGGAACAGTCTGGCAGCGGTGACGATGTTGACCCCACTTTTGAGGAAATGGACTCAGACATATTACCTCAGGAAACTCGATTGTCCTGACCTCAATCTTCATGACAAAACTGCCTCTTCTCTTGGTATCTGCACGGTTGGATTAAAGGAGATACTTGCCAGCCCAAGGTTTTGGTAAAATGATGCCAGCATTATTTATTTCCAAGTTTTCCTTTGACACAGACCATTTGAACCAGAATTTTTTAAACTGCAAGATCTGAACATAGAGCAATATGCGTACGCCCCAGCTGGTTTTCGTTCGGAACCCTGTGAATATGCAAAGCACAGCAGTGACCGAGCCTTGGAGGAACAGTACGAAAGCTTCATCGTGCCCCACGGCTTCGGTTTTTTGGTGAAATTTGGAATACAGTCTTCAAATCTAAGACTTGAGATGGATTGTTCCACTTTCTTGGAATTCAGCAAGACTTGCATAAATGTGTTCAAAGCATACCTTCCACTCAGCCCCTGTTTTAATACGGAAATGTGAAGTGCCCATCCTCTGCTGCCTCTGGCAAGACTTGATGTTTACAAATGTACTCTGAAACTCTTGGTTCTAGACTTGACCTTTGCGCATGGCTGTGAAGGAACCACTAACTTGGGTTTTTTTTGCTTTTTTTAAAAGAAAAAGATCAAATCTGAGACTGCAGCTCTTTGTTTCTTTGGATGCCAGAAAAGCCTCCCATTTGCCATAATTTTGTTTGTGCACTGGGAACTGAGCATTCATCATAGAGCACAGCCAAGCTTTCCTCCAGTGCTATATGGGAATGCAGTTTTTTAACGTCGGGAAACACTTCTGAGTTGGGGAAGGGAAGGGGTGGGGGTGGGGGGTGGGGGGGAAGCGTCCAAACTGCATTGCGATTCTGCAGCGGAAACATCGCATGTTGTTTTCGCTATTGTACACTTGAACTGCACATGCAAGAAAAAGGTGGAATGTCGAAACACCATAATCAGCTCAGGGTATTTGCCAATCTGAAATAAAGTGGGATGGGAAGCGTGTCCTTCAGAACAAGGGTACAAATGCCCCTTTCGCTGCAGCGTGTGTGTATGTGTGGGTGTGTGAGTATGTTTGGGGCGGGGGAGGGGGGGGAGGGCACTGGGAAGGGTTTGAACGGCAACATTTAATTTTTTTTTTTTTAATTTTATTTATTATTTTAGAATGTGACAATTTCATGAACAGCCACACTGGGGAGGAAACTGTAACAAATTGCTACAGATGCCTTAAACTATGCACAAAGCTAAGTGACCAAATTTGTTTTTGATTTGAAAAATAATAATAATAATAAAAAAAAAGTGCATTGTTTACGTATTCCTCCCTCTACTGAAACGTTACCCGCTAGTGGGTTTTTGATGGGAAAAGGAGAAAATGTTTTTTAGGACAAAATTAAAGGACTAATTTTAAACTTAAAACATTCCATTTTTGTAATTTGTTTTACATTGTTTTAAGTACAGTAAGCACAACTGTAATCTAGTTTGAGAAACTGGTGCTTTCTTTTAGTTCATTTGTATTTCCCTGTTATTATTGTAAAAGACTGTTTATTAATTCTGTTTACAGTTTGTTGCAACAGCCATTTTTGGGAGAGAGCTTCAGTGTAAAGCCATTTGTAAAGGCTTTGCCATATTCATTTTAATATGTGCCTGTTGCTGTTAACTTTTAATTAATAAAAAAAATCTTTTCACATTATGCTGCTGTACATTTAAGTTACGATCGAGTCCAACATTATGGAAAGGTAGCTAAGGTTTCAGTCAGCTTCCACTGTAAAACTAAGCCAACTTTTGGATTTGAAAATACTGGTCCTCATACGCCAAAACTGATTGTCTCTTGGAGCTTGGCCTTTTACTGTTTGAAAGGCAAATCCCTGATTGTTTCCCTTCTGAAATTCAGTTGTTTATTATTCTTTCATGTTCCCTGAAGTAATATCATTAATCTTAAAGTGGCCATGTTTAAAGAAATAAATTTGTAATGAAACCATTTTTTGGAACCTGTGTGAACTTCCTTCCTTTGCTGTCAGTGCAAGTCCTGGCTGTTGTCCGACTTCAACAGAGGAGGAGCCCATGGGATCGTGAGCTTTGCTTGTAACTCGTGGTAACAGAAGAGCCTTATCTGAAGAGATTGTCTTTGCAAGGGCAATACTGGCCAGTGGTGTTTGGAGCTGTCAGGACAAAGAGGTAATGGCTGTGTGTGTGCCTGAGAGAGAGAAAGAGAGAGAGAGAGAGAGACTGCAGCTCAGCTTCCTTACAGCCTGGGAAGATTCATAGGGTTAAGGGTGGAAAAGTGCCGATTCCTCTTCAATGTTTTCAAATAAAGCACATTCCAAGCCTGCAGTTATTTTCAAAAACCCACTAAAATCAGTATCTGATGATGACTTTGTGACTCACTTTTTTTTTTTTAATGTGACTTGGTTAAAGTCACATTAAAGTGACATAAAGTCACATGCTTAAAGGCCTCAACAGCAATCAAAATATTGCTACTTGTTACAGGCTATTTATTAGCATATTTAATGAAAATTAAAACTAATGCAGTTGCAAATATATATACAGCAATATTTCAATATGGTATTTATAAACAACCTGTGATTCTTTAGCATTGTGCAATCCTCCTGTCATCTGCTCTCATAGGAACCGGTACAGCTTGTCAAGGTGCTACAGTAAAACATGAGTCATTTTGTTCTGTCATTTCCTACCAGAGTGGATTTAGAAAGACTGGTTCTAATCCCATCCATTAGTGTACATGGAAGCTTCTGACATTTGACTGAATTGTTGGTCTATTCAGCCAAGTAACAAGTGACAGGACAAGAGGAAACGGCCTCAAGTTGCTCCAAGGGGAGTTTAGATTGGACATAAGGAAGAATTTATGCACTGAAAGAGTTATCAGGTAATGGAACGGGTTCCCCAGGGCAGTGGTTGGAGCCCCCATCCCTGGAGGTATTTCAGAGTGGTGTAGACATAGTGCTGAGGGACGTGGGTTAGTCAGGGACTTGTCAGTGTGAGGTTAATGGTTGGACTTGATGCTCACAGAATTACAGAAAGGTGGGGGTTGGAAGGGACCTCAGATCGTCTAGTCCAACCCTCCTGCCAAAGCAGGTTCCCTACAGCAGGTTGCACGGGAAAGCATCCAGGTGGGTTTTGAACATCTCTAGAGGAGACTCCACAACCTCTCTGGGCAGTCTGTCCCAGTGCTCCATCACCCTCACAGTAAAGAAGTTTTTCCTTAAGTTTGTGTGGAACTTTCCATGCTCCAGTTTTTGCCCATTGCCCCTTGTGCTGTCACTGGGCACCACAGAAAAGAGCCCAGCCCCATCCATTTGGCCTCCGCACTTCAGACATTGATAAGATCCCCTCTCAGTCTTCTCCAGGCTGAAGAGTCCCAGCTCTCTCAGCTGTTCCTCATACAGGAGATGCTCCAGGCCCCTCATCATCTTTGTGGCCCTACCACCTACATCAGAAAGTTATCCTCCATGTATTGCATGTGCCTGGCCGTGTTGCTTTTCCAACAGATATCAGGGTGATTGAAATCCCCCATGAGAACCAAGATCTTAATGGTCTTTTCCAGTCTAGGCAATTCTGTGATTCTGTAATTAAAAAAAACAAATTAATGCCTCTTTTTTTTTTTAACATGCTGTCTAGAAATACCTTCTACAAATCTAAAATGAACTTCAGTGTTCCTACAGCAGTTTCACATGACAGCACGTGCACACCAGGAGCATACTGAATGCGTTACACGCGCCAACAGCTGTCACCCTGCCCAAGCCCAGAGGGTGGAGGCAAGGTCCCCACCAGAAATTTTAATCTACAGATCTGCTCCTGGTGGGCCACTCCACTCGCATACACAGACAGCTACAGAGAGGCCATAGGTTATGCCTCCACTCGCATACACAGACAGCTACAGAGAGGCCATAGGTTATGCCTGAGGTCCCTGCCCAGGGTGCATCAATGTCCTTAGTTGGAGCACTTCTGCTCCAGGTGTTTTACTGTGGGCAGTGGAACAGTGTACGAAGATTTCAAGATACAAATTCAGGTACAGAAAAGTGTGAAATAAATTGATGGCAGCTTTGTGATTTTATTTTCTTGTGCAGATGATGTTTCTTTTACCATAATTTTACATCACTAATAATTGTTTGCTGCATGGCTTTGTGGTTCCGGGGTGCTGGGTATCTGCATGTCACATCAGCCGTGCAACCTGAAAGCGTGTGAGGTTTTTTCCCCACGTTTTAGTAGAGTCCTAGATTTTACAAGTTGTCGATTCATTTGAACTCTGACATTTACAATAATGTAAACCAAAACACTTTCAACAGAGGTTTTTGTCTCCGAAAGAAGAAGAGGATTTCAGCAGAGGTTTTCTGGGCCAGCTGTTCTGAAGCTGTGGTGGCCCTTTGGGAGAGAGGGGTGGTTGTGTCACACTAAGGGACTGCCAGGGGAACCCAGTGTACCAGGGGGTGGAGAGACTATGAAGCCAGTTCCTTCCTGTTATGTTTGTAGTGAGGCATAAACTTCTCACTGGTTCCTGATAGCTTTTTTTTCATCTGAATGTAACTGAATGCACAGTGCTGTGCTGTTCCATGACTAGTTCTACTGCTACACCTGCTGCACAGCAAGGTACGGAGTCCAGTCCGGAAAGAGAGGCAAGGAAGTTGCCACTATGTTGATCTATAGGCACTACAATAGAATATAAACTATATTTTATTGTGGCTGCTATCATTTGTAGAGTACCACAAATCACACACACAACATTTCTTTTAACTGCTTTTAATTTTATATAGTAGCAATAGAGCATTAAATAAAAAACTGGAAACCAAAATTTACTTTCAAAAAGGTGTTTTAAAGGCATTTAAAAGAACACAAAGTTTTAACGGCCAATCAGCAAGACCGATGGCAGCGCGTTTGGAAGGGAGTTACGTTGTGTACACATTAACACCACCTCGAGTTTCACACCAGAAAACATCTCCCCAGTTGTACAGTGTACGTTCCAGTGATAAGCAGCAAAGCTTCGGTCGTCTTCAGTAACCTGGTCAGAGCCATTCACCTGTCTTTGCTTGAAGTGCTGCTTTTATCTCTTCCTAGAACCCAGAGGCTGTAAGAGACCCTTGTACTTGTTCCAGCAGTCAGATCCAGCTCTGAAATACCCAGGCTCAGCTTTTTCTGCACCCAGCTACAGTGAGAGCAACCTTGGCTTTGTTTAAGTGTGCAGCGATGGTGTACCTTTCTGGTTCCTAAAGAGCTTTTTTTCAACTTGAATTTCATTTTTAAGCTTGAGCCTTTTCTACATCTGTGGCTGGAGCCAGGAGCTCAGGTGGTTGGTTAACACAGTAGCTCTGTACAGGTCTGGCAGCCAACAGCTACTATGGGATGACCCCAAAAGGGCTTCCCCTGGAAAAGAGGTTATGTGCAAGAGCTTACACTATCTCCTCCCTGCAAACAGGACCATGGCGGCTTGTGCAGTCCCCAACTGCTAGAAAAATGTCCAGGGACACAAGACAGCTAGAGATAAAAAGGTGTCCAGGAGCATCTCAGCACAGCTGAGATGAGCAATATACTTTTGGCAGCTTGCACCCCACAGTACTTTGTACCCTTTTTATCTACACCACTGCTACGCTAATTAACACATACTCTGACATTAATTATTTTCCTCTGCTGCTATCTACTGGTTATTTCAAATTCATTGGACTACCTCTTCACAGAGGCTCCCACTGCATGTTTTACTCACTTATCATGCACTCTTTATGTTGGCCACAGCATGATCCAAGTAGGTTTTGCTCTCTGACCCCTGCAAGCTCATTTGAAACAAACAAACCAACCGACCCTGCACAAAAATGTGCTACTACTTAAAACATCTCATACCAGGTGACATCTGCAGTGGTTTTCACTTCCTTTCAGCAGGAAGCAGAATGCATCCAGGTTTTATTTGGGCTAAAAATTTGCTAAAATTAAGTTTTAAAAAAAGACTTTGACATGAAAAATTCAGTATCAAACTAAACATTGTAGTGCAAGTTATAGATAGAGCTCAAATAACTGATGTTAACTTAAGGTTATCACTGTCATAATAAACATGTACACAATTGTTTTAAGGTTGTCAGTTATGCACAAAGAATGCTGTATATATAACTTAGTGTTAATAAACTAAAACCACCATGTAAGTCTGAATAGAAAACCACGTTTGAATACAAAATTAATACCTGAGTATAATGGTCAAATTTATTGCTCTTGATAAATCACATACATACAAACATGTTTAGTGCCTCAATTCCGTATTTCACATAAAGTTTTTCCTGTGTTGTAAGAAACCACTCAGCACTAGTGCTATTTGCAACAAAAAATACTTCAGACAGAACAGCTCAAGAGTCTTTGGTGTAGTGATCTTAACACATTAGGATTTTTCAATTAAAGTCTTCATTTTTCCTGTAGACTTCAGCATGTGGGGTCCAAACTGAGAAGGAAAACAGAAACACATTCAGATTGCTTTCAACAGAAACCTAGTTGAACTATTCAAAATTGTAAGTAAAACCAGAACTGGGGCAGAGAGAATTTCTTTTATCAGCCTGCTTCTCTGCAGGTGGATTTCACCCACTTCATAGCCACAAAGTGCAGGGAAACCTGTCTCAGCACCAGCTGAAAGCGCTCACATGAGGCAGTTAACCATCTACTAGAGCAGAACTGACCAGCAGAACAAGGATGGATGCAGTTACCCTCAGAAGCTGACAACCAATTGCTCGAATGGCACTTTAACAGTATTTCTGTTTTTACTCTATCTCGCATTTTTGTGAAAGTCCTTTTAAAAACTTTTATAATACAAGGATGTCATATTAGGACTGATCTAGCAAAGAAGTTACACATTAATAAATAAATGATGACATGTTTATTAGCTCATTATGGATCAACATTCTATCATTTAACAAATTAAAACCTTAAATTTTCTTAGCTTTTGAGGACTGGATGATCCTTAATCTCAAAGATGGACTGTAAATTTCAAAACTGGAAAGTAATGAAAAACCCATGTATGAATAAAACATCGCCAACTCATGTTCTTTTCCTTAAAGCCCCAGAGGTGCTGGGGAAAAGTGATTGATTCTTGGAGAGTATCTAACCTTTCAGTTATGAAGAACAGCCTGACCATTACAAGAATATACCTTAAGGCCTAAACCAGAAGGCCAAGTAAGTCAAGGGTAGTAAGCTGAAGTACTCAGAAGTCCTGAGATCTGTGGCTTGGGAAGCTTATTTTCCTCAGAACTCAATTCAGAGCACAGCCAGCTTTTGGAGTTTTATGTGCATTTTTCCAGCTACCTAAAGGGAAAAATAACTTTACTCTTCCTCTCTGGTTCTATAGCATAAGGCTTCAAGGATTGCTTATGAAGAAAACTGATCTATACCAGCCTGTTTTCTAAGTAAGTGTACACTGCTGGAAACTTGCATCATGAACATTCACCGCTTAAAACCCCCTTACTTCAATTTCCAATCAATCTGAAATAAACTACAAGCCATTAACCTGTACCATGATGTGAATTTTAAATAGAACTTCATTTTAACATTCTCAACCTATAAAGAAACTGCTTTCATTCCCTTAGCATTTCCAATTATTAGAAGAAACTCCCCATACCAAGACCCAGCAGGCATTCTGAACACTTTGCTTTCTGCGTTCCTAGGAACGGCGGCCACGTTTCAGGATCTTGCTTCAGAATTTCACGTGCACTATCTGAACGGTTAAGGCTGGTAACAAGGCTTTTCAACCCTAAGGCCAAAGGAGTCCACCATCTTCAGACTTGCTAGTAAAAACATGAGGCTGCCACAAATCCTGGCGTATCAGCAGTACTTCATAGGTTTTTGTGCACATGGATGCTAACTCGTAGGTATTTGCATATGTTGGCAGAAAGACCTAAGCTGGCTTTCACAACAAGTAGAATTTCATCCAAGCACGTGCTCAGAACCACAATACTCACCAGCACTACTTCAGTCTTTGTCTTTGTTTCAGTCTTTGGAATCACTTTCTCTGTTTCGCTTTGGCTGTCACTCCGGTATCGATAAGCGAATTTCTTTTTGAGCGCTTCTGCTATTAACGCTGCAGGATCTGTAGGGTCAGCCACTTTGGATTTTGTACCTTCTGGTGATCTAGAAAAGAAAATGAGAAGCACTAATAGTCCAAAGCAAAGCTTTAGGAGTTGTGAATGCTTTTGCATTCTGTTTGCCAGGTGTTACGTCAGCAACTGTCTCAGTGTGAAATTGTTCTGAGTCATAAACCCAAATTATCAATGCAAACGTTAAGACACTGGTAGTTGTTTCGATTTATTACCTTTTCACTGAGCGTAGTTTCACACTGTTCATGTCTTTGAGGATTTCTAGCATGTTTGGTATTTCAGACTTCTTTGGCCCATTTTCAGTCAGATTCTGCCCAGAGTTTGTTTTTTTGTTTTTCCTTTCTTTAATGAGCTCAATTGCAGACATACTCCGTTGTAGGCCCGGGGGAGGGAGTGGTGGCGGAGGAGGAGGTGGTGGTGGTGGTGCAACAGGGACAGCAGCTGAAGCAACTGGACTTGACCCAACTACAAACAGAACATGCATTTCACGTCAGTTTACTTGTAAATCCCCTTTCTATCTCACAAATGGTCAGGTAAGAATATGACTTTAATAGCTTCAATTGCCTCCCCTCTGCTGCCTTTAGATTCTCACATAACTTCTTCCCTCCTAAACCACTTAAGTAGAGTCAACTCAAAAGCCACATAAAAATCCTTCTCGAATGGTGAAAAGTGTTCTTTGAATTTCCAGTTCAAATTCTGGTGCATTCATGTCTTTACTGTGATGGGATGGACAACATGAAGTCTTTTAGTTATGTTCTGCTCCAAGTGTTACCAGTATTTCACTTTCTTCCAAGAGGCAGGTACTGAGCTGGAAGTCACATACAACCTCCCATGTGAGCAGTGCTTCTTCCTACTTATCGTTACAAATAAGAAATTATCATACAAGTTTTTTAAATGTAAATTTCAGGGTTCAAACAGTGCTTAAATTAAAGCCTGTTCCAGGTCTCTGAGGCTAAGGGTTTTTAGGCCAGCTAATCGTCTGTTGGAAGACAAGAGATTCTCATGAACCATCATCTTGATTTCAAGTTCCCTGTACTCTTTAGGTAAAAAAGTGATGTTATAAATATAATAGCAGTAATAACTTGACAAATAAAGGAAGAAACCTCTGCTCAAATGTACCTCTAAAGAAATGTACCTCAAAACCAGATCAAAAGTTTTGAGGCTTGGAGTATAAAGTGCATAAAGATATGTATACAGATAATACAAAGGACACCACTCTGTACAGCAGCCATGCACACAGTGTCATTACCATATTCTACCAGAAGAGGGAGGTAAAGATGATAAAATAAAAATTTAATTTTCCTAATAAATAGAGGTAAAAGGAAAATGATGAAAAATAAATTATTAGTTATTTCACAAAACCCCCACAATAATTACTAGGTGTTCCTGCTCCAGCAGGGGCATTGGACTAGATGATCTTCTGAGGTCCCTCCCAGTCCCTAACATTCTGTGATTCTGTGATAATTACAATTCAAGAGTGAAACCATGTGATCCTTAAAACTGTTTCACAGTTTTGAATATGAACAGTTAAGGAAAAATAAAATAACTGCTATTAGTTCACAGACAAAATCGAAACAAGAACATCTGAAGAATCAGAACGTGATTTTATACATAAACACAGGCAAAACCGTGACCTTAGGAAAGACTGATAACCAAACGGCTGTCGTCTCCAGTCGACAAGGGCCATCTCCCACTAATCTTTGGAGACAGAAGCCTTAGAACTGGAAGGCAGTCAGAGGTGAGGGAAAGAGGAGGGAAAAAAATCAGGAAAAGAAGAATTACTCTGTTTACTACCAGAAACAGTGCATCACTTCTGGTTTCATCTGGACAAGCTGCCTGATCCCAGAGATGATTCCAGTAAACAATTCATCTCCTTTTCTGTTATCTCATAAACTTGAGATGTATATTGCTTATTCCAAAAGCGTTCCATTAGCATCCTGCATGATTACTTCATGCTATCAGACAGCCTATTTCATTACTGGATGGGAAGACTTAAGTGTTAGTAATTAAGTTACATTTTTTTAGTTTGGTTTAAACCATCATGTTTATCATGAGCTTTGCTTTGAAAGCTGTTTAATAACTTCTTTACTCATCTACAGATTCAGAATTTTGGCAGACTTTCACACAAACATGGAGACTTTTGAAATACTACAAAATACTGAAAATCTGGCAAGTCTTTTGTCTTCAAGACCAACTCTGTATCCCTTGGTTAGTACGCTACGGCTGTCTGCCGAACTAACCAAAACAGTATGTGGAGAAGTGTTCAGTGTCGCAGTACCTCACAAAAATTAATTAGCACATTATTAATTATAAAAGGAACAAATTCATTAACTGATTTGTGCTAAGAGTACAGAAAATTTAATACCTATTGTCAGGTTCTGTTGTTCTTGCAAGATTACAATTTTGGCTATTTGTGCTCTCAAAGTGGCTAGCTCATTTTCCAGAGCACTGATCTTCTGCAGAGCTTCTTCATTTGCGGTCACCGTGCTCCTGGACACCGGTTCTTCCTCCAACGGGTTTTGTAAGGACCTCTGTCTGCATGGGGACTTTCCAGAATGATGTAGTTCACCTGAAAAAGGCTGGGCTGGTTTTGACCAAGCTTCTGACCTGTAACAAAAATATCAAAGGATTCCTTTTTTAAGGTTTTGTGAGAGATAAAAACTAAAGCACCGTTACGTACAAACCAGGAACAAAAGCTGAAGGCCTGACCTTAAAATTGCCTTTACACAAATTACTTCCAGCAAGGCATTATACAGCTTAAACTAAAGTCTGTGGCATGAGCTGTATTTTTTCTCTTCCCCTAACCAGCTTGTTGTGGAATCCTTGATTTCAGGAGAAAAAAAGGAATACCTTCCCCCTCACTCCCAATCTATTTCTCTGCCTCATACTTAACTGTATTTTTTGTTGGAATTAAGATTTTTTTTTTTTCCCCCGAATGCTCCCATTTTTCCCCCACAGGCTGCAAATGGTCACTTGTAGTTGATTCCTTTGAAGAAGGAAGAAGAGTTTCTTAGCTCCACAGCACGTTTGTACACTTCTTGGACTTCTGAAGTGACAGTCCTCCACTTTACCAGTGTTGTGAGTACCCAGTACACGAAACAGCTTAGTGGCACAGAGGCTGCTTATTAGTAAATGGGAAAGGGTCTTACATCTAGTTTTCTAACACAATAAATAAAACTAAAGAGAAGAAAACTTCATACAGTTTTAAAAATTCCAAAGTCTTCCCTCCTTTTTCTCACAAGAGCAAGAAAATGCAATTCTGTTGCCTTCCTTTACTACCCACCAAATCTCAAGCTTCGTTAAACGCCGGGGCATTACTGAGCATCTGCAGTCAAATAAGCACTTACAAAAGGTTGTATTCACTGGAGACACTAACATTTTTAAGCAGTTTATCTCAAGTAGAATTGATAAGGATTAATGACAATAGATGACCACAAACATTATAACTGCAAAATATGAACGTACACTTAACTCCTCAATCCTCCTTAACTTCAATCCCAAATCTTTTCAGGCAGGTCAGGATTCCACTATTTATTCAAACACGAGAATAAGAACGGTGGATAGTGGACAGGACTTTTCAAAATGTGTAGAATGGCTGCAGACTAATACAGCTTAAAAGCTCCATCCAGCCCTGGATGCATGTGTTAAGGTACTTGGGATGTGCATCTGCAGTTGTGCTAGACTTAGAGCAAGAGCCAAAATTGAAAGCTAGAACAAGCCCTGTGCTCTGACCACCTAAATTCAGGATTAGATACTCATTTGAGCCTTCCACAACACTGACAAAAACATCAGCACAACTTGCAGAATTTTGATCAAGCAGAATTGACTATTATTAAGGATGTTAAAATTTAGGTGCTGCTATCTAGACAGGAATAAAGAGCAACTAAAGCTGAGAACAGGATGTTTCTGATAGCAGCCATCTCCCTGCTGTCCCCAAATAAAGTGGAAGGAGCCAGCCAGTGGTCACTTCGCTCTTGAAAACCTGCCTTCTAGAAACTCTTTAACAGAGCAGAATAGCTAAAACAACAAAGGGCATTTTCAGCTCAGAGCAGCTAATGGTGTTATAAGCAAACGTCTTGACTGGAATCTAATGCTGTGGAAAATATTATGCCTGAATTGTCACTACTGCTCTGACTAGAGAGAGGGGAAAATGATTTGTCATTTAGCTGCTTCCTCTATAAAACTGCACTCACAGAAAAAAATAATGTCTGCAAAACTGTTTACTGAATTATACAGTGAATATGTATTTAACAGTAACACCCATGTGATCTTGTCGAAACAGAGAATTTGAAATGCCTGGAAAACACCTAATGCACGCTGGCTCCACCACATAATACGGTGCAGAGACGTAATAAACGGCGCACACTGAAATACTCATATTTGCTAAGTAATTCACTTACCATGCTCCATTCTAAGCTGTCTGCCTTAAGGTCACTATATATCTGCAGGATTATTTTAGTCCCATCCCACATCCATCTGTCCCCCTCTCCCCCTTCACATGCAGACATCTCAGCAAATATACAAGTCCTATATCTTTTGTAACAGGTTATTTGAAGCAACAAAGAGCTATTCTCCCTGTTGTCTCCATTAAGCATAACAGCTTTACAGTTCAATCCTTAAACAAAATGTTTCTGTGCAAACAAAACTAGTATCAGCCAGTTAATTTCCTTTACATCAAGTACACTTTACAAATCGTGTTTCCCAAACGAGCCTTGATTTCTGTGAGTCTCTGAGCTTGTGAAATCAATGTGGCAGCACCAGAATGTTTGTTATGCAAAACTTCACTGTGGCAAGTCATGTTGCAGGACATCTAGATCATTACTAACCTACTTTGCACTTTCAAATTAAGAATGGTATCCTCCAGTAATCTCTGAAGCCAACAGTCTGTGCCTTTCTCTGCAAGGTTAGTTTATTTAGAAGAAAAACTTCCTCTGCACTACAGAACTGTACCTTTGTTTCTGGCAAGTCTGAGCAGCAATTTGAGTAGGCTGGATTAGAGAACTTCATCACTTCAGCTAACCTGTTTCGTGCAGTTACAGTGCTCTGCAGTACTCTTGGTCCAACACAACAGTACCTATCCCCATCATTCTGGACACAGGTGCTCACACGCTTCCCTGCCAGTTTTCATTATGAAGATTAAAGACAAAATATAAACCATAATTTTTTTATTGTGTTTAGCAGACTGCAGAGCCTTAACCAGAAAGGTGTAAAACAACGTGCCAATTACTGGATTGTCAGAATGACCATTGTTGCTAATTAGGAAGCTGTACAGTACACCACCCCAAATTAATTAAAATCTCAGAACTGGAGAATCAGCATTAGCAATTGTGCCACACCACAGCAAACATTTTTGTGGGGACAGGTTGTTTGAAGCTGTCACATGCAATATATAAGTAAATAAAAACCACAGTCTTCCTTGTATAAAGTCAATCTCCTATATGTTCTCAAACCAGTCTTTCATTCATAATCCTGTTAGTCTAACCTCTACTCCTTCTTTTCCAGATCCTACCTCTTCTGTCACTCTTCCCCCTCTCTTCTCCCAGCATTTAATTGCAATGCACAGTAGATTCTCACTGGAGAGAAGCAAGGCCTCTTCTTCTCAGTTCAAAAGTTCAAAGATGTGAGGAGCATACCTGAGCCTTGTAGAGACTTCACCTTCTTCTTCAGCAACCCATCCCACATCTGCAAAGGAGGCCACTGCATCTTCTCTAAGATGATTAGGATGGTTTCCTTCTGTGGCATGAGAAGTAAGCTAAATTTTAAAGAAAAGATAAAGGTTTTAGAGTTACTATTCCCAACCATGTCAGCTATTTTACCCAAAACTTTTAGCAAGGCTACATGTAAGTATGACCACATACATGCACAAAACATGTGTAGACTTAGTACACTTGTTTCTGTGCTGGGTTTAGTCCAGAACCTATTTCACTGACTTCAAAAACTATTCAATCTAGTCTGCTGAACACTTTACAGAAACTATTTTTGTTTTTAAGGTTGGTGGCTAACTACATATACCATCACACGACACTAACTGAGCACTGAAAATTCAATGCAAATTGTTATCTTAAAGACAAACATCAACACTCTCAAGTAGTTTGCTGTATTAACTCAAATAATGTCTTTAAATTATATTAATGACTAGTAGTTAAAAAAATAATTAAGGCTACTCATGCTTCTTGTGCTTCTCAAGTCTTTTGCTCTGATTTAGTATTATTTTGAAAGTGCAATTCTGTTAAGTGCATTTCCCTTTCCCTACAACTTACAGAATTTCTATACAAGAATAAAGGTGTGTACATTACATGGGGTGGGGTGGTGGGGGGGAGAACGCATTTCTGCTAGCTCAGTAATTGTGACGACTGTGAGCGAGAGGTAGGAGGCCGTCACACCGGAATGCACGGTGAGCTCGCGATCCCACTTACAGCGCGCCAAACAAACCGACCACTTCCCAGCACGGCTCTGTCACTGGCTTTACAGCTGCCTGAAGCCAAAGGCGAGCAAGGCTCCAGACACTACAGCCTTCCCTAGGTTTACAGTTAAGGGACCTGAATGGGGATTTGAAAAACTGTTTGGACCATCAACACATGCTCCGTAGCCACAACTATATAAAATGGTTTCGAATCCACTTTGAAATGCTGGCTGCTTCCTCAGGTTAGATAGGGGCACGTCTGCTCAGTCACTGGAGCAGCCTGGTCTCGGTACCTTAGCAGACAAAAGCTACTGAAAGGTCTTTCAGTAACTTCTTCTGCTCAATCCGTCACCCCGAGTTACGGCACTCCGATGCCACTGCGCCACCCCTTTTGCTGGCATCACATACAATCCACACGCCGAGTTTGCGGGAGATGCTGCAGCTGTTCAAGCGCTGCCTGCTGCTGGTGGTGGCCAAGAACCCAGTAATACTGACAAGGGTGGCAGCAGCATGCAAGAGTCTGTGAAGACAGCTTTGGCTTTGATCCAGCCTGTTAGCGCTTAATTTTCAAGGCAACTCACTCTGTAAGAGGAAACTATTATGTAGCAGCAACTATGAAACGTTAGCATTAACCTGCATTTGTGGCAGACCTATCACAGTAGGACTGCAGTTTGGATGAGGTGAAACCACTTCTGAAGAACATCACAGATATTTCAGTTGTAGCCTCTGATACACAAGTCCCAGGAAGATAAAAGTTGTGGGTTTGGGGTTGTTTTTTCCCCAGGAGTTGTTACAAACAGCTTTGGAAATCGAGATTAGTCATCTTCACCTCACACTCTCACAACTTGTATGTGAGCCTTTATCACAGCTCCCAGGAGTGTGTATTGGCACCATCAGATCATTTGGAAACAACAAGGTTTTTTCCAGGTAGCATCAGCACAGATGGTAATATGTTCATCACATTAACAGTTGTGCCTAATACCATCACAGTCTGCCCCTCTTTAAAATAGTCTAGAGAATACTATATTGCATGTTAGGATATTCACTGTTTGAGGTTTCCTTGGCTTTTTCCTTTTTTAAAATAAAAATAAATTGTCATGACCACAGCATCTGTATTAATGCTAATGGCAATTTTAAAAATCCGTAATACATCAGCCACTTCTTGCAGGTGATACAGATTTTCCCGATGCCAATGGGCACACGAGGAACTATTATCATGAAGAGATTGAAGGCACAGTTAAATAAAGACACTACACATACTTGCATCAAAAATAATTTTATAAATCAACAGTAAGGAATGCATTTACCAGTGCCAAGTTTCCTGCATTGCAAGATAAATAACTTTTAATCCAACATTCAGTAGCAAGCCTTCTGTTATACTGTGATGCAAGTTTCTTCTTACTTTTTTATTCATATTTATAGGTAAACAGAGTCTGCTTGTTACCCCATATATACAGATGTTTCTTCTCTCTATCCCTTCCACACAGTGCATTTTGAATTTCAAGTTAATGCAACTTAAAGGTTAAAAGCCAACACCTATCTCTTAAAACCTTTGCCTGTCTGTAGAATGATGCTTAAACAACTCTGACTACCCTATTCCTCCAGCCAATCTCACTAAAGAAAACTTGGACAATTGCTCTGCCAGCACCTGAAATGGAGAACAGAGAGCTGAAAGTACAGGCAGTGTGCAGGACAGCAGGAACTGAATAAAACAGTTAAATCAGCCTGCTTTTCTGTCTCTGGAAACTACATAGCTGCTTCCCCTGCTTCTTCCTTCACAGGCTTTTTTGCCCGTTTCAGTGTGCTGTGCACACACACTCCCCCACATGCCTGTGGTTTTCAGACCCATCACTCCACGACTCTCTGAAGGAAAAGACTACACACACAGTACTGTTTTGGCTGATATCATACAATCACAGAACATCTCGAGTTGGACAGGACCCATAAGAAAATCGCTGATTCCAACTCGCAAAGAGTTGGCCCTGCCAGTGTTTCCGCCCGGTTTCGAACCGGGGACCTTTCGCGTGTTAGGCGAACGTGATAACCACTACACTACGGAAACTCTGCTGAGGAGCGTTCCCAGGCAGGATCCCTGCCTTTTGCTTTCTCCTGGAAGTGGAAAGCAGAGCCACAGGTTTTATACATTTAAGGATAGAATAAAACTCTAATTTCAGATTACTAATAGAGTCAGGTATTAAACATCTGGAAATACTTCTTCAAGTAAGACAAACTTGCTATGATTTTTCAAATTAGCCCAGTAAACTCTTGCTTGCTACATGTGCACCTATTCCTTAGAAGACTTCTATGCAGTTACCAGGTTTACATCAGACAAACAGGAGAAGCACGGGACTAAAACAGAGATGCTGGAGGTGAAGGACACTGGATTGGTAACATGGGAGGAAGACGGCTTCTATCTTGCAAGACAGTCTTGCAGGTTTGGTTGAATCTACCCAGGCTACATGGACAAGTTTAACTTTTTTCTCCTAAAGACTACAGATAACCTTAAAGATACAACATACAAAACAAATTTATGAACAATTTTCATTTGTTCATGCCATATGCACTATACAAGGAAAGCTCTGCCACTGCTTGTTGAATGCATGAGCAGCATTTAGCAATTAATTTAAATGTTGTTGACTATGGCACAGTCCATAGAGAGAGGTACTACAAATCAGCAGACCACAAAAACCAAAGTGTTAGGCTATTATGGTTTTAGACTAGCAGAAAAAAAGCAAGCTAGAAGAGAAGGAAGAACGAAAATAACAGAGATAATCCTTCAATATCTCTTATCCACTTATTATAAGGAAAATGAAGACCTGTAGAAAGTTTGTTGCTCTTAAGATAACATGCACCCTCGGATAAGGCAAGTAAGGTTTGCTTTGTTTTTTAAATAAAGTGACTTACAGCAAGGTTCAGTGCATGGTCCTTTCATAATATAGCTAAAGCTGGCAAGAAAGAAAAAGGAAGAGACAGCTACAGGAAAGCATCAGTTGCAACAGCATAAGAACGATCAAGAGCGGTATTGAACTTCACTATAGAACCTTAATGCTGAGATAAAGACACAGAAAACAGAGGTTAGCATCACACTTTTACATGTTCAGCAGTTTATATATTAAAACAGTTTAAAGCCTGCATAATCCATATAAACATTAATGCATCTCAAGGGTCAAATTTTGAAATTCATATTTCAAATTCAATCAGCTATGACAACTGTACTTCTATGTTTAGGATCCTTTCTTTTCATCTAACAGAAGATCAACGTTTATACTTAGTATGCACAAAACTGAAGCAAATCTCACTATCTCTTTAAGAGGATACAATAGCAAATATTTTGTTTATTCTAATACAGAATTCAGATTAAGACATTTACATATTTTTATTTCAACACTAGAAATATTCATGTTACTATAATTTCAAGCCTAAATATTGTTCATACATTTCATATAGAATAAAGAAATTAATGTAAACATTTGGAAATTACATTGTCTTAGTGTGGGTGATGATTCCCACCATTCATCTTTAAGTTCCCCACCCTTACTCTGCCCAAGATCAAGCACTAAATTTCTTCAGTTCTATACCTACCCCCTATCCCTAACACACACAGAGTTGAAGAGATTATGTGTAAGAGCTTCCATTTTCCCACCTGTTCCTGAAAGACTTGTTATAAAAAGCAAGAGTTTTCTGCTCCTTAAGCTTTTACCCTCACTCTTTCCCCTCCCACTATATGCAGTTGAAGTTAAACGCAAACAAGTCAGAAAGGTGTACAAAATTGATGTTCCCCTTTCACCTATACAGTGCTAGTCTTGTATTTAAAACAAAAGCAAACAGGGTTGTGATGTTATCTTGTTACTAATTTTTTACTTTCTGATAAAGTTGTTTGTTTTCCCAAATATTTTTAAGTTAACACTGCTCACCTTCACATGCCTCTTCAGCCTAGCTTATAAATACTGCTTATAGAAATAGGTTTCAAAGACTTTTCTCTTTTATGAGCATATTTTTCTTCCAATAATAACTTTTTAATACTGTATTGCCTCATTTTAGAAGTTCCAATTTCCTTAGGAAAAAAATTGTTTCAAGTTCCATTATGCATGTTACAGCAGTTCAGGTTTAGGTTTTAAGCAGTATAGAAGCTGAAGAATCCACATTTGGAAAAAAATCTGAAGTAGAAGGAGTAAACTGGAAGTAAACTAATTCTCCTGTGTGCCTTGTTTATCATAATGTGCTTTTACAAACCTTCTGGTGATTTATCTAAATAAACTGCGTATTTTGATGCAAGAGCAAATCCCTTTATCAGCACAGTGAAAGGTGTATTCGAAACTGTTGAGAACACTTACCTGAAACTGAACTCTTGGACACTGTATAAGAGAGAGGTTAGTACCAATTTTTCTCACAATGCTTCGAGAAGAACCATAAGGCTTGCTTGACCAAAGCACCTAGATGGGAAGGAAAAAGAAGCCAGCTGTTAGGTAGTTTATTTTTATATCATATTGGAATAGTTTTCCCTTATCCTTCCATATTATGGTTGTGCTAAACATATTTGAAGCTATTTCTTTCATGTTGGAATAGAATATATATACACACTGAAATTTCTATCAGTGAACTCCTTAACATCCTATACCTGAATTGGCAAAAAAAAATGTTTTTGTCCTTACAAGACAGCCATGGCTCTTTAAGTTCAAGACAGTCTTTGCATTAAGTTTAAATTCAAAGCAATAAATCATGTAACACGGAAGGATTCAAGACTTGGAAGCATCTTCAAAAGCATAATTTGTCCATGTTCAAGACAATAAAGAATCCCATTGAGTCAGACACTTCTAAGAGGTTTCCAGAAAAGGGACACAATCATCAAAAATCCAGTTAGGTAATTCGACATTTCCCAAAATATCTTTTTTTGTTTTTTAATTAAGAGCTCTTCTAACACAGGAACCATGTCTACCACTCTGAATAAAAATAACTATCAGCTAGCATAAGCATGAAAATGTAACTGTGAAATTAAAAAGCAAAGAAAAGGAAAAGAGGGAAAATAAATATACGAGAATGAAACTCTGACCTAGAAAAATACATGCATTCACCTAGAGAAAACTGCATACAGCACCTCAACACACCTGGCTTCATTGGGACTGTTTCTACTGCAATTCAGAGTTCTTCTACATTGTTGCAACAGGGATTGAATTGGTTTTCTTTTGTTGTACTTAACGATGGGAATGTTTGCTCTACTATTTACCATAGTTGTATGAAATTAATAATATAATGGTTTGGATTGGAAGGGACCTCAAAAGATCATATCAAGGTCCAATCAACTACCTGAGCCATAAAAATTATTTGATTTCTTAGTTCCTCATCTGTAAGATGAGGGCAGCTATGAGACTTTAATCCTAGGAGAATACTACAAAATGAGCCAAAACAGAAGTAAAAAGAAAAACAAACAAACAAACAACAAAAAACCCAAAACCCCAGAGATAAGTAGGAAAGATTTCGGCATAGGGAAAGGCAACAAAAGAAATGCAACGAAGAAAAAAAAAATAATAGGAAGACTAACACAGAG
Source organism: Caprimulgus europaeus (assembly GCA_907165065.1). The sequence continues at coordinate 37,462,288 of OU015525.1, forward strand.
TACACTGTTAGTAAACAGTTCTAACACTGTATGGTAATTTAAAAAACAATTAGCCAGTGTTTACTTATGGCTGTAGATAGGAATTTACTACAAAAATCTTAGTTTTAAAGGCTCATGGCTTCAAGCAAACTCAACATCCTGTTAGAAGGTTGCCCAACAAAGAAAACTTAGATAAAATCCAGGCTATTAATACTGAAACAACCCTCAGCTGGCACGGCAACGTTGCCTGTGTGATTAGTGGTGGGCAGCTGTGGGGTTTTCATGACACGCAGCTGAATAACATTTTGATATCTAAGCAAAGATCACTACTCTTAGATTGTGAAGGTCCTATTAAAAAGAAAAATTTATGCTCCACGGTATTTATCCCCAGATTATATTCTCCCAGCAACTTCATACAAACATTTTGCCTGTTTCTAAACAAGTATGTTTTCTTCCTCTGGCTTTATTGGAATCTATAAATTTTGACAACATAAATATGCACTGCACATATGCTATGCTAGATCTTCACATCAGAGCTGCAACTTCGCCATTAATCCACTCAGACTCTTTTTTTTTTAATTCTATGAAATATACATTCCCTTGCTTAATATGCTGCAAAGTTTGAACACAACTTTTCTCAATGCAGAGTACTCCTGATTCCGCACTTTGGACGTCTCAAACCAAGACCTCACATTTGTGACTAACACATTACTCTTTGTCTATAAATCTGAGCAAAAAATGGTTAGACCAGGACCCTTCAAGAAAAAGTCACTTGTCACAAAGTCCTGCAATAATACAGCCTCGCTATTCACAACAGATTCTGATGTTAAAAACAGACCTGTTGGCAACAGCCTCAAAGCGATGTTGTGTTGGAAAAATTACTACTAGTCAAGGAAGGCTTAACTAATTACAGAAGTACTTCAAAACAGCAAAACAGCCTAGATTATATGCTGTATTACCAGCATAAGTGTGGTGCATTTTAAACAAGTGGCAAAACTCGTTTAGAGATTGCTCAGACCACAGACAAGACACTGACTAACACCCAGATCCTCAAAAACATTTGGTGCCCAAATGCTCCTGGGGTTATTCAACAACAGTGGTTTGGTGCACCAAAACCTTTAACGACTCAGTTTTGGTAATTCAGGATATGCCTGGGCAATGTTTTCAGAAAACTGCATGCAAGCTGTGCCACAAGATATGCAAATAAAGTCAGCACACTGATCAGCTGAGCTAATAAGTCTCAGCACTGCTCTTCCCAAGTTCACACAACTTCTTGTTGACTTGAAGCACTGGCAGAGCAAGTCTGCAAAATATTACTTAGTCATAACCTCTTATTGCATCAGTGTTTTGCTGCTGTCCAGAACAGCTGACATTCAGAAATGTAACTGCATTATCAAAAGCTTGATATAAGTAGAGAATGGGGGAAACAGATTAAAAACTTGTTTGCCCCCCTCTATTTAGGCAGAAAGATGTTGCTGACAACCACAGTAACACACGTGGTAGTCCAGCATATTCTCATACTTTGAATTTTCAAAGTCACACTGCATGAAATCTCAGATCCAAGTTCAAATACAATCTTAAAACACAGATTCTTATTGGTAAGTTTGATTCACAATGTATAAATATTTTGCTGTCCATAAATTCCCAAGATTGATAAAAGTATCTACCACAATAATCCAGAGTAAGAACTGCCCTTCTAAGTACTACACATAGGTCTTAAGGATTTTCCCATTGTTAAAACACTAAAATATTTCAACAAATTACAGGGATTACTGCATTGAGGTCAATACTTCTACTCAAAATAGCATCCTAAAGGTCCCAGTGACACAGCAATTGATAGGTAGCAGATCTCTCCCTCTCTCTGTTGAGTATATACACTATATATACACTCTATATACACTTTCCTCCAAGAGGAGAGCTATGCATGCACATTCCTTTGTTTCCCCAGTAAAGAATACAGACATGTTGCTCTCATGTACTCTAACACTTTCAGAAGAGGTAAGTATAGCACAATTATCATCATCTCAGTTGCATGGGGCTTCTCATATCTCCAAGATAAGAGCAAATAAATAAGACTATTTAAAAATTAATATCACTGTTAAAAATCAGCTTAAAATTTTCCTTCAGCTTCAAAACACACATAGCAGTCCAGCATGAAAAGCAGTGTTTACAATGTAAACAGATTGTTACTAGAAGGAACTGCATGGTATTTTTAACACACCTATTTCTCAATACTTCAGTGTCCAAGTAGTAAACTTCATACTTTTTCAGCAATGCATAATCATGCAAGTATTGAGTATACTTAGAGTGTTCTGCTGACACAGGAAAGCACAAACCAAAATATATTAAATGCTTTCTGTACCTGATTTTTTGAAAACATAAAAGCACATTTGAAACACTTACTGATTCCATGTTTAATCCCACTTGTTCAAAAGCCATCCTAATTAAGCGCTTAAGCCAGCAAATCATTTGGAATGGAAAAAGCCTTTCCAAAGGCGGATTTAAGCCTTCCAAGCCTACAGGGTTGCGGAGGTTCCATAGTACTTCTGAAACGAAAAACATAACAATTTTAGATGCATGTTGTGGAACATAGAAGTAAACTGCTGCATGTATTCCTAAAAAACAGGCTTCGGAAACAGTTACTGAAACCAAGACATGTTAGGTGACAATAATTCCTAGTACTGCAAAGCACAGGCATTCAGAAGGCATCTACTTAATACAGGTGACAGATTTTGAGTAGTGTTATTTTAAAGAAATCAAAGCTGTTGCAAAGTTAATGATTAAAAAGCTAGGAAAAAGATTGCTCACTTGAGGTTGGACAGATGATGGTGTTCAACAGCTCAAAGTGAGGACTGAAAACTATGCAATGCCTCCAGCTGGGGACTAGCACTACGGTTGAAGGGCCACACGCCTACAAAACTCATTTCTGTACAGGAACAAACTATAGAAAGCTGATCACCTCTCTTCATTCACATTCTCTGACAGCTCTGTCGCTTCCTTCTTTTTCCCATAACTGAGGAGAGAAAGGAAACGTGGAAAAATGACTAATGCAAGAAAATGACAGGAAATAGCATAGATGTGGGACCTGAAAATACTCAAGTGATTTAAAAAGTTGGACAGATTTCAAATTGCATCTATTTATATGTACTACCATTCACTTAAATCAAGATGTTTTTACTGCTCCTCTAGTGTAAGAGTGTAGCTTTTCTTTAACTGTTTTCTACACCAGTCCTAACGTGGATGCTGCTGAGAAGTGTATGTCACCAAAACCGTATAGGAAGCCACTGATTGAGGTTTACGTTTGCTTTGTGCACCAGGCTAGAAAAACACTCCGTTGAACCACCCTGAATAACATATTTGTAGCATGAACAACACTGTTGCTGAAGGCACTATATATACAGCGATGACTAAAGCAACCTAGCAGCAAGGAACTGGCACTCGGGAAGTCTGAGAGTCAGGAGATGGAAAAGCCACGCTGTTTGAAAGTGCCAACAAGCATTACAGTTAAACCGTCACTGCTTCCACTACAAATGTTTTTTTCAATAGTTTACAGTTCCTTAGTAATAACCTGCTTTTAATGGAAACTTGGCAGGAACAGTGTAACTCCACAGTTACGTTTCTTTTAGACAGGCTTAAAAAACAAACAAATAAACAAAAAACCCCCCGGTTCTCAGCACCACAGAAAGTAAAAGTCATTTCCTAACATGATTTTATTTTGTTTCTGAATATACTAGGAAGAAACTACCAACCTTTCAGCTAAAAGAGGATTAATGAAAATGTAAGATTTTAAAAGTTATTTTTTTAAAAACCCAAAACAACAAAAAAATGAACCACCAAAAGATTAGAATGGAAACTACGACTATTATAAGAAAAGTACTAGGGAAGAATAACAGGCTACCTACCAAACAGCCATGAATATAAGCCACAGTTGTACATAATAAATAAGTCATGGACTTATTTATGGAAAGCTGGAAAAGTCTATTAGAGAAGCATTACCACCTACTTGATCTACTCTTCCTTTAGGCATGGCTTACTTTTCCTTCAGACAAGCCACCAGACTGTGTGGATCTTTGATCACATGGGACCTGCTGTGTTTTTAAAACGGGAAGAATACAAGTCTTTCTACATGGCCCATATTAGATTTGGCCCCATATTTGGCACTGTAGATGTGCAGGGACATAAAAGAGACAGGAATGCTCCTTTAAAAGGGGAAGCCTGTTCCGATAGCGATGCACTCTGTCTCATTCCAAAGTTCAGCCTTGTTGAACACACAGTGTGGAAATCAAAGAGAAGAAAAAAGGAAGCTGTGTCAAGACCTTCAAGCAAAAGAGGAAAAAAAGGTAGAGACTGTATTGCTGAATAATTGCGAGGTCAGGGCTGGCTGGTAAAGGCAAGTGACAGGACTGTAAAGGGATGACTACATCCTGATACACTGTTCTTTCAACAGATAGCCAGGTCCTTAGTTTAAAAATCCCAAGATGTAGTGAGAGTCACGCTTTGTTTCAGGAAGTGAAGAAAAGACATTACTTCGTTTCTGATCAACTGTGAGGACTGAGTTTTTAATAACAGAGACAATTTGGACAGAAGTGAAAAGAGAGTGTTAGAACTTCCTCTGAGGAAATCAGAGCAGAAGTTTCCATGAAATGAAGAAAACTGAGAGGCAAAGAAGTAAAGGAATGACACAAAAACTGCCAAGATAACCAATTAAAAGCACAAAAGTAGATGCAGAAAAAAGTAGCATAATATTAGAATGACAGAACAGTAAAAATATGAAGTAGTAAGTTAAAAAAGGCTAAGGTACAAAATGCATTCCAGCTTACAGGCATAAAAATTCCTATATATGTATTAGGAGCAAGCAGGAGATGGGAGAGCGCTATCATGTAACAGGAAAGCAAGATACAGATACTCAGTATATTCTGTGTTTTCACTTGAAGATGGTAGAAAAGACAAGAGTCACATGTTAGAATGGGTTACAGACAACTCTGAAAAGTTGTAAGCATCCAGGGCAATGGCATCTAATGAAATTCACCTTGAACAGCTCAGAAATTAGCCAAAGTAATTTCTGAAATATTAGTGATCACTTTTAGAAATTTGGTCAATGAGATCCGAAAGACCCAGGAATAAAAGAAGGAGCATGATGACACAAAGCATCGGGAGCAGACCAAAATACTCATACTGCCCTAAAACATTTAGGTGACCTTTTATAATTCCAGGCTTCAAGACTTAGATGACAGAACACAAAAGAACATTCATTCAACAAAACAACTACCTCAGTAAAATGATTATTTATAGTTCACATTATAAATAATTGTTTCTTCTGTAGCCTAAATACTTAAAATACTTAAGACTGGGATTATCAACATCTTGCTCTTGACAAAAATCCGCTATCTGCTTTGGCAGAAGAAAGTGATCAAAGTCAACTTGTAAGAGTGCAGAGTACCAACCAGTCCCTGGAGTAGTTTCCTTAGCTCCTGGCGCTAAGAAAAACCACCATGTTTTAACAACTTCCAGCTAATTTGTTATCTAAAAGCAGATCTAAAAGGAAAATGCTTCTAAATATATCGGCTTGATATTTTCATGACATCTATTAGTTTTCCAGAATTAACCTCAGACAAACTTCATACTCATTTCTTCCAGACTATATTGCACTATACCTTTCTTCACAGATCTCAGTTATTTCACAATTATTTTATGTGCCAAGAACAGAAAGGGCTCATTCTAAATTAAACTGCTGGACAGCAAGAATGAAAACATTAGCAAATTTTTCTCTCATGCTCTGTATACATGACAATTTCAGAAACTGGAGTTAAATGTTTATTGCTTTTAGTAAACTAGAACAATACCTCTTTTAAAAAACCGATGCATGTTTTATTTATCATCTATCTTCTTTATGCTACCTAAGCTAAAAATAATATAGTTTAATTCCCCTAAAACTTCCACAACTCAATTATCACAATAAAATGCCCTGAGTGATAGTAGTATTGCTACAAAACGTGGTCCTTCTGCTGTGCTTAAGCAAAACTATTACAATAAGCAGTAGTCATAGGCAAGATTCTCAAAAGAGGTTACAAGCGTGATAATACAAAGGACTACAATAATACAAAGGGCTACATTTCACTACATAAAGCATGTGGGGGTTGGAATTTCATGGGTTCTTCATTGATAAAAATGTACTTACACAGAAATTAGCAATGATGAAGAACTTTCTTTCTGATATGGAAACATTCAGGAATTCCCTGCTTCAGAAATTAGGAGGTCTGCATTTCTGAGGGTCAGGTTCTGACCTTAGCCTCCTTGAACTCTCTTTTGTCCATATTTTTTCCCAAACACTTTTGCAGGTTTCATTCCATACTGTCATATCAACTGTGAGTCTATAAAGTTGAGAGATATTACTACTTATAAATGTCAAAATGTTCGTGAAATAACTATAAAGGCTCTGAAGGCTGTACACATAAGGCATACCACTCAGTAAATATGAAATAGAGCCCTTTGCCAGGCCTTCTATTCAGTCCCACACATGAAAGATTAAGAGCAAGAAAAATCAGATGCAACTGCTTTCAAATTGAAATTCTTCTACCTGTATTTTCCAATGTTGTATGTATCCAAGTCCCTTTAAAATTATGAGTTCTTGCTCTTAAATATGATATCCATATCCATAAAAAAATAAAAGAGAATGGCTTAATGGGCTTGACAGAGCAGATCAGTCTTCACAAGGAATAAATACATGAAATCTGAAAATGAAACATCTAGTCTCTAAATTGAAAGGGTTTGCATAACATAAAGAAGTACAAAATTTTCAAAGAAGCACACCAACCACATCCAAAACCATATAGAAAAAGAGTAGGTTCCTCCTTATTTTAGCAGGAAACTAGGGCACACATATCTTCGCAGTCTTTAAGACTGACACATGACCCAAGCTCATCTCATTAAATTACATCCATAAGGAAACATAATTAAGAAGTAATAAAGAAATACAAAGCTAACAAAAAAGCTACCACAGCAACAGCAAGCCAAGCATGCAGGAAAAATCTTCTGATACAAGGACAAGACCCTCTCCCAGATCAACACAGACTGGTTATAAGTAATGCAAGTATTTGGCAGAGATCACACAGCCAGCTACAGAGGTCAATTTTTTTGGCTTGGAAAGTCAAAAATAGTAAAGCCCTATTACTTTCAGATACACTTGTTTGGAAAGATATGCCAAGAGAGATAAACATCGGTGAATACCACAGAGACAATCAAGGTCTTATCTAAGCTAGTATCAGAATAAAATCTAACGCAAAAATTGAAAAAAATACACACTTGCAATAAAAGTTGTTAAAACTTTCTTTAAAATATAGCCTAGTCATATGGACCTCAAAGTGCAAAACCATATTCATCATGTCTTACTCATGTTACTGTATCTTGCCAACTAAGGATGGAGAACAAAGAAACCCCATGTTTAAACACTAGCTTAATCAAAAGCCTTTGCTCAACGGAGCAACACGATACCATGGAGGTAAATTAAATCCTTCAACATCTCTAACCCATACAGGATTATATTATGCAGACATAATCATACACCTACACTTTCCTGCTAGACACAAAGACCTCCCTATTCATTGCTGTGAATGCCAGTCTTTCTGCTACATCTTTGAGAAACAAGAGCATGCTAATTTTATTAACAAAAGGGTGTATTTGTCTGAAAAAGCACTTTAAATGTTCTTTTTTCCCCCCTTAAACATCTCTCTTTGTAACAATGTTGAGTTTCTATACACAGCAAACAGACTTCAGCTAGTGATCTCTGTGAAGAAAGTTATTTTGATTCAGCACGTGAACTGGAACTTTTAGAGCCAACGAGAAACTCGGCTCCCTTCTTTTTTCTTTACCACCTAAGTAAAAAGCAGTGCGTATCAGAAGACAGAATTACTTCCCTTTTCATTCAGTCTTTTTAAGTCTTGTCTTGACAAGAGCTACAGGGGACTACGGCTATCTGAGGACAGCATGTAAATATTAATGAATTCTTGCTGACGCTATCAGAGATCAATACACTAAGGTTGATGCCAGCATTCAAACTCTACTCACACTCAGTATTTGGAATTTTGACAGCTTGTTAAACAAAATAAAAACAAGCATCTAGGAAGTTACTTATTTATGACAACGGCAGAAGAATCTGAGCACAGCAGCAGCATCACTAAAGGTATATAAAGTAAGCATCATAAGTTTACAGACAAGGAAAATAAGCACCAGACCTGTTAAGACCAGGCTCCTTTTCTCTCTATATGCTACCTCTGCGTTTTAAAGCCTCCTTAAAACAATTCCCTGAAACTTCTCCAGATTCTTTTATTTACAGGACTTCCTGTGACCTGTCACTGTCATCGCAACAATCTAAGAGGGTTTCAGTTTCGGTCAGCCTGCCTGCACAAACGTCAGCTTCGACCCCAACACCCCCAGCCGCTTCCACGTTGCTCCCGAGCTCCCCTGCGAAGGCGGCGCAAGGACGGCACCCGAGCCAGGCCGCTGCCCGCCCGGCCCCGCATCGGCCCACGGCGCTGCCACGCTCACAGCGGGAGGCGACGGCTCCATCCCGCCGCCGTGCCCGGGGACAGCAGCCATCAGCGGAGCCGCCCCGAGCGGCCTGTACCCACCTCCAGCCGAGCACCGCCCCTCGGCATCGAGCCGGGAGCTCCTGAGGGCAGATGCCACAGGGGGGCACCCCCTCAGCAGCCCCCCCGAAACACACACACACACACACACACACACACACACACACAGACACGAGGCTCCTGGTCTGAGGGGGCCCGGGCTGAGCCGAAGGAACGGAGCGCTGCCCAGCCCGGCGGCCCGCGGCAGACGGGGAGAGGGGCGGTAAGCGCAGCACCCTCCCGGGCCGGGTCGCGCTCCCCCCTCACGCACTGCCCCCCACCCGGGACCGGGCGCGACCAGAGAGGCTGCCCGGGAAGAAGGTGAGGCCCAGGGGCCGCCTCGGGGGTCGGCGCCTCCACCCCACCCGCCCAGCCGCCCCCGCCTCACCCGCCGTCCGCCGCGGCCGCGCTCTCTCACCCGCTTCTTCCACCGCGGCTCGCGACCCCCCTCCGGCAGCCAATCCGTGGCCGCTCCGGCACCACCCCGACCAATAGTCGCCGCGCCCGCGGGAGGCGGGACCTCCAGTGCCCTCTACAGGGCCGCGGCACGGCGACCTACCCGGCAGCCACCGGGCCCGGAGGAGCGGGTGGAACCGCCCCGCCCCCCTCGGTGACCGCCCGGTCACGTGACCGACCCCTCCAATAAGATGTGCCCCCGAGGAGCCGCAGGCGGTTGGGAGGCGCTGGCTGTGCATTGAGGCACCTCTGAGGGCGGGCGCTGTGGGAACGGCAGCGGTCGCACCTGGTCGTTAGCGACCTGGCGGTGGAACAGGCTCCTCGGGAGTGCGGGAGGCGCTCGCGGCCTCGCAGGGGGAGGGCGGGGTGTTTCCTGGCGTTGCTCCGGACACACGGCGATAACCAGCGGTGCTGGCAGGCGGCTGCTGCTGGTTAACGGCGCGCTGGGTGCGGGTGTCGGCTGCAGCACAAGTACTGCCGCGCGTGCAGGCGCGGAGTGGGAGAGTCGGCATCGCTGGGCATGGGGCGGGCTGCCGGGGCACGGGCCTCCTCGGGGAAAGTTTCCCCATGTTGAGTGCGGGTTTAAGGATAAATTAGGAGGAATTTCCAATTTCAAAAACTTCACTGGAGAGTTCACGCGTTTGAACGTTTCAGAACTGGAAAGGCTCAACTGTGATGCGCGGAGCAGAGGAACGTGAAGATGACAAATCTTTGCAACGTGGCGGGGAGGAGCCCGAACCTTCAAACGGGACGAAGATGGGCTGATACCGAAATAAACGTAACTGGCCGCGTCTCGTGGTTGGTGGGCTCCACGCTTTGCCTTTCCGAGGAGGTGCAGTTGCCGCGTCTCCGTGCAGGATGGGGTGTAGTTCACACTGTGTTGGTTCCTGGCGCACTTACACTCGAGCAGTGAATTCGGGTTCTGGCAGTGACCGGCTGCGGGAAAACGCCACAAACAAACGGAACCGAGGGGCCTGCTCTCCCCTCAGCTCCCGCCCGGACCGGGCTGAACTGCAACTCCCGGCGTGCAGAGCGGCGGCCCCCGGCAGCCAATCGCGTGTCGCCAGGAGCAAAGCGCGCCGCGAGTGGCGGAGAGGCGCGGGCGGGTCCGCGCCAATCGGATTGCGGGGTGGTGGGGAGTGCAGGGGTCAGAGCGGGCCCTGGCGGGTGGTGCGTGTGCGGAGGGCCCCGCCGCCGGCCTCGCTCCCTTCCTCCTCCCGCCACCGGCCGCCCTGCCCTCCCTCCCCCCGCTTCCCTCCGCAGGCCCTGCCGCCCCCGCGGGCGATGGGGGCGCGTGGCTGAGCTTCTCGCCCGGGGACGTCTTTTGCCACGGTACGGGGCCGGGGAGGGGAACAGGCCACGCCGGAGGGCGGGAGTGGAGGACGGTGGGGAAGGGCGGGATGGCTGTGAGAGTGGGGGCGGCGAGGCCGGCTGAGGACCCTCGTGCTCTGCCTCACCGCGTTACGGAGCTCGCAATAGCCGGTCGCGGGAAAGGTGGTGTGTCCGCCGGCCGAGGGGCCCGGGAGTTGAGCTCCGGGGCCTCGTCGCAACCGGAGTGTCAGCTCCGCCGCTTCGGGAGCGCTCAGCGTGACAGGGGAGGTGTGAAGCTGCGGGGCCTCCCCTGTGAGGACACTGAGTAGAAAGGGAGACGGGCGGAGATACCTGCCGTGCCTTTGTGAAGCTTTTATTTCAAACCTACAAGGAGGAGAAAAGAGCCGGTACCTGGCTAACTTCTCTGCTAGGCCCCCAGATTCTAGATAACTTCTGAAAACTTTTAAAACAGCTTAATTGCTTTTTCATTAAAAGTGCCAGGGGTCCCAATTTTTGTAAAATTGTTTGTTGTAGGTGACTGTAGGCAAGGACTTCAATTTTCTCCTCAGTTGTGGCTGAGGAGAGAGGGAGAAGGGTCTGGGCAGAACGTGAGTGTGACCTAGTGGGAAAGAAGGGGGTAAAATTTGGCTTCCTGCTTTTTTGGGAGTTTAGAAGGAAAAAAGCAGAAGATGAGCAGAATGGAGAGAGTTGTATGAATAATCTGGTGCTCAGGATGCAGAACTGGAAGTCAGAGACTTTGGTTAGCATGAGCTCCAAAACTGACTTGATTTTTGAGTTTCGAATAAGTTCTTTTGCCAATTATGATAAGTAATTAATAATATGTAACAGATGGGGGGTTTTTATTTTAATTTAGAATTGTCTGCCTTGGAAATATAAATTACTGTTTATTGGTTGAGTTGCTGTATCTCCCCGTTGATCTCTTGGACTTGTGAGTGTCAAGCAAAATAACCTACAGGCAAATGATTGTTGTGTACTTTTTACATTGGCACTCTCTTTCCAGAAGGAAGGAGAAGTGAATTGGAGATTAACAGCAATTTTTCCTGTGTGAAAATGTCAGAAGGGACTGTAACCAGAATGCATATTTGTGGTTCATTGGTTTTGATTAATTTGTGTTGCTGAAAGGTTCTTCAGTAAGAAAACAATATAATGTTTGTCCAATATTATTTGTTTAGGAAATGATGTTAAAAGAATATCACCACTTACAAATTTACTTTTTATGCAGGCAAAAATGAGAGAACACAATTTAACGATACATATTTACTCACACTTCTGTGCCTTAAGAAAAGTTACTTGCATGAGTTGGTATGGGCAACACCAGGACCACAGTTAGCATTTAGTAGTTGCAAAGGCACATTATCAGTCTTTTCAAGGAAACTATTCTTTTACAGTAAAATGTAGCATTTTCTCTTGTTGAATAAACTTGAGCTTTTGTTGCCTGTTGAGTAGTTATTCCTCATTAAACAACTCTGGAATCTGATCCTCTCCAGCTAAGATATGTCTCCTTTGAAATTGATAGGATGGCTTAGACTTTGGCTTGAGCAAGGCATGACCTGCTTTCTTTTCATTGAGAGGGTACTAGTGAAAAGAAAAAAAAAATCCCCAAACCCACCCTCTAAAACCCTTTTTGCCTTTGAATGAGTATGCTATTACACTAGTTTGGTAGATAGATCCAGATAAAACTTAAATGTTCACCATTCTTGATGTGGTGTTTATCTTTTGCTGTCTTTTCTGGTTCATTCCTTTGTAAAATTTGAGTGTTGCTAAAGGTACTCTGAAAGTACATATTTTGATTTTGTTTATACAGAAGGATGTTTACAGACTTGTAGGGTGCCTTATTGTGAAAAAATGATGATTTTCCTGGAAATACTTGTCAGTAGTGTAAAAAAACCCAACATAAACACGTTCCTGTAAAGGCTGACTGGACTGAAATTATATATAGGAAACAAATAAAAATATTATTAACCAAACCTACCTGTTCTCTGCATAGGGAGTTTAGATTTCCAGATCACAAATTTCAAGATCCACATCCTTCTCAATTCCATGAGTTCTAGTCCTTGAGTTTTTATACTTCTGTGCTTATAAAAATCAATGGCTTTGTGTTTTTGTCTTACTCACATTTTAGTTGATGTGGTATTAGTAATACAGACTTTTCTTTTTTCAGCAGGTGTTTTGTATACATGGTGCAGAAAAAATGAATTCTACTATGAGTGAGGAGCCTGATGCGCTATCTGTAGTTAACCAGCTCCGAGATCTCGCAGCTGACCCACTGAACAGACGGGCCATTGTTCAGGATCAAGGATGCCTGCCAGGTCTTATTCTGTTTTTGGACCATCCCAACCCTCCAGTTGTTCATTCAGCTTTACTAGTAAGTGTTCTGGAGATAAATTTGGATGTCAGTAGGATGTTTTGTAACTTTGTTGATATATCTTTAAATGAGTAAAAATGTAAAAAATAAAACCTAGCTTTATGTTATGCTGATATTCATTATATGTGTTTTTTAAAAAAAACCCCATATATTTAAAAATCTGCTTAGGAATGACAAGTTATTTCAGGGGAATTTATGTTTTTTGGAAGAGTTTAATTTATTTTGCACTTTTTCCCCTAATGTGTCTGTGTTACTTTTTCTGTGAAGGGAGGTAAGCACTCTTAAATCTCTTTCTTAGGATGAAGTCAGGAGCTTGGTAAATATAGGCAATGATTTGACATTCATATTGGTAAAAAACAAAACAAAAAAAACCCCCACAAACAAACAACCAAAAACCCCCTCAAAACCACAGGATAGTTGTAATAAACTACCTCCAGATGTGCTGTAGTCCGATCCCGTGCTCAAATTAAGTGTACTCAGATCGTGGCTCAGGGCTGTGTCCACTTGATTCTTGAACACCTTGAAGGATGGAGGTTCCATAACCTTCGTGGCACCCTGTTCCAGCATTTGACCACTCTTACGGTATTAAAAAACAAACAAACATTCCCCCTCCTGCCCAAAAAAAACCCAAAACAAAAAACCAACCAAAACAACCAACCAGAAATCTATTAATATCTAATACAACTTGTTGCAGCTTTTGTCTGTTTCTTCTTGTTCTAAATCATAAAACACTAAAGTCTTGATTTTTCATCCTGAGTCTAAATACTAATTTTAAAAAGTGTATTTCTTGCTTAGAAACAGGACAAACAAAAGTCAAGATTTTGTTAAAAGTCTAATTCAGTTATTCTAATGAGATTGTAAATTACTAAAATTTATGTGGTGCCCTTTTTCAGTTTTTGTCATTATTGAATTCTAAACAATGTGAAACTAAAGAATAAATAAAGAGCTCTGACTTTTACATACATGTATATTTTATTTTTTATGCAATTAAGAGCTATCTGTACTATAATTCTGTATTTATGAGTTATTTTAGTTTCACAGTGGATATTAGTGGACTTCTTGGAACTGCTTCAGTGTCTCTGTTACTCTTTTGGGTTCAGGGAATAAGGTCCCATTATCCAGGAGACCTGTGTCTTACTGATTGGTTTTCAGGTTAGCCCTGCCATGGCATTTGACAGACTAGGATGTTCTTCACTGGAAGAACTTTATGGTGAGGTTACCGTTCTTGGGAATATATCGCATTGGTTTTCTTTCCAGTGCAGTTTCTTTAGGTTGTGGCCTTATCTTAATTGAATGTCACACTCTTTTTTTTTTTTTTTTTCTTCATTTGCTGCTTTGGGCTGCGTATTCTCACTGCCTGCACAGGATTCAGTAGTTGGTCTGTGATCATGTTGCAAAACTTCAGAAAGACCAACTTTGTCATGTTGATGAGGGCTAATCCAGTTTGCAGTGTGGTTCCACAGCCCCAGATATTTTTCATGTTGTGTTGTGTAGTGACATCTCGTAGGGTGAGAATGGGAGACAGCTGTGTTGCTCCATTTGGTGATAATCTACAGTTAGAGTGGATTAAGAATCGGGATTCAGAGGAAACCAGGCTATATCCCAGGACCCCAGCTGCACTCAGAAATCAATCAGTTTACTATAAAAACTTGGTTTTGTCTGCTACTCATTCTCCTTGTGTTCATGAGTTCTTGAATCTCTTAGGTTCTGTAGCTTTTAATATCTTTGCTGATCACTTTTTAGAGTTCATTTTTAATATTTTTCCATTCTGAAAGGTCTTTTGTTTTTTGAGCCAGCCCATTGGTCAAAAAGGTGCTGCCATTTGAATGGAAATCCTTAAATGTAATGATTTTCCATTAAACTTGTACTTAATAAAAGGATGTACAGCCCTGACTTTATATTTTATTGTATTGTTCTGCCTTCCCATAGCTGAAATTATGAATAGTCTGTATGAATCATAATAGTTCCCCATTTAACTGTTTTGATAGTTGTAGAATCTTCCAGGGAGGATATTTTCCTCTTCATGTGCAGTTTCAGTTGAGTATTTTCTTCTATCTGATCAAGGAGTGCTATATTTTTCTATAGTTTTCTCTAGTTTTGATTCCAAGAATTATTTACAATACACTTGAAATGCTAAAAGTTTTGAATGTTTTAAATAAAAGAAATCTGAAGTAACACAGGCAGTACTACTTTTTTTTCCGCTCTTAAATTTGGACTAAAGTTTTTAAAAACAGGACTCTGAAGTTAATAAACTAAATTAGCATTTCACTTACAAAACATCAAAACCATCTTTTTAATGTATTTTTATATTCAAGTATGGAGATAGTGCTATTGATTATGATGAAATTACTTGTGAGCTTAAAGCTAATGTAGATAAGTGTTTTGCTGAACAGAGGCTGAGCCAAAGTCCATAATAGTAATCTTCCTTATGCCTTCGGTAGACTGTGATGTAATAACCATGAATTATCTCACTTGTTTGAAGGAGCAGACCTTTGCATCTCTCATGGTGGGCAGGGGGAGTAGGACTTCCTAGCATTGAAAAGTCAGGTCACTTAAGTTGTTCTGATAACTTTGTCTTTGGTCTTATTTTAATGGAAGCTACATTTGTGTGTAAGGAATATGTGACAGATGGAAAAAAGAGACTGCCTACATTTTTACTCAGATCATTAGCTGTTACGAGAATGGGTTTTTCTTTGTCCAGCAACATTACATCCTTAGTAAATTACCTTAACGGAGACTAATAAAAATGAGAAACTTTTTCCACCAGTAAGGATATGTGTCTTAACATGGAAGTTAGTAGTTCAGAGCTGTCATTCAGATATTTCCCCATAGTTGGAAAGTAAGAAAATAAATGCATATACAACATTTATAAACTGCAATTATTGATACTGATCCGTATCAGAAAATACCAGAAATCACATTTAGAGTTTTTATCGTGCCAGACAATAGCCAGACTTTCTCAAAAGGCAATAAAATGAGCCTGAATTTTATCATGTATATGCTGAAGATTATTTAGATAAAACCCCAGATAATTAGTTTTCTATCTCTGAAGGACTTAAGGAGCATGTTATTTTTGAAGCAGCTATTGAGCAACATAGCTATTATGTGGCTTTATTGGAAGAATTGGTACACTTCTAAACCTTGCTATCACAAACCCCATTTTATAACCTGTTGTATTTGTGTATTGCAGGATTTTGCAAGTACAATTCTTGTACCTACCTCAATAAAATACAGATTAAAGCACAATGCACAGTACACCTCTAAAGAATCTTTGTTTGTCAGCGCTAACAATAGAGAGATGTCTCATGAAAAGGACTGACATTTTCACTGGAATAATATTATGTTAGGAGGATCATGCAAATATACAGTTGCTGACTGGAGTCAGCAATGTGAAATTGTGAAAAGAGACTTAGGTAACAATAACCTAAGCAGCTTGCTGCTGCTTGTATTCTTACTCCTGTATGAGGTGATGAATATTGCAATTAGTCTTCACAAGCTTATAAATTTGGTAGATGTCTTTCTGTGGGCAGTATAAACTTGGTGGTGATGAGTTTTCTAGTACTGGAGGAGAATTTATTTACATTATACTGAAAGCATAGTGTATAAAAATTATTTCGGATGTCAGATCACATAAATGATTGTTGGAAGGGACTTCTGGAAGTCATTCACTTCAGCATCCTGCTTGAACTGGGACTGTCACCAACACTCAATCAGGTCAGTTGCAGCTTTGTCTCATTGATTTTGCAGTCCCACTAGGTCACCTGTTCCAGTGCTGAACTACCTTCATAGTGGAAAAACTGCTTGTAATATTTGGTCTGAACTTCCCAAGCTGCAGTTTGTGGCTGCTCTGCCTTGTTACATTGTCTGCTGCTGTAGAGGAAAGTTTGGCTCAGTCATCTTCGTGAAAGCTTTTTGAGTAGTTATAGACAGTTGTTAGATTGTCCCTTAGGCTCTCTTACACAGTATAAACACCCAATCTCTCAGCCTTTTCTCACAAATTAGATAGTTTATGCTTTCTGTGTATTTGTAAGAATAAAACATTTTTTTTCATGTCTGCAGTAAGTGGTAATATTCTTTATCTTCTTACTAGAACTCACACTGTGAATGTTTTGAAGATGTACACTAGTGAAAATGAATGATAATGTACTGGATGTGTTGCTGATTTGCTGTGGTCCTGTTTCTTTTAGGCTCTCCGCTATTTGGCAGAGTGTCGTGCCAACAGAGAAAAGATGAAAAGTGAACTGGGTATGATGCTCAGCTTACAGAATGTAATACAAAAGTAAGTTTATGGTGGGTTGTTGGATCCAAAGACAGTGTAAACCTAACGTTCTGATGCAAAGTAAAACTTTGACTACAAGTTTGTGTAGTGCATTTTTAATATTGCATTATTCCTTGTTGAAGTTATATGTCTGCAAGAAATTAATGGCTTTCATTTTGTAGTATAGCAAAGTAATTAGACTGTAGTTTACAATAAATATTAATTTGAAAGTTATTTGTCAAACAACAGATTTTTTACCCTTGTTACAGATAACTAATTTTGTCTCTTCCCTTTAGCTTCTCTTATAGTCCTTCTTATCCTTGTGTAAGGATGCCTTGCACTGGTGCATTTAATGAAATCTGTTGGCTTCTGCCACATGTACTCCTTGAATCCCATATTTGGGAAGGCAAGTTGTATATGCAGTGTGTTTGTTTCATTGTATTTTGAAAGATACAGATCTCCAGGTGTGTGTTGAGGAAACATCTTGCAGGTAGAGTAGAAGTTAGTGAGGTTTGTAGTGGTCTCTAGTTCCTTTGTAGCGTATATCAGCTGAGTTATGTCTCTTAATATTTGTGATTGTTGGATTTTGTTAAGGTCACTAAGCATTCTAGCACCTAAGAAGAAAATTAACCCTATCCTAGCAAAAACCAGGACAGTCCTGAACACTAGAAGATGTGTAGATATATGCATGCTGGAGAAGATGCACATGTGCACTTACCAATAGAAGTTAATACGATGCAGTGAGGTGAATCATAATTAGCAAAAAAAAAAAGAAAAAGAAAAAAACAACTTCCTTTAACAATCAGTCTGTCAGCAAAAATTTATTTGCCATCGAGTTAGCAAAAGGTGATTATTTTACGCGCAGTTTGATAGCGCTGTAGTTAGCTGGACTTTTCATATGTGAGGGACTTCATGAGGGAAGAGTAAGGTCATACTGCTGCACTAAGTTGTATCTCAGATGAATGTTTAAAACAATTATTTAGAAAAGAATGAAACACAAGTCAAATTGTATATTAATGATTCAAGTGGAAAGCTTTTGAATCTTTAATACATTATTTGAATCTCTAATGTATCACTTGTGGTGTAAGTTGCAAGTTTCTCTTAGAAAAAAACCCCAGGCTAGATTTTGCTAGTTCCTTCATCACCAGTTTCTGATTGGTGTATCTTCTGTCTCTGTCTGACACGGCTTGTCTAAAGGTGTGAACCTGAAAAATTGGAGGAGAAATTCTGGTCTATTCACAAGTCCTATTTGATATGTGATCTAAGAAAGATTAAAACTGTTTACTTTTAAGTACTTCATTAGTTTTGCTGAAACTGACAAGATAATGTATTGGCATGAGATTCAGCATTATACCTAAATATCATCTTGTTATTCACCAGCTACCCAAAACAAGGATTTAAAACAAATGTCTTAAATAAAGGATGAACTAAATGACTAGAATTTAGAAGTGAATAGTTCTCAGGTATTTTTAATAATTATAACTTTAAAAATATGTATTTTTAATAGGAGATATGGGGGGAAAAGTGGAGTTAAGTCTTACAGTATTCACCTTTTTTAAGGGCAAGCATAAGTAAGGTAAAATGTACAGAAGTCTTGCTACTTTTATAATAACAGTAAACTGAAATGTTCAGTAACGGAAGCATGTGTTTCAGAATAACTTACTTTTAGTATAGGTTACCTATTTTATTTAGGGCACAGAATGGTAGTTCATTATCAATCTCTGCAGCTTACAAATAGTACTCAGGAAACAGTCATAATTAAAACTTTTGTTTAAAGGATTTTATGGAAATCTCTTCAACAACATTTGTTTCTGTGTTTCAATTTCAAGGACCAAAAGAGTGTGAAGTTCAGACACGTGCAGAAAAGGAGAGTTAAATCAGTAAAAACTGGAAATCTTGTAGGTGTTCTTTTTTTCCAGAAAGCTCTTTGGCAAGAGTAAGAACATACATTTGATTTGTATGCTTGTAACATTTGGAAAGTGTGATATCATGAAAATTTAAATACATAGCATCTTCAAACACAAGACTTTGTCATGTGCTTGTCAGGATTTTTGACTTTAATGTTGACAAGAAATGCTGAAGCTAAGTTTTGTATTGCCTGCAGAAATATGGAGAAGGATTGTAGAAAAGTACTGAGAAGATAGATGTAGAATTATTTTTGTCACAAAAAACCCAATGGTTTGGGGTTGTGTTTTTTTGTTAGAAAGTCTGTAGGGAAGAAAACAAGGTCTCTACCTTCTTCAGATTTGCTTTACAAAATATAAATTCTAGCTTTTAATGTGATTTCAGTTTACCGGAAGATATTGTAGTCCTTTGAGCTGAAACTAAATATTGATAAATGCAGTGATAAATGCTTTGGTCTTGGTGACTTCATGCTGTGTGTTCCATTGTACTTTCCAGAATCTGTATCTAGCTCATCGCTCTATCTATAATCTAAAATTTTCTTATTATTTCCACAATTTAATTTGGGCTGTAGATTATTTTTTTGGTGATGTGTTATAAAAATGCAAAGAAATCATACACAGAAATACGACCTTCTGTCAGTATTTTGCTTTTCCAGTTATTGCAGTTCTTTCAAGCACGACAGAACCCAGCATTTTCTGGACCAGAAGCTATCGTCACTGGCTTTTTGCTCTTGCCAGGTTAAGCACATCCTGTGGTCTGAATCTCCTTTTCATCAAGGATTTTGAAACTCTCACTGTTCACTTTCATCGACTTCTCACTGGATAAATAATATCCAGTGGCTTTTTGTGTTCAGCATTGAGTCATGACAAACTGTGTTCTGCCACTGATAAAGCTGCGTTCCATGTTTTCAAGCAATGAAATGGAGCTTGTGTGCAGAGGCAAGTTGCAAATTGAGTATTTGTCATATTTCAGACTTAAGTTGATGTTCAGCAGTGCTGAACTGACACTGTGCTTAGGAAGTCAAGAGCTTGTTTAGAACTCCATTTCTCTTTTGCTTTCAGTTACGTACATCCTTCAATTTGAGGGCTTTTCTCATAATGTGAATGTCTTTTTATAGGCCTTGAAGGTCTCTGTATTAAGGGATTTCAAGTTCAGGTGTGGAATTTCTTGTGGTAACCTGCCTACTGCTAACCAGTCTGACAGATCTTTAAGTGGTCAATGCTATCAACTGGAAAATAGTTGGAATTGGTTTGCTGCTTACAATTTCTTGTAATAGTACCTGGGAGCCTCAGGCACGGGCCAAAACCCTTTTGTTGCAAGTAATACGCAATCAGTGGAAGAATATAGCACTTGTTTAAACTCATTGTCATGAAGGTAAAGTAATATTTCCTTCATAGGACTACAAAGGAAGAGTTGAAATTGAGTGCCACCTGTTTATCCAGTGATAAGCAGTAAATTATACTCTGTACTGTGTCATTGAATGTGGGAAGGAAATATTAGAGGGACATCAAAGTTTAACTGTAGTTCTTTGAGGTACCTTTATGTCTCATTTAATGACTGATCAGTTTCCTAGTATTATCTGATCAGATTTTTAGTATTTGCTTATATTAAGCATTATAGCTCATTTGTGAAAATAATTTTGCTGCTTAAAGTGAATGTTCATCGGACTCCTTAGTTGATACTACCTTTCACATAAGAAACAAAGGGTGGGTTTTAGGTTCACTGTGACAGTGATTTTCAAGATGTTTGAACACTAGTTTTTGCTAACAGAAGAGTAACAGATTTTAGATTTAGAGACTGGAGCTTATAGACTCTAGAACAGAAATATGAAATGTCAGTTCTGAGGAGTACAGAATAAAAATTTGAAGGCAGTGATATATTTATATATGTAGGATTTTTTCGGACTGAACTTGATTTGGAACATGTATGACTTTTTACTTCATATGAAAGGCTTTATACACTCCCACATTTTCTAGGACATAGGAGAAGCTGTTCAAGTTTCATGGAATACCTAAAAACATTTTTTCAAATGTGAAAGTTTCTGTTGCCCTGTTCTATACTTGCTGGTTTTTCCTTAGCAGGGGAGATTCTTATTTGTTCATCCGTATACGCTTATTCTTAAGTGAAGCTTGATGCGTCTTTTCATGTTACAAACTAGGAGTAGTAACTGTGTTGGAGAGAAATCAGACTTTTAAAATCCCTACCTGCAGGTTTCCAAACTTCTTTTTATAACTGATGCTGTTTTATTGCTCACAAAAATGTTTCTATCACTTCCTTGCCAGGTGACTGAGTACCTGTTAAGTGTATGCGTAAGTGTTTGCAAATAGATAAATAGATAAAAAGAAGATAAATTCAGGCTCATTGGAGAATGATGTTTCAGTGTATTCCAACAGTTACCAGCAGTTATTTAATATTGAAAACTGGTTTAGTTGCTGGCTTTATGAATTGTATGGAGTACTTAATGTGTCTGTATGGACATTATTAGCAGCTTCTAGAATTAAAATTAATTAGAATTTATAGCCTACAAGGAAATATACTAATTTGTGTTCAGAGTGAAAGTGACTTTTGATGGACAGTAAAGGTCAAAGTTCATAATTTTTCATAATCTTTATGAGCTGCATAATGGTACTGTTTAAATATAACTAACATGTATTTAAAAAAGAAAAACTGATGAAGAGTCAATATACTAAATAGCTCTTATTATGGAATGGCAAATTACTGAGAGTAAAATTCCAATTACTTAGCTAAAAGAGCTTTTCAAGATAGTCTTCCTTTGCCAGGGTGTCAGATTTAACAAGCTGAACTAAATCCAGTGCATTAATCAGTTCTTCCAATTTATTACTTGCCTAAGAAGATTAGGGCAATTAATATGTGTTTAATTAGAGTCCCTTGCAGATCTGCTAAAATACATGCAGTCTGTAATTGCTGACTTCTTACTCAATTTTAATTTTTGGTAGTCTTAATTACCTATAATTTTTGAAAATTTAATTATTCATTGAAACCAGCAAAGTTTAAATTTACGATGTCTCACCAAAGAAAAAAGGACAGTATTTCAGATAGTATTTGCTGAAACTAAAATAGTAGGAATGTAGTATCAAAATTGTCTTATCAACAGAAATAGATTGTTTCTTGAAGTTATTTTTGAAAAAGCATCCTCTGCCAAAAACCCCCAATTAAATATTAGGAAATGTAAGAATCATAGAATGGTTTGAGTTGGAAGGGACCTTAAAGATCATCTAGTAACAACCCCCTTCCACTAGACCAGGTTGCTTAAAGCCTCATCCTGGCCTTGAACACTTCCAGGACAGGGGCAGCCACAACTTCTCTGGTTAACCTGTACCAGTGTCTCTCCACCCTCTCAGTAAAGAATTTCTTCCTAATATCTCATCTACATCTACCCTCTTTCAATTTAAAACCATTACCCTTTTACTTACTACATGCCCTTGTAAAAAGTCCCTCTTCAGCTTTCTTATAGGTCCCTTCAGGAAGGCTGCTATAAGGTCTCTCCAGAGCCAATATACCATGTTTTTTGTTCTAAGTGGCTCAATGCTGCTTTTGTCTTGTCAAACAGCTTCCTGCTATTTGGGGGAGACTGTGTATATAGGAAGGACTAGGGGGGCAGGGGAAAGGATGGGTTCAGTGCTGTGGGCTACCTAGGTCATCAGTAAAAGTTCTTGCTCTTTTTGCTTGTTGGTAATGGCAAACTAACAGATTTAGGATTTTCTCATGGTTCAGCAGTTGTTTTTAAAATGTTTCATGACCTGATTTTGTATTTGTGTAGTATATTTAGCGTTATGAAAGCTATAGGAAGTCATGATACCAAGGCAGAGATAGAGGCAGAGGGACAACTGTTAACAATAAATAAAACACAAAAAGCATTAAATAATGAAATTGTGTAAACCCCTAGTTTTACAATATTAGTGTTAACCTGGACTGTAGTCATGCTGTAATTGGCTTTCTGGGAGGATCTAGTGATTTTTGTAAGACAAGAAAATAACGTTTAAAGGCTTGGAATGTCATTTGTAAGAATAGTCCAAGACTTGATTGCCAGCAGTTCAAAAGTAGCTAGTAATTTACATGTTGAGATATTACTGTGGATTTATATTTTGCAGGGCTTAATAGAAATTAACAGTTATATGAATAAATGTTCTAAGGGTTTATTATGAGAGGTGCAATTTAGGATAAGCTTATTGTTTTTGTTTGTGCACATAAATTGCTCACTGAGGAAAATATGAAAGCGTAACCAAATGGAATGGCCTGCCCTGTGCCCTACAAGATGCACTCAGTGTCCTCTCACTACTTCTGATGTTCTGCTTTGTGGTTTTTTATCTTGGGACCTCTCTGTAGTCAAAGAGGTATTACAAAGCCATTGTTTCTTCTTGCACGCAACTTGCTTGCTTAGAGAGCTCTGTACGATCAGTACTGTTTCTGTACTCGACAGTTTAGGTGGTTGTCAGTCTCTTAATTTGGCTTTTGTGTGTTTATATTATTTTTTTCATTCTGTCATGTGTGTAATTCCTATTATAATGTTTTTGACTGCAATCAGGAGTACAGTTTGGTTTCACTTTTTGCTCTTCAAGCTACTGCTTTTACCTTATAACATTCCAGTCGGTATCTTGTATCAGGACTGTGGGTTGTTTGCCTTTTCATCATCTGATGTCTGTCTCAATTTAATTTGGGTACTGTACATCCATAGACTTGTTAGTGTACCAGTTCAATACAGTACTGGTTCAGTAGAGTAGCTTTTAGTGTACTAGTTCAATATGTTTGCACACTCATAGAAACAGTGGAGCAGCAACTTTTGTTACTGGTTTTTGTGCAGCACTTCCCATTAATACACGGCTTTCTTGCTGCATCTCTGATGCTACAGTTCTTGCATTTCAACGATTTCTTTTGTCCCTTTTCTTTGATATAAATATCTTATTTTCTTGGTATTTAGTGAATTCCAAGTTAACTCGCTGCCAAATAGTGAGTTAACTAAGCAATCACTAGTGTGCTGTGTTTCATTGTCATTTATGTAATGTAAAGATTCAGAGACTACCTGCGAGTTCTTCCAAATCATGGCCTTCAACTGGCTTACTGGGTTAAAAATGGGATAACAAGTAATGCAAGATTCATGTCCTGTTACCTAATTGTCAAAATGCCTGAGTTCTTCAGTGGTGATTTATGTGCAGCATCTGAAAAGACACAGGTTAGCAAATCATGGGTTCCTAACCTGGCCAAGAATTTTCAGTGCCTGTTACCGAGTGAATAGGCATTATTCTGATGTTGCTTTTTTTGGCGGAGAAAGGGTCACGATCATAATTGCTTTGAGTGCTTTGTATTTAAATGTGAAGAAATCTGTTGGGAAGTTAGAAAATTAACTAGTAGCTTTTCATTATAGGCAAGAAGTGTTGTGATAAGTATTGCAGAATAAAAAAAGAGAACTTGAAACACTGAAAAAAAAAAAAGTGTGTGAGGTATAAAATAGCTTTAATAAAAATATGTACGTTTGAAAGCCTTTTGTGCTCAATGTCTTAGCCAGTCTCTTCTTTATTTAAAAACTGACTGGAGCAGCATATCTTAGAAAGCAATAGAAACTTAAAGTGTTTTTACTTCCTACATTTTCCTGCAGACTTTGTATTAAAACAAATACAGAACTCTGCGAAGCATTGATTTATAAAAAATTAAGTGGTTTACAGAGTGTGGCACAATGTTCTGATATGTTAAAAATAACAGAATCTGCATTGGTGTTTAACTGCTGACTGTATGGTAGAAAAAAGATACTGTCATGCTGAACTGAGTGCCTCCAGACTTGCTTGACATGGCATGCCAAAAGGCAACTATCTTCTTTTTGTGATGAGGTTCAGTCCTGAGGTGGGAGGGAAGAGATTTAAGCGGATTGGCAGAAGAGTCAGGAGTAGTGGTGGCGACACAAGATGCCTTTAACACTCAATAAACCTTGTCGTCAGCTGGTGTTGAAAGCATTTTAGGGATACAGTGACCTTCTCTGGTTACTATTGAGTTTACAAGAAAAAGTGCTGAGGTACGTTCTTTGATATGCTGACTTTTACTGACAGCTTACTAAAATAAAGAGCAAAGAAGGCTTAATATGCTTTGAAATAAAAGTAGAAGTTGTGTTGTGAAGTATGTAATACGTAACCGCAGGTGTGGATTGACAGTGTTGTAAACTGGAGCCATTTATCTATGATAGGGAATTTGTAGATACTTAGCACTGTGAGGTTTCCCATCTTTCCTTGCCAGTGTCATGTCTGCTTTTGGGTTACAGTGAGCTTGTTCACAGGTGAAGCTTGTCCCTGTTTTTTTGCCTTCATGCTAAGGGTCCCAAAAAAATAGCAATTTTTTTTCTATTAAACAATAAGTATCAGGATTAACTTTTTTTTTTGCTTTTTACCCCCCTCCTGCACCCAGTGCTGCTCTAGCAAGAAACATAGTGAGGTGCTGTTGTGTGATCAGAACTTAGGTAGTTTCAGCATAGATATTACAGGCAGTAAGTGCCACAAAGGGAAATGCCTCAAAAAATATTAAAGATGAAACAGTCTTAGCATTTTCTGAGTGGAGCTGTTATTTCAGAAGAAACTGAATTTTGCTCTGGAACAACCAATCCAAGGTGAATATCTTATTCAGAATTAGATGTGTTTCTGTTCAGGAATGTGTTTTTATACTTTGTTGTTTTGCAGTACAAACTATGATATCTTTTTCTGCAAGATTTTGTTGAATTTTGCAGGTAGGAAATCTTATGTAACAATTTGGAACAAGTTAAAGTCGTTAGCGCATTCTGTAATTACACAGTGCATCATCAAGTTCACACCAATTTTTTTTAAACCTCAGTGCATGTTTCTGCCTATTTGGCATGACTGCTGTCCCTTTGGCTAGTAGTGAAGCTGCTAATACTGGCTTGCTTTAAAAAAAAAATAGAAAGAAATCCATCGCCAACAAATAAGTAGTTCAAGAGTGTGAAAACAAGATGAATAGTTGTTGCTTTCAAAGTTGCCTACTCCTCAGTCTCTGATGAATAGATTAATATTCACTATATTAGGAAATGAGTCAAATACAAGCTTACACACAGATATGCCTACATAGACTAATCCTGCATTTTTTTGCTCTTGGTACAGGTTGGTGCTGTAGTTTAATTATTATTCACACAGATTTTATTCAGGGAAGCCTTTATCTGTAAGTTTTCAAACCTTTGTTTTTTTTACTTTCTCCAGTAGATTCCAGGGAAATAATCAGTTGAAGCTTACTTCTCAAAATTAAAATAAACTGTGGGGGTTTTAAAAAGACCAAAAAGGATTTTTCCAGGTAATGATATACTATCATCATATATTATTATATGATATATTTAATGCTATTAGCATGCTGATAATACAAGAAGTGATATTTGGCTTCCTTTGAGATGTTCCTAAAATGCTTCAGTACAGAGCCTAATTCCAGCATTGCCAATACTTCTGCCTGGTCACTACAGCATTAATACCAGGAAGGATGGATTGGCTTTTTAATATCATTATTTGGTATCTTTGGTATCTTCCACCAGCAAAAACCAGAGAGTTGTTACCCTTAATTTTTTTTTTTTAACCCTCATACAATTTGGTGAAGCCATATAATAAACATTATTTCTGCCATATAAATCCATGCAAGATGTTGGAAACTAGCTTCTGTGAAATTCAACATGGAGTTTGTGTCTATTAGGTAGACTCTTGTCTAGCAAATGCTACTCTGAAGCCTTTTAAGTTTAGTTGAGTAACAGGCCTTGGGTTTTGTTCTTTTTTTTGGTTTTGTTTGTTGGTTGTTTTTTTTTTTTTTCTTGAGATGGAGAATATGTCCATATGGTGGATACCACATTGTGGAAGATCACAAGTTGATCTTCCATTTAGCATTTAAATAGCAAGAGTTAAACAAAATTGGATGAATAGCTGGGTTCAACATGCAGCATATGTTCAAATCTGTTATCCAATTCTTGAAAGTTCATTCTTCATTCTCCTCTTGTGAGCAGAGGACAATAGAATGAATCATGGAGATGTTCTAAGGATAGGTAATTACTCAGTTTGCAAAATGATTAAGATTGTATCACAGTCACTGATTTTATAGCAGTTAATGTGATTATACAGTGATTTTATTCAGATTTACAACTTATATTTAATATTTAGGCTTTTTTCCTTTTTCAGCAGTCTTCAGAACATTCCAGCATTTGCATGGGGTTTCTCTAAATTCCAGAGTCAGTAGGCATAGGACTTAAATTGAGCTGGAAGTGGCATTGGGAAATCCAGTCCTCACTCCTAATTTGAGTGAGGTGTCTTGTTTAGTACAAAATCAACTTCAAGACATCAGGTTTCTTTGTTTTGTTCCAAATTTTTCTTAGTTTAATGTCTCCTGGTCCAATTGTCACCGCTAGTAGTGTGAGTAGAGTCTGGAAGATTTGCCAGGTGGCAGGTATCTTGCAGGTCTAGAAAGCCTTCTAGGAACATCTGTCTTGCCTTGTTCCCATGGTACGACAGCCTGGGAGTGAATAAAGGTGACCTGTAGCTTGCACGTGGCTGATACCGTTGGAATTCAGTCACACAACACAACTGCGCTTGGGCTTTGCGTTCATCAAGCAGTCCTGCTGCTTGAGTTTTGGATTTGGAGATTCATAGTGCTGCAGCTCAGTGTGTCACTTCAAACTTGCCCAGTGCTACAGGTTCTGTTGTTTTTCCTGTTCTGTGAATTATTTTTCCTATTGTTAACCCACTGCTATGCTTGATATGTTGTTGTTGGCTAACATAATGAACCTGCTGTCTATATTCTTGAGGATTTTTACTTCTTTCTCTTAAAAAAAGCATGTGTTGATCCTTTTTTGTCAGCTGCTTTATGTTACCTGGTCTTTACTGAGGTTTTTTTGGGGCTAGAGGAACTGAGGTGTACTGGAATGGATCGCGTGATAATAGCACTGTACTAGGACTGTGCGAAAGCGTGTGCTGAAGTAATGCTCTTTTTCAGGTTGTTTTCAAGTGACTTGCCCGTTGCCTGGAATGAGTCAGGAGAGCAGCCATATGCTTGTGAGCCCACTGTATCATGGAATGCACTAAAAGCTCACAAGAAAGAGCAGCATTCTTGGAGATAAGAAAGAATCCTGCCCTGGCACTGCAGCAGAACAGCCATAAAAACAGCCAGATCAGATAACTGTCTTGAAACAGATTGCTTTTTCTCTAATACCATGCTCTTTCTTTAGGCTTGTCATTCATGCTGAAAGTTTTCATCAAAACCATGTCAATCACTGTGTCTCGATTCTACTAAAATCAAGGATTAGTGATTTTCCACCTCTCCTTACAGAATGTAGCAATTCTTTACAGTTTACTGCTCCCTTTAGTTACTGCCTGAGACAGTTTCTGTCTTTAAATATAGGAAGGAAATTGATCACCTGGAAACAAATACATCAGTGGTTGTAAGGCATTGTTGATATTAATATAAATTTGTTAGTCATTTTTTAACTATAATTAAAGCAAACGATAACTCTACCAAGTATATGTTTTAAGGTGTCTAATACAGCTGCATTTACCCAACAATGTATTTGAGTGGAATTCATACCCAGTCCATTGAATTCTTACTTGCACTTTTTGTGTCATATAGGATACTACATTTATTGTAGTGAATGGGGTTTATTACAGAAATAAAATGATGGTTGGCAATATCACTGGATAGGATTCTAGGGGAAAAATATTAGTTCTGCCTTAGAGAAGCAGTACTTTAATGTATGAAAAGGATTTAGATCAAGTGAAAATATCTACTTCTATGTGATCTTGAGTTTTGTCAGGCTTTTTGGAAAGGTGCTTGGGTCGTTCTAGAAATGGAGTCTCTCAAATTAGTATTTTGAAGAAAAAATTATGCGTTCAATCCTTTGTTACATTCACGGACTTGCTTGGGATTTTTCTGTGATAACACTATAAGTTAAGTCTGAGAGTTGTTTTTACTTTTAATTTGTGAGTAGGTTATTTAGTATGGGATTCAGCTGAGGTCTTGTCAAATACCTGAGCCTTAAGACATTTTTATTCTTCAAACTGATCATATTTGTTTGACTTGAATTGTGTGGTGGATTTTTTTTCTTTTAAGGATCTGTGCTTTAAGGTACTATTTTTCCATTACTATGTAAACTCCATGAGTTGTCAATACAGGAATTTTTACCTGAACTGACTTCAGAAGGTTGAGATCTGTTTCCTTAGTTTGTTGGGTTGGGTTACTCTTTCCTTCACCACTGCTGGCTTTCTTTGCTTTTACAGACCTACTCTTAATATTAATTTTCCTGTGTGTTGGTTTCCCAAGTACTCATGAGCAAGAGCATCGCGATGCGCTGTACAATGCACGTCCACCTTTCTGGTGCGCTGTAACACAGCCTCTCCCCATAAGTCTTAAGGCTGTATGCCCTGCCCCCTCCCTTATGGGGCCGTGCATACTGAAAATATATATAGTACAGACACTCTGTATGTGAACGTGTCTGTTACATGTGCACAGGTGGTGCACTGCAAATGTACTGTTGTTGTATATCATTTTCCTTGCTTGGGTCTTAACAGAGTTTCAGGGAGTGGACTGTTCTGCCTCGAGTTGCCCTCTTCTCACAGAGGTTTCTCAACTTTCTGCAGGAAATGAGCTGTTGCTTTTCTCTGTGTATGCTGAGGTGAAGGTGGTGCCCCCTTCTAAAGCCAGAAGTTGAGAACGGTCTCTCTGTCTTTGTATCTCCTACTCCTGAGCAACCCTGGGGTAAAAGGTCCATTGATACAAGGCTGAAGTTAGTCCCTACATTACAAATTGAGTACTCCTGAACTACATGAGCTTTGGTTAAGAGAGAGTAAAAATGTAAAGTCCCGAGTGAGTTTATATACATTGACATTTTGATCTAAATTGTTAAATGACTTGAGATTAAAATATTTATTTGGTATTCCTGTGTGATCTCACTTTTGGTTGTGTACTGAATACGATTATTGTGCTAAGTAAAATTATGGAAGAGTGCTGTAGATTGAGGGGGAAAACTTGGCATGTCAAGTTTGAACCAGTAAGCTGCTGGATTTTTAAGTTTTGTATTAAAAGTTCCTAAATTGTTAATATAAGGTGCAATAAGCGCAATAACTCTTCCTTAATGACTGTGGCTACTAAGATCATGCTATAAGCTAAGGTGAAAACATTTCAACTAGCAATTGGCAAATTGTTTAAAGACTTTCCTATCTAGCCATGCCTTTAGTTCATGGTGCCTTAAAACTATTTAGAATTCAGCAGTGAACTGTAAGTCTAAATATTGGAGCAGGAAATTTCTGAAATCAAATAAAATTGCACAGCTGCTTATATTTCAGTCTTTCTAATTATCAGATGCATTAGAGTTATGTAAGCTGTCATGTAAAACTCTTTGGAAAACAATACGTAAGGAAAATAGTTGGGAGGAGAATTAAATATGTTTTTGCTTTACTCATATAAAAGCCTGACTTCTGAAATAACTCTTAACCTGAAAAAATAGGTATCCACAAGTAGATAGAAATTAATATACTCCATGTACATTTCTCAATTTCTAATATGTGTTCACAGACTCACAGAATGGTTGAGGTTGGAAAGGACCTCTGGAGGTCATCTGGTCCAACTCCTCTACTCAGGCAAGGTCACCTAGACCACATTGCCCAGAACCATGTCCAGGTGGCTTTTAAAGACCTCCAAGGATGGAGACTCCACAACTTCTCTGGGCTACTTGTGCCAGTGTTCAGCCACCCTTACAGTCAAAAGTGTTTCCTGATGTTCAGAGGGAAGCTCCCCTGTCTCAGTTTGTGCCGTTGCCGCTGGTCCTGGCACTGGTCACCACTGAAAAGAGCCTGTTTCTGTTCTCTTTGCACAGTCTCTTCCGATAGTTATATACATTGATAAGATTCCCCCTGAGCCTTCTCATCTCCAGGCTGAACAGTTGCAGCTCTCTCAGCCTTTCCTTATCAGCCATTTTAATCATCTTCCTCACCTTTGTTGGACTCTCCAGCATGTTCATATCTCTTGTGTACTGAGGAGCCCAGACCTGGACACAGTAGTCAAGCTGTTGCTTCAGTTGTGCTTTGTAGAGGGGCGAGATCACCTCCCTCCACCTGCTGGCAATGCTTCTGCTAATGCAACCCAGCATAACATTAGCTGCCTTTGCTGCAAGGACACGTTGCTGGCTAATGTTGAGCTTCAGGTCCACCAGGACCCACAGGTCCTTTTCTGCCAGGCTGCTTTCCAGCTGGTCAGCCCCCAGCCTGTGCTGGTGCCTGGGGGTGTCCCCTGGTGCAGGACTTTGCATTTCCCAGGAAAAAGGAAAGCTTCAGGAGCTCCCTGTCAGCCCATTTTTCCAGGCTGTAGAGATCCTTTTGGATGGCAGCACAATCCTCTGGCATCTCAGCCACTCCTTCCTGTTTTTTCTCATCTGCAGGCTTGCTAAAGGTACACTCTGCACCATCATCCAGATTGTTAATGAAGATATTGGACAGGATTAGACCCAGTATTGACCCCTGGGGTACACAACTGGCCTCCCAACTAGATTTCATGGCCCTGATCACCACCTTCTGAGTCTGGCTACCCAGCCAGTTTTCAGTCCACCTCACTATCTGCTCACCCAGTCCATACTTCATCAGCTTCTCTGAGTATTGTATGGGAGACAATGTCAAAAGACAGTAACCACTGCTCTCCCCTCATCTACAAAGCCACTCATTTCATTGTAGAAGGCTATCAGGGCAGTCAGGCATGAGTTACTCTTTGTGAATACATGCTCACTCTTCCTGGTCACCTTCTTGTCCTTCATGTGCCTGGAGGAAATGGTTTCCAGATTTGTTCCATCACCTTCCCAGAAGTTGATGTGATCATTCAAAGATTATGAAGAGCCTTGAAATTTCATGAATGGGTAATTAACTTTGTCATCTTATTGTGGGTAGCAGACAAAGTGAGCAAGTGCAACAGAAAGCAGCATCACTGTAGAAATGAGATTTTTTGGAATTAAATGACACAAATCTCCTTTTGATGGAATCTGGGATGTAATTGAATCTCTGGCAAAGGAAGATACTCCCTTTAATCTGAAAACCTCCTGTCTCTTAAGTTATAAACTCAGTAGAAACACTCTGATGAAATGCTGTTAGAGTATGTTTGTTATCTGTCTGGCTAATGTGTCCTTAGAGCCCAATGTATGTATGCCACTAAGGAAATGTCTGTAATAGTTTCTGTGCTCGTGCACAGGGTTGGCTGTACTTTGAGCAGGGTTATGGTTGCATCTGTTTCCTCTGATATAGGAGTGTGTAGGTAATGAACACATAGGTATATGTACATATGTTTATTTTAAAATATATACATAAAATATAGCTTTAAAAAAGATAAGGTGGTCTTTTACACACACACACACATATATACACATATATATTAACACCCCCTCCCATATATATATATATATTTGTAAATGTATTTGTATCTTGTCTTTCTCCAAAAGGGGAAAATCACTACATTAGTTTTTCTCAGCTTTTGTGCTAAAGGATAAAATATAACTTTCTGTTACCTGTACATCACATCCAGCTATGCTAGGAAGGTTGTTGGGGCCCTTCTGTTGTCATTGATGATGCTGTGTGCATACTTAAGTCACATGCTGGTTTCACAGCCATAATGCTATGTGCTGCTTACGTGTTTTTTCCAAGCATATGTATTCAACCCACATCACATACACCTTTGGAGTTGTAGCCAGTAATTTTTGGGTCTTTTAAGTTTAGCTAAAGCTATAAAAAAGTCTTGTTATGCAAATCAAACCTCTGCAGCACTTGGACCATGTTTACAAAGTTATTTTTAATTGTGAACAAAATGAGAACTATTTCTTGTATCCTCTTCTGACAGATACAGCACATGTTACTTGGATTCTATGTTCATACTACACAGCCAGCCTTGGGTGAACATAATGGAAGGACAGGCAGCAATCTAGGATGACAGGAATTCAAGAAGACAGTGAAAATGAAAGGTTTGGGTTTCTGACAGGCATCTTCTGAATCTTGCTGAAGTAATGTAAAATGTTAGCGCCTCTGAAAGACATGGTAACCAACTCTTACCAACTGTTAACTCTGCTCTAACTAGAGACTACCATTTCCCTAGCAGAGTAGCAGAACACTAATCATAGAGTTGTAGAACAGCCTAGGTTGGAAGGGACCTCGAAAGATCATCTGGGCCAACCTTTTCTGGAAAAGGAAACCCAGATGAGACTATCTAGTGCCCTGTCCAGTTGCATCTGGCAAACCTCCAGCCACGGGTACTCTGCCGCATCGCTGGGCAGCTTGTTCCAGCGATGGATTGTTCTCAAACAGTCTCTAACTGCACAGTGACTTTATAGTATGTACCTGCACCTTCAGTGGTAAATAAAGTGTGTGAATGGGGGTCATAGAAGGATGAGCAAGAATTCCCTTCTGCTGCTCTGATGCTGAGCAGGAGGTTGAGTCGGAGAGTTGTGAGCAGTGGTATCTGAAACTGCTGACGTGCAGGTGCTGGCAGGGCCTGTGTCAGTGCTCAGAACCCTCTTCTCTTGGAGTTGCATTATTTTCTCATTTCAGGCAACAAAACCATAGCCCATGTTTTCCATATTTTTTAAAAAAATCTGTATTCTACTTTGTTTTAATTTTACATGTAGTTTCCTTGCGTTTATCTTTTTGTTACCCATATAGTGTAATAAGAAAGAGAGGCAGCATCAAATGTCACCTTGGTTTTACAACAGAGAGGTTTTATTGTACTTCCAGTTAGATTTTAATTTTTTTTTTTCCTTAAAGATCATAGACTCATCAAATAGTTTGGCTTGGAAGGGACCTTTAGAGATCATCTAGTTCACACCCTTCCTGCAGTATACAGAGACATCTTCAACTAGATCAAGTGTCTCAGAGCCCTGTCCAACTTGACCTCAAATGTTTCCAGGGATGGGACTTCTACCACCAGTCTGGGCAGCCTTTTCCAGTGTTTCACCACCCTCATCATAAAATAAATTCTTCCTTATATCTAGTCTGATGTTAAGATATTAAGGCTTCTATTCTTTCCATAGTTGTTGTATATATTACCTTAGTGAAAGAATAACAGATTGATGCAGAACTTGTATTCACTCATTTTACCAGTATGCTAAAAATTGTAGAAGGCTTTTTGTGTATCTTTGTTTTTTTTTTAACTGAGTTGCTGAAAGTGTAGTATTGCGTTACTGCAGAATAAAACTGGCTTATACCCTTATTGGGGATTGTTTTGCAATCTGATATTTTTATGTGACTTCTGTTGTTCTTGCCCTCATAGTGTAGTGTCTGAGTTTCGTGTTGCTGCTTATTACACAGTCACTTGCTTATTTTGCAACAAATGCTCTTTATAAGAGATGATAAGATACAAGATCTTGTGTTTGAGGATTCTTTTTTTTTTCCCCTCAGTGTGAGAGAGGTAACTAGAATTATCAGTAACTTAATGGCAGATAGTAATCCTCTGTTTGGAAAAATACAGGAGTGTATACAAAATACAGTATCTTAGAATACTTGTATTGAATAAGAGCAGATGTAAATTTGTGTTTTCAAATCAACAGGTTGTTTCAATAGTACAGTTAATCTTTGATTGTTACTTTTCCAAAAACCATGCCAAGTATAATCTTGGGAGCACAAAATGTGTGTGAAAATCACTGATTTTTTCTTTTAGGCATTTGCATATTTTCTATTTGCTGATATATTGATAACTTTAGATTATCTTTCTTTTGTATATGTAAGTATATGCATATATATATATATTATGACTAATATTAAGTATATTTTGTCTCTTTTGTCTTTTTTTTTTTTAACTCTGGGGTGTAATAGTACAGTTGTATTCAAGCAAAAACTCTTTTACCAACAGCATAGTGAGTACTGCAGCTGAGATAGTGATGTCTTCAATAGTGTGCTTAGTTAATTGCATTTAAACTTACAGTTAAAAATCAAGTCCTTTATTGTAAATCACTTGATATGGGCAGGATTTTTGTTGTTGAAAGAATTTGCCAAAAATAACAGGTGATTAAATTTTGTAGTATCTTGATAAGACATCAGTTTTGCACAAGCTAATTTGTACTACCTCAAGACATCAGCTTGCATGGCTTTATCATCCATTCTATTACTTTATCTAATAAATTATGGAAAGTTGAAGTTGAAATATTTGTAAATTTTCAGCACTTGTTTCTGTGTAACATAAGGGTTGCTTTCATTGGGGGAAAGCAGAACATAAGCATGTATTTAAAATTGAACATATACTGAAATACTTTGCTATTTTAGGTCTTGGTTATTTGCTTATTACCCCCCCCGCCTTTTTCTTTTTCTTTTTCTTTTTTGGAACGCTATCAATGTACTGAATGATCACAAGAATTCACATTTTCCTCTCCAAATGGGTGATGTTCAAAACAAGGTGCAAAGAAGAGAAGAATTGGTGGCAATTACAGAGACATAGTGGGACATCTCGCATGACTGCAATGTGGTCATGGGTGGCTGTGTCCTTCTTAGGAAAGACAGGCCAGCAAGGAGAAGTGGTGGAGTTGCTTGTTACCTGAGAGAGCAATTAGAATGGATTGAGTTCTGTCCAGGGGCAGATGAAGAACAAGATGAGAGTTTGTGGGTGTGAATTAGGGGCAGGCTGGTATGTTGTGGGTGTCTATTTCAGGCCACCAGATCAGGATGAGGAAGTTGACGAGGCCTTCTACAGACAGCTGGCAGCAGCCTCCTGATTACAGGCCCTGGTTCTCATGGGGGATTTTAACTACCCAGATATTTGCTGGAATGCCCACACAGCCAGCCATTCACAGTCCAGGAGGTTCCTCCAGTGCACTGATGATAACTTCTTGATGCAAATAGTGGATGAGCCAACTAGGAGAAGAGCGCTGCTGGATCTCATCCTCACTAACAAGGAGGGTCTGGCTGAAGCGGTGAAGGTTGAGAGCAGCCTTGGCTGCAGTGAGATGGTGGAGTTCAGGATTTTGTGCAGTAGGAACAGAATACCAAGCAGGATCACAACCCTGGACTTCAGCAGGGCCAACTTTGGCCTTTTCAAGCGATTGCTAGGGGAAATTCCATGGGACAGAGGGTGCTAGATGGTAAAGGGGCCCAAGATAGTTGGTTAACATTCAAGGACCACTTCCTCCAATCTCAAGATCAGAGCATCCCAACGGGTAGGAAAATCAAGAAAGGGAGCCAGGAGACCCGCATGGTTAAACGGGGAACTGCTGGGCAAACTCAAATGGAAGAAGAGAGTCTACAGATCATGGAAGGAGAGACTGGCCACTTGGGAGGAATATAAGACTGGTGTCAGAGGATGTAAGGAGGCAACTAGGAAAGCTAAGGCCTCCTTGGAGTTAAACCTTGCAGGAGAGGTCAAGGACAACAAAAAGGGCTTCTTCAAATACATATCAGACAAAGCTAACACTGGAGGCAATGTAGGCCCACTGATGAATGAGGTGGGTGTCCTGGTGACAGAGGATACAAAGAAGGTGGAGTTACTGAATGCCCTTTTTGTCTCTGCCTACATTCCTGGAGACTGTCCTCAGGAGCCCCGGACTCCTGAGACCCCAGAGGAAGTGAGGATAAAGGAGGGGTTTGCCTTGATTGACGTGGACTGTGTTAGGGATCAATTAAGCAATCCGGACATCCATAAATCCATGGGTCTGCAGGTGCTGAGGGAGCTGGCACAAGTCATTGCTGAGCCACTCTCTATCATCTTTGCTAAGTCGTGGGGAACAGGAGAGGTGCCTGAGGACTGGTGGAAAGCAAATGTCACTCCAGTCTTCAAAAAGGCCAAGAAAGAGGACCAGGGTAACTATAGGGTCAGCCTTACCTCCATCCCTGGAAAGGAAATGGAACAACTTATCCTCAGCGCTATCTCTAGGCATATCAAGGATAAGGATTAGGAGCAGTCAACATGGTTTTACGAAGCGGAGGTCATGTTTAACCAACCTGATATCCTTTTATGAGGACATAATCAGGCTAGATGATGGTAGAGTAGTGGATGTGGTTTATCTTTATTTCAGCAAAGCTTTGACACCATCTCCCACAGCATCCTTGCAGCTAAACTGAGGAAGTGTGGTCTGGATGATCGGGTAGTGAGATGGGTTGTGAATTGGTCAAAAGGAAGAAGTCAGAGAGTGGTGGTCAATGGGGCAGAGTCTAGTTGGAGGCCTGTGTCTAGTGGAGTCTCTCAGGGGTCAGTGCTGGGACCAGTACTATTCAATATATTCATCAATGACCTGGATGAGGGAACAGAGTGCACTGTCAGCAAGTTTGCTGATGATACAAAGCTGGGAGGAGCAGCTGACACTCCAGCAGGCTGTGCTGCCATCCAGAGAGACCTGGACAGGCTGGAGAGTTGGGTGGGGAGAAATTTAATGAAATATAATAAGGGCAAGTGTAGGGTGTTGCACCTGGGCAGGAAGAACCCCAGGTTCCGGTATAGGTTGGGGACAGACCTGTTGGAAAGCAGTGTAGGGGAAAGGGATCTGGGAGTCCTGGTGGACAGCAGGATGACCATGAGCCAGCACTGTGCCCTTGTGGCCAGGAAGGCCAATGGCATCCTGGGGTGCATTAGGAGGTTAGTAGGTCAAGAGAATTCTCCTCCCCCTCTACTCTGCCCTGGTGAGGCTGCATCTGGAATATTGTGTCCAGTTCTGGGCCCCACAGTTCAAGAAGGACAGGGAACTGCTTGAGAGTCCAGCGAAGAGCCACAGAGTGAGTTACTTAGTGTTTGCTAAACAAAGCAACAAAGCTGTCATTCATTTTAAGATTACTGCATCAACTTGCAATTAATAATTTTGTTTCTGTACATAGCTTTAAACCACTGGCATAATTCAAACTAGGCTGAATTTAGACATCAGATTTATATTAGTACCTTATTAAAATTAGTTTTAATTAGTCATAGGAACTATGTTTGGTCTGTTGTCTACGTTTTTTTCCATCTGAAAAAAACCCCACTATCGTATAGTTAATACCATAAATTTTAGTCTAATCAGAAATAACCTTTGGATTCTTTAAGGGTTGAAAGGGACCTTTAAAGGTCATCTAGTCCAACCCCCCTGCAGTGAGGGAAGGACATCTTCAGCTCCATCAGATTGCTTAGAGCCCCATCCAGCTGGACCTTGAATCTTTCCAGGGATGAGGCATCCACCACCTCTCTGGGCAAACTGTTCCAGTGTTACATCACCCTCCTCATAAAGAATTCTTCCTTACATTTAGTCTAAATCTACCCTCTTTTAGCTTAAAGTCATTACCCCTTATCCTGTCGTAACAGACCCTGCTAAAAGTTTGTCTGCATCTTTTTTATAGGCCCCCTTTAAGTACTGAAAAGCCTCAATAAGGTCTCCCCAGAGCCTTCTCTTCTCCAGGCTGAACAACTCCAACTCTCTCAGCCTTTCTTCACAGGAGAGGTGTTCCAGCCCTCTGATCATTTTTGTGGCCCCTCCTATGGACCTGCTCCGTGTCTTTCCTGTGCAGAGGACTCCAGAACTGGACATAGTACTCCAGGTGGGGTCTTGCCAAAGCAGAGTGGAGCAGCAGAATCACCTCCCTCGACCTACTGGCCACACTTCTTTTGATGCAGCCCAGGATACAGTTGGCCTTCTGGGCTGTGAGCACACATTGCTGGCTCATGTCCAGCTTTTCATCCACTAGTATCCCCTTTTTATTATGTAAAAAGGAAAGTAGGAAACAAAATGTATCACAAGGCAGTTGGAGATGTTTTGTTTAAAAAAAACCCAACAACCTCAACACTAAATTACATCGGTGCAATGAGCAGCTACCACCGTGTTTTGTTTGTAGTTGTCAGACTGATGTAAATGGTGTTTGTGTTGTTTGAGAACACAGACTTGTTTACAGTGGTATTAGGATTAACAGATTGACATAAAAGTTGGAGTATGGGAAAGGAAATAGTTTTACCTATTCTCTCCCCTTTTGAAATTTTTGCTGTGTACTGACTGTATAATTGTATTTCTGTAGCAGTTGGAGTACTGCAGTTGCAAGGACCTAATCAGAAGCTGTTTGGAGTACTAATGTAAAAACAAATATTTACAAATCTTAATCCTTTTTCCTTGAAGGACCACTACACCGGGGGAGACTAAGCTTTTAGCTTCTGAAGTCTATGATATCCTTCAGTCTTCCAACATGTCAGACATGGACAATGTGAACGAGATGAATTACCGTAGACGGAAAGCACAGTTTTTCCTCGGCAGCACAAATAAGCGTGCCAAGACAGTGGTTTTGCATATAGATGGCCTTGATGATTCGGTAAGGAAACCTTCAGCATTTATGTAAATAAGGTGTGTTGTACTGAGATGTATTTTGCCCACAAAAATAATGTATTCAGGCTATTTATGTGGCATCATCAATTGACAGCAATTTCTGTGAACTGTATTTTGAATCACGAGAGATACATAAAACCTTGCATAAATTGAACTTACTCAGAATATTTAAAGAAGATGTTTTAAGGCAGTTTCCTTGATAGCTTTCTAATTACTCTGAAAAAACCTGTTCTGTTTCCATCTGTCCTAATTTTCTTTAATTTTTCAAGAAAGAATGGAATGAGGTAACTTCAGCAGTTTTACTTAAGGATATCTTGTGGCTGTATTGGTACATTAAACTAAAAAAAAGTTTCCTTTTAGTTATGAGAGATTTCAGACATTATTTTTTATTATTATTATTATTACTCTTAATTTAAAAATGCTGTATTTTCTTTGAGCTTTGAGTTTGGCCGCATCTTTTCATTGTCTGTGAGATCTTTTCTCCTGTGGTGACCAGAATGGCATTTGAATTAATGAGGTCTCACTGAGTCTTTATGTAATGTCAGAATAACTTCTACGGATTTATCTACCATACCCCTGTAGATAACACCCCAGGGCCATGTTTGCCTTTTTACGGCTGCCAAGCAGCATGTAGACTGTTTAAGCATGTTATCCACAAGTGCCCTCCGGACTCTGTATCTTCCATTTTGTACCCGTTTTAAATGATCAAACCTGATCCTTTGCTTTGTTGCTTTACATTTTGCCAAGTAAGCGTGTCCACAGGCCCAGTTTATCAACAGCATACGTGTCGTACTGTTTTCATAAGACCACAGTTAATTCCTTTAGAAATAACATGCTGCTCTAGCTCACTTTATACAGAGTAAATATTTTTTACAGTTTTGTCCTTCCAGCACTTGCTCTGTCTGGAAAGGCAGTGCTTTTTCAACACCATTGGCTTTTGTACTCTGAAGTCATTTTTAATTTGGTCCAATTGGTTGTCTCCTGTTAAGTTTGTTTTGTTTTTAAGCTTGTAGTTGATTTGTTTGTTCACAGGTATCTCCAAGCAACAAATTTAATCCAATTCTACTTTGTGAGTTTAGATATTTGGGCTATAGTCTGATTCTATCTTATAAGTGATTCCTTGTACTCTTCAACAAATGGAACTTAGCAAGATTTGTGGAGTTTCTGTCTGAAATGCTGAGGCAAAGGTATTCTGAAAAAGCGTAGGATATTTAGATATTCAGCTGCAGAGAGCAAACCTGCAGGCTTCTGTAGTTTCCTCGAGCACGCCAGCATGTTTTACTGGCTCATTGTTGAAGAAAACGAAATTGTGACTGTGCAGTGGCTGGAAATGGCTAGTGTACATTGCTCTATATTTCATCAGATGATTAAAGAAATGTTAGTGATACTGCAGGTGCACATCCAGCAGTTAAAACATCCTTATAATGCTTTCTTAAATGTCAGGATAAGTTGGGACTGAGAGAATGATGAAGGATGTGAACAATAAAAGCAGCTTACTTTCATTCAACAGTTTATTCGTGACTTAACTAGGAAAGAATATTAGTGGTAAAGAAAGAACATAAGTGGTAAAAGGCATAATAAGTAAACACAGGGCTGTAAATACTGTGTTCTCAGTTTACCTGTGTTTTGTCATTTAAATTTAAACAAGAAGCTGTTGTTAGGAATGACTGCAAATCCTACAAATGCTGGTGGATTTTGAAACCTCGAATAGAAGATATTGATTATTTCAGGAAGGGGGGGAGTCAGTTGTTCTTTAGTGTGAGGTGAAATGTTTTTCTTTTAAGATCTAATTATCAAATTTGATGATAAGCTTTTTTTTTAAAAAAAAAAAGAAAGCACTGCATTTTAGTAGTATTTATTAGGACATGGTAATCAGTGTTCAGTAGTCTAGCAGGACTGCTTGCTATACTACATGGTGTGCAATAAAATAAATTTCACCTGCCCTACCCTGTATCTGTCCTACCCTGTGCCCATGCTTCAGAAGTACCATGCAGAAAGACACCGAGGTGTGCATTGCTGGGGTTGGTGCCTAACTGCCATAGGCAGACATACTTTGCAAAAGGTGTTTGTGCAGCAAGGCTGGTGGCTGCCAGGTTTCCAGCTTTTTACGGAGTCTGTAAGTTTTGTCTTTAAGAAGTGATTCAGCAGTTATCTGATCACCAACAGCCTCATTTCACATTAAACTGAGATGTCTGTGACTTAACCTGGGATCTCAGAGTAAAAAGCCAAATTCTGTTACAGAATTGCTATACATCCATGTAAGCATAAATTATTTATTTAGGCCAATAAGCGGCAAATGTGTTGCTTCTTGTGTCCAAAAGTAGTTTTGACTTTCACTCATGCAAGGCAGCCTGTCATCTTTGCATCAAATAATTCCTCTGTTTGAGAAATGTAGCCTATCCAACAGTGTTATTTTTTTAACTGTCAAAAATGTTAACTATTTCAATACATAAACTTAGAGAAATTATTTCACTACATATGATAAACTGATAAAAAAGAATCCCTACTTGAGTTAATTCTTCCATATATTAAAATAATTTAATTTACTTGTCATGCATGAAACTACCCCAAGTGCTGACCAATAATTATTTTATAACTAATATAAATATGCTTTGAAATAGGTTATTATTTAAAACTTTTCAGGAGCTTGCAGTAAAAGTTAAATACTTTGCTATTTTGAACCTGTGTTAAGTTTGTCAGTTTATTTCTGGTACAGTGTTACCTTTTATTTTTTCCCCTTCTGTCCTAGCAGTCTCTCCAAGTATATTTATCCTTTTAGTTACAACCATCTTGTGCAAATATTAAAAGGAAAAAATAATAATAGAACATCCTAAGATAACATAAAACAGATGCAACTAGTACAAGTCTATGTAATGTTACGGCACTGGAGACATGTCACTTGCTTTAAACATAACATTCCGTGGTTTATTAACCAAATATTTTCCCTTTGAAATAAGAATTAAGCTTATGCTGTGCAGTGATGTCCATGAGCTGCCACAGATGAAGCAGCCAAAAGATAAAACATCTGCTTTGATGCATTCAGTCAGTATGGAGGCAAGGTGTCTGATAAATAGCAACTTAAACACTAACTACTCATCAATGAGCACTTCAGTCAATCAGAACTTAACCAGAGGGGACTGTTTAGCTGATCATACGGAGAAAAACATTCTTTGCTTTTCAGCACTTTTCTCTAATTATTTACAGTTGATTCCATCCTTCTTTGACTTCTAAAGTGTAAGCAATTTTTTCTTTTTTTTTTTTTTGTAGCAAGAGAGTCTAATATTTGTGCACTAAAATGTAAGTTGTAGTTTTTCTTTTACCAAAATGCTATTGAGTAACCACCTGCCCTCAGACATATGGGAATTCCTTAACAATTAACTGTTAGTATTTTCACATGGTGTATTATGCAAGTACTTTAGTTATGGGAGTTTTGTTTGTTTTTCAGTCTCGAAGGAATCTTTGTGAAGAAGCCTTGTTGAAAATTAAAGGTGTTATTAGTTTTACCTTTCAAATGGCTGTTCAGAGGTGTGTGGTCCGAATTCGCTCAGACTTAAAAGCAGAGGTAAGTGCTCAATAACCCTCCACATCTTCATATTCCTGCATTCTGTCACACTAAGCTCTTGGTTTTTTCTGGGTACTTGTAGGCCTTGGCAACGGCAATAGCATCAACCAAAGTCATGAAGGCTCAGCAAGTTGTGAAAAGTGAAAGTGGTGAAGAGGTAAGATATGTTGTCTTTCTAAATACCCATTGTTTTAGCTCGTCTGTGTCTCTTAATACTAGCACCTCTGTGCCCATAACATCTGATGGCAGGCAAAATTTTGTAAGTGGGAGTGCTGCACATACAGTACTGTGAGAATAAATGGTGTCCTGAGTCAGGGCATGTATCCATAGAACAGCTTTACAGAACTTACTGTTCAGAAGGACAGCAAAAATACTGTAATTGTTTCTCTCCTTAATTATATGAAAAGGATCACAGTGAAACTTTTTTTTTTTGCTGCAGTTGTTGAAGTGTTTTTATTTCACAACTACGGTAAAAGGGCTCTGTCTTTATTTATTTGATATTTTTTCTTCCATGTTAAGTAAGCTGAAGCTTTTCTTGTATATCTTCTAAGTATGGTAGATTCCAGAGACATAGTAGGTTTTACGTTTATGATCTTGCTGTACAGGGGCATGGGAGGAGTCTCACAACAATCATGCCTGTCATCCTGAATGTGTGTATCTGTGTAACTTCCATTCATTCTTTTAAGTTACAATATCTGATACAATTTTAATCTGTTGTATTCTGTCAGATGCTGGTTCCGTTCCAAGATACTCCAGTGGAAGTAGAGCAGAATACAGATCTACCTGAATATTTACCAGAGGATGAAAGCCCCACTAAGGAACAGGACAAAGCAGTGTCTCGTGTTGGGTCACACCCAGAAGGTGCAGCAAGCTGGCTCAGCACAGCAGCAAACTTTCTATCAAGATCTTTCTACTGGTGACTTGTATTTGGTATTAAAAGACTGTGAATGAACCAACAGGGGGGCCAGTTTTCCATTGGTGTGGTGAACTGCCAAGTGCAATTTGCAATAAATCATCACAGAAATTTTAGAACGAGCAAATGTATGCTGCATTTTACATTTTATCGGACGTTTAGCCTGATAGAGCAGGGGTCAAAGGACAGAGGCCTCCAATCAAATTGTTCTTTCATTTGTTTTTCATGTAGATTTTATTGCTTCACTTTTTAAAAATGGGTCCACTGTTATATACCAAATGTTTATGCATATAGAGCTTTAAGTTTAACTTCACATGAAACACATGATAGGGAGAATCCATTTAACTCAAGTCTCAGGGCCTCTGTGAAAGAAAATTCTTAATAGCTCTAGTTGTGCATTAAATTAAATGCCCGTTTTATTTCTGCATCCCTTTGGACTAACGTTATTTTGTTTAATATTCTAGATTTTTACTCCAGAGAAAAATACAGTCTGCCTCTTTTTTTTGGCCTTTATTTTTGCCAGCCATGTTCACAGCATGAGCATGGCATTCCCCTTTTGCTATTAAACTAGAATCACTACAGACTTGAAATTTATAACCCGTTTATGTATATTGACTTTTTTGCAGCCTGCCCTTAACCATTGGAGTGCTTGAGATTAAGAAATAAGGGACTGAATAAACGCAAGTATGTATACATACATTGTACAGTAAAGAAACTAGAACATATTTGTAACGATGGGTGCAACTGACTGATGTATATAACTAATAAATACCACTGACTGCTGTTTAGGCTAGCTGGGAAGACCGTAGCAAAAAAAGTGGTGGTCTAATGTAGTGGTGATCCATTCATTGCAGCTCTGTCTGCAGAGAATAGAGGGATGTAGGCTGTATTGGGTTAAGAAGTGGTGTTCACTGTTAGCAAGTATTTAATGGTGACTGAAATTTTAAACTTGAAGAGTAAGCTGAACTGAATGCCTCTTTTGCCACAGTGCCACACTCATCAATTGTGACTTTACCCCTTTTTATTTTTTTACCTAATAAATCTGGTATGTAATTACTGTTCCCTCCTAACATCTTTCAGGAGTCTCCCATGAAGGTACATCAGCTTGGATAGACTTAAAGACATATGCAAACAATTGGCTTTACCTTGTTACTTACAAGCAGTATAGGTTTAAAGATGTCTTGGTAAT
Source organism: Caprimulgus europaeus (assembly GCA_907165065.1). The sequence goes on from OU015525.1 coordinate 37,507,131, forward strand.
TTGTGTGACCAGAAGTGACCATAAAAGCAAAACTTCTGTAGGTAGAGAATAATACATATCTGAGCTGTTAATAAACACTGTGTGCCTGAGAGGATTCAATATGCAGTGCTTGAAAACTGCAGTGCCACTGCTTTGTTGTACCACAGAAATGCAGCTGAGAACTTTAAATAATATTATAAACCTCATTATACAGTGCTTTTTTGTGGTAATGTATTTGCTATAATATTAATTATATTTACCACTTGGAGACTCAGAAAAAGAAAAATAATGCATCAAAGTTAGTCCTCTGTGCCTCTGCACAAGGAATAAAAAAAAATTTAAAAAAATTTAAAAAATCAGACTGTCATAATACTACAGAAATGCTGAGCAAGTGATAATGTAAAGTAATAATGCAGGTCAGAGTTCACCCACCCAGGTTAATTGTCATCCTAGGATAAAAAAGAAATAAAAGCTTGTTGGCAGACTAGATGTCTCATGTTTTTTAATATATCTAGTTTATTTTTGATTCAGGTTTACACGCACAGATTGAAAATACAGGCTTTTCAGGGCATGTATTGCTTTAAATATGTAATACTACTCATATTGCTGTCTAGAATGTTACAGTATGAAATGTGTTTGAAGAGTCCTCTGTTCTATAGCCATGAATGCAGAGTTTTATTTTTCTGCATTGACATCTGTTTGCATTTGCATTACTGCACATCTGTTTACTAAAAGACTACACCTTTTGGATATTAATGGTTCAATACCAGTAGGTATTACAGCTTGTTTGTGTATTCGGGGTCTGTAGGTGTGCTTTTATGACAGTATTGCAGCTCTTGTAGAACAGTTTAAGGCATCTGTAAAAGTTTTTGAAATATATTGTAAAATAATAAAGGATAATACAACTAAACAAACTATGACTGGTGCCTTTTTAAATGTCTAAATAAAGGCTGGTGCCATTTAAAATGTTTTGATATTCTTTTAAGCTGTTTGTGGTATTAGAAGTATATCTTTCTCATTTTTTCTTTAATAGAGAGGAATGCAGATGTCCAGTCCTAGTGAGATCTTTGCTGCATATCATAATGGGGCTTTTGTATATGTTTAGAACATGCTTGCATTTTAAACAAAGTTTTTGTCAAAAGCAGGTGAGTAGAAGCTACTTAAGAGTATCATCTCAAATTCATTCTTAGGGGTATTTTTTGGACATTAGCGCTTTTTTTTAAAAATAACATGCTGTGTAAGTCATATTTCATTAGGAAAACTAAGAAAAAAAAAATCAACATTCCTGGAGAATCATCTTATTTTTGGAAAGGTAAAAAAAGACACAGCACACAGTCATTAATTTTATGCTTGTACTTTTTTCAGAGATCAGATTAAGGATAAGAAAACCCTTTTAATCTGACCTAAGGAGATGACCAAAAAAAAAAAAAATCCTGCAAAATTAGAGGATTCCAAAAATAAGCCTAACTGGGAGGCTGAGCACTGGTATCATGGTGCACTAGTTGCAAAGTACTCAGTTGCCAAGGAAGCCACCATATATATCATGGTTTAAGCTCCTGAATTGTCCTAGGGTTATAGCAGTGTAAAGCATAATAGAATAATCACTACCATGTTTCTTCATAATAAGAGTGAATGCTGGTGGGATAGGTAGAGGCAAAATTAAGACTCATAAGTGTGCCTCTGTGAACAGCTGTCAAAGCACTGTAAGCATCCTGCAGTATTGTGAAATATAATATACTCCAGCTTTCCCACTCCAGTCACCTATGGCTTATTCCATACAGAAATAGCTGATGTTGCTGAGTTTTGCCATGGGCTGTGTAAGCCGGGGGGGAGAGTACTGCGTGGGGCTAACTCGGAACAAAACATTCAGTACCTCGGCAGATGCAAACTGGCAGGTGTGAAGTACTCCTGTAACTGCCTGCAATGTGAAATAAAATGTGGGTGCTCCTTTTTTTGCCTGTGAACAATGTTCCAGCTGTCAACCAGTGGAGTTCAAAAACATACCTAATAAAATTAGCAGCATGTATTCCTTTTGCAGAAGGCTGGACCTTATAGTTCCTCTTTCTTCATCTGTACCTAATTATTCTATAAGTTTCTAAAATGTGAAGAAATCTGTTAAAATTAAAGATTGAAAATAAATGAAGACAGAGATGAGAATAGCCTCTCAACCCATTTCAGATTCCAGTTGTAATTCTTCAGGAAAAGTTGAGAGCATGTTATTTGGTGAAAGGGAGTGAGTGGCAGGGTCACTGGAGACTTCATGGCATCTAATTAGGCTCAGGGCTGAGACTGGTTGTTAAGATTCATGCTCTAAAGCTTAATCTAAAGCTGTTATAAAAATAAATTTTCCTATTTCTTATCATTTGCATGGAGCAAGGCAATGCTCTACTTGTTTAGCCTGTTTTACATGCAGGTTTTGAAGAGGATTGAAAAAAGCTGATTTAAATTTTCAGTACTTTGCATGTATATTGGTTAAAACATGGAGAGCAAGGTCTACCTCTATAAGCTGATGCATGTGCCACACCAGAATTTACATTATTTTAAAATTACTTCATGTTATTGTTCATTTATGTGCATGTTGCACTAGGCTCCTTGGTGACTGGAAGAGTTAGAGCTTCCCCTGTGGAATAAATTAAGATCCATTAAAGCAGATAAAGTTGTCTGGAGATACAAAAACATCTCGGAGGAGATGCACACTCTTACCATATCTCTGTGACAGTTGTCATGGTAGAAGTTGTTTATTATGTTAGCATCTGAAGGCTGATATCTGGATCAGGTTTCCAACAGCTTGGTCTCTTCACAGCATGAAGACTGCACAGAACTTGGTAGCTAAATAATTTCCAGCAGGACCCCTGTGTTTAATAGTTGCCCAGTGCCTGTTTAGGTCAGCCAGCAGTGCTTGTGCTAATCTGACCAGCATTTCTAAGGAGCTGAAAAAAATCAGAAGTGGAACCAAACTTGTTATGTGAAAAGCGCTCCTATGCCAGCAGTGTGTGGCAATATGTCTGGTTGGCATGAAAAGGGTCTTTTAAGTAGCAGATATAAAAAACTGAATACCACAAAACCACCGTATGACAGGATCGTTGCTTTCATTTCCTATCGGAGCACCTGAGAATAAGGGAGTACTGCTGGTTTCAAGTAGTGCCTTACTGTTTCATACCTCTTCTCACTGAGGTCCTTCAGGGCCATGGGCATGCTAACCCACTGGCACAGGGAATTGCTGTGTTTGCTTCTCCATGGGAACTGCCTGTCTGGCTGTTTGCTGGTGATGGGGGAGGCTGAGCTACTACCTGAGCCCACAGTGAGGTAGCAGGGAGCAGCTGGCATGCTGTTCCACCTAACATCCCACAGAAACGTGAACATCCATAACACGGGGTCTTTACAGAGGTATTTTTCTCTAGCCTCATTTTACAGACTGCACGACTGAGTCTGTTTACCCAAATTACTCAGGAATCCTGGGAAGTGCAAATTTGTGTGAGCTGTCTCTGATTCTTCATTCATGTTTCATTACAAAAATAAGCAGAAGTGCCCTCCATTTGAGGAGAGGCCTGTGCACTGCCTGAACTCTGGCCTGGAGTAGAAAAGTCAAACTTGTTATAAGCAACTTTCCTTATTGAGTTATACAGCACAGGATTGCATCACAGGTCAAGCATGGCTGAAAGCCAAATTTCTTCTCAAAATAGTCCATACTGATTTGTTGAAGTTCTAGATAAGGAAGAACTTTTAGTAACAAATACCAACTGTCTAGTTGGTTTCCAAAAAAATATTTAGCTATCTTTCCATAGGTTATGTTACATTTCAAAAGCTTTGCACAACATGATTTATTTCAGCAGTGCTACCTGCATAACATGCCCAAGGCATCTGCTGTCTTCACATATGTTAAAGCATCACCCTGACAGTCGTGTTTATGCCCTTTCCAGCAGTTAATGTCAGTGGGTTTTGATCCCTGAACCCGTCCCTAAGAAGGTGTGATCTCCTTTACAGACTCCCCGTACATACACCATGGTATAGCTGATACAAATGTGATAGTTCTTTTCAGTTACTCTCCAAGAGCGTGTTTTAGTTCAACTCCCCTCCTCCCCCTGGGTCACAGGTTGAAAATGACAGCATAAGAAGATGTCCCATTTGTCATGTGACCTTTTGGCCATGCCTCCTTCACTGGGGGAGAATCCAGGGTGCATTGGTTGGTATTAAACTTTGAAGGTTAGGTAGAAGACCCAGCATGGGGACTCCTGTTTTTTGGGAAGGGTGGGAGGGAGGGAAGGGAACCTGGAAGCCGGTTCCCAGAGAAGTAGGCTTTCCATATGCAAAAGGCTGCTCCTCCTGGCCAGAGGAACAGCACTAATTTAACATTACATGAAACTGTTGAAAGGTGATGGTTTAATTTGTATTATTGCAAGATTAATTTTTTTTTCAGAATAAAAACTTAAACTACCATAATAGATTTTTGATTATAAACCCCTATATTGTTAATATGGAAGTCCCACGTATAATATTGACAAAGCCATTCGCATTCATTATCTTGGTATAAAACTAAAAGCTTATACGTTGTCCTTGGTTTTCATGGCTTTGCCTCCTTTGCTACAACAAATGTGTGCTGTAATGTTTTAGCAAATAACCATTATTGTTTATACACTGTAATTCAGTGGGATGTAGTAAATGGCATATTTTAAAGAGTCTATTTCTTTGCATATAAAATACCTGTAAAGCTTACTGAAGGTGAAGAGTGGCTACTACTTAGCTCTCAATTGTTGGCTACATTACTGAAACAATGAAGATATATCACCCACTATAATAGGGAAATAGCAGCCATTTAACATAGTTGAGCATTAACTCTGTCATTTACGCTGCTGAAGCAATCTTACTATTATAGTCAATATAGCTGGTTTTGTTTCTCCATATGTGTAGATGTTCTGGTGTATAAAATGCATTGCTGTTTGTAACAGTAAATTACACGTGCTCGAAGGCTGCTCTTACTATTTAAATGACGTTATATCTGGACCCTTCAACAGAATAAGCAAAGATAAAGTAAATAATGACTTGTTTTGAAATCTTTTTCACTGTAGTAGTTTCAACACTGCACAATTTTGTTCTAAGGAAAAATAATGCTTTTCTATATAAGCCTTCACTGTGAATACAGCTTCTTGAAACATAACTTTGCAGTGCTTATTATGGAAGAGGTGCACGTTTCCCATTTCAAATCTAGGACCCCCTAAATGAAAGCTGATGATGGCTAGTTCTTCACCTGGGATGTCTCAAAAGTCATGACCTCTTTAATATTATGTTTGCAGTTTGTATTTGGGTGTCTGCCTAGATAAGTTGAGAACGTCATATTGGGCTCTGTTTTCTTTTTTCTTTAGCCTTCAATGTAAATATATATATATACCACCCTCAGCACAATGAACCCAGACACAGATATCACTAGTGCTATAGCTAAATAGTCAGGTACAATTCAATCAAGGGTCTGTAAATTATGAAAAGGAAATAGCAGTTATTAGGGGAAAGCACCAAAAATAGCTTTACAATGTTTTAAAGTTGTAACATATCTAAATATAGAAAAAAATGCTTTGAGACACTGTTCAAAATATACAAGACAATACACAAGGAAGCATGATGCTGACCTTGCTGTGGAGTGGATTGACATTTGGTAAACTACAGTAAGAGCTAGACCTGACTATTACTTGTGAAGACCCTTCATGTGTAAAAGTTCTCTGTATTATTTAAATTATTTTGAGTAGGAAGAAGAGAAGAAAAAAAATGAATGCCAGAACATGAAGTGAAAGCGCAAACATAGCCCAGTTCTCCCTGGTCCTTTTCTGCCCCTTGTTGCAACACCATTACCACCAGACTGCAGCAGGGCCTGTAAACTGGGAGATGTGAGGAGGAGTGGACCTTTTGCTCATGTGAGACTAGCATTAAGTGAAAAAGGTGAGGCCCACAGGTGTGGTTTCCGTTAGAGCTCTATAGTACTTTTAATATTCTAGTAACTATAGCTCATAAAGACCCAAATCCTGAAAATGGGCTTTTGTCTTCAGAAGCCCCTCTTTGACCAACCAAAGTGTTAGCACTCCAAGAGTGGTGTTTCTTCTGCAAGATCAATGTCCTACTATTCTAGCTGAACAGCACTATGATTGTGTTTGGCTTGTTGGATAGTCAACCACCATGTGGGAGGATAGAGAGCAGGTCTTTAAACAAATTATCCATTTGGAGAGCTATAAGGATGCTCAAGGCTGGCTTTCACCTATGTGCTGTGTGTCCACCTCTAAAAAGCTTTGTACTTAAATGCTGCCGGTGAACATTTTGTTTGTTTCCTTGAGGACAGGAACACCCAGAGCAAGCGCCCTGCTGAATCCTGAGCCCTGAGCCTGCTTTCTGCGTGCTGAGGCCTGTGAAGGGCTTCCTTGGGAAACAACCTCCTGGCTTAGCCAAATGGAGTATCAGCAAAAGCTGCAGCTAAAGCACTTCTGGAGCTTATGGCAGCTGCTGAGTGATGATTTTGGGATCACCTAAATGGATGGTAATAGGTAGCCAGCAAACTTTCAATATATCAGCCCAGTGACTACAGCCCATCTCAAGTACCCACCTACTCCTAGACTGAAACAGCAGCTGGCATCAGCTACTCAACCAATCCAATTTACTTTCAATCACACCATTACTACAACCTCCCTCCTCCATCTGTGTAAACATATGTCTTTGTTAAACACCACCATTTGTACAGGATAAAAATTGTCAATGCTGACAAAAATGCCCCCACATAATGCTGTTGTGATTGCAATGTTGTCCTTAAGCTGATTTTAAAGAAGTCTGCGAGCTGATCAACATCTTCCACTGCTATAAGTGAGAAACTTTATTTGATAGAAGTAAATCTTGTAAAACCGGTTTTATTTTGTCCATGGGTAATGTGGCCTCCCTTTTCTAAGACTCAACTCTTATAAGACATATATTAATTGTTAGTAGCGGTTTGCAGTGCCACAGTAATACCCCAAAGCGATCGCTGTTTCATACGTAGTCTTTTCCAATATTAGTGTGTTAACTTGGCAAGAACATATTTCCCTCATACCTTTCTAGGGCTGGCCCTTAAATCTGGCGAGGGAAGGAGTTACAACTCTGGAGAGACTTACATAGAACTGCTTCCCTTACAAATCAGGGCTTTGCAAAAGCAAGCATCAGAAAATCAAAACAACCAAATCCTGTAACAAGGTTAAAACAGCTTTCCACCCTTCTTCTTACTTCGCTAATTCACCCGCTTCCGCACTGTCCCGTTTTATTCTGGCGATCTTTCTGCTGTTTGCACTACCTTTCCTGTTTTCCCGGCTCAGTGGTTTTGTGAAGCATTTGGGATCTTTTGTATTTTTTTTCCTCAGCTTTGCTTGCCGTAACTCTGCATCTCACTGTCCATCCAGGCAAAGCAGGGTAACAAGCAGAGAGCTTCTCTCTGCTCTTTTGGAATTTGGTCAGCTGAAGCGGTTGCACCAAATCAGAGGCACTGGACTGAGGAGCGTGGCTGTAAAGGCACAGATGTGGAGGGGTCTGGCAGGAAATTTTATCCACACATTTGAGGAAATTGCAAAAAGTTGTTTCTGAGATGTGAAGATGATGAAGAGAGGCTGTATCACCTCCCCTCCTGGATGATTCTTGTATAAACTAAAATGTGGGTTGTCAGGAAACTCCTGTATTCTGTGTTTCAAAGTATTGGTACCCATCTCCCCTGCTAGGGACCTGGGTGGCTGGAAGTACAACCCACCAGTGCCAACTGGAAGGGCTCCTGCCCTGTACTACCACCAGTCCAGGTATTTTTGGTAGTTGCTGCTCTGTCCTTATTCCCCAAGCTGCTACTTAGTGGTTTATGACTGTTTAAATGTTATGAAGTTTCTACAGAAGCACTTTTTAATGGGTTAACCGTGTAGTTCTGATGAAAAGTGGAAAGTCCCGCCCTGGTTGTGTGGTGGAGAAAGGGTGGTTTCCTTCTCTGCAGGGCCTTCAAACCCACAGCCCTGCCAGGGCTTGAGGCTCATTCTCTATTTCACCAACCATGCTTCCACCACCTGTGTGGAGGAGCAAAAGGAAGGTGGGATCAGCCATTTCTCACATAACCAGGTGCTCACAGCAACACTTTCCCCTGATGTCATTTCACTCAGAGCTTTTGGAGCTCTAATGTCTCATTCTGCCCCTATTTTAAAAGGACTTTCACTTGCCTGCCTGGCCACACAGAGCTCCTGCTGCACGGGAGGAAACTCCACTTTCACCGTACCTCAGGTCTTTGTTTTTCCCTCGGCTGCTGTGCTCTGTGCTCGTTCCTGCCGCTATGTACGTGGTCCTGTATCAAACGCAGAAACGGTAGGCCCTGTCCTCGGCAATCCCGTTAAAGATGGCTATTCCCTCACAGCTGGCAGCGGTTACCGTCTGCCTAAAGCAGATACTTCATCATTCTGTTGAAAATCACCTTGCACATTAAGCATGAAGGAATGCTAATTAATTCCTATCACACATGCTCCTATTGTCATTAGTGCCCAGGTGTGGGTAGAGAGTGTCTGTGGCAGCGATGGGATGGGCCGGGCAGGGCGGGAGCAGGGTGCAGAGGGCTGTGCGGCAGGGCGGGCTGTAACACGGAGGGGCTGTAGGGCAGTTCGGGCTGTGTGGCCAGTCGGGCTGTAACATGGAGGGGCTGTAGGGTAGGACAGACTGTAACACAGAAGGGCTGTACAGCGGTTCGGGCTGTGTGGCGGGGTGGGCTGTAACATGGAGAGCCTGGTAGGGTGGGATGGGCTGTAACACAGAGGGGCTGTAGGGCGGGACGGGCTGTAACATGGAGGGGCTGTAGGTGGGCTTCGGGCTGTAACATAGAGGGGCTGTAGGGCAGGACGGGCTACAGCCCGTAAAACGAAACTGTGTGGCCTGTCAGGCTGTAACATGGAGGGACTGTAGAGCGGGACGGGCTGGAACACGGAGGGGCTGTAGGGCGGGACGGGCTGTAACACGAAGCTGTGTGGCCTGTCGGGCTGTAACATGGAGGGGCTGTAGAGCGGGACGGGCTGTAACACGGAGGGGCTGTAGGGCGGTTCGGGCTGTGCGGCCGGGCGGGCGCGCTAGATGGCAGCATGGACGTGCCGTTGGGAGGGCGAGCGGGGCGGGGGCGAACCCGTCGCCGGAGCCCCGGGCCGCCTTCCCCGGCTGGGCTGCAAGGCGGCGGATGACTCCTCACCTTTAACAACCCCTTCTCCCCCTCCTCCCCCCCCTTTTTAAAAAAATCAATGATTTCACTTGTCTGCTGAATTTTGTGTGGTTGTGAGAGATGGAGGGTTGCACATTCTTTGTTCTCCCATGGATCTGTTAGGTTTCCTTAACTTTTTTTTTTTTTTTTAAAGAAAAACTTCATAGGAAGTGAATTCTTGCTCCTGTTGTTTTAACTCAGCCGGCAGCCAGAACAACACACAGCCGCTCGCTGACTTTCCCCCAAATACCAGTTTGAACCCATCACTCTCCCCCAGTTTCTTCTGCACCTGCAGACTAGAAAAACATGGGAAGTTGGAATGTCCTTGGTTTTTCTTAGCAACAACTAAAAACATCAGTATATTGTCAACATTTTTCTCATAGGAAATCCCATACTGAATCCAACAGTGCTGTTCTAACTACTGAGAAGAAAATTAGCTGTCCCAGCTGAAATCAGGACAGCTAACTAAAGATGACTTTATTTTTTACAATTAATTTACTTATAACTGCATATAGAGTGCTACACACTATCTTATGGACCCATGAAATGGAATTGATAGTGGGATTGTATGTTAATGTGTCAATATCTGCATATGTATGCTCTAAGTATCACCTGCTTGTGTGACAGAAGTCCTGATCTAATCTGCCTGACAGCAATGCAAGCACAGGCTAACTTAATTTTAGTTTTATCCTGAATGCATGGTATGCATGAAATCAGAATTTAGCCCAGGCTCTTTGCAAATAAGTGACCCTTTCTAGGTCCTGCTTTGGTCACAGAGCAATGGCCATTCCTTTTGTTCCAATGTCCAGAGCAGTGTTTGTGCACAGGCCCCAGGTGTTGCCCAGGAGATTGCAGGTTTAGTTTGAATAAGCAGTCACTGAGGCTGGGGCTCTGCTCTCAGACCCACACAGCAGACTGCTAAGTCTTCTGCAGCAGGTCTTCACCCAATGCACCTGGAGTCTCCTTGCCACTGGTCGCCTTTAAAATACAGGAATGAGCAATGCCCCTCTTCTTCACTTATTCTGCTGTTTCTCATGGCAATGCCTATTCAAAGAGCATCCACATAAGTGAGGGATTAGTGGGAGGCACAAAAGAGTGTTTCCTGAAAAGTGGTCAGGGTTTAGACTCTGTGTGTTTACTCTTATTTTGGACCGTGTTGTGCCTCATCCAGCACTGGGAGCAGTGGGGGCAGCCTGGCTCCTGCCCCTTCCCAGAGAGAGCTGGTTTCCCTGCCGTGATGGCAGTGGCACTGCCAGTGCCTCCCTGCTGCTGCAGCTGTGGGGCTGGTCCATGGGTGAGTGGACAGACAAGTGGGGCAAAGGGGAAGCCTAGGTAAAAGTCTTCACCCTTTAACTATGCTGGTATATATAAAGTTAAGTCCCAGGTTAGTGTAGCCAAAGTTGGAGATCCAAATTGCTTCTTCAGAAAGTGCTGCCCTTCCACAACATTGATCTTAACCTCCAAAAGACAAAGGAAATAATTGTGAAATTAGAGGAAACTCACCCCACTGCTACTGAGTGGGGTGAGTTTTTACTGAGAAAATCCATGTAGAAGAGCTCCAAAAACATAATTTAGATCCCAGAAGAGATGCACTGATCTTTTTCACAGTGATCTGTATGCATTTTACTCCAAAAGACAGCAAGTGGAAACAATTATTTTTCCCTCTTTTAGACCTCATTTAAAATGATTTGCTGAAAGATCAGTTGACTTGGTGGATGTGGATGAATTTGTGTGTAAGAGAAAGAAATGCTGTGGGTGTTAGTTCAAAGAGCCCTTCTTGTTACCTGGACTTTCCCAAATAGACAATCTGTTTATAGACTTCCCTCTGCCCCCGCCAGTGCATATTCAACAACCATATCCTATGCAATATATATAAAAGATAAATTTCATCAAACTGCTACAAGTGTAAATGCTTTAATATTCTAGCAGTGTGTAGTACACAGGGTGTATGATCATGATTAGTGTTGTTTCCCTCAAGGAACTGTTCCAACAGAAGCCAGCTTGGTGTGTGGGCAGAGCTGCTGACCAAGAAGACTGACCTACAGTAATTTTAGGAATGCCTTTGTCTTATGGTCCTGTCTGGCCTCATGTCAGACTCACTGACCCTGGTTGTAAGTGCCACTGGAGAAGTTGGTGTATTGAATCCCCTTCTCAGGTCTCTAGACACTTCCCTGGAATGGGTCTGACATGCATTACTAGAATGAACTGCTCAAAACTAGGAGTCCTATCACCAAAATAAAAAATAAGGATAGAAAAATGCCATGTAAAAGTGGATGGCAATACCAATATTCCATAGAGACAGAAGCAATAAATGAAAGTTGTGGGTGTTACTGACTATGCTACCAAATATTTTGATACCAATTAAAGTGTAGTGCCACTAGAGATGTTTTCATCACAATATGAGACAGAAGTACAAATACTGACTCAGAGAATGACAGTGGGGATATGAGCTTGTGCCACAACAGATGTATAACAGCGGAGAGGCATGTATAGCAGAATGATTCAGAAAAAACAGGCACAGGATTGCATGTTATGAAAATGACAGAAGTTGTGGTTTCTCCTGTGGGGACAGAAAAGTGTTTTACTACCGGCAGTCAGGCAGAAAAGGAAATTCAGTCTCAGCCTTTAGAAAAGTCCCAAGTGGCAAGGACTCATGGCAAGTCTAGATGGTTGCGATCCAGTGACTTAGGTCCAATTTTCTAGTGCAATACTTGTTTGGTTTGGTTTGATTTTATTCTTCCATAGTAAATCAAACACAGTCAGGTAAGAAAACCTCCAAGATGCCTTACCCAAAGAAATATGCTCTTGTGTATTTTGTTCAAAATGAGGTTTGTGGTCTGAAGCTCAAGACGTGGAAAGTCTTCTCTGTCTTCTGTCCATCTTACATGAACATAATCAAAAGAAAATTTAAGGGGTATGAATTAAATTTAGCTTCAAATGGACAGGCTTCCAGGGTACACTGGTAGAGGAAAAAGTATGTTCACATCAGCCTCTATGTTGTTCTCTTCACATAATACATCTAACAGTTCAATGCACAATGAATACTAGTTCTTCATTTGTGCCTACTGCTCTTACTGGTAAGATGAAAAAGCAACAGTGGGAACTGAAAACAGGAACAAACTATTGAACACAGGCATTCAGTGAATCCAGAAGGAAAATGAGAATTTTTTCATTAATATTTTAGCAAAACTGGATTCTTTCTCCAAATAAAACAATGCTGTAAAGTATCACAGATTCAACATCTGCTGGATCTTCATTAGTTTGTTATTGTTCAATTTCATTAAATTTTATCAGCAACAGTTAAAACTGAAGTAAAGAGAGGGCTTTTACTACAAATATCAACACCTTTGTGCAACAGAAACTTGGGCCTGTTTGCTGATGATCTTTGTGGTATTACTTTAAGATTAACTCTTACTGTTTCTTCTCTCTCCAGGTAGAAAAGTTGGTTGTTGTGAGCAGTAATTTTTGGTTGGTGATCCCAGGGCTCTCTTCCCTGCTGCACCTGGGTGACTTGGGGGAGTCATCAAACCTTTCATGCTTCAGCTCCCACCTGGGCAAATGGGGGCATCATTGTATTTTCCCCTTGGATATGGAGGTTAATGACACTGTTCAAGACTGGTTGTTGTATGTGCCCTGAGAACTGATGTGCACAAACCAAACAGGGAAATGTCAGTAGGAAGACAAAGTCCCACAGCAGTGATGTGTCCACTAAGACTGCACATAATGAAAGGCACAAATGCTTGTACAGCTATGCAGAGTCTGTATAAACTCCTCACACTTGTGTCTGAGAACTTGTTAAAGGTTGATCTACAGCTTTTTTTTTGTTTCCTCCTCAAATCCCCCTAACTGAATCAAACCAGCCTTAATCTTCTTTCCAATTGAACCTACAGATTATTAGAGACACTAGAGACTAGTAGAGACTAGTGTCTTCAAGAATCTCCAACACTAGAGACTTCATCTATAGCAAATATCCTTTCATTTATTACCCTAAAGAGCTATTTAGTGTCTAATAGGGGCAAGCAAATGATGACCTTTGCACTGAGGAACACCAATTTTCTTCATGTTATGAGCAGAGGAAAAGGAGGATGGACACATAGCCCTTCATGTCAGTCAGGCATGTAACAACCTCTCCCTCCTTTTTTATCTCTGCTATCTTCCTAGCACCAGAAATTCCAGAAATAGGGTTTTTAAGTAAGTTTTGATGGACTGAGATCTGGAGAGGTGAGACAAAAAAAAGGTGCCATGGGAGAGCAGGGAGAGAGGGTGACAAGTAGCTACCACTGGGTTGCTGAAGGTGGCGAAGTCAGTGGAGCAGAGTACCCCAAATAATGCCAAAGCATGACAGGATGAGGCGGCATGTCAGTCAAATCCCAGCATTATTAAGTTCAGGAAGGTTTGGTTCACTTAATATACAGGCAGTTGTAACTTGGAGAAATGGGGGTCATTAGGTGCAGGCAGTTCTCTCTAGACACTCTTAATTTCACTAGCAGGGTCTTATTTTGCCATGGTTTCCTCTTAGTTGGAAAAACCTGTGAGGTTCATGGGTGCTGCTGATGGAGTATCAAAACATTTGCTTTTGATTCCCGAAAATAGGGACAGAAGTTCAACTTTACTGAGCTGTGCAGCAGTGGTATATAAAGAAAAGTCAGAAAAGGAAAATAAGATGGTGCTTTAGTGTATTTGTACTCTGTGCACAACAATCTGCTTGCAAATCCACAACCACTAAAACATGCAAATACCTTAAAATAATGTGAAATCAAAAGAAATTTGAACTGACCTTGGCGCCTGGGAGTCAAGGAGGCAGCTGAAATGGAGAATGAGATAACACTATACAATTATTACTCCTTTTGCTAACTTTGTGCCTGGATGAAATAAATTCTCAGAACACTAGAGTTTTATTAACCGTTTACTGATAAGATGTCTGCTTGCTTCTCATTCAGCTGGGAGACAGTTGGTTTTTCATTGCCTGTCTTGAAACGTTGAACAGGTGAACTTACTATTTTTTATCGATATACCACCAGAGGCCTGAAGACCCTTTTCTCAATTCCTTCTGTTCTCAGAGTTGTGACAAATGCTGCTGTGCTGACTATGCACAGCCAGACATCTCAGGATCAGAGCTCATGGGCTCACACAGGGACAGGATTTTAAGAAACACTTGATACAGAAAACAACACTGGGCTGTCAGTAGGTGGTGTGCCAGCATGAGGTTGAGTAAGGCATAACGCACAGGAGTGAAGCCCTTTAGGTAAAGTATAGAATAAAAGTGATTCTGCCAATGAGACTGTAGAAACTCTTTGGTACCCCTTGCAAAAGCAGAAATAGAATTAGTGTCCTGGTTGACAAGGTAGCCCATGGAAGTACATTGTGTGCATGGGCACACATGGTTTCTAGTGTCATAATCCAGACCTGATCTGCATGTTAAAGGCTTTCATGCAGCACTCGCAGATCTCGTAGGCATGCTTCTAATAGGTAGAGCGTTGGACCACTTGGTTGAAGAGTCCTGTGTATGTGTCATAATCACATAAGTTAAATTCAGCTTGCTGCTTTGTAGAGCTGTCAGCCCGAATGCTCTTGAAATTAAGCTTTCACAGTTTGCCATCTGGGTCCTGTATGAAGGCAAAAATGTTTCCCATCTCTAGTACCACATATTAAGAGACAAGAATTGAAGTTTTCTATACACCTGCCAAACCCACATCTTGGTACCAATTATGGCCAAGAGTTTTCTTGGAAAAACATCCATATAACAAAATTAATCTTTCCGATAGAGCATTGGATGCATTTAGTTTAGAGTTACAGGTTATGCGTGACTAGAATTGCAAGTTTGTCTTCATAACCGTAGTTAAAAGTCTTGATCTCTTTACTTAGTTCTTGTTCTGGCAAGAATTCTGCTCACCTGAGTGGTCTGAAAGGCTAGAATCTTCAGTACTTAACCCTCCAATGTTAAGAAACATTTGTCACTGAGGTTTGATTCAATCTGGCTTGGTCCACAGGGGTGATTTTGAGCAACCTGAAGGAAAAATGTAAGGTGACTTTTCGACAGGAATGGCCTGTACCCAGTAAAGTAACAAACAGCATTTTGCTTTTTCTAAAGAGATATGATCAGTATGAGTTTTGTTCAGATTGCAAATGTTCTCCTGCTTTTAGTTTCCATTTCCATCCATAGTTGACAGTCTTTAGAAAGTCCATTCCTCCTTCTGTATTTGTGCCATAATGAACAGGCCTCAGTTTTATTTGGTTGTGTGACCAGATCTAAGTTTGTGAGATTGCAGGGAGATAAAGTCTCTTCACAGCCGTCCAACAATTCACCCCTAAGTTATGCACATGAGGAGGTGGCTGAAATGGAGCATGGGATCGCACCATGCAATTGCTGCTCCTTTTCCTAACTTTGTGCCTGGATGAAAGAAATTCTCAGAATATTAGTGTTTCATTACCATGACTACAAAAGGCAGCTAGATAGGAGGGTGGACACAGTCACTGGAGATCATTGGCGCAATACATTCCTGTTTCTATGATAGTAACATAGGTTTAATTCGGAGGGGTGAGCTGAAGTGTGTGCCTTGCTTCACTGCACGCTGTTATAGTCCCTCCATGTAGACCTTACAAACTGGAAAGCCCTTGGTGTAGATAGATGGGAGCCAGCTAAGAGTGGTTTTGTCTTATGTATGAGAAGTCACTTTTCTGGGTGCCAGTACACAGCACTGACACCTCTCTCTTTCTCTAACAGTGGTCTCATGTCCCCCCAGGGCTTTTCTAATGGCTGGTAGCCCTCTGCTTCAAGTAAGTGTTTGAATATACTGAAAACTTGGTGGTTACTGGGGTGTTATACACTTTACAATTGTATATAGGAGATATTTTAATAATTCTGAAAGGGATCTCTCAGTTGTTGGTTCCCCCCTCTCCCCTGTTTTTGTTTGTTTGTTTGTTTTGTTTTTAATTAAAGCTTGATATTGAATACCTGAACTGCAGCCCTAATAACTGATAATATCAGCAAACAGTTTCATGAGAAGAGCTACAGCTCTAGAGGTCTCCAACACATCAGTGATGGTTCTTACAGATAAATTTGCATCTGGTGGGAGCTGCATAAGTATTTAGTTGCATATTTGTGTCTTTGCTGGTGACTGCATATTAATAAGTACTTGTCCATTTATTAACAGGATCCTGTTTTAATTCAAAAGGAGAGAAAAAGCAACCAAGGTTTATGTGCTTAAACTAGCAGCAAAAAAACCATATAATCAGAGAGAGGAATCAGCTTGTGAATTAGTCCTTAATTTAAAACAAGCAACATCATTACATAATTATATTTTTAATTATTTGACTAATTATTGACTAATTGGCTATAACATGTGAAGGCAGTGATAACAAATCATGGCTTTGGGAAGTGTTTACTTTCAGGATCAGTAGATCACGTATTTGCACAAACAGTAATGCCAAATTTAAACATCTAGACTGCCTGAAAGCTGGGTATCATTGGTGAAAATAGGATGGGAATCTCAGTTTATTTCTTTATTCTTTCTTCTGCAGCATGTTATTAAAATCAAAGTGTAAATATTGGGAGAAATAGCAATTTTGATATGAAAATGAGTATGTTCTTTCAGAAATTATTAAGTTTAATTTTTTTCCATCCATTTCTGTATTTCTTCTAGAACCCTTGGTGGAGATAATATAAAACACTATAACACTATATTCTATCTCTTTTCTCTAGTGGAATATTTCACTGGGGTTATTATCACAACTATTTTGCTACGTTCAATGAAATTAACATTGATTTCGTTTGTTGATATCATATGGAGACTGCAACTGCGCTCTGCCTTATTACCAAATGAGCACAGTGTGCCCTTCAATATTTCTCTAAACTCTCAAATGCCTTGGAAATAATATGCTGGAGTGCTACCGAACTGTGACTGAAGCACCATTTGTGCAGAGTGTGACAGTGCACGAATGATATTCCACAATAAAAGTTCAAACTACATTAATCTTTCACAGAGGTTCATTGACTGGGAAGATGCTTCAAATACAAAATAAAGACACTGTGGCCCCACTTCAAATTATTTTGGAGTGATTCCTCTGTGTAAGTCCTTTAGAAATGTGTACATTAATTTCTCTGTTATGTACTTAAACATAACCAATGAGGAATTAAAAAATGTAATAAACGATTTTATTTCTGCAACCACCAACTTAACGTCTGCCTTTGCTGTAGAGAAGTCCCTCTTGGCAGTGGTATCATTAAGTACATAACGATAGGGAGTGTAATACACTTATTTTCATTCCTTGTGGATGATGTTGCATAACTCATTTTGTGGTTTTGCTTCTCTCTGCTATCTTGAATTACAGCCATTCCTGGTCAAAAAAGGGGGGGACGCTGATCACAGTTACTGGCTCTCTCTCTTCGTAAGATCCCAGTACAGGGAAGAGGAAACAGTGCTACCTAAAGGCAGTTTTAAAATTTTTGGAAGTTTAAGTTGCATTAGTTTTGGAAATAGAAAGAGTGACCTGTGAGACACCGTAAAATTTGGTGGTAGGAATATAGGATGGGGAGCTGGGCATGCCCTTTCACATTTTACTTCCCTCCTTGGTGAACTGGAGATAAGAAGGGCATTGCCCCAATGTCACACAGGCATTTGAGAATTAATCACTCAGTATCTGAACTTGTAGTAAAACTTCCTGAAAACTGGCAGTCAGCATCTAATCTTGACTTGAAGAACTAAATTAGTGGGGACAATATAGACCAAAGTGATGTGGCTGAGATCTGTCAGTAAGACTGTGCTGCTGTTGTTTATCAAAGGTGCAATTCTCCCAACTCATGATCCTGCAACATAAATTTCAGCCCATTTTTTCCTCCCCTGATTTCCATCATTTGTTTAGCTACAAAGCATTGAGGATTCTGTACTCCTTTGAAAGCCAAGATCTCATCTAAACTTATCAGTGTCTTCAGAGGCCAGAATTCACCTTTTGAGGCTATGATTTTGCTAGGAACAGGAAAGATAAACGCAGGTCCTGGAAAGAGCACATGCTCTTTGTGCAACAGTCCTTTGCTCAGCTGCTTGGTACCTGAACACGAAAACAGCCCCCAGGGACTGGTGGAATCCCATCCTCATCTTGGAGTAAAAATTGATTTATTTTTTCATTTATCAGCAAAGAAATTGCCTTCTTTGGCTGTGATGAACCAACCTTCTGACATCACATCGGTGATTAATTGCTTAAAACCAGAAGGGACTCCTATGAGCATCTAATCTGCCTTCTTGCATAACATAGACCTTTGGACATTCACTAAATAACTCACACTTGAAGGCCAGTGTATCCCCAAGGAAAACAACCAGTCCTGATTTTATTGCCAGAGCCCACCACAACTCTTAGCACATTTTCCAGTGGAGCTATCTGTTAACTATTTTGTCGTCTTTTCAATGTATGCTCTGTTATTTTTTTTTTTTTTACTTTGAATTTTTTGATCAAGATCTAATCAAAGAGCTTCCTCTATACCACCGGTGAGGTGGAGACTTTTTCAAGGTAATCTGGTTCCTGCTCCGGGAGTCTTAATATTTTTCTTTTGAATTGATGAGGATCTCTGAGTGACATAAACCATGAACCAGGCCTCTCCCCCTTCTTCTGGATGGCACAGGCAAGTTCCCTGTTTGTTCTCTCATGCTACAAGTCTTGCCCAGAAGCATGTCGTGGGACAAGAAGGCATGGTTTCAACAAAGGCAGGAAATGTCCCCTCCTGGTGTGTGACTTGCACGGTGGGGTACTCCTAGGGAAATGGGAACTGTGGGGTTGATTCCCTTCAGTCTGAAGTACAGTTCAGATTTTAGATCTCTTTGGGAACCTACCACCATGTTGCTATGCAAAGGCAGGGCATCACTTCTGCCACCACCTCCATCAGAAGAATATTTAGACTGCTGAGTCCTCTCTGAGGAGGTGGTGTTGTGAAGCTGCCCCAGGTTCCTGTGCAGACATGCTAGGAACCAAGCAGATCCATGTTTGGCATTCAGGAAGCGTAGAGGACCAAGGGGAGCAAAAGACATTTGATAAGCTGAATCACATTCCCCACAGACCAGCTGGGGAGCCTTTGCTCTTATATAGGCAGCCTGAATCATCAGACTGGGACCACGCTTTTATTTTTCAGGTGTTGTAACCCTTTAAAATAAAATGCTTTCAGTAGGTGGTTGGAACATCGTCCATATTGCTTTTCAAAATGCCAGCCCTCTGTTTGCATTAAAAATGGTGGTGGAGTGGTGCTGGGGTAATAATTATGGGATGTCTGGTAGTGCAAGAAGACTCTGGGGACCAGATGAAGGAAATCACAGAGGGAAAAGATAAAAGCAAGAGAATGCAACAGTTATGGATGCTTGCAGACAGGTTTGCCAATGCAGATGCTCTTCATGAAGCTGAGTCACTATTCCTGTCTGGACTTTTGCTTACCTATGAGTCTCAGTTATGGTATTTTATTGGTAAGGACCATCTCTGCCCACACTCTATAGAGTCAGCTGTATTTACTATGACAAACATTAATAAGCTACTGGGTGATGAGTAAATATTTAACAATATTTTTCTTTGCTTTGCTTTACATGCAAAATAAATATATTTGCAGAATATTCATTTTCCCTGGGTCTGGCAGCTTCCTAGAGTCTTTCACTTTTGACTTTTAGCAGATATGTTCATATGCTGCATCTACAAGGATGGTGACGCAATCTTTATGTTTTGCATATAGCAAACATTATGTTTCATCCCCCTTTGAGAAAATCCCTTTCTGAGGTTTAAGCTAAATGTGTTTCATCTTCGTATTCAGTATGGTTCTACTTATGCTGCAGCTTCCAAATTATTCTAACCCTCGTGTGCCTTTTTAGTAGGATTTTTCAAGGATTTTCAAGTTCTATTTTGCTCATAGTAAAATTTCTTGATGAGACAAAGGTGCTTCCTTTTAAGGATTAAAATAATTATACTTTTACCTTAATCAGTCTTCCTTGTGCTGTAGTCCACAAAATATACTACACTGCTGAAATCTTTGTTCTCTTAGATAAACCTTGTTTCCTCTACTATACCTGACTATCTGTCTACAGAAAGAAGGACATCAAGCAAACTATTCTGGACATGGTTTTAAAAAGGCCTTGTAGGAGGGATTTGCTCAAACTTCTGTGGAATTATTTCCCAGGACTATATTTATCCCTGCCACTGATAATTGCACTTTAACCTTCAACTTTTGAATTTGCTGCCTCTCTTCTTCTAAGTCTTCTTCATCAGAATCCTGTTGGCGGCAGTCTACTGATCCCCATGGATGTTCTGGTATTTACTGAGATTTCAAGTACCCAGAAGTCAAAGGCTTACTTATGCTGCATCAAAAAACATTATAAGGGGTTATAATGAAATGTCATCATCACAGAGAAGTGGTGAAAGACGTTGCAAATGAACTCCATTCATGGAGTAACCTGAAAAGTCTGTGAGAAAAAGGAGATCTGTCACAATGAGGAAAAGATTGTATGGGAAGGAGTGCTGTACTGACACCAAGGCTATGCAGATTCTAATATTTGAATAAAAAAATTCATAATCCCAATGATGAAGAAGATTGCACTGATGTGTTATACCTTAAGAGGGAACTGCACCCAATTTTATGGGTGATGGTGGTCAAGTTCCCCCCTCAAAAGTGTAATCAAGTAAGAAGGTCCTTGACAGCAGTCTGATTGGAAAATCTAAGAAATCTTTGGGTTAGTATCTTTGAATTATTTCAACTCAAATATAACAGACCTGGAATTGTATCTATATCCTTGATTGGACCACAAATTTAAAAACATGTCCATTGTATCTTTGTTAACTACCTAACTTTTATAAAAAGCAATTTGAAATTGTAGCATTAAACATCCATCTAATGATAATAAATATGATGCCAATACATCATGCTCTGTGCTTGACCTATACTGACAATATGTCTGTCGTGGAATAGAGGCCTCCTATTTTTCAGAAATAAAACAATAGTTTGGGGCAATTTGTAATTCACTCTAAAATACCGGTTTTTCACCAAATAACGTTTTATACATAATCTTTCTTAATTCTGTCATCAACAGATTAAACCAGCCTCTGTCCTCTGCAGTTTAACACTATGGTGTAACTAGTTAATAAGAGCTACTCAACTGCACTGCAACTTTTATTACATGGCAGAGTCATCCTGGTAAGTTCTACTATTCTTATCAGTTACTTCTAGCTCTTTGTTTTCTAAATCCTTCAGTTATCCCACATAATCGTGTCATAATCACGTCAGTAGGGAAGTGATAGATATCTGGCCCTTTGTTCTTTCCTCTCCCCTCTCTTCACACTCTACTCAGTAAATAGGAGCAGTGTGTGGTTACTCCTCAGCAAAATTCATGGATTTAACACAGAAAATCTTTGAGCTGCTCAGATGGAAGGTATGGCAATGCATCATGTACCTAAGTAGGACTTCTCTGCTGTGAATGCTGGTTAACAGACAGCAATACATTTTACAAAACACAGAATTGCCCCCAAATTGCTCACAACACTCCTGCTGCCACTGGAAGTATCCCCTATACATGCAGAGTGTCGAGTAAAACCAGCTACCAATAAAAATAATACAGTTCACCTTAGAAAAATCACATTATTGGAAAATAAAATATATTGAGATTGTGGTCTCCTGGATCAGGCTTTCTCCCAGAACAAAATCAATTCAAGTGTTTCAGTGAATAATAATTAGAAATACCATGAGAGACTCCAGTTCTCACTCTGTTTTTACTTAAGATTGTATGAGCTTTGGATTTGTTATCAAAACACTATTCCTCCCAAAACTATCTGTACCAGTATTTCTGTACAGCATTAAAAGTACAGAGGGAAGAAGGGGAATGTTACAAGCATGGATGTAGCCCCACTTAAATAATTCAAGGACTAGGACAGTACTCAGTGTGGTAGCAAGGAAATCTTCAGGTAACTCTGCATGCTCTTCAAAGTTTTGAGGTAAAATTCAACACTCAGTTACAAATACATAGCCTTCATCAAGGAGTGTGTGTGAATAACATGATCACAGGAAAGGCTGAAACTCTGCTTAGAGGAAATGCTTCGAGTGTTACATTCTGAGTTGTATTCTATGCTTTTTTCTAAAACAGTTTAATTGCAGAAAATTCAGGACTAAGGGGGAAATAGAGTTTAATGGGAACCAGGGGACCCTGCTTTCTTCATTCTCTTCTTTCACCTCCATTGCTAGTTTTTATACTTCATGACCCTGAAGAGTTTCATTTGATGCAATGATTTTTGTTCCAATTTTCTTTTGTAACTAAGTGTCATACTGAATCCAGGACTAGAAGATAATAATTGGAAATGTGACTATATTTGACTTATAAGATCATAGTTTAATGTGAAAAAATAGGGTTTCCTATTGCAATAATTTATCACAAATTATATTTTATCACATTATGCACTTTCAAATGATAATTTATCACAAGTTGTATTTGATTTAACTGTACACTTTCAAATTTGAAAGTATACTGTCCAGATATGCTGGGTCTTGAACTAAGATTTTTGTTAATGACCTACCTTTATGAAGTAAGTGTTTTCTGTCTCTGTTTTTGGCTTCTCCTCCCCACCCACCTCCCCAAGGGGAACAAAGCAAAATGATTGGTACTTCAGGTCTATTGTAAAGAAAGCAGGGAATATCACAGGGAAATTCTTTACACTAAAGAAGGAGAAGAACAAAGCTTTTGAACAAAAGACTTAAATTCCATCTGTCATTTCCACCCACTACTAAACCTACCAAAGACTGAACATTTATCCCACTGAGCTGAATATGCTGATATCTAACTGTGGTGCTATTGATCACTGCAGAGCATAGGCCAGGCTTTTTAGCTTTTTGAAATTGTTAACATAGATTTAAGTGCAACAGTGGAGGCATGAAGCCATGAATGTTTTATTGGAGTGCTCCAGATCATCTCTCAGCAGGTGAGTTCAGCGCCGTTCAGTGCCATCACTTAAAAGATTAACCTCCTATGCCTACAACAGCAATTACAACAGGAACTGCCTTATTAGGTAAAGCATATTAGAGAAATTGAAACTCTAACTCTATTGATAAATTCATTCAGTAAAGCTGACCTCACAGCTCCCAGGCTACATGGGAAAATCTGTAGTCTTTGTCCTTTCATGCATAGGAATCAGCAGGCTAATGAAGAATCAGTGAATATCCATGTGACTTAAAGAGTGTATTAAGAATGTGTCTGTTTTGCAAATGTCTAACCTTTCCAGGTACCACACAATCTTTGGGGTCTCGCTTTGATGATCAGGCTCAATAAGACGTAACACGTCCCTTCTCTTTCCTAG
This sequence comes from Caprimulgus europaeus, assembly GCA_907165065.1. The sequence continues at coordinate 37,530,625 of OU015525.1, forward strand.
GAGGAATTTGCTAAGAAATCACTTCTGAGGAAGCTCCTTGCAAAAGTCTTATATTATTCCTAAGCTTTGTTTTGAGCTTCATAATGCCCTGGTGTGTTGAGAAGGGGAAAACCCAGAGGAAGGGATTTTAGTATCCAAGTTTTCAAAAGCAGTGGTGAATTTTTATTTGTTACTCTTTTGTTCTTTGATCTACTTGAGTCCCCTCACAACCAGTTCTCAGAGAAGCATGATTTGTCTGGTCCTCCAGTCAAAACAGCATGAATCTGAAAGTGTTCAGTGCATCTGGAGACCAAGCCTATGATGTCTGAAGATGTAAAATAAGATATCACCATGGAAAATATAGGCCAGTGTGACTAGTCTTAGGAAACATGAAAAGTCAAAAGCCAAAGAAATCTCGGCCAAAGCTGAGAAACCTAAATGCCCAGTTCCTATTCTACAGATAGCCCCGTAAGATTATATTTTCTTATTGGCTTCAAACAAAAAAAGGCAACTAATTTTTCTCCCATGAAAATTGAAAATCCGTTATACAGGCTAAGGAAATAATTACTAGGCTGTGGAAATGAAATATTAGTTCCTGTCAGAGCTGCATATCAGCTGAAATTTTGACAGTAGTGGTCTTTGGGCTCACTCTGATGGGGAAGCTGTTGCTGCAGCTGGTCCAGAGTGCAAGGATCAGAGGGAAGTGGATGGGTTTCCATATAGACTGAGAATGTACCTATTTGGCTTACAGTGTTCCTAGTTGCAAATTTGGAGCATGCTGTTTGCTCCCCCTGCACTCTTCTTTGGTCTCTCCCCACAGGAAGAGAGCGAGTGGGAATATTGCCTGTCCCAGGTGATACATCTGTGGCTCTGAGGACTTCAGGTCTGCAGAATACTGGGTATGGGAACAGGGATATATGCCACTGACAACAGATGTCTCTTGTACTTCTCCCACCAACGTTTTTCAGATGCACTCAGAATATGCATGTGTGTATGTGTGTGCATGCGTGTGTAATGTTTGTGGGGAAAAAAAGAAAGACAAAAATCAAAATAGCTTATTGGAAAAGTCAGAGTGATGGAGTAAGATTTTTGGAAAAAATATTGTCTTGAAAGGTCAAATGAGGGCTCTGACTGACCACAAGACTGCAAAATACTGATGAAGTACAAGAGCCAAAAATGGGAAATATTTTAGCTACCCTTTTCAGTGACAAACCTGCACCATTCACACTTATTAAGTGTTTTTAAAACAAATTCCTTCTTCCAAATGCTTGTTGCTTTCAAAGGAAAATATACAAGTTGTTACTGTCACACATACGCTTCTCTCCAAGTTTTTATGTATGAATATCCTTTACCTTATGCCTTCAAGGAGATTTAAATTTGAACGGGTGACATGAATACACATGAAGTGCACATTACACCTGGGTCACACCTAAGTTGCTTATCATAAGGGAAAACTTCAGATGATAAGCTTTCTTTGAAAAAAAAAGTGTTTAGATGATCCATATGAGGTTAGAAGATTCCTTGGCAGAGGTGGCATGGGTAGCAAGACTGGGACAGAGATCAACATCATGACTGGGAGAAGGTGCTTGTGGGAATGGAGACAGGAGGAACTGGGGTGAAGACTTAGGTGATACAGTGGGTCTTTTCTCTTCATATAACTGATCTATCTCCCCTTAAGAGAAACGGGCCACTCTGACAGCAGGAAGAGGGTCTACATGTGAAGCTGTAGAGCAGGTATGTCAACATCTGATGAAAAGAGTTGTATGTTCTTGCCCTCCCATGGGCTTGCTGACTCCAGCTTTGCTCCATCAGCTCTGGTGGGGCTGATATATAAAGTGGTTCCTGTAAACTTTAAAGGAACTTTCAAAATCTCTTTCTGGGTCTGACAGTGTCTCTGCCTGTAGTGGCAGTAGGTCCTAAAATTCTGACAACTCTCTCTATTTGTGGCCTTGGGTTATTTGTCTTTTCACTGGTGTGACACAGAAAGTGTTAAGCAGATATTATGGCTCTAATGCTCAGTGTTATTACAGGAAACTTTTACTAGCTTCATTTTTTGTTACCAAGGACAAAAGTAGAACTTGTGTTTATAGAGGTCTTTAGGTGTTTAAGTTCCATTGAACTTAGTGGCACAGGATACCTAAATATGAATGTGGACATGGCCCATGAGTTTTAGTAGAAGTGAAAACCAAACCAAATCCTACCTGATTGGAGTTTCTGCTGTGACTATACTACTGTCACTTCAGTAATCTTGCCCACCTCTTTAGCACTTTGGGTTGCCAGAGTACAAAATACAGTGTCTTAAGTTCTGCACGTAACAGCAGAAGGGTTTAGAGGGCTTTCAAAAATGTTTCTCCTCCTCTCAGAAAACACCATGTATGTCTCTGGTTTATAAGGTGAAGCTATTCCCATAGTGTCTTGCTGGATTTGTGGTAGCATAAATGCCTTTTATAGTGCAGTGAACTGAAAAACTAGAGACATAACAAGTTATAGACCAGTCAAGCACTAGACTTCTCCCTGTAATTAATTTGCTAGGTATGAGAATTGCTGTTTGTGTAGGAAGATGTGTGACAGCCTCCATGTACCATGTGTCTAGTCAAACTTGTCCATGGTTGGTTTGTCTGGATATCAGAACATCTGAAGATTTTTCTTGGTACGCAGTCCCATTGCATGAATATATCTCTCTGCCTCATCAACTCCATCTCTTTTCAAACCTCGTCTTAAAACATCTCTTTTTTCCTTTGCCAATATCTTTTGATTTCTCTTTCCCCTGGTCATTTGCCTTATGACTGAATGGTTTAATTTATTCACCGTGCAATATCTTTATGACACTGTTTTCTGTAATTTATAGCAGATACAAGACAGTGGACAGTATTATTTGATTCCATAAAGGGCTTTAGGATGTCATCTGTACAAAAGATACTTATGAAATGAAGTTGTGAGTCTGCAAAAGACTTACGCAAATAGTTACATTAAAACTGATGGTGCTGCTTGTGTGAAGAAGTTTCCAGGTTGGACCTTAATATTTTGTACCTGGATACCCGAGAGTCCAAAGTTGATTGTCTTCTGAGAATCTTCTTGAGGAGCTATCTTTTCTGACAAGATGGTTGACTTAACAGTTGGTGTATTTATAGCACACTATAAGTTCAAGAAGATGCTATTTTATAGTCATGTTGGGTGATATTTACCCCAGCCAACTTCAGGTGTTCTGGAAAGGTGTGTAAATTGGAGGTTGGTCACTGTACAGTCAGGTGCCTTCAGGAGGCAAGCCAGAGCACAGGCGTTTGAAGCCTGTTTTTCCCCATGTACTTTATAGGAAGATCCTCCTAAAGTCTAATCTCCTTGCTGGCCACAAACAGATGCTTTCTGGAGGTTTACTAAGTCTCAGACAGGTGTGTCCTAGCTTGGGAGGATTTTTCTGTTACCTCATTAAAAAAAGCGCCACGTGCTTTAAATTTATTTTAGAACCAATGCTTTTAAAATTTATGGTTATTTTGTTTAATGTTAGATAGATCTGTTTTTAGAGTGGCTTTCTCTCCTGTTAGGTGTCCGGTGGGTATTTACCAGACCAGAATTACAGGAAAAAAAATAAAATTAACTCAGAGTTAGAGGAATAGAAAACCCCAAGACTCTGGGTTTTTCTTTGAGTGTCCTATCCATGTTAGACCAATCACAGCTGTGTTAAAATATTCCCTGCTGGCATATTTCTTGTCCCAGAATATCTTCAGTTCACTAGTCTCAAATTATGACATGTATCCCTGAATATGAAAGCTTTTGGCTGAGCCTGAATAAGCTTTCTGGTAAGACAGATGTTCACTCTTTGGATATGTAATAGAAAACCCATCCAATGTCTCATCAGTACAAAACTGATGATGTGATCCAACTTCAGGTGCTTTGTCTCCTGCAGAAACTTTGATATCTATTACCTGGAAAATGGCATTCTGATTTCAAATTGAATTCTAGACACTGATGGAGGCTAGGCCCTGATTCACTGACACCACCAAGTCTTTCCATTTGTTATCTCCTTGTTGGGGGTGAGGGGGTCTAGAAAGCATCAGAAAGAAGGAAATCCATCAGTTGCATTTTTTTCCTTTTTTTAAAAAAAATAAATTTTTCTTTTTCTTAATGTTTCCCTTGTCCTAAAGCCGACAAATGATTTTTCACTCTGCTGCATGATGGAGGAGCAACTCCATCCAAGCCCCAAACCAACTCCTTATCCTCACCCTTGCTTTCATGTCTCTGTTGTCTCACAGGTGACTTCCAGTGTCTCAGGACATCTTCTTAATCACACTGATTATGCTAGCCAAAATCCATCAGTGTGCTTCACAGGTTCAGGCTGGAGAGCTAGGAAGGAAAAATTAGCAGCTCAGAATAATAGATCAGACACTGTACAGACTTCCCATTTCCCTGACCAATGAGCCAGAGATTTTGTGAACCAGCTTTTGTGGATGGCATCGAGTGATCCGTGCAGTGACTGGCCTGTGGTCTGATTTTTTTTTTTTCCCATAGCTTCCTATTTTAAGATAACAAAGAAAAATAAAAAATAATTATTTACATTTTGAAGTAAAAATGTTGAGCAAAATGTGGTTTACTGAGGGTTAAGGAATGTTGTAATGTCCCTTAAAATGTCCTCTTCTGCAAGCAACAGTGACATCATGCGGCTCAGAAGGATGCTTTCGATGGGTGGACGTTTTTGTAGACTGTGTTAGGCCTGGCACAAGGATTATATCCAACCATGACATATAGGTAGTTTTTAGATAACTTTTAATGAATTCTCCTTTCACAATCACTTAGCTATGGAAGCTGAAGGAAAAGCCAATTTTTAACAATCTATGTACCTGTCAGGTGGTTAATTGTAAACTCATTTCGGAAGTGGTATATTTTGCTTCCCTGGAAAAAGAAGCTCAGTTTTTGAGCAATTCTGTGTGTGTCATCCAGCACAATCTCATTCAGCTATTCCTTAAAATAGCTCACTGAGGCAAGGAAAATAAGAAATATTTCAATTAGGAAATAAAAAGTACGATCATGGAACAGACTAATGTTTACTATAAATATTGCATTATCTTTTACACTCAAGTTTGGTTTCAGGGGATGGCTGGAAAGTAGGCTTGTAATTTGAAACAACAAGGCATTCAAATACACAAAGAAGGCAGAAAGCAGCTCTTCTTTCCTGGGTCAGACAAGGAGAAGGCAGCCCGTGTGAGGACAAGGCGGCCCATGACAGAAGAGGGGGTCCCGATCCCTTGCGCAGGTGTTCCCATGTGGAGCAGGGACAGCGCGCGCCCTGGCAGTGGGGACGCCGAGCAGTGTGGGTTCAGGAAGAGTGCGGCTGTGTGGCTCGTTGGAAACGAGCGCTAATAAGACTAATATACCACATGTTACCCACGCCATTCTACCGCTATCTGCTGTTCCAAGGAGAAAAGCAAAGTGGAGGAGAACAAAAGGGTGGGAGTGACAGGAAGAAGAAAAGAGGGTTGCTGCTGTAATCAGCATTTCACTGAACTGTGAATTTTAACAGGTTCTCTGTAGTTCAGATTGTTATTTTGTCCACTAGGTACCTGTACAAGATAATGATGACGGCTGACAGAATATTGCAGTACAGCCGAATTCTCAGGGACTTTAAAAATGGGTCTCTTGTTCAATATGCTTCAAACCTATATGATCACTGCTTAGTCATATTGCCACATTGTTTTTGATGCTACATTTAATTTTATGAATAAACTGGTTTCTAAATTGCTAACCAGTTGTCTGATTAGCTGCCACAGATACCATTTAATCTAAGTGCTCAAGTAAAGCGTAACTGCTGCTTTTATGGTATTATCAATACCCCTGTCATGTCTGTCTAACTGGCATTTATGCAACCTATATGCAAATAATAAAATTCCTTTAGAAATCATTGAAGAAAATTATGGGCATTTGTGTGTAAACCCAATGGTTATATTTAGTTTTTGTAAATAGTACATGCTACCCTATGACTTAATGGTTGGTTGAATTTTAATGCAAAATGTGACAAACTGTGAAGTATAGGAATAGAACACATATCTTTTGTTCTTTCTCTTCAGTTATCTACTCTTGCTTCCCTGAGAAATCAAGAGTATATTTTTTCCAGGTTTATTTTCCAGCCTCTGAGAAGGGCTTATTTTAGTATTTGTGGGGTGCAGTCTGAAAACGTGGATTTACCTTGCATTCAAAATGAACAACTAGAAGAAATTTAGATGCTGATTTTCTCGAGATCTGCAATTTGTTCTGTGAAAGCAAATACTCTAACCACCAATCATGGCTGTAAAGGGAAAGCTGGTCACTTGCAGCTACTGAAGTAGGTCTTGTCATCCTTATTTCGTAAGTAGAGACACAGAAAAATGAAGTCTCATTGTGCACTGGGAAAGTGGACAAAGCACAGTAACACAAAGATGATGAGCAGGTGCTCACACTGCCCAGACTAGATGCCTGTGATGTAAATTATTTACAGTTAATGAAAAGACAGAGAAGCTCCTCAGAGGACCACTCAGAGTTATCCCTGTGCAGCCTGGTAGAATAAATACTTTCTGATCTCATACTCTGTTGGCAGCTTTTTCATAGTTTAGGGTTAAGGGACATTGAAACAAGACACAAGAACTGAACAGCAGACATAAACTGTAATAAATACCACAGGTTGGTCAGAGCAGATGCAGCCTTGATGGTGGTTGGGCAGCATCACAGGAGGGCAGCTGCTCCCCGTTACAGGATGTGGAGTGTGTTGTGAAGCAGCAAGAGTTAATGTGAAGAATATCCCCTCCCCTCCCTCTGTATTAAATCTGTGCTTGCCAGCAATTACAGTTCTCAGTTTCTCAGATGTACCTCTGGTCTTGCTTGCTGAAGGTCAAAATATTGTCACCACATGGTAGTGAGCAATGTGTGTTAGCTTGTACGGTTGTTTGTTGCGGGGGTGCTTGCTTTTTGCACAGCATAAAACGGCTAAATGTGATGTTTTGCCTACTTTCGGCTACAGCTTTTGTACTTGCTCTATATGGTTACCTGAGTTGTTTTCCATCTGTTTCCTCACATCACTTTCAACTGGCTTAATCCTACTGCCTGATTGTGGCACCTTCCATGATGCAGTGTAATTAACCACAGGCAACTATTCAATATATTAGAGATGAAAGCAACGTAGCGTGTTTTTTCTGTCTTCGTCACATCTGAAGGCCAAGAAAACAGCTTTATTCTCTCCAAAGCTTCTCTACCATTCTTTGGTAGAATATTTTTAGAAGGCCTTGCAGGTATACAGATATACCTAGGACACCTTGCAATGGTATTGCTTCGGTCCCATAACCAGCCTCTCCACGCTACAAAGAGGGGAATGTTGGCAACTGGTTAATATGTAGCAGAGGAAATTAAATGCCTCTGACAGTAATTGCCTGCAGAAAATTCAGAAGATGAGATAGCAACAACACAACAGACACGAAATAACTAGATTAAGAGCACAATAGCCATATGTCAACATTATATTAAGAAAACAGTGCTTAAAATGGTGAGGTCAGAACCTTTGCCAAGAGCCTGACATGTGGTTGCCAAACTAGTTTTGTTGGAAAAAGTAGTGTATAGATAAGGTGCAAAAATCAGCCTCTCCTCCAGACCCTATGATTTGAAGTCTTGGTGTATCCAACTGAGATCGATTACTGCAATTCATGAGGAGTATTAATGGAGGAGGGAAATGTTAAAAATGAAAACCAACTCTTTTTCCATTCCTCTGTCGACTTAGAACTAAATGTTGCTAATAAAGCAAGACATACTTGGCTAACAAAGTAATTTTTTCTCTATGTAAATCTTAACTTTGTTTTGTATTATGATCTCCCACTCTCTACAACTAGCTTGAGTAATAAACTGCTAGTTTAAATTAAAAATAAATTTCATTTTTGGTTGTGCGTTTCTGACAAGACTGAGGTTGCTTATATCTAAGGAGGTTGTTTTGTTTCAGGCCTCCCTTCTTACATTTCATTTAAAAATGGTGAATTCTGCTATTCAGTCAAAAATATGCAACTCTAGGAAGCGTGAATATAGAGGCAACTACCATAATACCATTTTCAGAACAAAGATATAGACTCTAAGTTTTGGTATCACAGGGTGTTACATATACCTATCAGTTAACTTCTCTAAAATTTTGGTGTATTGGTACATTTTTTTTTTTAATATTAGTACCCAACAAGATTATCCTTCCTGTAAAGGTTCAGTCTGAACATCAGAAAACATTTTTTTCACTGTAAGAGTGACCGAGCACTGGCACAGGTTGCCCAGAGAAGTTGTGGAGTCTACATCCTTAGAGATATTCAGAAGCCATCTGGAGATGGTCCTGGGAAACCAGCTCTGGGTGGCCCTGTTTGAGCAGGGGGTTTGGACTAGATGACCTCCAGAGGTCCCTTCCCACCCCAGCCGTTCTGTAAAGAGGTGACACTATCACACAAAGGTTCTGTTAACAATCCTTTATTATTTGAGGAACCTCTGGTATATGCCTTCCATGTAATCTCTATTGTGTTGATAAATGCAGATAAATAGGTAGCCTTCCATAAGGTGCCATAGTTAAATAGTTTAGCCTGTTTATTCTAGCTGAAAACCAGAAAAAAAACCCCCTCAGTGAGTATAGGATATCTGGGTCCAGATTTAACCAGATCTACTTTAGGTCTTTTAAAGGTAAAACTGTCAGCAAAATATCACACCCCAAACTGACACAGTTATACCAGTGTGAATTTTCATATGTAGGCCAACTCTTGCTCTACTATATGTAAAATGAATTACAGGCTGCAGTCAAATTTCCTTAAGAAAAATAATTATCAGAAACCTCTGCTGTCAGATTTGGCAGTGCAGGAGCTACACGGGTGCACAGGCTTATTTAGTCCCATTTTCAGAGGCCCATCTTCAGAGCAAGGTTACCCCGTGTGAGAGTGAGGCATCACTAGGAAGTTTGCCCTGCTGCTGCCTATTTATTTAGGATATTTAACTCTGTGTACCACTTGACCATTCTTGTGAGGACTGGATATTAGTCCACGAGCATCCCAGTAGCACAAATGATATTCTCTGTCTGCACTGTCTTCTTTGCAGGTGCTGCTGCAGTGGTACCACCTGGCCTTCCAGCAGCCACATCTTGAGGTGGATACTTTGAATATGTGTGTAATAGTACGTTTTGCCTACTGTACAACACAAAAACTGTGTAATTTTGAACCCAGCACTCTGTGTTCTTTTTTCTTCACCGTCTGTTTTCAAAGGCATTTGCTTCATATCAGCCTTTTGTAAATACAGAATTATACCTTTTTGCACACCCCCTCCCCGCACCCCCAGTGAAGTCACTGCCTAATTAACTGACTATAAGATCTGGGGCTTTGTGAGAAAAACAGAGGATTCATTATAATTCAAAGCTTGGCATTATTGCAATGTAGGAAAAAACCATTTTTTTCATTGGTTAAATTATCACTTACTCAATTTCATCTATCTTATTAAAAGCTAAGTCAGAACAGCCTGTTGCTTAAATGAACATACCTCCCCATGAATATGTTGTTTTGATTCCATGGTTCTTTTTTTGTTAAATCTGTTTATGAGCTGAAGGAAGTGAAAGACAAGTGGAAAAAATTAACAGTTGATATTTCTAGTTCTGACTAGATACTGCTACATGTTTAATATTAAGTTGATTTTAGATTTACAAATAATCTTGATATGTATGCAGTACTGAAATGGTAAATACTCCCTTGCTGGGTAAGGCTCAATAAAAATAACAGTGAATGTAATGTTTAATAGTAGCTATTTTTTAAAAAGGTTTTCTTGTCTTTGAAATACATAGGTCACTACTTGGTTCAATAAAGGCTCACTGTAATCAGTGGTACACACTCATAAGGAGTCAGTGTTCAAATTCAAGCCATGTTAAGGCTTTCTCTTGTTTAAAATCCATCCATTAGATTAGGTGGAAGGGTCGTAAAGCATTCTGTGAAATCAGGCGCTGATATATCACTCTTGAAGGGTGTTAATTTGGTTCTCCAGTTCTGATTTGTTTGGAAGAACATATTAATTGCTTGTTAGACAGAATTAAACCATTTTGTGATACAAAAAAAAAGGGTGGGGAGGAGGTGGGAAAAGAAAAAAGATAAAATGGAATTGCTGAGAATAAAAAGCTGAATCTTTGCAGAACGTTAATTCTGATTACAGCAGCTTGCTTTACAAAAGGCAGAACAGAATGATTCTGTCTTTTTGGATCTTTGAACAGCTCTGAGAAACAAAAGCTGATACTGCTGAGAGATGAGAAACAGAGAGAACTTTATTCCCTGCCAAAAAAATATTCTTAAGGTCATAGTATTATGTGGTCTGCCTCAGCACCTCTCCTGGCTCACAACTCAAGCAGTCAGGGAAATTATTTCAGAAAAAGGTATTTCACTTGAAAGCAAAAGTGCTTGGGTCTGTTGCAGCTGCAGAGATATGATTGTACATGGGGCCTGATCCTGTATCTCCTGAGCCAGGGCAGAGTCCCATTTAAGTTAATGGAGCCTAACTTCAGCATCAGGATATACATGGATTGAGTCAAGAACAGTCGTAGCTACCAGGAACCCAGACAGAGAGGTCTCTTAAAAATGAGATTCTGCTGTGACAGTGTCCATTTTAAAATAGCAGCCATTTCAAGGAGGTATGTAGGTTCATGCTCTGCATGTGACACAATTGTAGAGAAGACAGTGACTGCAAAGGCAACAAAGTGAAGGGTCATGCTCTCGTAAGGTGGGTTTTTTAAGAAAAATCATGGCGCTGAATAAATTTTCTAGAAACTTATATAGAACTAATGCAAAACCACATAGAACATAACAAACCCATATTCCCACAGTAGAATTGTAAACATTGTTTTAAAAATGCCAGGGCAAGGCTGTCCCTCTCTACTAAATTGTCTGACATGTTCTCATGAGGGCTACCACTTCTGTCATGTATTACTCAAGTTTATATATGTGTGAGAGGTGGATGCTGGAGGAAGGACCCACCTGTTCACATGAGCCTGTCCTTGTGCCTTGTGTTTGAAAAAGAAGTTCCCAGTGTGATTAGCGCAGTGAGGGGCAGCAACCTTCACAGGAAATCTTAGGGAATAAGGTGTTGCCTTGAGGCAGGTCATATGAAGCAGAGAAGTGATTTGGATTCTTTTCTACAATAGTAGTTGATTTCTAGTGTATTGTGTCAATATTATACCAATCTTTTACACAACGGGTAGATGAAAAGAAAGCAAGTGTCTATATCTACCTGCAAACCTACCAAGTACCTAGCCATTTGTAGGGCTTGATTATTGAATTAACTGAGCCTCAAAATTTGCCATTCCATTTTTTTTTAAGGTTTTCTATTTGCTTGGTAGTTATTTTATTCCTTGTAAGGTGATTTTTCTCTGTAAGTTTTTATTTTCCTTTTGTTTAGTTCGAATCTTTGGCTTCTTAGAACATGTTATGTTTAAAGCTGAAAGGCTGTTAATTGGCTTTTGTTGATAATGTCAGTTTGCAGTGTTGCTCTCAAATGCATGTGAAGAATCCACTTTGGAGTTTTATGGATTTGGTATTTGTATTCAATAGACTTTACAGAGTTTGAATATCATGGGGATCCCTTCTGAATCTGAAATATATGTGCATAGATACAAAACTTATTTTTTGCAGTGGCCTTACCATATCTTGGCTCTCTGCTTTGACTGCTTCAATCCTTATGTCTCCAACAAAGAGCAAGCTTTGATATCTTAGAAACATCAATGGGAGGCTTCCTTTGTGTAATTTCCTTTTGTATGCCTTAAAACTAGTGATTCAAACCTTCTGCTTTGTTGCTAACAAGGGTATGTTTTCCTCTTTCCTCCTGAACCCTTTAGGAGCCTACCAAATCTTTTGTTTTCTCTGCCTGCTGTATTTCTACTGTATCCTCATCTCCGATCTCTCTGAGACAGGAGCTGTCACTTGAGCTTGACGTTGTCACTGCCAGTCACTTGATCTTGGCTATGAGTCCACTCATGGTACTAAATGAAAAAAAAATAAAAAATGAACCTCTAAACCCCACACATCTCCTTTATTAGGCCTGGTCTTACCCTTAGGTAAGATAATTCTTGGGGTTTTTTGGGGTGGGGTTTTTTTTAAGGCATTTGAGATATTTATGCTTTAGGAATGATATGTATTGGCTGTAAAGGATAGCTACTAATTTACATCACCAGGTTTAAATTAAAGTGATTGGCTCAAGCACAAATACTGAAATTTCTCGATTGAAGGCAATAAACTAACTTTTGGCTTTTTCTGAATTTGTGTAACTTTGTTTGTGAGATAAAGGTCATCCAATTTTTCAGATTCACTTGTCTAAACTTGTTTTGTCCATCTGTTTTTGTCCTGGCATGCACACCAGTAAATCTTTCATGTAAGTGCTGTTTCATTGTTCTTCCAGAACACTGAGGATGAACACTCAGGAATATTATTAGTCTCAAAATAGAATTGTTCTCCTTTTCTCTAAACAGGAAAATATCCATTAGCAAGACTGATAAGGATGTGAAGTCCATATCAAAATAATGATCCTTTATTTGTTAGTAATCAAGATAAAATATGACTTCATTTTAAAAATGGTACCTAAGATACAATGAAACAACAGAGATGTAAATAATTAAAAATATTTTAACATCAATGTTTGTTCTTTTTAGCCTTTTTTGTTTAAATTTCTGAGGGACTCATTCATAACCATGTTCAGATTTGGCCACAATTTTGTGGGCATATATTTCAGCACTTTGCAGAGAAGCAAATTGCTTAAGCTTTTATATATTTATAAATTATATATGAATTCTAAATGTTGTATACTTTTACACTATAAAAAACAAATAGCCCTTGCTATTGTCAGCCCAATGGGTAGGTGGAAATAGTGTCTGTTGATTCAAGGTTTTGGAATCAGATTCTATTTAAGTTTGTTAAATTACAGAAGAGTATCATTGAGATATGACTGTCAGAGGCTTACATTTTGTTTCAGAGAAAACTGAAAACAGGAATGGCTTAAATTATTAGAAACTAATGACAGAGTTTCTCACAGTGTGGGTGAGCAACAAACAAAGAAAGAGATAAGGTAGAACAAAATGCTTCAGAAATGTTGCAGTTTTCTGGCAGTAATGATTTTGTACCTATGATGGGGAAAGACGGTGACCCTGTTGTCACAGGAAATGGTCACCACAGGAGCAGTGAATATGACTTTCAAGTAGGATGGGCTAGGTCAGGGTTTAACCCGAGGTGGCACATGACTATGATGATGACAGGCAAAAATAGTTCAGCAGGGCATGGCACGGATGTCATGAATGACTTACCTTCCCCTGGCAGCAGCCCTGCTACCCTGCAGAGTTTCAGCTCATGCCACAACACAAGGCACAGCAGAACCTGACTGGAGCTAGTGCTGTCAATTCCTTTGGCGAAATGCTAGTTGGCTTGAAAAGGTATTGCTCTTTTCTAAATAAATAATTATGTTGAATAACTGCTGTTGCATATCAGCTTTTGTCGTGACGTGAAGGAAACTTTCTCTCTAGGCTGCCTCTGTGAATTGTTCTCTGGAAAGCAGTCAACTAAGAACCAAAAGGGGCATGTAAAAAACCATAATACTGGGACAAGATTGAGGTAAAGACAAGCAAAAGACAAGTTAATGCATCAAAATTATTTGTGTAATGCAGCAGCAACAATTTTACATAATTTCCACAGGAGAAAACATGGCCTGCAAATTTTTCTTTTCCATGTCAATTAGCTTTCCTCATGCTTCACCAAATGCCTTTAGCAGCACCTAGAATTATTGTGATAATGGAAGTTTAACTTGGCAAGAGGCAGCAGAACTCAGTCAAGGCCAGAATAATGAAACAAACCCTTCACACTGACAAGGGAGAGAACACTGTCTCTCTTTGACTCCTGGACTGCAGCACACAAATGTTCATGCCTCCTCCTCATTTGAAGTTATGGATTGTATTTTACAGGCTGCATCAGCCTGAACAGATTGTCCTGCAGTCAGATCGAGATAAAATAGTCTGAATTCTTGACTATATGGACACTGCTACTATGTATCTCCAGTTTTCCTTGAACATCTTTTCTTTTTTCACCTAGTTGGTTAGAAAATAACACTTTGCCATTTGTTCAATGTTTTGGGTTGGCTGGTGCCTGCTCAAGCCACTGGGTCTGCCCAGGCTGTGTGTGCCCGGGATGGCAGCTGGGCATACACAGCTTAACTCTAAAGGTACTGTGACAGGATATATTGGTGTGACTATATTTGCATAGTGGATTTGAGATAATCCATGTTCATCATCTCTCTTGTACCTGCATTATAGAAGAATCAGGAGCAGAAATATGTCAGTCCTAGATGTGGGCACCAGTTCACATGCTGTTATCTTTCCATTGCTACTCTAAGTGGAAAAATTTCACCGTATGCTGCTCTTAAGACTACCTTCAAACAGTGGCCAGAACAAAATTTTGTCTAGGTAGACCTTTTCGGTTTGCCATATTCAGGCCTTGCCATGCCAAGGGATTGTTACATACCAGAATGAGTTTTACGGATATTGCACTAGCAAGAATCCCTTCAAAAAATCAAATGAGAATGATACTGCCTCTCATTTTGCTTATAATGGAACACAATGCTCAAGTCTCATATTGTAAATACTTCGAATTGAATCCTCAGCTGCTGCAAATTGTCTCCTCTCTGCATAGGAATAGCATTTCTGTGTGCCAGTACTCCCAGTGGCTTCTATGGGAGCTCTTCACACTGAGCATTCGCAAAAGCAAACCTGCAGCAAATGAGCCTGACCTGAGTGTGTTAGTGAGCAGAGACAGATCTTACCACAAACCAGAGAAAATTTTATTTGAACTCTGTGCCCCTTGTAACTCTTTCTTTGCAATCCTCAATATGTTTTTGCATTTAGGGACTGAAGAGACCTTCTGTAGCTGTGCTAACACATGTCAGTTCCCTTGGGTTAGACTAAAAAGCTGTTTGGCCCAGTAAAATTCCTCACAGCTGTTAATCAAAGATTGTGTTGGATGAGGGGCATGCCCCATATGTCAGAGGGTACTGAGTTCACATGTTGATAGGGTTTCACATTTTAATTTTGCTCTCTAAATCCACAAATAACAAAGACAAAACTGCAAAACTCTCATGGCAGAACGATTGCAAATAAAGCAAATTATGATTGATTTTGGTTTGACAGCTGAGTATTATTTAGCCTACCTAACCCAGGAGCACATAAATATTCACCAGAGAAATGAGTGACCTGTCTCCTCTTTTGCCTTGTAAAATCATTTTGGCTACAGTTCTGCAAAGACAAGTACATGCTCAGCTTTCAGTATGAGGAGTGTGATTAAAAGTAGCATTATCTCTTCCTGAACAAAGCTGACTACATATGCTGGGGTATCAACACACATCCGAACACACTGTTGAGTTACACCACCTCTACAAGCAATGGCACCCATCCTCTGCAAATTGTAGTTGGTCGTGTGTGTTCTCTAGTCTCCAACCGCTGACAAAGTCAAATGCATTATTAAAACCGTTTTTATTAAGATTTAAGTTGAGTTGCATTACCTCTCAATGCTGTTTCAAACTTTGATTTCATGGTTTTGCAAAAATTTAAACGATCTTTTCCCAGGATACCAATATATGTTATAAAGTGTTTCAGATTAATGGAAGATATTTTCTCTCCTTTTAGGGCCAGTTCCTTTTACAAGTAATTCAGAAGGTTACTTACTGTAGAATGACAACAACAAATCTGAACTACTGATTTATACCAACCAAGGCTCATAAAACCCAAAAGACCTTTAATTATTAACAAGAGACATATTCTTCTGAGTAAAACAAAATTATGAATGTGCCTGTGTAGCAGTGTATGAGTTAATTCAGACTGACTTGTAAATGAGAACTATCTTGGGTGAATGAGGAAGGCAAAAGCAAACCTAAAGCTCTCTGTGAGGTTGACACTGGTCGTACCGAACAAGCCCTCTTTCAAAAGCCAGTGGCCTTTCCCTCCAGTGTCATGGCTTAACAAGGTACTGACAGCACAGGTAGGTTTAAAAATTGCCTTAGGTTTGAGAGAAAAGTATGAACACACCCAGTGTATTGGAAGCAAGTATTCTGAAGATTGCTCACAAGCTTTGTTGGAACATGTCTAGCTCTCTGCAGAATGTAAATACCAACAGTCAAGCCAAGCCTATGTTTTCTGAAGGAAGTCACACATATCATTACCCTACACTGACTTCCATCTTGGGATCCTTCCCTTAGCCCTACTGATAAATGAGAAAGGTGGAGCCACTCCACTGGTCAGGGTATCATAAATTTTCAAGGTTGTCTTGAAAAATTTTACATGCAGTGTTTAGAATTAAGTAAGTAATTGTAAATGCAGCAATGTGCTGTACATCCTTTCTTTTAATTCCCTTAAACTTCAGTGTGAACGGTAGTGGTGGTGGCTACCATTTGTGCACGAGGACGGATGGTTAGAAATGACTCAGACAGAAAGGGGAAAAAAAAAAAAAATGTCCTTCCCTAACTTTCTTTCCAAACCTAAGAACACTTATTTGTGTAGTTTAATTTAATTTATGTATCTAACTGTGATCTCATGGAGTCATCTGAATGAATCCTGTGAGCACAATTAAAAGGTTTTATTTCCATTCTTCTTTTTCCTAATCACAAAATTATGTCCAATAAAAAAGAAACAAGATTTTAAATATTTAGGAGCTGAGTTTGGACTGGCAATGCACACAAAGTTTATAGGCCAAAGTTTTCAAATATTCTGCCTAATTTTGCATTCCAGATTTGCCTCTTCCATAAAAAAGTCACTATACTTTTTGTTGTTAATAGGAAACACAGGCACTCGGCAGTTTTAAGTCAAACCATTTTTGTGCAAATATCAGATCCAAATATGAGTCCTATCACTTAATTATTTCTGAGTCTTGCTTTAAATGTCCAAGATTATACCCCTGAAGATTCCTGCTGAGGATATTACTCTGGAGCACCTAGCTTTGGGGGTTTAACGACTCCCCAAGGCCTGCAGCTCTTCCCTGGATGCTGAGAACATTCTCCTTCCTGGCACAGCCTGTGGAGCTGCTCTGTTCCCAGCCCATACCTTGGCACAACAATGATCCAGCAAGATTCTTTTTGGCAACGCTTGGCTCCTTCTCTGTGGTAACAGCAGGTGCCTACTGAAATGCTGTAAAGCTTCTCCATGCAGGGCTTAACCCCCTTTTTTAGATCAAAGCTGCAAGACTAAGGTGGGCCTGGGAGCTTGCCACCAGGTGCTGCGTTTGAAAGATTTGGCCCAATCTTCAACCGATCACTCTGGAATTGCAGATTTCTGCTTCTGCTTTTAAAATGAGTGCTCACGTTTGTGTGCTACACACACTACAAAATCTTTCATTAAATTTGTTTTATTACCTTTATATATGGTATAAACTGCAGAATATTTTACAGTCTCTATATTAAATTCATCAAAGGTAGAAGCAGTTGGAATTTAAGCAGGTTGCATTACATTCCCTACATGGACATGAGGTTACCAGTGTAGAAGTTAAAAGTGCTCTTACTACTGTACACTTTGTATCCTTAACCTTTTAACATGATAAGAATAAAAGAGACAATACATTACAGGAGGGCAAAAGGGGAATGAAAAAGATTTTACATGAGTTACAATGAGGAATGAATTGATGGCTTAAGCTCAAACATGAGAGCTATGGATTCCTACCCTGAATTTAAGGATATGGCTTTTGACAGGTTGCTGAGAGCCAGATTTTTACAAATTCCTGCAGTTTTTCCACTTAATTATTGTCAGATCACTTAGATGACTAAATGCACCCATAAGCTGAGAAGGTAAATGCTAACACACTGTATTTGGTGCCTGCAACATTACACGGCAGCTAATCATCAGAATTCAGATTTAAGTCATGCTCTCTGTTATAAGAAGTATTGTAAAGAATCTGTCGTGTTTGATTTCTTAAAAAAGAAAAGGCTAAGTCTGTGCACATGCTAGTGTTAATGAAGTACTCTGTTTATTTTAGTGGAAATCTGTTGTATTGCCGTTAAAAATAACTATAATTCTGATGTTATAAACCAGAACATTCTTTAGGCTTTAATACAAAGGGCTTGGCTCAAACTCTCTACAGGTAAATAAAACAAGCTAAGGCGTTTTCTTAAGTTTACAGTGGAAATCGTAATCAAAGAGAGGAGGAGGAGGAGGGTACTTGCCATTTTAAGCTTTTAGCTAGTGGTTACTCATCTTGATCCACAGCTTTGAGACTTTAGCTCCAAGTCACCCATGTGCCAGGCTTTTCAGATCAGGGGACACCACGATCATCAGGCAATAAGGCAACCTGTGGTGTCCATGTCAGTGCCTTAAGCTGATGCTATTCTGTGTTAACCAGCATTAACCAGCCTGGAGACGTGATCCAGCTCTCCAACTCCATAGCTGCATACTATGAGCACTGATTGGCAGAGTCAGACCCTTGGAGCTTTGAATGACTGTCTTACTAGCCAAAGAAACTGAAAAGTTTTATGAAACATGAGAAAGTATCTTCCATTTTTTTTACTGCTGAGTGGATTTAGCTTCTCCTCCAAGGCAATAGCAATCAAAGATTTCAACAGTCATGAGGATCAGCCTTGATCCTACTGAGCCTTACTTAAAGAAGGAATCTTAATTCATGCACGTCCCAGTGACTTTGATGGAACTGCTCACATGTGTAAGAGTCTGCAGGATCAGCAACCCTTAACTAACAAGGGAGTTATGTAAAACTGAATGGCATCTGTAAATAAACACAACACTACAGACCCTGGTGTTCTGCTCTGCTCCTTTTGGACACACTATCCTATCTTTGCTGAGGCAAAGTCTTCCCTGCTCTCTTTACATCACACAGATGGGATCAAAAAGCTGAAGAACTGCTTTTTCATGATGGGAACCCATCACAGGAGCATTGCTATTAGTCTTTGCTAGCCATCAATGTCTGGAAATTTCACAGTCAAGTTGCTAGTGATTGTATTGAAAAGGTTTGTGTGTGGGTGGTTGAAAATATGGTGCTTGGCCTCTGGTGCCAAACTCTCAGGCAATATCAGCTGTCTTTACACAAGTGATGAGGCAGAATATGTTACTTTAAGTTTAATATTCAGAACTTTGTCTGTCTTGCTGTCAAAAAGATATACATATGTAGGGGATTGCTGACTACAGAAAGTGCATAATTAAATACCTCAGCATTGAAGAAGACGTCATGTAGTTTTCATGGGGAAAGGTGGTGTGAAGTGGTTCTTTCATTATTTACATTTAAATTAGTCTCCTCAAATGCTATATGCTGATATATATATATGTATATATCAGCAATTTGTTGCTATAACAGTAGTACCTTAATTTTAGATTCTCTGGATGTATGTTTGACTTTCCTCTGTTTTATTATAAGTACACAGATAGTCAGATGCTTAGCTTTTCCCCCGCACACTTATTAGAAACTTTCCTCTTTGTTTTTAACTCATTGTATTACAAAACATTATTAAAACATAGGAGAATTTAAACTGCTGAATTCTATCCCTGCTTTTGCTGGTGCTTCGTTTTGTATTATGAAATTAAGTCATTTGTAGTTTAAATGTTGAGAAAAAGGGGAGCAGATTTGAAAAGGAGACAGGGAACCAAGGGAGAAAGGAAATCCTGAAGAGAGAGTGGGAAAACCCTTGAAATCAATTCAGTGTAGCAAAAGAAGGCTAAGGGTGAAAATATGTCATGATGTATTGGACACTGGTCATAGTAAAGGTGAATGTCAAGGAGAACAGGGGGAGGGAATGTTGTGTATTTTGCAAGCCGTTACATTTGCATCGATGTATGTCTTCAACGATGCTCATTTTGTTATCTTCTTTTCTTTTATAATGCTTGTGAAAGCTGGCAATACCCTTCAAAGGACTTTCAACACGTGGCTGCCAGGACATCTTCTGGGCTACAACTTAGTCTTGGATGTAGGAAAGAGGTGAAATAGTGATTGTTTGTGCTTTCTCTGGGAAGGGCTTGTGGTTTATTCTACCTGTGAATATCCGTCTTTGAATGTTTATAATTTTTGTCAATTTTTAGTCCAGAGTGCTCCTCTCCCCTTGGTACCATGTTTACCCATGCTTTGCAGTTATGGCCCCTGAGCTGCTTAAACAAACAAAACAGGCATTTTCCCTCATATTTTCTTAACTATTTTAGTTTATTTTAATGAAGTGTCAGAAAAAATTCACTAAAAACCATAGACCTGTCCCTTCAGGATTTAGTGTAAGCCTACAGAAAAGTTTATCAGTGGGTAGTTGGCAAAACGGATAATATATATGTATTTAAAGGTAAACTGTTCTTTATTTCTCTCTGCAGCAAACCATATTGCTGATTAACCACTGCTTTCATAAACTACAAGTGGGCCATTTAAGCTGTTTCACTGATGGTTAATGTACTGTATTGTGCTCCCTCTTTCTACAGTACCTCGCTAGTGTTTTGTTTTTATTAGAAATTCACCTATCCTTGTCTACTGAGGAGGAAAGAAATTACACTATAGAGCCCTACAACCCATAAAATGGCAGAGATGCCTAAATAAGACTGGCCTGAAACGGAAACCTCCGTCTGCCTGCACTGTAATGAAATGCATGACTACAGGAGATAATAATAATTGCAGCAATAGCTCGTTACAGCTCCCAGATGATTTGGTGCTGTCAGGAGTGCACTGTCCTCTGACATCCCAAGAGGCGAGCAGCATCACTGACTGCAGTCCCTGATTGGTGTAGTGAAATATTGCTGGCAAAAATTAAAAGGTCTTGGTGTCAAAATAATTCATGATATGCATATCTTCCATTCTGATGAAACGGCTGATATCCGGATTAGCAAGATAATAAAACTGATCAGGCTACAGTTAAACAATTTAAGCTGGAGAGCTGTTCATTTTGTAGGTGTCACTTGTCAGATCAAGGGGTCAGAGCGGGATGAAAGGCTCTCCCCAGTAACCTTCTGATGATTTGGATCTGGAATGTTCTTCATGATTTGTCCAAAGTTTTCATCACTGTGCTGCCGGGTAGCATTACTGCGGCAGCCTCTGTTCTGACATTCAAATCCTGGGAATGACAGGTTATTAGGAGAAGAGAACTGGCTGTACATACATTAAGCCCCGTATCTTTGACCTGTAATTTGAACTGATAGTGATATTGTAATTGAGTGAGTTAAAAAAGGAATTTTTTATTAAAACACAGGAAGATGAAGAAAACGTTTATTTTCAGGGGATTTATGGGTTCATAAAATAAGCTTTTTTAATGACGATTTATTTTACAGCTCTTGAAATGCTGAGCTGTGTGATTACTATTTCTCTTATGGAACAGTTATTTAAAATAACGTAGCTTCCCATATATTTCCAACCTATTTGTCAGTACCCAAGCCTGTGCAGATGGAGAGATATCTGTTTCATATGGGAGTTCGTGTATTTGAATAGTTCAAGGATTATCCCAATAAAATGGACCTAGGAAAATATTGCACCTAGTTAATGCTCATTGCTTCAGAGACCCCTAATGTCCTTTCTTGACACCTTATTGCAGGCTATTATTATACAATGGCTCTTCAGTCATATGGTTATAGGGAGTGGGGCAGAGCTGGGCTATCAGGGTAATTGACTCCCGTGCACAGCAGTGTTACACACTTGAGTAACTAATTTAATGGAATGTGTTTTCGTGTTCTCCCACACAGCCCTGCCCCGGCATAATTCTCCTCTCGAGGCCCCAGCAATTCGGGACAGGTGAAGAGTGGCACAAGGGCTCTTGATTTCTCAAAGACGGGGCCAGAGCCAGCTCCTGTGGTAAATCTGCTGCTAGCAAAACTAATGCCACTCAAACCAGTAAATTAATCTGGGTTATGAAGAACTCACTGCTCCTGATGAAACCAGGCCTCCAATGCTTGAGTGACAATTTTTGTTGTTGCTGATTGTTATTGTTTGTGACTGTAGCTTTTTGTTAAACAGTGCAGCAGTAATGGTTTGGCATAGGTAAAGCACTTAAATGACCCGTTGATAGCAGGAATCAGGCTGGACGTCTGTTTAGTGCAGAGCTCTGCACCTGTGTGAAAAGTCCCATTCCCTTGAAGCCCAAAGGAATCTTGCACTATTTCACTGTGAGCTGGTCCTCGCACAGATTCAGGCAGAGGCTTTAATTTTTTTCTGGCATTTGGGAAAATGAAGAAAAGAAGAGATGACCAGCTTTCTAAAAACAAATCACAAAGGACAGTGATGGTTTGTTGATGCCACTTTTTGCTTCTGAAACGTTACTAGAGGTGCAGTGAACTGAGGAACAAAAATCACTATCAACAAGTATCTCTGTTTCCCATTTACAATGGTATAACTGTTATCTAAATATTTGCTCATATCATAGATGTTAATAGAGTATACTTTACTGCTGTGGGTTTATTCGCTGTTAATTTTCACAAGCAAGATTACTGATCACTGAGAGATTATGGGTTCACTGAAGTTACATGATGGCTCCTTCTAACTAAAGGGTACCAGGTCTGGTATTCACATACCAATCTTTTTTTAAAATCAGAAGCCAAATCCTACAGATTTGTGCAATATTTTTTTGTCTGATAATTGTTCTCCTGACTTAATTTGATATACAGATATTTAAGTAGATTCAAAAGAAAATACTTCACAGAAGACTTTTACTTATTTATCCCCCCACAAGCATAACTACCTCTTCTTTTGCTTGCAAATACAGTTCTCAAGTGAATATTGATGCTTATATAATTAAATAATTGATCCTTAAAGCATAATATCATTATAAGAATATTTACATAACTATATTAAAAAAGGTTTCCAGAATGCAAATTTTATGGCACATTTTTCAGAGGTATTTGTGTATGCTTGTCCTTACAGTTGGGCCAAGTACAACAGAAATTTGTGGGCTTACTCTCATGAGCATATATTTTCATGACTAAACCTGTAGGGTCTCCCTAATGCAGCCTCCCTAGGCTACAGTGAATGATATGATGGTCTTTAGCCATAAACCCTTTGTAGTTTTGGAAGGACATATTGTTCAGACCCTGTAAGTAGTTTTGCTTTGCTCTATGCCATTAAGATATATGCACAGTTTGCTTTTATGTTGTTTGCTGCCATTTAATTACTGATGCATCAAGATGATCATCCCAACTCAATTAAGCTAAAATTAATGGTTATTTTAGGGTTTTTCAAGTCAGCTGAAGATTTTATATTTTGTTACCTTCTCAATGCACCAAGTATGCTCATCACTGAAACTGAAGGACTGTGTGCTTTGATGGACTGCCAGATGTAACCTTTCTTTACTTGCTAGTTTAAAAGTTTGAACTGATGGAAATTAGTGCAGGGGTTATTTGTCTGCCATATAAACCAGAATAGTTTAGGAAGGTCTTTAATGAAGCTCAGGGGCAGTTTCACCTGCTCCTTCTCTCAGGTGCAGAAAGTCATCATTAGATATGTCATCATTGGTAGACCATTTACATTTGTGGAGGTTTTGGTAGAGATAGTCAGAGCTAACTATTGTGAATGTCTTTCTAATTGCAACATAAAAGCCCTATCAGATTTCTTAGTTTTTCTCCCTGTTAAGAATCAGGTCACAAAGAACTCAAATTTTTTCCTTGTTGTCCTGGTTTTTGCTAGGATGGGGTTAATTTTCTTCTTAGTAGCTAGAAAGCACTGTGTTTTGGTTTCAGTGAGGATTGTTATGAGAAGAATGTTGATAGCTACAAGGACACCATGCTTGGGCAGTTTGCAAGAGGAAAGGACTGGAAGGGAGGAGTGGAGAAAAAAAAGGTAGTAATTAAAACCCAGAACTGACACTTGGATATGCCAATACAATATTCCATATCATATTACGTCATGTTTAGTATATTAAGCAGGGCTGACTGGAAAGGGGGAATTCTCTTGGGAATAGCTGGGGCTCGCTTTTCTGGGATTGCGATTTTGGTTTCAGGGTTCCTTTTTGCTTCTTCGGGATTGTTATCAGCAGGTGGTGAGCAATTGTACTCTGCATCACTCATATACATATAGTTGTTATAATTATTACTCTTATTTTATTTTTACTCTAATTATTAAATTGTTCTTATCTCAACTTACAAGTCTCCTGACCTTTACCCCTCTAATTTTCACCCCAATTCCCTGGGTGGGGGGGGTGGGGAGGCTGTGAGTGGCTGTGTCTTGTTTGACTGCCAGCTAAGTTAAACTACCACACTTGTGTAATACAGTTTTGTTTAAAAATATATGGCATGCCATGCTCTGATTTTTTGCCCTTTCATAGGGATTGCCTGGTGGCTGGCTTTCCATAACTTTAAACATAATAAGAAAAAGGCAATTTGCTTTTGGGGAAAAGCTGTTGAAAATCTTCAAATTTGTACAACAATCGATAGGATATTTTCCCTGTTTATCACAAATTTGCACATCAGTTCAAGTGCATTCCTGATAGAGGCCAGATGAAGGGAGAGGCTGGGAAAGGCCCGGACTTTGGATCACTTCCATTATACAGTACAGTACAAACTAGATTTCATCTCTTAAATTCCAATGAAATCCAAATTGCTTGATTTCAATAAACACGTTTGATTCTAATTTATTTCTCATACACAGTATGTAAACATAGGTGTCCAACTAGTTAGAAAACAGTAGATACTAACTGAATTTTATATATAATATATATTGGTTGGGAATAGATGTTTATATTTGACTCTACTTTGATATGCAATTCAACCAGCCTGTAATGAGGACAGATCACTTTTTTGCCCTTCCATTATCTTTCTTATGTCATAGGCTTTTATGTGAGTCTGCACACACAAGCTATAAAGAAGCAAGAAGACATGCAAAACAGTGGGAGATCAGTTGGTTACATACTTAAAAAAATATGAATTTATTGTTTCCACATTAGCTGTACATTTTGGGGGTACCTAAGGAATGACTCGGTAGCTTAGCTTATTTGATTCCCTTACAGATTTTATGTCTTTACCCCATTTTAATTTTTCATTAGAATATAATAATAGCCACAGGAAAAAATGATTTGGTCTGTGATCTATTTCATTATGTTCTCATCATAAGGGGAGAATCTGAAGTGGGAGAGCATCACTAATTTTTCGGCACAGTAATTTATTCTACAGTATTTAAATGTTGTAATTTTCACACTGAGGCACATGCTGCCACATCTATCGTCCCCTGGACCAGTCTCTGTCTTGCTCTTTCCTTTTCATCTGTTTTGTTTTTGCATTTTTTTTCATAAATTCGACAGATGGCCTCTTGATGAATCCTTGATAATACTGTCATGTAAAGCAGCTAAGACTAGAAATCATCTCCCAACAATTTTTCATTGCAAAGAGAAAATTGAAGGCAGACAAACATCGCTAAGTCCATAACAACAGCAACAAAATATCCACTTCATGTAAATAAAGAGGACAAGCTTTCCTTATAATGCTCAAACACTAATGCCAGTATCCTTTAAAGCCTCTGGATTTTTTTATGCTACATTTAATTCGTCTTTCAAGCCTTGGGTTTGTTTAGTATTTTGTTGGTTTCATATTCAGAAACATTTTCCCAGCTCTTAATGTGTTCTCCCTCCTCCTTAGTCCCCCTCCTTTTTGGTCTTTATAATTGTGGATCAGGTGAAGTTTGCTTCCCCTCATTTCAAGGTCATGCACCACTAGGACCATTTTCCTGACTCAGAGGGCACGTAATTTCACAGCCGTGTACTCCTCATTAATCCACCCTGAGTGGGTGCTCAGGAAGTTCCAGATCACAGATTTGTTTTTGTCGTGTTCTCTGACTCAGTGCTTCACAAAAGGATTAGATTAACCCCTTTTGATTGTATTTATATCTTACTGCATCATGATAGAAATAAAGTGATTTCTTCTCTCCACGTAACCTTCCCACCCCTTCCACCTCTGCGCTGAGGACCCACAGAATTTCTTTTCAAATAGGCTTCAGTTAGCTAAGGTGAAGTTTGTGGCAGACAAATTATTTGTTTTCTCTTTCCTCTCTTAATTCAGCTTTAATGCATGAATCTCTTCTTTCCCATTTGCAGAGACTTGTTTATTAACTTTGAACGGTTTCTGTTTGACTGGAAACTGTTGCAGTCCACTGGCTCTGAATCTGGTCTCATCTGGATCTGAATTGTCCTGGATCCAGACAAAGAAGAAAACAACAACAACAAAAAAAGATGAAACAGTGACTACTGGAGGGGATCCACCCCTTCCCCCTTGGTATAGTGCCCCAGCCAACTGCGTCAGCTGGACCCCTTCACTCGGGAGCTCTCTTCTACCTCCATTTGTTGGCCAGCTTCTTCTTGGTGCCTGCTGGTGGAAGGGATCCCCTGCTTGCTGCTCCAGGTGGGAACTGGCCCCCAGGTGGGGTCTGTGTTCACTGTTTCAGTGCCCCCAGGAGCAGGGAACTAGTCCTGCTGGGGGGCTCCGCAGGGTCTTACATCCCTGTGCCTCAGCTGCCCTATAACAAGACACAAAGCAGGTGGGAGCTGCGGAAAGTATTTTTAAATGGAGGTGAGCTGCTGCATTTAGCATCTTAAGGCAGCAAGGTTTGGTATTCAGAGCAACCCACTGACAGATCCTGAGCTGGCACAAACTGTAGTGTAATTACTTAATATTGGTTCTTCTTTCCTCTGTCAGTAGTAGGAAGTGAAATGTGTAAGTTTTATAAAGCCATTTTTAAATCCTTCAGGTAGGATTGGATTTGAGACACTCACAAATGTAGGTGTCCACATATCAGCTTCATGTCCCAGATGCCATTACAGTCAGTGGAGCCTATGGGGTTACTGAGCAGACCAGCTGTAGGTGGGCAGCTCACAAACTTAACTACATCTCCACTTCTTGTAATGAGAGTTTAGGTCAGTGGTACACTTGTAAACACCTAAATTCAGGTGCCTTCATCTCAGTATGAGTCTGTCCTTAGTGTTCTTGTTCTGAACTTATCTTGAAAATGTAACCTATATTAGGAACACATACACTTAGTTTGTGATATCTCTTCTTATTAATCTGAATAACTGTGTTTCCTATGGAGATAGCTGTAAGTGAATCAAGAATGGAGCACCCTAACTCTATTGGTTAAAATTAAAGTGGCTAGGAGTCCCAGATTCACCAAGGCTGTCATTGAAATGGATTAGATTCAAGCTGGATGTTGGGGTAAGAGGATGCTGAAAATTACCACTGGAATTACCACAGAAACTCCAGAGTTTCAGAATGGAAAACAGGAGAGGAAGGGTGAAGAAAAGGTTTGGCCAGCTGAGAGGAAGAAGGAACTGAAAGGCAATGCAGAAAAGGGTAAAGGAAGACAGGGATACAAAACTGAAATTAATTTGCAGTCATTGGTCAGACAAACAAAACTGAGCACCTTGGGGGTTGATGGGCTTTGCCCATCAGCTAACTGGTGAGACCTACTGTGTGCAGGTTCTTAACTGGCCTCAACTAGGCCACACCAGGGAGGGCTGAATCATTATGCTTCATTTTGTATTTGAGATGTGTTAGGTGTGCACATGCCATTGGTCTCTGTGATGGCCAGAAAGGGATAACTTATTACATCCTGAGAGTGCAATTATTTATTATTTTATATTGAAACCTGCAAAACAGGGTGGGGAAATGCCTAGTCAAAACTGTAGAAAGTTCTCAGAATGCCTCCCTGCTTCAGCTCTCTCTGGCCTTCCTTGTGGCTTCATCGATATACCCAGTTTTGGACTCCCCAATATAAGTAAGACATCAGTAAACTGGAGCAAATTCAGCAGAGGGCCATTGAGATGGTCAGGGACTGGAGCACTTGTCCTGTGAATAGAGACTAAGGGAACTAGGCTTATTCAGCCTTGAGAGGAGACTGCTTCAGGGGGACCTAACAAAAGTGTGCCAGAACCAATGAGATGGTTATAAAAAAGTTGGAGCCAGGCTTTTACAGCAGTGTGTGGTGGAAGGACAAAAGACAATGGACAGAAACTGAAACAAGGAAAGTTGTGTCCAAGAGAATACAAGAAAAAAACTGTTTCACCATGAGAACAGTGAAGCAGTGGAAGAAGATACACAGAGTGTGCTACCTCCTCACTTGGATGTTTACAAGATCTGTCAAGATAAAGCTTTGAGTAACATCATCTGATCTCATATCTGAGCATGCTTTAGGAAGGATGACCCTGGCTGGAGGGAAATCCCTACCTTGTTCCAATCTCCCTAAAGCAGTGGAGAGAAGCTTTCATTTTCTGCAGCTTTGAGTCTAAGGTGGCACAGATAGAAGGTATGATCCCAGCTGGATCTTCTTTTACCTTTTACCCTTGGGAAAGTCTGTCTCGGTACTGGTCCTGAGATAATGTTCTAAGGAACCACAGCAGAGTTTGTCCTTGTGGGCTGTGCCCAAAAGTGGCTGCCCTTCTGGAGGCTCCTACCC
The DNA here is from genome assembly GCA_907165065.1 of Caprimulgus europaeus. The sequence continues at coordinate 37,558,953 of OU015525.1, forward strand.
CCAAAAGGCGTGTACCCTCAGATGCTGCAATTTATTCTGCAGAGAGAGCACAAAAGAAGCTTTTCCTGGATATAAAGCTATGGAAATTTCAGACTATTTTTTTATGGCTTCTCTGGGTTTTTTTAAGAGAAGAAGGAAAGTCTCGGGTGATACTGAGAGGAAGACTTGCTCCCAGCTGGGTCCTTTATCATGCTGAGTGCCATTCACTACGGTGCAGATGACTGTTGACTTCTTTCCATGAGGCAGGATAATTTTGGACTACCTGTGGGGTATGCAAGCTTATAAAAAAATAACTACATAAGAGTCACTTGTTTTGCATGGGAGGGGACACTACACTGCAGTAACTCTGCAGCTGAGCTGACTGCAGTACACGCAGTTGCATCCTAGCTCAATTTAAACTAGCTCTCCTGGATGCATCTGGTGGCATAAAACAGAGAGCTCCTTGCAGGCTGTAAAGCCTTTCTGAGGAACTCAGCAAACACTGGGGCATTTAGTCCCACTGATTTCTGTGCCACATGAGCTACCATGTTCCCAGGACCCATACAGTGAATACAGTTGTCTTTGCCCAAGCTGCAACAAATGCAGTATCCGTATATGTTAAAACAATGTTCCTTTTAAACTGTGATTTAACAGTACTCCCTTTGCTATAGGAATTCTTTTTCTCTTTGCTTCTCCATCCTGATCAGAAGCCTAGTTTCTTTTATTGGAATCAGAGAGAGAAAAAGCCATGACAAGAACATGTCCAGCATTTAAACGATGTAATGAGAGAAAAGAGCAGAGCAGAGCTGTGTGGAGAAACCAGCCTTCTCCCTTGCATGAGGCAGCTGCTCAGAAAACCGAAATTTGCTTGGAGATACTGAAATTGGAATTGTTGCTTACATTGCCACTTCTGTGTGCCTTTAGAGCTACAACATTTGATAACATTTTTTGCTATGAGCAGAGTTTGCTTTTCCAATGGGATGAAATACTAGTAGTTGTAGGTAGATAGGGCCCTGTAGAGGGTGACATCTGTGACTCACAGGTGTTTTTTCCTTAGCCATTATGCCAATATTTTAGACATAAAAGGAAGGCACAAGATTTCTTAGGAAAGTTTTTCTATTACATTGGCCCAAGTACCAAAGACATGAAAAGATTTGCAAAAATATTGGTGCGAAGGAAAAAAGCAAGAAAATTCCAAAGTGATCATTAGGCACAGTGCAAAATTAACCATTTAAATGTGACTTAGATGCTGTTTCCATAGTAAACATGATCAGTATTAATTGCAGTTTCTCTGAGTTTGCAGTTTCTCTGAGTTTCATAGAGTGTACAAACTTGCAGCAGATAGGACTCGTACTGGACTAGGCAAGGTGCAAACAGAGGGCTCTACTCATAGAGCTTGGCACCACCTTCCACCACAGAACCTAAGGCCAAACTTGGACTCCAGCTCCTTGCTCACTTGCCACCCATATATCCAATGCATTTAACTATTTGATGTATCCTCTGATTGTATAGCATAACATATACCACATTCCTTAAATAGTCATTTTCTGTTAGACTAGACCTGGATTCAGACCAAAGCAAGTGTGGAGGGACTTGTACCAGCTCAGGGAGACACTTGCACTAGGTCAGTGCTCCAATGGACCTAAGGTGTAAGAGAGGCCTTAGCATCCATTCAGTGTGATGATACTTGGGAATTCCCTTCAGAAGTATCAAACTCTTCTCAGGCTTTGCAGAGGGGACATAGCCACCTCTCAGTGTTCTGGATTCGTTCTGGATAGGATAGTACTAAAGTGCCTAAGTCTTCTTCAATGGATTTGGTCCATGAAACTTAAATCCATCCACTCAGCTTTGCTCAGTGAAACTGTGATTAAAGCTGGAGGTGTGGTTACTGTCTAGCTGAAGCTGGGAGGTTAATAATTGAAGAAGAATAGTATGCTTGTTAATAACTGGGGATCAATAATGGAGGCAGAATGGATATGTCTGGTGTGGATTTTGTAAATGGTACATCTATATAGACGACCACTGACTATGAAGAGATGACATCCATACCACTAGTGAGTTTAAAGTTCTCGTACTTTAAGTAATACAATTGAGCTCTAGAAAGCTTTTTATAGTATGAAGTGGCCAAATACTAAGTAAATCCAAGCAAAGAGTAATTAGTCAGAGAGCTTCCAACTCACAAAAAATGATACTTAAGATGCACAAAGAGAGTCCTTCAGCCAGTGGTGAAGCTGTTTCAGCTTGATTTCTTGCTGTATGGGGCAACAGGGAGCCTGGCAGAGGGTGATGGGGGTTGGCAGAATGCAGCCCACTTGGAGGAAGGGATATGGGAGCATCCTGTGTCTCACCCCATTGATGCTAGTGGCTTTAGGCTCCTGTCTTGTGATGAATGTGAGAGCAGTGAGTAGCCTGATACAACATCAGCAGTTGCTGCTTGCTTATCACCTCTCGTACAAGGCCTCAGTAAGGAGGAGATATAAAAGAGTGTGATGCCCCAAAATATTGGTTCTGGTATTAATTTTAACGATAAAAAACCTTCATATAGAAAGATGAAGTTAGTTTGTGTTTTCTTTCCCATGGTCCCTTTCAGTTTTCTGCTGCATTTTTTCACACAGGCATCTTCTTTATGTGGCATTTGTTCCCAGGCTTTTTTGCTACAAACAGGAAGGAAGGGACATCATTATGGGCACCAGTTGCGCTTTGGAAAAAAACCAAAGGCTTGGGAAATTCCTTTTCCCCATTGAACAGAAGCAAAGTAGGTGCTATTGCTTGAAGTAGTTTAGGGGGTGAAATGGATTTCTGCTTTGCAGGCTCTCTGGGGGTCACACTCTTTCTGCTGTGGGAATGAGTGAGCTGCAGGCATTGCTGCAGTCCAAATCTCAGTCACTTCTTGGATCTAGTGTTTCTTCACCAGTGGTCAGAGCTCAGCCAGGGCACACATGGAGTGAAGCGATCCTGGACCCTGCTCCACAGTCGCAGCTGTACACAAGGGGTGGCACAGTCGCCTTCTGGCACCCTGAAAACTTCTTTTCTTTCCTCTTTTTTTTTTTTTTTTTTTTTTTAAGCACTTAAGCCCAACTGCTAATGGAATTTCATGATTTTAAATAATTTACATTTCCATCTGGTTTGAAAAACACCAGGTGGAGATTGCAGATTAGGATGAGTCTAAGTGGAAGGAAATGTTTGTTTAAAATATTAAAGCTAAAAACAAACATTTATGTGAACCACATTTTTGTTGTCCATTGTGCTGTGTTCTTGTATCTTCTCTGCCATCACTTTAAATGTGCAAATAGTATTTTGCTTTTAATTATATGTTTTGCACATGTTACTTATCATTGTGGTCAAGGGAGAAGTGGGGTACAGGAACGAAGGAGAGCCCATACCGAAGGGTGCAGGAATCAGGGATTGAAGGATTTCTTCAACATGCTCATTTGATCATTACATTTGTTCCTTTCTGCTTTTCTACTGGTCTTGGTAACTTGCTTACTTGGAGGTGGAAATAAATTTGAAGCTAGGTTACGCAAAGGTAATTTTAAAGGAAAACATGCAGCTCCCAAAGACTGATGATAGTTTTGTTGTGGTAAAGACAGAAGGTTTGCTGGTGCACAATCCAAACCACTCACAAGGACAAGAACTTTCCTTCTCCCTCACTCGCCAGCTGGCAAGCTTTTATTTAAAATGGGGGATACTGAGCAGTCATTTGTAAAACTGATTCTAATACTTGATCCTTGGCTGCAAGTTCCTTGTTGTACTTTCCCAAGTACAACATGCAAACATGAACCCACAGCAAGGAGCAATTCTAACAGCACTGTTCCCAAAGCTGCTGTTCCACCTTTTCCCCTGTATTTTGAAATATTTTGTTTTATGAAAACACATCTGATTGATAGACATTTTAAACCCTGCCCTTCTCCCCTAGCTAAAATCCTTGTATTTCAGTTCTCTGGAAATGGAATGCTTTTCATTTTGTAGAATACAGTAGAAGCTGAAGAGGCATTTTGGTGGGTATGTGACGTGATTCAAAATCACACATAAACTGTAATGATAGCATGTAAGGCTAAAACTTGCCTTTGCTTACAAAACTCCAGGTACAATATCACGGAAATGATCAGGGAAAACCATGATTAACACAGAGATAAATTGCATGAGGAAAGCTGTATTTAAACCAAATAAATCAAATGTAGACCAACATTGTTCATACTTGCAAATTCCTGATTCAGAGATGCCAATTGCTCAGACAGAACCACTTCTACCAGCCTGTAGTCTGAGACTGATTTACTCACCACGAGTAAAACAACTACTCCAGCTGCTCTGAGCTCTATCCAAAGATGGTCATGCTGCTGAAGTTAGATAGTCCACGTTTTCACCATTCAGAGTTCTGTTAGGACATGAAAACTCTTTGCTTCTTTGATCATATTTGAAAAAAATAGAAATAGAACATTGGGTTTTGGTCCATGTACTGTGAAGTATTGCTCTAAGACACTACCAGACAACTGAGGAGTGAGGTAGACGTTGAAACTTGTAATATCCCTTGATAGATCCCAAGTGTAGTTTGTGGTAGCTCTAATTTGAACTATGATCCAAAGGACCAAAGTATGTTTTTTATTATTACATATGAAATACCAGAACTTAATTTTTTTTTTTTTTTTTTTTGGTGAGGATTTGGCTCCAAAGCCAGCTAGTCTGAAAGTCTCCTTAACAATAAAACTGGTTTGTACTAGGACAGAGGATCAAAATCATCTGCAGAAAATTTACATGGATTTACTGAAGGAGAGGATGTATAAGTGAGCAGCTTTTAATTTTGTTGAGTTTCTTACAGAGCAGGCTGACAAGTATAAAGCAGTGGATGTAATTTATTAAGACTTTAAGATATACTGTTTGGAGAAGATTCATTTTGTACAATCAAAAGTTCAGATGCTGCTCATGAAAGAGTCAATTAAAATAGTTTGGTGAAAAATAGATGAGGAAGGTAAATGATTATTTTTCACATCATAAGGTCATTGCAAAGGGATGTGTTCTAGGAATTAGTGTTGAGTCACTGTCTATACTGGTAGCTCCAAAAAGCAAATATCGGTAAAATGTGAAAATTTGCCAGTTATGATAAAGTGAAAGATCTTACTAACACCAAAAGGAGAATGAAGTTACATTTAAGGCATGACAAGAGTTGGAAATGGCTTTGGTCTTTTAATATACTGAAGCACTGGAAGTATGATGAGGGTTAATGTTTTCAGGGATCAGTAGATGTCAACCACAAAACAGGAAAAGGAACTATTTTTTAAGAATCAAGAAATGTTAGTAGTCAAATCTTGAGAACAGGTGAAAACCCAACATCCATAGATAAGCTATAGGGGCCTTTCTGTCCTTAAGTGCTATTTAGATACTGCATGTTATAGTCAAGTCTAGATAATCTTTTAATAATTTCATTCCCTGACCCAAGAACTCTGCCTCTTGACTCTGAGGAATTACAGGGGTTATCTTTAAAGGTGTTGTTTATTTTTCTCCATTATTTTTATAAACAGCTTTTACTATACTTCATTAATAGTAATCCCCTGTGCAGTCTTTGCAATCGGAGGCATAGCTGAGAGCTCTTCATCTGTACACATGAAAGAACTTGCATTTTGTATATTTACATCTTCAGTTTCTCCAATATTGGAATGTGCAGTAGGTGACTTTAAATGACTTGCTTCTTGTTACCATCCCATTTGGGAAAAAATAGTAATCTCACAAAAATACTCTCCAAACAATATCATTAAAGGTAAGTAAACTAATAACACATAGATTTTAGTGTTTGCTGGTTTGTGTCAGCGTCTGGTAATACAATGAATAATTCATATCAAACTAGTAGAATGTAACATTTACATAAAATAATACTTTGCAAATTTATGGTAAGTACTAATTACTTGCCTTATTTGCCATGACTATGATATTAAATATTCATAAAAATGTGATTATTTCTTTGATTTGGCAGGCATTTAGATTTCTCTACAGCTTTTCACACTGCTAATTTTAATCCAGTAAATTATCTGGAAGAAAACAGTATGCAGCCTAAAAACTGCTCAAAATTCACTCCAACATTGAGCACATTATGGACGTAATGATCCATTACAACCAAACTTCAAGAAGATCTTGCAAGAAAACTGAGAATTAAACAAAGAAATATGGAGACTATCATCATTATTTATCAGATATATTTATTAATAGTTTAGAAATGTATATACATCGAGAAACTTTTAAGTAGTTAGATCTACTTTTATGTGTTTTATTTTTGTGAAGTTAAGTTTTCTTAAATTCTTTCTGTGTTAAATTTGTTGCTCATGTTTAATTTTGGTGTATTTATATTTTAACTGGAATCTGAATGCTGTATTTTGAGTACAACAGACGCTGATTTTTATCTGTCACTTAGAAAATAATCACTGGGAACATCAGTTGGAGTTGTACAACTGTTGGATGTGGTCTATCTTGATTTCAGCAAAGCATTTGACACGGTCTCCCACAGCATCCTCGCTGATAAATTGAGGAAGTGCGGATTAGATGAGCAGGTAGTGAGATGGATTATTAACTGACTGGTGGGAAGAAGCCAGAGAGTAGTGGTCAATGGGGCGGAGTCGAGTTGGAGACCTGTGTCTAGTGGAGTCCCTCAGGGGTCAGTACTAGGACCAGTATTATTCAATATATTCATAAATGACCTGGATGAGGGAATTGAGTGCACTGTCAGCAAGTTTGCTGATGATACCAAGCTGGGAGGAGTGGCTGACACTCCAGAAGGCTGTGCTGCCATCCAGAGAGACCTGGACAGGCTGGAGAGCTGGGCAGGGAAAAACTTGATGAAATATAATAAGGGCAAGTGTAGGGTGTTGCACCTGGGCAGGAACAATCCCAGGTTCCAGTATAGGTTAGGAAATGATCTCCTAGAGAGCAGTGAAGGGGAAAGGGATCTGGGAGTCCTGGTGGACAGCAGGATGACCATGAGCCAGCACTGTGCCCTTGTGGCCAGGAAGGCCAATGGCATCCTGGGGTGCATTAGAAGGGGTGTAGTCAGTAGGTCAAGAGAGGTTCTTCTTCCCCTTTACTCTGCCCTGGTGAGGCCACATCTGGAATATTGTGTCCAGTTCTGGGCCCCACAGTTCAAGAAGGACAGGGAGCTGCTTGAGAGAGTCCAGCGAAGAGCCACCAAAATGATTAAGGGAGTGGAACATCTCCCTTATGAGGAAAGGCTGAGGGAGCTGGGGCTCTTTAGCTTGGAGAAGAGGAGGCTGAGGGGGGACCTGATTAATGTTTATAAATATTTGAATGGTGAGTGTCAGGAGGATGGGGCCAGGCTCTTTGCAGTGATGACCAATGATAGGACAAGGGGCAATGGGTGTAAGCTGGAACACAGGAGGTTCCGCTTAAATTTGAGGAAGAACTTCTTTACAGTAAGGGTGACAGAGCACTGGAACAGGCTGCCCAGGGAGGTTGTGGAGTCTCCTTCTCTGGAGACATTCAAGACCCGCCTGGACGCCTTCCTGTGCGAACTCATCTAGGTGTTCCTGCTCCGGCAGGGGGATTGGACCAGATGATCTTTCGAGGTCCCTTCCAATCCCTAATAATATTCTGTGATTCTGTGATTCTACAATATATAGTATTAATACCACTTTGCACTTAAGAATGTGTATAAACTGGGGGGGAGGGGTTCTCTCTATGTATATATTGATTCTAAGGCTTCAAAGCTGATTTTGTAATTAAATCTTAATATCTAAAATCTTAAATCTAAATATGAATATTTAGTTCCTGTCTCTCTAGCTGTGTAATATTTATGCATGTAAATCTATGACATTTGAATTAATATGAATAAAATATCTATACATATACTATGTATTACATATACATTGCATGTGTGCCCTGAAATAGAGAGAAGTAACAACATCAGAAATGCTGGTTCTTAGATTATTTCCCTGCAGTATTTGCATCCTTCTCTGTTGTTTCTAGCAGCAGAGGAATAAATGGTTATCTCAAGTGAGCTAATTGTAATAGTTTCACTGGGCTAGCCCTTGGCTAGCAGCCAACACAGCCGTTCACCCACTTTCCCCCCCACCCCCAGAGGATACGGTAGAGGATTGGAGGCAAAAATTAGGAGGCTTGTAGGTTGAGATAAAAACAATTTAATAATAGAAATAAAAGAAAACTTAAAACAACAACAACAACAAACAACTAAACAACTAATATTAAAATAGTAATGACAATGATAACAATAATAAGATATGCAAATGAGTGATAATCCAGTGCAAACTGCTTACAACCCACTGATAAGCCCGGCCCGTTCATGAATAATGATCCCGGAGGAGCAACAATCCTGAACCGAAACTGCGATCCCGGAAGAACCCGAGCCCGAGAGAAAACCCCGTGAAAATCCACCCCACCTTTCCTGTCAACCCCAGATAATATTCCAAACATGACGGGATATGATATGGAATATTTCACTGGCACATCCAAATGCCAGTTTTGGGTTTTGCTATTCACTGAGTTTCTCCCTCCCAGTCCTAATGCAGCTGTGAAGCAGCCAAACACGGTGGCCTTGAGCTCCAGCAGTAACTAATAACATCAGTACTTCTATCAATGATGTTCTCAAAGCAAGTCTGAACTGAAATCAAAACTCAGCTCTTCCAACTACTGAGAAGAAAATTAACTCTATCCTAGGAAAACCAGGACACTATTATAATCAAATACAATCATCAGAAGGTATCAATAGCAAAAAAAAAAGAATCCAGGAACTTGTATATGTATAAAGATTTCTATATTATAATACAAAAGACAAATATATATTAGATAGATACAGTTTTTATATAATTAATGTAATATGTAACTGTATCTGTATCTGCAACCTTCATCGTCAGTAAAGCCTGTTGTTGCTTTCTGTTTTTATTTCTTTACAGATTTTGCACTAAAGAAGGTGTGTTGCCAGCATACCTGCTCTCAGCTACCTGTACGTCTCAGTGGCTCAACAACCTGCTGCCCAGGAGTAGCCCTGAGGTATCTCAAGGAGATCTGCCTCCATCCATGGACACCAGTTCAATTAAAACTTTGCTTCTTATCAAGCTTCAGTTAAATATGTGTGAAACTTTCCAAGATACATAAACCTTTTAAAATCTTTGATTAAAAGTTAAGCTGATGACTGGTAACTTGCAAACAGCATCACTAACCATATGTAAAAATACAGAGTTCCTGTATCACTGCTTAAAATAAACATTTGGAAAAGGTTTTGAAATATCAATCTGCTTCTTTGCTGTACAAAAAAGAAATGAGAAATGAAATGTAACTTTGTTAAGTCTAAACACAAGAAAACAAATTTTGCCTGTAGTCTTACTCAGCTGAGCTCTGCATAAGACTTGCAGGATTTCAGCAAGCCTTGCGTGTTACTGGGGCAAAATTTGGGTTCCAGAGCTGCATCTGCTCTCATAACCTTCTCAGTAATGCCCTGAGTTTCGAATACATCACTGGAGCCCTGTGGCAGTGGAATACCTTGGGGCATTCTCCCCCAAAGCAGAAGGTGGAACAGTGTTGGAACGTGTGGCATTTGCCCTGCATTGATGCCAAGTGGCTGCGGGGAGATCCACTGCCCCCGATTCCAGCTGTACCCAGGCCATGGCTTGGTAACTCTTCCCAGAGCAGCTCTCTGCTATATTCCCATGGTTACATGCTGCCTCTTTCTCTACAAAAGGATTTTAAAGGGCAGAGACATCTGATGAAAGTTCTACTTAGCAGACCACCACTTGGTTTTCAGGCATGTAACGTAAAGATGACTTTACTCCCTAGCTAAAATCAGTCAAATATCAAATAGGTATCACGAATCTGAAAAATACAGATATAAAAAAACAACACCATGCTGTCCAGGAGGAGAATGTGCAGTTCAAGGGACACATTCTGCTGCCAGTTCAGTCAACCTAGGGTCCTGCATGCTTATATGAGTGGAATCCTTGACCTCAAATAAATGTGAGAGACATTAGCCCTAATTTCCCTGTGTTGGAAAAAATATTCTTCTGAAAGCTTGCTCAGACAGTTTTTATATGTACAGATGCTAGCACCCTGTCACCTGCGAATACACCATGTAATTAAACTCCTTCTGAAGTTGTACACTTACTGAAATGTTTTTTGTAAGTGAAATGAAATCCTTTGGTTTTACATGTTTTGACATTGTGAATTGGGGACAAGCGAAGCAGAGTCTTAAAATCCCCAGTGCAGCTCTAATAGAACCTCTTCTGGTTGCTTTGTTCTAGTCTCAGGAGTGAAAAGAGAGTTCATTTCAAAATAAGTGTTTCCCTTATGTCAAGATGAGAAACTATTGATTTGGATTTGTATTCTCCAAGAAAAATCACTGATCCCTTCAAATGGGAAAAGAACCTCTGTGCTGCAATCCTCTGAGCTGTGTAAAAGAGGCCGCATGCTCGAAGTCAAAGGGAAGCCAGAGGAAAATGGCATACAGGAGGTCAAAGCAGTTCACATGGCTCATCGGCAGCTGTTTGCACCATATGACAGCTCTAAAGGCAACTTCAGCACTGTCTGTACAATATGTGGAGCTTACCAGAGTTATAGAAGATACTGCTATAATGTCATTTCCCATAAAAAAAGTTGGTAAAGTTGGCATCATGCTTACCGACTGCAGTGCCAACGATGGCCTTAATTCATTATCTTAATCCTGACAAAAAGAGACAAGGAAGAAGTGGAACTGGAAGTGTTCACTTTACAGGAAGTTCTCTGAAAGCACAACTCCTGGCATCACTTTTGTGCCACTCAGCACTAAGTCTGTATCATAGCCTATTTTGTTTTATTTTTCTTATATCAGAAACACAAGAGTTGAAAATAACTTTCACACTTTGTTGCCCTGACTTTCACTTGTCTGAAGGCCAGTAGGGTCCAGCTGGTTGAAGTCATGCAAGAAACAGGTCTGATCACAACCTAAGGTTAGCTGGTAAGTGTGAGAGAAGGTAGGCAGAAGACCAAAACAAAACTATGTCCATTAACCACTAAGTGGAGCCTGTAGATGTCACAATATAACAAAACCATTAAAATTTTTTCACTTGACGTGATTCTATGCAGATAGCTATTTTTCATAACTTTGTCACAGCAGGCAGTAAAACTAATAGAGGGAATGAAATGAGATCACAGAACTTTTGTGAACTTTGACGACTTTTCTTTTTCTAATTAATTATGTAAATGTTGAAATACAGGTTGCCTAAAACTGTTGGTTGTTAACAAACAAATACAGAATATTCCAGTCTTGCCTAAAGGCCATTCTGCACTCATGTATAAAATTGCATTTCATTGCCTAACTGGCCTAATTAATCCCTGAGCCTGGAAACTTATTTACACAACGTTTAGTCACCTGAATAACATTGTTGTTAGAAGTAGAATCACCCAAGTTCATCAGGTTTCCTGAGCATGGTGTGTTATCAGCACCTAAGATCCTGACCTGTATAAAATCCCTTGTCTGACTCCGGAGGTCTGATACTTTTATACATGGTTTGTGAGGTAGATAGCTCATACAATTCTGAGATTAAATGCTCTGTATAAGGAGTTAATTTATTTCAGTGTGCATTACCACTACATCTCAAGACGCATACCAGAGCCCATCTTGTGCTGTCCTGCTGGAAAGACAATCTGCCACAAGTCTGGACTTTAAGGGATCATTTTGAGAAGTGTTGGAATTGCTATATGCAGAAATAGAAGTGTTGCAAACTTCAATCACTGTAGGAAACCTGCTAGAAAATGTGGCTGCTCAGTTAATGAATCTGGAGAGTCAGATGGGCATATTGAAAAAAGATTGGAATGCACAGAAACTGAATTTCCACCTAAGGAGCTCAGCACGACATTTCCAAGGTTCATGAATCATTATTTAAATGTCTTATTTTTTACTTTTGCCCCCATCTCTTAACTTGAGATACCTTCTTCATCTAGAGAGACAGGATGAAATTAAGGGAATATAGCACAGGTCCTTTCTTGGCAATGCTTTTTGGTAGGAACTTCCATCCCAGAAATAACTCCTTGGAATCATTATTATTCCTATTTAGGGAAGAAACACCTTTCAAAATTGCCATGGGCTCCTATGTCTAGGTTGACCAGAACTGTCTTTGCTATGGAGATTCTCTGATGTCATCTACATGGATGGGCATGGGAGAAGATGGAGATGGGACTTACCAGCTCCAATAACTAGGTCCAGCTGACACAGAAAATGCCCCCTAAAGTGCTGCAGGTAAAAATCCTCTTTAGCTATAGACCTCTTAAAAATGAGTCTTGAAAGATTAAGTCTGTAGTCTACAGCTCTATGAGTTGCAATGGTGCTTGTTCTTGCACCACTCATGTTAAGTTCCTCCAAAGAGAGAAATGGATCAACATTTTCAGAGACAGGAAAATAATGGCTTACTGTAATTTCTGGCATTGTTTAGTAAAAGATGTATAGCAGAGAGACATTTCTGCAGCATTAAATACATTTTAAAAGATAATTGGCTGAGAGGCACTTTGTCTGAGTATTTATTCAATATTCTTTATTATGAAAATCAGAAAACTGGTGCAAATAGGAGTCTTTTTCCATATAGATTTATTTGAGGGTAATGAATACAAAGAGGACAGATTTTAGCTCAAAAAGGTGAACACTTTTCCATGTGTGTGTCTAACAACTAAACACAGTGAAAACGGATCCTGAACATGCCTGTTTATAAATTAACAGAACTGTAATGCAAATTATTTAAACAATCAACAAATAGATATGAAAAACTTTTATTGTCTGAGAGAAAATAATAGAGACGCACCATGTAACATGAAGGTAAATACAATCTCAGAGCCCATCTCTATATTTTTGCTTATATCAGTGGAACAAAATTGAGCCTGGGTCCCTCAAAACATAGATATTAGGATTATTAAATTAGTTATACTTAGAAGATCAAGTATGTTGTATGAGGGGAGAAAAAGCCATTTACTGAAATATGCAAAAGGAGGTGGAGCTTTATATGTATACATGAAGTTATTTCAATACTTCTGCTAGTATAGGGTTGCATCGGGAAATGTAATTACAATCAATATTCTTTTCCAGCTTCTGCTAGAAGAAGCTCTAGTATATTCATTTCACTTTTTTACGGATGTCCTAAGTTATATGGAAAAGATATTTATAATGTAAGCTGTTTGAATGACTGCAGGACTCTGCTGATAAAGATATAGAGTGCATATTCTGCTGCAGAGGTCTTTATACTGTGGAATTGATGGCTGATTACAAAGCAGCCTGAAGATCTAATTACAATTGGCAACCAGGAGATGAGGGAAGACTGCAGACAATTTTCCTCTATTTTTATACACAGTCCTTGTGGCATTCACATTGCTTTCAATAAGCGTGCTTCTGGCAAAAACTGTCAATGATGGTAATCGTCTGGATGACTGGCTTTGGAGAGGCTGCAAGCCTGACCTTTGCTATTGTAATCACCACCGTCATCAGCATGGGGATGCAAGCCACCTCAACGCTAGAATAAGTGCTGTAACGAGATGGTAATTGCAGATTGTTAATGATGATGCTATTGATGATGCATTTTTGTTTGTGTTAATTGAAAATACGTTATTCTGGGCTTAACTCTATGGTAGTGAATGATTAATGCTAAAAGAAGGAGGAAATGTGTGGCTGAAGTAAAAAACAAACATTCCGTTCTGCTATGTCCACCCCACGTGGTGGTACGTAATTGAAACACTTAACAGTTTTGTTTGAAAAGAAGGGCATAAAATTCAAAGTTGGATTAAAAATTAGGTTAAAATCCTACAGCTAAACAGTGTGCTCTTAAGCCTATTGCACCAGCCAGTGAGTACTATTACAGTCGTCTAATAACAATTGAAGCTCACCAGGGAAAGCAGATCATGGATGCTGAATAGGGCCAAAATACCAGTTTAGCTACTTGGGGAAGTTGTGCTCCGGGCAGGTGGTGGAGCGTAACTGGAGGCAGAACACAAACCGAAGACATACAAGATTCTCTAGAAATTCTAGGATCTGGATTTCTCTGCCAAAGCTGTAATAATAGGAGTTTGGGTACTTTATTTTCATAATAAGCATGAAGAATTATATCCTATCTCATGTTTTCAATTTGTAGGAAAGTTTAAAATTACATAAAGGAGTTTAGATAGATATAACTAAGCATCACAAAAGTTAGTGTTAGTCTAACACTTCTGTAAGTGTTTCTTTAGTCTTCTTGTTCTTTCTGGAAATTTGAAAATATCAAGAAAAATGGTTTGTACTGTTCAGCTCTTCACTGGAGGAGTCTCATCAGTCACTGCTGGAGCTGAATGTTGAGTAAAACCATTTAGAGAAACCAGAACTTCCCATGGAAACAAAAGGTTTGAGCCTTGAGTGAAAGAGAATTGTTCTTCATGGTAAAAAGCTAAGTGGCTGGAAGATTCACCTGGCATGTGGGAGTTTTTTACCCTCTCTCACAAGTGCTGAATTTCATACCCAAATGTCAGACCAGACTTACTGCTTCTAGCTTCTGGCTTGTCTGACTGATCTTGATTGCATTAGTACTAAATCAAACACATGCACATTTTTCTATTGTACTATACTGTGGATGTAAACATCAAGCACACGCAGTGTCAAGTGAACAGACTTCTCTGTGACGAAGTACAAAGCAATCACTCTTGCATATTCCCTTAGAGAGATATCTCCTAAAAAAATTAAATCTAATTAAATCAATGGATTTCTACCAAAAGTTGCACTGGAGACCGATGGAGTGCAATCAGGAATTAAATTTCTGCTATAAAGTGGTACCTGTTAAAACTTCATTGTTCATGTGGTTAAGGGACCAACCAGTATAGTCTCACTGAAGGGGAGATTTGGTTCAAGCTGTGAAGTTTCTACAAGTTTAGACTATTCTTCAGAAACTTGCCACTACATTGTAAGTCTCACTAATGGCAAGATGAAGCAGGTAGAGTCATGCATGCAGCTGAAGATGGGAGCCTGAAGAGAAATGTGCCTCCAATGCTCCAATGTGCTCATGACTTGGTTTAGCTCTGAGATTTTGTGGTCTCTTACAAGTGAAAGGCTTTATCATTTAGCCATGTTTCAATAGTGCTTATGAAACAGTCAATCTCATCTAATTTCTTGAGCTTAGTCCCACAGTGAGAGAAATGCAGTTACAAATGATGATAGCTCTGCCGGCAGGCCCAGGAAGCTCAGAGATGCCAGTGGATATGTCAAATGGGATGCTGTACCCCTTTGGATAAATAAAGGACTTTCATTAATACAGTGTCTTTCAACACCAGTAAATTCACATTAAAATAATTGGGCCAAATTGGTTTCTCCTTTAACTCTACTGCCTTGTTCAGCTGTCAGCAGATTTGAGTTTGCTCCAATTTCTTTAAAACTTGAACCTGCAAGATGAATTTCAATTATACTCAAATCAATTCTGGCAGCACCAGCATATATTTTGGTCTCAATACAAGTAGGAGGATGATTGTTCCTCCTCTGATATTTAAGGGCCTCGTGGGCCTATCAAGATAGCTACTAAAAATTGCCTTCTGTGTTATGTGGTCTTCTGAAGTGAAATTAAAGGTGTGTGGTCATATATATCAATAGACAGTTTCTTGGCCAAACCTGTGCAAGTATTCCTGAGACTACATCGTATCAGAGGTCATCTTTACATGGAAGGTAAAAACAGGAGTGGTGACAGCAGACAAAGGTAAAGGGCCATTACCTCTCACCTTGTACATACATTGCCAAGTCAGACACAACCTGTTTTTCCAAGGAAACCAGTGACACACTTTGAGCCTTCTTCCCCTCTCCCCAAGGTCAAACTCCATCCTCAGGACCAGAGCTTACCTCCACCATCTAAAATGATGGAGCACTTTCCTCTTCTTCATGGAAAAGGTTTTTATTACAGCAACACCTATTAACTTACAGTGCTGAAACCTCTTCTTTTGCCAGTAAATCCCAGAGCCTTTTCCAAATACAACACAGTGGTAAGCAGGAGTCAGATAACACAACACTGTGAACACCCTTAAAAGCTGTGGCTTGCATTTCCTACATAGCAGAGTCCAAAATTCAGCAGTTGTTCACTCTTCTTACTACAGGAAACGTAAATGATTGCAGAACACCTCACCTACCTTTTATAATGATGGTTGGTAAATATTTACTTTTTGATTGGGCAACTACTCAAAATGGAGTAAGTCTCCATAAAATATTCCACACACATCCTATGTTAATGTGGCCTTAAAACTTAGGAGTACTGGAGAAAATCAAGGTACTGCACTTAGATCATGAATTAAATTAAGCCATGAAATTACTGCCTATTATGAAAAATGCATGCTTATTTTACCGTTATCTCCTTTCCTCTCCTCCTCTCTGTTTGTGAATTACATCTGTATGTTGTCTGATCACAAACCTGGCTTGTAAACTCTTGGTGGAGGAAGCCATGTGCATAGCCCCAGAGGTAGTGGTGGTGCTTGTTCTTGACAGGCATGTCTTTGTATGAAGGTGATGTAGACTATCAATAACACATCTCTCAGAAATGACCCTACAACACCATAAAATTTTCCTGCCCTTCTCATTCAAAGGCTTAACTGTGTTTGCTATGGGAAGATGCCTGCTGGATCTACCCCCAGCTCCTTTGAACCACCCAGCTGATCATACCGGATCATCTCATCATTTTGCCATTCACAGTCCCACCAGGGCTAATAAGTGGTACTTCAGAAGATGGCAAATACCTCTCATCATGCAGCTAGGTGATTATGTGGTGCTGTACACAGGAAATACTTCTTTTCTATGAGACACCAGTGTTATTCAGAGACACTGAAACAGTAATAAGGCTTTTTTGTTTGTTTTTTCTTTTGTTTTGTTTTTTTTTGTGTGGTTTTTTGTTTTATTTTATTTAAAGTATATTTGTATAAGCACATAGCAGAGGTGTAAAATATACAGCCAGGTCCTTCCTGCAGTGTTGCCCAAGAGGTGTTGGAATCAGAAGTGTATTTCTCACATTTTGTCCTTTTGGTGAGGTTTATTCTTTGCAATGTTTTGAATATTCAGCTAAGACTTCCATTCTCCCTACCTTCCTTTGGGTGTTTGGGAAGGCAAGCTCTTCACAATCAGCTGTTCGTCCTGGTGCCGCCAAGGTCCTTTGCTGCATTTCCAGCACTGGAATTCAGTGTTACCAATAATTTATGTATGTGTATCTTCACAAATGTCAAAAATAAACCTTTAAAAATCTGAACTTGTCCTCCAAAGGTTTAAATATTTCAAAATGTCATTTAAATAACTTTCTGCTGTCCTAAATTCCTTAGTGTTTTATAAAAGTACAGGTTTACTCAATAAGCATAAGCATTTGAAACATACACAGTCATACAGGTTTTGCTGGGAATAAAGAAGATATTTGTTGACAACAGAAAAAACACATTCTCCATGAAGATATTAAGTAAAATATAATGTTTAATCCTAAATATCAGCAATGGATCCTCAGCCAAACAGCATACTACTCTGAGGGATGATTTTAAAAAATTGTGCTAAATTATTTCCCAACACGATTTGTGAATAGGTAGGAAGAGCTGATCATTTAGATGATTCAGCTCTGTCTTTTGATGATATAAATTCACAGACTCATCTAATAATGGCTTTTGAATGTGACTACTTGTTTTTCTTCTGTATGGTATTTTTCCACACATTAGAAAATGTGCAAGTAATGAAAGAAAGATGGCGCAATGCTTTGGTTTCCCAGCTTGGCCAATTTCTGTATTGAAGCTTTTGCTTTTTTCC
Organism: Caprimulgus europaeus; assembly: GCA_907165065.1. The sequence goes on from OU015525.1 coordinate 37,576,675, forward strand.
CTTAAAAGGTCTTCATTTGGTTTTGAAAACATTTCTTCTGCAATGCTTAGCAAATTTAGAATAACATTCATACTAAAAGCCATATACAAATACTTCATGAACAACTGTGTTAATAGTGTGGCAGCCACCTTAGTGGTGGGTGACAGCCCATTCTGGTGCTGCCCTGGTGTTGTGTTGTGATTGGAAGCTTACACAGCATCCTCTCGCACTTTTGAGTATTTGTCTTCCCAGCTTGGATGGGGATGCCTTGAGCCCTGTGCAGCTGGGCAGAGGAGAGGAGGAAGCAGAGGGTAGTGGTGGTCATTGGCAGCTGGGGGATGGCACCAGCCCACTGGAGCTGGGGCACAGCAGGAGGACTCCCCTGGTCCCAACACACTGCCTGACATTGTCTGGGACGCCAGGTTCACCGGCTGCGCAGGACCCATAAAATATCTGCCTGATTTTCTTCAATAAGCACGAGCTAGAGGTTAATAATGTGGGGATGTTTGATTCCCTGCTGTTTTAAATAATTTCATGGGGAACCTAATGCGATAGGACATCAGTTAGAAAGGTTATTATCCTCATCAAACTACAGCACTTCTTTCCTATTATTTCCTATCAATCTCTAGGCCTTACACCTCCTCTCCCTACATGTACCACAGATGATTTTTCAAAAGGACACTCTATCGTGGGGACATGATGCCCAGCTGGTGTTCTGTCCGTGCTTCTAGGGGTGTTGGCCCCCTCTCCTCGCCCCACCAGAGGGCTGGTGGCACCTGGCCCATGCTTCCCGCCCTGTCTGGAGGATGCTCCCACCCCTGAGCTCCAAAAGGCTTGTCCAGCAATCCCTGACTTTGCAATCAGTTTTGGGTTGTCTAAACACGGGAGTGTGGTCGGTCTGCCACATCCCCTGGCCAAACAATCTGCTTGCCTTATGTCTTTCCTCCTTTTCTTTGTTTTTAATGCCACATAGAAGTTTTTTCCCCAGACTATTTAGATGATTTAGCCCCCTTCTTTGTATATTTTTTTCCTTCTTTCCTTAAACTAAATTTCACAGATTCATCACAGAATGTTAGGGACTGGAAGATGATCTCACAAGATCATCTAGTCCAACCTGCCTGCCAGAGCTGATCACCTACAGTAGGTCACACAGGAACACATCCAGGCAGGTTTTGAATGTTTCCAGAGAAGGAGACTCCACAACCTCTCTGGGCAGCCTGTTCCAGTGTCCTGTCACTCTCACAGTGAAAAAGTTTTTTCCTTTTGTTTACATGGAACCTCCTATGCTCCAGATTGCACCCGTTGCCACTTGTCCTACTGTTGGACATCACTGAGAAGAGCCTGGCTCCATCCTCCTGACATTCACTCATTACATATTTATAAACATTAATGAGGTCACCCCTCAGTCTCCTCTTCTCCACACTAAAGAGACCCAGCTTCCTCAGCCTTTCCTCTTGAGGGAGATGTTCCACTCCCTTAATCATCTTGGTGGCTCTGTGCTGGACTCTCCCAAGCAGTTCCCTGTCCTTCTTGTACTGTGGGGCCCAGAACTGGACACAATATTCCAGATGCAGCCTTGCTGGGGCAAGGTAGAGGTAGAAGATCACCGCTCTCGACCTACTAACCACACCTCTTCTAATGCACCCCAGGATGCCATTGGCCTTCCTGGCCACAAGGGCACAGTGCTGGCTCATGGTCATCCTGCTGTCCACCAGGACCCCCAGCTCCATTTTCCCCTACACTGCTTTCCAACAGGTCTGTCCCCAACGTATACTGGAATCTGGGGTTATTCCTGCCCAGATGCAAGAACCTACACTTGCCCTTGTTGTATTTCATTAAATTTCTCCCTGCCCAGCTCTCCAGCCTGTCCAGGTCTCTCTGGATGGCAGCACAGCCTGCTGGCATGTCAGCTACTCTTCCCAGCTTTGTATCATCAGCAAACTTGCTGAGAGTGCACTCTGTTCTCTCATCCAGGTCACTGATGAATATATTGAATAATACCGGTCCCAGTACCAACCCCTGAGGGACTCCACTAGACACAGGCCTCCAACCAGACTCTGTCCCATTAACCACAACTCTCTGACTTCTTCCTTTCAAGCAATTCACAGTCCACCTCAGTACCTGATCATCCAGACCTCACTTCCTCAATTTAACTGCGAGGACACTGTGGGAGATGGTGTCAAATGCTTTGCTGAAATAAAGATAAACCACATCCACTGCTCTACCATCATCTAGCCTGGTTATGTCCTCATAAAAGGCTATCAGGTTGGTTAAACATGACCTCCTTGGTATTCTGCTCCTACCACACAAGACCCTGAACTCCACCATCTCACTGCAGCCAAGGCTGCTCTCAACCTTCACCGCTTCAGCCAGACCCTCCTTGTTAGTGAGGATGAGATCCAGCAGCGCTCTTCTCCTAGTTGGCTCATCCACCATTTGCATCAAGAAGTTATCATCAGTGCACTGGAGGAACCTCCTGGACTGTGAATGGCTGGCTGTGTGGGCATTCCAGCAAATACCTGGGTAGTTAAAATCCCCCATGACAACCAGGGCCTGTAGTCAGGAGGCTGCTGCCAGCTGTCTGTAGAAGGCCTCGTCAACTTCCTCATCCTGATCTGGTGGCCTGAAATAGACACCCACAACATACCAGCCTGCCCCTAATTCACACCCACAAACTCTCATCTTGTTCTTCATCTGCCCCTGGACAGAACTCAATTCATTCTAATTGCTCTCTCAGGTAACGAGAGATTATTTCTGCCTTACTTGATTTGGTATAATATTTTTATCTTTAGCCCTTTTCATTCTCTGCTTTGACTCATTTTCCACCCTTTCTTCATTCTCTCTCTATAGAAAAAATGAGATTTTCTAGCCTGCTCAGATTTTCAGTACAGCTCTTGGGACTGTTTTGTTGTGGTTGATAATGGGAGATTGAATTTAAAATGGTGCTTGCATGGAGCTGCAATGCCTTGACATCGTTGTTTGGTTAAGGAAAAAACAGTTTTGTCCAGTAAAAACACAGGCTCTGTAATTAGTGAAGAAATTTGTCTACATTTTGAGGTGTGTATCTAAATATATATGGCACTCCAGATTTTAATAAATTCCCTTAAGTAATTTCTGTGAGAAAAAGTCTCTCTCTGTTTTTTTTTTAAAAAATTTCAAGACCTTTCTCGAGATAAGTGTGTTTTAAGAAACAGAATGTGAACTAAAAATAAAAATTCAGCTATTTTTCCTGGGCTTTTTTTCAGTTACAAAAGATTTAAAGGAATTTTTAATTTCTTACTCTGTTTTCCTCTTTTTTAGTGGCAAAAGGGTAGTGGGGAAGAATATTAAAAGAGAAATATAATTTAAAAATATTTTTTAAATCCAGTAAAATATTTTTAACATTATTTTTTAAAGTTAAAAACATTGTTTTTGAAAAACAGCAGAGGAAAAAAGATTTTGAAGTTTTGAGACAAAAATTTCCCTTTTCACAATAGTAACCATGTGTTACAATTCTAAGTTACCAATAATACTCAAGGCAATGCTGTGATTAAGTGTAAAAGAAAATAATTGAAAAATGTCTGAACTTGAGAAATTTGATCCAAAGGCTGGCATCACTGTGTTTTGTAGACTGATCACATTGTGCAGCTGGGGTAAGCCCCTGAGTATGGTACTTTATTTTATGAGGTTTTTTTTACATTGACCCAAACAAAAATTGAAATGGAAAATTGTTTCAATTTAGTAAAATCATGCAAACTGGATTTGAAGAGTTGTATATTTCTTGACAATAAAATCTAGTCTCCTATTGAGCATTGGGTAAACATTCAGTTCTTAAAAACCTGTGACTTAAATGCATCCTTATCTATTTTTCAAAATTTGCATACTTTTCTAAGTCAAACTCAATTAAATGAAACTTAGTTTTCTTATTCAGACTAGTTCAAAACTTGCATAACAGATAAATTTATAAGCACAATGTTTATAAAAAAATTCAAATACTTTTGGAAGACACTTGATTTTCACATCTATTTGTCCTTTTCTATTGTGTCTTTATAAATCTGAGTATGTTGTGGTTGAATCACACAGGTCTCTCTGATCTGAGTGTAAGCCCAAAATCTGGTTACAATTAAATGGCTTGAAGTTATTATGAGCTTCTGTTTGGAGGGGGCCAGGCAGGAGTAGGGCCAATATAAACAACCATTCCCAAGTGATATTAGTGATGGGAAAGTGGGTGAAACTCCCCCAGAACGTTCTGCCTAAAGGCACTTATGTACAGAACTTCACGTTCATTAATCGGCAGATCCCCCAGTAAAGTTTGAATTCACACACACAGGGAAAATACTAAAATACAGAGATTCAAGGATTCATTTGTTCTCAGGCACATTATTACCTATGAACCATATTTTAAAATGCATTCTGAGATTTGAGCTAATAATGTGAATGACATTCAGTGAGATTGCCAAATGCTGGTAATTTACTTTCATTTTCGCATTAATGTGGGCCCACCTGTGATGAATTGGAAACTAAATAAGCACATCAGTTTTAATTAGATATTTCAGCGGCTGGATCTAGTTAAACAGCAGCATTCATTCTTATCTATTAAACAGTCAAAGAGACTTCTGCATTTTTCACAGTAAGTTCTCTCTCCTTCCAACTCACCTTCTTCACATTGCTTTCCTCCCTTTCTTGCTGGAATATTTTTGAGGAGACAATCTAAGCCAGTAGCATCCTACTGAGTTAGTAATACAGTTATTATAGATTTGGCTGATCTAGATGGTTTTCCAAATTATACATAAATTAAGGAGGCTCTTGGTATTGTTTCATTCTGCAATGGAAACAAAACAAAACAAATCCCTGAGAAATTGGGATAAGTTCACAGTTTAGGCTTCATGAAATAGCAATGGCTTTGTATTGACAATCATAGACCTGTACCACTGCACCTCTGGGATCCAGTTTCAGCCAATAGGTGACAATCTGGGTACTAGCTGGAACAGTTTCCACTCCTGGAGGGGCAAGGAGCTGCAAGAGGGATAGAAATATTCAGTGTTGTGTTAGAATGAATCAGACTAGCAGCCTGGGAAAGGCTTTTTCTCCCAGGACAGAGGCTGACAACAAAACCTGCCTCCTGCCTCAGTTTCCCCCCTGATGAGTCACCACTAAGGCTGAAAGGCAGCCTTATCTTGCTGAATACTCAGTGTTTCTGTTGAGGCTATCAACAAGCAGTTGTTGTTTTCTGTTTTAGCAGACAGTCATTCGCTGAATAACAGTCATTCTTCAAGTTTTGGTCTGAGCAATTGTTGTCTATTTGATGCTCAAGTGAACACAGATTTTTTCCTCTGTCTCGCTCCACCTTTTCTCCGAGGGTTTTGCAGCCTGACACTCCCTCCCAATGCAGTTTTCAATAGAAAACTGAGGTCTCAGCTGCTGCTGTGTGGAGCAAGCACATTTCAAAGCAGCCTTGCAAGAGAGAAACAGCACCAGGTTGAATCTGAATCTATTTTTTATTTTTCCGTAACATCTTGATAGATTGAAAGACAACTTTAAAAAAAAGTCTATGCAGTTATATTTCTCTCTGTCTATAATATTAATTTGGGTAACTATTTATAGAGGTATTAATTAATGATTAACAGACACAGCAGATGTAGGTGTAACCTAGCAGGAATGAATTTTGAATTAAAGACTTCATTGTACCTCTAACTTCCTACTCACTTTTCCTCTAAGTGGTGAGAAGCTTGGAACAACTTTCAGGAGAGCAGCTGACATTGGTAAAGCTGATCTTTTGATTTACAACTAGCTTTGTGGCTCTACTACCTCTGACTCTGCTTTTCTGATTGGTATTATTTCTGAAGAAAGGACAAACAAGTTCATAAATACAGAGCATACAGACCTAGAGAAACAGCTTTATTGGGAGTCAGATAAACATGTGTTTGAATACCTTGAAAAATATTTGCCCAAGTCCTGGTTTCTTGCACTGACATTTCAGCCTACTAGCTACGAAGTGTTTTTTTTAGTGTATTTTGTGAATAACTGAGTTGTTCAGAAACAGCACAGGAAATAGCATGGAGAACCTGAAGCTAAATCCACATCTAATTTAGATTTCAAGCAGTTTAATTGAAAAATATGCATGTTCTTATGAAAAAATATGTAGCATTAAAGCTCAAGACTAATGGTCCAGAGCTGATCCTGCTCTCTGAGCACGACCCATGATGTTAACTCAGCACATACCCATGTGCTATGGTGGTCTAGAAGGCAGTGTGTAAGAGAGATTCACAGGAGAAGATCCTCATGGGCTTTTCTTCCCCAAACCCTCTCTGAAATGGGGAATTAGTCCTTCAAATAGTCCCAACCTGCTGAAAATACAATTGCACTGACAGCTTCACAAACCCAAATGTGTTGCCTTAAGCAGATTCCAAAGCATTTGAACAAACATATTTTGATGCAAATGTTTCGTGTAGTAGCTTTAAAGAAAGAGAAAAGATGAGCTGAATGAACACAGATACATAGTGTGTAAAATATATTTTTGCAAATATCAGGTGATGCCTGGTTTTGGACAGCCTCCCTGCTCCCAGATCAAGCAGAGGTTCATAGGAAAGCCTGACTGAGGCTGAAGTTTGAAGACCATGGGCAGCTGAAGAGGACTTAAGTTTCTCTCTTCAGGTGAGGTTGTGTGTTGCAGTCAGATTTGAATGAAAAACTATTTTCTGGTTTTACTTTTGTGATGTGCATGGCACAACAGCAGCTCTTAATTTCCCACATGTACATCTCTTGTTAGTCTTCTACATTTTTGAGGCATGCTTCTGCAGTTCAGAAGCAGCTGTTTTGTAAATGAGCTTGCACTCTTCTCAAATGTTGCAACATAACTTTTAGTTCTTGGCTGTAATTTAATAATTTTCCCTCAGCTAAACTAAGTTGAGGGCAATGTCTGACCCGCCTCTCTGCTGTTTTTAAAGAAGGCAGATTTTGGGACACTTGGGAAGTGTCTAATTTGCCCCTTAACTCTACCATGTTTTAGACGTCTGTGCAGATCTACCCTAGATGCAAAGGTTTTTGAGATTTAATGTTACAGTGATGCAACAGAAACTGTGCAATGAGAAAGAAAGGGTGATCCTGGAGCAGCAGCCTGGAAAGGCTGTCTGAGCTTGCCATGCACCCCGGTAGCCGGCTATTTAGAGGGCCTGACCTCACAGCCATCCAGCAGAAGTCAGGGAGATATAACAGCTCTCTCCTTTTTTCTGAAACTGGGAGTAGAGGGATGATGCTTAGCTGCCTACAAGAGGAAACACAATTAAAGCTAAATCTATAAAGCATTTTGAATCTTGTGTAAAGCTGCTTCAGGGCAACGCTGAAGAATAAGGCACTAGCATGTTCAAGTGCTGTGTAAATACTAAGGCATCAAACAGTATTTTTTATAATTCAGATAAACATTGTTCAGAAAGGCAGACATTTCCAGGATAGAGCTTGTTCAAAACTCCTGAGAGAGAAAAATGGGTTAAACTTTCTAGGCAGATATTGACTCATCATATCATAACAAAACCTGCTAGAGCTGGTTAATGATGTGTCTGATACTTCAGCAAGTGACATAATGTTGAAATTTGGAATCAAAGCTGTCAGGAAATTGCTCCTTGCTCAAACACGAGATACTCATGATGAAAACCTGTTGTAATCTCCCTCTCCTGAGCCATTATGCTAAAGGGGCAAGAGGGAGTATCGCCTGGTGACATTTCTTTCTGATCCTTCTTGAAGTGCTGCAGCTTTTCAGAGAAGTTTCTAGGCATGATTTCCTCTGGTGACTGCTAATATGATACGGCAGTCCTTCAAAGGAGTGGAACACATAGGGCTGCCACATCGGGGCTTATTTATGCAATCAGCAAATATTTTTTTCTCCAGCTAAATAACTCAACATACAAACAATAAACTTAAGGGCACAGTCCTTTCCAGACTGGACTCCCAGTTTGTCCCTCTTTTTAGGCTAGCAGACACTCCCTGAAGCTGTGGTTCCCCTAGCTTGCTGCTTGGAGGCAAAGTGGGGTAATGTCAGGAAAGAGACTGTTGTGAGTTGCCTCTTCCAGACGGTAAAATTTTCAAGTGCTCTACCATGTATCAGTGTTTGTGGGTCAGCTTTACCAATGAACTGATGCAATAGGAGTGCTAATAATGTGGAAAGGAATTCATACCTATACCGTGGTGTAAATAATTAAGGAGGAAGTGTGCTAAAATCTTTTAACATTTTTGCATGATTGAGCTGCTGAATTCTCTGCTTGTGATGTGAAGAGAGGTAGGTGGAAGTTTTAGCTATGAGACTGAATGCCTTCTAACCTTCTTGAGATTAGCAAAGCTGTCTACATTTTATTTTTCTTTTTGTTTTGTTCCTTAACATTGTAACACAGCAGGTAAATGCATAGTGCCCAGGGGTGGAAATCATGCTCTATTTTAAGGGCTGAATTAAGGACACTGATATATTTAGGATGGGAAATTAAGGTGAATGAATTTGTCCCTGCCTGTGTTCCTTCAGTGGTCATTGCCATAGCTAAATCAGAGCTGTCTGGTCCACTGATGAATCTGTTCCTGAGCTGCCACTCCTGGCTTGTTCTGGGGTGGGAACACAGTATCCACTGAACTCAGGGGTAATTACTATTGTAATTAAAAATAGATCTGACCACATCTGGGCTTTGGGAAGATTTAGGCAGAGCTCAGGTGAGATGATTGCTTAAGCCTGGATAATGATGAGGTACCTGGTAATATGGTTTTTTTGGTTGTGTGTATGGGATTAGATTTAAGTGCCCTAGGATTCTCAGGCTCTGCATGTAGGTGTCTAATAAATTTAAACATCTAGAAATTTCAGCAAATTGCTGCACCTTGATCCCCCAACACACACTAAAGGTCTATGATGAAAATATCAGTTTAGATTAAAACCACATTCAGTTTTACAAGACAATCTTTAAATCAGTCAGGGTAAATGACTGCAGTGGTTTGTCTGAACTGGGAGTCAGGCATCCTCAGACCTCTGAGCCAGACAACAAAGTGCCAGAGCCCCAAAACTGGGGACTGAGCTACGTGATGAAGATGGCCAGAGTCCTCACTTTTCCATTCTCAGCATGGTGCTTCCTCCAGTCGTTTGCACGCTTGTCAGCAGCCACCATGCAGTCCCACGGCATTGCCTGTTTGGTGTGAGGCAGGATCTCACCTCATCACAACCACCGTGATTTCAGACTGGGCACTGCCTGCCCCCGGGGGGCTCATTGGTGCCAGCAGTATCAAGGCGTGTTTACAATGTCACGTTCTCTTAATCCAGCTCTGTATGTTTCTAGTCCATACATTTATTGTGAAAATTAATGTTTTTTTGGAAGAAGAAAGCAATATTATGTCTACAACATTTATTTATAGTAGTTGCCAAATGGTACTTCAGGGATTCTCCTTTTTTAAAAATCAGCTTACAAGGGAGCAAATCCTCTATTAAAACTGAAACAGCTTCATGGTTCTTCTATAAACATTTTCATGGCACTACAACTGTTACTTTACTCCCTTCTTCCTAGGCCGACCCCTTTCCTTTTTTTTTTTTTCTTTTTGAATTAAGACTTGCATTGGAAGGAGGCAACAGTAGCAGGGGAAGATTTCTCGCTATATATTTTTGAGAGAGGATCTGCTTTCAGCCTGGCTTTTGATGCCCCTCACCTGGAAGGGGAACTACTTCAGACCCTCCTATTCCACAGTGTTTGCTGCTCGTGGCCCGAGGTGGCTCGATCCTGGGGCTGCTGCCTCTTCTCTGTGTCCACATTTGGCTGTTCCACTTAAGCCATTGACTATGGGCTGCTAACAGGGGCTTTTGTCCCCCATTTTCCACAAAAAGATAAGTTATCTGCAGGATCAGCTTGCTGAACTGACTTCCCCGCTGCCATGGGATGTCTATATCTGAAGCAAAGTTGGGAGAAGGGAAGAGAAAATGGGACCATGATACTTGTATAAGCAGGGTTGCCCTTTTCAGAGGTAACCTGCCTTTACCCTGATGAAAGGGCATTGCCAAACTGTCCCTTGTGGCACCTGATTTCCTCCTCTTGCAGTCTCAGGATTTAGACAGAGGGCTCTAGGTCCTCCTGATGCCGTTCTGGCATTGGTGCCCAGCCCATGGGACAGATGGCTCAGCCATGCTGCAGCTGCTGAGCCACCCCTGGCATCTCGGGGAAGGCTGGCGCCAGAGATAGTTTTCCTTGACACACCCCACTGCCATTTGCAGTGGTCCAGCAGCTACTCTGGGACAGCCCAGCCTTCTGGTCAGCAGTGATGGGGCAGAGAGCTGTGGCTGGGAAACCCTAGAGCTGCCCCAGAGTCCTGGCTGCTGGTGGGTAGGTGAGCCATAGCCCCTGCTCCCCAGGGTCCAGCCCTATGGCCCCAGGAATGGGGTCCCCTCTCAGTGTAGCTACTGCTGGTGTACAGATGCAATGGGGGATTTTTCTGGTAGGAAAGATGCTAATCTACCATTGTGCTCCTCAATCCTGGCTTGCAGATGCCGGGAGTAGAGTGTTGGTAAGAGATTGTATCCACAGAAAAAGATCATGGGGCTGGGGCTATTTAATTTAATAAATGCCTTGCTGAGATCCTTAGAACAGCTTCAGATCTATAAAACTACTTCAGTGAGTTCATATCCTGAATAAATATTGTGCAGTTAGCATCTCCCTCGTGAACTAAAGTATGACAGCATGATGCCGTGTTGACAGGGAATGTAGCATGGGAGGGTTAAGCAGGTTTTAAATACGACCAGAAAAAGCACCCTGTTTTCATTTAAGTTAGTTATCTGGGTATTTGCAGATTCCTGTGTCTGTGGGTGAAAAGCCTCCTGTGAAGGAGATGTATGTTGTTTTCTAGCCGTCTTAAATGTCAAAATGAATTTTGGTTTGAAGTGTTTCATATCAAAAATAAATGCCTGTTCTCTCAGCAGAAGTATATCATATTTTAGTGCCCGTTGCTCTCAGGTTTTCAATTAGAACTTTGAATCACATTCCTGATTAGTAACAAGCAATCAATCATAATTAATTAGTTAAAATGTTCAACCGTTAAAATCATTACCATTAATTAAAATAATTATCTCTATTTTGGCTGCACTTCATTGCCATTTCAGGGAAATGTGTTGCTTAACTCTACCTTTTGCACTCAGTATGGGATTGTGGTGACTAAAATGTGTCTGAGGGGTGGGGGCATGACTTTCAAAAAGCTGGCTTTTACAGTATGATTTTAGTTAACTTTAAATAGATAAAGGTATATCAATTACTTATATATTTAGTAAAGGTATTTCTCCTTAGCTTAAGAATATGTCTAATAGCTGAACAGATACAATGTCGGGAGAGTTGGTTCTTTTCTGAGGAATTTTTTTTTATAAATATATGCTTTGTAAGTCTCTCCATAAATAAAATACAACATTGATAGGTTTTTTGCAGTATTATGTAGGATATCCTTACTCATTGATAAAGACCACTTTTGTCAATCTATAGGTTGATGAAAGTAAACTTTGACCAGACACTGCAGAAAATTAAAAGTTCTGCTTCTACCGAGCAAAAGTTTGATGCAGGAAGGAAAGTATAGGGATACATCCAAGAAAAGGACTTAACCTTCACAAGAGGGACGTAGACACACTGGGCATGAAATCCCAAATTGTCATTACTTCAATTGTCCTCTGATCGGGTCAAATATCTCCAGCCCTGACATGTTTCCCAGAAGGCCAGTAGCCCTTGTGTTTGGTACCAGCCAAGACATAACAGAGAGGTAGGAATTTAATCTATGTGTGCACTTGTGTCAAATATATGTTTCAATGTGCAGGGTGATATAAAACTCAAGGCTCATTACAGTGACCACTAACTGCTTTGTCACTACAGGAGTTTCCCGGTTTCATAAAGACGTTTGTATCCCCAAAGGAGTGAACTGATACTGCCTCTCAAACAGAAAGAACTAGACAAGTTTTGAAAAGAAACTTGTTTTGAAAAGGACTTAAAAAGGACTTGAAAGGTTAACAATAAAACGAATGCATGCTACTAAGAAAGTTTTTTTTCTGAAATATGCAACCTGAGAAGTAAGATACAAAGGAAGATAAAATCCATCAAAAAACAAGCCTTTCAGAATTTGTAAAAGGAAAGACAAACCTTCCCAGTTAAAGTGTAAGCAGGCCATTTTTTACCAGTCTCTCAAATGATTATTTGAAAAAGAGCTGTCCATTTTAAATGTTATAAAAAATGCTTAAGAGTGTTTTCACTGTAGCTAGATATGGGCAATATCATGTGTCACTTTAAGCACAGTAGATGTCTAAACTACAGCACCTCTAAACTATAACACTCCATCACCTCTGCTGGCCCCCTGTTCCCCAGCAGTCTCTGCAGTGTCACGGGTAATGGTGTGAGACCTGAAGGAGCAGCTCGAGGTGGATGGGGAGCTTAGAGGTCTGCAGAGGAGGAAGCATCTTCTTTACACCTACTTTTTGTGGTTCTAAATGGATTGCAAGACTTTCTGCTATTGCACAGGTTGCTTAAATTCTGGGCAGTTCAGGAGGATTTCTTCTATCTTAAGTGCCACTGAATTCTTTGAGTGTAAGGTTAGTTCTGGAGGCTGTCTAGTCCAACAACCCTGCACAAACATGGTCATCCAGAACAGGTTGTCCAGGACTATGTCCGGTTGGGTTTTGAAGATCTTCAAGGGTGGAGACTCCAGAGCCTCTCTGGGTAACCTGTGCCAGTGTTTGACCAACCTTACAGTAAAAGATGTTTTTTTCTTGTGTTTAGACAGAATTTATTGCATTTCAGTTTGTGTTCATTGCTTCTTGTCCAGGAAATATCTGAGGAATGTCTGGCTATGTCTTCTTTACCTCCTCCCATCAGGTTATTATTCCTCCTGTTATTCCACCTCTTATCTTTCCATACTTCAGTTGGTGAAGGTTTTCTGTACTCATAAAAATGGTCTGCGCACACTTGGGTCACTTTGGTCTGAAATATGGCCTTAATTTCCTGGAACCATGATTCGGCTAGCTGATCATTGCAAGACCTCTCTGTGCCCACCTGGGATCTTCTGCTGTGTAGATATTTCTTTAATCCGTGTAATATCACCTTACAGGTTTGACACTCCTCTATAAGGATGACAGGCACAAATGTGCCCTTTGAAAAATCGTTTTTATATAGAAGGTGGACGATGTCTACCTAAGACACATGAATTGGAATAAGGACACTTGAGTTCTGCTCTCCATCACATATTTTTTGTATGACCTGAGATGTCTCATTACCAACTGAACAAAAGCCTGCTGGGAGTCTTTTCATTTGCCTTAATGGGCTTTGAATTAGGTGCTTAACTTTCTCAGACTCACTGACCAATTTATATAAAGGAGATGGTGTTATTTGCCTATCTCGTTGAGCTGTCACAAAGTGAAATACACTACTACAAAGGATTTTGGGATCACTGAATAGAGAGTGCTATTCAAGTGCAAAGCATTATATAAACCTTTAGAAGCAGTAATAAAAGTGCTATCGTTTCCTTGAAAAACTATTATTTCTTTTCACCTTTATATTTCTAGAAAGACTTGTCATTTCATATTTCTTGAAGGAATACAGCACCCCCTGACACATGCAGTGTCCAGTCTAGCGTCATATCTTCATGGCATATTCCATAGGACAGTGTGGAGGAAGGGGCTGCTTTCACTGGGCTGAATTTAAAATTTTGTGAATTTTAAATTTTAGACACTATGGTAGCAGAGGTGTCTCATAATGTGTTATGGGAACATGACAAAAAAAGGGAATAGGCAAAAGTTTCATACTTCTGTGTTATTTCATAGAAGTGATCTGATAAACAGGAGCTTCTGAATCCTTACAGACTTAAATGGATGCAAAACTTCCTCTTTCACATAATCAGGCAGGGGGAAATGCAATGGTTCAGTTTGTACTTCCTCGATAAGATACAGAAAAAATAAATATTAACACATAATTGTAAATAAAGTTGTAAGTGCAATGGATTTCACCTCCATACTTTTATCTTCCTTTTTTTCTTCATGTGTTAGTAATAGGATAGTGGTAAAAAGCTCACAATCATCTTTTGTGTATTTTCTTTTGCTTTAGTCTTGGGCTAGGTGCAGTTATAAAATGAAACAGGATATTTTCATGCATATCCAGTCTGACTAAAACCACACATACAGGTCTGGCATAAATTTTAATCAGCAACCAAATATTATTCAATATTCTGGTATATACACTCTTATTTAAAAAACAAAACAAAGCAAGCAAATCTGAAGGAAAGCTCTAAATCATGTGAAGTTCAGCCATTGCTGTGTCATCTCCATTTGATCCAGCTTCCCGGAACAGCAGTTCCAGTCTTCAGGCTGGAGGGGAGGGACCAATAAGGTTGTGGCATCTATTTGTTGTGAAGCAGCTGTCAATAACACTTTACAGTCCAGAGCAGGATTTAAACTTGCACCAGAGTCCAGAACATCTGAGCCTTTTTGCTAAACCAGATCTTTCTTGTTCTGTTAGTTCTGTAAGATTTTGATAATTTGAACAGAAGTGGCAAAACTAAAAACCTCCTCATTACACACAGCTTCTGTACAAAGGAGGAAAAAAAGATTAATTCCACTGTAACTTTTAATGAAATAACTCTCTCCATACATTTGTGATTCTTAATATCTTTCTGAAGTTCATTTCCAACTTCCCCTGCTGGCCTGTATGCTTCAGTGTCTTAAATACTAACATTATAAATTATATCATTGCCAAAAAAAATTACGGTTTTATAATCCTACTTGAAGGACCAGATATGCTGGCAGTAACAAAGAAAGCTACTTGAAGAACGGAAGAACTTGCTAATCAGATTGTTAGTTGAGTACGTGAGCTTCGCATAATACAAAGGCAAACTGTGAAGGTGACAATGATAGCCAGACTTCATCTGTTGAGTTAGAATTAACGATGAACAAAATCAAGATCCCTTTGTGGCTGGTTCTTGTCCAGCTGCAGCCAACTATAAAAGACCCATCAAAGAAATCAACTCATTAGTTGGTAATTCTGTACAACTTCAAAAAGAAATTCTTAACCCCTCATCAGTCTTTCTTTGACAACTCCTTAAAAGCTGTGCTAAAACAAAACAAAACATAACATTATTTGCTTCATCAACTCAAAGAAATGGCCTGCAGGAAGACAGTATGAACTGAAGCTTTTAAAAACAGATCTATCCATAGGTAGAACAGTCAAAGCATAAATATATTGTGACACACAAAATCTCCCCCAGTCACCCATGTCACAAAGTGTCAATAGCCTGTCTGCTTCACAGAAAAAACTACCCCCAGTTTTAAATAATTTTAGTATTGTAACAAAAACTGACAAAAACCAGTGAATTCAGAAATAGGTCTGCCACTATGTCCTTATTGCACTGTCATTTCTTCTGTAACTCTTCCCACTGGGGGAAGTTACCAAACCAAGAGTGAATTAAGGATTATGTCTGTATAGAGTTGGAAAATAATGTGTTTTCAGGGCAAGACTTCACATGACATGAACAGTCCACTCTATCGTCTCATTGCCACTGTAACATTTCATTTATCTTAGTGGGACTGCTATGATAAAAGATTGCAGGCCTGGGTGTTTAGCTTATATTTTTAAGGTTTGATTTTATAAGATGGTATGCAACACACAAAAGGCATTTTATTAAACTGGCAAAAATGCCTACTAAAGTTCTTACAACTCCCATCTTGTAGGCTTTTAAACAATCTAAAAAATAATTAGGTATGTAAGAGAAAGATTAGCTTCCTGGGAAGCCTTGTTTTGGATAGTTTCATATGAATGATGTGTGATTATATAGATATATTAAATGAGGTTTGTTAATGGAATGTATTATTTCTCTTTTAAGATTCCATATGTAAAGTTTTGTGTGTTGCATTAGTGTACATAACGTCTTAGAAGAAAATAGTAGTTGTAGAAAATTAAATAATGTTGGGGAAATATCCCAAAGATGTAATTTTGATCAGTAGTAGACTATGTGTTGAATAGTAGACAGCAATTTAAAAATACTTTTATTCACTTTATTTATCTCCTTTTCCACTGTTATAATTTGTCTTCCAAAGGGGTATGCATATGTTTGGGGTTTTTTTTTAAATTCAGGTAGGAAGTTAAATTTTTAGAGGTTTTCAGAAACACTCTTGGCTAAGATCTCTTGTTGCAGCAGTTGGAGCGGCTTTGAAAGAGAGCGATGTTAATGTTTATTCTGTGACTAATTATGGCTGATGTGAATGTGTCTATTGAAAAGAGTGGACTTCTCCTGGTTGGCATGCCTGAAACTTTTGAAATAAAATGTTTCTGGTCTATCTCTGAGGACCAGCATTGAGACTAAACTCCAAGGAATTCTTGAGTTTCATGAAGATTTTTAGAGCTGCCTGATCATTTCCCAGCACTTGCATCAAAGAGCTCATGGGGAGCCAAACGTGACAGTTTCATCTGGAAGACCTGTTCTGCTTTCCTACTAGCTCTGGTTCCTCACCAAGACAAAGAAGTGGTAATATTGAGAGACAAATGGAAAGTAACTTAAATGGGAGTAAAATAGGTGGGTGGGTGCATGTCAGTGCGAGGGGAACATTTTGTACCACTAAGTGTTCCTTCCTACTGGATTAACAATCTGAGAGCGAGTCTCCTATAATTAACACATTGCTATTATCAATAAATGCAACAAAGTGGGACCGGGGAGAATTGGCAAAGCTGCCACAGCTTGTGCAAAGGCCTCCCCAATCAAAATCAACCCCAACCACACTAAGGAGCTGTCGGGAGCTGAGAAAAAAGACACCAGGAGTTGGTATTCCGGGTGTGAGCTATTCCCTCTTGCCGCCTCGCTGTTTCGGCTGGCTCCTGTTCAAGCCATGTTGGCACGTGCTGTCTCTTAGCAACTGCCAGCCGGACGTTCCTGGTCGGCCACCGGTGATGTGCTGATCGGCCACCCGGCTTTGGTGGTGGCGGTGATGGTGGTGGAGCCCTGCCTGGCCTCCCCAGCTCTTGGAGATTACCTGTTGGAAATGACCTCTGTTTTCCAGGGAAATAGGTTTTGTTAGCTTGTACTAGTGAGTTTGAGCTGTTCAAGGCAGCAGACAGACCCTGGCCATGACTGGAAAGATGTACCTCTGAAGATGACAAAATATGTTTCATAACTAATCTGGTTGCTCACACCTGATGAAAAATGTCACCTGAGCTTTAACAGCAGCTTAATATGTGAGCTAACACCCATCAGTGCATTGTTTGTGCATGTTGAACAGGAGCATTTATAGAAGTTATGTATGTTATTTAAGAAAGTATTTTAAAAAGTACTTGCTTTTAACTTTGATTAATTCTTTGAGTGTTTTGTTTTGGTTTTCAGGTTTTTTGTGATCCTTCCTATACTGGCTGAATTTTCTCCCTCTACAGCTACTGGTGCTTTATGAATTTTATTCTTTTATTTTTTGTCTCACTTTCTCCCCAGACCCTTAATTTCGAAATACTAGGTTCACCTTCCCAGCTCCCCATGAGAACTGCTGGCCTACATCTCAAAGCAGCAGTCTGAAAATGTAGGGCTAGGTCCTTGCATTTTTCTGGTCTGATCTTCACTGTGCTTATCAGTATTAGCCATCAAAAATGAATGCAGTCATGCTTATGTAAAAGTATTCCCCTAGTTTAACCTTCCAGCCTTGAGTAGTTTTTTATAATTGCAATGATGAAACAATTTAGATACATTCTGTTTTACTATGCAATGTCTTAGAGATTATTTGAGTACTTTCACACACAGCATACTAAATGCCACTTTAGTAGTGAAACCAATGATAAAACCAACATCTTCTTTTCCTAGAAAGTGTAAGTCCTTGGGGAAATAAATGTCTTTGCACCATGCTGTTACTCAATGCTAAAAAAAATCTAGAAAGCCTGTAGTCCCTAGGGAGTGCCTCTAAGCATCTCTTTTGCTTTATGATGTCTATTTTTCAAGTTCCTGAACAGGGAAAAATTATGATTGAGATCATTGCAATGATCTAGAATTGGCTCCTTGGGCAGGAGTTTCCCCTGAGTCATGCTTATTACCATACCATCTTCCTGAAAGCCCAAATAAGAATATTTTCTGGCATCAGTCAATGAAATCTCATTTCTGCTCCTGTTGGACCTCTTTACGTTTTGATGTGGATACTGAAAAGACTCCCAAAAGCTCTCAGACTCTTTTCTGCCCATTGGTGGAAGCTAAATCACTTAACTAGCCTTTAACAATTTTGAAAATAGATTAGTGATTTTCTTATTTTCTTTCAAGGAGATGAGTGTTTAATAGCATTTGCTATGGCAAGCAGAGTCAAGATAGGTGCAAGCTGGACACACAAGACAGGGCTGAAGAATTCTATTTATACCAGGGAGGGAAAAAAGCTGGTAATTCATAAAGCCCTCAGTGAGTCACCAAGGTTTTCCTTTATGGGCAGGATAAAGTGAACAGCTGTTCTACTACATTCCATTTGCTTGAGTCAACAGGCCCATTCTAATAGTTTGTTGATTATCTTACATTTTGTCAATATTGTAGTATGATTTCAGTGTTTGTTTTATTATTACTCAGATTGACAATGTTTTATTTTGTGAGCTATAATGAGATAGCACTTAGGGTACAATGATAAGAATGATTTATTGTGAATTGCCATTTTTAGCAGATTGTTTTGTAGTAGCTACCGCCCTGCTATAGCTATTTAATAATTTTTGCTTTATGCTTCTCTCTTATGGCCCCCAGTCAAAACAATATTTTTTCTTGGCAGTCAATGTTTTAAGCCGGGACTACACTTGAAGTATCCTGATATGGAAGTGACAGCACAGCTCTCCGGCTGCCACTGCTGCTCTCCTTCATGCCTTGGTCTGGAAGATGCTGGAGAAGAACTGAGTGGTGTAATCCAAGCATGGGGGATCATCACGACACCCAGGCTCTGTGCTGAAGGCTCAAGGGAGGGTGGTGGCCATCCTTGCCATCTCCAATAGGCACAGTGTAGCACTAATGTTGTAGTTCTTGGCAGTTCTTGGCCAGTTACGATATCTTCTGCGATATACGTTGGTAACAAGTCCATTTACCTTTTACTGGGATATGAAGTAATTAATGAATTCTAGAAGACCAGCTATTAAGTACCTGGTGGAATTATTACAGGTTGCATAGTTTGAACATGCAAGGAGGTGTGTTATGCAGAGATAACCTCCTAATAACTGAATTTTGATTTTTATTGCTACCAATGGAAATTCAAACCATGGTATGGAAGTCAGATTTACAGGGCCCCCAAACAAGCAATTAGTAAGATTCCGGATCTGAACCTTACTATATAATATACTCAGCCCTTACTTGCTTCATTCTAACTTCTCCCTGTAGATACATCCTATTGGAAACATATGAAAAAATTCTAAACATAAATGGCATGTCCCTAATAAATAAATGATTATACTGGGAGCAACAAGAATATTTTTCTATTTCCTTTCAGCTGGTGTTTTGCAAGTGTCAGCAATTTTCACAACAGTTCAGAATTCCCATACCCATCTGTGGTGATTTCCCTCAGACACCCATAAAGCCACTTTCTGAAATTTCTTATGTATTTTTAACTGTGCTGGTAGAAATACTCAATTCATTTGATGTGCATAAAGCATACTATGTTGTCAAACCACTTTTATACTTCAACAGCAAGTGCAGTACCATTAATAATTGTCATGTACCTTGCTCTGCCATTTCAAACTACCCACT
Organism: Caprimulgus europaeus; assembly: GCA_907165065.1. Next base: position 37,596,334 of record OU015525.1, read on the forward strand.
TTATTTATCTAAGATATTCCAGTATCTTCTGTCACTCTAATCACTGGAAAATTTATGTTACTCTCTTACCTTTTCATGCTTGCCAGGGCAAAATATGTAATAATAGCCTGTAATTAAATCTTCCTCAACTTATTTTATCACTGCACATCTTCACTATACATTTTATTCTTTCCACCATCCATCAGATGATGTAACTGACAGAAAGGAAAGTTACTGTTTGAGCTACACAAATACCTATATGCAAGTTAATCTGAAATTAATCTAGAACCCCCCACTCCCCATATTAAATTAACATTTAATGAAGTTCTCAAGTTTTAGGATGTTAAACCTTGTTTGGCTGAGATCTGAATAAAGCTATTGCTGTTCAGGTTCTGCAGTGATAGTAAGTTTGATTAGGAAATGAAGAGTATTTTAGCTTAAAGTAGCATAACAAAAAAAATTGGGGTTATGGTGAATTATCAGTAATATAGCAATCACAGTGGCATCAAACTTTTCAACTTAGCTGTGGCTAAAAATGTTCAAAACAGGATCAATTTCTTAATTTGTTTTGTTTAGTTTTTTTATCTTAAGCCAAAGGGAAAGCAAGTTTTTCCATTCCACTCCTGATCTCACATGAATCCTTATTAGTGACCTGAAGTGTTTGTAAACTAGCGTAACTTTCTAAAGGAACAAGCTATGTGATTGAGGAAAGGAAAAGATTTCTAAAATTTTGTGAGAATAAGTGATTAAGAGTCCAGCTACAGTTTCTGTCTTGTGTTCAAAATGAAAGTGAATGTCCACTTATTATCCAGAATATTACAGGGAATGTGACAGGGAAAAGTAGGAAATTCTCTCTTCATTTATAATTCTTATACTTTAAAAGAATTACATAAATAGGTGAGACTTTTTGCCTCTAAATTTTTGGGAATCTTTTTCATGATGGGAAGTGTAAGTGACTGAATGAGAGTTTTTTTACTAGTTAATATTGTATAAAGAAATTTCAATTAGACTTCCACTTACAGACAAACTTGCAGTATGCTATGAACATACAACTGCCTCCCTTTGTTGGCTTCCAGCCTCAGAAATCTCCCTTGGAACTTCATAAAAAGACACAACTAAAAAAGTAGTCTCAAAGTCCTATTCATTTCCTTATCAGGTACAAAAAATTGGCAGGACTTGCCAATTTTTAAAAAAAATCTGCAATGGGGATTTTGGAGATCTGCATGAAAGCAAGTTAATTAAAAGGTTACCTTGTATTATAAATAAATCATATGTTTCATTTTACTTTCAGTTGTCACAGCCTTTCCCTATTTCTCTCTTCCTCTGTTGAGGCCTTCTAATATTATGTGTGAATTTAAAAGCTGTTCTTAAAAACTATTTCTCTTTCTAATCTTTGGGGAATCATGTATCAAACCATAAATTTGTTTTTGTGTTTGATTTTTATTTTGTTTTTGCCTTCTTTTTTCAATCTGGTGGAGTCAGTGAGGTTAAGACTGCAGGCTGGACTTCTGTACTATTTCCTGTTTTGTAAATCTGGACAAGGGCTACTAAATCCTTCCAAAACCCCAAAGTCTTCCAAGAGGTAAGAGAGGCCCTCTGACCTGTCCTGGTTTTTGGCTAACCATGAGAGGTGGTTAGCCAGCAAAGTGGAGGAAGTGGTTATCAGCTGGAACCAGAAGCCACTGATCTGCTGGCAAAGGGGTGATGCGGCTGATTGAGCTGAGATGGCAGCAACCACCACAGAGGTGCTTTGGGTGAGTGGTTGCCAGCATTTGCTGAAACATAGACCTCCTGACACACCATGCAGCTTCCTCGCCAATTTTTTCCTGACTTCTTCTTTTCTTTTTTTTCATCCATACATGGTTGGTACGGACAAGCAGGAACCCTACAGCTGGACAAAGCTCAGAGTTAGCGGTGGGTACCTGCCTCCACTTCTGTGCATGCTTGCAGGAGGCGGTGGGCAGTTTTCATGAATGCTTTGTGTTTCTTATCCTAGCCTGGAGGCTTTGCTCACTTCCAGTCACCCTCCAGTCACTAGAGCAGAATATAATGAATTAATCTTTGGCCTCTGAAAAGTTGTGAAACCCTATTGTATTCAACAGAATCCTAACGATTTGTGATCTTGAGTGTCATTAAAAGAAAGAAAAAATTGCACAATTTGTACTTTTTTTGGTGATACAAAAATGAACTCCATTAAGAATGATTTATAATAAATTTGAAAAGTCTGCCAGTTTCAATCTGATAATTCATACCAACTTTTTTTTTTTTTTTTTTTTTTTTTTTTGAGTAAACTGAAGAGATAGGGTGAGGGGTGGTACCTTTGGGGAAGTTTCCAGCAATGAAACTCGCTGTGTTCATGATGTGAGATAGCAGCTTTAAAGCAAATACAAAGAAAACTATAATCTGAAAGTATTAACCTGCTTGAAAATGCAGAGAGCTGGAAGTCCCCTGTTGCACAGTGAGTTCAGTGCAACAGTATGGGAATCTCTTCCTTGTGGTATCATGTGGTTATTTCACCAGAAAGCACTAGTTTTTGTTGCCTTGTTTGTAGAGTTGAACCTGTGTAGGTATATCTCTGAATAAATTTCCTACACAGCTCATATAAGCAATATAGACGACTCATTGAGATTGACAGGTATAATACTGAAATAAACTTCCTGTCTGAGCTGGGGGAAATTTAACTGGAAAGCCAAAACCTCTGCTTCTGGAAGTATAGTCTCAACATCCAGCAACAAATTACAGCTATGCTGGACAGATTCAAATGGAGTGAGAGATGGCATTAAAAGATGAGATGGACCATTATTCTTAACACAGTGATGTCAAATCTCTGTCTCTCTTTACCTCACACTTACTCCAGATACAGATGTTTCCTTGTTTAAAGACTTCAACAAACAAAATTAAATCCATCGATACACAGCGCTTAGGGAGTAAATGGATGGTGAACAACAGAAAGGCTGCTGTCATGACTGTATATGTTTATTTGGTAGAGAGATACCTGTAACTCATTAGGTAAATGCTGGCGTCTCACTGGGTGATGGCTTGACATTGCCATGGTGCTGTAGCTGTGTGCAGCATTTTACAGGTGAATCCAATGGACCAGAATTGTCACACACACTGTGTGCTCTACTGTTTCTAATTAAGTTTAAATCTCCATGTGTGTGCAGGGGCAGATCCATCCACTTTTTCCTCGAACACCATTGCTGCTCGTGCATGCACAATTTCAGGGATGTGGAAAATAAGATATTGAATCGCTTTTTGGCACTTCACAGATATGCAGCAGTGTCACACTGAGCAACCATGTTCTGTGATATCTGGTTCCTTTCTATGGTGTCTGTGGGCTGTGTTTGTGTGGGTTCATGGCTGTAGAGAGGCATTTTAAGAAGGTTTTGAAAGAAGTGACCACTTGGTCCATCTCCTCTGGCATGGCAGAGAAGCATAGGGGCAAAAAAGGCTGTAAAAAAAGGTGAAGATAAAGATTATAATGTGTCAACAGTGTGGGAGAAAGATGTAGCTGCAAACTTAGGCAAGATACTTAGAGCAGGAGTGTTTTTTTAAAAACAATCTTCCACTACAAAGAAAGAAAATGAAAATGTGTTTTTCAAGTGGAGTGGGATTAGTTTGTGAAAGGCTAAAGTTACATGTTTGTCTGTGACAGTAAATTCTGCACTAAGTGACTGAGGTCTGTCCCAGTCCTGTTTTGTGATTAGGTGTTGATTTTCTTCCTTTTAAGTATTGCTTTATGGTTGGAAAATGATAAGTAGAGTACTGCAGATACAAGAGACTAGAGGGCAAACCTGAGTGTGAACAACCTCTTTATAACTAGAAAAATAAAAACAGAATTGCTAACACAGTTAAGTACAAATAATGACAGAATATAAAGAAACAGAGAGGATTTTAAGCCAGCTTGCAGCTCTCAGTCCTGTGTTTGGAGCACAGCACTAAATGAAAGTGTAAGTTTGAGGACCATTGAACAGAGTTCCTATCCCAAATGAATCATAATTAGAGTAACACCTGGATTAATAAATTTGTGCTGATTCACTGGGGAAATTCACCTTGTTTAATAGCCCTCAAATTCCTAAATAAAGTTGTGTATCTGTGGCAGGATGAACTACTTTGTCCAAGGCTGGGCTGCAGAGCTTGTAGAAAGACTTCTTCAAGACCGTTTGAAGGACTTTTCCAGTAAAACTATGAAGTACTGAGCTGTCCTTTATAGGCTGGTCATGTTCTTGTAGTTCTGCCTTTGCATTAGCCACAAGTAACCTTCTTAGATTTACAGCATGATTCAGACATAGTAAGGTTGAGATTTTGAACAAGCTTTCACATCAGAAAATACTTGACATACAGAAGCATGAGAGTTACAGCTGCTAGACTGTCCCTGAAGTATTAACAAATATCTAATTTATGTTTCATACATGGCAGTGCCCGACTCAAACTGCTTAGAGGTGTTTTGGTGATACAAATATGTTATTCAACATTTGTCCATCTTTTGCCATTTTGAGCCTGATGGGTCACCTTTTGTGATAGTTTCACCTGGCTAGCCCTTGTCTAGCAGCCAACACAGCCGTTCATCCACTTCCCCCCCACCCCCAGGGAATAAGGGAAAGGATTGGAGGGCAAGGATAAGGAGACTTGTAGGTTGAGATAAGAAAGAAAGAAAACTTAAAATAATAATAATATTAAAATAGTAGTGATAATAATAACAACAGTAACAAAATATGCAAGTGAATGACACCCAATGTTATAGCTCACCCCCCCACCTCCTGACTGAGCCCAGCCTGTTCCCAGATAACGATCCCAGAGGAGCGACAATCCCAGAAGAACAAGAGCCCGAGTGAAAGCCAGAGAGAGCAAGAGAGGAAGAGACCCTCACTAATATACTGGACATGACATGATATGATATGGAATACCCCATTGGCATTTCTAACTGTCTATTAAGTTTATTAATTTAAATGTTCTTCTACCCCCTTAAATCTTGTGCTTGTGGACTAACAGAACACAAAGTCTTTCACTTCCAGTGACAAAAAGGTAAACATTGGTATGTTATCAGTCTCTCTCTCACAGCGAGTCTCCCAGGCTGGAAGCAAAAACGTAGCACAATTCTAGCTATTAAAAAAACCCCCAGCGGTTTCAGCTAAAAACCAGGACACCTTTGTATAGTTAAATATTCCCTGTTGCCAGATAGGTTGATTTCAGTCTTGCATGTAAAACTGGCTAAATTTAACTGATTTGTGCCATTTTGCCAAAGCTTAGTAATTCGCTCTTGCTATTTTTCAATATTAAGACAGATACTGTTGCCTCTTTGATCATCTCTTCTTGAAATGCAGTTTTAAATCCTGAGGAATCATACAGTCACAGAATTACCTAGATTGGAAAAGACTTTTAAGATCATTGAGTCCAATCATTAACCTCACACTGACAAGTCCACAACTAAACCATGTCCCTCAGCACTATGTCTACACCACTCTTAAATACCTGCAGGGATGGGGACTCCACCACTGCCCTGGGGAACCCGTTCCAATACCTGACAACCCTTTCAGTAAAGAAATTCTTCCTAATATCCAATATAAACTTCCCTTGGTGCAACTTGAGTCCATTTCCTCTTGTCATATTACTTGTTACTTGGTTGAATAGACCTACCCCCACCTTTCTACACCCTCCTTTCAGGAGACAGAAGCTTGGAGCTAGATTTTCACTGCTTCTACTAGTTTGCAGACTGGAACCTAACCCCAGTAGAGATTAAGAAACAACATATGTACAGCGTGTGAGACTCTGCATCTGCTGTGATCTGTGTTGGAGGAGGGTGGAGTTGTGGCAAGTGCAGGGGCTGTACAGCTGCATGCTCAGCCCCATGCGACAGGCATGAGGAGAGCTAGGGAACAATGTCACTGTTATCTTAGTTCCCATCCTGTCATTTGGCACCTTTTTTACTATCCTGCCACCATCTCAAAACTGCAAAGAATAAAACCATCTTTATGCACTCTGGTGAGGATATGTGAATTGCATTACAAAACAACCCCTGCAAAACTGAGGCTGGTTGTGTGAAAGACTTTCCTCTGAACTGTGTTTGAGATTGTCAACGTCAGAAATCTGATGACCTATGTAAGTAATAGGATCCATCCTGTGTTCACCAGCACATTCTTGAAAGTTACACAGAAATAAAATGTATTTTTATGACTACTGCTGAAGTTCTACTTTCCCACCTTTTCTACCTCTTTCAGACATATGTAGTTCTGAATAGGTTCAAACCTTTACATGATTCCCTTGTATTTTGGTTTAAACAATACCCCCCTAGCATTATTTATGCAGTAAATTCCCTACTTATTCTGCACAAATAAGACATGTCAAGAATAAACAGGCTCTGTGTCGGTGATAAATGGCACTCTACAGGATCTAGGAACATGTATCATTGGGTTTTACTGATTATTCAGGTGACATACAGTAGTGAGAGTGATTAACGCTGTACTGCTCAAATTCATCAGTGAATAAAAGCATTACATTACTGTGGTTCACACTGAAACAAGCTACTAAATCAGACTCTTCCGAGACAGTGAACATTCACTTTTCTTAAGTACTAAATAAACCTTACATCTTTAGGTTAGAGGAAATTGGACAGATTAAGAAATCAGGGCCAATGTTATCTCTGTGATTTTGAAAGGTGTTAGGTTTTTGAAGAAGATCCCAAAAATTCACTGAGTTTTATGGCATGAAGGAAGTGTAGCCTTGTATATTTTTTCATAAAACATTGTGAAAGTTATATTTGTTGAAGACATTCTTTAATTAACTTCTAAAAGTAATCACAAAAATTGGTAGAAAAGGAGGGTGGAAAGGCAATGCCTGACATTTTTCAAATATTTTTTGGAAGAAAAAAAAAAGAAAAAATAAATCTTACCAAGCGTTAGAAATATGAAACCAGAAAAGTTGTGCAGCATATGCACAAAGGCAATAGCCTACTCTACCATTGTATATTTTCCACTTCCATACTGGTCAAAAATCAGCAGGAACTTAGCTGTCTTAACTGGATTGATGGAGTTGCTTTCCAAAGAACAGATTTGCAAAGAGGTCAATGGTTATTAACCTATTTCATTCATCTGAAAGTTCAGCACCTTTCCTTAGATATACATAAAATTTATTAATTTTTAGCCAGTCTTATGACTGGTGCTTGAATGCTTGGAGTTGGCAATAATGGGAGATAACATCTGTGTTATGAAGGTGCACATATGTGTTCGTGCACCCACAAGAGCTTTTATGTGTATGATAGTGGTGTCATCCATGCAGGCTAGATATTCACCATTTGCTAACCCAAATTCTAGTTCCCCGGGCAGCCAATCTGAAAGGATTGTCAAAGAAATGTTTTTCCTTGCAGTTGGATGCATACACTGAAAAACCATATTATAGCTCTGAGTGGGAAATAGTCATGGGTTTTTTGGATGGATTTAAGGCCTACTACCAGCTGAGCTGTCCAAAGTGAAAAAAATGGTCTTGCTCTGTGTTTTAGAAAGGCAGGAAGTCTACTTTCCAAACATAAAAGGCTTGTGCATAGGTTGCTTTGGGAGAGCTCAGGAGAGCAACTGTCACTTTCCTGATGTTCTAAAGAAGGCATCTGAGACCATTCTAGAAATTTCTGCAATATATATGTTTAACTCTTCCTAGGAAATGTGAGAATCTGACATATTTTACAGACATGCACATACACACTGCTAATGAAAACTTCAGAACTAATAAAAACTTTCTGAACCATCTTTTCGGTGGTACGTTGACATATACTGAATGCAAGACAATGATGCTATGAAAGTTTCATTGACACACATTTGGGTTGACCTACATATAATCATTGTGCTCTTCTTGCAGAGAAACTAACATTCTAAACAAATATGCCACATCAGCTAATCAGTTGGTAGAAAGCATGAGAAATGGCAGGAGACTGAAAAGCATGTCTCACGAGACCCCTGGCTTGCAAAGGGGGAAGAAGTAGTCTCGTTCCAAAAACTTAGCTGATATGTGTTGGGTTTTTTCTACCTCAGAACAACAAGCTATTTAAAAAATACATAACTCAGAGTTACAAACTTATCTCAGCCCTGTCTTTGCCAAGTAGCTAGGAAAATAAAGAATGGCTTCTTCTTCATTTGGAAGGCTGAGGGGAAATATAACAACAATCTTCAAGCTGTTAGGCAGCTGAGATTCATGCTGCGGAGTGAATAATTCTTTCTAATGAGAGGAATGGCTAAGCATGGGATGGCTTATGTATGGGAAATGTGGTAGCTCAATTTTTGGAGGCTTTTAAGACAGACATCTCTTGGAAGTGGCTTTTCCATATAGCTGATCTTGCTTTCACACATGCAGTGGGGTACAGAACGGAGATACCTGAGCTCTGGCATCCCTGCTGACACTGAGCTGGCTTGAGATTTGCCGAGTGCAGTCCAGGATTGCTGACAGCAGTGCAGCGCCTGTGCAGGACTTATGAATTCAGGTCCAGCACTGGGAACGCTTCCCAGGCCGATGCACTCGGCCCCTGCGCACACTCTGAAACACCACAGGGATATACTAGTGGTATTTGAAGTGTAAACATGGTTTATCAGGCACAGGGGAGGCCTGAACACAGGCTTCCCACATCCTAGGCTATTAGTCTAATCAGCAGAATAGACAAATAGCTGCCTTCTCTGTGATTTATAGTTATTCACACAAAACAACTCAATTAAGGATACTACTCCATTGTAACCAAGCAGGAAGGACGCTAACCCAGTCAGATGAATTTCCTAAGCATTGGTTCCTCTACAGTGATTTGTACTGAACAGAAATTGTGCCATGAACTCCAGTAGCCAACCTGAGAGAGTTATTTTTTTAATCAAAAAATTGAGAAAAACACTGGTGTCAGACTTGAAAATTTCTCGCTATTTTAGTTCTTTGAAAAAAAGTCTGTGCCCCTTCCGTAGGTCTAATTTCTATGGTGATTAGTTCCTACCCATTTGCTACTGTTATTTTTCCATCTCTCCAGAAGGCAAGCTGGCAAGGTTTTCCACTTCTGGTAAATAAAGATCACTTCCCAACCTTCATGACATGGAAAGTAACTTCACATTTGGGATGGGAAGAGCCCTGCTTACAAAACTGATAGCTACTTGTTACAGAATAACAGATTTTTAAATTAAATCTTTGCACCTATCTTTCATATTTTAAGGAAACAAGATTTTTTGGCCATTTTCAGACTCCCCGGTGTCTTGTCAGGCTTGCAATTTGTTTAGCTTTTTCTTTAGCATTAATTTTGATTTATAAATATTCCTGCCCCTGTGCTTATTTCTTTTTTTTTTTTTTCCTGCTTTCCCTGATAGATTACAGAGATACTATTTAGACCACTTTTGGCAAGATGAGATATAGTAGTTCTCTTTTCCACAGTCTGAATCTTGTCCCCATCCAGTCCTGGCATGTCTCTGACTTGTAAAAAAAAAAAAAAATCTGCTTCTGTCTCTCTTCCTTAATTGGACATTATCCAAATTTCATCAGGCTCTTAGTTTTGCCCAAATTATGTTTGTCTGGCCCTGCCACCAATAATCTGATCTAAACCATCAGGTAATTTTGTCTACCTATGCCTATTAAAAGAGCTTGGGATCTGGCTTTGGCTCTGTTCCCATGGAAAATTTCCATTCCATTCAATGGCAGCTGGATGAGTCCATTAGTTTGCAAATCAAGGAAGGACTTTAAAGAGTGATATCTCTTCCTAAATATCTTGGAGATATTTGGGAAATAACTCTGATGATTATTTTTATGCTAGAATAGATTAAATGTGAGTTAGATTAGGAGCAGACCAGTTAGAATATAAAACAGCCAAAAATTGTGGTCCAAATGCCAAAGATGCACCTCTATCCTGCTATTAACATACAAAAGAGTTATGACATAAAAAATTACTCCTAGAAACATCTGTACAGATGCATATGACATTGCAGACTCTCTTGTCCATACAAAGACAAGAAAATGAAATAAATCCTAGGAAACTGAGAAATAGTTATTAAATTGTGACCTGGTGCCCCACCAGAGGAGTGTGCCTGTGGCAGGAGGCCAAGCAAGGCTGGGGGTGCACCAGCTCTGAGGCTAACAGGTAGCCTGAGACCCACCCAAAGGGTCTTTCCTCCTTTAGCTGCTCTATGATGTATGTAGGAGCAAATTTCTGTTACTGAGCCTAAAAGTTTTCAAGGCACTTTTTTTTTGCTTCTTTTACTTTTTCTTTTTTTTCCCCTTCTTTTTCTTTTTTTTTTTCTTTCCTCCTTTCATGACAGACTGAAGAACTCATTGGTGCTGTAATGAAATGAAAGGCAGACTGCGTTCCCTGTCATGTCAAGAACGCTGCATCGGGAAAGTCGACATGATTTCATGGCTAATGATTCACTCGCTAATATCAATGTGGGCTGCAGTGAGGATAACCAAGTTGAGCTGTCTTAGATCAAATGATTCAATTAGGCCAGCTGTCCCTATTTGTCATGGCTCAACTCGCTTTCAAATTACCTTTCCAAAGTGTGTACGTGCCTTAGCATAGAACTTAACAGCTCAACTGTTTTACAAAAAGGGGATATTTAGGCATGATGATAAGGGGGAAGAAAGACGTCCTTTTTAATGTGCACTGAATGTTTTTCCATAGCAGTTACAGTATGTATGTGCCATGCTAAACTTTAAACATCACAGTCGAGTGTGAATCACTCACCTCTCCTGATGACAGTGCTCTTTTAGATTTCTGGACTATCTTTTGGCAGGTTAATGAAAATAGAAAAGAAAATCTAACAGAGTGTGTGTGTGCACAGGGACAACTGACACAGGAAGGAGTAAATGGTTCATAGAAACCAATAAATAAATGCATAGTCCCTCAAATGCATCCTTCAGGCTTAAACTGAGCTGAAGTCAATAATGGCCAATGATCATTCATATGATGTCTAGCAAAGGGCTTTTCTGCAACGTGTTGGTTATCTTGGTTAAACTACTTAGTCCTTGTTATATTACCCGCAGGAGAACCATCTCCTCATCCCTTGGTAGCAGCCCAGGGTGCCGCAGCAGTGAGCGCTCTGCAGAGGCAAAGCAGAGCTGGCGGCTGGCAGTGTCAGTGCGCAGACCCGGGGCTGAATAGGCATGGAAATTCAATTACCCTTGGTGGTGGTCCCTGCAGTGCCGGGCGGGGAAGCTTCTCCTGCTGAGGCTGCAGCAGAAAGGAGGCAGCGGCTGCGCTTGCAGAGCTTTCACCTGTGGGTGGGCATTTATTGACTTTTTGGTAGTGTAGAGGTAGTAAATGGGGAGAAGAACTACCTGGATGTACATGAAACAGGTTAAAGTTGTTACAAACATGAAATCACAGCTGTTAATAAAGTCTCACATATTTCCTGCAGTTGGATTTGCCTGATAATATAAGCTTTCTCACTTTAAATATTTTAATAAGATTCCAGTGGTGTCTAAAAAATTCTCCCCTGCTGTCTGTATGGCTTATTTTGCACTATATATATTTATTTTGCCTAATCTCTCTCTGGCAATCATACCAAGTTGGAAAATAGCAGTAGTATTTGCTAGAAAACTAAGACAGTTTCTCCCTGCTCTGGACTGAATGTCTTGTAGTTTTGTGAGCATGCTGTCAAGATAAATTTTCTGTAGGCTTTGAGAAATGCTATATTAGGGAAGTATTTTTCCATTTATTGAAGAGGAACAGTTAAGATTGGAACAGGCTGAACTTTGTTTCTGAAAATTTGTGAAGGTTTGTTTTTTTATTATCCCCATCTTTCACTGAAAATAGAAACATCAACTAAAAAAGTGTGACTGAAATACTAAAATTCAGAAAATTTTGAGGGTCTGTGTTTAGGATTTGTTCATCTTCTAATGGATTGTGTTGAACAGTGATCTGTGAAGTCCTTTGAGCTGGTTAGTGGGAGACATTGGGCATGCAACGAGTATGCTAATTGGATGGTAATATAGAAGATGCAATAAATCTCATTTGAATTGTATGGCCCAGAAGAGCTCTCTGGACCTTTTTATTCAGAGTCATGATTAGAGTTATGGACTGCTGAGATTAGTGTCCTGATACACAAAGTTAGGAGTCTGCAAAGTCTCCAGCACTGGTACTTCAAGATACTTTTGAAAATGAAGATATGTGGATCCCAAACTTTCTTACACCGAGATTTCTTTCTTTTTATTTTTTTTCTTTTTCCAGAAAAGTGGGGAAATTTTCCGGCTTTAAATCTGTAAGACTCATTGGGGTTATGAGAGAGTAGTCAGAGTATTGTTCTCTCTCCTACCTTAGTATAGAAGTGCTGCTACTTTTTACTCAAACTCTAATAGTTCTCTGGTTTACTCTCAAAAATTTTCTCTTCCTTATCCCCACTGTTTTTTTTCAGTGGGAAGTGGGGATCAACATGGATTGTCCTCTGTAATCAAGACAATTCCTGACTTTTGAATCGCAATCTAAAAGCAATCAGCAAAGCGAGCATGCAAGGCCACTTATCCTGGGCTCTCACATTCATGCAGTGATAACAGTCAGGTGGCTGCTTTCATTCTCTTTGCCTCTGTCATTTTCAGTTCTGCAATGCTTTACTCCAATCATAACAGAAAGATCAGTACCATGTATTTGCTTCCTCTTCATTTTAAGGAGAACTTAAGATAGCACTATAAGCTAGAATGTTACAGACACCCATGGGAGCTCTGCTCCTCCCTGTGCTCAGCAGAAAAGCCAGCAGTTCCTCAGACAAAGCCCACTGCCTGGGTGAGATGCACCCCAAGGCAACGCCCCTGCAGCCTCAGCACTGGCTTGGAAAGTTCATGACACATTAAGAGTCTAAAATGCCTAAACTGGCCTTCTGCCTCCTCCTTCTGATGGATGTGTCCATGTGTGGCTGTAAAAGTAATAAGCCAGTATATATTGCCTGACTCACACATAACCAGTACTAAAGAGAGTTCAAGATGCAACCATGCCATATTAGTTGAATGTAAAATATTAACTCTCAAGAAGTCGAATAGAGTTTGCCTGCTGTCTAAATTAATAAACACAGGTAAACAGATTTACCAGCCGTATGCCTGGTATTTATATTTGTTAATTAATTCAGTTAATCAAAAACACAGTGTGTTTTGCAGCTTGCAGTCTTTCTTTGACTGCAAAACACATAGCTATGGATGAGAAGACTGTAGAGCTGAAGAAAAAGGAAAGATTTGGTGTAGCTTTTAGTGGAAAATCTTTTCAAAGGTGAGCTGCAGAAGAATCTGAATATTTAAAGTCAGGAAATGTGACCTGACCAAGCTGGTGCAATAGGACTTTCATTCATTTCTGTCTGCTATGGTTTTTTCTGTCTTATTCCTGATATACAAATCTTGGCAAGGAGGTAGAATCTAAGAGAAACTACGCTTTCCTTCCAGAGATTTTTAAATGCAAAGAGGCTGGTAAGTATATTTCTGATTACAATGGAGAATGTTCCCTCCTGAGCTTTGCCTTGAAAAACATCTCTCAGGGCTCACACTTCAGCCTTCCCCCATTTTCTCTTCCATTTGGCCATAGCTCAGAGGGGACATTTCCAGTCTACAGTCTCTGCTCACTTGGAATAATATTTGTTTGCATGAGTAAACCAGCTAACGTGGCTATCACTGAAGTCATAAGTAGAAGGGGAAAGCGATTGGGACTATTCCCATGTGAAGTGAGTCAGATTGCTGAATCAGGCCCACGTGTGAATTTTTCTGTGTCCCAAAGGTATCTTTCCCATCTCATTAGGAAAAAATATTCTTCTGGAGCACCAGGCAACAGAAGCCTGAGAATTCAAAGCACGGGGGATATAATGTCCTTTTAGCTTTTTCCTCTCACCTTTCCCTCAGTTTTCCTTCTTGCAATGTGACTAAAAAAGAAAATCTCTGGTGAATTTTATAATTCTAGGCTTTTATCAGTTTGCTATTTTTGTTATATTCTTACCTGAATATATGGCATATGTAGGGGTTTGGTTGGTTTTTTTTTTATTTGTTTTTGGTTTTTTTTTAACCTAAACATACCCTTTCTGTCTAGTTTTATCTTAAAAACAGCAAAGAATTGCAAGGTGTTAATGGTGTTCATTGTGCAGCATGTATCTTTGCTTCCCCTTCTACAGCAAAACAGAGCTGGAGAGTATAAAAACAGAAGAAATATGAAAACTGTAAAAACACTTAATGTGTAAAAAGGACCAACTAATGTGTATCAGCTCAGCCAGATGCCCAAGGCTAAATCTCTTGATGTGAGATGGTGATTCAGCTGTCAAGGTGCCTGAGTAGACTTGTGGTCATCATAATGATTGGCTATGGATTGTTTTTTTTTGTTTTGTTTTATTTTATTTTTTTTTCTTTTTTAGAAAAGCAATAAGCAGAAAAGGTCAAAGTTATTCAAATGAACCAACAGCCCATTTTGGTGGACATACAGCAGGGCTCGTTAACTCAATTCACATCTTTTGTGTCAGTTTTCTAACATACCATACATGTGGAAAAACGCGGTGATTGGTAAAATACATAATGTGCCTCTTTTGCCCAAAGGTTTTGTTTACAGTATGTAATAAAATATGATACAATTTTTTCATGGAAATGGGACCTGAAAATTTGCTTAGATAGAATATGAAAGTATCAGTCTGTGAAATGAACAACATAAAAAGTAAGCAAATGCTCAAGATGTGTCAGCTAGCAAAACAGCAAGCTCCAAAACATGCATTCAAGTGAAAATCAAAGGCTTCAGCAACAATTTAATTTCCCTTAAAAATCAACCTCTTCAGACAATGTCTAATATTTTGATGTTGATTGCCATTAGTGAGACTGTGTGTTACTGCAACAGAGTCCTTCCTACTCTACGCAAAGCTTACCTCCAGTCAGCTGAAAACCCAGATAATGAACAGAGAACTCAGGTTTTCAGGTATCCCAAACTATCAACACTTCATAAGGACATTTACAGTGAATCAGCCTGAAGGTCCCCATCTAGTTTGATGTGCTGATGATGTTGGCTAATACTGAAAATTTGGGGAAAGCGTGCCTTAATTTGCAAGAGTGGTTAAGTCATACGTAACTCTTGGGTCTAGCCTTTGTAAATTTTTCTTCTTAATTCTTTGTTGCACTTCAGATTAGCGGTGTTGAAGTGCGTGGTGGTAGCCTTTAATTGTGGAATATTTGGCATATGTGTCACAAGTTTGTGATTCAATCCTCACTCTTTCCTTTTAGCTTGTGCAGGTGCTCTCTCTCTTTAAAAGCAACTGTTTGTTGGAGTATACTTTTGCAAACTGTCAGGATGCAAATGGCATTTGTGAAAAGCAGGTGTTTCTTTTCTGCTCACAAATTGGAGATAAATGTGTTTAAGAAGTGCTCAGAGTTATTATTTATGCCTTATTTGTGTCAAGACACTACATTGGGTATGTATGCAAAGGTATACCAAGGAAGCCAGTTGTAATTGGTTGGTTTTAATCTGTTTTTAAACAAACAAATGGCTTTGTTCTTTGTAAATAATCTTCCTTGGAACAAGCAGCTTCACCTTACAGTAAGCTTCTTTGCTTTACAGTCACTCTGACCCATTTCAGAGTCCTCTAAGTCACACCCCACACACAACTGCTATTTCTGAACAGAGTCATCCTTGTTAGACAACAATGATTTTGCTCAGCTTTAGGTTCCTTGTACAGTACGTAAATTAGGGACTAGTTTCTCTGGGTTCCCTCTGTGTTCAGCAGGGAGAGAAAGGATCCTCCAGAGGGTCAGTCACAGTGGGAGTAAATTAGCAGAGGATAATTTACACAACCAAGTTACTACTTCCAGTGAGACTGTGAATATCTCTTCTGTATGCCCTCTGCAGATCTCAGTCTTATTACTGGGTGCCAAAAAGCACTGTGAAAAGGAAGAGACACCTCCCTCCCCTTGTCAAACTCAAGTGAATCGTGCTTGTACCCATGAGAATTATGAACGAAGCTTTCATAGTTTGTCGTCTGAATGGCTGGGCAAGGGTTGAAAACTGATGTGAGTAAAATGAATCAGCTCTGGTGAAGACTCAGGAAAGCCATGAGATCTCTCCAGGTGCAGGACTCCTTTCAGGCATTCTGCTGCAGAAAAGGCCAACAAACACCAAGAAGGTTATTGCACCAGGGACTATCTGCCCAGAATGGGCAGAAGCTGACCCAAGTGTGGATATAATGATTAACAAATAAAACATCTTAAACTGGCAGTGCAAGGTGGACAGAGCTCAGTTTTATACAATTAAATTGATAAAACCAGTGTAAATGAGTCACATCTGTATAAAGTCCCTGAGCACGTGACATCTTATGGCATTGAAAAACACCTAAAGAAGCAGTGAATTAACTGAGTACCAATTTATTATATCAATAAGCTTTCGTATAGCTAAAGTAGACTGTTTCACCTTAAAAAGAAAGTTTAGGAAGGAGAGAAGTTAAAAAAGAGCAGATTTTCATTGTGAAGGATGCAAGTAGGCTGTATGCTGAAGGCTGAAACTGTTCCCTGGCTGTTCAACTGCATTTTAACTCCAGCTTTCCAGTATTCAAGAGCTCAAGGCAGCCCAAGCAACTAATGCTGTGACTGCAAGGGGTTAACAGACAATTTATGTAAAGTCTTAGTATTCTGCAAAATGAAATGTGCATGTGAAATGGAAAAAAAAAAAAAAAAAAAGGAAAAGATTATATTTGTCAGCTGTGCTACCATATGTTGCTCTGGCGGAAGCACAGCAAAATGGTGACAATTTCTATTTTATTGAATGAGGATCTGTGTTGATTTCCATTATTTGAGAGTGTCTCTGGACAAACAGAGGTATCTTCATTATCACATAAAACTGTGCTCACCAGTAACCTAGAATATCCATGGCTACAGGGTAACCTGGGATTGCAGTCTCCTTGAAAATAAAATATCAGAGAGTCAGTTCAATCCATCTGCATATTTTAATGGATTTAGCCCTTGGAGGGCATGGGGGAATAGTCTTGTGAAAAGATAAGTGGCAGATACAGGAAATATAGACAAATTTGAAGCTCTTTAAAATCTGAGGAGAACTTATCTCATCAGCATGATTAAAACAAGTGTGTGTAAAGGCTTTGGTGGTTGTAGACTACTCTCAGCCATCTGGTCATGCTGGGAGGCAGGGCTTCATGGTTTGGGCACAGAGCTGCACAAACAACTAAATTTCTCTTGGACATAGGCTGATAGGTTTGTTTAGCTCTGCTGTGTCATATGGGCTTACTTGTTGGGGTTTTGCAGGGTGAAGGGTATCTGTGACATTCCCTTTTCCATGGTATAGAGATGCCCTAGAAGATGCTGCTTTTTTTATTCTAGGATCACAGCTTTCTCTCAAGATTTTTCTCAGCTTGCCAGGACCTCAACATGTGAGCTGCAATGAGCTGGGTGCTAAGTGTTGCTGAGCATCCTGGGTTCTCCTTGACTCCATGTGCACCGGGGTGCATAGTGTCTCTCTGGGCCATAGGTTGAATGCAGAGCATAAGAAAACAATTCCATTGGGCACTAGAAATGATGTTCATTTGCTTTCAGGACAGCAAAAGTTAAGCTTTTGTTGTCTCTCCTACTTAATATTACTCAGCATCCCTTGAGTGTCCCTTCTTCCAGTGTCCACAAAGGTTTTTTATGCTCTCCATGTCAACCCTGGCTCTGAAGTACCACCATCATTTTCTGGATAATGACACCACAGGGCACTACAGTACATCTATTTTGCCTCAGCAAACATGCCAGGCTGATTTCAGCTGCCTGAATGTCCGGCATGGGAAGGTAGAGAAGTCCTGTGCTGGCACCACCTGCACCAATGGGAACAGCTTGGTTATGTCTGTGTGGTTCTGTATCTAGTCCTTTAATCCCTGTTGAAGACACAGCTAGGCAATACCCAGGCAGAGCTGGCTTTTGGCTGGCCAGTTTTAGTCTGCTACAGCAGGCCCGCAGTCCTGAGCATCCCAACCCCAAACGGGTGTGCTCTGTGTTCTATGGCCCAGGCTCCAGGGGATCCTACAAGAATATTTGGGATGCGACCTCAGGGTGCTGGAGTGCAGCATCCCTAGAGAGAAGCGCACTTTGTTTTACATGGGTGACATTTACATGGGCATGCTTGGCCCAAAGGGTGACACATGCATGGTCCTTGCCCTTGCAGTAAAGGTGATTCTTATGTCTGAACTTTGCAACTGTATTTTAGCCATGTTTTTATGTGCTAAATCATCTATACTGTACAGTGGGATACCTTGTACTAAACAACCATGGAACAAACTTCCATAGGTTAAGCTTTATTTTTCCTAAATCTGATTATTTAGTTCTAAGGACTTTTATAACCTGATCATCCTTCACTGCAAATAGTAAAATAATTTTTCTTTCCAGCAGAAGCCACACCTCACTCCTTGTCCTTCAAATTGCCTTTCTTAGGACATGTTTGATTTCTGCTATTTCTTCTTAATATTGTGGGCTTGGAAGAGAATAAATGAGGACAAATCACCTACTGGTAAAGTGAATGATATTTTTTTTTAGTGTGACTGTCCTAGTTTCTTTTTCAGTCTTAGTATTTGCTTTCTGAGTGCTTTTGTACATCAAATCAAAGTTTTAAGTAAGAAGTCCATGTTATGCTCAAGTTTTGGAAAATTTAACTACTCTGTCCTGAAACAGAAACATCATAAAATAATTAAATTTAGGAGCTGCCAGTATTAGTAATGATTTCTCAGACAATAGTTTCCTGGACCTCTTAAAAAGCTAGCAAGCTGGGTTTGTTTTTAAACATTCTTTTTGATCTTAAAGTGAAACCTAGACAAATAACCAATCTTTTCTTGAGCTAACTGAGATGATCTGTAAACTACATACTCTTAAGCTGAGTATGTTAGATAGAATATTTTTAGTGTCTACATTTTCCTGAGGGAAGGTGATATGTGACTGAAGCCATCCTACACAATGTGTCTTGGTACAGGTCTCTCCATACATCACTGTGCACACACTATTGGATGCAAGTCTGTGTCATAAGTGCTGCTGCTGAAATAGAATAAATTAATCATTTATTTAAGATATATGCTTTCCTGCAATTTGACTGTCTCTCCTTTCAAATGTAAACATATTAAAACTTAAACTTGAAACTACGGCAGCATATGTTTAGACATAACTTCCAGTAATGTATTTAAATAACTTATGATGAGTAAAACTTAAACAGCACATTTTTAATGTAAGTCACACTGATAAACTAGGAGCAATCTTTGGTTCAGTGTCTGAAAAGAAAGTGGAAAAGATTACCTACTTTAGAGATCTGTACCCTTTTTTGGAGACTGTATTAATTTGACTTCAGTGTAGCCTTTTGGGTTTTTTTAAAGTTCTTATATAATTCAATGGAAGCTAAGAAACTATTTGGGAGCTGAAAACTTAACAAAAGTCATTTTGGGAAATGTTATCTTTTACCTCTTTTTAATATGAATTGAAAAATAGGGTTTGAGGGTCTAAGAATGGTTAGATCTCTTATCTTGAAAGACTTTCTAACTGCAGATCATCAAACCTTTTTATAACATATCATATAATAATAATACTACTTTTTATAATAATCCTTTTGAAATGCAAGTTAGTATTGATATTTTTACTCAACCTATTTTAAATAATTTTATTTGACTACTATAAATCTGCAATGTTAATTTTCTGCATTGTTAATTGAATTTTGATATCCACCCAAAACCAGTCTGGCAGAAATATGAAGTAAAGACACAATCTAGTAAATAGGAAAGGTGGTTTAACATAGTGTTTCATAATAAAATAAAAATGAGGAGGATGCATGTATATTAAAAAATATAATTGCTTTCACGGTGTATAGTATATTGTTCTGAAAAGAAATTCCAAATTTATTGTAAAAGCTCCTTTATAGCATATTTATTTGCATCTAATGGTTGCCAAATGGTGAATCAACATAAAAAAAAAAAATAAAAGAAAGACACAGCTGTCATTAGGGTTCCCTTATCATGTTTGGAGTTAATTTCCTGGGTGTCATCATGTTTGTGCTATAAGCAAAAAGCTGTGGCACTTATGGGGGAAGTATCTGGTCCTCTGTCAGTGTGTCATCCCTGTGTTCATGCACTTGAGAGAAGATTCTGTTGTTCTCATGTCCATTGTTAGCTGGTGAGATGGAGGTCCACACACTGGTCTGGAGACTGCAGCCCTTCGTAGAATCCATTTGGCAGCCAGTCTGCAAGTACATCATGGTGTTTGTTTCAGATATTTTGGGGGAGTTGCTTGGAAGTGTTCCAAAAAAGTCCCCCTGGATTAAAAGAATTTTATTAACATTGCAAAATAGAAATTTGAATGTCAGAATTAAAGCTGTCTGGCAAGCTGTAGCACCTTCAAGGGCAAACATTAATATGCCATCTTTTATTATATGAATTGCTTTTTTCCCTTGGGCTTCATCCCATGCCTAGGTCAGATCTACTTTCAGTCCTGTGGCAAAATTTGGAGAGTAAACAGTGTGGTTTGTAAGTAGCATGATGGTATTTGGATTAATCAAGTATAGACAAATAATCAAGTGTATATTAATCTGAGAAGACTGATGAAAAATACTGATTTTAAACTAACAGAACTAAGTGTCGATAAATGTGATCACATACACTGTAAAGAATAATAAGAATTATAATTTGCATATCCAGACTAAAATTGTAACAGATTAACCATAATTTCTCTTTGATGTATGATAGATATACTATTATAGCAGAAGAAAATGGTGGCCCATATAAGTAATTGTAAAAGAAAAAAAGGAGAAACATTCTAAAACCACATATAAATATGTATCACTGGACAGACCCTGCCGCAAAGGTAGTGGATAAACCTCATTACAAAAAAGATCTGAGACAAATATGAGGTCTTGGGATAAATGAGGAAAATTATTAGATATATGTCAAACTTCTGATAAGAGAAGGGAAGCCTGAGTTTTTCAGAGAAGGTGTATGGAAGCAAAAATGTTAGATATCTGTAAGTCATGAATGGTTAAGAGAAGGTGAACTGGACATTCACATTTTCCTTTCTTCATAATACCAAAAGGTATTTATTTAACAAATCTGGAAAGGGATCCACTTAAATGTGGCATAAGAGACTTCTCTGCATCACCCACAACTGATCTATATGTAGGATATTATTAAAGTGCAGGATATTAGTAAGTGTAAGAATTTAGGATTTTAGATGATTCATGTTTACAGATATGAACAGTCACAGTTATATTAAGGATGTAAGCACATTTTTGAAAATTAAAACTCTTATACTTTAAGACATAAACTAACTCTAGCTTCAGATCTGATGGAGTTTAAAAAGAAGCCTTCCTTAAAAGAATATATTCCCATGTTGCTCATTGCAAATTGCTGTGCTCCATTTTCTGAAACTCTTCAGGAGTCTTTCTTTTTCTGAAAACCTTGTCAGGTAAGGTATCAGATATGTCTGATCTAGACCTCGGTCCTATTCCAACTGTTTAGCAGAATCACATCTGGAAAGAGGATTCCAGTGTAGGAACTGAGTCTAGGTATGTCATTGCAAAGGCTGTCTAAGCCTAGAGAATTCCTATTCAAGCAATCTTCTGTAATTCTGTTTTGTGCCTTACAGATGGTATTTCCCAATTTTAATAGTTTATATAAAATTAATTGATCGGTTTTCTGGATTCACTTTTTGAGTTCTGCACCTTCATACTGCTAGTTTATGATTATTTTTCTTAAAGTATTTTGGAATATAGAGAAAACTCTGTGAAGATCTTCTACTCTTGAACAAAAGAAAGCAAATATTAAATGACCCAACCAACTTCACATTGTATGTGTAGACAAGGCACAGATTTAGTACAGTTTTTCTGCAATGTGAATGCTGCTCTAGCTGGGCACTGGTGAACCTGAGGAGACATCCATATGGCATCTCTATGGAAACTGAGGATGGCAGATTCAATGCATCATTGTTTCTCATAGTGCAAGTCTTGTAACATTTATTTTGTATCAGGAAGCCAACCTAAAAGGTTGGTTGATTGCTGTGACTCACTGAGTCGAAATGAGTTTGGATAATCTTCTACAAGCACAACAGAGTAATTGAAACATGGGCTTGAAAGGTGCCTGAAGAGACCAGCTAGTACAACTGGTTGCTCTGAGGCAGGATCAGCACAGCTTGGCAAACTCATATATATAGCTTGCATATATGGAAATGAGACAGCCTTACCTGGGAACTGATACCTGGGTACTATAGGGCTGCTAAAAGGACTGAGAGGATAGATTAGAAGAGAAGCTTGCTGGAAACCGTCTAGAGGCTGGGAAGCCACCAAAAGACTACCTTCAGGAAGATGTTAGTCTCCAGAGAAAGCTACTGCTGAGGTCCTTTAAATTGTTAGTTTAGATAAGGATAAGTAGGCATTTCTGCTGAGGTTATTTTGGGAAGATTTTCCTTGCATGTATGAAACATCTTTCCTTCAGTATATATGTATATAGTTCAACACTTGTCTGCGTAATTCCCTGTACATATTCAGCCTGTAGTATTTCATGTTAGACATTAGAATAATCTTGTTTTGTCATGTTCCGCTCACCTTCTGTCCTCTATTTATAACTATATGGAACAATGATTAAGGAGGGAACAAAACAGCCTAATGTGATCACCCTTAAAACAGGGTTCTGTAAGGTAAATAGGAAGAAGATAAATCACTCGGGGGGGAAAAATAAAAATTTGCTGCCAGATTTTTCGTCGTCTTTTCCTCCACAAGTGATATTGAATTCTTTCTTTATTCTTAAAAAGTGTAGGGTATAAAGGGATAAAACCTGATGTGCTGAGTATGGGTTGCTATCAAAAGACTTACCGTTCCTTTCTTGAGACAAATACCATTTGACAGTTTTAAAATAAAATGTACAAATAATTTCTAGAAAAATGCACTAGTATTTTATAATGAGAAAAATATTGCATGTTTCAGATGATGCCATAATGAGAAAATCCTACCTGATTATTTCATGCATCTGACCTCCTCATAATGGACCACGTCAAAATCCCAGGAGGGGAATGCAAAGGATATATGCATTTTTACTGTAGTATAGCAATCAGATCCCTGTCATGTGCTGTTCATCCTTTGGTTATTTGTGGCAAGGCCCACATTCACAGGGTGATCAGGTTATGCTGGAGCTGCTACTGCATAAAAATCTATAGCTATGGATTATGATAGAAGCAATTAGAATGTCTTTCAAAGCTGCTCTAGTCCGTTCAGGTTCTTTACCACACCCAACACCACAGTATCTGAGTTTTCTCCTGGAGTTTCAAATAATGTGTGGAATCTGTCACATGCGGTTTGTTCTCCTAGTATAGATGCAAGGTTAGGTCAAAATCTTATTCAACTTTCATAGTTAGGCATGCCCCATAAATATGATCTAATATGCATTTGTAATTTTTTTATTGATTTTGGACTCTTGTTTTGCATCAGTCTCCTCTTTAGGATTTTTTTTTTGTCAGTTTGGTGCATATTACAGTGCTGAATGGCAAATGTCTGGCATTCAACAAGTTGGTTTGAATCACAACATTGCATCAGTTATGTGAGTGCCTTGGACAATCAAAACTTCCAAAGACATGACAAATGCATAATGACTTTATTTTCCATATTAAAGCATTGCAAGCATGCCCTTATTGAGCTGTTAAATTTTAACCTTGTACATTCTTGGAGAATGGGACATTTTTGTGGAGATATGTGTATGTAGTATTCTGGGTTATAAATGCTTGCTATGACACAGATGACAATCAAGAAATTAAGACTTAAGACAAGAAATGTTAAGACTTAATCTACCCCTGTAAGACTGTGACCTCCCAGTCTGTTACAAGTCTGAAAATAAGTCACTCGTGTGGGCAGAGCCCAGGAAGGCATGGGAAGTTGCTCAGTTTGGTGACTCTTCCTCAGTGTGTACTGCTTATGGCTTGCATTTGGAAATCACAATATTTTTGACTGTCAGGGTCTACTCCATATCAGCTGTCATTATTGGCTAATGATAATATTTGATAATCATGTTGGAATCTTATAGATTTTTGCAATCTTTAGCTGTTGGCTTTGTTATGGCAACATAACCACTACTCCAGCCAATTGATGTGTGAATGTGCCCAGTAACTTCTCACTTTATCATTCACTCAAGTTCAGACTCTATCTCCTAGTACTAACAGAGCAAGCATTTCGATGTCACACTGAAATCTCTGCAACTGTGATACACTATATTCTTAGAGCTTCCCAGATTGCTAACTGCCTCATAAGATTCTTTAAGAATAGCTTTTGAACATTGTTTTGTAGACAGTTATACCACTTCATTCATCTTGCATCTTTCAACAGATATCTTGTGCCAGTATGACTTCGTACTTTCTATGCCCTGTCTACTTTTTTGTGATGGTTTTATGAGGAAAACTTAGTTTTTGCTTTTAGTACTGGGAGGTCAATCTTAATTTTGCATGTGCTTAGAATGATGATAACGTATTTAGCTCCAGTATCTATTTTGAAATTTACTTTGACTGGTTATTTCCATTTTCACAAAGCCAATCTGTTATAGAATCTTGCTTTGATCAACAGACCCAACAAAGACCTCTGTTTTGGTATCAACATCATCCGAGCTTTGCCTTGTTGTGGTGCACTCATGAATATGTTTCCTTTTTATGTGTCTTTGCAACTTGTGCTGAGATTGACACACTTTGGCAAAATTTTATTGGAGATATGAGACAGCCCCCCCCTTACTCTGCATGCTTTTGTGTCTTGTTATGATTGCCTCCATATGGTGAACAAAGAACTTGAAACTCAGCCCAGTAATGTATAGTACTGGCTACCTAAATGTGTTCAGCCTAGTTAGATCAAAACTTATGGAGACTCAGTGATACTGTAGCTTTGGAGGTTATTTTAGTCAAGCTCAGAGGTAGCGTGCAAGAGAGAGCTGCTGAGATCTCAAGCAATGGTTTGACAGCCCAGTCATCAGGTTCTTCTGCATTTACTGCTGTTGAATGATTTTTCTTTGGTACCTCTGGAGAACATGATTGTTCCCGGAGGGTTAAATAAATGGGAGAACACCAGAAATCCAACAAGTTAAGTGGACAGACTAGGGAATGGTTTGGTAAAGCAATAAGAGACCTTCAGCTGGGTGTTCATGCTTGGTTTTGATTTCATTTGCACAAACAAGTAGGTCTGCCATGATCGGTTGTTACTTCTTACTGCTGAATTAATTTATGCTTCTGACTGGTGTGCATTGGGGGTTGAGCATAAGAAAGATTTTGCAACACCTTCTTCTCTTACATTTTGTGAATGTTGAACCTTTTTATACAACTAAACTTCTACACTGAAGCAAGCTCGCTGTAGTTAAAAAAACGCAATTAAATATTTTGGCAAAGCTCAATTTTGGTGAAAACTTCACAAAACTATATGACTAATTATTTTTGATGGAAGAGATGAACACAAATTGCAACCGTTTTGGATTACAAATGTTACAGCAGTTTGCTTGGGCCAGAGGGCACAGTCACAAAATTAACAGGAAAATAACTGTAAAAGAAAGTGAAGTTGCTTAATTAGATTTCATTATACAACAAGTTATGAGTTATAACTTATAACATAAGCTAAAGGATATGTCTGACCTATTGTGTGGGATGGGATACCAAGCCAAATGAAAAACCTCTGACATTTTCTGATAAGGTAAAACCTGTAGGAGTGAATAATCCTGTTATAGACAGCATGTGTAATGATGAACAACAGGTACTCACTTATTGACAAGGGAAAAGGAATTTATTTATTTTAAATTTTGACAATGTGAATTTCCCTGTCTACTTACTGAGTTCAATTAAATAGTAATGAGAAAAGTTTTTATTTAAATCAATTGATGCCAGTAGCTTAAGCAGAAGTCACTGTGTTAACACATGTCAAAACTCAACTGCTCGGATTTTTGTGTCATTGCTGTATGACCATTTTCTTCCCATGTTGCCTATTTTGTTGAGATAATAAATTCATAAAGGCAGGGGCCTTATTTTTGTACTGGCCTGTGAAATATTCTGCATGGTTTCTCAGCAGAGGCAATGTAGTAGAGGTGAAAAAATGGCTAGAGACTTTTGTGACTTTCTTTTTTCTCATTGTAGATTCCTTCAGATCCTCTAAGCAGGTTTATACCCCAAGTTCAGTAAAAGTCCTACACCAAAATAGAAGCTGCATCCTCTTCAACAAAGCTCAGCTGAACACTTTCTGTAAGACTATATCTCACTAAACCCCATCTGTTCATCAGTGTTCAACATATAAAAAATTAAATTCAATATTTTCCTAATGTAATAGACTTGTTATTCCTATAGATTGATGCATTTCAAATAAATAAGAGACACTAAGACATAATTTTTTTCTCTCTGGCTTAGTACTCTGGAAAATTTATTTCTCTGTATGAGAGCTCTTTTTCTATCAGTGGGTTCCTCTTCAAGGACAACTTTTGATAACCTCTGATGATAGCCCAGAATGTTATCTTATAAAATGTTAGAAAATCCAATTTTTGTTGGTAATGTTGGGTTTTTCCCAGTCTTTCTGATGCTGACCTTGGTATAGGCTTCAGGAACGGTTGAATATCTTGACATGAGATCTATCTCTACCTCTTTCCACTGGGATCTTATAGTTTCATGATTCTTGATTGCAAATGTTTGTTCGATTGCCCTAAATTTAAATGTAAGAATCATCCTTTTACAGTAGTTGGAAAGATGCTCTTCACTTGGTAGTGTATAAGCACTGCAGAAGTCTCTGGGGATTACAGGTGGCTTTGATGCCTTTTCTTACTGTCATGCTCTAAACTAAGAGCAGATAAGTGAGGTTTTAATTTCAATATAATACAAGTGGCAATCATTGTCAATTAAATACAGTTATTAAAACATTCTGTCTAAGTCCTTTACAAATAACATATCTATGCCAGACTTTCTATGACACAGAAATGGATACTGGTATTCATGAAATATGTGATACATATTCAGTTCAATATATGCTAATAATATATCATATCATATCATAAAACAATCAAGGCAGTTGTTTTGTTAGGAAGAAACAGCAAATTATAGCTTATATCCCCATGTACGTGGCATTAAATTTCTCCTCTGTATTGTGTGCTTCTCACATGCATAAGTGAAATGGATTTCTTTGCAGCTGACCAATGCATAAACCACAGGGAGTTGTTTTTAATAGGATTCATTGTGATTAGGAGCTGTGGAATAGCCCCATAGTCATAGCAGTGTTAGAATGCCACAACTATTTGATAGGAGACATTTCAATCTGTCATCATCTTGTGTGCCCTGACCCCAATAATACACCCCATTCAACCTGAGGCACAAACAGAAATGGTGAGGTAGGGTTACATTTTTTTTTTTTTAATAGCACAACACCAGTCATAGCTTTTGAGGGTTCCTGAGAGAAGAAAAAGCATTTTTATTTCCTGTGCTGTTCATCCCTATCTAATCATTTTAAAAGATATTTTGTTTCCTGAAACACAATAAACAAGTGGAAGGGGGAGAAAAATCCTTCCTTAGGTAACCTCAGAACAGAAGAACTTTGTGCATTATGCAGCTCAGGCCATGCCAAAATGCAATTTGGAGGGTGTCCAGCACTTCATTGGAAAGTAATGGTTTTCACTGAACTGAGTTATGACCAGCTGTTTACAGACAGTCTGTGACATACTGATAGAGCAGAACACCGTATGTTGCTTTCCAAATCAAATGATACAAGAAGTGTGACAGAGTGGAGAAACATCTGTCATTAGCAATTTTCAGCACGCTTCACTAATTCTGGACAAAATACGAGTAATGAACTTACCGCAGGAAACTTCAAATACTACCACTGCTGAAACAAGGATATAAACAGCTAGTGCTCCTAATGGCGTCTAATTTAATTCATTTGCAGTAAGAAACAAACAAAGTGGGTTATTTGTTTTTGATCATGGGGTAGTAAATAGTAATGCTGATCACAAACATTCATTTTAATCAAAGAAAAAGGGATCGTGGAACTCAACTTTCCTCAAGTTCAGACAGAAGGTAATTATCAGGTGCTTTTTTTCTTAGTCTTTTTTAATATCAGTTACTTGGGTGCTTTTTTCTTTTTTTTTTTTTTTCCCAGCAAGGTTGTTTCAGAAAAGGCCAAGGAGAAGTTGTTACATTACAGCTATCACCCTTATTTGCCTTGGTCTTCTTCTTCACATCTCCCTTCGTCATGTCCTCTTCCTGAATCTTCAGAGAGCAAAAGTACAGGTTTTCTGTGCAATATCACTCACCAGTGGGCATGAAGACAACAGTGAAATTAGTTCAATGCTGGCTTTTACTCCATTTTTCTGCATTATGGCACTGCTGCTGCTGCTGTTCAAACCTTCATGGTTCCAGGTGTACTTTTTTTTAAAGCTGCACTTTAACGTGTATGTGGTCCCTACATATTATGCATTTTAGTACTTTCTAGTTGATTTCTCTATTTTCACCATAATTGGAGCCCAACCACTGTAATTTTTTGATGATTTTCACTTTGTCTTTGAAATAGAGTTGTTCTGCCATTTGCATTTAGGGTCTTTGGTTTTGCCTTACCACAAACACGGTGTATTCCTGAAACTGTTAGGATTAAGTGGCAGTCCACAGGGGGAAAGGGGGGAAAATTAAAGGACAGGTTGTTACTCTTTATATGAACTTTCAACTAATGTTCACACAAAGCTATAATATGAAATGCAGAGGATAGATTAAGTCCAATCCATCGGTGTCCCACCTATGGGACTTTCCTTGGAATGGATCCCAGACCAAGAGAGTGAAAGCCATTCCAAACTGATGACTGTAAAATGAGTGTAGGAGGTCTTTGAGTAGCTGCATAATTGCAAAATTATTCATGATAAAAAAGCACTAACCTAGAATTCCCAGTTTCTTGTAGAATTTCCTGAGGTGCCACAGGAAAATGGCGTAACTTTCTAACACCTTGGATACACTAAACTGGTCCAAGCACAGTAGGTTGAAGAAGAAGAGAAAATTTATGGAGATAATTTTTATGGTAGGAGTTTATGATAGAAATATTTTCCTCCCACTTTAATGCAAAAAAGGAAAGCTACTTAACGGAAAACCTTTCAAGAACTGCAAATGTGAAGTTCCTCTAATTCTTACAGACATCTACACAGGAGAGTAAAGCAAAGGGAAAATATAGGTACTGTTGACACCCGTCATTATGTTTGTGATCTAGATAATAAAGTAAGCAGACCCAAGCAATTCGCTAACACTAACGCTATTCTTTACATAAACAGTAAATGTTTAGATTTTCCTGTTCACTGACTAACAGCACACATATCATAAACACTAAGCTGTTATAGTACGTTTCGTGTGTTGATTCACTTTAACAGTTGTTAGTGTGAAGACAGGAAAAGAAAAGTGGGTGTAATGAGACCATGTGCAGTATGCTGTGAAAACAGAGGCCCTTATTTGGCATAATGGGTTGCACCATAAGGGCCATAAAATTGTGCATGTGTTAGTATCATTTTAATTATTACGGGTGCCACATGTTAAGCAGAATAGCGGAACTACTAAAACAGCTTCAAAATCCTTACTGCTGATCACTGCATTTAATTACAAATAGGAACATTTGGAGATAGGTCACCATAAAACCCTTCTGTTGTCAAATGATCTCAAATCTGATTTTTGTAATTATGTTTTTATACCACAGATCCTGTTGAATAACTATAGGGAACAAAATTTTAACAAGTACTGGTTAAATGCAGGTACATCTTGCTTCCGAAGAATATGTTCTTCGCCATTTGCATCAAGGTACCATCCCTACTTTTCTTTTGGTCAGTGGTGATCATTCAGCCTTAATGCAAATAAGCTGAATAACTTTATGTGTCATGAAATATTGTGGGTTTTTTTCAGTGAAGCATAAAAGCACTGCATTTCAATTATTCATTCTGTTTGCTAGAGCTGTATATACTACTCTAATCCTCTAGTACCAAGGCACTTTCATTATAACACTACATGTCTCAGGCAGGAGGATAGATAATTAACTTTGTAAGGCAGAGTCTTGGTGTAAGGAATGGCAGCTTTTATTGCTCTGTCTCCTTTTGCATTGTAATAACATGTTCTTAGGTTCATATTAATAATGTTCTTTGTTAATATAAAAATGAAAGTTGTAAATTTAGCAAATTTGCAGTTTATCCTAAAAATCATTAGGATATTAAAATATGCTAGAAATGGTGATTTTGGATTTAGATAAATAAACTTTCATTTTATGTAAAGACTGACTACAAAGCTCCGTAAACAGAGATACATCGTGGAAGGAATGGAAAAATTAAAGATGCATTCAGCTATATAAAATAGAAGTAGTAATTAAATAAATATTTAAGATTCATTATAGGTTGTAGGCTGGATTTTGAGTTATACTAGGGACAGCTGTATTGTATTTGGCTATATTGTTCAAACAGGATTAAAGTCAGAATATACGTACCTTTATATATCTCTGTGCATTTATTTTGTTCATAGTCCTCGTTTCCTAAAACAGACCTGAACTGATTTTTCAATTTTAAATATTTTCATAAAATAGAATGTTAAAAACAACCACACATTGTAATGTCTAAGGGAGGAAATCTGTTTTGTGAGAGATTGCTATAGGACTTGTGGGCTAACACCCAGCTCAGAACATGCTCCAGAGCTACTGCACATACACTGGCTCCAAGAGACCGTCAACTGGAAATAAGTAAACATACAGTGCTCCCTGGAAAGAGACTGATGTAATTTGTAGATCAGTAGAATTACTTTAATAGTTTTGATGCAGACTGACTGCTCTGCATAATTTCTAACTGTGTGGTAAAATACTCTCATTTAACTCATGTATCAGTCCAAGAATCTATGTTCTGGCTCACAAGAAAAGAGGAAAACTCTTGTTGACTTTCATAACCTTTTCCAAAATGTGATTAAATAAAGATCTCAAGATGTACTGACTGCCAAGAAAGCAGCCCAGAAGTTTTCAGAATGGCAGTAGGCAAGCAACACTAGAAAATAATAAGCTCCTCTGTACTAGAACATTTGCAGGTTATGTGCAGGTCATGTAGAAACATTTATACCCAATGGGGTAAAACCACAGATATTGATGAAAGTCTGGCTCCATTCTGATCTCAGACCAGTTTGCACACCAGTACGATATTTTTTGTACTCCTCTCTGTGGGGGCAGAATGGACTCCTTGTTGCGTTCTGGCTTAGTGTTGGAAAAATGCGCTATCTGTACATCTAATGGAATTGTGTCTCACTAATGTGAAATACTCATTTGACAGGGTCACCCTCCTTCTAAAACACAGGTGGCTAAAATCAAATGCTTGGCTTCAGTACTTCCACTGTAGCTCTGAATCCCATGTAGCTCTGGTTGTGATCCTATTTCACGCTGTAAGGCATGCTTAGTGCTGGACAGAATCATGTCCTTGCAGGGAAAAAAATAATAATAAAGGAGTGTGAAAAATACTCAGCTGGTTAACTGCCTTGTAAGGAAGGAGAAAAAATGAAATGAGTGTTTTATCTGTGGGGTTTGTTCCAGGCTAATTCCATGAATTGCTCTTGCTCTGCAATTGCAATAATAAGAATCTCTTAGTAATAAGAGAATGAAGAAGGAGATATCAATATAAATGGAGGATATTAAAGAATGGCAAGACATTATCTTACACAGTAGCACTACTAAACCTATAGGAACTAATAGAACTCATTAAACAGTCGTTTGAGGTCTGTGCTGGTAAGTATTGACCCATACTTGTGGTTTTGGGTAGAAAATGGCTCTCTGACTAGAAAAGAGAAGTCCTGTGTATCAGGTTTATCAGATATATCAGTTCTGACTCCTATGATACTTGCATTCTGCTGCCTATCAGTCACTTGCTTTGGAAATTTGGTTGTATACTAGTGGTATCTCTGCTGCATTGCTCTGTTTGGCCCCATTTCCCCATCTAGAAGAAAAATAAATAAATCAAATCAAGAAATTAGACAAAAGTAACTTCTGGAAAAAAAATATCGAAGCATTAGTTCACATTTTAAAAATTTAATTTTAAATAGAGATGGTCATGACATTAGAAATTAAGATGATTACCTATATTGCCATCTAGAAGCTGCTATTGCATCTCAGAAACCCTGTCATCCTTTCCTATCAATAATGACACTTCCCTCAGTAGCAGCACAGTCAAGACTTTTGCAGGGATTGTGCATCTTGGAAAGAGCAAAACTTACGGTAATACCAACTCGTATAGATGGTCTTGAACTCACATCCTTGATTATGGACTAAGCCAGGTCCACTTGTGACTTTGGTCTATTCCTCTGTGCAAATGTGGTTTATTGTGTTCTTGAGTCTTTGTTGCTCTTGGGAACATTTTCTACTACACTCCTTTCATACTTTCGTACTACAGTACTTTCGTACTACACTCAAAATAATCCTTTTGAACCCTTTGTCCACTTCTAGAAGATCTTTAGGGACCTTTCTTTCATGCATTCTGCAGTCACAGTCTTCTGAATCTTTCATTCATGTGTTGTGGAAATTACTGGGGTTTGGGGAGTCAGGTGAGACTGATACTTTCTGCCAACTCTGCTCAACTTTCCAAGCTTAGTGCTCTCTTTTTTCTTCTCAGTGGTTGGAAGATGAGCTCCAGGCAGTGGTAGAGCTTGGGTTTTGAAGCTGAAATGTGTTGAGATGGAGGAAAAGGTTAGAAGTAGTAAAATAAAGGTTATAAATGTTCCTTCCCCGTCCCCCTCCCCTCCACCCTGGGAAACAGATATTATTTTACACAATCATTTATTTTTAACATAAGTGTTTGGCTTCTTCACCAACCAAACCAATCACATCTTCTCATATCTAATTTGTATAAATTCTCAGGGAATAAAGACCAACATCTTCTTTGTCTTTGGTTACATTTAAAATCTGACAGCATTACTAAATTTTTAGTATAGAAATTATTTTATTATTCCAATCAGAGGAATTATCCTAAACAATAGGTTGCTATAAATTAAAATGTTTCATCACAGGGACCTAAAGTTTCAGTGACTGCACTGGATATATTTTCTGTTCTTAGTCCTCCACCAACAATACCACGTAGGAAGTTGACATTTTTGCTGCTGAATTAATTACATTTGCTGGAATTTACAGTTACTAAAGCAGAAATGTTTGTGGCAACTTCATTTTCACCTTCAAGTCTGTGATGACTGTTGGAATACAGTGGACATAAATTAAAGTGTTTTTGCTACATAGATGTTTTTTCATTGTAAGGATAGACAAAAAAAAAAAAAACCCAAACCAACCCACCAATATTGTTTTTCATTGGATATGCTTTGCAAAGCATCTCCTGAACTCTTCATACTTAATCCAGCTGTGGAAGTTTAATTTCATTTGAGAGTGGTTGCCGGCCAAAAATACTTATGGTGCTGGTACCCTAGCTCCTGCAGAGATACTTCAAAGATAATAAGAGAGAAGATAAACTACCTCTTGAAAAACACAAAGGAAAATTTTTGCAGCTCTCGGTGTTTTCCAAACTTTAGTGCCCTATACAATAAGAAAACTGAGTGGATATAATAGTGAAAAGTGACAGCAACATATCAGTCAGATGACTGAGTGCCATTAAATGCAAAGAGAAATATTTTTGCTGCATACTGAGAAGCACTCTTGATAAGATGTTCCAGCTGGGTCACTTCTCTGGCAAGGCTATTGATGACTGCTGCTTGCGATTGTATATTTGTAACATTTTCCCCTTGCAAAATGTTAATATATGCTGAAATGGAAACTCAACAGTCCACTACCTTCACTTATCTATTAACTTCCTATTCAGGAATATTTGCAAAATGTTCAAGGGCCTTTTGATACTGGTCAAAAGTACTTTTTGACCAGTACAAAAGGCTCTGCTTGCTGTGTCATCTGGTTGCTAGAGGTAACTTGACATCTCAGTGCCTTCTGTGAGGCATATTGTGTTGCACTAAAAAGAGAAACTTTTCATTTTGGACCCTGTCAACAAATGTATTTTAGCCTGCAGACCTGATGTTGCTCCTTCAGGTGCCTCCTCTGTTCCATTAGCTTAGGTTTGGTACTTTGTGAATGTAGAGAGCAGCTAATGCCCATTGAGGTAACTAGCCCTGCAGAACCCACCCAGTTCCAGACCAATGATCTTGGTTCAGTTTTTAGATAAGGCAGAAACTACTCTTGCTTTGTTCATTGTGCATTTTTTGGATGATAATTTAAAGGAATTTCTAAACTTTTTCATCTGTATCATGCACAGATTCTCCATCCTTCTGAGCCAAATTATGCCCTAGGAAAAACTATCACTCTACTTCCATTAAATGCTACTTCTTAGTATGCAAAAGTGTTTCCTGTGTAATTTTATGTAGAATCTTTCTGCTCCTCTCAATCTTATTATGATTGATTTGGCTGAGCTGTCTGCAAATATCAGATATACTGCTTGTCTTAGCCAAGATATTCTTATCCAGATCTGTGTTTTTGTTTCATAGTGAAAATCTATCAATCACTTTATTAAAGACATTTAAGACTTTCCCTTCATCTAATAGCCCAGCTTATGTGAAACACTGTACTTCCTCAGTTGTTATATGATGATGGTCGTGAAGAAGAAATGCCTTACTTTCCTTAAGAAGTAACATAAGTGTATTGCACACAAAATACCTGACTGACCCTTTAAAAGGCTCAGCAAGCAGACAGAAGGGTTAGCATTGGAGCACGATGTGACAGAAGGTAATTATTACGATCCACAATATGGTAGAACATAAAAGCCACCATAAGATTGACATTCCACTCCCTGGAACTGTCCAAAGATGCAAAAAGCACCTTTGCACCTTGCAAAGGAGCAAAGATGCTCTCCTTGCTCAGAATACTTTCTATTTAATTTAAAGAAAGATGCCAAAGGGAGGCAGAAAGCTTTTCATTACCAATGTAATTATAATAAACAGAATAATCTCACAGCTTCACATATTCTCAAACTATAAGTACTGATTGCTTAAATCTTTTTATTAAGGACTTATATGGAATTATTAAGAATTCCATGTCATCACGTAATCCTCTGTGCTCCTATTTTACATATTTGTCATCCCAGAAAACATCAGTGATGTTTATCTGGCTGTTCTTTCTATACTACTTATTCCTTTACTTATGCCTACAGTTGAAAATTTACCTATTGAAATAGGTAAATTATGAGATAGCATCCGTGTTGAAACAGCTGAAGATGCGATAAATCAAGAGGATAATTCATGTACTGAGCAGATGTCAAAAGAGACAGCTTGTCTAGTTTGTTTGGATGATGATTCTGTAGCATGCATTGAAGGAGCAAGATTGTCAGACAGCCTGTTTGTGAAGTTCACTGTTGTCTGTCTTAATTGTTCTTTATGGGGATGTGATATTTTGTTGCAGGCAATTATAGAGGGAATTTTTTGTTAATTGTTTAAAGTAAACCAAAACTGTCCTACTAAGTGGCATTCACACACTTCTGTGCCTGGCTAGATCATGGAGCAGATCCTCCTGGAAACTATGCTAAGGCACATGGAAAGTGAGGAGGTGGATTGGTGACAGCCAACATGGCTTCGACAAGGGTAAATAGTGCCTGATCAATTTGGTGGCCTTCTATGACAGGGTTATAGTGTTGGTCGATAAGGAAGAGCAACTGATGTCATCTACCTGGATTTGGTCGATAAGGAAGAGCAACTGATGTCATCTACCTGGATTTGTGCAAGGCATTTGACATTGTCTTTCATGACATCCTTGTCTCTAAGTTGGAGAGACATGGCCTGGATGAATGGACCACTCAGTGGATAAGGAATTGGCTGGATGGTTGTACTCAAAGAGTTGCAGTCAACAGCTCGATGTCCAAATGGAGAACAGTGACGAGTGGTGTTCCTCAGGGGTCAGTATTGGGACGGGCACTGTTCAACATCTTTCTCGGTGACATGGACAGTGGGATTGAAAGCACCCTCATCAAGTTTGCCAATGACACTAAGCTGTGTGGTTCAGTAAGACACTAGAGGGATGGGATGCCATCCAAAGGGACCTTGACAGGCTTGAGGGGTCGGTCCATGCTAAACTCATGAAGTTCAACAAGGCCAAGTACAAGGGCCTTCTCTGGGGCAATCCCAAGCACAAATACAGGCTGGGAGGAGAATGGATGGAGAGCAGTGCTGAGCAGAAGGACTTGGGGGTACTGGTGGATGAGAAGCTGAACATGAGCCAGCAATGTGTGCTCGCAGCCCAGAAGGCCAACCGTATCCTGGGCTGCATCAAGAGAAGTATGGCCAGCAGGCTGAGGGGGGTGGTTCTGCCCCTCTACTCCTCTCTCGTAAGGCCCCACCTGGAGTACTGCATCCAGTTCTGGGGCCCCCAGCATAAGAAGGACATGGACCTACTGAAGTGAGTCCAGAGGAGGGCCATGAGGATTATCCAAGGGCTGGAGCACCTCTCCTATGAGGACAGGATGAGAGAGTTGGGGCTGTTCAGCCTGGAAGAAAAGAAGGTCCCAGGGAGACCTTATAGCGGCCTTCCAGTACCTGAAGGGTCCTACATGAAAGCTGGGGAGGGACTTTTTGCAAAGGCAGGTAGCAATAGAATGAGGGATAATGGCTTTAAACTGAAAGAGGGTACATGTAAATTAGACATTAGGAAGAAATTCTTCACTGTGAGGGTGATGAGACTTTTGCACAAGTTGCCCAGGGAAGTCGTGGATACTCCCTGGAAGTGTTCAAGGCCAGGCTGGATGAGGCTTTAAGCAACCTGGTCTAGTGGAAGGTGTCCCTGCTTATGGCCAGGGGTTTGGAACTAGTTGATCTTTAAGGTCCCTTCCAACCCAAACCATTCCATGATGCTTTGCAAATATCCAAAGTCCAGTGAGAACAACTGCCATTTTGACTTCTTGCAATTAAATATAAAATTATATTAAGGATCAAGGGTCTTAGGATCAAGGATTAGCTCCTTTCGAGCAAACTAAGGAACAATGAATACTCCCTTCCAGAAGAATAAAAAAGGAAGGTTTGTGAAACCCTATCTTCACAGACAGCAATTTAGGTTTTAAGCAACCTGACATGGTCATGTACGCCCACTCATCTCCCACAAATTATTTTCTTGAAATTAAATCTGCTTTTTTAGCTACCTAACCCTTCAATTGAATTTTTCAGTAATTCTTTCACTGAAACACCTCCATTGCCTCAAATTTTTTTTGCCTTTCGATGCTGTGGTCACTTTCATTTGATGTACACATTTTTCTGCTCCCCATCTCCCTTTCCCCGTTTCCTGATTTCCTGGAGGCCATAAAACAGTGACAATGACTTCACATTTATGCCTTTTCATTTGAAATCTTTGTATTTTACAAGATTAGGATTCTTCATGTCCAGATTGTTGGATTCTGCTCTTTCCTTCTGTTCCTGGTTTACTATTACTAATGTGATTTCTACTTCATTTCTACACCCATGCACTTCTCCCATCATCCTTTGTGTGAGCTTTTCCGTGTCCTTGAAACAACCTTCTGCCTTCTCTGTGCCAACCATCAAGCTTCTCTTCTTTCAAAGCCATCCCTAACTCACATTGTTTCTTTTCACCTGCCAGTGACCATTTCTCCGTATCATGGACCAGTAGATCATTTCCTCACCAAAGAAATAACAAAACCAGAAAAAGATAACTCAAGATGCAAGATTGCAAATGTTAAGTCATTGGATACTAACTCCCCTGCTCAGCATGATCTGCCCTTCCTTTTTCTATCTTCCCTCTTTGAAAGGATGGAGGTAAGTAGGCGTTACCTTTGTTTTTCTCTTCTTTTTGTCTCTAAAATGATCAATTGATGTTGATATCAAAGTTTATAGTAACACCATATCAAGGCCTTCAGCTGAAAGATCCCAAGGTCAAGGACTTTGTTGTGCTATATCCTTGTTAAGTGAGACATATATTTCATTCAATATACAAATAATAGTAACAAACTGAATGAAAAGGCCTTCAGAGGTTAAGCAACGTTAGAAGGAAATCTGTGAAAACACAGGTGTTTTAACTACTGGTGGTTTTGTGCCAGCCGCGACATATGGAGCAGACGCCAAGGAGATGGAACTGAGGATTATTGTTAGAATGCACCAGTATCATCTTTCATTTGAGCATTACAATCTCATGTATTAATACAATTTATACCAGTGTATGCATGCTTATGCTTAAATATATGATTAAACAGACACATATTTTAAAAATATGACACATTTTTATTTAGACTTTATTTTGCACTTCCCAGAATTTTTCTGTCTTTTCATATTGCCTTATGGTGTGTTGCTTGACTCCTGTTCTCTGTAAGTGTGAAAAGTCAGGAGGAGAGTTCACAGCAGGTTGATGGCCTGGAGATTAAAAGTCTGTCTAAGGACATTTCAAAGTTGTAAAGGTATTATTCTCACATGTACTTATTTCTTGGTGGGTGTGAACAACAGCTACTCACCAAGCTGGCATAGTGTGAAATAGTTTCCTGTGAAATGATGTGCAGACATATGCAGAAAGCCACATGTACAGCACATGCACAGACTCATCCCTGATTTATGATTAGTGAGATTCTTGCTGATAACTGAGTTAGGAATGACCAGTGGGGCACCAAATATTTTAATTACCCACACAACTATGTGGATTTTCCATATTTACCAGGGTGGAAGCATGATCCTGTCCTGAAGCTTTGAGATTAACACGCTGGAAATGACCTTGACTTCTCAGCAGCAGTTCACTAGTACTAGCCCAACTGCAGATTTGGAATTTGCTGCGTGCTTGCTTATTTTCTATACTTTTTTTTGTTCATCAATGCCTGGAATAAATTTTTCCCATGCCCCCTAAAAGTAAGTTTTATTCTACTAAATGCTACAAGTTATTCTTAGTCAATCTAAATATGCCAGATAAAATTAAAAAAAAAGAAAAGTCTTCTGAGCAAATTTCAAAACCTGGCTAATAACTTGATATCTATTTCATTCATGGGGATAAATATAGAATACAGTAGTACTGCTACTGCTCATAATTTGCTGTTGTCTTTTTAAAGTAGTGAATAGGACACCGGAGCAAGTGGTTCAACAGCTTTTGACCAAGCATGCTCAATCACAGATGCCTAGTGTGACTGTGACCAGAATGAGAGGCCTTTTCAACATGCACAAAATCGAGTTCTTCCTGCTCTACTGTTGTATACCAGCACAGCCACACCTTTCTGGTGGGCCAAAAACTAGTGTGACATGTGCCAGAAATGACAATAGGAAAAGAAAAGGCCATATGGAGCCATTGCTGCCTGCCAGTCATTGCAGTAGGTGGCAACTAGGACAGGAGACATATTGGAGAGGGCCCCATGCATTAGGAGAGAGTATGCAAAACCTGGATGTGATTCCTGGCAAAATTCCAAATATTTCCCTCTTTATGTTGCTTTGCTCAGTTGTAACACATTTACTATGCTAGTAACCCCATATTAAGGATATACTGAGTTTCGCTTTGGAAACAGAACTTGGATTTACTACAACTGACAGGATGATAACTTTCTTGGAATAATTTTTGGTGGATATTTACTAACATATGCAGATACTTCAATCACCTGAAGTCAGGCATTTAATCTCAAATAGTTGTGTAGACTTCCTCTGAAGTCACTGAAGAGTTAGATGCCTCCAGCAGGGGAATCTTCATATCCTAACAGAAGCACAATGGATAATTCATACTTTAGTGGGTTTCAGTTCATTCAAAAGTATTTGTCATAGAGAACAGATGAAACATGCCCTGGAAAAGCTGGATTCTTTCCAATTACTAGAGTGACTGCTTAGACATAGGTAATACTCAGATGAGATTAATCCAATTCCTGGTACATACTTTCTGATCAGGAACCTAGTGGAATGTATCAGCATCGTGAGGTCTTCTTAGATAATTCCTGGTTAATGCATAAAGGATATACTCAGAAATGAAATGTAGGAACTAATGTCATTTACATGGACAAAGGTATTGCAGTATTTGTATATTGAACTCAGGATACTGACAGGCACACACTATAGTTTTATTACTTTCATAAGAATACCTTATTTTATGCTGAACATCCAAATAATGTTTTAATTTGATTCCTGGTATATATCTCTGATGCTGCTTTGCTGTGGCATTGCCAGATTTCTTTATTCTTTTGGGCTAGCAACCTAGTTAATCTTTCCCTATTTAAGAAATATTTTTTGTAAGGGTTTTCTGCATATTCCATCTTCCCATCTTTCTGTCTCTTCTCGTATCTGATCCACACCCTTTCATTAGCAGAAAATTAAAATAAAAGTTTGATACCTATTGTCTTGAATACTAAATAGTTTTAAACATCTGTATCAGTTAGCATGCTAATTAATATGCTTTTGTATTTTGAGACAAACATGATGAAAACAAAATCTCGGTGCTTTAGCTGTTTCCTCAACTACCTGGTGAAGCCATTCTTCAAGTTTTTGTGCAGGATGACCTCTGTGCATATAGCAAATCACAAATAATTTAACTCTAAATGATTTCTTAGAGTGCTGTACTGTGCCACACTTGCTTGCCAGATGTCTCACCTCAAGCTCTAACCTCACACATTGTCCTGTGCAGATCAACCTCTGCAGAACAAACTAAGAGTTTCTACATTTTAGGAGATTACTCTGAGAGCAAAGAACTGTTCAATGTGAATAAGGCTGACAGACTATGATCCTAAAAAGAAAGCATTAATTTTTGTTCAGCTGTAACCTAGCTTAAGCCAAGGAAGATCCAATCCAAAGAAAGAAAACTAAGGTTCTTACATGAGATTCAACAACCTCCAGGCCAATAGCCCCATACGTGCTGGTCATTAGCACATTATCAGGCAAAGGAACCAGACTGCAAACAAGGCAAGAACGTTTCGGAATAAGGCTTATGTTGGAAACCATCGCAGAAGGAACAATTAGTTATTATCTGGCTCGGGTAAATCAACTGCCTATGACATAGTTATTTTGCATTTTAAAGGTATATTAAGGTGTTAAAATTTGTTAAATGCTTATATACAAAAGAAAAATAGGGCACCCGTGTAGTCTTGTATTAGCCCATGTATTTTGCATGTTTGTGTGCTGATGAACAGAATTTCCCTAAAGGAAAACAGAAAGAGAAAAAAGAACATAAAAGCAGCCCATTTAGTGAAATTATCATTAAATGCGAATGCCATTATCTGTGATCAGGTGTCATTCTCACAAAAAAATGAATCCCAGAGGTGTTCATCATGACTCATATCTTCTCATCATAGTCTCACTATGGGGCTGTGTGTTCAGAGTGTGTTAGATATCCCACTTTGGAAAAAAAGGAGTTTTGTACTTTTTTTCCTTGCTTCTTATTCAGTCCTCTTTTTATTTCAAGCATGAGCAGTGAGTAATTCAGCTTCATCTTCCTTCTAACTACAATAAACTTTATGGTCATGATCACAGATTACAGGCAGATTGCTCAATTATAAACACTATTTTCATTTGTTTTACAGTGACTTAAGGAAGAGATGATGTTACTGATTTTTAAAGAAACTTTATTGTCAGTATTGGGGTAGAGCTTTCCTCTTTCCAGCAAATTGCAAGGTAGCTCTGTGGACTCATGAAAAGGCAAAGAGCAATTTAGGAAGGAAATTAACTCAAAAGGCCATCTATTTGGTCCAAACCCCTGCTCAACACAAGGCTATTTGCATCAGGTACCTGGTCCAGACAAGTCTGAGTATCTCCAAGGGTAGAGGTTCTACAATTTATCTGGGAAACTTGTTCTAGTGTTTGACCTCCTTCACAGTGTACATTTGCTTTCTGGTTTCTCATTGCAATTGCCCTTATTGCAGCTTGCATCTGTTGCCTATGTGCTGCCTCTGTGCACTGCTAAGATCTGTTCTCCAGGCTGTACGTGGTTGGATGGGCACAGTGCTGACTCATCCTCAACTGTTTGTGCACTTGTCTCATCTCACAAAATACATGATGAATTTGGAGAAGAAGGGAAACATGCTCATTTCCCTTCTACTATTTCTCACTTTCATAGTTTGCTACAAGAAAAGACTAATGCAGAGGAAACACAGTTACTCACGAAATCCTTATATAATTATTTTTCATGCCACAGAACCTACAGCAAATCTGTTGATTGAATTCTTCATAACTGAAACCCGTTATTCCAAAAAACCCATTTATTTTCCTGTTCAAAGGAAGTGGGAATTTAAGACACAATTTCAGATGGATTCAATAAAATGGTGTATTTCTATGTGTGAAACCTGTTAAATTATCAGATAGATATAAGATTTCATGGATAGTTAGGACTGGTTGGAACTGAGAGTAAGGAGCAAGTTTCTGCTAAAAACCACTGTTAGGTTTTGAATAAATAATTAAGAGAGAACTGTCTTGATACTGATGATTCCCACACTATGAGTAAAAGCTATTTGCAGTAGTCTACTTAATTGGAAGGTCCTGTGGAATATCTCAGACTGTGAGCACAACTGCAGAAATCTCTTCTGTACCTGGCTCCTGAAAAAATCTTTTAAAAAAAGAGAAGACAGGGAAAACAGGAGAGAGAATGAAATGTAGCATAATTATCTGCCTTCTAAAAAGCACATTGAAATTATGGGTGCAATATTCTACCCAAGCAAAACCAGTGTTGCTTTAATTTTAATTACTCTTACGATTTATATTTCTTTAATGGATTTCTAATTAATCAATTTCTATACACAAATTTGTGTCTTATTGTATGTAAACAGTTGCACCAGCAAAAAATTTGGTTCTACTATCAGTAGAAAACAGAAAATTAGGCCCTGAAGAGAGTCAGCTCATCATTATGAAATTAAATTAAATCTGTTGATTAAACCTTCATATTGTGGTTGGGCTTTTTTAAAGGCATGAAGTAGTCTCATTTAGTTACATTACAGCAGTGAGGGGATGTATATTTAAAGGAAAGGGAATTGCCTTATTGCCAATTGCAATATACACATTTTACTGACATAATAAAAAAAGAGCCATGCAATTATAAACTAGGAGGAATATATTTCCATGAGATTTTGGTGATAATAATTTCCAAAGCAACATTTGATTGACTTCTCAGGTTTCTACTGGAGATCTTGTCCCAGTCCTACCAGTCTCTCCTTTGCCAACAGCACAGTGATTTGAAGGACATGAAGATCTGATATTCAGAGGTCTTTCATTGGTCACATGCATTACAGTGTCCTGAGTCCATGGATGTGACTGCAAATAGACTTCTCTTAGCTTCTCTTTTTCTTCTCTCTCCACACTCCTCCCTCTTTCTCTAACACTGTTGCTGCATCTCCTCCTCTCCACTTCCCTATTTTCACAGGGAAAGCTGAGGAATTGAACTGCGTGTCAAATACTGATTGTCCATCTGAGAACTGGAAGAGAAGCATATGCTTTTACCTGAATATCTCTTTCTAACATTTCCTCTAGTTCTTAAAGTCAAAAGATGGTCCTTTTGTGAACAGTTTTTGTCTACAGTTCAGGTAACAAGTAAAATATATTGCTAGTAAAATGTGCAGTTCTGTATCACCTGTTGGCTAAAGCCATACAACGTAGAAAGACATTTTCCTTACAACTTTGCTTCCGTGGCTGACTTACCAATAACTTTGTTATTTCCATCCTGGGAGTAGAATGGAGAATACTGTCAGACCTAACCTGCCTAATAAGGCTACATTTCCACCAGAGATTAGGATAAAACCAAAAGGCTCAGGCTCACCTGTGACTAAACGGAAAATTTGGACCCACTTCCTTCAGAAGTGCAAAAATGCTTTACACCAACAATAGTGATTGACACCTTTCTTACATCATTTTATTATTTAGCCATGTGCTGGTCTGTGTCAACACAGATTGACAAAGACATAGAATTTTATTGGACAATGTGAAAACTCATTTGCAAATTTTATTGCAGTCCATCACTGCCTGCATTCACAGTCCAGAGTCCTTCCATTGTTGTGAATAACAATTGGGAGCAATTTCTGGCTATGGTCAATGTAGAGGTTGCAGTCTTCTACTGACAGGTGTTCTCTCCTAATTGCTTCCATTAGTTTCTCTTTATTGCAGGACTTCATTGTCCGATGAATATAGTGCTTCAACAAATACCAGACCATATCTATCATGTCCACTGTGTGGCACGATAATCAATGAACTCTCATCAAGTCTAACCTTAGTAAAACACTCTGGTCAAATGTACAGTACTTATTTCCTAATAAAATAGTTATTATACCAAATGCAATATTTTAAAGAGAAAAAACTATTGATGCAGAATTTGTGGCAAATACAAATACTTGCCAACATTTGTATCAGAAATAGTGTGGCCAGCGGCAATAGGGAAGTGATCGTCCCACTGTACTCAGCATTGGTGAGGCTGCATCTCAAGTACTGTGTTCAGTTTTGGGCCCTTCACTACAAGAAAGACATTGAGATGCTGGAACATGTCCATAGAAGAGCAACAAAGCTGGTGAAGGTCTAGAGAATAGCTGGTGAAGGTCTAGAAGGTGAGGGGAGAC
Organism: Caprimulgus europaeus; assembly: GCA_907165065.1. Next base: position 37,640,691 of record OU015525.1, read on the forward strand.
CTTATCACTCTATAACTACTTGAAAGGAGGGTGTAGCGAGGTGGGTCTCAGTCTCTTCCCCAAGTAACAAGCAATAGGACAAGAGGAAGCGGCCTCAAGTTGTGCCAGGGGAAGTTTAGATTTAATATTAGTAAAAAATTTCTTCATCAACAATCTGTCCAGGGAAGTGGTTGAGTCACCATCCCTGGAGGTATCTAAAAGACGTGTAGATGTGGTGCTTAGGGGCATGGTTTAGTGGAGGACTTGGCAGTGTTAGGTTCATGGTTGGACTCGATGATCTTAAGGGTCTTTTCCAACCTAAATGATTCTATGACTCAATGATTGATAAATAGGCTGACAAGAGGAGATGTGATTTCTATGAAAAGTAAAAGAAACTTCAACCTGATAATCGCACTGCACCATAAAGCTTGATTCTAGACCTTCTGGTTCATAAAATCTTTGCCTAATTTAAATCAGAATCATAGGTAATTTAGCAAAAAGAAGAATGCATTTTGATTCCTCTTCCTTTTCATAATCACTGAAATATTAGCACAGATATTAGTGCAAACTACATTTTTGCTTGCATCTTGCATTCTGGACTATCTGAATTTTGTGGCACTGCACAGAGGTAAATGAACAGAATATACCTTTCAGGCTTTTTACTGTCTGTGGTGACACTCAAACCAGAAATAATATCAATTGATTTTTTCAGATCTGAGGTTACATTTGCAGAAATTACTTTTTAAAATAACAAATGCCCAGTATCTTCTTACTCAGGAACTGAAGAAATTCAGTTGAGAATTCTTAAAGACAAAAAGCTCAGAGAACCGTTGTATGTCTTTTAAGTGTCTTTCCACAGAACAGAAGTGTAGTTTGACCAAAACCATAATTACATAACTCCATAGACGCAAGGAGTTTCTTTAAGGAAGTTCCTTTCTTCTGTGATATTGCTCTAAAAATATTTCTCAGTGCCAAATTTCCATTAAAAGTAAAGACCTTTTTTTTTGAGTGATTCTATTGCACCTTCAGAGGTAGATGTAGTCTCTAAAAGAACTGAATTTTGTTTCTGAAATAAATTTTTCTCTACCATTGTCTTTTTGCATTCGTTCTCTCCCTGTCTCTCTTTTTTCTCCATGGCAACGCAGAAGTTGATAATAATGTATGATACTTACCAGCAGGATTCAGAAATGAGAAGCATGAAGTGCAAGAAAAGTAGAAACCTGTGCCCAGAGGTGCACAGTAGCTTTCTAACTTTTTCAGGCTTTAACCTTTTTTTTTTTGGCTCATTCTCCAAAACGGCTGGGTCTCATTGGCTTTATCTGTCATTTACTGTACCCTTCTTCCCTTCCCTTTATTGCTTCCTCAAAGTGCAAAACAATTCCTCAAGCTTTCCTGTTGAATGTTTCAGTACTAACTGTGAGAGGAGAGAATCACGTGGCTGCTAATCTGAACTCAAAGGCAAGTATCAATACAGCTGATTACCAGTGGAGGCTTGCAAGTGGAAATTGAACCAGTTAGCGGCATAATCATGAAAACAGCAGTCAGTCTCTGTTTCACAAATGTTTTTAAGGACAAAACAAAATTTCTCTGTATCATGTTCCTTTGAGCCATGTATTGACCTTATGGCAAGCTCCCAGCTGACCATCCTTTGGCATATTTGTGGCTCTTGTGCCTGGACCAGACTGGTGCTGGGAGAATTCTTTGCACCAAGAACAACCAGAAATTAGCTGTTTCAGTCAATGTCATTCTGTCTCTTGCTCTAGAGGCCAAATTACAGTATGAAAGACCTTTCAGATTCCTCATTTGTTTCAGCTAGAGTACATAGAAGTGCCCAAAAATTCTCATCAGCTGATGCCCTTTCCTGCTACCTGGTGTAAACAGGATGTTTCATTCATTGTGCTGTTGCTGCACCTGTACATTTTTGACCATGATGCCTGTACCTCAGCATCTCACAACAGTGTTGGCCAAATGCTTAGCCAAGTGAAAGGCCAAATTGGTCTGGAGGACTCATAAAACACAATTCATTACTACATTCTCCCTATAACTGCAGTGAATTCAAATAACCTCTATTGATCTCCCAGAAAGAATGCAAAGATCAGCATAATTATATGAATTTGTAATGTTTGTACACACACACACACTCACATACACACTTTCTCTCTCCCTTGTTTTTGGGCATCCATCCAACAGAAAAATATGTGTCACTGAAGTTTAGAGCCATTTGCTTAATCCTACCTTCTGGCACTCTCACCTGTGAGTCACAGCCACAGTTACGGATGGGATAGATAGATCCTCCAGAGTGCAAACCTCTGCTTCAAACCTGCTCTCCCTTAAGCTAGCTGGCAGAGAAGAAGGAGTTTCTGGAAAAAAAAAAAAAAAAAAAGTTAGGTGTTGAAATACTCGTCATTGGTAAATGAGAGATTTGTACATATTTTAGAGGATGATTTTGGTAAAATGTTGCACTGCGACATTTTTTCAGTCCAGGGAATTTTTGGTATCAAAACCAGCTTTTCAGAAACTAATCTTAATTTCAGCTAGTGAAATCAATTATTCATAGACTTTTTATTGCACAGTGAAGCTGTCTAGCTGTGTTTGGGCCCAGTGCTTGTAAGCTCATCTACCTCTGCTCTTACATCTCAATTTTTGCTTATTTGCTTCCCCAGATCCGTGTTCCTTAGAAGGAGCACATTTTGAGAATAAAGTGTTATTTACTGCAAAGAGTTAAAACAGCAAACAAAGCCAACTGAGGATTTAGCATACCACACTGCTCTTCTCAGTTCAAAAGAAAGGGAGATTTGTCACATGTCACATTTGTCCATTTGTGGGGGCTGCTGCCTTGCATGGTTGTAGACAGGGTGAATATAAAAAGCTTCGGGGCAGCACACAGAGGAGGAATTGATGCTGGTTTGAGGTCAGTGGACTACCTGTTGGGACAGGGTGGATGACACCTCTTCCCACCACTGTCAGTCTTACCAGCATGGCTACCAATTTGCCCTTTTTATGCCAGAAGCCATGATCTCATATTTGTTAGGTATTGGAAGCAGTCAAAGTCAAAACCACTCCTACAGTTTTGAGGACGCGAGGATATTATTCTACTGCTACGCTACAGCTAGTTATGCTGTGCTGCTCTCACTTACTACCTCCTGTGCCACCACCTGCCAGACCCAGCCCGCCTCATCCAAGCGCCGTCTGGCATTGCTGGAGCGTGAGGGGCACGGCCTCCCCGTGAAGGTGGAGTATGTTGGCACCGCAGGCCAACAACCCTTCATTCTTCAATATGGCTGGCGCCCAGGTTCAGCACAGGAGAAGTTTGGAGTTTTTTTCTGGTCCAAGAAGCTCAAACAAAAGCCAATTATTGCACATACGAAGAGTCTAACAGTGCTCTTTGAAAGCAACACTGTGATTGTATGGCAGATATGTGCAAGTCCCCAGTGCACTGTTGGATTGGAAAATGTAACATTCACCTGACAGGTTAAGAATTTTGACAGTGATCCTGTCCTAAGATACAGTATAAATTGAATGTATTTTTATTGAAACCACAGAACTGTTTCCATGAGACTTGCACTTACCTCCTTCCTTTCAGTCTTTATAGCTGGTAACTGTCCTCTCTTTTCTAGAATAAAACTAATCTTCTTAGTATCTAGAATAGCAATGTGTTTTGGTTTTAGTATAGGATTTGTTATGAGAAGAATGTTGCTAATATACTGGTGGTTTTAGTAGCTGCTAAGAAAATAAAGGACATTCCGACTTCCCATGTTTTGCTAGTTTACTAGTGCAGAAGAAATGGGAGGAACATAGTAAATTAGCAAACCCAAACTGGTATTTGGATATGCCAATGAGATATTCCATGTCATATAACATCATGTTCAGTATATTAATGAGGGTTGGCTGGATCTGGGGAATCTCTCTTCTGGGACTGCGATTTTGGTTTCGGGATTGTCTCTGCCCTGGGATTGCAAGCCAGGGACTGGGCTGGGCGTTGGTTGGCAGATGGCGAGTAATTGCACAGTGCATTCCTTATTTGTATATTCAATTGTTACTGTTATTATCATTATTATTGTCATTGTTATTTTATTTCATTTATTAAATTGTGTTTATCTCCACCCACTAGCTCTCTCACTTTTACCTTTCTGATTCTCTCCTCCATTTCCTGGATGAAGGAGGGTGAACAAGCGGCTGTTTGGTGTTTGGCTGCTGGCCAGGCTAAAACCACCACAGTAACAAACAGTCCAACAGGTCTGAGGTTTTTTTTGTCCTTTTCTAGGACAAACCCACTGCTTCCCTTCCATGGTCAGGATAAAACTGAAGAGTGGAGGCATGTCAGGGCTCAGGCAAGCGCTGCCGTGGAAGAGCAGTGCAGGCGATAGCATGGCAGCTTGTGGCGTTATGGTATGTAGCCCATACAACTGTGGAGAGGCAGATTGGCTGTGGCCCAAGCAGAGCTGCTTCTGCCGAAGTGCACTACCACCAGCTCACTGAAGTGAGGACCTGTAGGCTGGGCACACTCCTTCATTCACCCTCGTCACTCACCATCATGGCCACAGCCCAGATGGACCCAGCGTTATGCAGGGTGGAGATGAGGCTTTGTTCCTGCTGTCAGTACTGTGGAGCCCATTTTTCTGAGGAAGCAGCTTTCAGATATTTGGGGTTGTGCCAGGTCCTGATAATCCAGAAAATCTTGAATTTAAGCATGTTCCTTAAATATAGTATTCCCTGTACCTTTCTGTTCCAGGCTCCAGATGTTGCCCTAGGAGTAAGGGCATCCTGTTTGACAGAGGTTTTTGTAGGTTCATGTGTGTCTTTTGTTTTAAAATATATTAATTTATTATAAAGTTAAATCATCTGCCTGGGGGATGTGGGATGTTGTTGGACTGCAACCAAGTATTGGCTGGTAGCCTTCTAAACCAGGGTGCTAAGAAATAAATCCTAAATAGAAATGGATGAGCGGTTTATGTTGAAAATATATTCAGCAGAATTCGTCCTTCTTTTATAAGGGTTTTCCTCAAAACAGTCGATGATTTCTAGGTTTGTTCAGCACGTGAAATGCTATACACTGATACTGCAAACAGCAAAAGTTTTTTTCTTAATTACAAATTATTTGAAATGTCTTTTCCTCTTTGGGGGCTCCATGGTCTTCTAATTACATTACACTATTCCTTTTCTATTATTAGATGAGTAAAAAATTCATAAATAAAAAAGACATTAATTATAACTAGTTTCCTTGAGGCATTATCTTAATATCAGTACTCTTATATATAAAGCAATGACCAAAGAATGTGGGTATGGAAAACATACTAAAAAGCTATTGTTAAATGACTAATTTGAGTGTTATCCAAGCAGCGTATTCTTTTCCTTCCAAATAAATTTGAAGGGTACTTTCTACACTTTGCAGTCATTCCTGTGCATTTTACTTCTCATTCTACTAACCCATTGATACTTATTTCCTGAGGTCTTATTAAAAATAGTTAAAAAGATCTACAAAGGAAGGATTTAAAGATGCACAGATTTTTATGTATGTATGTATGTATGTATGTATCTATCTATCTATCTATCTATCTATCTATCTATCATCTATCTATCTATTTCCCCCCCCCCCTTCCATTGACATTTTAGCAGGACAATGCACTATTCTGGAGTAAGATCATTATATTGTCTGTGGTAGTTATGACCTCTCATATGCTCATTTACAGAATTTGACTTTTTAGTGTTTGATGAATTCTAATGACTTTTTTGATTCAGTTGCTTCCAAGTGAAATTCAGACTTTTGTAACATTGTTACATTACTAATTGTTAATTTGCATGTTTGTAACATCTGAAGATCAATGAGAAAAGGGTATCATTGTGCAATCCCCTCCACAAACACAAAAACTAACCAAGCATAGATTTTTAACGTTACAGAGTTTATAGTCCTGTAGCACTTCTGCAATACTTGATGGTATTGGCAGCTTGCTTTGTCCACTGGCACTTCATTGACCTTAAAGGAGCTCCCCATGGGAATAGAAGTCTTCTCATATTCTTTCAGTTATAAAATTGGGAGAAAAAGACAGAAGGAAGAGATAGAATGTGCAAGCAAGATTGATGGGCATCAATTAACTTAAGCCAGCCCCCTGCAATACGAGGTATTCAAATATGTATTTGATGCTTTTCACATTGACTGTTCCCTTTGCAAACTGGAACTGAACTAGAATGGTGTGAAGGAAGTTAAAGGAATGAGCTTTGACCTTAGCTGAATTGTAGAATTATCATATTCATGGTTATAGGAGCACCTTGTTTTTAATTGGAAATTATCAGAAGGAATTCACACTTTGGAGTTTGGAAGGATAGTCACAGATTACTGGGTTGAAAGTGCTGATATGGTCTCAAAAATACAGATATTTCAACAAAGAACATCATTACCTCTTCTTATCAGCACTTGTTATGCTTGGGGGAAAGCTTCTGTCTAAATCCAGAAATCTGCAATGCTATGCTTCTGTAATTTCATTTTTACAATTAGTTTTTAACACAGTGTTAGCAGAATGCCAGTTGACAATGACTAAGCAGAGGGTGAGGATTCTATTTTTTACAGGGAAAAACATTTTTATTTTTTCATTTCCTCACTTACCCACACTATTTGTCTCTTTCCATCATCTGTTTTGTCTCTTCAGAAAGCCAGGCTGTGAGCTGTCTGTGACAGGCACCCATTTTTCATTATCTGTGCAGTTAGGTGCTCTAATATAAATAAATAATAAAAAGTCTTTTTCACTCCTTAGAAAATAAAAAAAATAGTATAAAGTTCACACCACTCGCATGTGAATATGTTACATTGAGGTTTCAGCTACAGATAATTTTACATCGGTCTAGAAACTCCATTAAGAAAATACCACAGACCTTATACATGCCGAGTTGAAAATGTGGATTGTCTGCAGCAAAACCCCAAACACCCCAAAAAAGAAAAAGGACTATCATCTTCTGATAACACTAATGGTAACAGCATAGTTACCTATGTTTGACTACCTCAAAAGGAATTTTGTCTACCTCAAAGATCATGAAATTTAGGTCGATAATCAAAAATATTTTGATTACAAGCTTTATCTCTTGAGATATTTCAAGAAGGCACTAAATTCATATAATTAGCTAAGTAAATAAGTAAACCAGACAATTATATACAAAACCTTAGCTAAAACAGACTTCTGAGGGATTTGACAGATTATACCCTGCTAACACTGTCTTAATCACTGTTAAAATCTGTAATCTCGTTAACATCAAAGAACTGGAACAAAAATGAACAAAACTGAAAAATTATTCAAAAAAGATAAGAAATCCTCCAGAACTGTTGTGAAATATAAGAGGAAATGAAGGAGAGCAAGAACATTTCAGAAGAGGCTGATTAAATGAAAGCTGCGATGGAATATCTCCTGCCTTCCTTTCCAGTGTTTACAACTGAAGATCTCACACTTACTCCAAACTAATGTTCGTTAAGTGTTTTGTCATGGGGGACAGGGTGTGTATCCAAATGATGCACAACAACAGTAATAAAATCAGAGAAGACAGAATGGTGGAGCTCATAATTTTCTCCATTGTTAACAATGCTGCATATCTGTTTAATGATTTTTACACCAAAGGACAGTTTTAGTGCATTCTTGTTGTTTATGTCAAAATTTCCTAACAAGTTAGAAGCACAACACAGACATTTTTGTACTTATGTTTTTTTCCAGGGTAAAAGGAACTAGTGAGCTTAGCTAGATTGTATACCTTGGTTATTGTTGTTTTTGCAGACAGAATTGCAAGATTTTTGATGAAGATAACATCATCAGATGGTTTTATGCCTTTTTGTCACCCATGATATTTTTACAAGATTGTAGGGATTCAATATTTATGTAGATTTAAAAAAGGGAGAGCTTCATATTTGGTGTAAGCAGTCCTGATGCACAGACTCAAGAGAAAACCTTAAAGTGGCAACTCAGCATAAAACAAAGCAATTCTTTCTACATTACAACACTGTTTGTACATTACAAACAGCATCTTGTCAAAAACCAGGATGGTAAGGTGAACAGATTCTCCTATGTCAAAAACATGCAGGAAATACACTCAAAATAAAGAATAAATTACAGATAAATAAACAAATTACTGCTGTTCACAGCAAGAGATATGACATTGAACACCCTCTCCAGGAGGTGGGCTTTAAGCCTTTCATTGCTGTGAGGTCAAAACCATCAAGCCCATAGTCAGGGCACAGGGCATGCTGGCCATGGCACAGTGCTAGAAATATGCCAGTAGAGACCAAGCAACAATTCTGCCCTAGCTCCAGTTTCTGTGATTGTTTTAGTGTGCAGTCCTGTTTAGATTATGTTATGATGATATCATCTGGAATATACAATGGGCTGGATGATAGTTGATGATTGTCTCTGAAAGATACAGTTTGTATCTATCTGTAAGTAAATTATTTTAAATGGGGAAAAAAATCCACCCCAAAATCCAACAACTGACCTGTTCACAGCAGTTAAGTGATTTTCAAAGAACTTGACTAGTTCTTAAATTGTAAATCTGATTGTTTAATATTTTATTGGAAAATTGAATCAAAGTGTTACGTGAGATGTTGTTGAAGAAAATAGAGTCCAGGCTTGTGATCCTCCAACATTAGCTAAAGCTGGCATCTGGTTGTGGAAAAGAGTAAGAGAACTCTAGAAAGGAGGTAAATAGCTAATTTCAGATAAATGACATGCTTCAGATTAAGACTAAGGCAGTGTGAGAGAGGCCATAGATAAGAAATACACATTTTATATTCACAGCAGAAATGCAACAGCAAGGTTATTACAAACAAGACAAGAGCGTATCCATACAGTTAATTATGACTGCTATTGCAGAGATGTGAACTTTCTCATCCCTCATCTACATAGACTTTCTATAATTGTGAATATTAAGCAGACAGAGGGAGAACAGGGGTTATGGGACAACCCCAGATGGGGCCTTTGATCAATCATTCCAAGCGATCTTCTGGGCTTAGAGTAGAAACTGCAGAAAAATTGCAAAGGCTATACAATCAGCAGGTAGGTTAACAAGACCTCATCAGGAAGGTTACCAAAACCTGCTCTCAGATTTAAAAGAACAAGGATGGACACCTGAATATTTTGTAGAGAAAATGAGACCAGTAAGCAACCCAGTATATGCAATCTCCTGTCTTAACAGCAGACTGAATGTAGTTCAAAGATTTGTTTCTCTGGCTATCAGAATTGTAGATGCTAGCAAAGCTGCCTTTTTGCTACTTTTCCAATAATTTTCTGTTCACAATTGTCTACAGAATACATGGCTGTGTGTACAGGGGTCTAATTTAGGGGAACAAAAACAAGGCTCTTGCTTTCTGCTGGGACACACAGAGACTCATCCTTCAAAAGGTGCAAAAGGAAAACCAGATTCCAAACACCAGGAGGTTTGGTTCAGTGAATACATGATGGCAAGTTCTTCCAACCCCAAACCTATATGATACCTGAGGCTTGATGTGTCTTTGCTCCAAATTAGGGAAGTAATAATAACTGCTCTCACTCATGTCACCAAGGTCCCTATGTAGCCTCTGTTCCACTGTGACCCATAGGAAGACCAATGTTATTCTTCCTTCCCAAAATTTGTCTGGACCATGTATCAGTGCTTCTGAAGTTATGGACACTGTCTTTTTGCTCAGGCAATGGAAGGCTTATATTCATTAATCCAGCACTGCTGAGTTCAGTCCCTGTAGTTGGGGTGCTCCTATACTACAACTGTATCTTCCAGTAGGACGGATGGGCAATATCAACAATGGCTCTTTGAAAACAGTTAGGTAGCATTTTTGAGCAGGGGCTAGTGTGACCGCCGTCATGGAAAAGTAGTTGGTCTATCTTGGGTACTGTTCCTGTTAGCTGATTCAAAGAGACAAAGGAAGAAAAAAATCATTCACTAACAAAATGGGTCCCATATTTGAATGTATCAAAAGCAAAGCATGCATTTAAAAAAAATGGAACTGGGCACTATTCAGGCAGCACTCTACCATTTTGACACGCCATGTGGATTCTGTTGTAAAAAAAACCAAAACAAACCCAACAGAAAAAAAAAAAATGCATATGTGTGGTAATAATCTGCACATGACTGGTTGCTGTAATGTGCACTGCTGTATTGCCAGCAGGGAAGTGAGTGATTGCCTCTCGCCCACACAATGGACACTGGCTTTGCCTCACATGGTTTTTCAGCAGGAGAACAAATAAGAGAGGTGGAAATAAGAAACAAAAACCACTGCCTGACCCCACTGTCTTCCAACCCTTAAGGCTTGATTAAGTTGTCAGTAAGAAGTTTTTTGGCTATTGAAAATTTTTTAGGTGGGCTACTGTGCCCAGGGAACTTGCTGAGTGAGAGACAAAAGGCAACTATCCACCTTTTGCTTCAGCCTCTGTGTCTTTTAGCCTAGGTGGTGACACATATGGCACAGGAGCCATGCTCATCGGGAAAGTTTTTACTTGTTTTGCTAGTCTGGTGGCTCATCCAGAGCAGTTTGATATTCAAATGAATCTGTCAGGAACAAGAGTGTGGTGCTTCAGTTCTTGCTTGGGCCTGATGACATTGATTTGTGAGCATACTGCTTGACTACGGGATGTGTGACAGATAAATTTTATCAAAATTAAGGCACAATTAAACATTTCATCTTCCTAATTACTGGCTGTAGATTCAGCCTGATGACCATGTGCTGTAAGAAATCAGCGACCATTACACATTTTAATGGAGCACAGCTGTCTTACAGCTTGGTAATATTTGCACAGTGCCACAGAACTGTAATTTATGATAAAAAGAAAAAATGTGTATTGGCTCTTTTTTGCCAAAATAGATTAAGGATTCATATACTTTAATGAGATTTGGACCTAGCCTTAGATTATCGTTATAAATGATTTATGTGCATGTTGGTGGACTCCTGTAGTTTTGAGTTGATTTGTGTTTTGGTCGACCAATATGTAATTCAGTATTTCCTTGTGTGCCAGTATTTGCATTCTTTTCCCTCTCTCCATTGCAGATCTATTTTTCCATCATAACTTAACAAGAAGGGCAAGTAGGAAGGTTAAGAAAGCATCAAGGCGTATTTTCCAGGAGCCTTCCTTACAGCAAAACCCACTCCTGAAATCCCTCCCCTGCTTCCTTCCTCCGCACCTTGAGCTCAGAGAGGAGAGGAGGGAGGGAGGTGAGGGGAGGTGGGTGACACCAGCCTGCATCAGGGTCATTTCTACAGCCTGGAAAGCAAAACACAGGGGAACAGATGCTACCTGAGCCCCTGCTCAGGCAGAGACCTGCTTGAACATTGTCTTATCTCAAAGCAGAGTATCAAAAACCTTCCTCCTGCTTGTTTAAAACGTGACCCACTAAAGGGTGTTTGCTCCCCCACTTGATATTTTTCCTGTTGCAGTCAGTTTCTCCAGAAAAGGTGCTGCTTCTTTGAAGGAAACAAACAAACTACATATGCACCCAAATAATAATTTTCAGAACCACCTTTCTTCATTCTTTTCTTCACTGGGATTATTTAGTGTGTGGAGCAGTGGAAATGAAGATGAAATTAGATGTTTTATATGTATACGTATATATGTACATAGATAGATAGATAGATAGATAGATACACATACACTGGCTGTGTTTGTATTTGTGCATGTTTTATTTTTGTATTAAATTTAGTGAACTAAATTCGCACGAAGTTTAACTACCTAGAATTCCAAGGAGTCACACTTAAGTCCAGAGTTTGGCCCCATATGTTGCAAAAGCTTGAGATCCATATGTGCAGATGAAAAGAGAAACTAAATTCTAATTTTCATAATAAAAAAAAAAAAAAATCCTGTCCAAGCTTGATTTACTTCAGTGTTCATATGCTGGAATGTTTCATACTGTACCAGGTTGCATATGCTTGCACACTAATTCTCAATTGCCGTATGCAGTTTGTGACAACCATCTGCTAAGACCTCCCTTAGAGTTCTTTCTCCCACTCAGCCCAGCTGAAATAAAAATATGGACAGAAACAACTTCTGCAGGGAGATGGAAAAGTTAATAGGGGACTTGGAGTTAGACTGCATATCTGATTCAAATTCAATTGCTCCTACAACTTATGCCCTACTTATAAAACATTCCTGAGGTATAAAACATTAAATATAACGGAACACTGTAAAATAAAGCCATGCTTCCTTTGACAGACTTGACTGTGCTAGAAAGGTAATAATAAAACATGTACGCACAGTGCACATGTGTTAGCTAGCTCTCACTGACAATTCTAAAACAGCAGCTTAGACTAACTGTGTATAGCACCTTATCACATTAAAGTGCCCTAAAGCAGGAGGGGGATGAGTGGTGAGAAAAAGTGGGTGTGAGAGAGAGAAAGGGCTGAAAAATCTGCTCTCAGTTTCATCGCCAGAGAAGTAATTCAATTTAAACCCATCTCATCACAAACTTTGAGTGCCGGGTGTTGGCTGCTCCTGTTCAAGCCCAAGGGGCGAGCCAGTGACCAGGGCATCTGACAATCAGGTTCTGTGGGTAAAGGAAATGGGGAAATGAACAAGCAGTGAGCAATGACAGAGGAGGGAACTGTGGGGTAAGAACATGAAGATTAACTTCAAGTTACCTTCAAGTATCCAAACATCTCCATATTTCCACTTCACCTTATCATGCAATAATGGGTTAAATTCCCCATCACATGACTGTTTCTGGATACTCATGATAACAGGAGAGACAGAGAGAATTCAAAAGGCCAAGTAGTCAGACCTCTGCCCCCAAGCAAGACTGGCCACACCGAAGCCACGGAGTGCAAGTGTCAGTGACAAAAAGTCAGAGTTTAGATAATTTGTTCTTTAAAACCTCTTGGTACAATAAAGTTGATCCAATCACATTTTTTCCAAAGAACAACTCTATTTCCATTTCTACCATTTAAAGCCTCATGCTTCTTGATGGAGTGTCAGCTGTCATGGAAAAAGGTGATGGTGAGTTTCCCTAGTGCTGGTCCCCTGCACATTTGCTGAGGTCCTGGTAATGTGGAGCAGAGGTAAAGATGACTCCAGGTGCCTTCTGGGCAAGAAATATATATCTACACGCCAAAATTATGTTCATCTAGTTTGTAACAGCGTGATGTTTTTGCCCCATGTTTGATTTGTGAGAGGAGACTAGTACTGTAAGAGAAGAATGAAGAACTATACATTTGAAGGTGGAAATCATGAATCTTGGTCTGCATTGTTGTGATGACTTTACTTCAGCAGGTTTTCAGTGTAAGCATAAGTGAAAAATTAATCCCAGTGATGAAGCCTAACTGCTCAGAATTAAAAGGGGGAGAAGTGAAAAGAGAAATGTGGAATAATTTTAGTTCTGATGAAAAAAGCATACCTGGAACTCATGTTTTGTTAGATTTTTAAAGGTAAAACATGGGGGTATTTGGCAAAGACAGTATTTTTAGGCCAGACTGTCCCAGGTGATACCTTGGGTTTTAAAGGCTCAATAAGTCATAAGGGTTATTTGCACTAGATATTGTAAGAGTGCTCATATGTAAATCTTGAAGCTGAAATGGGTTTGAACTATTTTAAGAGCTTTTGAAAAGCTGGCATACTAAGTCATATATCAATCTGTCCCCCATTGGTTATTATCTTAACAGCTGCTATAAGTGTATCCTATCAGTTTTAAATATAGGAACAGCAGTAAATAGTGCATTAAGATATTCCAGATGGAACACTTAAAATAAATTGAAATATCCACATATTTTTGAGTTTTCTACAGCACCACTATTATGTCATCATTTGCTGTAGGTAGTGCAACAATCTCTTATCCCCATATCATTAAAAAGTTTGAGGACATGGATGAGTGGAGAACTGATAACAACCAAATATTCAGCAAGACCACAGGATCACAGAATCACACAGAATGCTAGGGATTGGAAGGGACCTCGAAAGATCATCTAGTCCAATCCCCCTGCCAGAGCAGGAACACCTAAATGAGATTACACAGGATTTTGAATGTCTCCAGAGAAGGAGACTCCACAACCTCCCTGGGCAGCCTGTTCCAGTGCTCTGTCACCCTCACAGTAAAGAAGTTTCTTCTCAAGTTTAAGCAGAACCTCCTGTGTTCCAGCTCACACCCATTGCTCCTTGTCCTACCATTGGACATCACTGAGAAGAGCCTGGCTCCATCCTCCTGATATTTGTCCTTTACGTATTTATAAACATTAATGAGGACCTTTTGGCTGCAGAAAATGATTCAGGGTTTGATGCCGAAGTGGAAGAGAGGAAGGAGTGTACTAGGTTGCAGGATCTGGTTTCTCTTCTTCTAGGTTCTTTCTACTCATGCCAACTGTTGGAAATCTCTATGAGGCCAGGGCATGGTGAACCATCTATTACTGACATGTAGCATGTGGTGCATTGAGGGATGTCTGCTTTGGAAGGGGAATAACTACATTAAATGGAATTACGCAGCAGGGCAGCTCTACTGACCCAGCATTTCTGATGGAGAAAACATTCTGAATCCAATTGGTCTCATGACCTTCCCCTTGCACAGGATAACTAATGTGGTTTTGTTTACAAAGTGAAAAGGAAGTGAAAGTACATTGATAATTTTTCCTCTCTTGTAAAATTAGCTACACTAGGGTGTAGTAGCTTGCTTTTGAGTGACTGGGGCTTGAATTGAGGTGGTATAATTCAATAGCTGAGTTGAGAGACTGGTGTGCTAAGCCCTGGATATGATACCTGTACTAATTGCCATGTAGGTTAGTATTGAGCTAATAACCACTCGCAAGCCTCTGCAAATCTGTTTTTTTCCCCCACTTGCATTGCTGAGGATGTGGATGTTTGCCCCACTGCACAGACAAGGAATTTACCTGCTGACCTTCCTGTAGTCGCTCCAGAGGCCCAGTAGCTCAGCAGCCTTAGAAACACAGAAGGCAAGTTACCATGTCTCTCTGTGCACATATGCTTGATCTCTGAATTGGGCATTGAATAGGTCAACTAAACTTTTCTATAAAAATATATCCCAAGACATATCCTACAACAAAGTAAGGAAGATAAGACAAATGCCAGAAGGTAGTGTAACTGTGATGGTGCTAAGCTACACAAGGAGCCTCATTTGTCGTGGCTGGTCTTGCATGTAGTTGAGTTGGCTTTGGACCACCAGGTGCATCTTCTTTGGAAGATGCTTGGAAAGACATTAAGCAGGCCCAGGAAATATTGCTTTTATTGCATGCAAATACACATTACTTGCTCTCTACTTCAGTTTTCCTCATGTCTTTGAAAGCTACTTCCTGCACTGGGATGTTGTCACTTTTCAAGTAAGACACAGGCAGCACCTTTAACCTGTAATCTGCAGCCCTATATAACTGTTGAGTATTTGTTACTCTTGTCCCCACCTTTAGATTCTGAATCTTGTGCTCCAGGAGGTGCTACAGGTGCATGATGGCACAAGACCAATTGCTGACATTGTATTTGCTTAATTGATTTGGTGTTATCCCTCTGCCCAGTAGCTCTCTCGGATGTTATTAACACAGTGTATAAACGTACAGGTTTCCTCTTCAGAATTGATGAGGCTAATAGACTACAGTCTGCGTACCTGTATTTTTTCTCAGGTACTTTTCACTGAGTTGGCTCTATGTTTAAACTTCTGGAATTAATGAAAATAATAATTAGACTATAAAGCACTCTGATGCTGTGACCAGGCAAGCCCCTACCTCCTATTAGCTTTGTATGTAAAGCTGTTTCTGCCCAGTGATTCATTCCCCCATCTCATGTTAATGGAGACACCAAAATGGACTGCACTCATGCTTATCAAGCACAAAGTAAGGGAAATGGGTCAGCTCACATCTCTACTGAAAATGAAGTACCATGGAGGTGGCTTATGAAGAATCACAGAATAACTTACTGGTTCCTTCGTAGCACTGCTGGTTAGCACCACGTATCTGTTCTGTTACTGCATCTCAACCCAGGGCAAGGATCTCCAGCTCACTGGTGAAAGCCTTTTGACAATGAGTACACATACCCACTTGATCGTGCCGAGAGACTTGTATAATGTCATTCATTGAACAATTCAACCTCCAACAACTTTCCTGGGTAAAGCCAGCTACAAAATTAGTTTCCTTTTGTAAATGGGAAAAAATCCTCAAAACTCTCAACCTCCGTAAGGTCAGTTGGTGAGCCCGGGCCAATACAGGTCATAGAAGAGTAGCTTTCAGATGATCAGTCCAGTTTTTCTAGCTATTGGACTATGCTACACCCCAGCTTTTTTATAGAGATATTTATTTATAAGATGTCATGCTTAAGCAATCAAGACAAAAATGACACTAGACTTAATCATAAGACCTTCCTTAGCACCCAGTTCATGGAGTCCTGATCCCTAACTTTGAGTGCAACCATAGCAATCCTGTAGTTTTCAATAAAATTTCTACTTTTTGACACCAGTGTGAACTGCTGAAAGCAATTACCTATACATTGTTCTGTATGTGCTGGGAAGAAGCACATCACAGGATGTCTATAGTCATATAACTCAGTATCAATGGCAAGAGTCACTATAGGAACACCTTGGTAGCTGAATGCTGAAAACCTCTGGCAGATTAGTTCCTCTTGCTGGTAGGTGTTACTGTGACAATATATCAATCTTTTTAAAGTAATGCATTACCATTCACAGGTCCGTGGGCTGCTTTTATACTTCCATCATCATATCTGTGGCCTTCAAAGTTACAGCTGATGGACCTTCTGTCAAGACCCAGATATTTAATCAATGTGACAGCATCCTACATTTTTTGAACCCCAGAGGCCTTGGAAAAGTTTAATGCAGCTTCCAGATAAAGTTCAATCCACATGGCTGAGTCCCCTGAAGTATTTTCTGCAGAGAACTCCCCTCCCCCACATCTTAACATACCCAATGTCCTTTACATTCACAAGAAAGTGAAGAGCTAAGCTGGAAGGCCAGGTATTATTGCAATAGAAATATGTGTTTTACAGAGCTCTGCTGACCACTAAGAAGCTGGGTGCAAGACCTATAGTTAACCCCTCCACTTGTAAGAAACAGTTAGTACTTTTGCCAACAATAATGAGTTTCTCTCCAGCACAATACCTACCATTAAATGTATGTGAGCATTTGTTGCCTAGAATATGAAGAGGAACATTTTTTGAGGACAGGAAAATGCATATTAATATTTGATGAATACAGCAACAGTTTTATTAATAAAGAAACATACTAATGTTGATCTCAGTTACAACGTGAATGCACTAACACAACCCCATCAATTACGTCAAGTTATTTAAGACTGTTATAACTGTAATCACCAAATTATGCTATAGAAATAGGATTATTTGAGAAATCCACTGTGGGCCTGGAAGCCTCTTTGCTTTCTCCAGCTATAACATCTGACCTCAGAAAAGACAATCCCTCTTTCTACATATTCTTGCTTGTCCACAATAAAATTATTCCCTCTCTTTATATGTACACATAAGCATGCATACAGAGTCAGAATCTGTCCCACAGTTCTTTTGTTCACAGCCCTTGCCATTGAGTGCCAATTATATGTAAAATAAATAAATGCTAACCACAATATGATATGAATTTCCTTTAGAAGGGAATGTTCCAGAATCCTAATGGATGCATTTTCTTTGTCTTTTTGAGTTTTACCCTTTACATGCAACTTTATTAAATATAGTTATTATCTGACTTAAACAAATAGTAGTGCTTGTAATTATAGCAGAAGCCAGTTCACTTGTCATTAAACCAGATAAAATGGTATATATCAGATATGTCAATGTGATCTGTATAATACCAAAAACTTAAACAATGAAAAATAAGATTATCAAACATGAAAATCCATTAATGCTACTCATTATATTTTAACTATGCTTTTAGGGCTGTTAATGTGGAGAAGGGAAAGACATTTGAGCTGACCATGCCTAATGCTGCAAACATGCAGCAGAATGAAATTCTTTATTTTCTCATTTCTCAATAAAGAAAATAGGAGCATTGCCTATTAAAATGTAACACCTCTGACAAAAAGATTCCTTACTTCCTAGTCCCTGACTATAGCTTCCATCCAGAAATTTTACTGTAGGTACTACATTGCATAAATAAGCTGACCTGTCAGGTTTTTGGCAATTTATGGGGCTGGTCAGCCTGTACATTCGTGCAGTTTTTTGTTGCAATGAGATGTAATGGCTTTTCAGCGCACCATAAGCACAGTTGTGACCACAGGCTCACTAGTGTCATTTTGTGTGCAGTAATGAAGCCTGACGAGTGGTCTCCTGCTTGCAGATAGCCGGCTGTTGTCCTAAAAATGCAAACCATTGCCTCAGGCCATGGAATCAGGAACAGGCAAAGGACAGTGGCACAGGCACGGCTCCCCACTGCTCACCCTCCCTTTAGCACACTGTACTTGGATGCGGTAGAATAGTCTTTACCCTTGTACATAAGGACACAATGAGAGAAAGTGATAAAAGCAATTGTACGAAGGCCATGTTGCAAATCAGGTTTTGTGAAGTTGCTGTTAGTGAAAAAAAAATAAAAATAAAAAATCCATTGCCAATACGTTTTCCCCCCATGCACAGAGAGACCTTTGAGCAAAAATACTGCTACTTCATCATGGTTTCCCTTCCTGTTTTGTTTCGGTTTTGGTTTTTTTTTGTATCTGTATAAATATTTGTGCAGAAATGTGCATGTGTGCTTATTTATATTTATTTATATTTTGAGAATATGTGCTTACACCCACAGTAGCACACATGCACACATGCATACATATATACAGAGAGACAGGCACAGCAAATCGCAGGAGCAAGCCTTACTGCTTTTTTTCGCAGCTCATCAATATTCCTGGGACCAGGAAGGCCAAGCATGCACGGGGGTTCACACTTCCCACGGCACAGCCGGCCCCACTGCACATCCCTCTCCTTGCTTTGACACCCAAGGGTCGTCAGCACTCTGAAAAGCCGGGTAGCACAGTGCTGGGAGATGGCTTGTTTTCTGGAGAAAAATGAAAAATAAGTCTGTCCTGAGTCAAACAGCAATAAGGCCTCATCCTGGAATTGTGTGATTTGTGATTTAATTAAGCCCCTCTCTGTACAGCAGGCACCACCAAGCACCTGGGGTGCCTATGGCAGGGGATCCTCTGAATCTTGAAACCCAAAGGGTGGTTTGCTCTTCAAGGGGGTAAGAACTGCTTTAGTGGTTTCCGCAGGCACACCCAGCCTTTTGTAAACCACCAAGGCAAAGGATATTGGAGCAAAAGTTACGAATCTGTTTCAGTTATAACCTCATTGTCATATTCATTCTCATGCTGTTTCATAGCTCTCTGGAAAGTCATCCTTCCTCCAAAAAGTTCTCAGGTAGCGGGAATCATCTTTGTAAAATGTCATGTTAGAGAACATGGAGCCCAGGGCTCTCACACTTGTCTTGGCTGAAATCTTTCAAATCTTCATCCTCAAAGTATTTGTCCCTTCATCTCACAGGCTGCAAATAGCTGCAGTTTACTTGAGGTTCCTTATGCAAAGGTAGGGTTGGGTGGTGCACCAGCTGGGAACGAGGGAAACCTGAGGGAGGAGAGAGAGGGGATTGTTTGCAGGTACTGCTCAACAGCTGCATTTTTGTCTTAGAAATGACACCCTGGCCCTCATATATAAAACCCAGACTACCTGTTTTTATGTTACTTCACTTCTGAAAGATAAGAAAACATTTGGTGAAGTATTAGTTCATTATGCAACACAAAAATGGCAAAAGCAAAAGTAGCAGTTTCCATTGTAGCAGCCAGTCACTAATATGGCTTATAAGTAATACATTACATTTGTCTTTATTTCTTAAATGTGCAGCTTAATATTGGTACTTTTGAAATGTTAAATATAAATCAGAAAACATACAGAATGTACAACATTGCCTTGGGAACCTTTACTTTCATTTTTTTTCCATTTGTGAAATTTAATGATAGAAACTCTGCAAAGTTAAAGCAGCATTAACCCAGTCTTTGGGTATATATAATACAAAATGCTTGAACTTCTGGGACAGCAGCTATTTCTATGGATACAGTATGTTGAACAGACATGGAACAAAGAAAACCAAAACAGTTGGTTCTCTGCTGTCAAGGAAACAAGCTGCTCTTTCTGCTTAAATATCTCTTACCAAAACCAGAAGGAAAAAATCCTCCAAAACTCGAGTTCATACTTAAAAATAAGAAATCTGACTTACAGGCATTGGAATGAATGTATTTTCAAATATTTCAGCAAGGGATATTGTTATGTATGATATAGGTAAATCAAGATCTCTCCCTGAAAGCCTCTAAGGTTAAGGTTATTCTTAAAGTTAAACATTAAATCATTTTTTGAGAACAGTAGGAGTCCAGAAGGAAAGTGATAAAACATTCTGCAGTGTTCTGTTTTTTGTGCTGCATGCAGATTACTTATTTAAATTAAATTCTGCTGTTTGTATTCCTGTAATTCAAACTCCTTTTTTTTGTTTGTTTTTGTTTTTTGTTTTGGTTTTGGGTTGGTTATTTGTTTGGTTTTTTTGTTTGTTTATTTGTTTATTTTCCGCTATCCAAGCTATTAAGAGATTTGTGGTTTAAAATAATGAAAGCTAAACCTCATATTTGTTGAAAACCAGAAAATTTTAATGGATGTATTTCCTTCAGAAGTATTAAATAAGGTTTACTGAATAAATTACTTCATCTGATAAAAAGAATAAGTTAAGATGCATATATATGTTCTATATAACACTTGCAATGTACAAATGACATGGTAGACAGCAGCTACTCAGAAACGTGGTCAAGGTTACATGAAAGAAAGGGGCGATAGGAAAAAATGAAATGACTCATAACATTTTTTAAATCATGGAGTTACCTCCTGGTGAGTGACATTCTGGTTCTGATTGGAATAAGCTTCATCCTGAGCTCCTGCACTTTAATGGAGGATATTGCAAGACTCTCAGGGAAGCACCACACCAAGAAATAGGTCTCTTCTAAGACAGAAAAATATCCTAGGAAAACAACTGTGATCTGACACGTACCACATAAGATCACAGCATTTCTAGATGTTAGACCCAAAACGCCCAACTAGCTTTGAAACAAGTTCACAGACACAAATCTTTGCCTATTCACAGCAACATTTCTAATTTGCATCAGGGAGCACAAATGAGGTTGAAGGTAAATGATCTGTTGAGTTGAAGTTGATTTTGTTTATAGGCCGTGTAGCTTCCTCTGGCAGGTTTTGTAACGCCACTGGTGGGCTTACATGTATGATGGCTGGACACGGAGTGTTCTATCAGCAGTGAGTACTCTCTAGTGTGTGTTCATAGCCCTCAGTAATGGAAAAGGTATGCATATTCAGTACTTTACCCTTCTGTGAACAGGAATTGAAGTAAACCATATCACTGTACTGTCCCTTAGGGCTAGGAGCTGCAAAGGAATCTGGGTGTGTAAAACAATCTTGTCTCTGAAGACAGCATCTGTCTTGGTGGGAACTTACTGAGAATTTCAGTGTGTTTGGCCATCACATAGAAGAGGTTAAGGCTGATTTTTCAAGAGAATTGTCATGAAAATCCCTGCTCCTTATAAAAAGTGACCAGCAGTTAGCCCTCTGCCGAGGTATTCTTGCTTGCTATATTAGCTTTTTTTGTCTTGTAGGCTACAATTATGTTTTTCCTGAAAAAAGGTTGTGAAACTATATAAAAACACAGCCCTCAAAAAACAAGAAATTTATAGATTTAAAAGGCATACTCTGAAATGTCATTAAAGATGTTACACACAACCCCACTAAAATAAGAGTTACTACTGAAGACCTAACACTCATCCGTAATTGACTTCACAGTTTCTTCTTCACAAGTGCAGATATTATAAAATTCCATATAGTAAGCTTCTTATCTTTTTATTTCCTGGCTTTTCTTACTTTGTTTAGACACCATTGTAGAAGAAAAGAGGAATGGATTTGGGAGGGGGAGGGCTAGTTTATACACTTCTGAATATTTGAGATGTGCTTTAATCATTCTCATGTGTGAAATCTTTTATTAAAAAAAAAATCAGTTTATCTGATACTTACTGCTCTTTAGTACAGCACAGCTTGGTAGCACTAGGTACGTCTTGTTGAAAGTATGTCCATAAATATGTCCCTTGCAGCACAGAACAGCTTGTTAACTTGGCAATCCTCAGCAATTTGCTTTGAAAAGTTTGCCTCAGTTTTGATAGTCCAAACGTAGGGCAAAAACTCAGAGTAACTTTTTAGCTAATTTTACCAACTGACAGTTTCCCCACGGTTTTAACTGCCTGCTTACTAGAACAAGGACTGTAGTGCTTCCTCCTCCTCATTCAATAAGATTTTTTGCAAGGTTTTTTAATTTTTTAATGGGCTGGGACTAGTGATCTCTGTTTTCCTAATGTGCAATCTAAAAAAGGAGTTCATTATCTTAAGAAAATATTATGCTATTATCTTAACTGTATGTAAACCCAGTGACACTATAATATGGGGGTTGGTATTACTATGAATTTGCAGTGCTTTCAGTCTAAAGAGAATTGCAAAAGTGGACAAATGCTATCTCTCCCTATGTCACAGACAGAATAAATGGGGCACAGACAGAGAGGACAAGTAAACTGATCAGTGCCCAAAGGCTAAAAAGGATCAGCAGCCTTGAGAAAATAACAGGTTTTTGCATGCCTAGTGCTGTAGAAAATTTCTACTCTCCTCTTTAATTTTAGTAACAGTTTTGGCCAGCTTTGTTGGATGTATTTTTTAATGGGAGAATGGAAGTAGAATGCCTACATTATTTCTATACCAAATACATTAGGTTCGCTTAGGGGAGAAACCCTGAAGTTAAAACTCTTGAGTCTATGTTCTAATTTAACCACATGAGGACTGTGATTGGAAATACTTCAAAGTGGGTTACGATGGTTAACTAAGTGAAAGATAATATCCCTTTGCCATTACTCTTTAGTAGGTCTCATTACTCCTCTGGACATGCTCCTTAGAATAAATTAAAAGGATCCACTGAGAACCATTTTGCTTTGGGTATTTTTTTAATGATTGCCAAAAGCCATTTGCTAGAATAGTACAGAATGTTTACAGATGCCTTAGGAAGAAAACAGCAGAATGTGGAACTAATTGTGTTTATTCAAGATAATTATGAAACACAAATGACCATTACTTACAACAAATCCCCTGACAGCTACAGTTTGACTCATGGGGCCAGCATCAAACTCAGTAAAGAAAGGCCTTAATGTTAAGTTATACTGCCCATATGGACACCACATATCAGCACTAGCACTAGCACTAGCACTAGCACTAGCACTAGCCATTGCTCGCCCCTCCGTGCTCTTGTACCCAACTAGCGTTCAGTACAGAAGAAGTACTGAACCACAGCTGCTAACTTTGAAGAGGAAAGTCGGGTGGAAATTATGAGTGCTGCTCATCATCGAAAGATCCTGCTGGGGTGAGAAGCTCTGAGAAATGCAATCACAGACTTTTCTGTCAATTAAAGTAGGACTCCTGTTGTAGGAAAACAAACCAGTTTTGCTGCACCAGTGATGGGCATTTAATCTCATCAGGAAATGGGATGCATAAAGCAAATCTAAAGATGTGATTATTAATTCCACCATAAAGAACAATGCTATATAAACTGCATCTGTGTTCATCCCAAAATGGTTTGCCAAGCCATCTCTACATATCCATGTAAAACTGATATGCATACTTCATTCTTGAGTAAGAGGAATCCAGTGCAGTGTTGGAATTGCATAAAGGTAGATAGAGAAGAAAAATAGTGAAAAAATTCATAGTGAAAAAAATTAAGTAAATTGTATGCTAGATTAAGGGAGCATAATCTGATTTCCTTTTTTTTTTTAATGGGCCACTGAAGTGTGTTTTTGAATTTTCTAGGAGGTTTTCTCTAATAATATTCAAAAGTGTCAATATTGTTATTACACAGAACCACAGAATGACAGAATGCTAGGGATTGGAAGGAAAGGCTGAGGGAGCTGGGCCTCTTTAGCTTGGAGAAGAGGAGGCTGAGGGGGGACCTCATTAATGTTTATAAATATATGAAGGGTGAGTGTGAGGAGGATGGAGCCAGGCTCTTCACAGTGGTGTCCAATGATAGGACAAGGGGCAATGGGTGTAAGCTGGAACACAGGAGGTTCTGCCTAAATTTGGGAAGGAACTTCTTTACTGTGAGAGTAACAGGGCACTGGAACAGGCTGCCCAGGGAGGTTGTGGAGTCTCCTTCTCCGGAGACATTCAAGACCCGCCTGGACACCTTCCTGTGTGATCTCATTTAGGTGCTCCTGCTCCGGCAGGGGGATTGGACTCGAGATTTGTTTACCTCATTCTTACTGTTGCTGTAGTTTATTTGGTTTTGCTTTAGACAATAAAGGAGATATTTAGACTACCAACAAAATTATTAACATGTTCTCATAAAGAGAGGTCATTTATATACTCAGTGTGAAAATGTGATGCAGGCTGTACTGCTTTTGTCGATTTAATTTTCTGGCGACATGCGCAAAATCCCAAGCTCAGTAATGTCCACAAGAAAAAACAGCAAATTCCTTATTGACTTTGTATCTTGCTTGTCCATGTGGCTGAGGACACATCCTGGTGAAATCCTAGCCCTTAAATCACTGCAAGTTTTGGTTCAATGGTCACTTAACATACTATGCATGTAACTTATGGTGAAAGTTACAAATCAGCATTCAGCATAGGTTTCAAAATTCCAGGAAAAATGGTGAGAGAAATGGAACACTAATACGGAACTGTTGATGAGGGTTGGAACCCACCAGCAAACACATTGTGACTGAAAAATGCTGGCAGTTCAAGGGGACCAGACATAGTCTCAGCATACAGGTGGGATCTTTGCAGCCTGGGTCCCTGTTAAAAAGCTCCCATGTTTCAATCTTGGTGCTTTTTCCTGGGAAAGAAACCTCCACTTATCTCAGTGTTTAATATGGCCAGAAGAAATTGGATTGAGATCTTAAATTAATTCCCCAAAATTTTACAGATGGTTTATCATATTCCTGTGGTTGTTCAGTTTCTGAGGTAAGTAATAGTAAGTTCACTCATATCTAATAATGAGCACCTCATTGTTATTGGTTTTGCTTGCCCTTTCCTTTCTCTCTTCTCAAGGTACAGCTGAAACTGCAGTGGCTGCTAATGGTACCCCCAGGTATGTGCTGATGCCAGGCAAGAGAGACCCACCGTGGGCAGGAGTCACTTCCCAGGGGGAGGAAAATAAAAGGGAATGAACCAAGACCTTGTCCATTCTGGGGAGCAGGCAAAGGCACTATTCAGTTGTTCAGTTTTGGACATGATTGTGAGAAAGCAGCAGGAGAGCTGGATCCAGCAGCAAGGTCCAGGTGCTGTGGATGTCCAGCTAGGTGTCCTGGCAGGGTCTCCTCCACCTTCCACTTGGTTCATGGCAGAACCAGACCATTCTCTGTGGAGAGTAAATAAGGAAAGCAGGTTGTTTCAGGTGGACTGACATGATTTGTGGTGCTGGGCGGAATTGGATAACTCCTTTTTGGTTGTTTGGAAGTGGTGGGGAATTCAGAAAACTTTTATGTAACATCTCTGCTTAGATTTTTATTTTTTATATAATGGATGATATAGCTATAAGAAGGGAAAATTATTTTAGAACTCAAGAACCTCAGAACAAAATTTAACATATAACTGTGTCAAGCAAAAAACTTCAGCAGGGTTTGAAAAATTTTCCATGAGTTTTCATTTAATAGCTTTAAACAATGGTTTACTTAGACCCAGATCTACATTTTCTTATTGACTTTTCAGTTTGGCCAGCTGAAACCAGAGGGTCAGTCCCTCCTGGTGACAGCCCTTTTCCTTGCCTGTTACAAGGACCAGGCTGTGCTGAATTCACCAGTTTCCCAAACCATATTTTTAGCCAGAAGGAAGCCTTAGCTCTGCCCTATGGGAACATTGTTTTCTTCTACCATTACACTTAACGGCATGGGTTGAAGGGATGTGTGAGGGAAGGAAGGGGGAGAAGCAGAAGGCAAATAGCATCCTTGGGTGAGCAGTTTATACTAGCGAGAGCCCCCTGTCTTGTCCACAGCATCTGGGCAAGAAGAAAAGTGGGAATTAATTTTATGGGAGATGCAAAATAATAACAGCAATGAAAAATGAATAGTAAACTAAAAATTAAAAAAGCTTGTCAAAATCTCTGAGCAGTGCTTGGGATCTCTTAGCAAAGTGAAACCATAGCATTGTGAGCTTGACCTCTAAGCTCACATTTGAGTGTACCGTCTTCTCAGAGATGGCTGCAAACAGCTTCTAGTGATGCCAGTCAGCTGGCCAGAAGTGGAGAGAGAAGGACCCCTGCCTTCCTTCCCTTCCTTGATGGTCATACCCCATAAGAGTTAATGAACTCCCCATCAGTAACCACCCTGCTCTCCTCCCAGCCACCAGCTGATTCCCCACCAAGCCACTGAGGTGAGAGTTCACTGACAGAGATTAGAGATAATAGGACTCCAGACATCCATAGGGAGTTCAGATCATGTACAAAGTCATAATTACATAAGCCATTACCATTGTCCAGGTGAAAAGAAATCACTGAGAGCAGGGGTAGAAAATATTTGCAAAGACAGGCTTAAGAAGCAAGGATGGAAAATATCAGACTTTGTCCAGTGGATGCACCTTGGCTTTAGCTAGGCTATAAAATAAGGATTGTTCAGTTATTCAAGTAGAAACCTGTTAAATGGATAACCTTGTTGTGACCAATTTTAATTCTTTTAGCAGGTCTGTTCTTTCAACAGGTATTGATTCAAGCAGCCTCTGCTATTTTTATCAAATGCATTTTAGAAGCACAGAAAATGCCACTGAGGATTTAACCACCCAGTAAGCTGCACAGAGGCAGTGTTTGTAATACACTGCTTGCTGCTTTCACAAGCTGGACAAACCTCATACATTATGGGCCAAATTATGCCCTTGGATGAGTACGCCTGATTCCCACTGCTGTCAATGTGGCTGTCATAGAAATCTGTGGGAGATCAGCTTGTGCATCCAAAGAGGAATCTGGCCTAAAATCTATTGTGTTCATATGCCTGGTTACTTAGATATTTCTCATGTCTGCCTGACTCACTCTCTTTTTTATTGAGGTAAAATAAACTCATTTAAAGATATTCTTAAAAAAACCAAACCAAACCAAAATAAAAAAGCCCAAAAAACAGATAAAGACCTTTAGTGTTACAGTGTTTTGTTTGTGTGTGTGACTATAATTAATGGATATTCTTTATCTAAGGTTTCCTTGAAAAGTCACTATATAGATAGGTTTATGGGGAGCTTCAGTGTTTCTGCAACCTTTTGAGTTTTGAATAGGCCTGAATGATATCCCCTACAAAGTGAGCAGACATGGTCATTTCACCCCCAGTTTTACTCTGCCAATCCCCTGTTGCCCATCAGTGCTGTCCTTCCTAAGGAAAATGCCTGAAAAGAGCCATTTAGGGAACCTTCTGCTGTCTCCAAGGCACAGGAGCAGTCCTCCTCTACACTCAGGTGGTTTGTCTGGGAGTAAAGAGTGGTCTGGATGAATCATTTGCAAGTATAAAACACCAGGAAAAGTCAGTTTTGCAATGGGTAGCACCCATGAAACACAGGCTTAACATACCTTGTGCATCCCCCATGGGTACTGCTGTGGGGAAAGTGGAACTGAGGCCCCCTGGATGACAGCAGGAAGGACAGTACAGCTCCTATGGAGGTATTCCTGCTGGCCCCCCTGAACATTTCATGGTCTCCTGGCTGCCTCTGTGAGCTGGATATCAGGTTTGAGATTTACTCATCTCTGCACGGTTGCTTTGAATTTATTTTATTCCTAGGCAGCTAGTTGGAGTGGTAAATTTATACATTCATTCAGCATTGTCATAGTCATATCTTGCCTGAGGGCATATTGATCCTTGTTACCATATTGACTTGATGCCTTTACATCTGCCAGCAATAGGTCTACACTTTCTTTTTTTCTACAAAGATTGCACATTTTCCTTCCTCTGCCCCAAATCTCCTTCCACACAGTCTGCTTTTGTGAAGGTAAAGCATCTATTTATTTATTTTTGTTAGTGCAGCTTTTCTAATGTGTCTGTGTTTGC
The DNA here is from genome assembly GCA_907165065.1 of Caprimulgus europaeus. The sequence continues at coordinate 37,668,703 of OU015525.1, forward strand.
TCAGGTATAGGTTGTGCAATGACTTCTGACTCTTAATGAAAAGAAAGGGTAAAGCAAAACATTGGAAATTAAGTGGCAACAGAATTTCCTTTCTAAATTATAAATACACAGAAAGCATGTTTAGTATTTGCTTTCCAGAGTGCAAGAAACAAAGTGAAGGGGACGTTACCTGTTAATTTCTAATTAAATCACTGAAGAAGAGGGCAGCAGTAACAAGTTGGTCCTTGGCAGCTGATAGGCTTGCAGCAGCAGAATTGCCACCACAGGCAATTTCTTATTTTCACTTGTTTCCCATACAATTTTAACTATAAAGGTCACTAAGCAAAAGCAGATGCTAAAGTGGGTCCAAAATAGTTTTTGCTTAACTTTTAGCATTTATTTAACTGATTACTAGTTACAAATCTGTCACACAGCAGACCTAACAGTGCTCTCAAGGAGATTAAAGGATTAGTCACTCACTAGCTTAATCAGATTAATCAGAGATTTTGAAGACAATATATAATTCTGTCCACAGAGGGAATACGTGATAGCCACATGCTAGCCTAATTTGGGAAGGGATACCAGAAATGGACAGACCAAGACAAAAGAGGGCAGAAAAAAATTGCTAGTTATCACAATAATTTTTCTATGTACTGCAGTTGCAATACTACTTAGAGACCTTATATGTTCTAATGAAATTACAGATTCACAAAATATAACACCAACGTCAGCTAATAGCCTACACAAAATTGTAAGACAACTAACATAAAGTCCTGATATAAGCTTGTGATATTGGTATAAATTAAATATATGTATGTTTTTCTGTATTTAATTTCATATTTGAAAACTTGTTTTTAGTTTATGGGGAGAAATTTGGGGGATTTTTTTGCTTTTGAAGCAACAGCATTCAGGATCTGAAACATAAAGTATGGGGAAGGACTCTGTAGAATATTAAATGCTTTGTAATAAAATTTGAAGATGCTATTTGATACAGTAAGTTATTCTGAAGTAGAGAAAAAAAGAAAAAAAAAAAAAGATTCGCTATCATCTGTGAGAGCTGCCAAAGCTAGAATTTAAACCTGGTTTTACCTGTGGAGAAATCTAGTATATTTTAAGAAAACATACATTTCTCTTCCACATGATTTGAAGAAAGGGAAAAGCGGGGCAGAACATCAGCACATTGAAGCTGAGGTTTTCTTGTAGTAGAAGTTACTTAACAACTGTAGTATTTCTACCAACAATTAATAAAGAAAATCATAGGCAACATTGATGTATGCCCTGTTTTTACACATAAAGAAAAAGAGCAAGGAAAAAATCAACATAACTGATACTATCTTAATCTATTTTCTTAACAAAACCCCAGAATGTTCTCTTCTTTCATAAGGCATTTTTTGCATTTTCATGTGGTTTTTTGCATTTCTGGGATAGCGACCTTAACAAGTTCCTGTAACATTTCAGAAGGTGTCGGTCTCCTGTCTGAATCATATCTCTCTGACACCCAGTCTTCAGGAAAAATGCACTTTTAAGAAAGAAAGAAACAAATTAATCTCCATGTGCTTCAGGAAAGACACTGCAGTTGGAAGTAGGCCAGGTTTTCACTCTGAAGGATGCTCTGTGCTTGGCAAAGCCCAGAAATATGTGTCTGCAATGGTCTTTCCGCTAAGATTTTAAGATTTAATAATTACAGTTCTTTAAAGGAGGAACTGCAGCTTTGTGGGGACATAGCGGCTAACAAGGAAAAACCATGTTACCAGCAATTAAGTATTTGTTGTGTAGAAACTGCAAAAAGAAAACTGAACTCTTGGAGAGAAATGCTCAAACTGTGCAATCTGGCAGCCTGTACCCGGGGTCACACGCGCAGTACATGTATTAAGCGAGTTGAGGTGAGCGTCTGTGCTACGTGCTGGCTGCCGGCGCTCCCTTCTCTCTGAGCAAAGTACGACTGGAGGATTGCTCTTTGCCGAGAGGCTTCAACAAACCTATTTACAGCAGTCCACCCATACGCTCAGCATTTGCCGTGGCTGCAAATCCCTCTCCCAACCGGCCCCAGCCCCGATACGGCTTCGCATGGTTGGGCTCCTCTTCCCCCAGCCGTGGCAGCCAGATTTCAGCCACGCAACCCGTGGCAACCAGTATCCGATCGCGGCTCTCCGACAGGAGAAACACAGACACAAACACAATGCTGCCTTTGGAAAACCGACAATAGCGCGCTCAGGCTTTGCTTTAAAGAAAGAACACACTGAATCTAAAATGTGCCAAGAACAACCAGGATGGCATTGCTTTATTTGCACAAAGAAGTCTCTCCTAATTGCACATTAACTGTCTTTTTGCGAACAAACTTGTTTCCACCCAACGCTGACAGTCGCTGGAGCCCGAGTGTATGTGTGTGCCGGGGACGGGGATGGGGGCGGGGGGGCTGCTTTGTGGCTGTACGTCTCGTGCCTGCGCTGATGGAATTATTGTTTATTTTTTTAATTTTCAGAGGTAGGTTGATGACAGCTGAAGAAGACTGTATTTGCTGAAGAGCAGCATGATGGTAGAGAGGAGCGGGGCTCCTGAGGGAGATCTAATGGTGCCTCTCCTTCCTGCACAGAGATAAAGACTTATAATAAGCGTGTATGTTCACCATCTGGCTCTGTGCATGTGGTCCTTATGGAGGCGAAAGCAGCACAATCTGTAAATGATCAGGAGCCATCGCACTCTCTCCAGAGAATCCACGATGCAATCAAGGTGACAGATGGCATGGCCGCTGCTGTGGCCTCATGGAGAAGATCAAAATCACCTTCAATAAACTCTGACTGAAATGGGCATGAGCACCTCAAAAAAGTCAGTTTGTCAGTCAAACTGCGACAGCAAGCTGCATTGGGGAAACATAGCGGCCAGCTCTCTGTTTTCAATCGTTTCCGTCTGACTGAGCCTGAACTATGATCTTTCTCAAATTGTCCTTTCTGTTTAGCTGAAGCAGGCCAGCAAATTGCCAGATTCATAGCTTTATTGAAGGAAATTGAAAACATGATGTCCTCAATTCAAGGGACAAACAGCTGGCAGGTGCTTGGACACCCAAGCACATAAAATGGACCCCTAGTCTTTTGGACAAGTTTGTTCAACTTTTGTGGGAATAAATATAGATATATAATAAAACAGATATAATAAAATTCCAATTTAGGCAGGGTTTATCAGGCATTAGCTGACAGCAATTATATGACTGCAAATGAACCTTGCGCTACTTATTAAAGGCTGGGTTTTCCCATTTACGCTAAAAATGCCACATCTACTGCTAATTATAGTGATTTTTGTTTCCCCATTTTTGGACTAATATCTTAGTATAGCCTTTTTGCCACAGCTGCTTATCAGGTACAGGCATTAAGGGCTTGATCCTGCAAGGTGCCCAGCAGCCCTGATGCAGTGGCTCAGCACCTTATGGGATCAGCCTGATCCTCTGAAGCACTCAGCTTCTCCCTGGCAAACCAGCCCCTCTGCCTCTGCCTCCACCCACACCACCAGCAGACCCACACCCCAAATTCCCACCCTTGTGCAGGTAGGGAGGTATATACCAGGCATTTTCTATTTGTGCAACTGCATGAGCAGCCAAGGACTACGTGAGCTTCCCTGAATGCAGTGGTGAAAAAACATATCCATTCCTTTTTTTTTTTACCCCCTAATTCTTTCTACGCTTTATACTTATTTTTTACTGTGCCCTTGGCTTGACTAGCTCCTTTTATTTAAAGGAAGGTAAAGTAATATGCTTGTCACTGTTTTCAAGCCTTCACATGAGGTTTTGCAGGCTGAAGCCCTGTTGCCAGGCTGAAACAAGAAGGACGTGCTGCAAGATGACAGAGGAAGAGAATGGCAGCCTTCCTTCTGCCTGCGGGATCCTGCCCCAAGATCTTCTTGGGGCCCAGCGCAGGTCTGCTTCGGTACGCGAAGTGGATCGACGGCTGTGTCCCTGCTCCGTGTGGCAGATGGTCACTGTCTTTTTCGGTTTGCTTGCTTGCACATTTGGTTTTCTACCACCACATTTTAAAACATCCCTGTTGCCCTTAGTCTTTCCAACTACTCATTTTTACCTTCGTTACTTGTGAAATATTCTAGGAAGTCCTTTGGCCTAGTTCAAAGTCTGTTAATGGCAGCGAGTCTTTTCACCAACCTCACTGTGTTTGGGTAAGTCCTTGGTATGCACTTCTCTGTACAACAGAGGTTATCAAAGGCAATTTTTTTAAATTTTATTTTTCAGTTGGATGTAGAGCATGGGTCATGTTTCAAACTCCACATTTCTGTTCTGTCTCACTGATTTTGCACACATAGCTGACTATCCTGGGTTGCACATTTCATGTCTATAAAATAAGTAAATAGGTTGCCTTTGTTCTAGCTACCCCTATTCCTTTCTACCAATGTGTCTTTTTGCATGCATGGGAGAAGAGCTATGCTTCCACTCACCAGAACACAGACACCAAGAGACTGGAAAAGAAGTGGCCTAATGTAAGCCCTTCATTTTCACCAAGCAGAATTGTATTTTGATAGTCTTGCACTCTAGGAGTTAGATAAAGAGGTAGTAGCAAACCTTGATCTGATAGAGCAAAAGATGCTGCTGGGAGAATGAGGAGGGAGCTTTATAGCTAAACTGCTCAGGGCTTTGCCCTCTCTTTTAAAAAGTTTAATTTGGGATTACAAGGTCTTGCACTGCTTTTTACTCTAATGTGGTACCAGAGAGCACAGCAGACCAGGTACGTGAGCAATTTCTCCCAGAGCTGAACCTTTTCACAGTTGACTGTGCTGTTGGTGTCCAGTTCATCCTCAGGGAAACACCTGAGTATTGCATGGAGGTTTCCTATGGTGCAGTTTCCAAGGCAGAGCTAATATAACAGTGTAAAATATTAGTATGCACTTAATAATATAAGTTTGAGGTTCTCGTGTGAATCTTGCCAAAACATCTAAATATCTGACATATTTATTATGGCAACCAACCTGCATGGTGAGACACTAAGGCATTTGAACACTAAGATTTTAAAACTAAAGTATTTTGAAAAATTAATGCACATCCCACAAGCAACGCTGAATTGGAGTCTCTCTAAGTTGTAGCTAAACCTTGGTAACTTTTTGCCTTTGGACTATTTCCTTACTCCTATTTTATTTGCTGTTTGTTTCTCACACTGATCACAAAAGGAGTAGCAGGGAAGTCTGCTTCACTCCTTTGTTAAAGAACAGAATCATAGAATCATTTTGGTTGGAAAAGACCCTTAAGATCATCAAGTTCAACTGCAAACCTGACACTGCTGAGCCCACCACTAAACAATGTCCCTAAGCACCACATCTACACATCTTGTTTGACAAGCCTCAGCCTACAGCTATGCTGTGGAGAGCCCTCATTACAGAGTATGTTTTCCCTTACCTTGATTTCAGAGGGTCCCTGCAAGGACTCCGTCTCCTGTTGGAGGAGAGGCATCAATGGGTTCCTGTGTCGGAAGATGAAGGTGAAATCACCTTCTCACTCTTTCGAGCATAATGAATGGTTTTACTTTTTGTTTAGTGGATGACATAATGCATGTCACATAATGTATGGCAAATTTAAATAAATATCTGCATTAGATCAAGGAAGAAAAAAACAGGTCTGATATTGAAATTTGCCACTGCATGGCTGAGAAATCCGGAGGTCTTTCCCCAACAGAGGGAAGTTTCACTTAATGCATAGAAATTTCATGTCATATATTATGAGGAGGAAAAAAGGCTAGGTTTGTAGATAATTGAATGAAGTGAAGGGAAATTTAGGGCCAGAAATGCTTTTGTCCTTGAATGTTCTTTTATCGTATTCCAAATAGGGATTCTGTGTCATGGACCTGTGAATACAAAGACTGCTTTTAAATCTCTACTTCTTGCATGACTGACACTTACAATTCAGTAGCATCTTTCAAGACATCCTTTGCGCACATTTATTTCAAAATAATGTATTGAACCTGTAAAATCTTATTAGAATATTTTTGCTGCAATTACACTCCCATATTATGTGATCAACATTTAAGTTGATTGGCTCTTGTTTTAATATGACCTTATACTGTGACAGCAGAAATACAGTGACAGTCACTGTCTAACATTAAACTGGTTTTATAACATATATAGTGGGTATTTTGTTGCATATTGATGGAGGGGATAGCTGATTGAAAAAGGAAAATGTTTTGGTTTCTGGAAGAAAAATATAGAATTTGGAGCGGAGCTATGTTGCCTGGGGAATGTTTTATAATGCCATGCCTGTCACATACCAGGGAAATTAACTTCCCGACTATGTCTAGGAACCCAGGGTTGCTCCTTATCCTCCTTTTTTTTTCTTTGCTTGCTTTATCTCTTTGACCCTCATTCTAGTTAGAAAAACATATTGCTTCACTCTTTTTTAGAAATAATTTAAAATGGAAGGAAATCAGGAATTGGGGAATATCAGCATAGAACAACTCCCCTCAGGAGTGGAGTCTCAGTTCAGGGCAATTTCCATTCCAGTTCCCTAGACAGCTTTATGGGAAAATGGAATGTTCTACTTCCATGGTTATCACTGCAGAAAAGGCAATGAAATACCCCCTTAAGAGGAGGTCAGCAGAGTCCAGTATCAAGAGCAGGAGGTTTCAATGGAGAAGAGAAGATGAGAAAATGGAAATAAAGAATTGGTTTTGAACCACAACACCAGTGCTTCATAAATATGACTGTCTTTCATCTAATGAAAGTACCTCATAGAGGGGAAAAAATAATTCATAAACACAGCAGATATCTTGTGCATGTGAACTAACATGAATTTCTCACATTACTCTGATCAGCCATCGCCAGAAAGAGGGAATGGTTATCACAAGGTTCTGCTGTGAATTTTTATTTTAAAATTTCTGGGATGTTTTATGTAGTCTGAATAGTGGATATGTTGAGATCAACCGTGTGACCTGAAACATAGAGGAAACCAAATTAGTATGGAGTGGCCATTTGGAAGTATCTGGATGTATAGAGTAAGATTGCAAAAGCTGGTATGGGCAAAAAGGGGATGTTTTGCATTCAATTTTTTCTTTTTTTGCATGTGGACACAGAATTACCATCACAAAAGGTAGATAAATACATTTGTGCATGCTATTAAATAGCTGAAAAAACTATACCTGTTTTTTGAAAGGTCCATTTACACAGTGGTCTCAGCCTAATTTCTAATTGTTCATGTATTGCTATTTGAATATAAAATCCTGTAATTGCTCCTGTAGTAGGAGCAAATTAGTAAACTCAGAGTGGTCTACCTAAAATCAGAAACCAGGAGCTGAAAATACTCAGTATGACTGTGGTATATTTTGTGTTAGGAACATATCACAAAGCCCTCAGACCACTATGTACTTGCATTACTATTTTGACAGCAGCTGCTACATCTGGGTGGTAGGTAGAGTCTGTTCCTACCTACCTGCAGCTCCGCCAGAGCCAACGAATGGAAGTCTGATAAGAGGAGATGTACTGCTTTGTACGATAAAAGGTACTTTCTTTGTCTGGCAAACCACTCCTTTTGTATGCACATCAACCAGATGGCCATTTCAGTTTGTCTCCGGCTGCGAATCAGACAATATGGCAGAATTAAGGGAAAAGCAAAACCTTCCTCTCCACCCCTCCTATCTGTACATAAAATTAGAAATCAACAACCTTTAGGGGGATTTAATTTTAAAACCTAATTTCTTTGGTAATTTAGAGACTTTTGACTTGCTCAGTCAGTTACCATGCTTCACTCTCATTAGGGTGTGCCTAGCCAAATGCTTAAGGACCATGAGACAGAAAAAAAGGGGTAAGAGATTAAACAATAAAAGAGGTGTGAGAGGCAGTGGTTAATAATAAAAAAATGGTATTTTTGATCCTTTTATTTGATACAAACAAAATTTTACATGGTGAGGTTCCTGATGACAGTGATTGCAGTTCTCTTTCATGTTATATCAAGAAGTCTGCAGTCTTGTAGGATTAAACACAGGAAGTTCTTTGCTGATGGTCTATGCTGTTTTATCCTACACTGGGGATACTTCTGCGAATTTTGAGCAGCCACATCATTACCTGCAGAATTCACAGAGAATTTGGAAAACCAACCTCTTTCGGGACCAGGAGGTGAAAGGCAGCTACCCCACTGCAGGCAGCTCCCACACAATTGAGGAATGTTACGTGGTCTTGATATCTACATTTGATGGGTTCCACTGGATGGAAGAAACAAGGTGAGGCAATAAGGCCAACAGAAATTGCAGTAAAACTAAATCTTCAAAAAAGACTCAAATCTGCAACAGCAGCCCTAAGGACCTTGACTGTTGGAATTCCAGGGCAGGTCCTAGGAGGTTTACAGAAACTACTGTACACAGCATGTAGCTGCTAACATACTTTTGTGCCTCCTGACACTGTTCATTTGCCTTATTTGGCACGACTGTGTGGATAAAATTTGACAATAGCTAGAAATAGACCCAAAGTCACTATTCCAGCAAAAGCCTCTAGTCCCCAGATGGATATGGCAGGTCTACATTACATCCTATATTTGTCTGGGATTAATTTTGCACTTTTTCAGCTAGTGTACCAGAAATTTTCAAGCATATACATAAAGATTTTGGCATATCTCTCTACACAAATTATCTGCCTACCTGTTACTTCTGCTACAATACAGTGTTAGGCACATGCAGTTGTGAAGAGACAAGCTCCTCAGTGAAGCAGAGATTGTTCTTCCTATATAAAGCATCTATCTGTATTTTAGCAACTGCTAAAACTAAATCCATGGGTTGAGACTTCAGTTCACCTGCTATTTTCACCTACTAGTAAGCAAGGTATTTACAGGTATTTCTCAATTTCTCAAGTGCAAGTAGAAATATTCACTGTGAGTACAAGCTGATCCTTGGAGAAACTCTGTTATAAAGAAGAGAGGCTGTTCCTCAGGCAGTTTGTAGAGAGCTCAGTTTTAAGGACAGGACAGTAGCTGGTCTACAGATGTAAGCTCATAACATCTTCTTGGCTCACAGAAGATCTCCAAGTACGACCATGGAAGTTTATGTAAAATTAAAGGATAGAAGAGGTCCTATGAAATAATGAAACTCGGCACCCTCAGGATTCTCCCTACAGTTGGAAAGAATTCCTGTTGACTTCTATTAAAACAGAGTTTCAAATACTGCTCTAAGCCTTTAGTTACCAAACACTGTAACTGCATTCAAGTGACACTTAGCAGCCACGACAGTGGAGTAGAGCACTTTCCCATGCATTCCTTCTTGGCCACTTTGAATTTATGCCAACAGTGACAACAAGCAGTTGTATTTCATGGTTTTCTCCATCTTATATATACCTGGTTTAAGTCTAACTTTAATAAAAATCACAGAGTATTCCATTTATACGTACAAATTTTGCTAGAAACTGTGGGAAGAAAACAGCAGTAAAAAACATTTGGGAACATATAATTTATTAGTGAGTACCACTCTACACAGGAGTAAGGAAATAGGTTATAAATAACTAGATTTCAAGAGAATTTGGAATGTTTTACACCTTCAATCATTTATCCTAAGGCTCTGAAAATTAGATTTCCTGGGGCTGGCTGCTGTTGTAGTGAAAGTAAACATAACCACAGGCAAAAAATGAGGCATTCTGGAGTTTTGAAATGATTAATCTCAATTCTTATGTATTAACTTGTGTTAGGAAAATGTCATGAGGGTGAACAGACATTTTACTAATGTTTGGTGGGAGATAGATTTTGCCCTAAAAGTTTAAGGGTCAACTTGCCAATGCAAAGAATAGATAAGACAGAAGAAAAAATTAATAATCAAAATTTTGCAGGAATGAAAATTTAGTTTCATCCAGAGGTATGTGAAAAATCTCTTCTGGAGCTGGGATTGAACTCTGGAATGTCAGATATATACTACTAAATGAATATAAACCATACTATATCTGCTCAAAAAATCTCATGAGAATAAAATTGTGACTAAAATCTTCCACATTTTCTGCTAATGAAGTAAAAATTCTGGAAAAAAAGTTGCATGGGGGTTAGTTGAGTACTTTTAAAATTAATTTTCCAGCTGGGGAAAGACAAAAGGTAGAAGCAGAAAACATTCAAGTAGTTTATGAATTTTCTGTCCTTGTCTCAAGACCTGTATTCTGAAATTTAAGCACTTACACTAAAGGGGTTTGATTTTCAACAGGATTTAAAACCCATTTTCAGCTTTACATTAGATATCTTCCACTTTACAAGCTTAAGTTTTATCTGTTCTTACTGTGCCTAGGTCAAGTAAGACATCCATTACAGTCTGAATGGTATGAGATCCTTGAAAAATCTATGAAATTAAAATACCTCAGTGCAATTCAACGAGCTATGGGGAACAACCATTTCTGATTAGGTGTTTCTTTTTACATTGGTATTCCTGCCTGTAGAAGTGAGACAGTAATATGTAATTCCTTTGCAAAGTACGTTGAAGACTGAAGTCTTTGAGCATAAGTGTATAATAACTGGGTTTTGTTACCAGTTAGTAGTGCATTGTTGGTACTAAATGTATTAGAGAAAGACAGAAGAGATTGTGTGATGTATGATATTGAATAAATTCCTCAAGGGAAATTCCTTCTTCGTCCACTACATTTTTACCTAAATGTAGAGGGGAAAAAAAAGATACTTGGTATATGGTAACTGTTTTATTGAGAGAAAGAATACATTTGCTAGCATAATATCTGTATTTTGATAGTCCGGACACATAAAACCGATGCACTAGATCTTGAATGCAAGCACAAGAATCTACATACCCATCTTTATCATAATGATTACAATAAAAAGGAGGAAAACTGGTGGTTTACCTGATAATTTTAAAATAAATCTTAATGGGCAGGAAAATTTTATCAAGGTAGCTGTAAATCTTAGCACAGTTCTTCTATCAGGTGATCTGCAATCTTAGTCTAAAGTCACTTCAAACCTATGAAAGAAAATCCCAAAGGTCAACAAAAAAGTTATATTACTTCTTTGAACTGGCATGCAATTTTTATGTTAAATAAAATTTATACTCCTATATAAACAGATTGTTCAAAATTAATGTCTTCCTGCCTTTATCCAGTTATCTTCTCACAATTTTAAATAATCAGAAGTCATAACTTATAGTGTATGAAGACTCAAGTGTTTTATATGTTGTTATCATTCCTCAGCATGGCTTCCACAGATGTATGTATAGCTTGCAGTGTGTATATATTTATCCCTTCTCTAATAACTAGTGAGCCTCTGGAGACAAAGCCACCTCTTATGCAGTTCTTAAGTACATGAATAACCTTAAGCACATGACTCGTTCTGTTGACTGGGATATCGCATGCATTTAAAGTTATATGTGTTCTGAAGTGCTTTGATGGATCAGGGGCAAAACAAATAGGGACTGTGGGGCTAATGATGCTCTTTTTATGAGACTCATTATCCCTGTTTTTGCACGAATTTTAAGAAAGCAAAGAGGTTTTGATTAGTGGGAATTCTTTAAGGTTTTATTTTAATTTGTTTGATTTCATTCCATTGTGCATAGCCCATTTTTATGCCTGTGTTTCCAAGGAAACAGTTGTAAAATGGAATTTGATATGATGTGTTATCAGGTTCCTTGTCAGCAAGTTTTAAGTGATAGTTATGAACTTGACAAATTAAGTTTAAAAAAATTATCATACGAGTATTAAGATAGAACTACACATAATATTTGTTGTCATGTGAATTATGTTCTAAGGCTTTAAGTTGTTTGTGGACAGAGGAATTTTTCTGATTGTTGCAAGGGGGTCATAGTATTGATAGCACATATACATATCCAACATATGCAATACTGAAATCAATGTTTGAGTATGCTGCTGTTCTGGTTACAGTAATACAATCTCACATGGAAGTGCATTGATTTAAATCAGACTGAATCAATTTACGAAGTCCTTTATCTTTACCAGGCAGCTACAATAAAGAGAAAGTGAAATCTAATTGGGACCTGTGTCTTATGTACCAAATCAAAGTAGGGGTTATATATATAATAAGTCTAAGTGGACACAGTATTTTGGATGGTATTACAACCTATTAATTGCTGTGCAAGCACAAATACAAATGCTTATTGCAAAACAATGTACAAATGTATGTGTTCTGGAGAGCAACAAGTAAACTGAAATTCTGTTCCTCTGCTCCTCAGCTTCTTTATTATTCTTATTGCAATAATGAGAGTTCTTTGAGTAAATACACTAGGAAAAAAAAGTATGGTTGGGGGGGAAAAAAAAGGTTTCATAAAAAAAGACTATCAATCCATGTTTGTGTTTGTGACATTATTCACAGTTATTGACCTCAGGAAAAAGATGAGCAGGAAACACCAAACTCATACTGAGGACCCTGTTTCATATAACATTTCTTCAATTACATTGCAAGATAAAATATTTCAGGAATAGTTCAGTTTTGTATTGGGAATGACTTTTTTTTAAAGTAATCTGTATGGGCCAGTTACCTTGACTGAAGCTTGGGGAGCTAGGCAACACCCTGTAAACCCAGAAAGATCTCTGCAAGTGATATGAAATCCCAGGGTTTGAGGGAAGGAAAATAAGAGATCTGTCACTGGAGTGTATTCTAGTGGTGCCCCCTTTCTAAGTAGATAAATTATTTGTTTTAGTGTTAATTCAACTAATATTTGTGTTGCAGATATTTAATAAGAGTCATGTCAGGACTTGTAGAACTCTTAATATCATGGTTTCTTTGTCTTTTGTCTGAGCATCCCTGTAAGGTATGCCAGGAGCTGAGACATCAGTGTGTGGACCCTGACCTCTGGTACTTGACATGGCCTGCCCGGAGGTCATGGTCTCCCTATTGAAAAGATATGGGACCACACAAAAACCCACCTCTACTCTCTATGGCACCTGTGCTCACTTTTCTCTGAAACTTAGGCTGCTGGAGGGAACAACTAGGATCACAAATATGGCATTTCTCCAGCATCAGGATGCAGATGGGATATGCCTTTGAACCCACATGATCAGATACACTCCTGGTTCCTCACACAAAGAGTCAAACCTGTTTTTCCTCAGCTGTAGGCTATTGCCTTAATGCCTAAGCTGACCTTCCTCCCTCAATTTAAAAGTAACATATAGATGATTTTTTTTTTTTTAAATCTACATGGTGATTATTGAAACCTTCACATCTTGGCATCTTCAGAGCACAGAGAATTCTCTCTGCTCTTTCTTGTTCCCAGTCTTACAAATTTAGGAGCTAAGACTCCCATATTCTAGCTTTTTTTATGCACAAGAGAGTTACTGCCTGCTCTTGATTCAGTGTTCTCACCTGGAAGTTTTGGTAAGCGTGATCCTAGGGAGGTGAATCTTAACACTGGGAAAGAAGAAATCGTTTCCTTGTAGACTAATCTAAAGTATTTGGGGCTGCCCAGAAATTTAGGAATTTTAAGGTTCTTGAGATGGATTTCTGAAAAAAGGCAGGTGAGATCATGACCTTCCATGGAGATACCACTACTACTTGTATAGTTGTATGTGCACACACACACACACTTGTGCACATACAAGTGCATATTGTGCATTTTTTGTTTTTCATATATTAAGCCTAAAACCCATTTATATTTTTTCATTAACAGTTTGAAGTAAGTTGATTTAAAAATCACTGTAGCTGGACTTGGTGAGGCAAGGGTGAAGTGAACACTCATTCATAGAAGCAAGACACTTCATTAAAAAATGTTGCATGACTGTAGTTATATTTGTCTTAGCCTTTTCACTTTGGTAACAGTTTAAAATAAGGAAAAGGAAAACCATTTGTCTTGAAGACAATCGAACCTGACACAAAAGATTGTAAAAGCTTGAAAGATGGGCTAATGTGGAAATACATATTTCAGCAATTTGTAAATTGTGCATTATATACTCAATGATGAATTGTGATCTGTTTACTAAATATGAATGCAGACAATTGTGAATGTACTATCATGTCAGTCCATGTGACAGAGACATTATATTGTTGATACAAAAATGCACATTGAAGAAACAGTACTAAAGAAGTAAATATTTGACATTTGCTTGAATAAGCATTAATAAAAGGGCTGTTTAAATGCTGTTAGAGGTTGGAAGAAGTCTAATTTTTGGGCAACTGAAACTTAAGACTCCATTCCCTGAATGTGTATTACAAGAGTGCAAAATGCATCCACATATGATGTGTTGTTATCTTGTCTGTCTCTTTTTCTAATTCTGTCTTTTGATGTCATTTAAAAATGGCTAGAGGAGTGTTTTGAAGGCTTGTAAAAAAAAAAAAAAAAAGCTGCTCTCATTTCTCATTTCCAAGGCAAGTCTTGCTATAAAGTCTCAGGAATCAGTTTGGGTGAATTCTTGCAAATCCTTTAAGAACATGGGAATACACAGGCTATAACAGTTCTATTTAAAATAGAAAATCTACTTTGTGTGTGTGCGTGAGTGTGCAGGCAAACATGGCATTCAGGAGAGTGAAATGAAATGAGCCAGAAACTTCTCACATTTTCCTGGCATCTGTGGCGTGTCGCCATATGAGAACCATATGACTGCTGGCAGATTGGCATGTCAGCTCAAGCATGTACAACTTGACCTCACTGAGCTCTGTGTTTATCAGTTTATAACAGGAATATTGATACAATTTTAGCTGCAGTCTCTCTGTGCAAGGACACTTCATCCTTTCACAGCCCTAATTCTCCTTTGCTAAAATGACAGCACCTTGTTTTTGAAGTCGCTTTTCCACTTGGGGAAAGAAAAGCAAAGGCGGCAGAAGACAGCAGAAAGCTGTTTTGTGTGCCAGAACGATGTTTCATTCATTGTTTTGTTAACTGTGAAGTCCTTAGTGCAGTTTGTCATGGGATTGCCTGACTGACTTGCACCACCTTTGTGGCTGAAAACCACAGCAGTATTAAAGACAGAAGTGGACACAAAAATCTTATTGTTATTAAAGCTGAAAGTCAATGCTGAAATATATCTGCACGAAGCAGACTATTGTCCCAGCATTTATTCACCCAGAAGAAGGATAAAAGGATAATACATAAAAATATGGATGGGCAGGTTTTCACCTCAAGTTGGCTTTAAATGTCCTGATCTCCAAATGAGTGGAATTTATGCAAGCATGTATGTAGTTGCCACAACTCATGTATATGCAGTTAAATATCACAATGGTGGGCGTAGTATAAAATCTGAAACAAATAGCCCTCCATCAAGAATGAGAAACTGGATAGAAGTGTAATCACAAATCTGAGTTTACTTCAAAAAATTAGACATCATACAAACTTGGCCAGCTATTTATGGCTGGGTGAGACTTGATGACAGTGAAATGATGTGGGTACAGCCCAACCATGATCTGGATTGCAGACAGAAAGAGAAAGTAGAGAGAGTATTTCTGACCATACAATGACATTTAAACTGCCTTTGTCACCATCCTTTCCTTCAAGAATAAGAGTAAATCTTTGATCCTCAAGCACTTAAACATGCATTTGTACTATGACTTGTTCCACTTAACAGTGTGGAAAGACGTAAAGAACATGCATCGCTTACTGCAACTGCACTCACACTGTCTTTCGGAAGTAACTCCTCAAGCTTCCTTGAAGGTTAAGCTTTAAACTGCTATGATTTCTCTAATTTTCTCTATACTGACAAGTTAATTAGATTTTCATCAGGGCATATTCTAGGACTGAAGTTAAAACTTTCTTACCCACTGTCTTAACCAGAAACATTCTGGAGGTTGTACTATAATGACTAGTTCCTTTGTAAGGACTGGCATGAAGGGTAGATGGAAAAGCAGTGAAGAACACCAGCAGGAAATGACTGAGACACCCCAGCCCAGGCTGAGCCAAATGAGCACTAGAGAAACGCCTCTGCAAATCCATATTTATGAGGGGAAATACTGTCTTGAAAAGAAGAAGGTGGAGAGAACCTGGAGGAGAGGCCCTTGACTGGAACAAAAGATGATCATCAGCCTAAACAGAGAGCTGTTTCAAGGAGGAGAGGGAGGACAGAGAACTTCAGACACCCAGTTCAACTGCATGGAGTATGAGAAGGCAAAGGAGGTCCCTGCAGCCCATGGAAGTTCAACAGCAGAGCAGATACCCCACGTGTAGGCTATGGAGGACTGGAGTAGAAAAGCTGAGCCCAAAGGCAAGTGTGACTGAGTTGAGACCCTGAGAGTCACTCAGTGCTAGAGCTGGGGTAGAAGGTGTGCTGGACCCGAGGTCCATCTGCAGTCCATGGATGTCCCTGTGCCAGAGCTGGTAGCTGAGTCTGAAGAGGCCCATGACTCCATGGGAAGCCTGCGTTGGAACAGCTTGTTCCTGGACTTCCATGCCTGGAAGAGTGGAAGAGGTGAACTGCTTGTAACCCCGCTTCCCTGTCCCCTGTGCCACTGTGCAGGGAACATGGAGAAATAGAGAGCAAAGTGATTTGAGCCTGGGAAGAAGGGAGGGGTGGCAGAAGGTGTTGTAAGATGTGGTTGTTATGTCTACTCAGATGATTTACAACAAATTAAATTGATTTTTATTTCCCCAAGTTGAGTCCGTTTTGCCCGTGACCATAACTGGTGAGTGAGCCGTCCCTGTCCTTCATTCCTAATCTGTGCCTGCTTTGTTGTGACTCCCATCCTATCTCACCAGGTGAGGGGAGTGAGTGCAGGACCTCATGGTCCCACTGTCGGTCAAACCACCACACTTAGATAATGTCCTAAAGACAAAAAAGAAAATGAGAACAGTCCAATTTTTTAAAAAAACTAGAAACCAAAAGAAAATGAGATCTAAAATTTCATTTCCTTCAGTTCCTCCAGTTCCTATGGGACACTACAGAGTGCAAAGAAACATCCTGCCACATGCAGTTATATAACTCTGTATAACTCAGATAGGCAATTAGTGATGATCAAAATTGCCACTTACAATGTCCTTGAAGGAATTTATCAGAAAGCATAAAATATTTTGATGTATTTTCCAGAATTTCATTGAACAGTCTTTTCACACTGATGGATTGAAAGAAAGAGAAAAATAGAAATAGAAAAGGGAGGGAAAATAGTTCTGTTCTTCTGAAAATGGAGAGCTATTTATTTCCAGTTTGTTTTGGCAGGTGATGTTTGACCAGTAAATCTAATATTGTGCTAAGGCCAAACATTTCTGAGTTTACTCACCTGTAACCTTCACACAAGATATAAAATTTCAAAAATTCAAAGTTTCTGAATCTTTCATGCTTGATGAACTCTGATTTAGTTTTCCTTATCATCTGTAGTCTGAATCTCTGCTGATAGCTTGAGAAAACTTGCCATATCAAATTACTGCAAAAAGATGTCCAGTTTCTGGAAATGAACAATGAGCAACATCTATTTGACAATTGTCTTTTCTGTT
This sequence comes from Caprimulgus europaeus, assembly GCA_907165065.1. The sequence goes on from OU015525.1 coordinate 37,685,988, forward strand.
GGCTGAGACATACTCTGTCTAAAGCACCATTATAGATTGATGCTGGCATCTAAAGGGGCAAAGTGCACCCTTATAAAGACCATTGAAAATCAGATATGACCACAAATTCTCATGAATGCGTCAGTTCATTAATTTATACACACGTTTGCAGTGTTGCACACTCATAGTCAGACTTGAGAACATATTGTTGTTTATGGAAGGCTCTCTCCAAAATATATATATAGGTCTGTGATCCTTTTCCTCTATTAGGAAAAAAATACTTGCAACTACAGCCAGACTTTTTTACATGTTTATTTTATATATAATTTATTATTTTGAAAGGTAACAAAAATGCTTTGAGAAGTAGTAAGAACTAAAAGCATTCCTGTGGTTTGTGATGGTGATATGCCTTTTTAAGGAAAGGTAAAACAACTTCTGAGCATCGAGCTTAAACATTCTGAGCTGAGTCTTAAACAATGGATGTCGAATAAGCAAATTGTAGTCATCTGGAGAGAATGACATAAATCTGCATAAAACAATATAATAGGTCTTATAGTAGGGATAGTATAAACTTGGCTAAATGATAGATTTATACATGAACAAGCAAAGCCCCTCATCATTAAATAGTACTTAGTGTAAATGGACAAGTCAAGCTGTTTGTGCCTTTTTGTTTCTTTTCATAGAAGTGTAGGGGGGGTGCTTAAGTGTATGGTTCAGAAGGGAGAGAAAATCATTTACTGCAGCATGTGGACAGGTTTGAGTGAGAGCAGATTTCCATGTAAGAATGAAATATGAGCCAGGGAAAACACCCCTTTTTGAACACACTCACAAGCCCTGATTACATGGCCCACAGCTGGAGTTAATCCAGCTTCCTGTTTAATTAAATCGTAGCAGTCATTCTGCTACATTACATCAAAACGCACAAAGGTGACATGGAGGTGAAACACAAAATGTGATATCCACCTCTCTTTATTGCTACCAAGAAAATATAAGATTTATTTAAAATCTTTTGATGAAAATCTATTAACTCTGCAGAATAAGTTCTAACTGCATCTGATAAAGTGATGACTTGGTACTAATAGCAAAATTTTTTATTGAATAAACTATACATCCAAAAGCCTGTGCTATAATTTGCTCTGAGAAAATCCATCCTGTCCTGGCCCCACGTTATCAGCCTGCTTCTGAAAAAGAATAATTCAACCTTTTTTTTTTTTTTTTCACAGCTATAAGATGCAAAACTTCAGCTGAAAGATACCTATATGAAAATAAACAAGATATGCTGTCCCATTTTAAAACTGGGTGCTTAGTTATGCCATGTGTGGGACCTGTCCTTCAACATCTTGCTGTCTACATTCAACTCTTTCACAGGTGAGAGTTGGAAATTTCCTCAGTCTTTGGGAACTAGCAATTCATCCGTAATGCAAGTTAAGTGAGATGTCAAAGGCAGCATCCAAGGTTAAAGGGTATGATAGAAGTAACCAGGTGAGAACTTTCTTACAAACTTAAAATGAATAGATATGTTCTACTTCTCCCTAGAAGGAAGATCTTTTCTTTATTGATCTGTTTATCTGTGGCACAAATACACTGATTTCCTTTCATTAAAAAATCTTTTTTTCCAGCATATCATCTCATGCAGGAAAGAGTAGGGATAGATATTATGGTATTATGCATTTTTCACAGAATCACAGAACCATAGTGGTTGGAAAAGACCTTTAAGATCACCAAGTCCAACCATAAGCCTAACACTACCAATTCTACCTCTAAATCATGTCCCTAAACACCTCTCTGGGCAGCCTGTTCCAATGCTTAACTACCCTTTCAGTGAAGTTTTCCCTAATGGACGATTTCAACCTCCCCTTGTGAAACTTGAGGCCATTTCCTCTCATTCTATCCTTGTTACCTGGGAGAAGAAGCTGACACTCACCTCTCTGCAACCTCCTTTCAGGTAGTTGTAGAGAGCAAGAAAGTCTCCCCTCAGCCTCTTTTTCTCCAGGCTAAACTACCCCAGCTCCCTCAGCTGCTCCTCGTAAGACTTTTAAGACTTACTTTTATAGCATTTTATGGTAAACGTGGGTAGCATCCTTGAAGAAATAACAACAAGAACCACCACCTTGGTTTCCTCCTGTCATGAAATAGAAGGGTTGAGTTCATTTTGTTATTTGTCTGAAAGCAACAGCAATGAGAATTATTGACCATAGACAGCAAAGAGGTTCCGGGTCCTTGAAGAGAAAGATGACTATTGGGTGGTTAAGCAAAGAGTAAAGGTTAGAGGAGCAACATTTACCCCACAAACATGTTGCTCCTCTTTAAAAAAAAGATTTATTTCTATACTTTTCCCTAAAAGCATAAAATGAGGACAATAAATGAATCTAAATTACAGATAGTTTAACAGTGACCAAAGTTAAATATTGTCTTCATGTAACTTCTTATTAACTAGTGTAACTCCTTTCACAGATATTACTGAGCCAAAAATCAGCAGGATTCAGCAAATGTATAAAAACTTTCTGTGGATATTGAAGGCATTCAGTCAGATTAAATTACAATAAGTTATTTCCTAGCAGTATGAATACTTCTGTCTTAAAGAATGAAATGCCCTGACTGCCTGCTCATCCTGGCTAGGACACTATTTCCAGTGTAGGCAGACAACTTAATAGGTGTTTTTAAACCTTGCTGTGACATGTCAGAGGCCAAAGAGATGTTCTATTGGTCTGGCCTGGTGTTGTTATTCTTATATCTCTTCCGGTGTTGCTTATCTTTATGTCTGTTTTAGCATCATCCTTCTTATCACTTTGGCATATCTTTGAGCATGTAAAATATATTATTTACTTCACATATCTTGGCTGCTCCTATTCCATCACCTTCCACTCCTTCTCTGGCAATCTGAACATGCCATCTCTCCCTAGACTCCCCCTCTATGCTTCTCCTCAACCCCTGACACCTTTCAACTCTATGGTAACAACCCTCAAAGACTCCCTTAAACACTAAAGCAGTAATTCATTTCCACTTTTCTCTGCACCTTCCTTCTAGAGGCTTGCTACTGTAGCAGGCTTGGCAGGGGTGGAAAGGATGGCAGTAAATGCCTCCAAGGTTTCCTTACATCTAGAAAAAAGAGCAGCATTTCAGAGGAAGGTGGCGGTTGCTTTAAATTCTACTTAACATACCTTCAAAATCATTCCAAGGTACCACATTTCCTTGCCTGGTTTTGAGACCCCAGGCTTGCCTCTCTCTACACACACCTGGAAGAGGGTCCTGAGATGTGATGCTTTGCTGCAGGTGTCCTATCCCAGGCAGCCAGGGGGCCCAGGGTGCAGCTGGCCTCAGTTGCCCCACCCCACCGGTCTTGGCTCCCATTCTGCCCTCTCTGACATACCTGGCGATGGGGCTGCGTTGGAAATACAATTCTGGGCACTGTGCTCTGGGCAGTGCCTGCTGGGATACAGACCACAGGCAAACCATGTGCTCTACAAAATGAAGCGTTTGGATCCAAGAGTAGGGAGATGTTATCTCCATTTTCTTGGCAGCCACATCACAGCCTGTGCAATACATTTACTTTATGAAATCTAATAAGGACAAGGATTTGCCATCACAGCTGCTTCACACACATGCATTTTGTGTGTGCTTCATGTATATATAGTGTGTCTGTGGCCAGTCTGAGACTCCCAAGAAACCTTACAGGGCTCCCACACTGGCAGCATCTCTCCCATGAGAGGCAATGGGGTTTCCTAGTGTGGGGCTGCAGGTCACACCCTTACTGCAGGAAAGCAGCAGGAGGCAGGGATGCCCCAGACTAGTAAAACTGTTGTCCTACAGCTCAGTCGTGTCTCCTGGTGTTGCTGAGGGAAGCCTGGAGCACCCTATCTAGTTAATGTTTTCTCATTGCATCATCATTGTTTTGGTTTTGTTTTTTTTGTCCTCTCTCTGCTTGTTTTTGCTTCCTCAGACTATATTTTACCATCTTAATCTCTTTCCCCATGTATTAGTCCTATTTCTTTGATTTTCCTGCAATGGCTTTATTTTTTCCAGCTGTTTGTTTCTTTTTGTACGTTTACAGTTTCTTTTCAGGAACTTTTACAGGAACTGTAAAACTGCCTAAATCAAAGAACTTAATTTCTTAGGGGAAACAAGCCTTAATCTGAAACCTGGGCTTTTGGTTTGGCAGAATGGAGTTTCCTCTCCTCATGGCAATTTCCCTTCTTCCCCCAATCCAGTTTTAAAAACTATTAGAAATGTAATCCAGACAGGACTAAAAAGAAACATTGTTTTAATAAAATGTCATTCAAATTTTGAATGACAGAGTAAGGCTGTGCATTTGATGTACTATAAAAAGCCTTGAACACCAGTATATTATGTGAAAAAGTAACTGCTGTTCTTTGTGAAGGTGCCATTTATCAGCATCTGAGGAGGTTATTCAAGTGAATAGATTAACAAACATGAACTTAAGTGTAATGTTTATCAGCTGTCCTGTTTAACTCTAAATAACATAGTAGATGATGGCTCTTAAAAATGAAATAGTCATCAATCAATTGCCATTTTACAAGAGAGATTATATATAGCCCTATGGAAACAATGCACGTGAGGTGTGCTGCCGGGGGTCACTCCACCAGGCAAAGGAGAGGCGCTGAATCACACACCTTGGGCAGGCACAGACAAGCACTCTGTCATTTTAATAACACTCTCATTGCAGAAAGTTTCACCAGTTATGGCCATGATGCTTAATTGCTCTCATTTATCTCCCTAATAAATGATGTCATTGACTTAGAGCTGTTGTACAAATACCACTGGCAAGTCAGTAAGTAAGCCTGCTATGCACACCTACTGATGAGAGTGGGGGAATAAATGGGAGCAAGAAATGCAGCGAAGGCCTTAACAATGTAGACAGATTAAATTCAGGACAGCAACACAGATATTTGATTGCCTTCTTTCCCTATTTGTCTATGATCATCTAGATTTATTGAGCAGCAATAAACTAAAAATATATATGAAGAAACCCCAAATGCTATGAGTACAGAAGTAAGCCTGTTTTGTAATGCTTGAGAGTTTGAGAGGTGACAGTAGTCCTTTGGTCCTGCTGCATCTTCACATAGGTGGAGATAGCTATAAGGCTGTACAGTGGATCCCTCACTTTGTGCATAGAAAAAACCGCTTTTAGCTCCATATTTTCCTTTGTAGAGAGGTTTTTTTCTTGCATTAGGTAAAAGAATGAAAGCAATACAGTGAAAAAAGCAAACAAACAAACTGAAGCAAAAAAGAGCCCCCTAAATGTCTTTACTCAAACTGAGTGAACAAACAGAAAAAAAAACCCAAACCAAACCAAATACATTCTTAGCAGTGACTCTGTTTTATCTCCATAGGGTACAAATCACTGCCATTTCCCAGTCTTTATCTCCCTTGCAGAGGTTAGGACCTGCTGCATTTCCAGCATGTTTGGATGGTGTTGCCCTGGCCTGTCCAGGGGCAGTCAGAACTCCTGTGACCAGGCAGGGTGATCTGTGAGTGTGCAGGAGACGTGTCCAAGGTGGCTGTGTTTTTGTTTACTTACTTGTTTGTTCTCCTGTGTTTCTAGAGGAGGAAACCATCTCTAGACGGAATCTATTCTGACAGAGCTCAGCTTTGGGAGCCAGTCTGTACTTCTCATCTCAGCTTTGCTCCTTAATAGGAGAAAACATGAGAGGGCTGTTAATGTCCTGCTCCCTAGAAATCCTCCTTTCCCAGGCACAGGCATTAAATGGCTGGAGTTTGACAATTAAGAAAAGTTGCCTAATCTCCGTTAACCTTTGTGCCTACAAGGGCAGAAAGCAGCAGGGCTTTACAAGTCTGAGCGTGCTAAAAGTGGTCATGCAAGATGATGGGAGTCTTGGGGCATCCTGTGCCGTTTCATGCAAGAAATTAGGTGATTATTGGAAGTTAACTTCCTGGGAATTGCTAGGCTCCTCAACACAGGATAAAAAAGATGAAAAATCCTTTAAGGAAAGCATAAAGGGAGTGAGGGAGGCAGAGCATGAGCAGAGAAAAGCAAAGGGGCTTCTGCAGAGCCAGAAGGAGGGAATAGTCTACATGAGCAAAAGAGAAGTCGAGCAGTGGAGGATTGATGACCCTGCAGCAAAGCCAGGTTCCTTGGGCTGCTCCCTTCTCAGAACTATTTGTTTCTCTTTCTATTATTCCATTGCTTTCCAAGCTAGGGAAATTTTTTTTTTAAATGCTCCCTGTTTATGGCATGGCTTTAGATTTTTTTTTTTTTTTAAGGTCTTGCACCTCTATCCAGAGCGCTCAAACCGCCAGTGGGCAGATAGCTTGCCACCACAGCACCGAGAGACTTCCTCAGCAGAGTTCACAAGTGTGGCTAACAGTTTGGGTGGTTCTACTAAAAATACATTACACCTGGAGATACTTGATAACTCTTTTCCCAGAGCTGATGAAAATTACTGTTACTTTTTTGAAGGGAATTTTCAGGAAGTGTTAAAAATATCTATAATAAGAGGAGTTGGCTTTAAATGTAATATTCACCACAGCTTTGAACTATTGGTAAATCCAGTTTGCTTCCACAATATCCTCATGTTTCTTTATGGAAATAACTTCACACAGTTGGAATCTGTGAGAAAGAAGGTGATATGGGTCATGAAATGATACAGGTTTTAATTTCTACTGTATGACATTCATAGTGTGCAGGATCTCAAGCAGCAGCTAACAAGTTAGATTGTATTCTTAATATAGAATCTCAAACCCTTTTATGATTAGACACTGACTTTTCCTACATGAAAGCACAAAAAGTTGATGCTGTGTGGGAAGTTCAAGGCACCCAGATTACAGGGTGTAAAAATAAGGAGAAAAGGATTTTTTTTTAATTTTAGAGTTCTTTTAAAATGTTGGAAAAAATTTTCAGGCCTTTTCAAAACCAGTGTTTTTGAAAAGATGATAGTATGAGAAACTACTTAAAAAATATATGGAATTAAACCTTTGTTTTTAAAATGGCTCTCCCTGGTGTTAAAGAAAATTGTAAACCAAGGCAAATTGATTATTACAAGCACACAAATTCAAACTTGTGTTTCAAAATGCTGAAGAAAAAGGCTTCAGTTTGTTCTACAGTAACTTGACAGCCTTTTAATTTTCCTAAGTGAACAGTTCAGTAAAAATAATGCAACTTTACAAAATGGTTCAGTTTTGTTGGCACAAATTTATGAACATTTCACCCAGGCATCTGTAGGAGGGACAAGCATTTGGTCTGTGAAAGGGTTAGGGATTTACTAGGATCCAAAGACTGCAATAAAAGCAGGAAGTAGAGACAAGAAAGTCAAGAAACTACTGCACAAGTCAGAGAGTAGTGGAAAATGGAGACGCCAAGAAGAAAGTCAATAACATGAAATGAGACTCAACAACTGAGATGAATGAGCTATTGAGAATACAAACTGTAGATGGAAAGCCGGTGAATTGCATTGGCATCATGAGAGAAGCATTAAAAGACTTCAGGAGAAAGACATTACGAAGCAAAAAAGCCGAAGAAAAGACCATGGTGGGGCACTGGCGACAGATTAGAAAGTAGATTTGCAAGACAGTGGGTCTGTAGAAGAAGAGTAATATAGATATAGAGGTAGTGGAGAGGGCATGGAATGACAGCTGGAAATGTCTGTGCAAGCCAAGTGCCCATACATGTTCCACAATAACACATATTCATTTATTCACTCTGGGTGAAATCCTGGCTGAGTCACAGACCATGGGAGTTTTGCCATTGGCTTTGCTGGGGCCAGGATTTGCTGGTTTTGATTTAGTTCCACAAACAGTATCTGTCTCATTTTAAGTGCAGAAAGATGTTTAAAAATTAAGAAGAAAATTAAGTTTGCAAATCAACAATGCCATTACTTGAAAGATTGGGGCACAGAAACTTCTTGCTCAGAAATCAGCTGGGTGGGCAGCTTCTGCATTAATGAATCTCACGCTTGTACCTTGAAATGGTGATAAATGTACCAGCTACTGAACATTTTTGTTGCACTTAAGTATGGCTGTATAACAGGCATATTCTGCCTCTCTTTTATTTTTGTGCTCTGCAAGAAAATGTCAACTAATGTGAAATTTTGATAAAAGTTGCAAAGAAATATTCTGATTTTTTTCTACTCAATATGTAGATAATATATAGTACTAGAGTGATTTTTTAATAACCTGTGAACAAAATACAGTTTTATGATAAAGGACTATCGAGGTATATTCTAAACTGAATGAGTCAAATCCTGATCTTTTGGAAAGAAATAGGATTTCTTAGCTGGATTTCAGTGAAGTTTCAGAGAATTTGTTCTTGATGCCTAAATAAATATCATATGGGAATATTAGCATAACCAAAAAGGTTATTATTTGATTCAAAACATAGATATATTATATACCAAATGATATCATGCAAATAGAGACACTCTGGGTGTTATCAGGGTAATGATGTTGTAAAACATCATTCCTCAGTGGTAACCTTCTCTTTCACACCTTTTGCAAGATATCTAAAATGCCATATTATGCAAGTTTTAAAAACAAATAATATCTTCCACTTCCTGAAGTGAAATGCTTTTCATCAGAGCATAAATTCAGTATAAAAAATAAAAAATTTACAATTGTTCTGCAAAATTAAACACTGCTATCTGAACCACTGACAGAAATATATTTACATATTTCAGGCTGAAGATCTTTTGTAAATGTTTATTTACCACGTTCAAACCTTTCAACACTTCTCCTGAAATCACATTATTCTTATGTAGATACAACAAAAAGTCAAAGAATAAAATGTAAAAAGCTCCACTTCAATAATATGAAGGTTATGAAATGAGCTGACAGCATCCAGGAAGCTCGAAGTTGTGGCTGACAGCCTGTCCTTAACTCATGCTGTGTGAAAAAAGCAAATGGCACTAATGCCTGTTAGCTGAGCTGGAAATTTGAACCCCTCGGCCCATCTCTCCTTCTCTATTTGAGTTACAGGAGCTGTTGTTTTGGGGTCTGATTTTCAAATTTGGCTTGGGTGTTGCTGTTAGAAGGCATGTGTGGCACTTGCACACAAAATAAATCTTTCTCCAAAAGCTCTGTTTTGTCCAGGCACGTGCTGGTCCAGCAGCCGGGACTCAAGATGTTGGTTACAAACATCAGTGCCTTTGCACAGGCTTCGAAGGCTTCAGCAAACCTGCAACAGCTTGCCCTACACCTATTCAGAAAAAATTTGCTTTACCTGATTGTCCTGGTTTCATCTGGGATAGAGCCAGTTGTCTTCTTAATAGGCAGAAAACTCTGTGCTTTGGATTTACTATGGGATTTGGTATGAGAAGAATGTTGATACGAGACTGTTGTTTTTAGTTGCTGCTAAGAAATCAAGGACTTTTCAACTTCTCATGTTTGGCTAGTGTGAGATTAGCTAGAAGGATTTGTGCAAGCCTGATAGGAGAATAGTGAGAGCAACGGTCAACCCAGCAGGCCCCTAAAAACCACCCAGCTGCTTGCTTACCCTCCCTCCCCTTTTACGGAACAGGAAGAGAATTAGAGGGGTAAGGGTGAGGAAACTCAAAGGTTGAGATAAAAACAATTTAGTAATTGAAATAAAATGAAATAATAATCATAACACTACTACTACTACTAATAGTAATGGTAATAGTAATGACAGAATACACAAATGAGTGTTGCACAATGCAATTGCTTCACTGCTCACTGACCGAGGCCCAGCTTGTTCTCAGCTAGCAGTCCTGGAGGAGGAAAGAGATCCCGAAACCACAGTGTTGGAAGAGCAAAAGCCCTGCTTTCTGGCCAACCCTCATTTACATACTGAACATGACGTTATATGAGATGGATTACCCCATTGGCCAATTTTGAGTCCATCACTCTTGCTATGACCCTATCCAGTTTGTACAAGCCCTTCTAGCTAATCCCATACTAGCCAAGCATGAGAAGTTGAAAAGTCCTTGATTTATTAAGAACAACTGAAAAGCATCAGTCTATTATCAACAGTCTTCTTACACCAAATCCCATACTAAATCCAAAAGACAGCACTATTCTAGAAAATTAGCTCTAACCGAGTTGAAACTAGGACACTCCTTTCTGTCTTTTACCCTTGCTATAGTTTATTGGTCTTTTATGTATTTCTAATACTCGATAAGAGTAACATTTAACAAGCTAAGTACACCATATACGTTTAAACCTCTGGGGAACTCACAGATGACCTACAGGTGAAATCTTTTCCTTTCAAGCAACTGGTTGACACTTCCTATGACAGCTCCCTTCCCAAAACCAGCCCTGGGGGTGCTTGGGGAAAATAACTGCATTTCAACACGTGATCCAGACAGTTTAAAGTAATCAGGACAGACTTCCACTCATGTCTCGGGAATTTTAGGAGTAGAAATAAGTGAATAAAGCAGTTTTACTTGTCCACAGCCTAAGAAATCTCTCTTGCACTTCCTAATATATCACTAAGAATGCTGTTTCAGATTAAAAAAACCAACAAACCACTTTCTCAAACTATTCAGATTCTGTTATAGCTTTTAAAAATAGAGTTTAGACTGGGAAAGATGGACAAAAGTCTGTGTGTATCTTATAGCATTTCTTTTTCCCAAACTAGTGATCAAATATTTAATACCAGTAATCAATAAATCCAAAGGATTCCCCGTATTGCAGTATAAGCAAGGTCTCTGCAGGATTTTGATGATTACTTTCTTTGAATGCTCCTTTATTTTAGCATTGCTTTCCAAGTTACTGTGTACTTGTATTGCAGATTAATCTGAGCAGTTTCTGTAAGAGTGAGCCTTGGCAATGTTCACCGGTTCTTGTGGGATAACACTTCTGTGACCCCTATTTGTGAAACTGTCCTGCCCATTCCTGACAATGTCTCCTTAATAAACCTGACCTCAAAAAACTAGTGGAAGGTGCTGGTAGCAGAATAATAATAATATTTTTGTAAAAAAACCCAAACAACACCCTAACCAACCCCCACACCAGAGGAAGTATTTAAAAAAATTAGAACATCTGAGATAAAAAGGTGTAGAGAACATGACAGTCTGTCAGTAGAAGTCTGAGTTGATAAAGCCAGCAGTTTGTTGAAATGTAACGGCCTTCCACTAAAATGCTAGGAGAGTAATGAGGCACCCATGCAAAAAAAAAAAAAAAGAAAAAAAAGCTGCATGAACATTTTAATTAACTCATGTGCAATTTTAATTAAAAACATAATGTGTCAGGAAAATGAATAATGCCTTGGGGCAATAAAATAGCTAGATTTTCTGTTCAGTCTTCTGCTTCATATCTTTTATGGAAGTAGAATATTATTGTTAAAGGTAAAAAACCACATCCCCTCCAGCCCCCAACCCCCTCTCCACACACATCTAACCGAGAATGTGTAATGTAACAAAACCCAAAGGTGTCAACAAAAGGAACCAAATTAAATCAGAATATGGTACAACATATTCTGTGTTTCCATCATGTTGGTTGTGCCACAATTTTTCTGGCTTTTAACACAAAAACTTTGACCTTCAACTTCAAAGTCAGTGTTTTTGTCTGAATTAATGATGCTCAGAAAATGTGGATACTCTAATTTTTTGAGTGAAAGCTTGAAATGTGAGTCTTATCAGGCCTTGATGAAGAAGTGGTGGTCTCCACCCTTTACAGATGAAGTCATTTTAAGCCATTTGGATTCTGTAACCTTAGATACCAGAAACCACGTGACTTTTTAAATGAGAAAAATACAGCTTTCAAATATTAGAAAGGAAAAGAAATAAAATTAACCAAGAGGAACAAAAGTTGTGGGAAGTTAACTTTTCCTCAAATGGAAAATGTGGAATGTCCAAACCTATTTATTTCTTTTCTTTGCCCAGATACCTCCCAGCCCTCACTGAAAGAGTTTTGAAATTCTAGCAGCTATAGCATAGCCTGCGGCAAAGGCAGGGTCACAAGCACCATCATGTAACACATTTTAAAGGCTGTCAGAGATGTTTCTTCAGTCTCTGTGTCCTCAGCAGTCCCAGCGTCACTGGCTTGCTGCAGGGACCTGCTACCTGGTCATACCTTTTCTGTGGTTCACATCATTTTGACTGTAAATCACATCTAAACTGTAAGAAGGCTGTTTTCCTTAATGTGCTCTGAAAGCCTATGAAGCTTTGTGTGCAAACAGTCCCAGGCCACATCCAGTCTGCAGCAGATTTTGCAGAGCTCTGTTTCCATGGGCTTCCATGGGAAGTCCTGACACTCAGGATCTCCTCTAAACACTCTCATATGTATTTAAGACCCTAAATTTAACCTTCTAACTTTGAAATCCTGGTGCAAGTTTTAAGTAAATTTTCTGGTCTGATTCTCCTTTTGCTCTTCTGAAAGCAAGCAGGAAAAGAGGGTGCAATGTTGTGAGGAGCTGGTGCCCATGGGTGTCTGACAGAGAAGTGCTGCCCTCAGGTAGCGCATCGCAGGCAGTACCAGAGACCAATAACAAAACTAAACTTGGGCAAACACTTTGAGAACAGACGTTATTCCTCAGCATGAATTACCATTGCTTGAACCAAAGCAAAAATCCCCATGGGAGCTGCACTTAACAGGCTGATCTTACAGCTGTCAATGAGCAGCCAGCCCATCTCCCACCTTTGCATCAGTATTTGCCTGCACATCAGCAAGCACAAAGGAAGCTCTAATCCCAACCCCACAACTTTTATCCACAAGAGTGAGAAACCTCTTCATACCATGGAACTGCCAAAAATAACTATTACATTGACATTAAGAACGAGTGTCTGAAATGAAGTTAAATATTGCTGTTCAGGCTCTGAAGGAGCGGCACTGACAAGCAGCCCAGGCAGAGCACCATAGCACTGATGTCCTGCTTTCAATGGACCCTGGCAAAAGAGATAACAGTGAACAGCTGTAGCTCCTTTCTGGAGTCTTTTTTGAGTGGGATTTAGGTAGAAAAATTTTAGATAATTGGAATTGGAATTTTGGATTCCAGGATGACATTTTTTGTATTTAGTAGGCAAATCCTGTAACAGGGCAGGATTTTTATAGAAAAGGAGTGGCGTCTAAGCTGATTCCAATTTTCTTAAGCACTTAAGCCAAAGCTGTGGCCCTCTTGCACCATCCGCTCCTCTGGTCTCACTGTTAGGGAACATGGCCACAAGCAACACGGAAATGATGGTATGTTCTCTAGGAAATGACAGACATTTCAAAAGGAGGTGTTGAAGATTCAAAAATAAATCAACTTTTCAACTAGTTTGTCTTACAGAAATAAAAATAGTGAGGTCTTTCATACAGCCCTGTCTTTAATGGTGAGCTCAAGAGTCACAAACAAGTCTGATCTGGCCAGTTTTAATTTTTGCCTGCCACGAAATTCTCAGATGTTCAGACACAATATCTTCTGCTCAAGCAGGCTCTACAGTTCATGTCCCATATGATTAATGGATTTGCTTTGGACTTGGGAAGAAATTTCTGCTAGATGCAGACTCTCTGAAACCCTAGTTTTCTCTCTGCCTACCTGTAAGGCATCAAGCAGAGCACTCCCCTGGCTCACCAGACTGCTGTGAGGATGGACAGGCTACAAGGTCCTCACACCCCAGCATGCTGGAGTCACACAGGCGCACAGGAGAGACAAGTGATGTGGGGACATATCTGCCAGAGTCCCCAGATATGTTTATAAAATCTTCTGGTCCATTTAATTATCTCTTCTCCATTTAATTTCCTGTAATTGTGTCGGCCCTCCAGCTTTCCCCTGTCAGGTTTTCTTTTTTCCAAGGAAATCCCCACACTTGTTGAAGAGTTACAGATCTGCACTGAAGCAACAGCACAGGAGTCCCTCTCAGAGTAAATGTTCAAGGACAAAGAGTTGCAGTATATCACGGTGAGTTTGTTTCCTCCCCAGGGCAGGCAGTGGTGGGAGGCTCCTTGCAGAGCCTGGTGCCCATCCTGCAGAAAAGCCTCTGCCGCTGGAGCTGCAGCCATGTCAGCTGCACCCTCACCTCCACATCATCACTGTTCCCAGGTCAAACTCAAAAAGCCAAGCCGAGCTGTGGTTTTCAGCAATTTGGGAAATAGTGGAGGGCCTTCTACGGAAACATGCAGTGTTTAGAAATTTAGCAAACAAATGGGAGGTCAGGATCCAGCTATAAACAGGAGCTTCTGAGGTCACTGCATTTAAAACATGTGTATGTCTGTATTCACTTAAAACACTGAAATTCCTGAGTGCAATGTTGCAATGTCTGTTCTCTAGAACCAGAGGGGAAAACCTAAACTGATTTTCACTGTACAGAAAATTCCTTTTGCAAAAAATGCCTTTTAGCGCCTCCTCAGACCCATCAATTGCCTTTTACCCCATTTGTTTCCCAACAAATTATAGGTTATAACACATGTAATAAATAAAAAGTATAATTCAACACTGCATGAACTATTGCTGAACAAATATGTTTTAACAATATGCCTGCCATTTATATTTACTTCTCACAATGAGCTTGCTTTGGCATGGCAGGAGTGCCCACAGTAAGAGTTAATTTTATGAAAATTCTGGAGAATATTCTAGTTTAATTATTTTTATCCTTTTTTTTTTTTCTGCCTCCAGTCATTCACTGGATTCTATGACTGTCATTCACTGAAGGAATAGTAACAGATCATTTGATTTAGGAGAGCAATCATAGTTCATGCTTCAAATCCTGAATATTCACAATAAACTGAGACAAATTATTACAGAATTATTCATCAGACTGCTTTGAATAACAAATAAATGCTGTGGAATTATGGTATGAACTCAGAGGCTTCCCAAAGAGGCAAATATGGTGAAATAAATTAAACAAATTCTTCGGTGCTAATTAGGGCTTGGACTGCTTGATCCTCTGAGCAGTAAGTTACTTTGTAACTTATCCCATTGATTTCAGTGAGATGATCTTTATTGATATGATTTGCAACATAAACATTTTCCCATGGAAATGCCCAAGCAATAGAAAAGAAAAATAATTTGATAGCTTGACCTAGTATCTTTGTCTCTGGCTGTAGGCTAAAAGGACCTGAAAAGATGTCGTTCTCACAAGCCAGAAAGCAAATTTATTTGCTTGTGTCTCTGAGTCTGTTTAGAAACTTACACCAAGTCTTAAGGAGTTGAGGTTTGTCCACTGAGTATTGCAGGCCTCTCTCATCATTCCTCTCTACACCTGGGAAGCCTTAGAGCTTTTCCTCTCTGACCACCATGTCCGTAGGTCAGCTGGGATGCCCAATCTGCGTCTGTGTATATAAGGGACATGCTGGGTTGTGTCCCCTAGCTACAGGGATTTGTACAGCCTGAACTGAGCAGGCAGGGATTGAGCAGAGGTCCCAGAAGGCTAATTCCAGATACTGGCTGACAGCTATTTTCTCTCAATTTCTACTTAAATGACTAAAAACTATCAAAACCATTTATTTGTATTTTGCTTAGTGAGGATTTGTCTGAATCAAAACTGGAGCCAAAATTCAGTTGGTCACGTTTGTTTTGGTAAGAGTCCACATGGGGACACTGCTGCAATCAATGTGCCTACTTTTGAGACAGAGCAGGATTGAAGTGAAATAAAAGTACCGCTAGTTGCTACATCAGATTTTTTCATGGACTTCTTCAAGAGGTACAGGTATAGCTCATAGTCAAATTATATAGCTTGTTCCCAGGTTCCATATAGACAAACTCTATTTCTCATAGCTTAAATGTAAGACCTAATTTCTAAAAGCATGCCATAAGAAGTGCTTCCCCAGCCCTTTATAGTACCAAACAATGGACTTACCTGTCTAAATATCTGCTGAACCATCTCTGCTGCTGAGGCCTGGCTGGCAGTTAAATGTTGTTTCACAGAGACTTTTCCTCCTACGTAACAGAGCGCTCCTTTGCAAAGCTTCCTTCTGTATCTGCCAGCCACTTGCCTGCAGGTCAGGGATGGAAACACCAATGAAACACAACTCTGTCCTCCAGGTTAGGAGCCCAGAAATTATTCAAACCACTGTTGTGAATGAGAACAGCTTTATAGGCTTTTGTCAGCTGATTTCTCTCAAAACACTTACATCATGGCCATGAAGTGGTTTTTAGTCATGATACAAATATGATGGCACTTGGCCTTCCAGGTTATATTGTCATTAGTCTTTTGCAAAATGTTTATAAACATGGCAACTATGAATGAAATTAAACATAAGTGCAAGAGACTGACATACCCTTTACAAGGAAGTTTCATGCCTCTGGGAATCCAGATCATCTTGACTGTTCTATAGATCCCTACAAATGTTTTGTATGACAGTTGCAAGTCCTAAAATTTTGCCTACAAATCGAGAGGACTAGATCATATACAGACAAGTATTTGCATATAGTATCTAATTTGTGTATACAGCACCTGGAAGTCCATAAATATTTATGTGTTTGCAAGTACATAAACAGTATCTACCATTATTTTGACTAGCATATGTAAGTCAACCTTCTTGCCTCAAGGTATCAACAAATCCTTATAGGATTCATCCCTTCTTCTCTGCCCTCAACATTTCCACACTGTCCAGGTAAGTTGCATGGGTTAACAATATTGTGTCTCAAAGCTCCTTGAAACAAGATGTCACACAATTAGTCTGCTGCAACATGAAAAACAGTGGTCTTGCAGGTTCCAGAAGCAAGCCTTGCCCATCTATCTTAAATTGCTCTATACAGCAGATACACGTTGTCAAGAAAAAACAAAACAAAACATTTTTCAAAAATTCAGAGGAATGAGTTTTGCATTCACTGTTAATGTTCCCTGTTGCAGATGCAAAGATAATTAATGTAATCTAACACATCTTGAGGTAAACTAATGTGCATACAGATATGAACAACAATTCCAGTCTTCTAAAGAGCACAAATCTGGTGCTTATTAGAACAGTTCATAATCACTCCCATTTCAAGTTCTGCATGAGAATATGCTGTAATGAGGAATTTAAAATCTTCTAATTACACATGATTTTATAAAACAGACAGATAATTAAAATGGTGAGGGTTACACAGAGAAGGATGAGAAAACACTGCAAAACAGACAGAAAGGAAGAAAAAGGGTATAAATAAAGAAAAATAAACACAAAGCATCACTGATGTATCAAATTTATCCTACAAAATTTGAAGTGCACTGCAATTTTAGATTTCACAGTGCCAAAAGCTACTATCAAACATTTTTTATAAGGTTAAGCTAGCATAGGTAGATTCATACTGACAATTTGATTTGATTAAAGGATGCTTACTAAGCCTTGAGGTTTATTTTCTTAAGTTTTAGCACTGCAGGACAGGATATTGAGGTCTATAGACCATCAGTGTTAAAACTGATCAAAACACATAGATAACGGCTCTTTAGCTGTAGAGCCATTGCAGAGCTATGTACCCTGATCTGTATTCAGTGAGAGGCTGTAACAAAAAATATTTTCTATATATTTAAATGAGGATAATGTTCTTCTGCTAAAAGACAGGAAAGGGTAAGAAATTGATTTTGCAGTGAGCAATTCTTCCTCTTCCACCACGCAGTGTGGGTGCCAGGGAGGATGCTGAAGGCTCATTTATTCCCCAGCAATACACAGAGAACACTCTGCAGGACAGTCTGAGGATGAAGATGACAGAAGATGACTAACCATTGTTAGCAAGACACCTTGGGCCCCAAGAGAATGGTGGTCACATTTCTTTCTTTTTAATGCATTTAGGAAGGTGAGTTCCTTTTGTGTTCGTAGTTTTAATAGAGACATTTTAAAAAGCTTGGGAATGAAACTTTTACTGGGAGATTCGTTTTGTGTTGTCACTGAACCAGCTGATTTTCCCCAACGGTTTAAGCAATTTCCAGATTGTAACAGGGGATGCCACACGCTATCTAGATACCGAGCAAGTGCCTATCCAAAGAGTCGCTGCATTTCCAAATGCTCCATACCAGTGGGAGAAATTCAAGGAAGTACATATGTTACTTCTAGTTTCCACAATATTTTGGGTGTGACTGACTAGACTCATATGTTCCCATATTTCACCAACAGATATGTATTGGACTCAGAAACAATTCCACACTATCAATATGAAAGTGATGTGCAAAGCCAAGAACACTATTACTTAGGATCTTGCCAACTACCCTTGATCAATAGATGAAGGCCAACTTGTTCAAACACATATATCTATTTCTGATCAACCAGTTCTAGCTGCATAGCTGGGAAATTTTTTATCAGTTAGGAGCTAATCTGCATATGTTAAAAGAGCAATGTTTCTCTTTACTGATAAATAAATATCTATCAATGTTGCAAGTGATATTGTTTGTTCTGTGAGGAATTATTCAGTCTTGACTACTTCTAGGAATGATAACAAAGAGAAGGCAGTTCACAACTCATCCAAAAGTGAACTTACCTTGTTGACTAAAAGGATCTTAGTATGATGTTTTGATGAACTTGTTCAGCAAGAAGTGACCAGTGTGTCATAGCAGATAAAATCTGCCTTTTTTCTTCTTATTGCAAATAAGGCTAAAAAACTTGCTTTCAAAGAGAAGTCTTAGATTTGACTAAAAATAAAATTATAGCTAAACTAGATCATTTTGAGAGAAACTAAAATGATATTGCCATTGTCTTGCCACTGACTTGCCGTTGTCTTTCCTCTCTTCTCCTTTTGCCCATACACTGAAATGATGTCTCTGGCTCCTGGCACTTAAGCTTTATCAGGAATAAAATTCCTATGGGAGTCTTGTACTGATAATGGTTGAAGTGAAAGCAGTGGCAAAGACTCTAGTTTTCTACAGGTGCTGTAGATACAGTATCATCCAAGGGTTTATTTCACTTTCTGGTAAGATCTTATGGATTGTCTAGTTGTGTGTGTGACTGCACCAAACTCCATCACAGATGGCAGAAGGACCAGCATCTGCTCCAGTGTCATTGTATCAGGGGTGCTCTCTCAGATCAACTGTCTTCTTCAGAGCAGGGAAATAAAGTTTCAAACAAAAAAAAAAATGTTTAAGTTAGTCAGTTCTGCTTCCTTGCTTGGCTCAGAGAAGATGTCCATGTTCATACCATTCTCAAAACTTTGGAATGTTAGAGTGGGTTTTGTGTCTTCACACTTATTTGAAGCCAACCACGGATGCTCATGAACAGTGAGACCTGCTCCCTCCCCAGTATTAGAGGTAGGATTAGTTTGAACCAAAGATACTCCCTATAGACAACAGTGCATGACTTTAGCAAATAATCAAAGCCCAAACATTGTGACAGGTTGATGATGGGGAAACTTTGGCTTTGAAGATATGGAGCTGGAAAGAACATTTTATACATTTAAGGCATCTGTTTCTAATCAAAGCTGAGATCAGGAAATTAAAACCAAACATTAGTGGGTTTAAGCCCCATAACTGAGAGATGCCTCACTTGAAGAGAGGCTATCCAGCTTAATTTCTGTGTAGAGGTGAACAGAGCTGATGAAGAACAAAATTGTCTCTGTATAGAAAGATGCAAAATGTTTCTATATTTATACTGCTCAAAATTGATAATAGAAGTTATCTGTGGCTGCTCAGGGATTTTTGACCTCTGCACCAAGGAAAGAAACTACATAAAGCACCATATGGGAGATAGACAAGGTATTCAAAGAGGTGTGATAAACTGCAGTTCTCATCATTTTGTGTTTTATTCTGTTATATAGTGTGTGTTAATGTGGTAGAAAGAACAGAAAATTAAGTATCATCCCCCAGTAAAGCATTGTTCTGCAATATTTTATTTGAGAATTTCAGTAAGGCCAGTGAGACCTAAATAAACTGCAAGATGCCAACGGTTCATTCATGGCTTGCACTGGAATGTTAAAGTAGCATGAGCTTTTGACGCTTTTATTTTATTAAGTAAAAAGATGAGTTGATTCTTGCTTCTTCTAATCAAAAATCCAAAGATTCACAAATTAAACTTTGTTTAAGGTGTACAATAAATTCAAAAGGATTTTTCTTCTTTAATGAACATCTGATCTGTTCCTGTCAAAAAGCATTTTTAAGCTGTCTCTTCCTGCTTTTTCCCAGTAGATAGATTAAAATGGAGTATGCTCTAAAAGATTTTCACACTGCAGGAGGGCTACTGGGATCTTTAGAAGGCAAAATCTGATTATTGAATAACCATGGAGAATGTGTCTGCTCCACATGGAGAAGAAGAAGGAAATGTATAACAAAAATCATCTGATGGAAAAAATTCTTAAGTAGAAGCCTGGCAAGGATTTTCTAAGAAAGAAAAATATTTAGCCTTGGATGGCAAAAGTTGTAATTTCATACTGTAACCACAAAGGACTCTGTTTTTTAGCAGAACTGAGAAGCTGGCTTGCACTGCTTCTGTAGTCCCCAGTCACAGAGGTGTGAAATGTTTACTTAGGAAGTGCAATTCTTCACAAACGACAATGCAAAAACATTCATACCTATGAGAAAACCCCATTTCCATACATGTGTGAATATATCTAAACTTCCTGGATTACATCCACTGAGTCTGATGCAGGAAGAAATATTTCCTGGACTGACCTCTTCCCCTGTGTCTCACTAGGGACTTTACCCTCCTGGGTGGATTCTGAGGTTGTTTCTGTTGCTTCTGTTCCTGTCGGGGACTGCACTGAAATCCAGTGACAGGAGCTGCTGAGCCTGTGTACCATTGGATGGTACCATGACCCTTCCCTTCCCAGGTGCCGTCTACTTTGGGTCCATGCTGATCTTCTCCAGCACTACGCCAAAGATGTTTTAACTGCAGATAAAGGCATTATAAAAGGCAAAGAGTAGTTCAAGTTTCAGTAAGACCACTGTCCTACTCATCTGTTTGGTTGAGACCTTTGAGATCAATGACAGCCCCACTGGCCTTGGATTATCCATTCATAGGAACATTTCACCTCATAATTGAGTTAAACAACTAGTTATTCCTATAGCCAGAAAGCATGAACAGGACGATAAGGGAAGACTGATTTATGATCACTTGGTATCTGAAAGGTGTAGCATTCTATTTAACAAATAGTATTCCTCTAGATTGGAAAACATCATAAACACATTGGGAAAACCTTCAGCCCAGACCCATAAACCACATGTATTTTTTTAACATTTTAATTTAGCTATCTGTTTTGGATTACATAAATAAATAAAAAAAATGAATTCTGTATTTTCTTTCTAAAATAAATCAATTCTGCTACACTGGAATTACCGATTAGATTGAGCATTAGGGAATGTATAAAACCGCATCTTTAACAGACACAACAACATTTCTCAATAAGAATCAAGCAGTTTGCAGTGACCTTCATGTTGATCAGTGGGGGGTCAGTACTGGCATTAAATCATTTTGATTCACAGATGAGATCAACATATTCATATTTGTTTGCCAAATGTGTATTTTAATTTAAGCTTCCTCTGATTGATGCATGTAATTTATGCTGCTTAGAACTAAGGCATCATATTTTTCTTTTTTCCTAACTAACAGGGGGAGACTTTCTTGGAAACAGATAAAGGAAAGAGTCCAGTAATTTGTAGCAATGTGACTACAGCCACACATGTTCTAGAATTAATGTTCTTCATTAGGGTGAGGAGTATCAGCTGTATATATACATCAGGATTTTAATTAACTTGGTCCCCACAACAGGACACATGATTCAAACTGTTTTTCCTTTATTCCTTATTAGATTAAAAAAAATACCAAACCAACACGATGTAAAGTTAAAACAGAAAAACAAAACAAAAAAAACCCCAACCCCATGCACATGCAACAACAAAAACCAAAATCTAAGAGTTGCGGTCAAGGTCAAGAATATTTCTGTAAGTCGCAATTAATCATCAGGAGTAACTTGGCACTAACTGCTCACAGAGCTATGCTCTAACAGAGAGGTTAACAGTTCTACCTACTGCAATAAGCCCAGTCTGAGACAAGGGAAGATACTCATCCATGGGATAGTTTAAATTCTTCTCACACATTTTTGGGATAGATATCATTTCATTTACAAGCAACTTTGGCTACAAAAGCTGCAGCTGCTGAAAAGGAAGTAAGATTTGGACTCTGAGATAAGGGTATATTTTGAGAAAAAAATTACTAATCTGTGAACCTTACCTATTAGCCACTTTCTCCACATCTCCAAAATTTCCAGATATTTTATCATGTAAAACAGAATTGCCACCGAGCAAAGGAAGCCCTTTTTAAAGTGATGTGAGCAAGATCAGGGCAGTGCATTTCACACAGTCGTCTCGTATCAGATCTCAGATGGTTTTGCACATTCAGGCAGTCACACATGGAGCTGGGCAGAGGGCTGGGTAAAACTGAATGTAACTCCATGTCTGGGAATATGGCAAGGGACTTAAACAAGTGGATCCACCACTGCACTGCTCTGTTTCCTTTAAGTGAGCATAACTAAAGTCTGAATGCTTTTATGAACTTTAGTTGAACAAATAACCAAGGACTTATGCATACATGGAACTTCAGTACCCAATTTTCAAGGTGGGTTAAACAGTGTAAAATAGTTATTCTTCTCCCATAAATAAATGCAGCTAACTGGAGAACCTATGCAGAATTGACATTGCTTCTCAAATCCAGACAGCTTCTTTATACACATCATGCCTTAGCTATGTAGATAAGTTATGAAATTTCAGGGTGCAGTTTTATTATGGAATTATTTGTACATCTACCTCCACTTTCAGAGAAGTAGGGATTCCAGATGAAATTAAAAAAAATAAGCAAAAGTTTGTAAGATCTTTGAGGTCTGAAGTTTGGCTGTTCATGTGCATTGACGGTGGGGGTGGTGTCCTCTGTTTGTGGAATAAGGCATATAACCTATGCCTGAAATTGCTTTTTCAAGGCAAGTATATGCCTTACATCTCTCCCATTTCTAATCACATTTCTTAATTTCATCAAATGCTTAAATGTCTGACATGGAAAAACTGAGTTTGGATGAAGGTACATCACTTGCAAGAAAACATTTATGAATATTCAGTTTGCATTTCCTTCTGATTTGACAAAGCCACTGAAAAACACAAGAACAGGGGTGATTTACTTTTGGAGCTATAGGAATGTGCAGCTGAAGAAAAATGTCAGCTGTACAGACTTCTTGTTGCTCTGTATTCTTGTATTACTTTCTTAATCTTAACATCTGTCCAGCATCTAACAGCACATGAAGCAGCATATCTGATATGCTCTCTTTGTTCTCTTCTTTCCCCAGAGTGTAAAGCTATATGATTTTTAAAAAAAATTTTTAAAAATAACAAGAATGGTGATAAATAATATGTATTGGTGATATATGATAGGTATTATACATACTATCTCTGCCTCTACACAGTATCTTGTCTAGTTCTAGGCATGTTTACATGTGTGTATATTCAAGAGAGGCAACTAGATGAACTCGCATACAATGCCATACAGATCTTCAGAGAGTATACTTATTGCCAGTCAGAGGAAGCAAAGTCAGTGAGAAGTGCCTTGTTCTCTGAAAGCAAGGAGTTGGGTTTGGTGCTCTTTAGATCTTCAGAGAGCTTTACTGCTGGTCTCAGAACAGCCCAAGAGAAGGTTCTCCCTTCCCTGCAAAGATTATCTTTATCCTTCCTGTCAAAATTGTTATTGTGCTAGAAGATTACTGGTGCCAGCCACTACCATGGAGTTTACCTGATTTCTATAATTTGTGTAATATTGTTGGTTGGGATTCAAGACAAAGTAAACTAAACTGTTGCACTTTTTATGATTTGTACAAGAGCCCATCTTTGAACACAAATGTGTGCACTAGTGTGGCCGTGACCCTCACTTTTAACAAGAACTTCATTGCAACAATGAGATACGGTTTAATTAATTTAAGAAATTCAGAAGACATGGACAATGTCTGCATGCAGATAAAACTTCTGGAGTGAGTCTCAGAATAATTTTTGTCTTCTGACATAAATTCAGACTGGAGTCTGACTTTTGGTTACATACTTCCTACCCCACCTATTTTAGACATCCAAGATGTAATTCAGAGCAACTAATTTCCTAAATTTTTTATACAATCAACAGAAGAGGTATATTGCTGGGAAGGGGTAGATTTGATGCTAAAGGTAGGACAGACTCCCATGGCTCTGAAATAGTGGAAAATAGATACACTGCAGAGAAATGTGAGGGATCCTAACATGCTGACAAAATATCCTAGAGATCTTGGCACAGACTCTTACACAGCATAATCCTGGTAAGATAACACTGGTCTTTGTTTACTATTTTCCAGTAAGTCTTATTCATTTGTTTCTAGTATCTTAAACTGTCCTGTTAATAAGAGTAATAGAAAACACATCTTTGATCAGTCTGGAGCCACTGCAGCAAATTGATTCTTTAAATCGTTGCATTTCTGATAAAATAAATTGTATATTTAAAGGACAACAAATTACATAAAGTTATGTTTCGATGTGTTACAATGATATAGAAAATCACTGTGGATTATAAACTCATTTTTTTAAGATGTAGAATTAGGCATTTTGCTATCATGGCACACTTATTTTTAGTTGGTAATAAGCAACTAAAATCTATTTATTGTAGTTTTAACATAAATATGTTTGGTGCTCATCTGACAACAGGATATTGTCTTCATTTATTCTAGGGGAATAATGTTATTAATTATTTTGAGGATAAGAAGAAATTTAACTCAGTCTAATGTCTGTTATATAATAAATCAAGATGTTACAGTAAACCTACTGTACATCTAGAGTTGTATGCCTGGAAGCAGATCTGACAGTTAAAAAACAGGTTGCACAAACCCTTTGTTTATGAAAATCACAGGCTCCATTTCCAGCCACGAAAATATTGCCTATTATAAACACCATTTATCTGCCCATTATTTCCATACCATTATTTCTTACACTGTTCCAGCCACCAATAATACAGAAATGTTGTCAAATATTTCTTAAAAAAAAAAAAAAAAAAAGCTCACGCTGTCTCTGCAGGTTGATCAGATGAGCTCTCTCTCGTACATCGGAAAGCTGACTACTTTCCAACAACTTGATTTCACAAATGGAAAAACAGCATCTGTTTTCCTGCAGCTCCACATATGGCTCTCACTGTTGCTGTGCAGAGCTGAAGCAGGTAGCTCCCGCGAGCACGGCCCTCCGGAGCCCCACGGCCCCCCAGGACCCACGAGGGCTGCTCGACTGCAAGGGACACCGGCTCCCCAGGCAGTTGGAAGCCCATACTTCATCAGCATATGCAAAACATCCCTCCCAACATCAACTTGTGGGTAAACAACACTCAAATATGTATTTAGGGCTTCTGTGCTTGGGTTTTTTTGTGTGGCGATTTCAGTCTATTTACTCCAAGGCATGATTGATTGAGGACTTTAGAGATGTCTAGCTGTCATCAGCGGAGCACAAGGGAACCTCAAATAATTTCTGGACAGAGTGGTGTGTGCATGTGAAGAAAGGAAACAAAGCATCTTTGCTAGAATTACAATAAAATGCATATATTTTTTCTCCATAGCACAAGAGGTTTTTTGGCTCTGTAATGTATACTATCCAGCAGCTCTTCCTGGTCCATTCAGAGGAGCTTGAAGCTGAAATCAGGTAAAAATATCCAGGCTTTTATTGTTTGTTTGTTTTTTGGGGTTTTTTTTTCATATGTTTTGGTAAGTATGTGTGCTTGTGAAGGTCAAGGGACTGACAATGTCAGAAATTGAATTTCTGAATACATCCATAGTTCAGGTATATTTCAGACAGATGCTCTCATTCTCAGACTGCCCTGCCAATGACCTTAACCCTGGTTTGGAAGGACAACTCAATCTACAATAAAGAGGAAAGGTGATTCAGTCTCCAGCCATGCTGGCAGAGTCTTGGACCTCTCTGAACACTCTGTCATTTGTGCTGAAACATCAAATCATTTGGTAATGTGAACTATCTCCCACTACGAATAAACTGAGACTAACCACCACTCTTTCCCTCTAAAGTCTGGTTCTGGACAGTCCCAGTGATAAAATACTCTGAATTTTCCCTTTCCATAACAAAATGTAATGCATAACTACCTATTTAACCATCTATCTATACCATTACTTCAGACCTCTTGAAGGCCAGACGTGGGAAAAGTGGCCATTGCTAGAGATTGCATTATAGCAGGTTATAGCTTGACAAAAATCTGATTTGTTTAAAACTATCATTCCTCTCTTCAAAGCATTTATCCACATCTTCAAACACACCAACTGGTCCCCAAAATCCTAAAACCAGTTTGGATCAAATCTAACAACACTAAATAATTTTACACCCTCTGGTGAGGCAGCATCTTGACTCACAGCATCAAAAAAGCACCATGACCCAGGCAAAACACCGCAGCAAGGTTCTTTTAAAGGGAGTAGCACAACCCTGAAAACTGGATGCAGTCTGCCTTTGGGGCAGGAGGAAGTAAATACTGACCATGGCTGTAGCCACCACAGGAGAGGGACAGCCGCCACCACCTCAGAACTTACTTCAGAGAGACAAGGCCAGTGGGTGGGTCTGAAGAAGGTAAAGGTAATCAGGTAAGAAATGAAGAAACAATGAACATGAAGAAAAAATGGAAATAAAATGGTAGACAGAACAAAAAAGAGAGAGGAAAATAGAGGAATGAAATCCAGTGAGCAGCTTGATAAAGGAAAAACATAGAGCCAAAAGTGGTACTTAGAAAATCAGACATCTCTGATCTCTTACATATCAGCTGAAGGAAAACAAAACTCAACAAGAATTTTTTTTGATGCAGAGAATAGAAACATCCTGTTACTGAAATCTGTGTCAGAGTACAGTGTTATTCCACTCTCCTATATCAGAAAAGAGCTGCTAGTGCTTAATCAGCCAGAGCAGACATCAGACTGTGAGGGAGAAAGGGAAATGCCAGCTCAGCTGCTGGTTTGCAGGATGGTAAAAGTCTTTATTTTCAGTAAAGTGGGGAGCCAAGATAAACTGGATCTTACTATAACTCCATGGCAAAAAGCCAGCCAGACTGCTTTGCTTGGCCTCTTGTAACTTTAGTCTTGCTCTAACTTAGTGCATTGTGTGTTGTGAAGTGAATGCTCTCTGCATGCTCCGCAGACCTGGGGAAGATGAAAAGTCCACTGATGCCTGAGTCCAGAGGGAGAGACAAATTTGGGTTTCAGGGAGCTTCATCCTTCGATATATAGGAGGTGGTAGAGTTTTCCTACCACTATGTAGGCATGTGGGCACCTCCTTTGGAAAAATACTGCAACCTACACTGAAACTGGAAGGCCAGGAGGAAAGCAGAGTCCTGGCATGTTCTGTGCCTGCTGCAGACAGGGATGGTAGCAAGCAAGCCTCAGGTGTCTGCTTTGCATAGCTGCTGAATGTCTTCTCATGTACTGAAACACTGATACATGGAAAATCATGTTGGAATCATTTGACAGCTCTTTTCAGCACTCAGACAGCCAATGTGCTGTAAGGTAAGAACAGAAATCTAACTCTCTAGCAAATTTGCAGAATAGCACAAGCAATTATCGTAAAGCTGTCCTATGCGACAAAGTTTCTGTTTGTCTTATAACCTCAGTTGTGAACATATTAGTAAAGATATGTTTTCGTTTGCCTTGTGGTAGAGATGGCAAAGGGAGATCATTCTTTCTGTGAGTCAGGCTAGTTTATCCACAGATAAAGCTCTTTGAAAAGAAAATATCAAAGTTCTGTCAAATATAACAACTGCTTATAGGAAAAACACTGAAATATAAATGATGTAAAAGCAGGCATTGTGAGATAATAAAAAACCTGATCCGCCTTTTAACATCAAGATCTGTATTTTTATGTTGAATCAGGCTCACACATAGTGTTCCATTTTAGTCAGCAAAATGCCATGGATATATTCGAAATGAAGAGCAAAATTCCTCCCTCACAGAGCAGTAAATTTTCCAAGTGTTTGCAGTTTGTTCTTTTCAGATGGATGAAAAAAGGAGGGAACCCACCTCAAAAATTATTAGAATACTGTCATAGAATCATTCATCTTGGCAAAAGTTTACTGAGCAGATGATGAAGATCCACTTAACTTGGATTCAATCAAAGGTTTTGCTATTTTCATTTCACAGGCCAGATGTAGCTCATCACCAATTGGAGCTGATTTCAGAAGAGGTGTCAGAGTTTGCTGGTCCAAGAGACGATCTGATCCAGGCATCAAAGGGAGCCACAAGAGAAGTGTGTGCTCTCCCCCCTGCTCGCAATTGTCTGCAGTGCTGGCTGCTCACTTCTGACAATGTTGTCTCACCGGCCGGAGCAAGGGCTCCCCTGCTCCCCTCCTTGACTCTTCCCTCCCCATCCCAACTTACTGTCCTGTCAGTGGCCAGCTAAACAGCATGGTCTTGGTGCTTGCACAAAAGTGAGGAGGAATTGCTAATAAATGCAAGCCTGTGTGCTGGGAAAATTAGGAGCCAGCTTCCTGCTGTGTGTTCATTTGATTCACCCTCACCCATACACTGAGCAAGGAGGTTGCTGTCTCCTCACCACTTCTCCTTTGTGGCTCTTAAACTTTTTTCACTGTTTTGTGGGGAACCCATTCCAAGTTATGCCTGCAGCATCTGTTGCCTGGTCTTTCTGACCCATGCAAGAAGCTCTGTTAGTCTAAAAAGACTGAAATTTTTTATTAGTGATGCCCACAGCACTCAAGAGGCAGAAGGTTTAGCAATATCCCAGCAGGATGCAAAAAGTGTATGAAAATTTTTCTTACCCTGTCTTATGTCCTTAAAAAAAAAAAAGACTGTGCCTGAAAGATTATTGATGCCTGTTCTCCCTCATTTCTATCACTGATTCTAATCAGATTTCAGTACATCTCTTGAAAACAAAAGCCCTTGTAAACTTGTGATAAATAGATAATGTCAGTTTTTGCGTTGTTCATGCAGTACACCTTTGCTTTGGCAGGCTATGATTCGGGCTCATACAGAAGGTCCATTTGAGACCCTTGCACGACATTGTGAACTTCAGAACCTAACTGGAATTTCTCTGAGTTTTAAATGTTTCTCCTGATTCTTCAAAAAGGGTGACCTTTCTCTCTCGCACAGGTTTTTTGTGAGTGAGTCATGGGATTTTCCAACACATTTATAAAACTTGGTCAGCATTAGCTACTTAAAGCTTTCTATCTGATAGTGTTTCTTGTATTTCCAGTCTCTGAGTAGATAATCTTAAAATGACTAACCAGCAGAGCAGGAAAACATAAGGATGTTGCCATCAAACAGACTAGTGAAATAGTTGTTTGCATCTTCCAGCACATTTCCAGTACAGATCTATGCTGGGGTCAAAAACTGTAGTCCAGTTACAGACTTTACTAGGTCAAATCTCTTGCAATGTTCTTTTCCAACAAAGACTATTCAAATTCACTGTCTCCAAGTGTGTGAAAGGATAAACTAACTGAAATTTCCACTGTAACAATATATTATAAGATATTAGAATACTAAATATATTTATCAATGTTAGAAAAGATGGGCTGTCAGTTTTGTGTTTCTCCTTTCACATTTCTTCATTTTCTTCCTTACCACCATGCCAATGACAGCAACCAATAAAACATTTTAAAAACTAAAAAAAAAGAACTATTGCCCCAGCAATCACCTTTTGGAACATTTTCATAAATGTGCTTTTCAAGACATGCCCTACTCAATGAAATAGATGCCTGAAATCATGCATACTTCAATGTATTTCCTTTCACATTCCTTCTGGACGTGTATTTATATGCCAACTCATCTTCATAAATTTCATACTGGCCTTATAATAGCACAAATTAATGATGCCACCAGAAAAAAACTCAGCTGCTTTCAAAGGAGCAATAATCATGTCAGAGGTGCAGTTGGCATGAAGATGATTGAGTTGCACCTCTTCTCTGAAATATTTTCAGGGATGAATCACCCCTTACATAACATATAGCAATGGACAAATTTTCCATGTTACTCTGATACTTCATGCCATCACATTTAATTGTGTTTCAGTCAATCACTATCGCATAAATTTGCTTCCTCAATGATTTGTTGTAAGACCTTGGTAGATGTTATTTTCAGTAAGTTGATTCGAGATTTCAGGAGACACGTGTCTGACACTATGCTTCACTGCAGGAACTGCAGGATAGTGACACACTTTTCTAGAGACAAACTCTCCTTCTGACTTTTTGATGTGAGCTAATTGGAACTCCTCTCTCGAACGTTAACTCCTCCATTGTGAACAACTACAAGGGGAAATTATAGACAATAAAAAGTCACTACTATAAATAAAAGGGCCTTGTTACACACTTTGCTTAACAGACTTTTTCATATCCTCATATATCAAAGATTTGCTTTACCCCTTGTGACATTTTTCAGGTTATGCCTTGTATCTCTCTTTAAGAGGAGTTTAGATTAATTATTCATCTAGTATTGCAAGCTAAATATGCTCACCAAAACTCCCATGCTTTTCCTATGCTACCACATTATTTGTATTACTTAGTATTTTGAGAAACCAGTGTTCATTTTAACGCAGTTAATTTTTTACTGAAGTTTTTCATTGTGGACTCTGTTGAAGGACAAAATTAAGCAGAAGTACTTTTAAAACAGTATTTTTATATTAAATTGTTCTTATTCAAGTGGGTTCCAAACTTGGAAAGGCCAGGACTGTTGGCCTTCCTCGGAAAAATATTTTCAGTAGAAAACCATAGATCTGTCATGGCACATCAGAATGCTGTTTCACAAAGTATGAAATATCTATAAACCACTGATAATGTTTGATATCAGCTCAGTGCATGACACCCCAGTATGTCAGGGAGTGGTGAAGTGGTTTTATATCTACACTGACTTTAACCTGACAGAGAGTGATTCATCCTATTTAACTTCAGACACATAACTGAAGTAACTAAATTAGCAATCTGGGTGCCTCACAATCTAGCAATCTAGGTGCCAGATTAATTGTTTTTTGTGTTGGTATACTAACGTTCACATGCCTGATCTGCCTCTCTCTCTCCTTCCACTGGGACTAGTTTACCTCAGTGAGGTACCAAAAGCTACGTGGGATAAATTGAAGTAAATTACAATTGAATGGCATTCTGAAGGAAAAAAAAAACCAAACAACAAAAGCACAAGACCTGCAACTATTAAAGAAAAATTGCTGTTAGCAACAGAAATATCAGATCTTAGCTCCTCTGATGAGGAGGATAGTTGATTAGGCTTTTACTAACATTGATATTTTAAAATCTTCAACAGATACCATGTGCTTTTTACCACAGGAGAGGAATGTGCACACACATTACCTAACATATTCCACACTACTGACACCTCCTTGAAAGCCCAAAGATGTCACCTAGTCCTGGTAAACACTTTATTCTGTGACAGTGATTCTAACATAAAACTTTACCGAATGAGTTCTGCATAGAGTTTGTTCAAGAAAGGTTTTGTCTAAGCAAGAACAAAGCTGAAGAAGGAAAGATCAACCTACATAACATAGCATGCAGTTAAGGAAGATAACATAATTTTGGAAACAGCAGGTCATACGTTGGATCTTCTTCTCAGAGAAAAATTAATCTAAAGCAAAAAAATTCTTTAAAATTCACTTAAAACATAATATTGGGAAATGTATTTAGGATCTGAATTCTGTCACAATGTATTTTCTCTTCCACTGCAAAGTTTCAAACTGCAATGCATTTCCCTTGTCTCCCATTACACAATGCATGCACTCAACATGCAGTTTAGCTGCAGCCTATGTGGTCTAAGCCTCCATGCAGTAAGTCATGCTTTTCATAACTGGAACTGTATGAAAGGCTACCATATATTGAACTTTTCCCTTGATACATTCCCTTTTCCTTCCAGAAATTTTGTCCAGATAGAGTTGAAAGATCTTGAAAATCTGCCTAGAAATTCCAGATGTTTGGCAGCATGACTGGGGTAACAGCTCTGCCTGGGACATACTGGACATTCAGAAAACCTGTGTGTCTGCTGTGGGCATGCCTATCAACACTGAAATATACGTAGGGTAAGGCTGAAGTTCTAGGAACACATCCATCAGTGGCACAGTTTGTGCTCAGGAGACAAGATGGCCAAACGGCATCCCACTTCAGTCTCTGGGGCTTCCTCTTGTACTTCCCACTTAAATACTGCACAAGTGCAATAAACCTTGTTTTACCAGACTTTCCTGGGGCTTGGTTGTTATAGCTTTGTCAAGGTGATGTAGCTTGATTCCCTTCAGTTTGAGAGACTCAGGTTACCCATTGCACGAAACATGTTCAAGGCTGCCGGATTCTCTGTTTGGCCATTTTGCCATGTCCTGTAGAGTTGACACGTCTGAATTGTTCTGGACATAGATACTGGACCTAAATCTACAGGGGCTTCTGCTCTGGTCTGCTCATCTGGGCTTCAGTGGGCTGGTGAGGCACTTCTGGGCACCCTCAAAAGCAGAAAATGCATAAAATTAGGATATTTCTGAATGAAGGGGGAGGTGTCTAGCAAACACAGACCTCTCCAATTTAGAGATTTTGCACAGGAAACTCTAATATCAACTTTACATCTGCACATCTCAGGCCCCTTTAGATCTAGACCTTCCATCAAGGACCTCCTGAGTCTGATAGAGGCAAGAGGAAAGACTCCTGGGAATGACACTGTTAGTGAGAAAAGGTATTTTGTGTTCATATTTTCTACAGGATTCCTTCTGGGTCAATGAACTGTACCTTTGAGCAAAGGGCCTGAAGAATGTTGTGGTTCTACTTTTTGCCTACTGTCTGAACTCATCTCTTATCTGAAATTGTGGCAAACCCATGAAAGTCCAAGTATCTGCTCATGTGTGAGTCAGAGTGAAATCCAGGATGTGGATGACCATTTCAAGGAACTATATACAATTTTTGACTGATTCAGTCAGTAAGTTTTTCAATTTATACAAAACATTTATTCCACCTTCATAAAGATCCAAACATACACCTTTATCTGCCTCTTCCAGTGCCACTTTGCAGAGTAGAACATCAGGCTTAATCTTACATTTTCACAAAAGATCTTAGCAAACTTAAGTTGTCCAATGACATGGGACCATATGTCAAATATTTGATATAAGTCTTTGGATAAGCAGAAAGAATGGGGATGAAAGCTGGCTACAAAAGACCTTTGATAATGACTCATGTTCTGGGAAGTTACAGAAAACAAAAAGCAAGCCAGTAAACAGTTTCTTCACTTTAAAGATGTTTCCAAATTAATAGACAATTGCCTTGGCTAATCAGAGATATATTTCTTTGGTAGCTTGCCCACAAAAACAATCCAAGAACAATTAGTGCAAGTAGCTGGACAATATTTTTCTTAAAACTATTACTTGAGGGAACAATCATGCTTCTACAAATGGCCAACACAACTTTACATTCCCTGTTTAAATAATTCTGTATTCATTTCCCTGTTTTTCCTTCTTTCTGAGTGTCCTCCTGTGGCAACACTCTCCCTGATGATGGCAGACTCATGTATTTCAGCACCTCTTTGAATAAAAATAATCTATCTCTTCTTGTAATAAAAAATTAGAATAGGATTCTGTATTGTCACTATACTGCTTTTGGCTCTGTGGTGATATAGTGGAAGTGAGTAACTTTTTATTTTTATGTCTTAGTGGACGTTCTTGCATGCAGAAAACTTCCTCACTTCTAAATATTATGTATTTACTCACTTCTGGTGCATTTCTTCTTGACAGCGCAATCAATCTTCCATCCAGGTTTGGTTTTAGTGAGAAATGGTACCATTTTAAAAGAAAGGAGGAGGGGGGAAAAAAAAAAAAAAAGGAAAAAAATTACGAAGAGCTGATTTGAGGTTTGGATTCACATGCAATATTCTTTGGTGTAAGGATGAAGAAAGACATAGAGTCTGAGTGACAGCTATGTTATCAGTTGTGGAGCATGGGCTACTCTTGCTAGACTCTCTCAATCCAAATGTTAAAAGTCTTCCTTAGTCTGAACCTCCCACAGGATAGAAATTGAACTTCTGTATGTAAACAAAGTACAGGTCATTTTTTTCATGTGTCCTCTCTACTTGGACTCTCCT
Organism: Caprimulgus europaeus; assembly: GCA_907165065.1. The sequence continues at coordinate 37,719,808 of OU015525.1, forward strand.
TACGTCTTTGCATTTTTATTTTCTTTTGTTCTTTATAGTCTGTCAGTTTAACCAATGTATTTAAAGAAATTTGTAATAGCCTCTTTGCCCACATTTATCAGAATTTCAAGTGTATTCTTTTTTTTCCCTCATTAAAAATAAAAGCTGTAATGCTCTTTGGCATTCCAGCCCCCTCACACGGACAGCAAGACATCAAGTATTTCTATCCCCTATTTGTGGAAGTGTGCACAAACTTGGAAGCTAGCACCTGGGATTTGATACAAGGTGCCCAGCATTTCTATTTTTAACCAAATTTTAAACATTCCACACTGATGTTAAGGTCTTAAAGTAGAAAGGATTTCTTTGGTGACATATCAGCCAGACTTAGTTAAACAAGAGTATATACAAAATTGTTACTGAAGAACTGGGAAGAGTTATTTTCTCTTATCTGTCTGAATAAAATTTGCATTAAATCTATAATGTGAATCTTATTCAAAAGAGTTTATTTCCTTGGAGAAATAAAATTTCTTATGAATATTTCTCATGTAGCAGATAATTTCCCCTCAAAGTTCCAAAATGAAAGTGCTGTTATTAAAGGCTTGCTGAAATAAAAGAGCATTCAGTTGTGGTTTGTTTTAATTGAAGGCTGGAACTCAGATTCGAGTTCCAGCCTTCAATTAACTCTTTTGTGGAATTTTTTTAATTAGTTTTTTGTCACAGAGTTGACTCTGACAGCTAGGAACTGGGCAGTTAACTGCTTTTAATCATATTATTCTCACAACTTGTGTCAGGGTTGCCTAGAGCTCCAGAAAGCTGCTCGGTACTACAGAGATTGAGATTTGAGTAAACAAAAATCAATGTAAAATGTGCACAAAACTGCATCAATGTGGACTTAAACAAAAGGAGATGGGCAAGGGTAAACTCTCACTTACCCTCTACTCCTTAATCTGCCAATAGGAGGGGGAAATGGGTGTAACACAGGCATCTCTAATGGGCAGAAGTGCATATGATTTACAGAAGCAAAGGTGAATGGAGGTGGGGGGACGCCGTAGCAGAGAAGACGAGGAAGCCAGAGCCCAGCTGTCGTGTAACCACGGGCAACTACACGGACTCACAGGGAATTTCACAGGTGCCAGCACAACTGTCTTTGGGGTCTGCCAAGGAGCCAGATGCTGGTGAGGAGTGAATATTTTAGACTGCTTGCCATACTGTTTTCAGAATTCTACCTGATCATCTTCCCATCTCCTTTGGAAAACCCAGTGGTGTGTTAATTACCAACTTCATAAAAGTAAAAAAAGTCCACAGTAAGCTTAGTAAGTTCACAGAACTTTTGCTGAAATGCAAGACAAATCATGCTGGACTAGCTGGGAAAATAAAAAAGTACATTGCTGCAATCGGTACGTTAAAATTCATCAGCAATGCATAGCATTCATGACCTCTGATTAAAAATGAGGTTCCTTCTTTCTGTAACACCTAGGGATGTTCGTTAAGCAAAATGAAGATCGATCTTGCTCTCTGGCATTTCTATTGGTATAGCTATATGGCCTGTGACTTCTTTCCTTACTTCTCATTTCTAGTGAGGCAACACATACCTGCTCTATCTTCTCTTCCTCTGAAAACCCTGTGACCACTGCAGAAATATGGGGGTCCAGTAATAATTCATGGTTAAGTTGTTCCAATGAGAAGGGTAAACTGAAGGTATAGGTTTGCAAGCGGTAGATGCCTGTCTGTTGATTAGATATAACTGTGTTTTTATTTCTGCCTCTTCCAGATTAGAGGATATAAAAGCAGTCACCTGTCAACCCAATCCAGCAATGAAATTCAGCAGCCTATTGTCCCAATCACTGCTTTCAATCACTCTAAACGATCTCCAGAGACAATCATTATTATAGGACATGTTCCTAAGAGTAGATAAATGGAGCTCAACCTGCCAGCCTGCATAGGGAAAGATGGACAGTCTTGGCCAAAAATATGAAAGGGCCTGGAGCTTTATTGACATTTACATCAAAAATAGTTAGCAATGAAAGCAGCTGTTGTGGAGAGCTTTCACCACAACGTGTTTGGAATATGCTGTGAATTGAAATACAGACCTCCTGACAAGCAATTTACCTTCTGTCATTCTCCATGTGCTTGCAGCATTACCGGGTACTTGCTGTGATAGCCCACTTAAAGCTGCACATGTGTACAGTTTGGATGAAAGATTAACTGCAATTTGAGGCAGGAAGTAACGAATTGTGGAGTGTCATTCATAATGGCCGACATTGTCATCTGCAGGGTGACACCACAGCAAGAAGGTGCCTCTGTTGTGACGAGCTTATAGATTCAGATGTCATTCATCCTAATGAAGATCTGCCTACAGTTCTAATAAGCAGAGTGTGAGACAGCTCAGGATTATAAGCATTAATCTGCCTTGTTTGTTGACATTAACATGATGACTAAAATGCCATTATGCAAGAAATTCTTTCGAAAGCTATTAAAAAGGGGCAATCTTAATATGAGTATTACAGCCCAGAACAAAATATGCGCCAGCAGTTAATTTCCATGTTTACTCTTGTCATTTTCTACACTGTATTGATTTTTTTATCTTCTAAATAACCTATGCTGCACAAAAGTTTTTGCTATTTCATGAATATAGTACCATTTACTGTAGCTGAAGTACAAGCTACATGCTGGTTTTCCCTAACACAAAAAGTAAATCCATTAACCCCTAGTGCTGATAGCAGGTTAAGTTAAATAGAAATAAACAATATCATAAATATTTTGATGGTATTTTATAAGAATAACAAAACCAAATCATGCCAAGCACATTTAAAAGGAAGACTTATGGTAATATTTAATTTAAATAATTGACCTAATATATAAGTAGATTGGATTTTCTTCTCAGTCACACAAATAAGCCATTTTCAAGCTCTTGACTATGGGGGTCAATGGAGAACTGCCAATGCTGATTTTTCCAAAGACATCAAGACTCTTATAAGTCATTATCAACTGGAATTGAAATAAATCTGCGTGTAAATCTCTGTTTAAAAAGAGATAGAAGAAGGATATTAAGGATTTTGATCTTTATCCCTGTAGAAGTAGATGACATACATAAAAATGGATTTGTGTGCCTATCTTTGCAACTAAACTTAAATATCATTTGCTATCTGAAAACTGTATTCACTAGCAAATTCAGGACAGTAATCAAGTATACTCAGATATGGGATAAGCTTTTTGCATTCTAGATTCACCTAAGAGACTGAGGGGACAGGTTTTAAAAGACACTGATTCAGATGAGGGTTCTCTTTGCACTTGTAGATGCTTCAGTATCTTTTCCTTTTCTTTTTTTTTTTAACACCTATCTCTTAAAACCAGCTTGAAAATTTTTAATTTATGTAAAACACATTTCACCAGAACATAGATATTTTTGCTGTCTGGATGTAGAACAAATTACACCCAGCAATGAGAGATTTGGGTTGGGTGTAGGTTAGTAAAAGATGTAAAAAGCTTAATCAAAATCTAGTGGCAGCTCTTATCGTTGTAATGTGTCAGTGGAGAACAAGGTGAAAGATTTATCTTGACATGTGTTTGCCCATATATCAATGGATGCAGCTGAAACAATTTAAAAACAAGGAGGACCTTGGAGACATGCTGAGGGACAAGGAGAATACGAACTGTGTCTTCTTAGTCTTTTCTCTCTCTGCGAAACGGACAACACTCAACAGTCATATCTCCCAAAGTCTGGCAAGAAGGAGTGGGAGGTAAATCCATGCTATGAGTGAGACCACAGTAGGCTGCTTCTAATGACAGCCAGGACATGGGAGCCTTATTGAGATTCTGTGAGTTAGTGACTGAAAACGACATGCTACAGTAAAGCTAGGCATGGATTTTTGTTTTTCCTTCTCACAAGGCCTCTTTTTACTACTGAACCACAACACCTTTAGAAATATCCTTTTACTACACTGACCTAAGAACATCTTAAAAGGAAACTAAAATTGCCAAAGGATGGATTTGTTCCATGGGAGATCCAGCTTCCTTCAGGAGGTAAAAGAAGTGTCCATTTAAGGTGAAGGACAAACTGTCAGTTTACGTCATGTTTATATTTTTGGCCTACAGGCCAAGTCTAGCATTGCAGTTAAAAATGACAGAGGCCTTCAGACACTGGGAAGTCACAGGACTCTGAATGCAGTAAATGGGATGAGTTAAATGTCTTGGAATTTAAAAGGGACACTGCTGGATGTAAGGAGCTGCCAGAAGTCAGCAGAGGCATGGCACAACATTTGAAACCCAGTTAAATAAGGGGATACAGCTGATGGGAATAATCCTAAATATCAGATTATGGAAATTTCTCATGAAAGCAGGGATTTGGTCTCCTTTCAAGAGGTCAAGCAGGGTACAGGTTTATTAAATAACAGGACCTGTATCAGAATGTATCAGGAATAGTATGGCCAGCAGGACTAGGGAAGTGATTGTCCCCCTGCGTTTGGCACTGGTGAGGCTGCACTTTGAGTACTGTGTTCAGTTTTCTCACTACAAGAAGAACATTGAGGTGCTGGAGTGTGTCCTAAGGAAGGCAGCAAAGTTGGCAAAGGGTCTAGAGCACAAGTCTTACAAGGAGCAGCTGAGGGAACCAGGGTTAATTAGTCTGGAGAAAAAGAGGCTGAGGGGAGACCTTATCGCTCTCTGCAACTACCTGAAAGGAGCATGTAGCAAGGCGGGTGTCAGTCTCCTCCCAAGTAACAAGAGATAGGACAAGAGGATATGGCCTCAAGTTGTGCCAGGGAGGCTTAGATTAGATATTAGGAAAAATTTCTTCATCAAAAGGTTTCTCAAGCATTGAAACAGGCTGCCCAGGGAAGTGGTTGTGTCACCATCCCTGGAGGTATTTAAAAGACATGTAGATGTGATGCTGAGGGACATGGTTTAGAGGTGGACTTGGTAGTGTCAGGTTTGTGGTTGGACCCGATGATTTTAAAGGTCTTTTCCAACCAAAATGATTCTATGACCTGGAGAAAGTAGCACTTCCTTTCTCCCCAGAGAAAGAAGTAGAAGCTGGCACATGGGTGGCTCAAGTTCTTCCATTTGGTGGTTCCTAAATTCCCCCCAGGCCTCTTGGTGGGTCAGGACTTTTGGTGTGGACTCCAAGTCTCCCTCTGGATGCACAGGCTTTCTCTTAGCATGTAAGAGCACCATTTCAAAGGAGAGGGTTGTACTGAATGGTCCGAGCTGCTGGGCACAAAGCTGCTGGTGACCAGCATCAGGGCAATGAGGAAAGCCTAGGGGGGAGGTGGGGTGGACCCCTGCAGGTCCTTGCCTGCCCCCCATTGTCTATGTCTTCTACAGTCTGAGGCTCTGAAGTACAAGGCTCACAGAGAGGCATCCCACAGTGCTTATTGCCTTCTCCATCAATCCCTGGTGTGACTCCCCTGGCAGCATTGCCAGGAAGTCCCGGCTGGCTGTTTCAGCTAGGTGGGACTTCTGGTTCAGCTAGCACTAACTCCCTGACATATTTCTGACTAGAGATATGCTTAGTCCCTGGGGGAATGTACCTCAGAGAGCAGCTGTTTGCTGCTCATCCTACTCCCTGCACCAGCTGCACATCTCTGGAGCACCAGACACACACAGGAGTTTTCATATTGTCTACTTAATGAGTTGAAACAGCACAGTACTGAACTATTTTCCTGCTCTATTTGAACAAGGCTATTATTAATTTCTTAAGCCTGTATCAGGTGGATTATGACAGCACACAATTACAATTTCAAGTCCTTCTGAAAGTATCTCCCTCTTGCAAAGCATTGTGATCCTTCGTGGTGGTACTTGGTTGTTGTGGGGAAATGTTCTGGAGGTAAGAGTGAAATCCCAGTTTTAAGGGCACTTCTAGACCTTCTTAAAACTGGCTCAATTACGTGGCTGTGAGAGTTATTGCAGCCCATAGAAACCCTGCTTAGGCTGCATATAAACTTATATGTAGGGGTATGCCCACATCAAGGCCCTGGTCCTCTGAGCAGGGGAGGTGCTTGGAAGCACACTGTGTATTTTGCACAGCCTTTGCACAAAGTTACCTTTTCTGGGGGGGGGGGGGGGGGGGGGGGGGGGGGGAAGAAGAGACTGTGGGATGGTGAGGCAGGGAAGATAAAACCTCTGAATCTGACCTAGACAGAGCCAGCTCGCTCCAGGAAACCACTCGGGTGCCTCAGGCTAGGCAGAGACCTGTTGAGCCCAGTCCAGCTCTGGGGGCTTTACCTACATCACTCCACCAAATAGCAGGGCTAGTCCAAACCCAGCAGATTCACAGGATCTTGATTCAGTGGGAACAGTATCTGTAGATTCAAAAGCTACCTCTGTGTTGTTCCATGTTGGAACTTTTTTTTTTTTTTTTGGACTTTATTTGTCACAACTTTGCAATCAAAGAGACTTTTGAAGTTAATATATACTCACCTTTGTTTGGTTGGGGTTTTTGTTTGCAAAGAACAAAATGAAGCATTCCAACAATCCAAAAGCAGATGAGATTTGTGAGGAAATGGTTCTTTGCCTGTGAGAGCTTTTGCTTGCTACATATTTTTATTTTCTGATACAATCTAGCCATTGAGAAATGTCTGCAAGCTCTAACTTTATAAGAACTGAGTCTACACCAACGGGGTTCTCACCAGGCTTTTAATTCTGAACACTGAGAGAAAAAATGTAGCTGATTTATTAGACATTTCTAGAACAATGAGCTCATTATTTGCAGCTAACTACGGATTTTGGTGGCGTAATTGTCCCACAGAGCAGACTGACTGAGAGATGTGAACCAGAGAGTAGTGTCCAGATTATTGATTACTTTCCATATCTAAAATAAGAGAGTGGAACACTTCTATAAGGCAAAGAGAAGTGATAGTTGAAAGTGTAAGGAGAATTTGAAGAAGAAATGAAAAAAAAAAACCAACTAAGTGGGATATTTTTTAAGATAAATGTAGATAAAAAAATAATGTACATGTTATTGAACAGACCCATATTTTCAACTAAGAGTTTCCTCTGTTTTGAATTAATTTAATGAGTAAAAACATTTCCTTTTCTAAGCAAGTTCTGATGCACAATTTTCACAGAGTTTAGCAAAATTTCCATCAGATCTTTAATTAGACCTTGTGCTGGGAAGAAACAGACTGTGACTTTAGGGGTCAAGATGAAGCATCTTAATTTTAAGAAAGAATAATAGTGGGTCATTGAACTGTTGGGTAGATGTTCAGAGTATTTGACTGCCTATGAAGTTTCCATTTGAATCTAGGAGTAAACCAGAAAAATTCCATGAGCCTGGATGGAAAATCATCAAAACTTGTTGCAAGGTTAAGGGAAGTGACCTAGATAAGTTTTCCTGGTGATCAGACTGTTCTGATAGAAATTCCGCAAGGACTTTCAGTCTTTAATTTGATTGTTTCACAACAGAGAAAAGTATTTGCCTTAATAATGGAAGAAAACCAAAACTAAAGGCTTGAAAATTGTTTATTTTCCCACAAGTATTAGGAGAAGCGGCCAAATGAATACACTGGAGAATTATCTTTTTCTTTTTTTCAGACTGCATTAACTTTCAGCCAGAGCTATGTAGGCTTATTTCTAGCTCAGAATCTGGACCTACTTTTGCCTCTTCTAACACTGTCATTAAACAGTAACACTATCTGGCAGTAACAAATAGTACAAAATAAGTCTAAGATTATCCAACAGCACACACAGCTGAGAACACTCAAAACCAGCTGGCAAATGCTTGGAGTTACTCCAGATTCTCGTAGTTGTCTTAAGGCAGATAAAGGTAACAAATGTGTAAGAGGGGCCAAAGATCCCTGGTTTGCTCTTGTCCTATGCTTTAGCCACCAAACTGATTATCTGGTGATCTTTGTTAACAAGCACACACTGTGATTTTCTTTCCTTAAATCCTTTGAATTTTGTTGAATTTCAGCAAGTGATAGAACAAAGTTCAAATATTCTTCCTACATATCTTATCAAAAGCTTGCAAACTGGTTATCTTATTATGGCTTTTCTTCATTCTGCTCACAGGACCACACAAAATTAGTCCTCCAAAACCTGAAGTCTTGGCTCATTGCCATCAGAAAAATCCAGACTCAGAAAACAAGTCCTTAAGCAAAAGACTTGTCTCTTTCATACAGCTCTTGGAGGAGAAGGAAAGACTTCAAACAGACATTAAAACCTGCTTGTCTGCCTAGTGGTAAATTTGTGCTTGATACACAGATACTGATGTGTCTGTGCTTGCCTTTCACTTGAGACTGTTCATTGCTTGTAGCTGAAATTCAAACCAGCGAATGGAAGGAAAGCCTGATTGCCCTGAACACAACAAACACAGGCTCCAGTCCCCTTTCTGCAGGATGCTTGTGCTGCTGGCAACAGTAGGCTACTCCACATGACACTGGTAAATGAAAAATTGTGAATGTTATATTACTATGTATTTATTTCTAGTATTTCTATTTGTCCTTAAAGTGGAGCCATGCTTTTGAGCTCAAGCACGTCTGCTTCTCCCGGACGCATGATGCGAGTGCAGTGGTGGACAATCTCCCAGCCCTACCAAGTTGGTTAGACAGACTTGGGAACTGCAGGCATCACATGCCCTGTGAAATACTGAAGTAATCAGGTATTTTGAGCTCCTGCCATTTAGCCAGACAGTGTATTTTCTCTGTGAGTAGCTATATGTGTAGCTACAGTAGCCAAATTCAGCAGTGAGATGTTAGTAAGCGTAGGTGAAGACTTGCAGCTCTTGATCTCAGCGCTCTAAAGAGCAGAGGCAAAATGTTATCTGGTCAGGTAGATTTTGCTACTCTGAAAAGCTCCTTTGACATGGCTGAAGGACCTTTGTGGAGACCATCTGTGCTCCTTTCTGAAGGCAGCCTGGAAAGAAGCTGCTGATTCCTGGGGAGCAGGTAATACCCCGCTAGAAGTGGTGGAAGGAAAAAGGGAGTGCTTCTTATTTTGACATGGATCCTAGGTATGATCAGGAGTCCTTTCTTAGCACCTCCACAGGCAAAAACTCTGAGAGGAACTGTGTATTGCAAGGCAGAGGAAAAGTTATGCTGTTGCTTAATATTCATAGTATGGCAGCACCCATGAGCCTCAGTCAGCCTCAGGACTCCCTTGTGCTAACCTTCAGTCAAACACTTTTTATCTTTTATCCTATTTACCTGTTAATAGGGGTCCTCTCTGCCTTTTAGCTTCTTACAGCTTCATTTGCTTTTTAAAATTTCTTTCTCAGGGGCTTGTCATTTCTTTCGTCTTGCTTCTAAAAATCAGTAGAGAAAGCAGAAAAAGTATTTCATTCAATGGGCTTCTTAGGTTTTGTTTGGTGACTCAGTTACAAAGAAAACCCCCTGCTAGGGAAAACTTCCTCTGAGGTCTTCCTTTCCTATAATAGGAACAGTCTGAACAGATAGTATTTTTTGTTTCTTTTTAAAGGCATTTTCTGAATAAACAAATTTTTTGGATTTTTTTTTTGCTTGAGTCCCTTATGACTTTGGGAGTACTAGTTGCAAAAGCTACCTTCTAACCTAATTTATAACTATTATTCTTTTTTGCAAACACATCTTCATTCTGACCTTGTAAGTCAGCTATCTGCATAGACAGGTGAGAACTGCTTCATGGCAGACTTCCTCTCCAAGTCTGAATGAGGAACTGGAGGAGACAGAAAAAAATGGAGAAGAGAGGGCTAGTTATAAATTTGGCTGAGACATCCAAGGAGGCATCATGTCCAGGCTTTCATTCCATGGTACAGATGCACAGGCTGAGAAAAAACTTGAGTTCAGTGGAACCACTCAGCTCTGCTGTGCTATAATTTGATTATAGGTATAAACTGACAAGCCTTTAGGAATGAAACTTTTTAAGATAAATGTTATTGAAGAAACAACTGACAGTTTGCCACTGTCATGTCCACTAAACATCCAATAGTCATGGCTGGGGAGCTGCAGATCCCTATTTTTGCCTTGGTGAGATGGAGGTACAACTGCTGTGCCTCCTTCCACACCTGGCCAGGGTCAGAGTTTGCTGCCATTTCATGAGCTGAGCAAACAGGGCAAGCAGCAGGTCTGGATGGCAGAGGCCCAGTGGGGCCCCAAGAAGTAACCAGAGGGCTGTGAAAGCCCTTGAGATGTGCCAAGGCCATCCTGCTTCACCCAGTGGTGGGCTTCCCAGCTGCATTCTCCTCCTCCCCTGCATCTCGTCCTGTCCTCCTGCCCATCTGTGCATAAACTTCACTACCTGTGCCCCCTTCAGTCCAGACCACCAGTGTTTCAGGTCCAGGCTGTCTCTCGCCCACATGGTCAAACAGAGCCTGTTTCCAGGCATAAATGACTAACGACAGCAAAAGGAGGGCAGGCGGGTGGGCAGGATCTGGGTTTGAAAATCTAAAGCAAAGCAAAGCTCTGAGATAAGGGAAGTTGTGGTCATTTGAGCAAACAAACCTGGGGTGAATAAATAAAGTTTTAGGGAGAACAAATAAGTGAATAAATAAACAGTTGGAGTGCCTGTGTGAAGTTTTAAATAGAGTCAGCTGCTCCATAAAAACAGGAAGCCTTTAAAATATGAGGAGAAAGAGGCATTTGTTTTCTGTATGCAGAAAACCAGAGCCTTGCAGAGATGGTGAGAGCAGTGGTTTGAGTCCGAGTACTTTCATTTCCACTCACAGTGCACACAAGTGTAGGAGCAGCTCTAATGAGACTGGAGGAGAGAGGGTTTAAGCTTGTAGGTTGAGTAAGTCCCTATAGACAAAGGGTATAGCTACACATGGGTTAAGATGCAGCAAGAATCAAGCCTCAGAGCTACTTAGATCATTCCCATTTCCCTTCTTGCCACTTGCTTCTTATTTTTTCTTAATTAAACTTTTTTGAATTTAAATACTTTTTAGTAGCAGGACTGGTTATAAACAGCTCTGAGTGACCAGTCTGAAGGAGTATGAAAAAGGAGAGGTATCTGTATTTATTTGCTTTTGCATTTCACTAGTCTGTTTCTAGTACAGGTTCAACATAATAGAAGGAGAGTCTTCGCATGAAAATATTTCAAATATTTTGTTGATGTAGATATATTGATATATCATTTATGACATGAAATTACATATTTCATTGCTTGTTTATTCACAAGAAGAGCAAAAAAGACCTACATTTTCACATGCATTGCACTGAGAGATCCCAAAATATTTCTTTAACAACACTCATAAGTGTTTCCAGTGAAGAAAAGTTTATGAAACATGTTTAAATATTTATGGAATGTTAAAAAATGAGGCACTAATTGTCAAACAACTTAATTAAAATGCTTTCTCGAGTAATTAGGAGCAAATACTTTCCTATCTGTTTTGCATGCCATTTGTCTTGTTCTCTGTTTGATAAAACCTTCCTGTCAGTCAAACTTTGCTGCAGGTAATTTTTTAGCTCTGTAGGGAAAATCTTCAAAAATTACATCTGAATTTAAAATATTTTGATTATCATTTTTGTCTAGCAAATTCTCCTTTTTACTTCATCTTCTATACGTCCCAGTAAAGCAGCATCCTGGGAATTTAGGGCCTGAAGATGAAATTCTGCAGCAAGGCATTACTCAGTTTCCAAAAACACTCTCCTGAGTACAAACTGAATCAATCTAAAATCAACAAACAGTGCAGTTAATTAATGAGTACACCATAAGGGAGCTTTTTTAAACAATGTTGACTGCTGCTGCCTCAGGACCAATAGCACCAGAAGTTATTGCTCATTTCAAAGAAGTGATTCTTAGGGTTCCCCCAAGGCACCTTTTGCTTACATTATCTATTTACTACAACTTTTCCTCTTATTTTCACCCTAGGGGAAGTATACTTATTTGCTAAATTACTTTTTAAGTGATGCTTCTTCATGCCAGTAGCCTGAGGTATATGAGGGAAGATGCTACAGAGTACATAATAGCAGAAACTCAGCTGCTTTACAGCAAAGTGCAAGGCAAACCTTTGAGCTGGACACTGCCCAAACAGTGCTTCCAAGCCAAGCTGAACTGGGAGGGCTGGGGAGAACCCCAGGGACTGACTGCACACCCAGGCAGCTGCGTGACACCGGTGGCCACAGACTCACTTAAGCGTGGGGCTCTCCAGAGGGAGCAGCCCTGCAGATCACTGAAGTATCAGGACAAGATAATTGAGAAAAAAAACCAAACAGATTTTCAGCCACTGGGAACCAGGGGAGCTGAATTGGTCTTAGGAGACTGATGCACATTTGCACCAGGTAAGATCCTGGTTAACAAACTGTCTCCAACAATAACCATAATGAGATTAATATTTCACCTACAGCCTTCCATGTAAAAGCAAAACAAAACAAAACAAATCAAAGCAAAACAAAACACCATCAAAAAACCCAACAAAAACCCGAAAAAAAAGAATATTAAAAATGTGACCACATTTTTCTAAGGTCACAGTGATATACAATGGCAATGCAGTGATTATTTTTCTTGTTTAACTTTTGGAATTTCCCTTCCAGGCCAGTCTGTAGGAGCAGAAAAAATTATCTAAAGTAGGAAGTTGTGTTTCCCAAACATGCTTCAAATGATAAGCCAGGTAGTCCATCAGGTTCTTGCAATATTATGGTTTTTTTACAGCTATGTGATAGAGTTTAAAATTATTATTAAGTAGGGTCAAATTATCACTGGCCTGGGGTAAAGTGGTATTTGAGTGTAAAAAAATTCAGATGTTGGATAAATTGCTGAAATTCCTTTTTAAAGACCCTGGCTGGCAATCATTCTTACCCCAGCCATGCTTTGAGCTCTTTTAATTGTAACTGCACCTGTTATTCACCTAGTTTAAAGTGCCCCATGAAATGAAAGTCTAGAAATATTAAGCTAAACCTGAATGGCAGCATCATATATCAATAAGTGTCTGTACAGCAATGGGGTTAGCAATGATCAGTTGTTATCATTGATTGGATCTTGCTGGAAAATATTTCCAGTCTTTGCATGCTTTTAATAACATTTGCTTATGAAGTGCCACTAGCATAAATATTTCAGTGGGGAATCACTGATATAATGTGACCCCTAATATTAGGAATGACTAATATTCAGGATGATGGGATAGAGAGTAAAAATACCTTTTGTGTTCCTGCTATAGCATATTAGACAGATTTCTATAGGACCAAGGAAAGTGTGATCAGTGACAGGATGGGTGCAAAGGTGAAGAAATCTTTGTGTTTCTGGATGGCTTCCACTGCAAAGGGCCTAGGCAGATTGGAAAATAAAGGATCCTGCAAAATGCAGCCTTTGCTCCCAGAGAAGACACTGAAATCTGCTGCCAGGAGGGCAAATCACTATCTAAACCCAGGAAGTTAAAGTCAGTCATTTAATTCTCTTATGTTTATGTCTGGTTTTGTTAATTTACTGTAAATTTCAATAGACTTTGCCACACAGGCACTGTGACAGGGTTTGACCCGAACAACAACCATCTGCTGGGAGGGAAAGACCTCTTGCCACCAAGGCTCAAGCACATGGCACCTCAGCCTTGAGCAGCCGGCAGCTGAGCATGAGGATGCTGTTTCTTTGGAGCTCCTCCTGGTGCTGACACTATTTATTTATTTATTGGGATCCAGTTTTCCCAAGTGAGTGCTGCTGGGTGCTGCATACCAGAGCAGCTTTGCCCATGGACTGTGACCAGAAGTGGATGTGAGGTGGCCTAAGGGTCTACTCACAGTGGGCCAGTGCTCCAGCAGGTTTGGCTGTGGTGAAAGGTTCACAGAAGTTGCCATTTCCTTAGCATCGTTTTGGGGTCAGTTTTGCTTACTTCACATTGCAACCACCTCATTGATATCAGGGAACAATTTCTAACTGTGTTTTTGATGTTAATAAATTATACCAAATTAAAAACATAAAGCAAAGGCCACAGGTTGCTTAAATATGAAATAAAAATGGAACAAAAGGGTGTAGTGAAGTGGGAAGCTGAAGTACTTCCATTAAAAACAAACAGGAAAACCTCACCATATATCTACTGTTACTAGCAACGGTCCTGATTTCAGACAGCTCTCAGAGCACCTTATGAAGCAGCTTGTACTTGCTGTTTTAAATTTCTCTGTAATAAAAGTCGTTCTTCCTCCAAAACTTCAAATATAAAGTTTGTTATACATAAAGGACATGACTTCAGATTAGGAGTGTTCATACCAAGCCCTTTTATAAACAACATTTTTTGTTCCAGATAATAAAAAAAAAGCAACCATATTTGGCATTGATACACTGCACACTGCCTCAGTAGAAAAAAAACGGATTGTCTCCATGTAGATGGGATCTGGTTCTGCTTATTCCTTAATACATAGTTAAAATCTGCCTTGGAGATGCATATCAGATTGTTGCATGCAAAAGTTGGAGGAGATCTTTTCCTGCTTCTCTTATGTAATATTGTGGTAATCCAAGTCACTGAAATCCTGGGATAGAATTTCTGCTTTGCAAAAAATATTGTCAGTCTCTGCTTTTATTTGTGTCATTACTGTATCAGGAAAAATTACAGTATTGGTTGAGTACCCTGATGACCAAAACCCAGAACTGAACTACCAAATGATGTTTCTTATTTCTACAGATTAAATATTGTAATTTAGAAAAAAAAGATAGATCTTTCCCAGGTATAATTTCATAGAAACAGGTCTAGAAAGTACAAACCTGAAAAGGTAAATCAAGATGATGTGGTGCATAAAAATATATGGGCAGAATTAAATTTGTATCCTGACTAACTTGACAGACAATTGTGAATCAGCAGTTCACCTGGATCAAGCTTGCGTTAGCAGTTGATTCTATCATGGACATAGGTGGTATGAAGGACTGTGCAACACAGTCTCTCACCTGTTCATAGTGAAGTTTAGTAAAAAACATTTTCACTTTTAATAACGTCTGTTCATCTGACGATGTCTATCTTAAGCTGTTAGCTAACTAATGTATTTTAATTATCAATGTAAGTGTATATGAATATTGACACAGTTGGTCCCTAACTAAACCTTAGGAAATTCCTGAAAAAACTGAGCTATCATATGTCCCGCATTTCTTTCACATGTATCATCATTGCCTGGATTGTGGAAGGGGGATTTACAAAACTGAATCATTTGGGGATGATATAGCAGCAGAGTCTGGGACTGCTAACTTTGATGCAGTCTTTTCATTTAATCACTTGGCAAAAAGTGTTTGGGTGGTGCTTTTGCTGCTTAACTATTTTTTTTCCCCCTTGTAGAACATTTGAATGCTTAAGCATTATAGCTGCAAGAGTTTGAAACACTGTTTGCAAGTTAAACTGTTTCAAAGTAGCCCTGAGAGGAAGGAAAACAAATATTCCCTTAACCTTCTTTCTAATTATATCAGTCATTAAAACACAAGGAACAAAGAACAGTGTTTATTAAAATTCCCTTCTGTTGATACCTCCTCTTTATAGTGTGGTTCATACTGGCAGAACTTAAGTGGAAACATCTTAGTGGAAGGGAGGAAGAGAATACTTATGAATTGAGATCGATTAACCAAATATTTTTAAATTTTCAGATACTGCCTACAATCTTTTATACTATCTGTAGGCAGAAGAGTTATTTTAAGAATGCATTTCCATTACAGTTATCTCTGTGATTGTTCAACTTTGCACAAGCCACTTAAACGTTCAATCCTGATAAAATGACAGTGTTTGACAGTTGCTGATGAAGATCCAGAACTGGCACTCTGCTCTTCAGAGAAGCAAACAGGAAAAATAGAAATGTCTGTTTCCCACTGAAAACTTCATTTCCCTTTGCTGGAAGAACTCTTGACTCTGTAATCATGAATTAATTAGGTTAATTTTGAGATTATAAGTACAACTGCCACCTACTTCAAACAACTAAGCCTTTTAGGCTTTTATGGGGTGTTGGAGAGGTGCAGACCCCTGCTTTAGATAATTTACTTTCTTGGTAGGTCTTTTCTTCTTTCCTATGCTGCAAGTTTCAGAGTTGGCTTCACAGCAGACACAACTGTCCTGAGTTTGTGACTGAGGTGACTATTGCTCTGGGTTCAAAATACTCACACAGTGCTTTGGAAAGATTGATTTCAGGCTGTCTGGTGATTGATAGAGACTACCAGAAGAACAGGAACACTCTGCTTTTTAGACAAGATTTGCACCAGAGTGGGTACTTCTCTGTAAATTAAGTGGTTTTTCGTGATGATGCCTAGAACAGGCTGTTAATCTCAATTTCTTTGTTATAGAAGTTAGATCTGCAACTCTTTATTGGATTCAGTTTCACTTTTTCCTTCCTAAATGACAGCTTTGTTATAAATAAGAGTTTTAAAAATCCAGGAACTTCAGCATTTACTGTAGAGGTGATTTCTGTTTGCTTGCACTTTTGCTTTCATAATCCACAGAGATTAAAATTGACTATCATAAAGCTTTAGGAAACAAATACTTTTAAGCAGTATGCACATCCAGAAAAATGGAAGTTTGATATGGTATATACTAGTAGTCTGATATAGACAGCAACAGTTCATTTTCCTTTCTTAGTGTTCATGCCATAAGGCCTCCAACTGGCTTAAAGGATGATCTGGTATAAACAAAATGAAGTACTCAGAGCAATCAGCATGGGACTAGGGGGCTCTAGCTCTCAGAGAGGTGGTGCATTACACATGTCTACTGCACAACACCTGTCTGCCTTTGTATGTTGCTCTTGATGAACATGATGGTGATAGCATATGCTATTGATGTCATCCTCCTAAGTTGGGGAATTCTAGCAAGTAAACCAGGCTTGTATGAAATTCAGGTCACACCTGACAGAAGAAAGACAAAGGAGATGACTTCTGGGAAGCTACATATCCCAGCAGTAAAAGAGAACAAGAACAAGCTCCTTAAGTTGAGTTCTCGAGACCCCATGGCTTAGAAGTGTCAGCTGGTATCTTGAACTCTGTCATGTTTCGTGGCTGTTGAGTATGAAGACCATTCAGAATGAAAAGAGCACAATAAGAGTACCAAGCATAGGGCTGATGATATGAAAACAAACTGTTCAGGGAGCAGGTGGGAAGCAATGGGGGCCAAGCACCTTAACCCCACTTCAAGCATGACTACTGCTCCAGCAGCAGGAGGCAGCTGCAACTGCCATGGATCCCGAGGCGGCTCAGAGCTACTATGGTGACATGTAGATCTCTTATCAGTGGAGTACAGGCTGAAACTGCCCAAGCATTTCTGTTGCATTTTAAAATTCTTCTTCATTCAATAAACAGATTAAAATAATTTTTTCTCTTGTGCCTATGATATCAAAATAGGTAAGAAGTGGGCTGCTACAGCAGCAGAAATTCTGCTGGGCTACCTGCTATACAGGCATACTAGTTTCAGTACCAAGCCTTCCAGAGTTCTTCAGTAAATTTATCTTATCTCATTTAAGAGAATAGTCTTGTTTAATTAATTTTTCTCTTCATCGGTACCAGGTTTTCTTAGCTAAAAGAAAAGCAATATCTGAATCTATATTTCTATTTTTAAAATAAAACTAGCAGATCAGTTAATACCAGTATTATTGCCATTTGTTCTGTATGCCCAGCAGACTTGCTTCTGAAGCTATGCTTTTATTGCATAGCAAGACGTAATTCTTGTTCCTCTTTGAGTAATGTTGTGAGGAAAATCTGCTAATTTGCAGCAGCCTCTTTTACATTCTGCTGTATCTTTTGCCTGTAAAATCTGCCCCTTGTCTTTTTCTGTAAAAGGAAAAGCAGAGGAAAGAATTTGCTTCTGACAGATTTTTATTTTACTGAAGTGCACAATTATTATATATGTGACCACACAGGTGTCTTCCCATCATAATCCATAAGTGCTCCAGGTTTCCAGAAGTCAAAGTCTAACTGAAGCCTTACAGAAGAATCCAAAACTAGGGAAAAAGTGTCATGAAGACAAAATGCTTGAGGTTATCAACATACACAATTTGTCTTCAGAAAGAAGTGCCCACAGCTTGTTGAATCACAAGTAAAGAATTTTTGTTTGAAACAAGTCTTAGATTCTCTTAGTGTGAACACAGCCAGTAGCACTCTCAGCTCTAGCTGGAGCAGAATAAATAGGCTTGCTCCGCACATAGCAATGCAGGCTATGGAGAGGCTTGACCTTTCCAGATGAGGGGCCTAATTCCTTAAAGGTAGTTCTCCACAGAGTTCTGGAAGATACTTCCTTACTGATGCAAATCTGGCAAGTTGTAACTAATACTTTTTTTCCCCTGGGTCTGTCATGCAAATATGGTTTTCAGTGGGGTACTATTTTATGTGAAACTAAATGCATAAGGGTTGAAATCAGTGGTTTAGATTCTGTTCTGTGAGACTATAAATACATTTAAATTAAGGACAATACTTTCTACTTACATTCATACCAGAAAAAACAACTGAGGAGTTTGCTCATTGCTAGATCTTAGGGGAGCAACATGTGGTAAGTCATGTATACTTTGTTTTTATGTCTGAAATATCACAGACTCTATCTGCTTCCTTCTGCTTGGATTCTTACGGTAAAAAAGACTTCAATTTTTAAAAATCAATAGCAAAACTCAAATAATACACTATTACATGTATCTTGTGAAATAAATATGATCTAATTTATAATGTGAATATAGAGGTAAAAGCACCAGTTGCATTCTGTAATTGCTAGCGGTCAATGTTATTGCGTGCAGAAAATTGACTAGTACACCCAATATAAATTATTGATGCACTCATACTGACTTATTCTGATTTTGATGGATAGAAAATGTGACACTATTGTAATATGCATATTGTATTAATAACATAACTAATCAAAGATAATTTTTAACAAATTATGACATAGGCCTTGAATTATTGATGGAGAACAGTTTAGAGATGGTTAGTGCATTAGTTGAATATGTTCATTTCACTGACCATTTGGTCTGGTCCCATCTGCTACAAGTTAGCTTCCTCATCTCTCTAGTACCCATTCAGGTACATTTGGAGCAGCTGGGATATTAGTTCTCTATGGAGAAATAAGATACCACCATGGCTCGCCAATGCTCCCTGCAGTTCCATGCTCCCCAGCAGCCTCTTCAACAATAGGACAAGGCCCTTCTCAGTTCCAGGTCTAATAATTTAATCTCATAAAACAATGTAACTTAGTCCCTTGGAGAGCCTTGCCTTATTAATAAAAAATGCAGGCATACAATTTACATTGTTCCAGTGACATTCCTCATATTGCTTTTTTTCATTCTGTCAAAAGCTTCTGAAAAAACCTTAATAAAGAGAGACTTATTCAAGGAAATAGTGTGGCAGTTGGAGCTAGCTAGCCTAGGATTATAGCACCAAAATGAGGAAAAGGTCGGGGCAGGGGTGGGAGGCACATGAGAGATTGGGGAGTTACTGCATGAAAGGTGATCTGTTTCTTTAATTCTTTAGCAATGCTAAGAGAATATAGATTGTGAAACACAGAAATGCTCACTTTTGATCTATCTTTGCAGTTAGATTCTGCAACAGCAAATAGACCACATTTGCTGAAGGACTTTTCTTAATGATAATTGCATCATTTAGCAATCTGTTGGATAGCAAACCAGAACAATGCACAATGTGGACTAAAACACTAAAACAAGTGGCTTCCCATGACTTTTATTTAAGTTTAGTGGTATAAATTGGCCATTTGTAGCATGCAGTATTTGCAGGCTGTGTCCGTTCCCACAGATGTTTTAAGTTAGAAGTTGTTCTTTGTTGTTAACCATGAACTAGCATCTCAAGAGGAATGTTAAGAAGCAGCAAATGGTTGGAAGCTTAAAGAAAATATTACCTGATAGCAGGCATCTTTTGAAAGAAAATACTCTTCATTGCTAAACTTCACTGGGGGTGGTGGGAAACGATGCTTGTCAGCAGGCAGCTTAGTTAACCTGTCAGAACTCCCCCTTCACCCTGCTGATTTTCTGCTGTATGCTGACTTCAAAAATATTTACATTTTCTGAGAGCAGTTTTTAGACTAGGCAAGTCCTCTTTATACTAGAAGACTTGCCATATTCCCACCTGGTCTTCTAAGCTGGATGAGCTTGCCCACCTAAGCAGCGCTCTGTATCCTTACACTGAGTCTCTGCCTTAGTAAATATATAGCTTGCTCAATGGGCTTCAATAACTAGCAGCAGCAATCAAGGCATGAGTTAGAGGGTGAAGTCAGCCTCTGAATGAACAAAAATATATGTCAAAGAACTCTTTGATTACTGTTGCCAAAAGTCCTTATTTTTTAGTTCCCATAGTCAGAAAGTGTACGATTCACTCGTTCTTCTGTTAGGTAGGCTGCAATTACTGTCTCTACCAAACCAGAATGAAACAGGTCTAAAAAAGCAGAGGAATTTCAGGAAGTATTCATACAGTGAGTGACGGTTTACTTTAATAATACAAACCTGTGAGCCAGTGGTGAAAAAGCATCTGGATTTTCCATGTGGCTCCAGAGAATCAAGGCAGTGTTTCTATCTCCATTCTCAGCTCGCTTGCCTACTCACTCTCTAAAAATGAGCTGGGAAGGACTTCTCCAGAGCTAGGTTTTCTGTCCTAGTCACAGGTGAAAGGTTATTAAGGGCAATTGAGAAGTATCAATTTGTCTTATGTGACTAACATGTAACAGAGGAAGCTGTGATGAAGTTTCCAGCTTTCCAACTCTGGTGGCAAGCGGTGAGGATGTCTGTGGTTCTCCAGCTCAGTCATTTGCCAGGGGAATGCTTGGGAACTCCCAAGAGCTCAAACTGGACTCTTTCCTTTTTACTGATGAAAACACCACATTTGACTTCTCTGCCTTTGCCAGACATGACTAACCCTTGGGACTCATAAAAGCACTTCTGAAGAACTGTTTTCTCCAAAGTATATCACATGTATAAAATGAGATGAGCTTTCTTTTTTTTAAAAAAAAATTTCTTTTTAAATGATACAAGTAGACTGTGTCCCATGAGATAGCAGAACCATCAAATTTTGGCTCAAGGTACTGTTCAAATC
The DNA here is from genome assembly GCA_907165065.1 of Caprimulgus europaeus. Next base: position 37,740,661 of record OU015525.1, read on the forward strand.
TCACAGGTTGAACACGGCTGAGGTATCAGTATGTGATTTTAGGAAACACGGTACAAAGTACAGAAGGGACAAAAAAGCGTTTTCCTACTGCTGCTGGCAAAAGCAGTACTTATTTTGGTATTCTAACTGCTAGAGAGCATATGATCTTCAACTGTTTCTTCCAGAAGAATTAAAAATTGACAAGTGGCATTCTGCCTTCTTCCTGGATATCATGGAAACAGCTGGCTAAACTTCTGCGCTCCCTCACCCTTCTACTAGAGCCTGGAGTTTTGTTTAGTCTTTCATTCGCTTTTTTGCTGTTCTATTTAAACATTGTTTCGATGTTATTAGGCTAGGCAGAGTAAGACATTCTGCAAGGTTTTGAAATGAAGGACAAAAGTCCTATGGTGGATTTGTCAAAATGCACTGGAACAAGGACTGAGCGTTGACACTCCTGGTGTAAATCAAAGGATTTATCCATACTGACAAAAGCTGTTAAATGGCCATGTGTTTTCACAAATACACAGCACTAACACCCTAATTTGTGAAAAGGAGCTGTAAAAGAAGCTGTATTTTTTCTGAACTATGTATTTTATGATTAAATTGTTTATTCCCATGTCACAGAAAACCATGCCTCTTGACTGTCTACCTGCACACTTAAATGCTCATTGTAATGCAGATTAGTCACTGGCCAGGACTAGTTGTATGCTCCTGCTATTTACATTGCCTTCCTCAAACCATCAAAAACAAACAAACAAAATGTTCCTGTTAGTTACTAACTGTGGTATTCACAGTGCAGCTTTCTAATTAGAGCTAGACTGCTATGCAGACCAGTTCTTGCAAAAGAAAGTTAAGGTTCATTTTAAAGAGGCCTTTTTTAGATACTGATATTTCTCTATGCAAGAAAACCCAGTTTTACTTCTTCAGAGTTAATGAATTGAGTGGTACGATCCACACACACTCAGGCTGTCTCTCAGTACGTGGATGCTGCTTTTCTGTTGCTGATTTTCTCTGTATATTATGGTTATGAAAGTGTAAGTGAGAACCTGGTTCCTACTTTACATTCTAGGTGAAAGTTGTGGTGCGGTCTTTCTTTGGAGGTGACTTGGAAAGCTTTGCATAGAGGACAGAAGGCAGAGGTTTAGGTAGTATGATGCAACATCTCGGAGATTGCAGTGTCACAAGCTATTCAGCAACATGAAAAAAATGGTATAGTTTCATCAGTGTCTAACCTATGTACAGCATACAATGCAGAGTTAAAGATATTACAGGGTGGGATTTATTTACCCATACAGACTGTCGAAACTAAAGTACTAGAATCTAATTAGAGACATAGGTTGAAATGCTCTGCACTGTAGGATGGGCAATATGGGCTGTCCGCAGTTCACTGGAGGTCTCAACTGCCCTCCCACTCACACAGCAGTGACAAAACCATCCTGCCCATTAGCATCCATCGCTTAAGGATGGTACATTAAAAAGGGATGACTGAAAATCGTGGTGTGGTTTTATATGCAGATTACTGAGCTTCTATAACATATTTTCTGGGGGGACTTGGGTTTCATTGATTATATCTATGTTATAATGAGTTTTTGCTTAAGCCTTGAGCATATGAACACAAGCCCAGGCCAGGCCAGGGATATTCAGTGAGCTACAATGCTTGTGGAGAGAAAGTCTGATCCCACCTTCCTCCTTACAGAGAAGTCATGTCCCTCCTGCCTGCAACGTGAAGTAGCTTTGTGCACTTGTCCAAGTCACCAGCCTGTAACACACAACACCTTACAGCAATTGTACCTTGCCAAATTCAGGCAGCAAAGTCACGTTGGGGTCATTCCAAGAGCCAATAATGCACGTAGTAAGGACTGAAGGGGTGCAACAGGCATCCCAGCACGACTAGGGGGAGGTAGGAAGGGTGCTGTGCCTTTGCTGGTGCTCCGGCCCGTGCTCTACTGAGCAATGTGGACCCTTCCTCCGGCTCCATCAGGGATGTAACACATCACACTTAGGGTATGATCACTTGGTGCCAGTTGGACAAGTAAGTACAAGCTAGATCTTTAATAGCAGGGAAAAATATCTTGTTTCCTCATTTAAAGTTGATAAATTAATGCTTTCTCTTGCTAAATAGTAAGCAATTATTTCATCTACTACTTCAAAAGCATTTGAAAATATAAAAAGTGCTACCTGCTTTATTTGGTCAATAGTTACAAAATTAAAAGGAAGTGTATTTTGCTCAGTTTACTCATGTAGCAAGGTGATGCTTAGCTATGGAGCATTTATCTGAGGAATGGTTTCTTTTGCACTGCATCATGAAATATATGGGAACGAGATTTTATCTACAGTTACTGCAATCTCAAATTACTAATTTGTTTTAATGAAATTCAACTCCTCCCAAGATTGTCCCAAAACTATATAATGATTTGAAGTGCTAATGCTTGCACTGGGATCTTTACATTAGCAGATAAATCTGGGAAAATAAATGTATTCGTTTGTCTGCCTTGCAGGGATATTCCTGAGGAGGCAGCTGCACGCTGTTTCGTTTCATTGTGTTGTTTTGGTTTTAACCAGCTTGGCTTTCTTTTCAGCCATGCTGCAGCACAGGAAGGCTCAATTTCAGTGGCAAAAATGTTTATTTTTAGCCAAAAAAATAAATGTGTCAGATCTACCATGGAAGTTGTGAGACTGCATAGTACAGCTCTATTTACAGTAGGATGGACTATAAAAGCATACCACCAAGAGTTGGTCTGCACAACTTCACTTCTGAGTTCCATCCCTGAAAACACCCTGTAAGACCAAGGTGGTTTTTATTGTGTTGGTTTTCTGAAAGTGCCAAAAACCCATTTGCGAAGTTTAAGTTTCCAAGAAACAATAAGCACAAGTGACCAATGTCATACTCAATCCCTTCTAAAATTGCTGTCTCGGCTCCTCTGATGGTGAAAATAAAGAGGCATTTCTAGATAGCTGGTTTAGATTTAGGCATCTAACTTTTGGTGGCTCAGATTAAATTAATCTCATCTTCAGTGAAGCTGTGCTGCCAACTGCAGATAAATGAATGCTCTGTCTAAAATCTCCAGTATGAAGTTAAACCAGTGTTTGGAATATACAGGATTCTTTTCAGGGTTTTCTGCTCACCAAAATAACCACTGTACCTATCACCGTGCAAATACCTTGGGAGATAGAGATAGAGATAGAGATATACCTGCCACTTCGCATCTAACTTCCATTACTGCTAGGAGGAGATGCACAATGTATGGAGAGCAGAATATACCCCAGTTTCAAGTACCTGAATTATTTTTTATGATTAGTTGTAATGAGAATTCAGGATTCAATGAAGGTGAGGTAGCTTAATGGTGAGAATTTAGTGCACTTTTACAATCTGATTATCTTAAAATGTCTCAACTTACAGCTTTTTCAAGCAGACATAATGGACCTTATTCAATAAGTTTGCTTAATCAAGAGTTACTTGTGGAGAAATATTACCATTCTTCCAAAAATAAAAGATTATGTTTCTGTGTGTTACTATGAGGCTTTTTCCTTTTCTTCCTATGAAAGGAATTTCTGATAGAGCGCTGAAATGCTTTTATTAATTTCTCTATTTCACTAAAATCAAAGTAGCCTGTAAAAATGGCTCCCTTGTATTTAGGTTTTCATATATACTATATGACAGCAGTAACTTGGAGATGTTTTATCTTCTGCAAATGTTATTTGGCAAAGATAACAATTAACAAACTGTGGATTTGTGGGAACCACGAAAGCCATGGTCTTCGAAGGAAACAGGATCCTGGTGAATGGAAACAGGGTTGAGGCACTGAAGAATGAACCTACTAAACCTGGCTTTGACACTAACTCATCACATTATTTCAAGCAGCTTGTCACACCTCTGCCTCAGGGTCTTCGTCTGTAAAGTGGAAGCAGCAATACTTCCCATATCTCAGGACAAAACATGAGCGTAGCCAGTGTTTTACCTACTCCTTGAACAAGCTGTATGAAAATGCTTAGCTAGTATCAGTGTTACAGTGCTTTGTCCATGTCTTTCCCTACAACAAGGGCACTGCCTCTTCGTTTTGTGAGCAGAAATGAGGTGAAGTTTCTGAGAATGGCCTCGATATGCCTGCTTAAAGTCACAGGCTGTGTCCACTTTCCTTTGCTCTTCTGGGAGTACTGCACCTCGCATAAGGCAGCACAGACTGAGCTGGGAACACTCTGTTTTGTGATTGCAATAATTCAATGTTTTTCCTAGGCCCAGCTTTGTATTCATTATAGGATTAAGCATTCTCTAGTAAAAAAATGCAATCTTAAGAAGACTGCAAGGTCAGCTATCCAGGGGTGGAGTTTTTTTTCATTTTACATATATTGTGCATATATAGATATATATATATATTTATACACATATGAAACACCTAATAAAGAAAATATCCCTCATCCTTTCCATATTTAAACATCAAGACAAATAATAACTCAGCACTTGCCACGTTACCAATATAGGAGTGTATGAGGAACCAGGAAACTGTCTTCCCCATGTGTTGTCTTGTGGTATGCTGTGTCGAGCTGGATACTTATCTATGTCTCTGCTAACTCAAGCTGCCTAAACATTAATTTTCCAGTCTAAGCCAGCTGAACCTGAACACAGCACTACCTCTGGTCTGAAAATCAGTGTTTAGGAAGGTGTAGTATATTGTCCTTTGGAAAAACTTATCTTTCCACTGAGTATATAGGGGCCTAGATGGTCATTTTAGTCTAAAATCAAGGAATAAGTTAAAGCAGCACTGAGGAAAATGAAACCAGCCTTCAGGTTGCTTGAAAATATTAAAAATGTAAAAAGGATGTATGAGCTGTAAATATGCAGCATGGTTTTAAATATATTAACAATTCACTTTCAGTCCCATAAAGAACAAGGTCATTAATGTTATGGAATATCTATGGATGATTTTGAATGCTTGTTTTTTGATAGAACATACAGATATTGCTGGTGAGGACATGAACCATATAGATTTCTGGATGATGGTATATCATGTGAGAAATCCACTATCATTGAACAGACTAGTATCCTATGCAGAAATACTAGAACAAACAAATGACTAACATGTTAGGGATGACAAAAATCTGTCATCTTACTCAGCAACTCACCACAGTTTTTCAGTGCTGCTATTAGTATCAAACAAAAAGTCTATGGAATTTAGGAGACCGGAACACATGAAAAAAATTAAAACTTTGAAAGAATAAAATTATTCAGAAAACATCTGGACAGGGCAAACTTGTAATGAAATATCTCCTCATTTTTTAAGCTGTGATACAGCTACTCTGAAAAAAAAAAAAAAAAGAACAAAAAAGCCCCACATAACTGGAAAAATATGAAAGCATTGTAAGTCTTCTTCTTCTGCATTAACTATATAAAGCATTGAATCCTGTAGTCCATACTCAAACATTCAAAGTGATTGAAATTTTGTCTGGGTAAGTAGGAAAGATCATATCTTGACAGTACTTGCCAAGTGGTACTTTTTACTGATGGATATAGGAGATTGGTTGTGCCATTTCAGTCTGTTGATTCTCAGTCTATGTATCAGAAGAAAAAAATAATCTGGGACTGAAATAATGAAACTATTGAGCTCCAACATAGATCTAAGAAGTTTGGAAAAAGCTAAGAAGCAAGTGTTGTGCTGAGTGCTTTAATATCAGCAAGAAAATGACAAATAGCAATGTGACAGAAGTAGTTTAAAGATCATTCTACGACTCTTAGTGCTTGAACAAGTTTAGGGCTATTTCGGATCGTGATCCAGAGGGTCATTCCTTATTCATATCTAGAGAAGTCACTGGAGCTGTTCTGCCCTCACTGATGATGTCACTGGGAGAAACACATCTGCCTCTTCTTTTAATTTCCTTTACTTGATGATCTGAGTTTCACTTTGTCTCATATACATATATTGAGAACTCACTTTTACTGTTGCAAATGATTGTCATCAAAAATTAGAGTTTGTGGAGCAGGCATTTTGGGTGATATTTGGGGTACTGTTGTGATACTGTTGTTCATTTTGAAGCCTGTCATAGCCTGTGAGCCTCTGTGCATGTTCAGAGAAAGTCACTTTCATATTGTCTCTGTGCCATATACACAGATAGATATATAAATGTTTTTGAAAACTAGAGCTTTTAGTGACTGGTTTGGCTAGCACCATCCTTAACAAGCTTACTTTAGTCTATTACTTCAAATTAATTTTTTAAGACTAGAGCATTAGAGAGCATGTCTGCTGGGGCTACAGTTGGAAAGACAAGGCTGAAGGCTAGACTATGAAACAAACACAGCACATAAGGGAAGAAAACTGCCTAGAGGAAACATACTGCTGTTTGAATAGCAGGCGAGATGTGGGAGGCAACCAGTTGAAATAACTCTTGTCAAAAAAAAAAAAAAAAAGGAAATCAAAACTGGAAAAAAGGTCCAGATCCTCTTTAATAACCCAAACTCAAACTGAGGCTTTGCCAGTTTTAGCTACCCTACACATTTTTTTCTTATCACAATGCTTGAATTTTGAGAAGTACTGGTAAAAAAAATACCTAAATTGCAAATGTTTTAGGGATTGCACCCTGCCCACTGGCAGATATACACTGGGAAGGTGGCGGGCTGAGGGTGCTGTAGTTGCCTCTTTTAGCACTCATCCCTTTGATAAATCTTGTATGGCATGTGGCAGGGAAATGTCATTTTTTGTACAGCTTCGTGCACCCATTGAACTTTACAAGTCAAATTCTGAGTTCCCAGAACATTCTCAGAAGAGGAGAAGCTTTATTTGTAAGAGAGAAAAGAATAACAAAGCAGATGTGACAAATAGGAGATTGTCGTAAACACTCTCAGATTGTACGAGTTGGTTTCTTTTCCTTTTCTTTTCCCTTTCCCTTTTCCCTCTTCTTTCCCTTTTCCTTTTTTTTTCCTTTTTTCCTTTTCCTTTTCCTTTTCCTTTTGATTTCTGGACTTCGAAAGCTCACTTTTTAGTTAATTTCTACAAAGCAAATTATTATTTCTTAGAGAAAAATGAGCTTGTTCTGCAGCTGTAAGATCTGGAGCTTTAAGGAAACACCATCTATTACAATGAGGCTTATACTATCACTGAGAAACAGAAAATTTAAGTTTAAAAATCTGTCTAGAACCTGTAGGTCTGACTATACTGAAACTCTGAGTCCCTTTGAGGAGCTCTCTCATATTGGTCAGGTGTAAGCAGAGCAGGTAGTATGGGGCATTCCTGAACAAGGTCTTTCTAATAGGAATATTCATCTAGGTCAAAGGAGAAGATGATATTGCCTCAGCCTCCGGTTATATTTGATGTCCATTCCAATTCCTTGAGCTTGTTCTGTGGATATTTAATACCAGCCAGCTTCAACAGCCTCACCTGGCTCCTGAGGCACCTAAGAAACCCAAGCCTGAATCCTAATGCAAATTCAAGAACAAATAGGAATTTCCACAATGATGTGATTTGTTCACATACCCCACAGACTACCATGAGCTGTGATTTCCATGCAGCTAAAGTGTTGTCAATACAACTTCAGCTTTCATCTGGGAAAGGGTGCCTGTAATATTTTGCCTTACACTCCAGATCCCTTTTTTTTTCCTTTGCTGGGCATATTGCCTGTAGTTCTCCAGGATTTGGTTAGATCTGAGATCTCCAACTTTCAGATTTATATCTACATCCTCATGCAGTTATATATTTCTATCTGTATCTTCTTTTCTATTTGTAATAAAATTCTCATTAGTTTAGCTAATACACATCATGCATGCAATTCTTACCAGGTCAAAAACACTAATTAAGACTGAACATTAGTTAATTTGCCCCTCTTAACTTACTCTCTTCCAGAGCAAAGAGGGGCAGTTTGAACTTATATAGTAAAAAATGCAAAATCAGACACCATCAAAACGATCAGAAACTGTTAAGATTCCAATTTTAATCTGTCAAATAAATCCTTCTAGAAAACAGAACCTGTGCAGCTGCATCCTGCATCATGTAATCCTTTGTGGGAGAACCAGAGGAACTCCATACCGGCTCACAGTAGATCTGTGCATACGTGCATGTATGTAGACTTATTTTAAATGTATGCCACTCTCTCTCCCAAAGGTAAAATGGAGATTTGAATAGTTTGCTATCAATTGAGTGATCTTCATAATTAATTCCTTCTCTACAAACTGACTATGTTTAAAGCAGGATAGAAATATTTTTTCCTAAAGTGGTTTGAAAAAAAAAAGGTCCTGAAATTGCAGTTATATCAATTTTCTAATTATGTTTAATAACATAATTGCTGCTAAACTTCCTCTTCCCCCCGACCCCCAAAAAAGAAGTACATTTGAGGATACAAAATGTCATTGAAACACTGAGAAAAAATATTTCAAACTGCTCTATTGCTAGCATAGTATGGCTACAGCAAAACACATACTAGTGAGTTGGAATCATATCATCCTGAGCATCTGCACTACTCCTCCTTGGAGAGTGCATACTAATCATCTCTCTTCATGGTCAGTAACCACATAAGGACAACACCAGACGATGCCAGTGGTTTTGGTCCTGTAGCATTTATATGCTTTCCTGCAAAGATAGTCATGCCAGATAATATTCGTCAACCTTGTCTTTGGTCTTCTCTCTTGATTGAGGCAGATGTTTATTTTCCATCTGCACTATATGTCAGTGCAACTGCAGTCTTCATCTGGCAAAGGGTGCCTGTAATATTATGAGGCCATCGCATAAGCTGCTGGAAAGATTACTCTTGTGAATAAAATCAGTTTATGGCTAAAACCATTTATTCTTCATTTTGATAAGCCCTTAACAAATGAAAATTTGCTTCCTTACACTTTTGCCAAGCATAGGACCATGTTTATTTCTAGCTATATGGGTCACGAAGGATTCCCAGCTGTTAGATAGAGTCAGTTGTGCATTGCTGCACTCAACAACATCTGTTTCACAAAAACAGTATCCAGCTTTTAGCGCTCAAATGGAGGTTATACCATATGCCAGCAGACCACTTAGTTTTTACCTTGGGAACCAACTTTACACTAGTCAAGGTAACAGAGGAAGTACTGAGTATTTAAATGCTACCAGGCTTCACTCACATCTTCATGTGCTCTTGTCATTTCCAACTATATATAGTAAAATTAGTTCCAAGCGTATACCGCAAGCTGTTCCTCTGTTTAATTATTAACTGGAAGAAAGTTTGTTTGCAAAACAGTTAAAATGTTTTTTGTCATAGACTCTGATGTTGAAAGTGGTGCCATAAGATGCTTCTGCAAATACAGAACCTTGTTAAAATGTCAAATAATATCAGCTATCAACAAAGGCAGATCAGGTTGAATACCATTTAACTACTGAGCAGGATGTTAAAAAGCCATGCTACCGTGGAACTCTTCAGAGCCTCGCAAACCATTCAAAATGTCTGGTGGTGTTATACTACCAGGATGTTTTAGATTATGATTTATGTTGTTCTACCAACTGTCTTCTTTCCTCTCGTTTGGTTTTAATCACTTAATGGCTCTCTAGAAATACAGTTTTAAAAATATCTAACTTTGACAGCCACAGATAAATTAGATTAAAGGAAATGCCCCTGATAGGTGAACCATTCTCTAAGGAGAATACCAAAGTATTTTATGCTCTTACTGGTAGTAGGAGGACAGTTGTTGCTGGCAACATTGCATGGTATTACATTGCACTTAGTAATGTAGTAAAGCAGATTTGTGTGCCGATTATTCATTTCTATCATAAATAATGTGTTGTAAATCACATTTGTTAATGCCCAGTAAGACATTTTCAATAGCACGTGGATTAAATTTGGTGTGTACTGCAGAATAACTACAAGTTTCACATTATACTTGATTCTACCATACCACTGAAAATGTGGATTATGCCTGTGAAGTGGATGAGTTAGATTCCATTAACAAAGACAAATTTTGCTTTTGTGTAATTCAATTAATTGAATTAGTGGAATTATTCTTCACTGAAACAATGCAAAAAGACAGTCATGCTATAGACCAGTTTGCTCCAAATCCATCCTTAGTTTATAAAACTGAAGAACAAGATGAGTCAAGCTGCACTCGTAATTGCTTATATCTGTTTCCCTGCCTATACACAACCAAGTGAGCAACAGGTTTATATCACTAAATAGATTTCATCCTGCTAACTTCCAGGGGAGCAGTAATAAATTCACTTGGTCCATTGTAACTCTTCTGTGAGCATCACATGTAAACAGTACAAGTTACATCTGGCTTAGGCTGGCTCTACTTACATTCTGAGTTGCACTATGGAGATGCCTCAGGCTCCTCTTGCTCTCTTCTACTGGCATAGGGACAAGATCACCATGCCTCTTTCTGGGCTGTTCATTAATTTCTTTTGGATGAAAATGATGCAGTATTCATATGCTGGTATGGAGTTCACATCCTGATATAGAGCAAGGTATAGCCAGAAAAGCATCCACCTCCAATAAGAGATGCTCTCAGTTCCATATTACAGGCATTGCTAGGGCCTTACAAAGCCATGCTTTTGGGAAGTGTGTCAATAAATCTAACAAAAGACAAAACAAGATTCTAAGTATGTCAAGTCACAAATTATATTAAGAATTCAAGAGGTTTGTCCCCAAAAGGGACACTGACAAGAAATAATATTCCAGGGCAGATCAGAACATCAGAGGCAGCAAATTTTGAACAAGATGATGTGACCTTATGGTTTAGTTTATGTAACCTTTTGCAGAAAAGACATGTTGAAGTTTCAGATAAATAGGGATGGAAGAGAAATAAGATTGCCTAGTTTTTAAATTCAGGATAGATACTTGATAGATACTATGGCTTCTTTATTGTTTTTTGGGATTTTTTTATTTTGCTCACTGTAGTCAGGTATGTAACTGATCTACTCCTGCAACATTTACTCAAATAATGGGTGGAAATTTGAGTTTTCAAACAGGTTTTCTGTTTTCAAACCTTTAAGAAATCATACAGCTAAAGTTGTCCTTTTTGTCCTACTCAAAGGACAATATGGAATACTTCATGCATTGCAAAACCCAACAAATCCTTGGAATTATCACTTCTGTCTACTTATGATGGGAAAAAACCCTCCTTCCTTATATTTTGATTTATTTTTTCCTATCTTCATCAAAATTAAGTTCTTTGGGACACTGATGACTTTCTCTAAGTGTGTATCATGCCTGTGTTTGGCTAATTCTGTATTACAAATAGTAACAGTTCAGTTTGTTCTTCCCTCAACGGCTAAAATCACTGAAGTTTTGGGTTTCCCATTTTTGTCACCAGCAACAATCTGAATTGCTACATCATCCACAAAATAAAAAAGAGATTTTATTTAAAAATAAAGTAACTTTTGCAAAAATGAAAGGTACACTATCACTTTATAGCTTTCATCTTAGAACACACTTTATTTTCCAGGTAACGTGGGAAGACTCTGTTTTTCAGTCTTCAGAAATGTGTAAGTTGCTAGAAAATCTTCCCTTCTATTCATTACTGTTTGGCTCCCAGTTCAATTTTGAAGTGTTGGCCCATGCTCCACTTGCAAAACATGCGGATTCATAAGAATGAAAATAATATTGAGATGGCTAGGGCGTCAGGAAGAATCACTGTTCCAAATCAAACAGCAGCAAAAGATGCTCCCTCCTCAATCCATGACCTTATCACAGAATTTTTTGCAATATTTATGACCAAGCATGCTAAACTTATAGCAGAAACTCTGTATATACAGTATTCAGAGGTGGTGCTGCTCCCATTGATTTGATAGGAAAGCTGTTAAGTAGATTAGACTCACTCTAGACTTTGAGACTTTGCTCTTTCCTCCTAGTAAATCATTGCCAGTAACAAAGGACCTCTTGGTTCCCCTTTTCAGCCCCTTCATTTCGAACACGCATCTTGCTGCATGTGAGAAGAACTGCATGGGTACTCTGAAAGCTCATCTTTGGTCAAAGCAGTTATGCTGCTGTTGCTGCAAAGCCATGATATCTCACAGCTACCAGCTAAAAAGAGACACTCTTCATTTGTCAGCAGCAGACAAATTGTCAGTATTGAATCTGTGAATCTCAGTGAACATCTAGTACCAAACTGTCATTTTCAGAGTCCAGGGTACTTCTGCATGGAGTCCCACAGCCTCAGCAGGTTAGCAGGAGGGTTAGCAGGCAGGTATCCTTTCTAGTGCACAGGGGTCAGACAAATTCTTGTTCAACCTTTTGATGGTTCCACTGCCATACTCTCCACTCTTTATGCATTTTATCTACCCAACCAATGATGACTGGCACCATCTGCTTCTAATTCCCCATTAACTGTTTGTCATCGAATCTTTTTATAAGGATTTTGTACTTCTGTTTCATGGTCCTTTCCTCTCTCCCCCATTTAAAATTCTCCACTGGCTTTATTTAAGCTCTCCCTAAGCCTACAAGTTTGGTGAGCTTTTCTGAACAAAATATATTAAAAAACAAGCTGGTTTTCCAGGTGGGTTTTCCCAAGCTCTCACAGCTCTCATTAGAGTAAAGTTTTTACAGTTACATCTGTGCAAACAGTGAAAACAAATACAGCATAATGGCACGGAGCTAAAGGAAGTTAAGTGCACCTCTTCACCTGCCAAGGCCCAGATGTGGGAAATAACATGGCACAAAGACCCCAGATATTGGGACACAGCAAAGTTATTGCTACAGAAGGCTTCGGTACTACGTTAGTTTAATTTCTTGAAGCATAATGTTTTCTGCAATTATTGTTTCCCCATTCAAGCAGTTTTACTGCACTAAACATGAGGTAAGATTTATAATGTCACTACAACCAGAAATGAGCAAAACATTTGTCTGCAATTAAAAATGCCCATCATTAAGAGAGATCATAAAGAGTGATGTTTGTGTCTATTACCAGAGACAGGTAAAACATGCAACTTACAGCAGGACTTACTGCCTTACAGAATTTTGATGTGTATTAAGAGACTAAAAGCAAAGTCTGCTTGCTGAAATTTCTGAATTTCCTAACCTCCCTTGAACCCCACAAATGAGGCTAGTAACACTCACATTTAATGTCTTAAATAATCCTTAATAAATCCTCTTATTTATTCTTACCAAATAATTCTATTTGGCACATAAAGGCAGTGTTGTTTCTTAGAGTTCTTTCTTAAACAAAGAAATCCCCTGTTAGCACTAGACACTTGTATCTATCAAACAGGCACAAACTGACATTAACTAGTGATGGTGAAAGCCTGGAAAGCTTCTGAGACATTGTCCACCTCACAACTGTTCATACTGGATCAGGCCACAGTTCTGTTGTACCCAGTATGTGATTTTCAATAGTAAACAGGACAGACAGTGCTCAAGCACACGCAGCGCAACCCTCCCTCAAATACACTCCCATTTGTGCAGTTCTACCGACTTTATGAGCTGGACATGCCAGCTACATCCTTCTATCTAAACAACACTTTTTGTACACCTATGTATGCATTCTATGATATCCTTTGGATATGAGCTCTGCGAGTTAATTACTGTGTGAAAAAATAATGCTTTTTGTTTTGCTGTTTGATAAGGTAATTGGGTTCCTCTTAATTTTTGTATTAGAAAAACAATCGTTAGTTGTTCACAGTTCTCCATCTCCGTTTTGTTTGTGACTTTACAGAGTTACCTTTAATCTTTCTTTTTCCAAATGGACAGGAGTTGAGTCTGTTTAATCCCTGTTCATGAAGGAAGCCTTTCTCTGTTCTTCTGATCACCGTTTTCACACTCCTCTGCTATATCCTTCCTGGCACAGAGGGGACCAGAATCACATGAAGTACTAATGGGACACACCAGGGATCCACAAAGGCATAATGATCTTTCTGCTTTGTTTTGATTCCTTTCCCAATAATTTCTAACAATCTATTTGGGGTTTTGTGTTGCCTCTGAGTTTTGAGCTGACATTTTCATACCCACAGTGAGTCAAGATCTCTTTGCTGAGTGGTAACAGCTAATTTAGAGTGCATCACCATATAGATATAGTTTACAATTGTTTTTCCTATGTGCATGATTTGGCACTTATTAATATTGAATTTGCTGTATTATTCTTAGTCATTCACTACTGTGAGATCCTTTTGTAACTCTTTGTACACATTTACTACCATTAATGGTTTTGAATCATCTGCACCTTAGCCACCTCTCTTTCCAGATTACTTATAATTTGGACAGCAGATGTTTCAGCTCACATCCCTTGCAAGACCCTTCATTAAGACACCTGATTGCTTCTTTCTACAACTTGTTTCCTCTACAAAACATGAACCTGTGTGTCCTCCTCTAGAGCAGCTATCAACACAGAGAATTCATCCAGCAATTCTGCTATGGTTTTATGCACCTTGACTGCTCTTTTCACACTTGAGCCCTCAAAAGTTGTTTCACACAATTTCTTCTCTGCTATGAAAAACATTTCTATTACTGTTTTTATGCTTTTATCAAATTCTTTATCAATATATTCTTTTGCTTTCTTTATTTGTGTTTACACTTACAGTGCTAGAATCAATGCTTTCATTTTTTTCCCCCTTTTCCCCTTCTTTGTGCAACTTGACCAGAAGAGTGTATCCTGCAACCTGAAGAAGATCTTTTGTTCCTAATTGCTTTTCTGATTCTGTTGAGTCTTCTCCTCTGATTCTTTTTCAGTCTTTTAGGACAACCTATGTCTTGGTGCACACAGGTTTGTTTCCCAGTTAACAATTATAATTGTATATAAAATAACTCAGAAATGCAGGGAATCTGTAGAGCAATAGGAAAGTAATTGTCTTTTAAAATTACAAAATTACAGCTGTAAGTAATACAAGGCAGAGTAAGAAGGTACTGTAATACACAACTTTTAAATGCTACCAATATCTGGAATAATTAGGATGAATGGAAAAGGGAAAATGAAAATATAAAATTGCTTTGCATTTATCTTCTGACAACACAGACAGTCCACATCCGCAAAATCAGGATTGGTAATGAGGTCAGGTTCCCTTGGATTTCTGCAGGGAGAACTTTATTTGTTTGAGTTGGTTTTTTTTATTTCAAATATTTACTATATTTCAAGTATTATCAAGGGGAAACAATCTGTTGGTCTAGAAAGAGTGAAATTTCATGCTTAATAGAAGTTATGTAAAAGCCCAGATTCTTCCTTCTTTTGTTAGCTTACAGTAGTTGGAAGAATTGGACAAGAAATGTGTTTAGATTTAAAGTGTAAGGATTTGCTTTCTGTCCTGTTACATCAGTCTTGGGATCTTTTTAAGAAGAGGTATTTATCAAGCTCTAATGTAGTTTTCAATCATGGCTGTCAGTGGAGGACAGAAAAAAATGATGAAATATGAACAGAAGTGTGGAAAAAACAGAGAAAAGACCTTCATAGATACCAATGTGTCCATGTTACTTGACTCTTCAACTTGCCCCAAGAGATGACTTACTACAGTATTTTTCTGTTTGTTCCTAATCTCACCTGTGAAGCTTTTGTTCTTTCCATGTCACTAAAGTTTCATATAGGGTCAAATAGTGTTCTTATTTATCAGCAAGAGATTATTTGCCACACAGACTTGACTAATAAAGACCATATTCCATAAATAACCAACTGGGACAAGTATTCAGAAAACAGGATACCACTAAATGTACATCAAAATAAGGCAATATATTAGTGGGTAATATGCAACCAGGCAAGTGTTCTCTTCTTGTATATAGTACAGAAGTTATCCATCTGTGCTTGAAAAAGCAGATTTTTTTTTGGAGCTGAGAAGTTTTGTATGCCTAAAAGCTTGTTGCTGTCTCAACGACTTCAGCTGTTCTGATGACAGATATTACCTCTGCCTGAAAACCACGACTTGTGCATGTCCTTAAACCACTGTGGGTAGTGATTAGGACTAACTCTATCACTTGTTTTGATGTCAACTTCGGAGGCTGTTGATCCTCTCGCTACAGAAAAGCTCAAGACTAACGATAGTTTATTTGCCTACACCTTCTCCGTATAGTTTGAGACTGAGTCTTCCTTTCAGTCCTGATATTGCACACAGGAATAACTGTCACCAGCTAAATGGACCTGTAAAGACCCCATTTGGCTGGTGAAAACTTTCTGTTTGGGTTTTGTTGCCTAGTGTTTTCCTGACTCCAGTTTCCCTGAATATTAATGTATAAAAAAATCAGTTCTTGTTCTGACTTTCCCAGCATAGTTATAAGGGATGTGCAATCTGAAGAATTTGGACATCTGCACTGACTGATGGCTATATCTGAGATTGTCTCCCTAAGCTCCTTCAGTGGTCAACAGAGAGAAGGAGAATGTATCTGTCTAATCTGGTTTAGATACCTGCTTTATGATGGGATGCATCATACATTGAAAGAGTATCTCTCTGCTGCTAACACAGGGGTCAAGGTGAGTAACACGTACATAGAGTCTCCTCTGTAGATATCTTTATGTGATTGAATGAATCCCACTCAGAGTGTGCTGTCACTTTTTCTGAGTCGTAAAATTTCATTAACAAAAACAGTTGAAGGAGAACATACAGTACTTGAAAATCTGTTCTTTTACCTCTAGCTCACTGATTTGAATGCAGACTGAGAGTGCTCACGGTCTAACAGCTGTTCAGTGACCTATGTGACATGCTTTGAGTTTTCAGATTTTGTTTTTGCAAAGTCCTAAAAATAACCTTCTTTTTGCCATCCACCTGCTCCGTTACCACTGCCTGCACGCTTGGGGTGTTTGCTCAGGCATGTTAAACGTGCTTTTTTGTACCTCCTTGAAAACAAGCTCTCTAGGTAGTTATTATGCCAAATGCAAGATTAAGGGGAGGAATACAGATTTACCTGATCTTGACAGCAAACTATTGTCTGGACTTGGTGTCACCCAGCAAAGTACCAGCCAGGATATTGGGATACAGAGACTTCATAAATACAAATTTGCACTTCAGTCCTTTACTCTCTTGATATATTTTTTCAATGCCAACTAAGACCTTTGTCCTAATTTTGAAAATAATTCATGGTTTAACCCCCAGTTGCATCAAATCTGCATCTATGAATCCTGCTGACAGCTAAGCTCTTCGGAGACTACATTGACCACAAAGCTAAGAGCAAAGCTGGGGACACAGTATTCTCTGTTCAGGGCATCTGGCTAAGGAATAACATTCTAGAGGAAAACAGCTTTAGGAAATGTTGCAAAAGCTGTGAGAAAGCCTTTCAGCCCCAGAAATTACAATTCACCATTTGAACACCTTTCTCTCTCTCCATCTCAAATTCTTATCTGAGAAAGCCATACCCCAACAGAGTGTTGGCCTTAAATGTTCTGGATCCCTCCATGCACTTAGCTATTGCAAATGCCTTCATATAGTGCCAGGACTCCTGGCAGCAATATAAAACCCTGAGATGTACAGAAGAAATATTGTTGTGCTTCCCAGGACTGTAGCCATTGAATGAGCAGGTGGTGAAATTGCACCAGGACCTGTAGGTTGAAGCAGCCCGCACTGCAGAGGTGAGCAAAGATGGAACCAAGCACCAGAAAAGTTGGTCAGCTATTTTCTTTCCGTATGCCAAGGAATATGCCAGCCCCTGGTGCTTCAGGTTATTTGGGGAAGACAGTAGTCTCATTGCCTGCTGAAGAGGGTTACATTATCCCCTGTGCAATTTCCAGGGGATGACAGTATGTGCCTGGCAGGACTAGAAGCCAGTAAAGGGATTAAAAATGCAACTTTCCTTAAAACATTCATGTAAAATCTGTATCGACCTAGTTGAATGCCTAAATTACTTTGACTTTTGGAGTTATAATTCTATAACTATACATTTTCCATATACAACACTATTTCAAAGAGATATTACCTGAAAAGGCTGTCCATCCAGAGCCCACCACACAGAATCATTAATATTTTAATAGCATCTGTTGGTATAGCTGGGAAACAAAGCTTAGAGAGTTACTCAATCCAGTGCTACTGGACAAGTTAGAAAATGCTTGTAGTAATGTTTTGAAATACTTTGATCATGCAGGTGTTCATAAGGTAATGACGGTGTCATTACATCCTGGGTACATGTTCATACCACCCTCACAGGCACCTCGGGCGTCTCACGAGGGTTTGAGAGCTGTTTTCTGTAGGCAGTAAGACTTCATAGGTAGTCAGAATTACATCAGTTTTGTTGTCCTGAGAGTGCAAATGATTACTAAGGAGAAGAAAAAAAGTCCCTAAAAAACCCTCCATTATTGGTGTTGTCCCATTCACCAGAGGTTTCCAGCCCTTTCATTAGTGCAGAGACACAGAAGCAGTGGATGTGAAGTCTAGAATAGATGTGGCGGTAGATCCCACAGAGAAAGGTAGGAAGAAGGAGGTGGATGGTAAAAGAAGCTCCAGAAATCTATGTAATAAAAATGTTTCCAAGCACATCCTTAAAATAATAACTATGCTGTTCATCAGGCATTCCAGCCAATAGCTCATGCTCTGTCCCATTGCATCATATACTTGCATCCCACTGGTAATGACTTGTTCTTTGAATTGCAATTAACCTATTTAAGATCAATTAAGAAACAGATCTTGAATAGGCCTGCAGTATTACAGCTCAGTACTCACAGAAGATGACAATGATGTTTTAATTAAATATGGGAGCAAAAGGTCTCAAAGTGAAGCTTACAGCTAACTAAGCAGCAGTCATTTGGTTACTGAACAGGCAAGGAGTTTTATGGTCTCCTTCCACATGGTTCAGCCTCCATAGCTCTCAAGTTTGCTTAAGGCTAAATAGCTTTCCTAATCTATTATTGCACAGAAAAAGTCCCTCCCGCCCCCATTTTCCAGATCACAGTTTGGTATGTTTTAACAGACTACAATAATCCCTTAGTTTTTCAGGGCAAGAGTATTGCTGATAAAGTGATTTCATTTAGGCAAATTAACTCTGTTAGTTACATGAAAGATTGAACACTGTTATCTTATGCCAGTATGTGCAAAGTCTCATAAGTGCAAAATACACATCAAGGGCCAATTTCACATGAAAAACTCCTGATAGTATAAGAGCTGGTTAATATTTCTGAATTATTAAGTCTGACACCATAATCATGCTTTTTTTGTTGTTTAGGTTGTTGATACCAGATGTTTAATGCACAGTAAAATGTGATAGTGTAATAGGAAGCATTTTAAGGAAGTGCAATTTTGGAAAATGAAGAAACTACTTGGGGTAATTTAAAGCATAAAAACAGATGCTGGAATTTGGAGCTGCTTTGGTTTCAAATAAAGTGGAAGCCTTCCCTTAGAAACCTATGGATATTCACCATCATTTGCTTTTCTCTCCTGGATGCAGACCTGTCCAGCATTGTTGTGGCCAGCCGTGGCTGGGAAGTCCAGTCAAAGTGTCGAGCCTCACTATTATGTGGAGTTCAACGCTGTGCCTTGGATATTGTCACTGCAAATGTGGAGGAGGGCTCACCCCCACTGTGTTAGAGCTGATTGTTCTTCCTCTATTGGTTATTTAGCACATTATGACCACAGGACTGAATTAAAAGCCTGACTGCAACTCTCCTTGGTGTAGCACTGGATTTTAAAAAAAGTCTTGCAGGTATTGCAGGGACACCAGATTTAAACTGGGATGTGTTCCCAGGCTGGTTATAAAAGTCAGTTGAATTTAGACCACATGATGCTTTTGCTAACTATTATAAATTGAGTTTATTAAAAAATAGTGCACAACAGGATAAAACAGTATCCATTATTATGTATTTATTTAAAATACATATTTGAAAAGATATATATGTGTAGTCAGTAAGTTGCACATTAAAGACTAGCTTCATATGGAAGCAATGGACAATAATGAGCACCGATCAGTATTTTGGGACTGCTGAGTCTAATAACATAATCACGCTTCCCTTCTCCTTGCTGCTTTTTTTGGCACCACATGTTTAAAACACAGTAAAATGGAACCTTAATGTTCTCTGTAATTAATGGGTGAAAGCACAGAAGTATATACAGGCGGGTTGTGTTTCTATTAAGATGTTGTCATATAATTTATGAGAGAAAACAGATGTTCCTTTAAACAATTTTCACTTGGTGTGCCTGGAATTCCCCTTGAGAAATGAGAAGTTGTGGGAATTTTCCATGACAAAAAGGAGTGAATTGCATGCTTAAAATATAATTTTTATCATACAGAAATTCTACAGAGCTGGAGACAGGAAACTTTGTCACAGCAAGAGACATTCCAGTTTGATTATTCATCATGTCGCAAGAAGTCCAGATCTTAGGCAAGGATGTCACAGAGCTCAACTGATGGAGAGAGTTTATCTACAGGAGAAGATTAGGTCTCTCCTGATCTCCGACTATTTAACATGTTGATTCAGGAGTGGTTTTTTGTTTTTTTCTGAAAGTCACTGCTTCTTGTTGCCTCAAGTAAGCTCTGCCAGATCCACTCTGACACCCATCTGAACACAACTGGTATTGCGACTGTTTTATTGTAACTGATTTTCAGAGAACAGCTGTTGAGAGCTTTCTAATGACTGGGGCTTTTTAAGGTCACACAAGTACCCAAAAGAAAGCACCCAGATAGGCTTTAGTTTAAAAGGGATTTGGCTTGTTAATTTATGGCACAGTGAATTATGTCTTCAAAGCACCTTGCAAGTCTTTTTTTTTAGCACAATATCCTTCACAAGTGAAGAAACTATTTTCCACCCACAAAAGAGTGTGGCAGAAATAGAAGAACATAGTGAGAAGCTACACAGGTAGAAGCCAGGCTCAAATCAGCACTCAGGGCTCAAACAATCCGTCCTATTCTTGAAGCTTTGCTATTTATCCCACATCAGCTGAAGGGCAATAACCATCTGTGAATACATGCTTAGTCCACAGTGAATGAAAGGTTAAGTAGGCTATTTCATTCCATGGTGAAAGAGGTGTAGTGGCAGCAGCATTCCTCTTGTCACTGCTCTTCAAATCCCATGCTTAGGCATTTCAACTATGATTTGAAAAATTCATAAACAGTTCATCAATGTATTTGCTATAATTTTCTAAACTGGGAGAAAACTTCCATTAACTTGTCTTCTGATCACCGGTTTCTCCAAGATTCCAGCAGACGTGACCAAAAGCTGCAACCTTGTGGTCTAGATTGACAAACAGGACAGCAGGGAGATACCGAGCATTACTTGCTCAGTACTGTTTTCCACAGCAAAACAAAGATTCAAGATCAGATCCTGGGTTTAAGATTGTCCCATTATCTCATTTCAAATTAAAATAAGCTTCCCCAATCTTTCATTGCACAATCTGCTAATATTTTTTGAAAACAGATGTGTGGCAGACAGCTGTTTTGTTTGACAACCAACTGAGAAAACCAGGCTCCTGCACGTAGTAAATAAACAGACAAAATGTTAGATTTAAAATCACTTCTTTCAGAAATACCAGCCTGAAAATACTGGCTGGAGTATGGCTACCCATGTCTCCTCTCCTCAGCAATTCACGTTCCTCTTCTGGAAAACAGAGCAACTTCTCTGTTGCTGGCACATACAAATGAAAAGCAGAAGCCACCCACTCTCTGGACTGTACATTGCTAGTTTAGTTTATACCAATACATTCTTTTTTTAAAAAATTATCAAATCTGGGGAGCTTTGATGCAAAATTTCACTAATGGGTTACTTCTAAACATGGATTACAGCAGGAAATACAAACAATAGCATCCTCATTTGAACCAAGAACATCCACCCCTCAAAATCCTACTGATTTACCACAAGATTTCAAGTTCTTCCTGCTTCCCGTTGCTTAGCTCAGTCTTGTCAGGGCTTCTGAGAATTTTAGTGTATACATTTGGGAAATTGTCTTTTTCACCTTCTCTGGGGGAAAAAAAAATAAAGTCTATTTCCATATAGTTTTGTGGATTTGACATTTACTTCCCTCATCTTTAGTAATCCTGGATTGGTAGAATGTCTGAAACATCATTCCACTATGCCTCCATATGGCCAAGATTAAAAATGAATACAACTACAACACATCTGTCAAAAGTAACTTATTTAATGAGGAATCAGAACTCCAGGAGAAAAAAAAAATCTTTGTTCTTTTTTCATAATACATAGTTATTTCTCCTGGCAGACTCGTCAACTGGGTATTGTTCTCATTAAGTCATATGACTCCCAAAGTGTCGACTAATTATTTGAGATGCCCAAAACAGAAAGAAATATTTTCTGAGATTTGTATATATACCTAAGTGTATATTTATTTGTGTAACATAGTAACTTTTTAATACCATAAAAATTCCCACTTCAAAGTCCAAGATTGCTGGAAATAATTCATACAGGGCTACTGTATTAAAGAAAATTCTTGAAAAGCATGGAATTTTTTAAGTGTGTTTCCCTCTTCTTTAAGAATAATAAAAAAGACCCTATATCTGGCAGTAAGCTCCATTCAAATCAAAGGATTGTGTTAGAAACACCCCTCAGGAGGAAGGAATACTAAAAATACTTACCCTGAAACTGAAGTCATGATGATTCCTTTGCTTGGAGAAGCATGTCAGTGCAACAGAAGTGTTCTCTGCAGCTTCCCTAACCCCAGCTGTACTTTTCAAGGATACGGATGACTCTGATGATAAGCCGGGCTGGCTCTACGGAGCACTTTGTTCATTCCCCAAAAGATCTGCTGCTTGAGGACTTGGTGTCAAGATAACTTACCTTGCTTTGCTTGCTATGCCCTGGGAGACTGAAAGAACTCCCGCTCCCCAGAGATTTCATAAGAGAAGTGTTTTTTTTAAAGTCTGTTTAAAGTCAGGTGGTTTTCTCTGTTTCCCTGCAAGAGGACTGTTCCTGACAGTATTTATTTATTTCCAGAAGGTTTAGGTCAATATACCTACTGTATTGATTATACTAACAGATTCTGATCTCAGTTAGGCTGAACTAAAGTAAATGAAATCACTCCAGATTTAAACAAGTGCAGTGAAGCTCAGAATATAGCCCATAGTTTTGTTGTATGTGAGCTCATCTGCTCATATGTGCTCAGAGAGATACATCTGGGTGAACTTGAGGGTTCTTCAGTGTTGTCATCATAATTTGTGCATTGCACACATGCTCTACTCTTTGGTTGCTTTATTGTTGCTGTGCTGTTCATATAGACACAGTCACAAACCACTGTGGAGAAAAACCTTCACCGAAATCAGGAGATGGATTCAGCTTCCACAGCTCCCTTTGATTTTGAAGGCTTTTAAAAATTAGTGTACCTGAGAATCAGTAACAGAGAATAGTAACAAGACTATTTAGAAATGGATAGCTAAAACACTAATCAGTCACAACAAATTATCTTTAACAGAACCTAAATTTAACGATGAATCTCTCTCCCTCAGAAAAACAAACAAAGAAACAAAGATGCTTGTATGTTAAATATACAACTGAGGTGAGAGGATAAATTATTTGTGTTAAACTTTATGGCAGGAGGAGGAAGCCAAGCAATTGGAGCAGTGGTTAAACCAGGTAAGAAAAAAGATTGTCTTTAGGAGCAGATTTTTAATATATTGTTACAGAACAAATGATAAGATGAGACAACAAAACAGAGGCATTAAAAAAGACACTTATTTCCTGTTAACGTAGGAGCAAGGGGTGAAGAAGAATAATCAACAGAAATGGAGAGGGAAAAAAATGAGTGGGGAATTTTTGTAAGAAAGCAACACTACTGCTGGCAATCAGGCAGAGTGAGATTCAGCTCCATATTAAGACACTTTAAACTTAGGATTTTTTTGGAAGCTGTTCACATCTGCTTTAGGTGTCCAGCTCCCCTTGGTGCTCTCTGAAGAGCTATGCCACATGGAGCCCAGAGCTAATCGTGGTAATGCCTGTTCATTTGAGGGTAACTGTTCCCATCAACCATAATGGGAGTTTAACTACCTACCTTATCTGCACACACCTACGTATTCATATTTACACATTAAAAAACATCTAAGTGTCCTAACCTTAGAATATAACAGGCTATGTTGAAATGGCAGGTAATGATGTGATAGGAGGCAAGCCAAGAGTCTGGCAGTGGAACCAGGCAAACATGACATGAACCAGAGGAATGTGGTGGATGAAGGCAGCTATAACCTCAAAACTGACTGAAAGTGTGTATAACCATGCCTCCTTTTATTCCTCCCCATCCTTACAGTGAATAAATTGGGAGGAAAATCAGATGAGGTAGACTACACTAGGGAAACTGAAAGTGATATTGAAATGTTCATTTAGTGTGGTCTCAATTTACAGATACAGACATACTCCAGATCATATATATATGGACAAGTTAACCCTTAGAAGTATCTATGCTGCTAGATGTTAGGAAAAAACCCACAAAATCTTATGTTATTAATGTGGAACAAAAAAAAAAAAAAAAAAAAGGTGTCTTTCAAATCTTGGTGCTATTACTACTTGTTATTTCTCATTTGCAGCAGTATCTGTGACAAAAAGAGAATGGTACACATTCAGGGGTTGATGATAAACAGAGAGACTAATCCTTGAGGTTCTTCATTAGTGAAGAATACATCATATTTCCAGATAGCACTTTTGCTGAACATGCTAGGCCATCTGCTCATGAGGCTTTTTGTTTCATTTCAGACACGACTGGCTTCAGCCCATCTCTAGTAGTCAATAAAAAGAAAGTTTCTAAAAAATGAATTACAGTCCCAAAACACAAATCACCTTTTGCAAATGTTGTGATAAAGTTTCTGAGCAATGCAAAGTGGGCTACCATATGTGCAAACCTCTGTGGGCTGGTGAGGAGGGAGACATTCCCATTGTAGCTCTCTGAGGCCATGTATATTTTTATTTTAATATACCAACATTAAAATCTATATTCATTCTCCTTTTTAATTAGTCACAGCTGAAAAAAAGCTTTTGTTTAGTTTAAATATCTAGGTTTAACAATCACTTTTCTTTTTCAAAGCAGAATGTTAATGTCAGTAATCCTAAGAATGCATCCACAAGACCAAATGTGTCATGTTGGTTGGAAGGAATTTATGGACATTTTCTAGTGCAGCCTCTCACTTGAAACAGAACTATCATCAGCTTGAGATAGGTCAGGTTGCTTTCAATAAGACAGTATGATGTAGAGAGCCAGCAAAGGCTGTAAGAACCATTTAAGTATCAGATAAACATGATCAACAAAAGTCAGGTAGAACCTAAGGGGATGCAGGTTCTGTCTGCCCATTGGCATTAAAGTCTTAAGTTTTCTGAATGCAGCACTTTATTAATAAACCCACGTCCACAAGCATTTCCAACTTGCAAGCCATATCAAAAAGGATCATCAGAGGCAATCAACTATCTGCATTTGATCTAGTGTTAGTTTCTACTTTTCAAAATGCTATTCATCAAAAGAGAGACTAACGGAGACCGTAGATGTGTTGGCGATGAGCACCCTGCTTGTCACAGGAAGGACAGCAAGGAACCTCTGGGTCTGTTGCTGCCAAGTATTATCAGTAACTTGTTCTAAAAGGCAAGTTTCCTGCATGCTTTGGCAGGCTAAGCACTCACTGTTTTATAAGTTTGCACCAAAAATTTGACATAGGTGATTTAAACTTCCCATATAGTAATCTGTACATAGTTAAAAATGGCATTTGTGGTTCATCAGTGGCCTCCTGACACTGGAAGATCAGGTGTTTTGTTGACATTTTAAGATCTGGATGGTCTTTGAATTTGAAATTTTCTCTCCGTGCAATAATCTCCTGACTGCTAAGTTCCAGCACTGAGAGCCTTTCAGCAAGGGAGGGGTACAGCGGAGGCTGGGCTTTAGAAAGACACTTGACTTGTTTTGTTTTGGGTAGTCTGGAATCTAGTGCCACATTTTGTTGAGCCTCCATTATCTTTTAGTCAAAATAGGTGCTATCTGGGCTAGGCAGCTGTTTATGGAGGTATAAAGTCAAATAAATTCATAGACTGCTCAGTCTAAGTTGAAGAATTGAGGCTTTTGACTCTTTGGATCAAGCTGAATGACCTAAAGATTAAAGTACCTTCTCAGGGCTGACACAGTTATTTCTGTGCCACACTGTTTGATAACATATGTGACAAATCTTGCATTGCTATTGCCCGTGTTGTTGTCATTTTGTGACTATATATAAGACTTCAGCCTTGAGGGCCTCTGATTTACAACCTTTCAAAAGCACGATGCTGGTCAAATAGACCAGACCCAAAGACTGAAGCCTGGAGCAACTCTCTGCCAAGATGTTGGAGCCAGAATATGGGTGCACTTTGGACTCACATGCTTAAAGCTAAATATAAGTACAAAAGCTTTCAAGATGAACACTGAGGGATAAGTGTTTAGAGGGATCAGACATTTCTAAAAATAATCATCAGGTATTATACATGAACAAGATCTATAAATGTGTATTGAGGTAGATAGTAATAGGGTAATAATAATAACAGCTAAGTCCATAGTTACAATACTAAATATTACAGTAAAATTAGGTTTATGGGAAGGACTGCACCTTTTCACTGTTCCAAGCAGAAGCGAAGCTTCCCTTGGAACTAGAAGGAGATTTATCCTTTGCAAAAATCATTCTCTAACCAACTTCTACAAGGACCTTGTAGCTTACACTACTGCCTTTCATCCAAGCTACTGTTTAGAAAAGAAGAGTAGGCCATTTGTGATGGTCAGTATGATGATACCTGCTTTTCAGAGCTCTGGGTCATATCCACAGTTGATGTAACCTGGCATAGTGGTATTGGAGGCACAAGAGACACACTCATTGGTATCAGATCATGAATGACCTGATTGTTGCCTTACTCCATTTGCTGTCATTTAGAGAAGGAATATTAACCAGGAAAGGGAAAAGTTATTTTCCAAACACTTTACGTACAATTCCTTATTTGTATATTTGCAATAAATAACATTAACCATTAAACAGTGCGTGAGTGAGAGGTACCAGAGTTATTCACATTTTCTGGGTATACTTTAGCAGTCTCTTTTCTCCAGATTGTGCTAGAAGACAAGCAGCTCACATGGAACTCAACATGTTGCATTGCCAATAAATCACAATGCAAAATGCTTTGTTTTACTGCCAGTTAAAATTCTTCTAAAAATAAAAGTGAATTGCAACATTTGAATTTTATTTAGTAGTTTGTTACTAATATAATTCCCTGAGGTTTTGCTTAGAAAAGCACTCTGTGGGTAGATGGATACCATTGTAGTGGATAAAATATTTCCCTAATATTTGACTTTCTGTAAACTTTTAAGAACAAAATTTTAAGATTCAGAAAAGAAAAAAAATACTTAACAGTTCCTGCACATTTTACTAATTTCAAAGTTGTTCAGACAGAAACCTGTAAACGTGTCAATTTTATTTTAATATGTGATAGAATAATATGCCATTTTCCAGCAGATGAATAATTACACTATTATACTTTTCTGCTTCATGAACATTTCCCCTGACTTTGGTAGGAGTTTAACTGTGAAAGACTTATAGGCTCAAGTGCTTGGTGTTGTTTTCAGAGCTGAAATAGTATATGTTAGAATTGCAAAATATCCAGCAGATGCTCCTCACTGTGTCATTGAACATCTTAAGTAGTCTCTCAGTTTGAGTTCAACAAGACTGTTCAGGCTTTTAAAGCTAAGCATGTGCTTAAGTGATACACTAGACGAAGACCAACTTTTTTCTAAAATACATATAATGAAAAATATAACTTAAAGTTTTATGGAATTAAATGATAGATAGGGATATTTAAGCCAGTAAAAGGATATAAACAGATTCTTTAAGCAAACTAATTTTTATTCTCTAAAGTCCAAGCACTGGGTTAGAAATCTAAATGCAAATAGAAGTCAATTTTAATTTTGAAAGAAGATCGAGAAGCATAAAATTTCTCAGGAATTTGGTACCACTAATGAAGTATTTCTTTCACTTTTTTACATGTTTATTGTAATTTACCTAGGAAAAAAATGCATAGAATTCTAGGGATAACTCCAATACAGTATTATAGAAATTTAATTAGGTGTAACAGAAATGAACACAGAATTCAGCATAAAATGATCATGCTATGGTTATGTTTTCAACCAGCCTATGCCATGTAATATAAAATCGTGTCTGAGATGATAGAGAACTCTATAAGGTATCACAAAAAGCAATAGGAAAGACACGTTTTTCAATTAAATGGTACCTTTTCCAAACTAAGGAAGGAAATATGATAGTTTATATGCTGAATATATACAAGATGGAAATTTACAGAGGCCTGTTAAATATATATATCACCATTTAGTGCTTGCGAATATAATATAAGAGCATAATGGATGTTGGGATGACACATCTTTGAAGCTGTTGCAACTGGTTATTGACCTTCACAAGTTCTCCTACAAAGGTATGAGCAGTGATGCTTCTATTTGGAGTGAGGGGAACAAAACAAAGCCATAGCTGAAAAGACAGCTTATCCAGAAACTGAAACTGGGGAAACTGAGCAAGAGGGTACTGTTAAGTGGAAACGCCTGGACATTTCTAGAAACAGAAGCCACTTGTGATGTGCAAAAGAGATACAGTTGGAAACATCAAGCAGAATGCAAAAGCAGGAAGCGGTGGACCTGGCAGAAAAAAAAGTAATGGCTAGAGGAAGGCTTAGAAATGCAAACAAAGGAAACATGCAATTTTAGTCCAAGCTGGAAATAAGGCCTTTGCTCTAAGTAGAGAAATGGTGTTGCATCAAGGAAAGGACTGACTCTACTCATCATCAATTTTTCCTCCTGGAAGAAAACAAAAACACAAGATGATGAATGTTGTTCAAGGTAAACCATTATTTTCCTTTTTTAGATACTTTCATTCTGGTTTAAGGGTTTCTTGATGTGTTCTCATGTGCTTACATTTGCAGTAGCCATTTGTTTGATTGGTGTTTCTAAACCCCATCTTGGCCTACTTTTGCATGCTCATATGTGATATCACCAGGAAACTCTGCTGCTTTGGTTAAGCCACTGACATCTGCATCTGATAATACATTATTTTAGCTCTTCCAGCATTTGCAGAGTATAACTCAAACTATGAAGCAAACATTTGAATTTGAATTAAAATGTGGACAAGTCCACAAATTCAACTATGTTCCCTGCCACAGGCACAACACTACACTCTTTGCAGGTTTTAACCAAGCCTTGACTATTGGGCCAGAAACTTGCTTATAGAGAATATTTTTGTAAACCAGAACACTTTTCAAAGACAAGGCTTTCTAAGTGCAGCCATTTTTAACTGATTTTTAGAAAGTCTGTGCTACCAGAGCAGATGATGCACAGCAATAATCAGTGAGAATAACTTTCAAGTGTTCCTTCCATCATTTCAACAATATAATCAGTTGAAACTCCACCACTTAATTTCAGTTTTAGCATGAGTGTCCATGCACAAATGAACCACTGAAAGGGTGTTTCTGAGTGGCTCTAGAGATCCAAGATGGTATAAATGTCTCCATCTACTGCTGCCTTCCCTTCATCAGCGACTTACTGTGATGACTCCTAGCCTGCATTACATGCTGATGTGTGGAGCTTTTTTAAGAGCTTGTGTAGTCAGGAGGTAGGTGACCAAAATGTTGTGCTGCTTTTACCGTCTCACTTACAAACGTGTATATGCTAAGGAACAAATCCTAATTGTTTTGTCTTTTGGAGCCAACTTAGTATTTCTGCTTATGAATTACAACATGTTTTCTCCTATTTTGAAAGCTCAGTGCTTGAATTCATAGGGCTGCATCTACTTTTCTATTCCTCCATCTTAGCAGCATCAGTTCTGCCTGTGGAGATAACATCCAGGAAAGTATCACCTCCCTTCTCATACACTGACCACCTTTGGAGGCCAACCTGAGTACATGTGTAGAGGGAAACACCAGTGCCTTCTAATATCCTAATAAAGTGTACGTGGCCTCAGTTTCAACTTAGCCTATGACAAACCTGGAAGGCAACCGTGAGCATACGCTGGCTGCATACACTGGCTGCCATTTCCCCTTTTAAAGGATCTGTGCTTTTTCCATACTGTACTTTAGGGAGACATAAAGTAACTTGTGAGGTCTGATTTTAGACCTGTCTAAGCTTGGTCTCTATCCACCCACAGAAGATTTAATGGAGCACAAGTATCTCTTTAGGATGGAGTCCAAAGTACAGACTCTACCCTACCCTCCGCCCAATTCCTTTAATCAAAACACCTCTCATAGGTGTGCCCGGTGCACAGCAAGGCACATATTTAGCAACCCAAATAGCTTCATGGCCAGCTTCAGGCTTTGAGAGATTTGCAGCCCAAGATTAATCAGATGACTGATATAATGATGGGCTATTAGTGTCTGCCTCAGCCTTGCCATGGCGTCTCTGGGGCAAGAACACACATGCCCCCATGAATGAGCTGAGTGTCGCTCATTAAATGGCAAAGGACTAATTCAGATTTGGTTTACTTTAATACAGGCAATTGAAAACTGATGAATCAGGAGCTGATTCATGGACAAATCAAATGCCTTCACCTCAAGAGTGGGAGCATCAGTCTGAGAGGTGGAAAAGAACAGCTCCAGATTTTAATCTGCTGGTGCACTGCTGTCAAAACCCTACACTTTGAGATTCAAAACACTTCTGTACTGGCTCCAAATCAAGAGATTCTCAGGGAGAAGAAGCAGTAAAGGTAATAAACCCAGAAACTAATGGAAAAGAAAGAAGCAGTATACAAGTCATCTTGAAGTACATCTGATTTCTTTTTTTTAAAAGCAAATTATAAAAAGGGCTAAGCAATCTCGAGTACCTTTGACTTAACTGATTGCATATTAACTCTAAACAACTGTCTGCTAAACCAATTTTGGACTCTCCATACACTGTTTGAATTTACTGTGCTATGATGTTTGCTTTTTGTTTTTCACAGTTAGGCTTAATTCAAATTATTAAGTACAATAAAATATAAACCCAAATCTTTTAAACAATATCTTAATCATGACATGATTGATCAGCAAGACTGCTAATACAAAGTAATATAATATCAGATGAACAAGCAATGCAATAAGTTAATGAAACTTAAAGAACACAAATGTATCACATTTAAAAGCATGGTTTAACAGATCTGTAGCACTAATATGTTGATAAAGTATGGTCCAAAAGTGGCTAATCAGAAAGTAAAACTAATTGTGCAAGAGTATATTTAGCACCTTGGGAATCACTATCGGCTCTAGACTAAGACATCAGGGTTTAGAAATCCTATGACTGAGTCATATTATTCAAGCCGCATTTCAGGTCTCCATGAGCTTTTCCTTCTTGAAGCCTCATTTGTTAACTGCATTTCTTTTCAGTGTGAATGTGAACACACAAGCATGTAATCAGAACTTGTGTGTATCTCCACTTTTAGACATTAAATGTGATTTTAGTTGATAACTACCTTGTGGTTTATTGCTAATTAACTTCTATGCATGCAGTAACTCTTAGCATTGCTCTTTAAAAAATTTCTTTTGCACCCCGATCTGTTCAACACTGCTCCACCTTGTCTGCTCTTGCCAAGACAGCTCACAAGTTGTTGAGTGTATTACTGATTTTATTGCAATTTAGGTCTAGTCTCCTAAATTTCTTCTATTCCATTATTATTTCTTCTATTCCATATTTCTATTAAATTTTCTTCTATTTTTTAAATGTATCTGCCATATGTATTTGCCCTGTTTTGCAATGGTTAGCATTCCTGACATGAATGCTTAATTTTAGGACGATACCCCAGCTAGTGATTTTCTTTTGTTTGTGATTATGTATTTCCTGCATTTCCCTATGTTGGGATTCAGAAATGTCTGTGAGTGGATTCCCAGTTGTATTGAAGCTAGTAGTATTTTCATACTTGATAACAAACTTATCTGTATTTTATTGTATCCTTTCCACTGCTTCTACCATCCAATGATTTGGCTCATATAATATTCTTACCTCACAGTCCACCAGTAATACACTTGCTAGAAGTTTTAGGATTTTTTATCAGCAATCTTCATTCATTCTTTTCAGTTGGGTAACAGTGTACTCTTTCTATTGAACTGTTTCTGTTTGCAGATCAGGATTTTTCACCCTATTGCTGATTAATCCTTATAATAGACAGGACTGTGAGAGCTGAATATTTTACATTTCCTTCCTCTCCTCTCCTCTCCTCTCCTCTCCTCTCCTCTCCTCTCCTCTCCTCTCCTCTCCTCTCCTCTCCTCTCCTCTCCTCTCCTCTCCTCTCCTCTCCTCTCCTCTCCTCTCCTCTCCTCTCCTCTCCTCTCCTCTCCTCTCCTCTCCTCTCCTCTCCTCTCCTCTCCTCCTCTTCCTCACCTCTCTTCCAATTTGTGCTATACCTATGTTTAGTACTCCAGAGAAATGAAAACTGTCCAGATGTTGTTTATATAAGTACACCTGCCAGTTAATGAGTTAATACTTGATATTTGTTATTATAGTAGTACAAACACTCTTTAGTTGTCCCAAATATTTGATGCTAACAAAGACTGTACTATTCTCAAGGCAAATAAAATTATAGCAATGAAAAGTAAAAAGCATGAATGAAGATAAATAATAATGTAGTTCTTATTCTTTTTCATCACAATTTTACTAAAATCTGTCCACATAATCCTGTGCAGGGAATACAGGTTTCTTCAAAATTTTGTGATGTTATTCAGGTCATACAGCTGAGTACCTTACTATATTGTCAGACCAGACCCAAGCTCTCAAGTTGAGCCTGCAGAAAATGAAGGACTATCAGATAATTAGCCTATAAGCGCTATCATGGCATACAGCTTACCACAGAAAGGGATGGAATATAGCTCTCAAGGACAGTCTTTAGTTAATTTAGCCAGGACAGTCACTGCTCTTGCAGTCCCCTCCTTACCTCACCACGTTGCCAGCTACTGCGTGAAAGAAGCAGAAGCCCTACAGCCTCTTTGCCTGCATAATCTAGATTTATCTGTAAAGCTCATTTCTAAGTTACTTCCTTATAGATATGTATATATAGGTTTTTTTTTCATTAAGAAGTCAGAGTTAAAACGTGAAAATTCTCCCACACGGCATCATACTAGCTTTTCTCTAAACACCACTAAGGCTGAAAATCCTGTAGCACAGCTCCTTTTCATTTAACTCCCAGAACACGACATGTCATTTTCCCATAGACCATGCCCTAGACTGCCACCTCATTTCCTTGCACAAGCTAATGACTGTATGGCTTCAGGATGAGCTGAATCAATGGCTTATCTGGTGGCATGCTATTCCTTCTTCTCCTCTGGTGAGTTTCTGTCAAATGGGGAAGTAATCAGTTCTTACTGTGACTACATAATTGTTAGATAAAACAAAAAGGAAATGACAGGATTGTAAGACTTGTGGCACATACGGCAATAAGACAAAATGTGACCATGTCTTTTGAGGCTCTTTGCAGTTGTACCATCTTAGAGAACATGAAAATGCAGCCAGGAAGATGTAGCCTCTTCTGTTGGTCCTTCTTCTCTTGATCCTCTTGCCCATCTTATTTATGCTTTCCCAGGGTCATTTTTTATCCCTTCCTTTTTTCCTACTGAGCCTGCAAACTGTAGGAACCATCTCAGTAGTTTTGTCCTCAGTCCTCTTGGCTTCTCCTCTCCTATGCTGTCATTCCCATGCATTACCAGTTCTACCACTCTTCCTGGATTTCACCTTTGAATCATATTGCAGTTCTGTATCTTAATCTCTACACTGAGACAGTGTCAGTTCTCTCACACTCCTGTTCCTCAAAATCTTTACTATTCTTACTCTCCTCTTTGCCTCTCCTTTCCTTCGGTTCCCAGATCTCACCTTGCACATTCATCCTCAGTTTCCACTCATCTGTTCCTAATTCTTTTTCCCTCCCTGGCTCCCATTCATAATCTCTTTGCCTATTCAGTTCCCTCTCTGTACCACTACTCACCAACCCCTGCCCCTGTAGACTTCTCAGCATTTTTTTTTCCCTGATATAATAGGAGTCCATGTGTTGGTGCATGTAACAGGTATGTGTTTGGCTTGTCAACCCATACGAAAGGGGGAAGTGAGACTATGACATTAGAAGTGCAGGGGCAGATGACTGGGACGTCTCATCCCTGTCAACATGGGTCTTGTTTGGAGCTGGGGCTGAATGGCTATAATTGACACAGGAGGTCACTGCAGAGAGGCTGCAGCGCTGAATTACAAAAGCACTGAATGCAGACTGTTCTGTTCTTTAAGGAGAGAACATAAAGTGAGAATCAAATATACTAGTCTTAAGTCTAGTGAGTGAGAATGCGAGGTCTGTAGCCTTTTCGTCCTACACTTAAATCACTGCACTTCCCTTTGCCTGTATTCCAGCAGGAAGAGAGACATGGAGCAGAGAACAAAAAGGCTTTTAGTTTCATTGCCCTGAATTTGGCCTCATCTCTATTAGCTCAGAGCTTCACTTTCAGAGAAAACAGCTGCTGAGCTGAGAGCTGGAAACAGACCCAGTTCCAGTGGCATCTTCATGGAATTAAGCTCTAAAGGTCTAGCAGGTCACTAGAGTATACAAAACCTCTCTTCCTGTGGGGCATATAACCTAAATAAATTTGGACAGATTATCTTTGACATAGAAGTTAATTTGTTGACCCCCTTTCAAAGTCTGATGCCACTGCCATTTCTCAAAATCACTAAAACTGTTAGCAAGGATATTTTTCCTTAGCATTGTTGATAAAAATACATAGACTGTTTTGGTTGAAATACTTCACGCGCATTTAAACTGAAGGCAAGAATGGACTTGCAGTATTGCAATTGCAACGGTTACAACAGAGCAAAGCCGTAAGCTGTTGAAAATGGCCTGAGTAGAAGTGGGCAACTGGAAAATAGTTTACATAGTTTCAGTGACGGAGAATCTGCTCTTGTCTAAGCCTGGGAGTTTAAATCCTTGTGCACATGAAAGCTACCCAGAAGAATAGGCATTTGTCCATGTGCTGCATACAGCAAAATCACACTGTGATGTGTAACATACAGTACAGATTGCAGTATATACTGTTCGAAGTTTATTTTGAGTCTTCTGCATTTTCATAAGACAAAAAAATATGATCTATATCATTTTACAACATTGGCAGTATGAAACATACACACAGTATGCATTTTGAACTGTAGCATATGTACAGAATGTTCACAATTTAAACAGGAGAAATGTAACTGAGCATTTATCTATCTATCTAGGCTTACTACCACTGTATTAGGAACCTCTCTGACATCTTTGGTGTTTTTCGACGGAAAAGCCCTCCAAGCTCATCTTATGAATTCTCCATCTCTGCCCCCATCCTGCAAGTGCCTTCACCTCTCTCCAGCCTGCAGGTGTTTCTAACAGCTTTCTAAGCATAGGAACTGCACTTGAAGAAATCTGCCAAGTAGCCAATACTACTGTCATGGAACAACATTACACCCCACCAGTAAGGGGAATAACTGGACATAGTTGGATCCAGCTGGAGAGTAACATTATCCATTTCCAAATATAACAGCTTTTGCATTCTTCCTCCTCACTTATGACCATGCTGCAGCAAGAGCTCCATAGAGATCTCACGACAGCTTGAAATTGAAAATCCCTTCAGTTCTTAAGAGTAATTTTTCAACACGAGACCATACCACTACAAGACTAGGCTTGCACCTCCCAAAAATGAAATAAATGTCCTCTTTTCTGCTACAGCTATGTAGAAGGGGACTCTTCAGCTTCACCTTCTTTCCCCAGTGAGCTGAGATGTCAAAATGTACAGACACATCTACTATAATATAACTGTGTACGCTCTGTGCAAATACCATGCAGTGGGATCTGCACCAAGGTCACTCATACTATATGCAAGAAACCGAATTTCAATCGTCTGGCGCTGCTAACTCTTTTGAGATTCCTTTACTATCTGAAGGAAAATTAATCCATCGTCTTGGGCTTTTTAAAGGGTTGACACAGAAGAGTACATAGCACTCTTAGGGTACTTAGGACATTTCAGGTTGTGTTCTCTGCTTTTTAAAATAACATAGTCTTACTAGTGGTGTGGTGGTTTTTTGGTGTGTGGTGGTGTGTTTTTTCATCTCCAATTGATCTGAGACAGTATCTTAAATATAAACAGAGCATATCATTAAAAAATATTGTTGTAACTCTCCTCATGCCCTCTGACAGAACTACAGTGATCTTCTCAAGGCTTTGATATTCTGAGTTGGGATAAGGGAATTCTAGCTGCCATAGCTATTTAATTGTATGTAAACACTTATTATTATACTGAAGTGAAACACTAAATTTCCACAGTGGAGGTCACTTGTAAAATGAGTAGCATTTTGCACTGTATAATGTCTTGCAATGCAATGCTTCCCAGTTCTAAATCACTACTTGTCCAAACATTAACAGTATTAGTAGTTAAGAAACCCCTTGGGATTCCCAAGATGGGGATTTCAAATACAGTTCCCTGCAAAAAGCCCTGCAGAACTACAAGTAAAATATTGGTTTCTCTTACAGTTTCCCTCAGTGCACTGTATTGCACATTAAAGGTGTGCAATTTTTTTATCTGAGGAGGGACAGCTGATGGTTTTAAGCAGTTGTGACCAGATTCTGAGAGGCATTAATGTGAGACACATTAATTAGATTTTCTTTGATTAATACAATGGCATTTTTGAGTACTTTACTGAAATTAACAGGAACGTTTGAGGAAGAAGACATAGAGCGCTGCCAACTGCAAACCCTCAGATGTGTCAGGCCTCTGAAAATGATGAGATCTGCTAAGTCAGGAAGGTTTTTTAGCTAAATGGCTTTTTTATCTCCCAAGATACATTTGAGTCTCTATAATGCAGAGAAAACTTACAACAGGGCAATTCAGAAGACTGAGTGTTGTGCAGCTTGTTTCCAAGATGAAAGGAATATATAAGCCACCATATATTGCGAAACACAGCATTTGTAATACGGCATAGAGCCGAAGAGTAAGGTGTGTGAAATTCTGTCAGCATTCAACCAAGCTGCAATTTCAGAAAACAAAGCATCTTACTCCATCTTTCAGCACGAATTTGTGTTAACATCACAGCAGTGTAATTAGCGTACCTTGTACTGAATGCAACAGAGCTATAAGGTATAGCTACTGCCCTGGTATTCTGTTAGCCCCCAGTCCTGCGACGCAGTACCCATCTCCCTGGACCTCTGTCTCACCCCACCCCACCCGCTTTCCCAAGCTGGGGATCTCTCAGTTTCCTCTGTTTTTGGTTTCACACCTCCTCCTCTCTTGTCCCTCTCTGTAACACACCAGAAAGGCTGGCACGGAGGGACTGGGAAGACTGGGAGTGCTACCTCGTGGACGGGACCTGGCTTCTCACACGGCACAGCATCAAGAGCCAACCTTCACAGCTCACGTCTAGTTTATCGTACCTCAGGTTAAGTTTTATGGGGGGGTGGGGGGGGCTATCTTGCTTTTTAAGCAGGGGACAGACATCGGGTTTGCACCAAAACCAATCGGAGGTCAAAGGCCCGCTGGAGCCGCTCTCTGCCCAGGCCCAGCACAGCTGGCACTGGGGTCACACTCATGCCACTCCGGCACCCAAGGCCGGGTCTGTGCGGGCACCGAGACACTCTCGGGGTGCGGGGAGGGCTGGAGGGGCTCGGAGGGCGGGGGCCGCTTCCCGGCACGGTAGGATGACCTGGGACCCCCACCCCGGTCTCCGTCCTGGGACCTTTCCGCCGGATCGGTACCTTTCCCCACAAGCCGAAGGCAGGGGCTTCCCCTGCGCCGCCGGGAGGCCGCGGGGGCGGGCGGGCGCGACCCTCCCCGCGCCGGGCGCTCCCCGGGGAGGAGCCGGCCGGGTCGCAGCGGGCCCGCTCGCCAAGTCCGGCTCCGAGCAGCCAAACCCAGCCCCCCGGGCTCGGGGTGGGCGGGGAGGACCGGCCGGCCGGGCGCCTCTCCTGCACGGAGCCGGAGGACGGGCGAAACTTTACTCCCAGCCGGCGGCGAGGTACCAGCGGCCGCCGAAGCGAGCGCGGCCGGTATGGGCCCCGACACGCTGCAGCTCGGCGCCTACGGCGGGGCGGCCGCCGCCGCCCTGTTCCTCTGGGCCGTCTGCGTGCTCTGCAGGAGGAAAAGGTAACGGGGCGGGGGGCGGCCGCCGCATTCCTTCACGGCCGCGCCGGGGTAGCGGGGCTGCGAGGCGGGAGCCGCGCCGCCGAGCCGCGCATTGGGCCGCTCTTCCCTCCGCCCGCCCCTCCGCGCCGGGAAGCCCTATCAGCGCCCGCCGACCGCCGCCGCCCCGCCGGGCCGGGGGTGGTGGAGCCGCGGGGGATGGCGGCCCGTGACCCCTCGCTGCGGCTGGGGCGAGCGCGGTGGCCGCGGGGCCCCGGACGGGCGCTGCTCGGCGGGGCTGCGGCGCCGCGGCGGGAGGGGAGGGTGAGCCGGGGAGGTACGGAGCTGCGGTCGGCCCCGGGCCGCCGTTCGCACGTGAGCGCTCGGCGCGGCCGGGGAGGCCGGTTTCGCCGTGCGCGGGTGCGTGGGTGTCCGTGCTCCATCACAAGGGGTGCGGGAGCACACAGCCTGGCCCCCGCCGTTCGGCGTGGGAGTGTCCGTGACCCTGCGGTTGCTAAAAAGCCGAGTGTTGCTCGTGCGCCCTGTGCAGCCGGAGAGACCCTGTCGGCGCTTGACAGCCTTCTCGGCGTCCGGGTGCGCTGGCCCTATGTGCCGAGGGCAGGTGGACAGAGGCGGTTGCTGGGCTGCAGCATCGGCCCTCGGCCGCCCCTGCTCTGTGTGACGAGTACTCGGCGGTGGTATCAGCAGAGCCCCTGGAACGCGGGTCGTGGACAGTCGGTGACTTCTGTTAGTGTCTCTCACGGTGTTGCCTTTAGTTTCTTTCACCCATAAAATCTAAACCTTGAGAGAAGGTACACACATATTTTGGGACACTTCAGAAAGATGCAGGTTTTTTGGAGGGGTGAGGAGCTCTGTCTGCAATTGTGCTTTCTATTTCTGAACAATACCTGTTTCTTTATATGCTAGCCTTTTCCAGGGTATTTTTTCATTGTGTTGCCATGATTTGATGCTCTTCAGCATCTCTTGCACAGCTGATGAATAAATGTGTGCAACAGCTTAGTGGAGGAGGAGTGAAGAAGGGGAGGGATTCACTGTATTATTTGCTTATTTTTTTAAATCACATAATGAAATGCATAGCAGATAATAAGTTTAATTCTAAATAGTAAACAGTCACTTTTCCTAATCATTAGAAGTTATTTTCAGAAAGTGTAGACATACAAATGCAAAAAAGAAATTACAGTACTAGCCTCTAAAAAAGGGTCAGTAAGTCAATCTGGTCAGTGTTTAGGCCAATAACCCTAAATTTTGGGACTGTGTATAGAATGAATTAAGTAACGGAGAAAAACAGGGAAAATTCTTGTTTTGATTCCAGAAGGCATCTAGTCACTGTCTGTAAACAGAAATGGATTATTTCCATGATGTCTGTTTTGGAACCGTTATTAATATGACTTGAGTTAGAGAGCCCAATCCATCTCTTAAGTGGAATTCATCCATTCCAGTGTTCAAGTCGGGTCATCCCATAAGACAAAGTACTTGACAGTAGCTTCGGATGCAGCTTCATGTTTCAGCTCAGCTTACCAAATGGATAGCTGCTGCTCAAGTGGTCACTCTTCCTCCTCCCTGTTGTTTATTTGACCCACTGTGAGCTTGCTCTGCGAGTTAAACCAGCAAAATCTATTTACTTTTTTAAGAGGTTTAGTTTCCTGCAAGTTTAGCTCCCTAAAGGAGATCAGCACAGAAAATAAAAGGGGAGCAGTGAGGCCGTGGTCAGGCCAAATGGGATCGGGTATCATTTTAGGGCTAGAAGCTGTTTTACTGGCTCAGCCATATTATAAAATTGTGCCTGTGATTAGCAGAGATTCTAGTAGAATTGTAGTAGGCTGAATTTTTGAAAATGGGAACAGGCAAAGCTCTTGCTGTAAAGTTTTCAGCCACATATGAGTGGTAGGCAAAAAGGATCAAAGAACTCATTTGGGGTTAGTTTTGTAACTCTTGTGGCTGTAGAGCTTTTTAAGTCAGCTCTTCAGAGTCTATAACAAAATTGTTTGGACATTTGTGCCACAACAGAATGATACTATGCAGGAGGCCTCAGCCAGAAGGCATACTGTCTTGCCCATAAAACCAAACTGCTGTTTGATTGGTAAACTACTTTAAATCCTATGCTGCTTCTCAAAGAAGTGTACAAAGCACCAGCATGCAAGCAATTGAAAATAAAAAGTGGAAAACCCCGACAACCTCCGTGTAGTACAGCCTTCAGCATATGTTGCTGGTGTAGAAGTGCTATCCTGCTCCAGTAAAATGTGCAATTATCATTTATTTTTTTTTTAGCATAAAGGAAGAAAATCAATTGTGTATGGTCTTGAGAGATGCCGGGCAACAGCCATTTCTGATCTGCAGGAAGAATAGCAATGCTAAGAGTGTAGTGGATTAAAAAATGGTGATGAGGCTTAGTTCATGGTCCTCAGATTTGGTGCAAGTCTGTGATCTCCCCTTGCTTATCTGACCCTTATCTGTTTATCCATCCCCATGTGTCCTCCACGTGTCGGATTTCTTCTTTCCCTTTCTCCCATTTGAATCTAACAAACCCAACAGCAGGAAGGGCTACCCGCCCTCAGGAATCCAAACAAACCATTTGGGAACCTGTTGACATAGGGGCTGCTGGCAAATTACTGCACGAATAAATGCCAAAGTCAAGGTTGTACTCCTGATCATGGATCATTAACGTTTGGATAGAAACTCAAACAATTCTGGTTTTGTAGAGCTTGCCTATGCTAGAAAAAATGTTGCTACTTTGGACATGCAGGTTTATACAGAAATTAACATGTTGTGCTACTGTTGCTATGCTTGTAACAGTGTGTAAACTCTGTATAAGGGGATTGTTTGTTGTGTTTAAGGTATGAAGATAAACTTTACCAGAATAATCAAATATAACATCTTAACCACAACTGTGCATGGGTTCCATTTAGAATAGCAACACTGGTCAAATGTTTGTATTTATAAATGAAGAGTTTACATAAATATACACCATTAAGTGTTAACTTGCTCTTTGGAGGTCAGTAAGTTTCTTTTGCCAGATGATGCCTCTGTCCTGCTCGGCTGAGGTGAAGCAGAACCACCTACGTGGCTCTGAGAGTTCTGTGTCCTGGAGCGTAACGAGTGTTTTTGTGTCCCAGAGAAGAAAACTCCCCAAATCCATCCCTGATTCTGCTTCTTTTCCTCTCAGGCTGAGTGCTCATTACCGGAGAAAAGATTGTGTGAGAAGAGGTGTTGTATTGACTTAATCAGTTGTTGCCTTTTTCTGTAGTGCGGTTGGTGTAATCTGGTGTTACCATGTTTCAGGGTGGTTCAGTACAGGTTTTCTTATTAAAGTATTTACATCTACTCTTTGGAGACTGCAAAGAAAGGAAGAGGAATTTCCTTTTGTATAAATGTTTATCATTTGAGTGCTAGTGGCAGTAATAACACAAAGGAAACTAATTGGAGTCTTTGCCAGGTTTCATACCACAGATGGTGAAGAAACAGAAGTAGAACAAAAGTTTCCTTAATCACAGAAAATTTTGTTTTGAGTTAAACTTCAATGTCACATGAGGCACAGTGCCTTCTGCATGTTACAGGAAGATTTCCCTCTTACTGGTTAATGAAGAAAAGCCTATCTAGGCTGTTTGCTGGGGAATGTATTTTCTCCAGAGAGAGCTTCCTTTGTGCTGCCGCATGAAAATATTTCTGCTATGGCAAAACCTGATGACTTTGTAGCCTGGAGACGGTACAGATTATTCTCTTTCGTCTTCATAAAATGTCTAAGCCCCAGCTTTATGTTTTTTGTTGTTGTTGTTTTAAAAGTGTTTTTCCACTATCTGTGCACAGTCTCAGGGAGCAGGAGGTGAGACAGCAGGTGAAGCCAACTCCTGCTTGTCCTCCAGCAGCAATGCTGCCTTGATCAGGGAAGGGCCCTTGAGGTCAACAGGGGTTGGCTCCTACTAACTTCTATAGGTCTGGTACTATTCCACTTTACTTGCTCAAATTGATGCTTATTTTTGGCTGCTAGTGTTCGTTGCATGTCCGTGACTGAAAATGGTGCTGAATTGTAACCAACATTTTGGGGACAAGGCTGGGAGCCTCTCTGCCTCCCTCCTTGCAAGGCAGATGCTGCACATTGCCAGGAAGAGGAAGAGGCTCAGGCTGACCACGAATTAAAACCACTGGTTTAGGGGAAGAGGGCAGTGGAGAGAAGTGGAACAAAGATTGTCGCATCCATATTCATCCAGTGAAATTGTATGCTGCTGTCCTGAGGTTTGCATCCCAAAGTTTTTCAGATAAAGAAGATAAAGACCCAACCTGGAAATACCTATGAGAGGTTTAAGTCTGCTTGGAAAATTAACAAGCATCCTGTGTTGAGCTACACTGAGGAAGGAGTTTGTAAAAATTACTCCCTCTTTAATATTATAGGTTAGTAAGGTTGGTATTTTAGTTATGAATGGGCTTCACAGTCAAGATTGCTTGTGAGGAATTATACAATATATGGCACGTGTAGCCTGTGTGGGTTTTACTGTACAGCAGCATAGGAATTCCCAAGCTGGGTTAGACAGGGCACATACATTGTAATATATTATTTCTGACCAATTTCTAATGTGTGAGAACATGGTATAAAAATATTAAACAGTATAATTGTACATTAAAGTCAACATAAGAAGAATCACTTGATAATTTCTCTGAAGGTATTTTGCTATAGCTTGAGTTACATATTTAAAGCCTTGTTGGAGTAAAGTATCTTTCATTTTTCTCTTTTATTTTATCCTGTAAAATACCTCCAATCTATACAATCACGTTCATCTAAGATACTTTTCCAAAAAATTGCTCTCTTGAACCTAGATAGATATTGTTGAAAAGAATATAGATTTCATCTTTGCCTTCAAGAACATCTTATCCTTCTCTGTGACAAGCTGTGAGCTTGCTAACAGCTCTCTTACCAAGCGATTTGTAGTTCACAAGATGTCATCAGCCTGTCTTTTTTACCACTTCTGCTAATTTGGGCAATATGTTAAGGTAGCTTTCTGTTGGAGGGAACATCAGGAAGGACAGATAGAAGGCTACTAGAAAAATCTAGACTCCCCCTTCAGACCTTGGCTTTCTACAGAGGCCTTTTTCTCCATCCTCTTGGTTGGAGTCCTAGGGAGTGCATGCATTTTTGTGACCTCCTTTTGTTAAATGTCATGGTCCCCTCTTACTCCACTCTGAAAAGATTAGGACTGAAGACTGAAACTGTTTAAGGCAGAAAAGTAACAGTTCTGTTTCTTAAGTAGCATTAAAAAACTTTTCTTTCTCACCAGCACACTTGGCTTTTCTGTCAGCTATTCACTTTTGTGCCAAGAAGTGGTGGAAGCTTATTTCTTTACTTGCTTCTTCTGGTAAGAACTTAGCAAAAGTATAAAACAAAGTAAGAAAAACCATAGCCTTCTCAAGATGTACAAGACTCAGTTCACTGGCTTTTGGGTTCTCTTGTGGCACTAATAGACCCAGAGAGCCATTAACATTGTGGGTCTTGCATGATTAGCATGTCTCAAGACAGTCTTTTTCTTACTGTTTTTTGGTGCTGCTTCTCATCCTTCTTATATGTAGTCTGGGTATCACGTACACCTTGGGTTCTGCTTCCTACCAAGGCTTTGAAGATGGCACTGAAGATGACACTTCTTTTAGCAGATAACCAACTTTTCCAATAATCTGATTTACAGTATTCTTTGCTTAAGGTACACTGCCACCTAGCAACAGTTTCCCTTCCCTCCCAGTTTTCTTGACCTACTTTGTTGGGGGTTGTTCCGCTTTATTTTGTACCTGGTTTGGTCTTGTTTAGGATCCAGAACCCATCAGTAAATGCCATCCTGGTAAACGTATGTGTGGAGGGGTGGAGATATTTTTAGTGACAACAAGAACTGCTAGCTTCAGGTTTCCTCTAAAAGACAATGGTTTTTACTTTTATAGTGTTTTTTCCTTCCAATGTTTTTGTGAAAAATACCTGTAATCTTTTAAATCTTTTTATTTATTTCCTTTTTTCCCCTCCAAGTGATTGGTTTGCTTTCTTCTATTCATTATTCTTTGGAGAAAATACAATTAAAGGCAAGAATTAAACAGAATTACTTTCAGCTTTTTTATTATTCCAGTGCAACATGAGGCATGGAGCATCCATCTAGAGCACTGTACACAAATGTACATAGCTTACAGGAAGTACGGAACAATTAGCCCTTCTGCTCCTTCTCCAAGTTGATAGTCCTAAAGGTACGAACGAGGAAAACCCAAGCAAATACAGACAGCTTCAAAAATGAGATTCATGCATGCTACTATATTTAGAGGAGAAAAGCATTCTAGTTAGCAAGTCTTAGCTGAAATGTTACATATAAAGGCTGGTGTGAAGGAAGACACAAAGGGGCAAATCTTAATCTTGGTGTCCTCTTACAGGAGATATTAACTACTTTTCCTTTAAATATGATGGCAAAATTTGCCACCTGACGTGTTTTAATTGTTGATGATATAACTAGAGAGCTACGTCGTAAGGCAGCTGCAGGACAGATGGGAGTCCCGACCCACAGAGCTGCCTGGGGCTCTGACTCCCCCAGTGAGGAGTGGCTTCTGTGGGTTGCAGGGTTTG
Organism: Caprimulgus europaeus; assembly: GCA_907165065.1. The sequence continues at coordinate 37,785,075 of OU015525.1, forward strand.
GATGTTCCCTGAGCTTGTTGTCTTGCCTGTGGGATCCACCTCAGTTCCCCTGCTGTAATTTGGAGGTCAATGTGGTCTCCTCTTGATTTACAGGTAACACAACCAAATGCTTCACAGGGCACTCAGTTGCCAGAGAAGATGAAAAAAATTCTTCCATGGTATAACCACTCAACATGTGCTGTGTAACTGTTGCCTGCCCATTTCCATTCTCCTGCATGCTGAAGTACAACTTCTAGTTACTGTTTTAAGCCAGAAATACTACATTTTATTGCAATACTTAGCTAAGCAGTTGCATCATGTCAACTACTTTAGTGTTTTGCTCAGTTATAAGAATTACAGTCCAATATAAAATTGTTTGGGATTTTTTCAGGCAAGAATTTTGATTAAGAAGTTGGACAGAGCTTGTTTTGGTATAATAATGTAACTGTTCTCAGTCACTTATTTAAATTAGTACATAGTAATGCCAGGGAGTGAGGGAAATATAGACGCTAAAAGAAACAGCATAAATGCAATGTTAATACACTATATGAAGTTAAGGAAAATCTCACAGTTAAGTTGGCAGTTGTCTTCTCTTTTATTCAAGTTTTGTAGAGCTATTTGGTAGTGGAGCCAGGGTTGGAACTTGTTTTCCTGACTTCTAGTTTTGTGCTTTAACTTGCTGCCTTTCCTTTCCAACATGCTTACCATATATGACATTATAGCTGTCTGGTAAACTAACTTTTTCAACCATGAGGCAGATTTTGAATTCTGATTTAAAACTTCAGTAGTGTTCCTTTTCTTTCCCCACCATTTACTGATCCTTTTACAAGATGCGTGTAAGTTCTTAGGCTAATACCCATTTGCACACCGTCTGGGAGAATTTTGGCTGACTGAGAGTCCCATAAAACAAAAGTTTCCTCTTTACAAACCACATGGAGCTTGGCTGTAGATATTCAATTCCTTTCTCCACAAACTGTTTTTAATGGTGCCAGATTTTGCTGTTTCTTCTCCTTGTTTGGCACATGTCAGGAAAAAAAATCTTGGCTCTCGTATAGAACATATCTTGTTTCCTCTTAACTGCTCGTACTTTCTATTCATAATTCAAATCAGGAGAAAAATGCTATGGTTGTTCTTCTCATGATTTAATCTTGTAGTTTCCTAAGCAATATTCTAGTGTTCTTAAAAAAAAAAAAATATCTCTCATACTGTAGGCCTGGTGGTTGGAGGTTCTAGCTGAATGCAATGGATGCGCCTCTGTTGATTTAGAAAAGTATTTCATGGTGTCTTGACAGGGTGGCCTGCTCAAGCTCTATGGAGACATGTGAAGGAAGAACAGTTGAGCAAAATGAAGCTAAAATGGGATGTTAGAGGAGCGTCCTCTTCATCACACAGCTACTCATGTTGATTGCTGACAGCCTGAGTCTGCACCCATGGAGTTCTTGTTTGTATGAGTCAATCTGCTACTGATGGCTAAGGCAGAGTGCAGCACTGCTCAGTGTGGTTCCCTGCCTGATTTCTTGTGGCTCCCCAGAAAAATCAGCAAACTGCTTTCTGGTCTGCTCTTTCTTCACCCCAATTCCTTACTTCTGAGGAGGCCCATCCCCAGATTTTTCCTGAGTGGTCATTACAAATTCTTTCATTGCTTGCCTTGCCTAAAAAGATTGAACAAAATGTGAAATTTCTGAATAATACATTGAAAAACTGATCATAGAAAATTGTGTCATTCTCATTACTTTTTAAAGTGATGTATTATTTAGAAAAAAAATGGTTTCAACACTGTATGAGAAAGCAGAAGTTTTGCAATTATTAGCTCAGGCACTGTTACTTTAAAAAAAACAAAACCAAAAGGAAGCTGTATATTCCTTAACAAAAGAAACTACTGCTGTTAAACCACAGTAGACAGAATTGATGGAGAATTGGTGATTAAAATTAAGTTCCTGAGAAGTCAGTATGTCAGTCTTTTTGCACTCTTTCTTTCCCTTTGAATGCATGCCAGCAAAGGGTGGATTTCCCCCTTTGTCATGGTGTAATACTGTAGTCTCTGAGGGCTTCAGAGGGGTGGCATCCAACTTCCTAATAGGACCCCAAGAAGAATCAAAGTATTTTCAGATACTCTCATATCTGTTTAATCTGTTTAATCTGTTTAACAAAAGCAGGGTGGACAAAGGAAGGACAATTGCTGGTATCTCCTCAGAATTTGAGCAACTTCCATTGCTGGTCTACTCAACTGATGCTGCCATGGCATTTGGTCATCATCTCCCTAGCTGGGAAGTATTGCTCCATGTTTTCCTCTTCAGTGCTGGCATAGTTTTCTAGGTTACACTAGCTCCTGTTCAGAGCTTCTGGTGTATGATAGATCATAGCTGTACTAATTCCCTCCAGCTGGTTTTTCAGCATGAGAAGCTTTGGGAGTCACATTTGTGAAGCTTCTCTGAAAATAGCTCCAACAGTGGATTGATGACAAAGTATAATTTTTTCCCTTCAGTTGTTCAGGAATTGATCTGTGATATTTACTTATCTCAAACTTATACTTCATTAAGACAGAAGAAGCCTCTCTGGAAGGTTTTGTGTCAGTAGATACCAGTACCAGTATTTGTAAAATGTTTCCAGTGAACTATGTTTCTTCCTTATCCCTTTCAAAAACTTCTGTTATTTTGTTGGATGGGATTTTTTTCAATTTTTTAAAAAGATTTTCAGATGTCTAGGTTAGTTTTCAACAGGATAACTATTTTGCTTCAATAGCAAATTTCCGAGCCCTACAGCTGAGGGTGAGGCATGTTGCCAGAACCTGCACTACAATGCTTGTGTGTGATACCCTTTTAAAAAGGAGCAGCTGTGTAGCTATGTCAGAAGTGAAAAATGTCTCTCAGTTCAGGAGTCATCCAAGAACCAACTGTAAAAAATGATGAACCTGCAGAATTGATATTTGAGCAAAATGGGGAGGAAAAATGAAAGTACTGGGAGGGCAGGTTTGAATGTGGTTCTCTTTTTAACCCCAAATATGTGCTTTAAAGATTCTGATTCAACAACAGTAGGACTTAGATGTGTCTATCTGATGCTGAAATTAAGCTTTCAGTGCATGACAGTACACAAAAGATGTTTGGGCTTTTCAGTAACAGTTGCCATCAGAGCATACATGACTGATGGAGATTTATGTCCAGGTCCTGGAACAAGTGCAACAAGCTGCATTCAGAGCCTGGACTCCTTCTGAGGACCAAAGGAGTGAAATTTGAAGTTTGTGTCCTAGCAGCTTGCACATGATATCCTTTAAAGACAGGTTAAATTATCTGTTGCTGCTAAGGAACAACACAGAACTGTTCACAGCAGGACTGGAGAGGTTCCCTGTGTATGCCAGCATTCAGTGGCTTGGGAAACAGCTGCTTGTGCGATGTCTGGTTTGTGGTTGAACAGACAGCTGAATTTCTGACATTGCTGCTTTAAGATACAAAAATTATAATTAAGCTTCAAAGAAATCTTGCATACGTGAATGATTTAGATTTTTTTTTCTGTTTTTTTTTCTTGCATCTTATGTAGTGAAAATGCTGCTAAATCCTACTTGATATTCCCACATTACTAGTGAAGGGATTTTTTTTCATAACCTATGGACTTCCTCAGATAGAACCACATCAAATATAATAAATTTAAAGCCTTAAAATCCTGTTGTTATTAAGACACTAAATTAAGACTGTGCATGCTGCTCCTATTTGCTCTGCCGTGGTGGGAAGCTAAAACAGACAATGTTGAGATCTGTTGGACTCAAAAGAAAGTTCAGGCTTCCTGGCTTTGTGATCTCATTTGCAGAAGTAGGATGTACCTTCATATTTTGCCCTCCCAAAAAGATGTCAAATAAAGTACAGTTGTGATCCATCCAGTCTTATCTCTTGCATAGACTAGGCCACTGCAGTGTCTCCTGCATCAGCTACATTAAATTGTGGTTGAACACAATTGTGCTTGAACTTGTGCATGGACAGTTGTCCTGTCTTTGGTTATTTTTTTCCTTTGAGTGATAAGTAGTCCAGTGCTTATCCCAGAAGTTGTTCTTACCATTCTGTCATCACTTTAAGAAAGGGGAGTGAATTCAGTCTCATGAGTGGATGCATATATTGAAAAAATTGAATTGAAAGTGATAAAAGATAGCCTGAGATGGCATCCAAAACTAACAAGGCCATCTCTTGTTCAAAGTATTGAATGCTGCTGTTGCAAATAAATACCTTCTCAAAGATGCTGACAGTCTCATCTGTTATGTCTTTAATTGTGGCTCAAAGGCAAGTTAGTACGGACTGAAGCAACTTGTTGTCTATCCTTTCTCCCCACCTCAAGAACATTTGGGTGGACCAGTGTACATGTACTGTCTGCTACTGCTGCGTAGTCTCATATGCAGTGCTCCTCCACTGCGTACTTGCTTGCTTGTTTTGGGAAAAAGAGCAGCCAGGTTTTTCTAACCGAGGCTATAAAAACCAGAGACAATTCAGATAGAACCAGATGAACCAATGCTTCACTTTTTTGCTTAGACATCAAAAATCTCGTTTGTTTTGTTTTGCACACTATTGCAGTGTATCTTGTTATTAATAATACCTCAGAGACGATTGTCAGTAGCCAAGAAATATGTGTGATATCATGCTTCCAAGTTGTGTTTCAGCAGTTCCAGAGACTCAAATGCACTGTGTACAATAAAAATGTGAGGGATGAAGCAACTTAAACTATAGTGATAAAGTTCATTTCATCAAAATGAAAGCCCAGGAAGATGGTTTCTTTCTTGTAATTGTTTTCAGCACATATATAATATGCTGATTTGGAACATCAGATGTTTTCTGTCATCTGACCATGTGAAAAAAACCCAAAACCCTGTATGCTTGTAGTTGTAAATTTGTAGGTAATTGGCAGTGTTAGGAATGTCTTTCAGAGATACAGTTTTGGTCCCTCAGTGGTCATTGAATTAAAGAGTACACACTGGGCTCAGTTTTCAGTGAAGGACTGCAACACTGGAGATGACAGAAGATGGAAATGCCCGTGTGTGCTATGATGATGGTGACTTCCCAAGTGAAGGCTGCCCTTCAGTTCCCAGGCATTCAAGACGTCACCAGCCCCCATGGCTTTTCTCAGTGGACAGGACCCAAGGCTTTGGAAGACAAAAATCCCTGCTGTTACCACCAATAACCATTTGTACCTCTGGTGTCCTATTTAGTCCCAGGAACTCCATTCAGGTGTAGCTACAGATTCAGCCCTACTGCTTCAGATGCTTTTTTTTGTGGCAGATATCAAATAATCTCCTTAAAGGCAGCAAGGCAGTAGAAAGTCTTTCCTGCTCACGGCAGTCAGTTAATTTTTCAGGATTGTGCAAGTGTCATATCAGTTAATTGTCTGCTGAAGTATGGAATTTAGTGCAAAACAGTAGCGATATGGACATCTCTCTCATTTTCTAAGATTGAACTGGTCAAAGCAGCCTCAATAAATATGATTTTGTATGCTAAATTTCTCAAAACTGCTCTGTATACGGAAAGCAACCAGTGTGGTTGGATTCTATAACATAAATAAGATTCTTGGGCCCTGCTGCAATTCTGCTGATAATCATTGTAACCTGGCTGTAGAGTCTGGCTGGTGGGGAATACTAGATTTATGTCCTTTAAAGGATAAAGTCTGTATTTATCACTTTTTGCTCTTTCAGCAGGCTTTATATTTTGTATCATCCCTTTTTTCTAGGTGTTAGAGGGGTTTTGTTTTTCTGATTTCTCAATTTGCCTTTTTACTGTTCACAAAATTCACTGCACTATATAGGAACTGTCCTCATGAATTCCCGTTGCTCTGCGCAGGGGGTAAGCTACGCTAATGAGACCCTTCTTTGTTTCATTTGAGTGGATTTTGCTAGTTGCTTTTATCACACTGGAACCTGTAAGGGGATTTTGTATAGACAGAATGACAATAAAAAAATGAAGTGCTTTTGTTGATAAGTCACCTGGCAGTTCCGCCTGGATCCTCAGCATAGCTGTCAGCAGATGTGAGTGACTCCTTAATGTCCAGTGCCTATAATTACCCTTTATTTCCTCTCGGTTCTCCTTGTGTGGGATTTATTTCTCAATTGATGGGATGAAACCCAAAAGCAGGTTGTGATGGAGTGCATCTCCAGTCAGCAGTAGGGAGAATGAAAGAGCAGATTAGGATGGTCAACATGCCACAGGAAGAGAAATTTCATCCTGCCTCCTGCTCTGTCCTGTGGTTGGTTGCAGCTGATCTCTCCCCATCCTACTTCATCCTTGTATGAAGCGTGATGCTTCTGCAGACCTAAGGGGCAGAGACTTCAACACTTAGTCCTTCCCAAAGGTTCATGGTAGCTCCCTCCATTGTCCATTTGTATCCATCTTCTTCTCCAAGTCTTGCTCAGTATACTGATCATCAGCCTACACACTCACCTTTCCCCAGGATCATATCATTATTTTCAGCATGAGGATAGTATTAGGTTTTATGAACTTCCTTAGAAAATACAATTGAATGAGATTCAAGCCCCAAGAATGAGATGACAGCTGTTCACTGAGCAAACCTAGGAGGAGACAGCCTCTATAAGTACCAGGTAGACCTGTGCTCTGTCTTCTTAAGAATATTTACATTGAATCTTAATGGAGTTTACTGAATCATTTAATTTCATAGAATCATAGAATAGTTTGGGTTGGAAGGGATCTTTAAAGGTCATCTAGTCCAATGCCCCTGCGGTGCCCAGGGACATCCTCAACTAGACCAGGTTGCTCAGAACCCTGTCCAGCCTGATCTTGAATGTTTCCAGGGATGGGGCATCTACCGCCTCTCTGGGCAACCTGTTCCAGTGTTTCACCACACTCATTGTAAAAAATCTCTTCCTTACATCTAGTCTAAATTTACTCTCTTTTAGTTTAAAACCATTACCCCTTGTCCTATCACTGAAGGTCCTGCTAAATAGTTTGTCCTCATCTTTCTTATAAGCCCCCTTTAAGTGCTGAAAGGCTGAAATAAGGTCTCCCCAGAGCCTTCTCTCCTCCAGGCTGAACAACCCCAACTCTCTCAGCCTTTCTTCACAGGAGAGGTGTTCCACCCCTCTGATCATTTTTATGACCTTCCTCTGGACCTCCTCCAATAGGTCCATGTCTTTCTTTTGCTGAGGACTCCATAGGTGGATGCAGTACTCCAGGTAGGGTCTCAGCAGAGCAGAGTAGAGATGTAAAATCACCTCCCTCAACCTGCTGGCCACACTTCTTGTGATACAGCCCAGGATGTTCTTGGCTTTCTGGGCTGTGAGCACACATTGCTGGCTCATGTTGAGCTTCTCATCCACCAGTACTCCCAAGTCCTTCTCCTCAGGGCTGCTCTCAATCCTTCATCCTGCAGCCTGTATTGATACTGGTGGTATCTTGCACTTGGCCTTGTTGAACCTCATGAGTTTCACATGGGCCCACTTCCCAGGTCTATCGAAGCCTGTCTGGATGGCAATTGTATTTGTGTTGGTGTTCATGAATTTCACTTGGTTTATGTTAAATCAAGATATATTGGGATTTTTTCTTGTCTAGCTTGAAACTTTTCCCTTGAGCTATGCTGTAGTCCCTTCTTATCTTCAACTTGGTCAAGAGTAGCTTGAAAGCTTCTTGCCTTTCCTGTAACACCTGCCTTCTGTGGGACTCCTTCTTTCACACAGAGAAGGGATTAGAGCCGTCACTATTCTCTTCATTTATATAATTCTGTCATTGCCCTGACACCAGTGTAATCTTCTTGACTGCCTGATCAAACTGATTTTCAACAGTTTTAGACAGAGTGAAAAATTAGTGCATTTAAGTCTTCCTTGATTTTTCTGGCAGTTTCTCTGTCATTCAGTCTAGCATTTTCTTTCTTTATCTCAAGTCCCTTTTGTTTTTTACTGTGCTTATCTTCCTCCCTATGAAATATCTACTACTGACGTTTTCTAACTTTTAGGCCTCTAATTCTCCTGATCTCATGTTAAAGCAGTTAACGAGTGATAACAGACCCTTATCAGACTTTGTGTTATTGCAGTGTTTGATGTGACTTTTTGGCCTCTAGACAGTTGAGGTTTTCCATTAATTTCAGCGAGCCCAGGATTTTTACCTTAGGTATTTACTCATGCCAGAGAGCTTCTATGATGGCTGCAGCTTTATCATAGAGCCAAATGAAATAATCTCTTCTATAAATTGTGCATGTAGATTTAGCTTTTCTGTGATTCATAACGCACCAGTAACAACTGAAATACTTTTGCATAAGAAAAACTGATCGAAATCACAGCAAATCCTGATGCTTTGGGCTTTTGAAAAGAGAACAGAGCTCTGCTTTGAGGTCATGCTTCTACCAAGAAATGACTTTGGATTTCGTAGCAGAGGGAGGTTTGCATTTTCACTCTGTGGAGTGAAAATACACCAGTAGTTAAGGGTGCTTCTAGGACAGGCACGGCCACTGAATTCCTCAGTAACATTTTAAACACCAACAAAGTTTTGCCAACCTGGCTGCATTGGATGGGGTTGTGATTTGCCCCTCTTCTCACCAACATAGCTGTGCCCGCAGAAGCCTAATACTAATATTATACTTTGAACAGAATTTCAAGGCTTGGTTTTGATACAGTTAAAATGCATTTAATAATTGACTCTTGAAGAGTTCACAAATCAGTATCTGGAATGCAATTTTAATTGCCTAAAAGTTCATGGAGGATGAGACCACTTCTTGTTGGTAACTGAGGTTATTTAAAAATAGAACTTTCACTTCCATCCAAATACACGTGCTGCTTGACAGCTTAAAAGTCTGGGACTGATTGTAGGTTTCCTTTGTATGCAATATTACATATATTTGAATTATATGGATTGCAGAAAAGTATAATGGCCACTTGGCCCTGATCATGAGGCAAACTTTTTTTTTCATGTTCCTAACACTATGAGCAGTGACTTGTCTCTCAAACTTCTTTCTGCGTCTAATGCTGGCAGCTGTGTGGCTAACCAGAGCTGGCACACTCACTGTCCTCAGCTAAACCTACTCCTTATTTTTATTTCCATTAACTGGCACGCTTGTGCTTAACCACATCTACTGATAAGTCTGATCCAGTGTTTCCCACAGGGATGCTAACCTTTTAAAAGCAATCTGAAGCTTATTCTCCTTTCATAAAAAAGATTAGGGGGTGTAATTCTGTTGACTTATACAAAGCAAAAGTACTTTGTTTCAGTGGTTTAGAAGGCTGAAGCCTTTCCCTCTTTTCATTTGTAAGTGATCAGTTGCAGAACAGTCAAGGACTTCTATTTTCCAGCTGTGGACCACATAAATGTGAATTTTCAGTAATACTGATGACAAAACTAATCACATAATTGCTAGAAGTGGCAAAATAACTCTTGAGCCACAAAGATTTTGTGACATTATAGTATTTTTTGTTTGTTTTGGGCATCTGCAAACTGAGATAGTGCTTCTTTAACAAAATCCATCTGAAGTTTGTGAGTGAGTTGTCCCACGAGAAGGTCCTCTGGTAGCCTGCCGATGCACAGAGCTGGCTGCAGTTTGTTGTGACTGAATTTTTAAGACTTTCTTCTGCTCCCTTTAGTACAAAATAGTTCCTTCTAGTACAAAAAGAAAAATGTATTGTGGGTAGTAAAAATAATGGTCTCTTTCTGTTGTGAATCATGTGTGTATTCCTTCCCACAGAAACCTGCTGTGAGGAAGAAGGAAGGGAGGCTGGGGGAAATCCCAGCATATGCTCAGGGTGTGTGATAGGACCCAGCACCTGGGAAGTGATCCTTTTCCTACTTTGCAGACAGAGCCACACTGAGCTTAATTTTTTTTTTTTTTTTTCAAAATAAAGGACATTTGCCTCATCAGTGATCATATTCATGACATTGCAGTCACAAAGAGTGTAAGTCCTCTTCTCTGTTTTTTCCTTACATCCAGAATATCATTTCTTCTAATGCTGATGTTCAGTCCTGAGTTGGAAGCTTCTACTTCAACATAAAATCATCCCTTTTTTATCTAGGTAGTTTTCCCTAAATTAATGAGGACAGTAAGCAAATGGGAAGATAACTCCTGGGTGTATGATGGAAAAGATGTATGGTCGGTAGTTTAATTGGGGTGTAATAGGTGGTGAAACCTCTGGAAACAAAGAGAGCTCATAAGAAGAGAATTGTAGACTGAAAACCCCAACCATTCTTTGATTACTACCAGATTCAAATGTTCCTGCAATCTTAGCATACTAATTAACCACAACTGATACATTATGGATGCTTGTAAATAAGTAATTTTCCTTTAACTGTGGTTTAACTCCTGAAGTTACTGTTTAGGTGCTTATTTTGATGTAAGCTTTACTTTCATTTAGCTGTACTGTTTGGTGTAAAAAATTAAATTTAGCTAAGTTGATAAATGTTTCATTATACATATCTTTTAAATAATATCAGTATATAGTTCTTGTCAGCCTACAGCTTTATGACAATCAATAACTTTTAAAGGAAAAAGATCTCTTTTTTTTCCTTAAAACTGATTTGTATTAGTTGCCATTTTCTTTATTGTCAATTACCATTTATCATCAATTCAGGAACTTGGAGATCTTTGGGTGAAACAGGAAGCAAACCCTAGCTCCTGTAAAATGAGTTTGTTTCTTATTCATATATTGAAATTAATGTGTTTTTCGATTTCCCATATGATCTTCTGACCTTGCTTTTTTCCCTTTTTCCCTTTCTTTTTTTTTAAAAAAAAAACAAAGCAGAAAAAATGTTAGGGAAACCAAACTGTTACCAGTCTTTGGCTTTCTTGTGTGGTTTGACTCCCCAGTGTGACTGTACTGCTGCAGCTATGGCAGTGCTGGAAGGCTGCTGTTAGTGTGCTGTATTGATGGTCTCTAAATCATGTCGTCTGTGGCTGAGCGTGCTGCTGCTTGAAGTAGGTCATCTTCACTCTGTGCCTGCAGTGATGGAGCCACATTGGGGCTCAAAAACCTGTTATTTCAACAAGACCTCACTGAAATAAAAATGTTGAGTGTTCACTGCTGAAGTTCAGAGAAGAAAAAATTCAATTTATTATTATATGGCCATAGAGTGGTGTCAGAAACTTTAACTTCTTTTTACAGGCTGATTAGTCAAGAGCTCAGCAAGGAGCTAGTCCAGACTTGGGATTCCTGGTCTGGGCGATCTACCGTGCTTCCCTGCTTTGTGCGTGAGAGCACCTGGCATACACCTCTCCCTAGAAAGAATAGCTAGTTCCTCACTCTCCTGCTAATGTCAAGAGTGCTGTGAGGATTCAGCCTGGTTTTTATGCCCTTTGCACTGTTTTTGGTTTGATGGACTTTACTGACTTCACTCAAGTCACCCATTTACAGCAAGGATTTGTATGATGCTCGGTATATCTGGTTCCACTAGAGCAGTGAGCACCTTCCTTGCTCGGCAGGGAGCATCCTATTATACAAGGAGGCTCTGTCCATTTTTTTTCTGTGTAATTAGAAAGCTATCTGGGTGGAACTCATGTTCAATTATGTAGGATCACTTGGATTTTCTCATGGTTGAAAAGTAAAGGCTCTCTCATAAGCAGGAGTAACAGAAGATGGTTGATGTAGAATTAAGAATACAGTCATTTTATCTTGACTTACTAAAAGTGGTGACTGCAATAATTAATACAGTTTTAAAGCAAGAAAGAACATGGAACAGAGACATTCGGGCAACTTGTTTGTAATTCCTCTAAATGTACTCTCCCTCACAAAAATTACAGCAAGAAGTTGATAAGTCTTGTCTGCTCCACAAAATCAAAATGAAATTGCTTTCCATTTTTCAACCTGGTACTTTTGCCAGATTTGTTGTGTTATGAACACGATGTGGTGTAAAAAGCATCTGTAACCTCAGGCTCTCAAGAAAGGGCCATGTTTTATACATTATTCTCTTCTCTTCGATGGATACCTTCTAGGAAATGTCTTTGTTAGTTGTTCTTTTTTTCCAGTAAAGAAATACTGCTTCAACATGTTCTGTGCTGAAATGTCAGCGTTGTGCTGTTGTGTAGGTGGTAGTATGTATTATACACAGTTTTCAAAACCTGAATAATCAGTGATGTGCATGACTTTGCCAGGGAAAACAAATGGCTGTGTCATTTTGATTTTGGTATATCAAGAAAATGTAACCTATAAAAGTTAATTATCATTCTTCCAGAAGGGAGTTGTTTAACTAACATCTTTGTTTCCATGTTTTCAGTTTTGTCAGAAGTTGAAGGGGAGTGTTTTATTCTGTTGCTAATATATATCCATAGATTTGCAGAGTATTTCACAGAGTTTTAGCTACCATGCATCTGTCCTTCATTTCAGTGAACAGCTAGATTTTCTGCTCACTTGAACAACTGCCTAGATCCACTGAAAATTTTTATTCTGGTTTTCATGTAATTTTTTGAATCATTTTTATAGATAAAATTCCTTGAGCTTGATGGTCTTCCTGTTATCTGTCAAAATGAGCTTTTGCCAGTGATTTTAATAGGAGAAATCCTGCCACTGTCATTGAAATCCTGACTGTCTGCATTGCTGGTCATTGAGGGGAGTTGATCGACTTCCACTTCTCATGGGTTCTCTAGTAGGCTCAGTTCTTCTGTTACACCTGGATAGTACTGACATTTGGCTATATTGGATGGACAAAAGTTTCTGGTCTGAAACACAACTGAAGTTTGAGCACCTATAATACTGAATTAAGTTAATCACTATATTTTTCTGTAGAACTCTCAAATTCATTAGCCTTTCTCTACCACTTTAGAAAGTAACTGATAGAAGACATAGCTGTTAGCACACCAGCATTACTTAACTGTGGTAAGGTAAGTTATAAAAATTAGAGAACAGGCTTCTCACACACTAACTGGTTTGATAACCCCCATTTTTAAAAAGGGGAACAAGGAAGATCTAGGGAGCTACAGGCCCATCTAGTAGAAGGTATCCCTGCTCATGGCAGGGGGGTTGGAACTAGATGATCTTTAAGGTTTCTTCCAATCCATACCATTGTATGATTGTATTATAAACTCTGCCTAGACTGAGGTCTTCCCAAGGTTGAAAAATGAAAGATGAATAAAGTTGTCCTTTCTTAGTAAAATTATATTGGTAGCTTTACAAATATACTAGAAGTGAAGGTGAGGTTTTATTCTGGCTATTACTTCTGGAAGTTAATATTTACATAAAGTGTTGAAGGGAAAGAATTCAGTAGATAAGTCTAATTTTTATTTTAATGACGACCTTATAGAAAAGATAATCCATAGAGGCCAGATTTTCAAGCCTGCTGAGGCTGCTGAGATACACTTGGTATGTACCAAATCCTTCCTTAAACACCAAAGTTAAGATGGTCTTGTGGATAACTTGGCTTCTTTTCCACTGCTCTGTAAATTCATGCTTGAGACTGATTTGGGAATCCGCTTTGATATCGTGTTACTAAGCTATATATTGAAATGCTTGGTGTCTTTTAATGCACACCCTGAATGGTGGCTAGAACCCCTGCAGAGGCTTCAGCATCTTAAGTGCCTGTGAAACTGGCTCTCCTCCTTACTTAACCAAACTGCAGGCACTCAGAGGTCCCTGGAGCTATGTGAAAAAGTGATCAGAAACAAATATTTGCAAGATAATGAGATTTATTAGTCACAGTGAGGGAGAACTGAAAAAATGGTAGACTCTGGCAGGGAGTAGGACTTGAGGCAAAGTAATTTGAAAATTAGTGGTAGATAGAGGGCTGTTATTTCCAAGTTAATGTTGTTGAGAAGATGTTTCTGTGCTGCCTCATTGTGCTTAGGTTGTTTCTGAGCATGATCTGTTTGATTTTATCATCTCTGGTTATAAATCAAAGAGCCTGTGAGAGTATCTACTGTGACCCTTTGCATGAAGCAGGCTTTAGCATTTCACTTGGCGATGCCATGCCAACATGTCTTTGGAGAGTATGCATATTCCAGACCACCCTCTGGCTTTCCCGATAGCCAGTCCCTTTTGCTCCTTATCCTTGTATTTAAAATACCACATTTATAACCAGGGTTTGTAATTTCTCAAATTTCCCACTGGTGGTTGCTATGTGTTTCTCCTCTAAGATGAAAGCCTGCTAAGACTCAGTTTTTTGCTTAAGACTTAACTGAGTTTTTGTCAGCTTCTTCATTTACCTACATGGCGGTTGATTCCCTTCCCTCTTTAGAGATGGTGTCTTTGTAAGAGGTTTTTTGAGCTAAAACCCTCTTTATGTCTTGACAGCTGGAATTCAAGCCCCCCCAGGCTGAGTGCTAATATCCTTACCCATATTTCCAAGCCAATATGCTTTCTTAGAAAGTTGTTTCCCTTCTTTTAATGATTTCCACTGTTTCTATGATGCTTGTTCTCTCTACCAACCACGTTACCATGTTTTGAATTTTTCCCTGTGCGGGCTTCAGTTGCCCTTACTCGTTTGTAAAAAAAACAGCTGCCCACAGACTGGGAGGTTGAGAGAGGTTGTTATAGGGGACTATTAAAAACAAAAGAGAATACCCATTAGAAGTAAAGGGTAGAAATTATAATCCTTAAGGTAAGACTATTTTTTTCTCCCTTATATCCATAGGATATGCCTTTCTGTCCTTAGTTTTTTTTAGTAAATGTTGCCCTCAGTTCTTTACTGACCCAGGTTGTATAGTTTTCCAGACTTTGGTACTTCAGCTAATAGAAATCTAAGTTGTCTTGAGGAATTTTAAATCATATTCACATTTTTCCCCTCTCAAGTTACAATTACTAAGCTTTCCTGTAACATTTGGAAACTGTTCTTTAAAGCTGTTGACTTTGGAACTGTCCACATTGAAAATAATCCAGGCCATGATTACTGATTACTGTAATAGCAGCTTCTAGCCCAAAGACTTATTTTGTCTATGTGTGTTTGCATAGTTACTCTGTCCTGAACAAGGAAGCTCTAACAACATTTTCTGACTCTCTGCCTGACTCCCAAAGAGAATAGAAGAGCAAAATAATTTTATTTCATGTACTGGGTAGGTGCATGAAGACAAGTGCATCCCTAAAGTGTGAGAAGAGCTTTAATAACGGTGCAGTTTCCTTATCACCCCTTCATCCCTAAACCACTCAAGTTCAAAGCTGTAGCTTTGAAACTACAAGGAAACTGGGCAATACTTCAGCTTTGTTGAGCCATGAAGTCTGCAAACCATCCACAGCCATGAGCCTCCACCCCTCCATGCTTCTACTGCAGGGTCCGGCATGAAGAGCTGCAGCTTGAGAACCCAGCTGGGCAGCCAGGGCATGAAGCAAGCACAGAGCCAGCCTTCAGGAGCTCTCAGATACTTAAGCATCTGCCCTGCTGATTGCCAGAGCCTGTTCTGAGCCTTGTAGTTCCTGTGCTTTAGGCTGCCCTGCAGCCTCATTGATCTTAAATGGCTGGAGTAGGTCGGCTGTAGTTCTTACAAATGAGACTGCATTGCTCTTGGTACTGTGTTAATGTATGTCATTTAACTATTTATTGCAAGCTCTTTTGAACTTTCAACTCTAAGGAGTAGGTGACATTGTAAAAATACTCCAAATAGATCACTAACAGCTTTGTTTTTTTTTCTCTGCGGTCTTCAAACTGTACTATGCTCAGTATTTTCATTTAAGATATTAAATGATGTGCAGATTTGGTGAGGAAGAGAGTGAAAGACTGTTTCCAAGGTCTGGAATTGGAAAAAGTATTTCCTACCAAGAGCAGCGAGACCGGGTAGAAGGATGGGTAGTGTGCCAGCACCAGGACAGACAGGCAGGAGGAGAGTGTGGTGCAGCTTGTGGGGTGGGCTGGCAGCAATTATTTGTGGGCGTGGGTAGGTTAATAAAGATTTGAACAGTAGCAAAGATACTGTCCCAGTCACCATCCCTGGAGGTGTTTAAAAGATGTGTAGCTGTGGTGCTTAGGGACATGGTTGAGAGGTGGATTTGGCAGTGCTACATTTACAGTTGGATTCAATGATCTTAAAGGTCTTTTCCAACCAAATCTATGATTCTATATGTACAAGCATCTCGTGGAGGTGGGGTAGACTTTTGTGTGTGGGCCTGGGAGAAGGTGGAGGATCTGGAGGTGGGAGGAAGATGAACACTTCAGTCATTGGGGTCAGGCTTCCTACTGGTTTGGATTGTCCAAAAGTACTTTGGAAAAGCCCTAACAAAGACAAATGTTTGTGTGGTGGTGAAGGCACGGGGAGTGGACAGGACGATGTCCTCAAAGGCTTGTGAAGTGTGTTCAGTTTAGTATCCTGATACTAAAATGGTGAATTATGAAGGGAAAAAAGACAGTAGCAGATGACTAAAAGGAGGTTTGGCTGCTTTGTATTAGCATAGAATATGTTTAAACTTTCTGTTTCTCTAGACACACTTTCACATTCTGGTTTATCATTGTGTCAGAGAATAATATGAGATCTTGCTGTATTTGAGTTTGAACCAATAACTATCAAGAAGATTTCACTAAAGAAAAGAAAAGAGGATTTTCAATTATATGGTGAACACTTTCTGGTCTAAATGTTCTATCTTAGCTAGTGACCTCACCTAAAAAACCCCAAAACTTCACATTTCCTTTGCCAAATAGAAAAAATTGTGGTCTCTGCCTAAATAAAAATTCTGTACAGTATTTTGTACAATTGATAATGTCATTTTACCTCAAATAATTATGAAAAATGAAGAGATAATATATAGGTATATATTGCCAAATGACATGAGCTTCCCTTTAAAAAGTTTTCTTGGAAAAAACAATGGACCTCATCCCTTCCATTGCTGACAGAACTGGAGCTATTGCTCTATATAAAAATTATAATTTACTATAAAATATGTCTATCTGAATTAACTACAGGAAATTATTTCCAGGAGAAAGAGTTAATATGTCATTATTAAAATAATTACAAGTTTTGGAAAAAGAAGCATTACTAAATGAGAAAATAAGTGTTGCATTCAGTTCAAGTTCTCTTTGAGGGGTTGCATTTCTTTTTTTGAAACTATTCTGTGCTTCACTTCTGTAATTCTTACTTTTGTATTTTAGTGTGAAGACAAAAACATGCCTTCCACAATGAGCCCCTACTGTAATAAGAATTACAGAAATGTGCAATAGTGTCTTTATACTTCTATAGAAGTGTAACATTTATTTTTATCTACCTATATATATATATATAATATTTAAAACTAGTCCTTTCTCTCTTGTCAGTGTGCTGTGCCATATGGTGCCGAGCAACATGCCAGATGATAAAAATATTCCTAGAACATATGATATCATCAGTCAATTCAAGAGGGGTGAAACTTCTTGACCAAAGCATTTGTGGCTTTGATACATTTTCCTAGGTGTAAAGTGTATATTTTGAAATTAGGAAGTGTGTCCAAGAGGTCTCCTTTTATGCAAATTCTAAAATACCAGGTTGGAACATTGTGCTTGTTAAAAAAGGTTGAAACTAAAGAAATTTTCTTTTAACAAAGGAATTCATGGCAAAGTAGCAGTTCTTTTCATAGCAAGAAATGATTCACCTTCTTCCTTTCAATATATATTGCTGATAGCTGCTCTGGTGTTGGAATGGTGCCATGAGGAATGGCATCTCTCCATCTCTCTTCTCCACTTGCAAAGAAGACAACATAGTGCTCAGTCAGAGGATGTTGATGTTTAATGCAGACAGCTCTCTGTACATGCTTGGGAAAGGACCACGTGTGCCCAGAAAAAAAAGGAAAAAAAAAGACAGTATTAACTATTATGGTGTTAATGCTGGGTTTTTCTTACTTTATGTTGAGCTTGTTTCTGTCTGCACCAAACACCCAAAAAAACCCAGAAAATGAAGTGTTTTATATTGGAAGGGTGACTTGTGGTCAAGTGGCCTGCACTTGCCAAATATTGGGTGTTTCTTCAGAAAATATCACAAGGACATTACAAAGCAAATAGAAGAGAGAGATGTTGTAAGCTGTAGGGACAGCACTGCAGGAAAGGTGGCCATTGGGACAGAGTTAGTGATATACACTGTAAATAATAAACTTAGACACTAGATGTGCCTACACAGCCAGTATCTTTAGTTGCCCGAGTTCTCTGTTCATTTGTGTCTTTGTCGTGGGAGGAATATTAAGGAGAAAAGTCTCGACTTTGAGTTAGGACCTAAAAATGGTGCTAGTTGATTCAACAGGATCTTCTTCATATCATCAAACTTTTTCTTCCTGCTTGTCTTCCTTAACGTGTTTCCTTACAGTGTTCATGTTTTACCTGCACGTCTCTTACAGTCTCAGGTCTGGCATTCCTGGGTCAATGTTTTTTAGACTTGCCTTAAAACTCAAGTGCATATTACAGTGTTCTTGTTCTGTATTCACTGTTCACAGATTTCAAGTCCTTAATTCATCCTTGCTTCCCCTCCCATCAAATATTTGTTAAAACGTCAATTATTTATTTGTAGACAAAAATCACCTTATAGGAATTCTTGAATATTCCAGGACAGAGACCTCAGTTATGTGAGACATAGCTTAAAAGATAGTGTCTGTTCTGATTATTATAATCTGATTTATAAAATGAATGAATGAACTGGGCCTGAATGAAAAGTAACATTCAGAATGGTGGTTAAAAATCTTTTTTGCATATTGCTTAGGCTCAGACCTCTGTTGTTACAGTCCCACTAATTCTCCAGTCATCCATTAAGTTCCCAAAAAATAGGATGTGTATTTATAACTAAAAACATGAAAAAATGTGAGCAAAAAAAATGAAGGTTTTTTTTTGCACAATGTGAAGAGCGAGTATGGGGTGCAAAGTAAAATTTAGAAAAAAGGAATAAAGTGTAAATGCTGTCATAAATTAATATCTGTATACTAGCATGAATGCTGTTGATGTAATGCAAAAAATATAGTCCTTCCAGTTTGTACTTGCCACTGTTATTTCCCTTTCCATCTCTTCCTTATTTAATGGTTCTCCATAACAATCTCTTTCAAGCCATGAACTCATCAGCAATTTATTTTAATAGGTTATTATACTTATAAACTATTTTTTAATAGAATATCCTGGTCAGAGGGCAGATTTCTGAACAGTCCTTCTCCCCTGTCCCTCGATTTTTAATTGAAATTCAACTGTGTACCTAATTCAGTGCTTTTACAGTGACCAGTTAGTTTGGTGAGGAATGCTTTGCTTTGTGATTGAACTCTTAACCTGTTGAGAGTCTCCAGAGGTACATCACACCACAAGTGTTTTAACGACTCAGGCACTTTATGTTCATTTGGGTTTTGTATGTGTAATGCAGAACTAAACGTGGTCAAGACCAAGAACCCCTTAGATTATATCACCTTTTAGGATTTGAGGTTCTCTTCTGGAGAGCTGATTCACCATGCTTGCGGTATCCCTCTACAGCTGCTGTTCATCCCTGGGCTCTTCTAAGAGTCAGACTTGCTTATGCTCATCATTGGTGAAACAGGACACATTTTTCCATGTATGTATTTGGTAACAATAATCTACTAATTCAAATTTTGAAAATGTAGCCATCCTTCTTGTACCTCTTCTTCCCCAAACCAAGATCACACCTACAGGTCCCATCTAACGCTATGGTTCAAATATGGATATGAACTTGCTCTTTGCCTGAAACTTCTGGGTAGCACTGCTGAGATTCTCTAAGCCAAGGTGATCAAAATGCTGTGAAGTGGGCAGGGACAAAATTGTTTTGCAAATACCATCCATTTGTTTCAGGAAGACAGAAGTAGCTGTCTGTATTTAGAAGCAAAGACCTAAAAAATATTTCTTAGTGGGTTTCTGGTGCCTAAAAATATTCTTCATCGCTAACATTAGGCTGAACTAGGCCAATAGGCCAGAGCAAACAACATGAATGTGATTAAAGGCAGAAATGACCTGTACTTTGTCTCCTTCAAAAAAGAATAAAGCAGTACTTAGTAATGTTACACAATCGTCTTTCACCTTCTTTCTGTTGATCTTGTCATTGCAGTAATTTGGGGCTAGAGAGCATTACTGTCCATACCCTGCTGATAAGGGGACTGAGGCACAGAGACAGACTTTAAAGATGCTGTTAAAGAGAGTTACTGGATTCTGGTCTGTCATGGGGCTGGGCTGTGCAGGCAAAGTTAGATGCCACGGGAACTGTGTCTGGTCCTGTGGCAAGGGCATCTCCCATGCATTGCATTGAATAAATGGCGCTGGCCACCGCACCTGAACATTTATTCATTTGCTGTCCTAATATTGTAACCTGCAGACCATCTCAAATTAATTTGCAATCAAGAAGAAACAACACAGTGGGAACAGAAACACTATTTAAACAAGTCACAGCTAACGAGGCTGTGTGATGCTCCACACAGCTCTGTGGCACTAACTTGCCTGTGAAGCATCTCAGCAGGTACATTACAGCACAACACCATACTTGTGTGTAGCCTCATCTAGGCTGCTTGTGGGCTGCAGCTTGCTGGTTTGCTATATAATATACCTAAAGAAAACAAATTAGACACAGTTTACTGTGGTTTGTTTTTTTTAATATATATTTTTAAGCAAGTTCATAAACCTTACTAACCTTAGGTAACCATACTGTAAATATTTTCAGTGGGGCTCAACACTCTCCTAAAAGTGGTGAAGAGTAACTAGAGACGGCAAAGCTCAGAAGTTAGAGGCAGTGGTGAAAGGAATTTGTAGGCTCTTTTAACTTTGAATATTCATTCTCATAAGAGATCACGTTTTCAGAAGTTAGAGAAGCACAGTGACAAGCACAAAAATATGCATGCTTGTATGGATTAATGCAGTTGGTTCACTACACAAGGCAAATGCATCTTTCAGCACCTAATTACCCCTTCTGAAGTGTAGTTATGCAATGTATCCGCCCACTTGCTATAAACCTGAATGAAGATATAAGCTGCATATAGGTTGTTTACATTGCAAATCTCTGCCTCTTTTAGAAAATCCAACTTTTACTTGCTTCATATGAGCAGCTCACAGGATTTTAAGAATTCATTTTAACAGAAAGCAGATGGTTTCAGAAAGCTGAAATGAAGAAGGAAAAGGAAGAAATTGAAGATCAGAACTAAAAGTGTAACATTAAGTGAAAGCTACCATGATAGATTTTTCTTTTTTAAAAACAGGGGATTGCAACAATGAGTTTTGTGTCCTGGCATACAGGAAAAAAGAAGGTCCTAAAGATGTTTTTAAAGTGGCAACTTTTTTCTTTTTTTTTAATCTGCCAAGTGTTCAACAATAAATTGCAGAGCACAGGTTAGCTTTCTTTCTTTAATAATCTCCCTGGTTAGGAGATGTTGTCTGTTGGCAACACCTAACTCTTTCCTAGGACCTCCACTTGCAAAATCCAGTGTTTTCTCACTGTGCAAGACCCTGGGGACTCCTATCTCAGTGCAAAGGTGAAAGAGGACATCATCTCCAAGATGAGGGAATGCAAACTTCTCCCCTTTCTGCAAGAGAACTGCATTTTTCTGCTCTGCTCAGCCTCTGTCTCCAAAGATACCTCCTGCCTGTCCAAGGCTCTGTGAATTAAGGGAACTTCAAAAGGGCACTTAACAGTCCTACTGTGAAAATCAAGAGCCTATTTTAAATTAGTAGGAAGAGTAATTTCCTCTTGCAGTACCAATGTTTCCTTATTAAAATGAGAGGACAAGATTTAAATATAGCATAAAACTTCCAGTACTGTGTAGTATTTCTTGGAGAACTGTGTTTGCTATGTTTATTTGCCTCAGGGGTAACACTTTTTTATGTACATTGTGAGGCTCAATAGTCTGGCAGCGGCAGCACTCAGAGCTGCTTTTCTTGATACTGTGCATCTGTCTCTGTTGTGATGGTATCTATAGCAAAGTTGATAGGAGAGAAATAGATAGTGAAGATGTCTTTGAACTCGGTTTTTCAGTGTTGCTGTAGTTAGGTTTTCCAAAAGGTTGTGATTAACTTTAGTGTAAGGTAGAACGAATGGTAACCTTTTTTGCCCCTGACTATTCTTAAGGTAAGAGCGATGAAAATTTCTCAGAGGAATTTTGCTGTAAATACTGTGAGGATTAATTACTGCCTGTTATCTCCACATGGATACATAATCCTTTTGGGTTTGTGTGAGAAGGATCATGTGCACTTTATTAATTATCAGTATTTGGTCAACATAACCTTTTTTATTATTTGAAACTTATATTCAGTCATGAACTATTGGTCTTATAATAGGAAGTAGAGGCAATCAACATGAATATAATCTATATTGTTCCTACTTAGAAATTCATATTTATTAATTCATATTAATAATTCCACTAGGTCATACTGTTCATTATAGTTTTTTATACTGAAAGTTCATCTTTAAACAGCTGATATAGGAATGGTTGGTGTATCTTCTCCTTTTCACCTTTGTTTCTACAGAGACTGATTTCCAGTGACTATGTGATGCTGGTGTTTCCACTTGTGCTGTGTGTACTTCCAGAGCAGAGCCTCACCTTCACAGTAGAGGGATTTTTCAAAACAGGGCTCTAGAAATTGCAGTGATAGGAGAACATTCAAATAGCCAGATAGGTGGAGAGTAGAGTATGAAAGGTTTTGGTTTTCAAACCACTCATGAGGAGGTGATTTCATTTTAAAAGCTCTTGATTCCAGAGATTTTTCTTTTTATTCATCCACAGAAAATTGCTGTTTGCAAGCCATGTTTGGTTCTAAGTAGCAGACAAGCATTAGGCAGCTGTCTGGCAGCAGTAGCAGAAGCACCATTATTGTATGTCTCCATAAAGATGTAGCTATTTGTTATTCTTATTGGGGGATATATATATCTCTACATATTCTCTATATCTTTGTATACCATATATAGAAACTAAAATCCTGCTAAAATCAGGGTCCGGGTTGGGAAGCCTGACATTGAGGTCCTATTTGTGTGCTCAGGTAGATAACTTTTGCTCTGGATGCTTTCTTATCCTTGAGTGCCCACATGGAGAACTGATTGGGAATAATGTGTCTGTTTGCAGCTCATAGCCTAACTCATATTGACTGTGCTCGGGCAAGTTCTGAAAGCTTTTGAAAACAGCAGCAGTTAGCACTGGTTTGTGCTGGAGGCAATACTTGGTCCTACCTAGCCCAAAATTAGTTGTAGTAAGATCATTATCTAGAATGCCATTCATCCCCAGAGTCCTACGGTAAAATCCTTGATGGACTGAACTCTTCCTTCTTGTGTTTTGGAGCAGCTTGTGTCCTTGGATTTACTAGGAGAGGAGCATTTCTCTTGCTTCTGTTAATCCTCAGTGTGGGTTATGTTTGCTTGTGGTTAGCATAAATATTAATGCAGAGTACCTTCCTGGAGGTTCATCTGACTGCATGCACGTTTGGGGGAAGGGAGCCCTTCTAAAGCATGGTTCATCTCATTTTAAGTAAGTCTAAAACAGATTAGGCAAATTGCAACTCAAAAGGAGGGAGCTAATGCAGATGTGTCCTTGTGTGTCTCTGCCAGAACTGGCCACATACATCTAGCCAGGACTTTGTTTTTCTTGTTACTCTTAAAAACTGGTGATTTTGATAGCACATGCACACAGTGTTTCAAACTGGATTAAAAATATCCTGGAAATTTTGTATCCAATGAATTTTGCAAACATTTTTCTATTTTTCTAAGCTCTCCTGAGGGTAAAACTCATTCTGTGTAAATGTCCAAAGTACAATTGCTTCTTGATTTGTTACAGCTGCTGCTGCAAAAAGGAGTCTTTTACATTAACATTTCTGGGCAGACAGTCAGATTTTAAATTCCAGGCTACTCCATTCTCTCTCCTTGATTTTCTCAGGAGTCCAGCGACTCAAAAAAAAAAAAAAAAGAATAAATTTGGTACATCTAAGTTGTGCAAACTGACAGGCTTTGAGCTTGCTGGAAGGATACAACAAGTACATGAAGACTGGAAATCTGATTTGGAGACATGATGTTATGAGACAGTTCAGATGATGAAAGAAATTAAATTTAAAATTTGATTAAAAATTTTACTGGTGTAAGTAATGTTTTGGGGTTTTTTTGTTGTTTGTTGGTGTGTTTTTTTTTTAAATAAAGGAGTTTCTTAGATGGTCAGTAGAGGGCAGGCATATTTTATTTCTGAAGAACCTTTGCCCGCTACTGTGTGCAAAGAATATTTGTTCTATCTTCAGATTTGAGGAGTGTAAGTCTACTTTGTCATATTACAGTGATATAAATCAGGAGTTATAATTTGAAAAGACATTGTCAACCCCTTTGAGGAGCTAAATGTCCGTTTTAAAGCAATTGGAGGATATGAGTTATGACTACAGGCATTTAATTTCTGTGTTTAGATTGTAAAACCCATGGCATAAAAAACCTGAAATACTGCCACTACTGAGTACTAGAGAAGAATCATTTCTCTGCTGAATCCTGTAAAATGCGGTAGTTCTTTCTGATGTGAACTACTATATCACTAATGGGGTGGAAACACTCTTGAAAGTCATGATTGTTTAAATCTTCAGCTCTGTAACAGAGATTCTTCTTGAAGATCTGACTAGCCAAGCGACTTTAAACCTAAAGGAGCAATGCCTCTTTTAATTTCTACCTGCCTTCCTCTGTAATTGAAACAGTGTTTGTATTTCAGCTGGACAGAATACCTAACAGGTTCTGAATACAGGATAAAATCAGTGTCATATCTAATTAACTCAACAGAAAAAAATAAAGTGGATTTAAAGAAGCATTAATTCTGAATGAGCCTGTTCTTCCCCAAATGCATTTTAGCCCTGAAACAAAATGTAGACAGTCTTTTCAGGAAACACATTTACATAAACACATTTCTAATATTGTTATGGTATACAACTTTTCAAGTCTTGTAATGAAATTTATTCTTAAAGGGAATGAATGATAAAAGCATACATGTTGATGCTGTAGAAGACTAGAAATTTTTGTTTGGTGGTGTGTAAGTGTGCATATGCATATATGAACTCTTATTTATGTGTATGATTAAACTTGCTACACAGGTAAGGAGCAGTAACATGGGACCAGGGTTATGTCATCTACCATTTCTTTCTGTGGCTTGACAGTTCCATTTTCTTCTGACAAGGCTGATATTCGTATAGACACCTTTAATTAGTATCAAAAATGGTTTGAAGATTTGTCCCAAATATGCAGTTCGCATGCACTTTCTTCTCTGTATCCATCAAGAGAAAGTCTTCATTACATTTCAGAACTACTCCAGCTAGAAGAGGTGAATGTTTTGAAAGATGTTGGCTATCAGCTCCTACTTCTTAGGTTTGGACTTCTTAGTTTGGGTGCTGCATTGCCTGCATTACAACCATACCTTAGACACATGTAACTGAGGTACCGAGGTCCTTGAATTGCACTTGTAATCGAAGAAGAAACCAAGTTTGTACAGTTACTTTTGTTCTTTTTAAAGTGAAGTGGCCTTACAGGCAAGGAGCTGAATTTCTATGCTACTCATGCCTTCCAGATGGTCTCCGGGATTAGTTTCAGTTTTTCGTTCTAGAAATTAATGGAGGTCCATATTTTTGTGCAATCTAGCTAGATACTGAGATGATGAATCTCTGTAAGAAATGAAAGCTGATTGAAGAGATGCAAATGTTAGAACCTTCAAATGATTTCAATCAAAATTGGACTTGCTATCATGTGGGTACATGTTACTAAATTAACTGCAATTTTATCTACTTGTATCTTTGTTGTAGTCATCTAGGCAGATGGAAGAACTGTCCATATGAAGCCTATATCATAGACAAAATTTACAGGATATACTTTATTCTAATCTTGCACTTAACCCCTGAGTAATCTAGTGTTATGTTTCCTATGAAATGCTAAGTATAAAAACAGAACTTACTGCTTAATGCTTTTACGTGACTGGATTTCACAGCGCTTAGACTGGATAGAAAATCTAAAACTTTACCATGTATTGTTCTGTTACAGCGATGACGCTGCAGCAAAATGTTTGTAGCCATATGGATCTTAATTTAAAAAATTGTATTTCTGTCAGTAATGCAATAACCTTCATCGAGCCAACAAATAATTTTCAAAGTTTTAATACATAAGCTCTCAAAAAGGACTTTTTAGTTTAAAATCTCTGCCTTCGACTTGAGATAGTGAAACTGCTGCAGTGTAAATTTCAAGATTACTTGCCCTGACAACATCAACTTGAAACCTAATCATTTCATAAAAAAAGAGCTAGTGGTTTCAGGAAATGTTTCTATTTCTATGTTACCTTGCCAGTTTCTGTAATTCTCCTGTCACATTTTCCTCTTTAATGACTTCTATCTCCTGTGTTGGACTTCAAGACTGTCGCAAAAGTGGGGGAATGTCTATTTATGCAGACTAACAATGAAACAGATTTTAAATGAAATTATACTTTTTAATACAAATTCTTATGTGAACTTTTTTACACAAATTCTGTTTTCACCAAGTAAACAGAGATTAGAAATTCTAAGTATGTTATCAGCATCGCTTATAAATGTAGACCTATTTATTATTACATTAGTGCTGAGCTTGGTAAAAGCTGGAAGTAATTTCTCCTTCAAGAAGTTGTGTCTTGAAAACAAGACAAACAGATGGCCGTAGAGGAAAGAGATTAACTGGAATGGCATGCTTGGTAGTAGGTCAGAGATTTTCATTGAGGAGTACTGGAACAAGGTCCTGCTAAATGTCTTCAATACCACCTTAAAAAAAAATCTGAACTGCTGTTTCAGCTTATCTGGGTTTTTTTAAGACATATGACCCTGGTAAACTTAGGCAGCTGTGTAGCATATGTTATCTGTCTACCGTAGCCTCCTTAGAAACAGCATGTGGACCACCTAGGGTCTCCAGCAGTTGCAAAACTGCTCACCTAAATAAAGCTGAGAAACAGCTGTGACCACAGTGAAGTGTGAAAAGTCCTTCAGGACTGTTTTCTTCTGATGAAGCTTCCTTCCATGCTATGGATGCTTGTGCTTAGTGTTCTCCATGTACACTCACTTGTCTTAAGAGGTGCTGAGGTAGCTATTTCCATGGACCTTCTTGTGCTGTTTCTCTTTGCAACTTCCCTCATGTGAAGAGTGAGATATGTTGTAGGAGACATGAATAGAAACAACAGTGTGGGAAGCTGAATTGAGGTAACCCAGGTGTGACTGCAGGATGATGTTCAACACTTAATTCAATACCTGTGTAAAAGCCTGTATGGTTAAGAAGACTTGGAAGGGAACAAAGAAATAGGAACTATGCAGTAGGACAGAAAAAATTGCATGACAGAGGATGAGAGATGAGTCTATGAGGGAGGATGAATGTGTTTGGAGTCTGGGAGGGCTAAAAGGGAAAAGAAGTTAGGGTAAGCCTGGGAAAAATGATAGAAAGGAGGAGGAAAATAATCCAG
The DNA here is from genome assembly GCA_907165065.1 of Caprimulgus europaeus. The sequence continues at coordinate 37,812,265 of OU015525.1, forward strand.
TGTTTGTCTCTTGCATAAAAACTTGTGCGTGAGGAAGAGCTCACTTGAACATTAGCAAAAATAGAAGAATCAGGAAGGCTGACTAGGGAAATATTAAACTGGAAGCAAAACAGAGAGGGAAAGGGGGTTTTTTTTGGCAACAGAATGCTCCGATTGCTGCTTCTCTCTGTCCCCCCCCCCCCCCCGCCTTTCCTTTTTTTTTTTGGTTCTGGCTAAAATTCTTCTGATTTCCCAACTTTCTCACTCTGTAAACTGAGATGGGATTTACAACTTTCCCATCATATTTATTGTTGTTGTTGCAGTACCACCCAAAGTCTCAAACAAGGTCAGGATCTTTCTGGGAGAAAAGCTATGAAAACAAGAAAGATGATAAATTTTGTGTCCTGAAGCCTGGTTCAAAGTCCATTACAAACAGTGTGCAGACTTCCATTAATGTAAACAAGTGGTTCACATTTTAAATGTGCTAGAAAAGTATGTGTCTGCATACTGCAATAATGAACGTGTCAATAGGAGATGTAAAGCCAGCTCTGAACATCTAAGGTAATTTATCCCAAGGTTCAAAACCAAAGTCCTGGCCTTGTTAGAGAAAGTGGGAATAGGACATTAGCCCTCCAGCTTCTGGAGCCAGAATTAGCTGGAGTGTTTCTAAATGGTTCTTGCACTGTAGTGATGTGGTGCGACTACAGTGGTGAACTGCAAGGTGGTCCTACTGAAGAAGGCAGCCAAGTTTTGTTGGTTTGAGCTTAAAACATAAGCTACGTTTAATGTAAACAGAAGCAGCCTGGAAGGGCTGGAGAAAGTCTGACTTAGGACTTGTATTAATTCCTTGGGAACTCCTTTTTCCAGTTGCCAGTTCCAGTTTGGCCCTGGTTTGATCCCCCAGAGAGATGTTACAACAATTCATAAGCACCTAGACAATAGTCAGGTGATAAAAAACAGCCAGCATGAATTTGTCAAGAACAAATTGTGTCAAACCAATCTCATTTCCTTCTTTGGCAGGGTAACTGGCTTAGTGGATAATGGGGAGGTAGGAGATGTGATGTATCTTGACTTAAGTGAGGCTTTTGACACTGTCCAACATGACATTCTTATAAGCAAGCTTGAAAAATATGGCCTAGATGAAATCACCATAAGTGGCTGTGAAGCAGTTGAAAAAAGTGTTCTCAAAGAGAAGTTACCAGTGGTGCTCTTCCCAACTGCGGGGGCAGCTCACCTAGCACCACTCACCTGTCTTTTCCAGGGCAAAGTTCTGCTCTCTAGAGAAAATACACCGGTGAGTTTTGTTTGGTTTGATTTGTTTTTTTTTACAGGGACAATGGGTCAGGGTGGGGGTTGCAACACTTTGGAAGAATGAATCATTTCAGAAGAATCTTTAGGATCTTTATAAATTAAGATTCCACAATAAAAATCAGCCAAGTGCAATTTGGTAAAGAAGAGCAAAATAGTGCCCTTGTAAAAGAGATTAAATACACAAAGACAAAAGGCAAAAGTAATTGGAAGGCAGAAAAGTGTCTGGGGTTTTAGAAAATCACAAGTAAAATACAACTCAGAAAGGACATGCTATTAAAAATAAAGCGCCTCTTTTTTTGGGGATTCTTTAACAGGAGTGTCATGTGTAAGACATGGGAAGTAATTATTTTGCACCATATGGTGCTGGTGAGGCCTCAGCTGGAGTATTGAATCCAGTTTTGGGGACTGCATATAAAGAAAGATGTAGATAAACTGGAGAATTTCCAAAAGAAATCATGAGGAAATTAAGAATTTTAAAAGCTTGATTTAAAAGGAATGGTTGAAGGACTTAGGCTTGCCTAGAATATTTATTCCCTTTACCCCTTTTATGTAGCTGTAGCAGGAGGGTCTAGACAGTCTCCTGAGGTCTTTGAGAGACCTATATTTTGTAGTCCTAACTGTAGTATTGGCCGAGTGACACATTCATCTCAGTCACAATTAGCTGATGTCATAGCAGAGACATCTTCAGAGATGCTGGAACAGATCTGAAAGAGGAAGCAAATACTTCTGTGCAAGCACATCAGTGAAGACAATGAGTTTATTGGGGAAACAGAAATCAATGTTCAAACTTGACATCATTAGTAGTGCAGAGAAAAAATACTTGATACACAGTGATTATTTTTGTTTGTGACGTCATGTATGTATCATAATTTTGACAGGTTGGTACCATCCTTCAACACTGTGATTTCCTTCTGTAAAGTTTTCTTCACTGATTGGATCCAGAATACTTTTTTCCTGAATTGAAATGCAAAAGAGTGAGAACAATGTTTTCAGAAAGTAAAAATTTTAAGAAGAAAATAAGTCCACATTTACAGTATATGGTCAGATTTTTCTCTCTTTCTTTTTATATTTATTTTTCAATTACAAGATACATCTGCTGAATTGTATTATTTACATATTGAGGTATTGGTAAAAATGACTGCTCACCCTTGCTTTCTGTTTCTCTGCTTTTCTTTAGAGCTGTATGACATATACCTACATACACCTACCAAATAGTTCCCAGCATTTGGACGATTCAGTCCCGTGTGCTCCAGTGAAAGGTAGAGTTAGAGCAACCACATCTAGATTAACTGTAGAGCAGTGAACTGATCAGTGGACTAGTGCAGTGCCAGTTATGACATTTATCTTTGCTGCAGAAAGTTCATATGGTCACCAACAAAATATTAATAGATCAGTAGATAATAAATCTTTGTAAGCTGCTAATAAATAGAACGCCCTTTTTTTCCTAGAAGGCAAATCCTCCTATCCTGTCTCAAGAAGAGTTAGACTTTCCAGTGTGGTTTGAGGGAGTTTAAGCCTCCCCAAAGTTGTAGGGATTTGTGGAGCAAGTGAAAGTAGCTTTGCATCCTGTGAGGGATAATACTGTCCAGACATCCCAGAAGGATAATACTGCCCATTCATCATCCCTCGGTCAGGCCTTGTGGCTGCTGGAGCTGAGGAGCCATGGTCATGGCTGCACTTCAGCCTGTCCTTCATGTCCTTCCAGACCAAGGTGTGGCACAGCTGTCTTCAAGGGAGCAGTGTCCCTCAGCTTTGTACTACCACAGCTTCTCTGCCTTGGAGGCTGCTAATACCTGAGTGGAAGTGATGTGATTGCCTGTAGGTACGCACAGAATCTGTATCACGACTCATCCTATGCCTTTCCTAATACAATGCCTCGAAAGCATTCATGTTTGCCTGAAAAAAACAAGCAAAAAAGGTCTCTATTTCTCAGATACACAAATAAACACACACCCCCACCAGCCCCCACACCCCCCCCCAAAAAAAATAAAAAAAAGAAAAATTAAAAAGCAGGACATGGTTTAATCCACAGCAAACCCCAGGCAGCTCAAAGTTAAACTTCCCATTCAATTACTAATTCATTGCTTTTGTTTGTGGGTATTGCAGTGTATGTGGGCTGTGAGATTACCCGCTGATTGTCATTTTTCATAGCGATGCGGCTGTCCCACTGAAGGGATTAAGAGTGACGCTTCCTTTAGCGCTTGCACTTTGCAGCGTTACAGGACACAGGGAAGTTGTTTTGCGTGTGTGCGAGGGGAGCTGTGTGTGGGTGCGAATTAATGGAGTTTTTAAATGTATTTTTAATTTTTTTCTCTAAGCAATGCTCTATTATCAGCTAGATGATAAAATGTCTTGAATAGTTGACTCTAGGGCTTTCACTAAACTGCCCATGAATGCTGAAACCATCTGTTTTTCTGGACGTTTGTCAGGGTGAGTGTGGCAGAGGCAGCTGTTTGAAAAGGGACGCTTTGGATGATGAACCAAGCCCATTGTTCCTGAGCGATTCGCTTGCATTCAGAGGCTCTACCCAAGCGTACTATAGAGCAATCAAAATCAAACTATTGTTTGTCCTGATCATATTGATCTGAAAAGAAGGTGGTGGGATGACCGCATTGTAGATGCAAATAGTTGTTTAGAGCAGCTGTATGCTGGCCAATATGTACCACAGTAGGAGACCCACATGGAAGCTAGAGGGCTCCCTGCACCCTACTGGGGACAGAGAAAGGATGGTGCCAGATTGAACTCCAGTCTAAAGCAAAAAGGAAGGCTCTGGACTGTTGGTATTGCTAGTAATTTGCTTTTTACAGCGATGGTTGACATTAACCCTGTAGTGCCTTAGTAATTCAAGTCAATTGTTTGGGTTTTTTTTTCTGCAAGCACATTGCAAAGGGAGTTTATCAAGAAGATAATTTCCTAAAGCTACTGCAATGAAATATAGGAGCAGTTGGATTGCTTGGGTGTCAACTATCAATTTTCTCTTCTATAAAAATTAATTGCATTTTTGTTATTGTTTTCTATGTGGAATCATTCATGCACTGTTTAAAGTTTTCGTAATTTATTTATGATGATGAAAATACAGCAGCTGAATCGAAACATATTGTGGTGTTCATTTCTGTGTTAAATATAGCTGTCTTATCTCTGCAAAAAGCAGGGGGAAAGACGATCTTTAGTGCATGTAATGAAGATTATAGATTTTAGTTTAGAATAACTGAGAAAGCTGCACTTCATCCATTAACATTTTAAGCTTTTTAGTTGTCCTTGTCACTTCATTGCATGCATGCTAATATCTCCTCATATAAAATTTAATCTGTCGAACTAAATGAAGGAATTAGTATCTGAAAGACATCTTTCATTAAGCAATTAACGAATCTTTCTAACAAATCTACAAAAGCATATGTGTTTATATTTAATAAGTATTTGTATGATCAGCCAATTACAATACTTTGATACATCTTTTTTGTTTATTTGTGATATTATAAAATCTAAACTTACAATTAAGTCGTAATTACGCTTTAGCAATCATATTGTAATTGTCAACAACTGTGGTTAGGGGACTACTGTATTTCAAAAATCATCACAGTCATGTAAAACTTAGTTTCTTTGTGTAAGAATCTTTTTTCCCCATCTCTTTGTGATTCACAAATGAAAACGATGAAGTAAGAAAGAATCTGTAGAAGGAATACATTCAGGGATATGTCTTTTTAAAATTAACAATGATTTATATGTGCATACAGGAGAGAAGCAAACCCAAAGAGGATGGCAGCCTGGATGAAAAGATTATCACCTGCGCCAGCTGCAACACATTTCCTTTCACAGCTTTAGAGTAGCTTTTTCAATATATTCTCTTTTCGGGCTCCTTGCCTAATTTTATGGAGGGACACCCTACCCTAATTTAAACTATTTCTAAACCAGTGTCGGCCTCTGTGTAAAGAGTGAAAAACATTAGTAAAAATAGTGACATTGTCTTTTTGCCCTTCACCATTATTAACTTGTTTGGGAGTCATTTTCTTAGCAGGATAAATGCCTCCTTCTTGTGTGAATTACTTTAGACTTCAGAATGCTCCACCTGTTGTATAAATGTCCAGTTACTGCAGCAGAATTAATTGTCAATTCACCAATAACTCTTTAGTATGAAAAAAGTACTACTTGATCTCCTTGAATAAGGTGATGCTCCTTTACTAGTTGCTCTCTGATTTGGACTACTTTTGTAGATTTTTTTAAAAATTAAGTCTTAGAAGCATAGAATCATTTCGGTTGGAAAAGACCCTTAAGATCATCGAGTCCAACCATAAACCTAACACTGCCAAGTCCAACACTATACCATGTCCCTAAGCACCACATCTACATGTCTTTTAAATACCTCCAGGAATGGTGACTCAACTACTTCCCTGGGCAGCCTGTTCCAATGCTTGACAACCCTTTCAGTGAAGAAATTTTTCCTAATATCCAATCTAAACCTCCTCTGGTGCAACTTGAGGCCATTTCCTCTTGTTAGTTGGGAGAAGAGACCAACACCCACCTCGCTACAACCTCCTTTCAGGTAGTTGTAGAGAACGAGAAGGTCTCCCTTCAGGTTCCTCTTCCCCAGGCTCAATAACCCAAATTCCCTCAGCTGCTCCTCATAAGACTTGTGCTCTACACCCTTCATCAGCTTGGTTGCCATGCTCCAACACCTCAATGTCTTTCCTGTAGTGAGGAGCCCAAAACTGAACACAGTACTTGAGATGTGGCCTCACTAATACCAAGTACAGGGAGACAATCACTTCCCTACACCTGCTGGCCACACCATTTCTGATACAAGCCTGTCTGCTATTTGCCTTCTTGGCCACCTGGGCACACTGCTGGCTCATGTTCAACCAGCTGTTGGCCAACACCCCCAGGTCCCTTTCTGCCAGACAGCTTTCCAGCCACTCTTCCACAAGCCTGTAGCGTTGCATGGAGTTGTTGTGACCCAGGTGCAGGACCCAGCACTTGGCCTTGTTAAACCTCATACCATTGGCCTCAGCCCATTCATCCAGCCTGTCCAGATTTCTCTGCAGAGCCTTCCTACCCTCAAGCAGATCAACACTCCTGCCCACTTTGGTGTCATCTGCAAACTTACTGAGGGTGCACTTGATCCCCTTCTCCAGATCATTAATAAAGATATTAAACAGAACTGGCTGCAGTATTGAGCCCTGAGGAACACCACTTGTGACCGGCTGCCAACTGGATTTAACTCCTTTCACCACAACTCTTTGGGCCTGGCCATCCAGACAGTTTTTCACCCAGCAAAGGGTACGTCTGTACGAACCATGAGTGGCCAGTTTCTGCAGGAGAATGCTGTGGGAAACAGTGTCAAAGGCTTTACTGAAGTCTAGGTAGAAACATCCACAATCTTCCCCTCATCCACTGAGTGGGTCACTTTGTCATAGAAGGAGATCAGATTAGTCAAGCAGAACCTACCTTTCATAAATCCATGCTGACTGGGCCTGATCACCTGGTTTTCCCCTACATCTTACGTGATGGCACTCAAGGTGATCTGCTCCATAACCTTCTCCAGCACCGAGGTCAGACTGACAGGCCTGTAGTTCCCCAGATCTTCCAGTCAACTGTGACCTCCTCAGTTAGCCAGGACTGCTGGTAAGTGATGGAGAGTCGCTTGGTGAGCACTTCTGCCACCTCCCTCAGTACCCTGGGGTGGATTCCATCTGGCCCCATAGACTTGTGTGTGTCTAACTGGTGTAGCAGGTCGCTAACCATTTCCCTTTGGATTATGGGGGCTTCATTCTGCCCCCTGTCACTGTCTTCCAGTTCAGGGGGCTGGGTACTCAGAGAACAGTGTGTTTTACCATGAAAGACAGGCAAAGAAGGCATTAAGTACTTTAGCCTTTTCCTCATCCTTTGTCACTCTGTTTCCTTCTGCATCCAATAAAGGATGGAGATTTTCCTTAGCCCTCCTTTTGTTGCTAATGTATTTATAGAAACATTTTTTGTTTTCTTTTATGGCAGTAGCCAGATTAAGTTCTAGTTTGGCTTTGGCCCTTCTAATTTTCTCCCTGTATACCCTCTTGAGTCTTCACCTAGATCATGCAGCTATTTGGAGAAAAAAGACTATGGTAAGACAGATAGTCAACAAATTGTACTAGTTGCAATAATGGCCACTTTCTTGAGTGAGAAGCAAATTCTGCATTAAAAAATGGTTCATTTTCAAGCACATACAGTGTATACAACTCTTCTAAGCATTACCTTCTACTAAATAATAAAGAATTATATTTAGAAACTTCTGCCCTTCTGAATACATGTAGGTCCATCTGTATGAAAAATTCTGAGCGGTTGGCAAGAAAACTCCACAGGAAAAATTGGAGGTGGGTAGGAGGAATAAACCTCTGAGCATTTGCAAAATATCATACATGCAATTCTCTCCATGGGGATGAAAGTGAACCGCAGGGGAAAGATGTGAGCCAGGTCAGTTAATGGATTACAGGAAGGCAGTTGGGTGTTAGAAAAATGAATTTGTCCAGTAGAAACACTTTTTTCTCTTTCCAGACATGCTAAACAACATTAAGACAGACAGTGTAACATGCTTGATTTGACTCATTTGCTTATCTTTTTCATTAGCAGTTTGCTACCTGACTGTTTCAGAGCCAGTTCTCCAAGTGTTAAAATAACTCACCAGCTTGACAGCTATCATATATGTCTGGCAGTATTAACACAGTGCAATACTTGCCATGAAGTTTGAAAAAATGTATCAGACACCTTCTCACTATTTGCCAGAGGACCAAACCTCTGAGCAGGAGAGAGACAGAGGGAGATGCTGCACCACCAGCAAAGTTCGGGAGGGTGAGGAGCCGAGACACCTGTGATCTTCACCTCCTGGAAAGGATGAGGTGGAGGAATCCTGAAAATCTTTGTTCACTCTCAGGTACTTCACTGTGTTGTCTGTGAAGGACAAAAAGTTTTATCCTTTGCGTCAGACTCGGGGTCTTGTGTGTCTCGTCTTGTGGTGGAGGCCAAAGTCATCTGCTCAAGGGTGCTTACAACTGGGTGCAGTGAGCTGCACCAAGTACTGATAAGACCCATTCCCATCCTGAAAGAGCCCCAGCCACTCTCAAGCATTAGCAGCTTCCTTCTTCTTTTAATCTTTTGTTTGCTCTCACACAGCTTTCTGGATGTAGGCTTTTATTACGCTCCCTTTTTTTATCTCCCTTCAGCAATTCATTCCAGTGCTCACATCCAGTGCTATTCAGTTTTGCCAAATATTAGCGGCATGAAATTATTGTTCAGTTAAATCTGGAGATTATACCAAGTGCAGTTCCTGGATCTGCTTTACTTCAAGCAGAATTACACAAACAGGAGATACAGAATATCAGTGTTTGGTTATAGTCCTTCTGATGAGAAGCAGTATAAATACAGAGATAGACAGAAATCAGTGTCTTGGAAAAATAATGCATTAGTAGTGTATTGCACTTTAATTTTTAACCGTGACCAGTATTCGTCAGAAAAATTGCAGAGATGCACTTGGGTATAGGTGTAGAGTTGTGGTTTTATGCTGCAGTTTTCTGAGCTTTCATTTCTGAGTTTTCATTTGCCTGTGATCTCAGGCTGAATTGGACTCTACTGTGTCTGTGTCTGCTGCGCATTTCCCAATACAAACGCGGGTTGTAAAAGAGGTAGATGGACGCAAACAATAATGCGGAACTATTAGTACTGTGTGTCTATGTATTAACTTTGTTTATATGGGTTTTTATTAGGAAAAAAAAAAGTGGGAATTTCTTTCTTAGAGTGATGGAAGACTCAGATCTTTAAATCCTAACTGAGATAGGGAGATGATAGTCTGATATAAATAATGTTTCTTTGGCGTGGGCACACAGAAATAAAGCTTGTTTCGCTTTGTTTCCTTTAGGATTTTTGTAATCTTAGTATAAAAATGCATGTATCTGAATCCACCTTTTTTGTGTCCATAGTTTTTTGTTTTTAACATGTGTTGTTACAGTCCCCTAGAAATATTCTTTTTAAGCAGTCTCCTTTTCCTGGTGAAAATTTCTTCCAAAGAAGCATTTTGACAACGATACTGATTAACATCCTTTCACAAGGTGAATAGTATGTTAGGCGAAAATGTAGTAGATTTAGAGAATTTGGCACAAAATTGGAATAAGGACAAAATGTTGTCAGAATTGGGTGCTGGAAGCCATATGCTTCTTTTTTGAAGGTGGGTCACGTTTTTAGCTGTCAGATTGCTAAGAATCCTCACGTCACCCATGGACTTCAGGCAGAGACAGGTTTTCACCACGGTAGGAAGGCAGGCTTGCCTGCTACTCCCAATTTGACACATGAATTCGAGACTTGTATGACAAGGCATCCAATTTATCAAGCCTAATTTGTGACGTGGAAGGACTTCTCTTACAGGGATTTGATTTCCAGTCTTCCTGTGGCAAACCGTCCTCTTATTGCAAATTTCAGAAAATTAGGAAGATTGAATTTGTTGTCTTATGTCTTTCTCTAGAGGTTCGACTTGTGAAATTAAGTACTTGAATAGGAATTTTGTCTTTGTAAGAACACAAGCAAGTTTTGTGACTTGTGGTCACAAACATCGTTCTTCTGTTTGAGAGAAGAGAGAGAAAAAAAGGGAAAAAGCTTAAAAAAATATAAAAATAAAAAAATTAGACTTCTCATTTTAATCCTGAATGAGCTCATAGGTAATTTGCACCCAGACCTTTGTGCCAACACTTTTGTACTAGCTTGAATAAATCTGCTGTTTTTACCTTCCACTTCTTCCCAGTGTGTTTTTACTTAATTTTACTGTGCTCAATAAGTGTATCTCCCTGTCCAAAGAACTTGTCTCACTCCTGTACCGTATAAATTCATCTTTCTTTTTTTTCAGTTGTCCACTGAATTTTCTTTGAAATTCCAGATGTTGTTTCATCTGAGATATTTTGGGGGTGATACAAACATTTCTGTTGACAATATCTGGATTGACAGTATTGTTGTGTTTCTGTGCCTCACTACTAGAAGAAATGAATTGCTCCTGGTCCTTGGCCACCTCTGTTTTCATTTGTGGAAGCCCAGCACCCAGCAGAAATTCTTGTCTCTGTCCTGAAACACACAGCCTGTCAGCTGAGGCTAACAGATCTTCCATTATTGGTGTCCCATATTTCTTCTTTGTGATTTCTGGTCCTTTGTTACCATGAAGTCCCAACTTTATGTTCCAATTAGCATTGTTTTATTTAATATTTAGTTGATGAAAGTATTAAACTTCTAGACAGATTAAAAATTATTGGTTTTGTTGTTTTATTTTTTAACCTAAAATAGTGGTTCTCTTAGAAAAGAAAGATTTCCTGTCTATCTGGCTCCTTCCAGAAATTGTTTCAAAACCTCAGTGTTTCTAAGGGTATGTAGTACCCTAGGACCACTTTTCTACAGTATTGCCATGAGAGAGAAATGGGCATAATCCCACTGTGCAACTCCTGATTTATAAGAGTGTACTTATTTCAACAAAAATTAGCACAGTGATCTTTCCAAAGCAGTCTGTTCTTGAGTTTTAATTTTTTTTCAGTGTTTGGAAATGTTCAGTTGCACTTTATGGATGTTGTATGTCACAAGATGTTTTATGTAGCAGTTTAGTAAGCAGAATGTGAATGGTTTTTAATTAGAAGCTTGTTACTCCTGAAAAGTGTCTTTCCAGCTTTCCAAGTATAAGCAAATAGGTATGGACCCATTCACACTGAGAGAAAAATTATCCTACTTCCTTGCAAATGAGTTTTTAAAAAAGAGACTGCTTATGGTTATTAGAGATCCCGTAGTAATCTTTGTCTTGGCATGCTCATCCAGTTCTGCTTTAGATGCTTACCAAGTCACGTATCACAGTTATCTCAGAAGATACCTTCCTTCCACTAATATTTGCTTTAGGTTTGATTTGATATTGCATTCTGTATTTTATGTCTTCAACTGTCCACCATTTAATTCCAAACTGGTGAAAGCAGCTTCTGAGTGGCTGCGCTGCTGTAGCTCCCATGTAACTGAGTGGGCTCAGCCCTTAATACAGAGCTCATCACCAGCAAAAATTAAAATTATTTAGAATCATAGAATAGAATCATAGAATGGTTTGGGCTGGAAGGGACCTTAAAGATCATCTAGTTCCAACCCCCCTGCTATGAGCAGGGACAACTTCCACTAGATCAGGTTGCTCAAAGCCTCATCCAGCCTGCCCTTGAGCACTTCCAGGGAGGTGGCATCCACAACTTCCTTGGGTAACCTGTTCCAGTGTCTCACCACCCTCACAGTGAAGAATTTCTTCCTAATATCTCATCTAAACCTACCCTCTTTCAGCTTAAAGCCATTTCCCCTTGTCCTGTCATTAACTGCCCTTATGAAAAGTCCCTCCCCAGCTTTCTTGTAGGCCCCTTCAGGCACTGGAAGACTGCTATAAGATCTCCCCGGAGCCGTCTCTTCTCCAGGCTGAACAGCCCCAACTCTCTCAGCCTGTCCTCATAGGAGAGGTGCTCCAGCCCTCAGATCATCCTCATGGCCCTTCTTTGGACTCATTCTAACTGGTCCATGTCTCCCTTGTGTTGGGGGCTCAAAAGTTTTCCTCAAGTGAGAGTGGCTCTCAGGAAGCTTTCTTATGTTTTATTAAGAGGAAACACTGACTTTTGAGTTCCTGTGTAAATTTTATATTTGGGAAAATGGGTGACATAGCATTTCTAAAGTCATAGAAACTTTTGTGTATAGATTTGGTATTCAGTACTCACTGCAGACAAATACCGCACATCCAGTCCTTGATATGCATGCATAATAGTAATCAGTACCAAATGAGAAATGTGTACTCAGCCTTCAACTTGAAGTAAAGGCTTTCTTCTTAAACGATGCGTTAACTCTGTCATTCCAGCAATGAGTGAATCAAAATTTAATGATAGTAATGAGGCTAAATTAACAGAGTTTATGCATGAAATAAATATGAAAGGTTATAAATATCAATTTAATTCTAGAATCTTAAACATTGTATGTCAAAAACCTTCTGCTACCATCCCTTTGTTTTTAACTGATGGATATTTACCTCCACATCTTTCTGTTTTAAAGCCAGTTTCACTGAACACACAAGAAATATTATATGAAATATTAATGGAAAAAAACATGTAGTAACATAGCAAAGTTGTGCTTCAAGTATAGTGCTAACCAATAGAGAGTGTTTATAGTAAAATAAATATTTGGTGTAATTAAAAGCAAAACAAAACCAAACCACACAACAGAGTTTTGTTTAGCCTCTTTTGAAAAAGCTTAGCAGTAAAATTTACTTTTTTCTTCATTTTGTGAGAAATTTCACTAAGGGGTAATCTGATTTATATTGCCACTATAGGAAGGAGATTTAAAGAATTTAACTTAAAGCTCCCCATGGCCAGCTGAGCTGAGATATACTTTTTGTTCAGACTGGACAATTTACCTTGTTTTGGCATATATTAAGGAAGATTTAAAAATGGTTGTCACAGATGCAGTAACTTTTGCTAAAATAGGTTTCGGCATTGTTTAGATATTGTCAGAAAATAAATCAAAGCGTATGCTTTATTAAAAGATAAGTTCAATGCTGCCATGTCAGGAAGTGGGAACGCTCTTCTGCTCCAGACAGTCTATATGTGATGTCCAGTTTTCAGCATGATCCTACCTGGGGCTTGGTGGGATACAGGCACAGACCCCTTGTTTGAGTATGGTGGTATTTGTACCTTGCTGTGTTTAACCCTTTGAGCCTTTGAGGCTTGCAAATGGGCATTCAGAGTTCCAGCGGGGTTTTGTTCTCTCCCTGGTCACCTCTCCTGAGATGCTGCTAATGGTTTTGTGGAAATCATTTATACTGATGCTGTAATGAAGACATAAAGGACACCATTCATTCTCCTAAACAGAGATGTCTGTTCTGCATGGCCTCCAGCTGTGGGTCCAGAAGGATGTAATTCTCCCTCTGTGGCAGTGTCAGACCTGCCAGCTCTGTGAGAATGTGGAATAAATACCGTGGAACGTCTCACGGTACTAGATAGACCCCTGTCTTGAGGCAGCTGAATTGAGCCCTGCTTGTTTACTTCAGGTGAAATAAATCAGTTTGAGCTGCATTGACTGTACTGGTAGCTCTTGGGAGCAAGGGGTACCTAAATTTAATCTGCAGCCAAATTCCACACACAGCGCCAACAGCAGGGTACTTGCTGTCTTCTTTGGTACATGGGGTGCAGGCTGGAAACTGTTGGCTTGCCACTCTCTACCAGCCTAAAGCCATCGTGGTGCATAGTCATCTTTAAATATAATGTGAAATTCTGGTGAGTGAAGTGTAACCAGGACATACATTCACCCATCCTGAGCTGTTTGAGTGAAGACTGTAGTTGTCCCTCTGCAGTCAAGGGAGGTAAAAAAGATATCTCTACAGAGGAATTCAGCTCTTGAGCACCCGAATTGGTGCTAGGAATGAAACTTTCCATCAGCTGTATAGGATATGCAGGGCGATTAGGATCTTTAATTTAAGGGAAATTAATCTTGACTTAAATTGTTTAATGTTACAGCTTCAAAGGGGGCCTCCAAAATGTGAAAGAAGTATAATCAACAGTCTGCAAGGAGTGTGGCGTGATACTTCAGCGATATTGAGCAGGCAAATAGCAAACAGATATGCTATTTTTTTGTCTGACTTAGGTGTTGGCCTAGTGTTGAATTTGGGTTAGGAATTATTTTCTTGCTCATCTTCTTTACAAGCATGGCCTGGTTATTTAGCATCAGGAATGGGATTAGCTATGGTTTATTCCAGCTGTCACCATGACCACCAGTCTCTATCTTCTGCATGGTGAATTCATAAAAGAACAATGGCAAACAGTTGGGATTATTCCAGTGGGAAGGAAGGGGAAACCACTGATGCATTCTCAGGAATATTGAAGTGTCCCTAGAATAAACTATGTTTTTTAGGAGCAATTCCTGCTAATTCTTTTTGTCCTCCAACAATGGTTTCTGTTCATGGGACAAAGCTCTGTTCTTCATCTTGTTATCTTCTCTCTGGAAAGTGGAAAGAAGAGCTCTTCACAGAATCACAGAATGTTGTGAGTTGGAAGGGACCCGCAAGGATCATCAAATCCAACTCTTGCCCTAGCATAGGACGAGCTCTTCTGGGAAATAAAACAAGATGGCCAAAAAGAGAGAAGCCTAACTGTCCCATTCTACCTCAACAGCATCTCTGCTGAGCAGAGGACCCTGGTGCAGAGACCCCTAACCCGAAGTTTTGTCCAGCCTGTAGGGACTGTGTGTTTGCTCTGACTTGCATCTACACAAGAGCTGCATAAGAAGGAATAACTCTTGCAGGGATGTGGCCCATAGAGGGTCATCTTCAGGCTGTAGGTGCTTTTTTCCACTGTATTTCCAACCCTGTCTCAATGAGCTGCCCACTTAATTACAATGATGCTGAGTGTTTTTCAAGATTAAGAATCAAAGCTGAAAGGTAGGGGGGATATAGATTTCCAAATACGAAGTACTGGCACCTGTGCTACCCTGCATCTCTCCATGAGGGGTCATTACAGGGCCTGAGGTTTTGCTGATGGCAGAGAGGCTGCAACCTCCTGTCTGCCAGCAGCAACCTCCTATCTCAGCAGCTCTGGTTAATACCAGTGATGAATTGGAGGGAAAGTCAGTGTAAAAATACTAGGTTAACTTCCACCCGTGTTTCCAAGCAGAAACATCCTTGTTTAGGTTTCTGAACAGGATGGTCTGGGATGAATACCTGCAGGATACTCAGTTTCATGACTGAGGAGCTTTCTTCCAGCCCTGTGTGCTTTTTTTGTTTGAGTTACTGTAACCTTAATTAAGGTTGCCTTCTTACATTATTTTTTAAAAATATGTTCTTGGAAGTGTTGGACTGCTTGTGAGTTTAAAGCGAATTAACAATACTTCTTTCTTCTTCCCCTCTGTAAAAGCTGTTTTACAATATGTCTCTTGTAAACTTGCAGCTTTCTAAGTTTGTGTATCAAAATGTGAATTGATTATGAGATTTGACAGATCGTATCCCATTAGCTCTTTGGCTTGTAGGAAACAACCCTTGACCTATTTTTTTAAGCTTTATTTCATAAATGTTTTCAAAACTGCCTAAAGATCAAAAACGCAGGGTCGTTCATTTAAATTTACTTTAAAGACCAGCAGTTCATAGCTAATGAATGTATGGTTTATTAATCAAATGTATGTAGCTGAAAGAAGCCAACTACAATTCACTTACAATTGCGATTTTACCCTATTTTAACGTTATTTTAATGAGCTACAGATTTGAATGTGGGCTTTGTTCATCTGTTGCTTCCACTCAATTGCAGTTTCACCCTAAGAAGACACAAGACAGATTGATCAGGCTTCCAGTCATTGTGAGACTTAAATGAAGTGAACAGGGCCTTATGTTTCAAAACCAAATGAGAGGATTAAAGCAACAAAAAAAAAAAATTCTCCTATGTTATCTGTCTGCTGTTCTTAAATTTGATTAAGCTACTTGCCACTAAGCACTTTTGGTTTTACTGTAAATACAGACTAGAAATAAATTTTCATGGCCGCAGGCACCAATCAGCAAGTGATACTATGAATAATTAGCACTTAGAAACACTTGTTCATGTTAGAATATTTCTTTGATTGCTGTTTCCAAAAACATACTCAGATAATAGGACAGTACATTTCTTTAAGGTCTAATTGGGATAGAGCTTCGTGCCAGCAGTGACAATAGTAGTATAAGCAAAAGTTTTCCAAATATTTTTTTGTGTGTGTGTGTACGTGTTGTGCAAGTTTGTATTTTGTAAGAAGAGGAAAAAAAATAATAGTCCCAAGTTAAGCTATAATAATTTGATGTATTAATATTTTATTTTTTAAACTACAGCATTCAGTTTTGGGCTGTAAAAGGGACTTTTGAACCTGAATATGACCATATGTAACATTATCGTCATGAAATGTAAGCAGATTGCAACCACCTGTAAAATAATTAAAAGGCCCATGAAGACAGTGTTAAGCAAGAATTCTGTATCCTACTTTATTATTATTATGCTTTATTCTTAAAAGCTTCCTCGTTGTCTTGAGAATGGTTGATAGGGAGTAACAATCCCAGTGAGTTATGCAGAACGTAGACTCTAGAAGCAGCAATGTAGAAGCATAGCTCAGTTTTACAGACTTTTGCTTTGGTTTGTATGTTTAACTCTTGACATAAGTGCGTTTGAACTGTGAAGTCCATCAGAAATACTGTGAAAATATTACTCAAGTTAGTAATAATGCTGTATTTTTCACATATGTTTAATTTACCTATATTATAATTTATTTTATGCCAATTACGTATTTCTGTGTTTGGTGTACACCTTTTTTGTTCTAAATTGCCTTTTGAATTTTGCATGAAAAAACATGTTAAGTAGCAAAGCAATCATGACAAATCTGTACTTGATCCAACATTTCCTGTGTACCCAAACTTCTACCCTACTCTAGGGTGACTTTCTGTGCAGAAAAACCCTGTCTGCAGATTCTGGTGCCCTGAGCAATGTGGGGTTGTTATCTCAAATGACTTTTTAGATTCAGATTTTAAATAAGAAATACAGGAAATAAGTTTTGCTGACACTGGGACATTTTGCAGGGTTTAAAAATGCTTCTAGAGTGGAAAATAGCTATAGAATCGCTGAAAATAAATGTATTTGAAAACTGATCTTTACATAATGCTTTGATTACAGTAAGTACAAGCACTAAGTGATTAGCACAGTATCTCCCAGGAGCAGGCAAAATTACAGCTGGTGAAACTGAGGCAGAGAAAGAAAAAAATGACTTTTTGATGTGCTTAAGCATAGCTTAAGTGATTGGCATCTCTATGCAGGAGATGAAGCGCAGGCTGCCGTAACTGTGCCACTTTTAATCTGGCTAGAGTGAGAGCAATGAAGGGTAGAGGAGCTTAGTGGTCAGCGTAGAAGCTTGGGGGGCAGCCTAGGTGTATTTTCACCAATGTTGCCTGTAGTACCACAATGAAAGCTAATTGGGGCTTGCCTCACTAGACTGTGAACTGTACTTCCATTCAATATCCTAAGGAGAAACACAATATAGAAATTTTAAGATTATGATCAGATTTGGGAGTCCCAGACTCCCAGATTTGCATGGCTTTCTCTTGAGCATTCAGACTCTCCTTGTCTTGTCTAAGTGTTAGACTAATGTCTATCAGCCTCAGGAATTAAATGTGTGAGAATGAACACATTGATAAGAAAAACTAATTTATAATCAACACTGAGTCTTTATGCAAAAATTTAGAATAATGCAGGCCTTAAATCTGTCTGATTCCCACACATTGTTTGTTTTTAAATGATGTGCTGCATGAAGTACATTTTTTGTGTTCTGGGGAGATGATCATTAATAGACCTTTGTGTTTTCTCAGGCTTTGTGTGGCCATATGTAAACTTGAGGAACCGAGTTCTGTTGTGTGCATCTGTGTCTAGCTGAAATCAAAGGTGACTTGATTTTTTTCACCCCAAATCACAATTTAGGTGAAAAAAATATTGGTGGTGAATTTGAAGCACAAACATATATTCGTTTACTGTATGTTGATTTTTATGCAAGTTCTGTGTTATTATTTAAGAAAAAGGATTTAAAAAATACTTGCATGTATTTTTAATTGAGTTGGGTTACTTTATGTTTCATCAAAGTACATATGAAGACAAAAGCACATAGTGTGATAAAATTTTGTAAAGCATTTGTGGGCTCTTTTCTGCAGTGCTGGGTATTTGGCGGAACATTCAGTGCATTTCTGTATAGCTTCACAGTGTTCAACAAATTTCTCTTGACATTCAGTATATGTAAGTAACTGAGAATATAGTTCATTTCATTTAGTGTTCAGTCATCTAAAATCAAAGCATTTGGACTATTATTACTTAGTTTTGATATAAATGAGTAATCTACTGTATATTAAGCTTGCTCTGCTTAAACTGATGTTTCCAGATAGCACAGGTTACCATCTCTATTTTTTCATATTATTATTGCCCTCATAATAAGTTCAAGGTGAGGTTTTCAGGCAGTAAGCTGCAAGTCAGTTTTCATATAAACACTTCAGAAAAGCTGTTTTGACATCAGCAGCTTATGCGATCTTCTATCTATAATGTAAATGACTACACCTGCGCTATTTTTATTTCTTCATTACTTTATGGCCACTCATTTAAAAATGTTTAAAGCATTAAAAACCTCTCTGCAAATATGTGTGAAAGGAGACAATTGTTCTTGTAGGAAAGGCCAGGAAAACACACAAAAGAGGCCACAGTGAGACGACAAACATAAAGGTCCAGGAGGTATTATGATGAGGTTCACAGATACTGTGTTCCAATCAAGCTCAATAAGCGCTGAATTCCTATTATGTTTCTCAAGCCTCCAAAAAGACATGGGAAGAAACCAAAAGTTTAAGTCAAATAAAAAGCACTTAAGCCAAGAGCACATGAATGTATAGCTGGGTAATGGAGCTTTCATCTCTGAAATAAAAACAGTTCAATTCAATTGGAACTGAAGTTTCTTCCCCCTTTAAAAAGTTTATTTTAATGAGTTTCCATTTTATGCGTGGACTGTTCTTTAATCGATGCTGCTCCATTGAAGTTTTACCCAATGAAGACACAAGACAGATTGTCCAAGCTTGCGGCTATTGTTGAGAGTTGATGAAGTGTATGGGCCCTTATGGTTGATAACAGAAGTAGATGGTCAGAGCCAATAAATAAAACTTTAACTCTGATTGTTGGGTGCTTTATGCTGAAAAGCTTTCTATTACCATGAATCTTCGGTTTTGAAGGACTTGTGAACCCAAAGGCAGCTCGTAGCTCTGTCACGCAGACTAAGTCGGTCAGACAAGCAGCAATCTGTCCTATCCGATAAACCCAGTTTTGTCTTTTAAATTCTAGACTTCTCTTCAGGAATCAACATTGTTAATATCTTGACAGACCATTAACTTCATAATACATGTATCTGCTGCCCTGTTGATTTATCATAAAAATTTGATGTTTACATAAGTTAAATTGTGCTGCCCTTGATCATGTTTTTACAAAGCAAATATCAGAAGGAACAATGTTAACAACCACAAGCCTGTGCTAATGTTTGAGGAAATTAGTAAAATATTTTTGTGACAGCACTGAGAGTCACAAGTGCAAAAGAACCGTAAAAAGATTTGTACTTGCTATAGCAAGAAGTCAGAATATTAACCTAGGGTTTTTAATTTTTTCAATAAGAAATTAGATTTATTTTGCAAAGAGAACAATCCTAGGGCCAGGCTGATGTGTTTGTCGCTTGGTCCAAAGAGATCTCAGTGCCCAGAAGTGCAAATACAAATTCAATTAAAATGTTCTGCGTATTTACTGAAGAAATGTCATTCATTTCAATTTTAAGGAGAAAATCTGTTAAATATTTGTGTTATAACTGATTTTCTCTGAGCAACCATACTTAGAGTGTGGCAGCTAGTGGCTGCCTCACTTTGGAGTTGTCACGCAGATACAGTGGAAGATATCTGGCCCTAGGGATATATCATGTATCCTGGAGATTCCCAGTGACAAGGGAAGAGAGAGGGGGTGAAGAACCCTGACCAGCTGGAAAATGCAGGGAGGGTAGGTGTGGGTGGCAGGAGGGAGAGGCTGGGGTTGCAGAGAAACATGAGAGAGGTTTCTCTGGAGATGTCTGTTGTCTGTTTGCATGAAGGTCACTTAAGATATGGCCCTTCTAATCTTCTCAGGTTCTTACTCTACTTCAGCATCTCAGTATCAGAACATCTTTGTGGCACATGAAGTGGCTGACATGGCTAATATTAGTCACATGGTTTGTTCTCTTGTTATTCCTTACATCTGAACACAAAACATTTTTGCTGTGAGAGAGGTCAAAAACTGGACCAGGTTGCTGAGGCAGGTTGTGGAGTCTCCCATCTGTTGATATGGGGTCCTGGACAACCTACTGTAAATGGCCCTGCCTCGGCAGGTGAGTTGGACCATACGATCTCGAAAGGTCCCTCCCAAACTAAACGAATCTGTGACTCTTTCCCCCAGTTTTTGTACTGGTGCAGTATTTCATTCTGGTAGGCATGTTGCTTGGGTTCTTGTAATACTCCATGTTCTTGGCCTGTATTTCAGGAAGAAGAGGAAAGAAAAGTGCAGCTTGCATATGGAATAGGAGGTCATTCTCAGATTGGCTGCCAAAAACTTCTCTCTAATGATGATCTTTTGATCTGCAGGGGTAATTGAAGCAACATCAGCTTATATACAGTACCTGGGGAGGATGGGCAAAATTTTTGATGCATGCTTATTATGCCTGAAAAAACCCTCTATTTAGCCTTAATATTTGATACAGTCGCTTTATTAACTGGCGCTGCACTGAATACTGTTAATCATTCTTTGCTCACACATTTGATGGGGGTGAAAACACTTTCTATTTTCTTCATTCGAAGAGCTACTTTTTGTCCATCTCCTAGAACAAGTTGGGCTAGTGAGAAGAGGTGGCACAGAAAGAGGAAATAAAGTACAAGGTGTGGAAGTTGAAATAGATGCATTTAGTGTATAGCAAAGAATCCTGGACTGTAGCTGTGGTGCCTCTAAACAGTGCACCAGTATGTGACTTTGAATGAAGTATGGAAGCCTTTTATAGTACATG
Source organism: Caprimulgus europaeus (assembly GCA_907165065.1). The sequence continues at coordinate 37,833,148 of OU015525.1, forward strand.
TAATACAGTAGCTACTCCTGCAATGCAATATGCCAACCCTAGTCTTCCTAGCTGTAAAGATCTCTTCTCTTTCATTTGCTAAATATGCTGATACTACCATTCTCTTGCAAACCATGCTTTAACTCAAAGTGTATTAGGTATGGTAATGGATAAAATGTTATGTGTGCAACTCTGTCGGGACGTGGGTAGCTGGAAAGGCTGAACTTAGAGTAAGAAGCTCTGAAACACCTGGAGAGAAGCCAGCTACTAAAATCTCTGTGAAGAGTAGACACAGATTAAGCCAATTCCATGACAAATTAAAGGTCAGGCTAATTTAGTGTTGACTGAAGTTGTTTAGAGCCCATGATGAGTTGCTCGGGCACTTGTGAGAGTGAGTGCGTTAATTGCAGCCTCAATCCAAATCACAAAGAATTTAACCATCGCTTGCATGTGTAGGATCTCAGTAGATAAGCCACTACCTGAAGGGATTCAAAGGCTTGATTTCATCTTACTCCAGCTGATGACATTTCCATCCTTATTACATTTCTCTGTCCACTGCTGTTGAATACTGTTCTAGGAACAGATGGATAGCATGACCTGTTATTAAAGCAGGGATCACATATTTCCATGAACCAGATCTTGTTACTGGTTCCTGCCTCTCTTTTGTAGCGTGCTTAGAGATTTGAACAGGAATAGTGGTACAGAACTCTGGATATTATTGTATTATATTATTGTATTATGTTATGCTGAGTGACTTTGTGCAAGCAAATCTCCTTGCTGGGGAATACATAATGTGAGCTCTTGCAGATGAGATTCATTCCCTTGCCAATGCCCATCCTTGCACAGAAGCTTCACTGCCAGCTCTTTCCCAGAGAGGGCTTGTGGCTGTGCAGACATTCTAAGTAGCAGCAGGCTGTGCACTCCAAAGAGCCCAATGAGAGAGGGAGAGGCACAACCAGCAAATAAAGTAATTCAGAGACTCCCTTTACCACCCTGTTTGCACAAAAGGTATTCTCTGGGAAGATTTAGATTCCAGAGCTCAATCCAAGCAGGGGGAGCAGTGCTTCTTCCTGAGGCATCTAATTATGAATCCTTTCCTGGGTATTACCTGGCACAGGGAGGCATGCTTGCATTTTCCTCATGAGATAAAATTATTCCTCTCCCTCTAATTACATGTGGTAGGATTTTATTCTTTTTACATTTAAATCAGTTTTGTGTCAAGCTTCTTTACCTGCTAATACACCTCAGGTTATAGGGTTCCCTTAATTCCTCTACTAATGGAATTAGAGAATCTGCCTGTTATTCCCGCAAGGATGCCCTGAAGGATGATTATCCATGCTTTGCCTTGGATAAACTAGTTCATCTGGGGATTTCACCAGTTTCAGTAGCTGGGCAAAAGAGTCCTGGGCAGTTAGAGTCTGCTGGCACCCTAGCTTACTAGCTTCTTAAAAAATATTCTCTCTTCTCTTACATAGCATCAGTAGGGCTTTGGTGACAGTATCAAAGAGAAGAAGTATAGCTAGAGAATACTGTAGTTTGATTTTCTATGTCCTGGTTTAGTGAAAGGGAAGGTTGTTGAAAGAGTGCAGTTCATCATTTAAAATAATGACATAAAGTGTTCAATTAAAATACTGGCTGTATTTTGGGTAAATTTGCAACCATAGGTCCTTTTCCATGCATCACCTGCAGCTATGGCACCTGAGGACTATGGCATGTATTAGGAGCAAGGACTTTAGTTGTAGGAAAGGACTGAGATGTATGTAACCCCCAGTGAGACTGCATCACAGGTCCCTCAGTGTGCTTGGAGCTTAAGCTCCATCCAGGAGCTGCACAACTGCTCAGTAACAGGCTTTGGCTTTTCTAAGTTAAGCTGTAGCAGTTAATGACTCAAGCTTTGTAAACCGCTGTTGCAACCTTAAGCAAGATGGTAGGTTGTCTCAGGTCCACAGAGCACTGACAGTCTGGCTTCTAAGTCTTTGTAACATAAAGCAGCAACCAGTAGGAAAACTGTACTTGATAAAGCAAACTTATTTTGCCAAAAGATAAGAGCGTTAGAATTCGATTTATATGATGAAAGTACTGGCTAGAGGCTGTATCGCTTGCTGTCCTTTATTATAATCCCCCAATTGCCAGATACGGGTCAAAAAGGTAGGACGTACTCTTTTGTACCAAAGCAAGTGGGGTAATGAGGACATCTGTTTTCATATGGTACTTGACACACACTACCAGAAATTTGATGTCATGCTGTCCAAACTTGTACATCATTGCAGAATTGCATTAGCTTTTCTGATTGATTCTGACAAGTCACTGACAGTTTTTGAGGTGAAACACAGACATGACAAAGGGCAAGCAGAGGCTGCATATGTCAGCTGGAACACTCCCTTGTTGACTCGAAGGGGTGAAAATCTTTCAGTCTGGTCTCTATCTGCCCCTTGTTGCTATTTAACCTCCCCACCCTTGCCCAATGTGTACAGCTTTAGAAATTACTTGGTTACGGGAGCGAGTCCTTTTGAGTTTTGTTTTCAAAGAAGTATAGTGCCAAGGAATAATTTTCTTTTCATGGGTTAATGTGTGTGCCCATAAGGTAAAAAAATGTCGTTTGGTGAATTTATTCATCATGAATCATGCAAGGTTGATTTCATTTATCATATCACACCATAAACGTAGTATTTTGTGGTTTGTATTTACACATACATAAACTTAATTTACCCTCACAGTGTCAAGTAAGTCCTTCTTTCCTTTTCAGAAAGTGTCAATGTATATGTACTAACACATAGTGTTTTAAAATGCCAGTGCTATGAAAAAATTAGGGTATTTTTTAAAAGTTGTAGGGGGCTTTGGGAGGTTTGGGATGGTTATTTTTTAAGAAAAATAAGGACAAATTGCACTCCAGTGATGATATACATAGGTTTACCAGCTCTAAAACAACACAGGATTCCCTCTGGTGCTACTGTCAGTAAGGTCAAATGCACCATTTGTTCTCAATATATGTTTGTAGGTATGCTAGCAGAAGAGCAAGTGGTATGCTGTAGCACAGCAAGTAAGGGTCGCATTTTATTTTACCATTTTACATGCTGTGTTCAGCTCCAGCCTTTCCCTATGAGATGGCTGGTCATTTTTTGGCCATGACTTGATGTGTCCTTGTCTTGCTGGTTAGCAAATGCAGACTGGTTGTATTGGATGTAGTTGCTGCTGAAACACTCAGTGTTCGATAAGTAATAAAAGAAAGATGCAATATAAATGGAAGAGTACTGTGTTGCACCTGGTTTATCTTGCTAGACTTGCACACTGATCTCAGGAAGGATCAGATCACGTGTGCCTTGGGTTTGTGGGTAGGAGTGTCTTACACTATTTTGGCTGATTTATACTTTTTCATAAGGAGACACGGAAATACAGTGATCCATTTTAGGTGAAATACTGAAGTTGGCATTTATGATTTTAATTAAAAGATAGCTTCAAACCATGTGTTCTTATTAGTAAAAGAAGGCTCCCCTTTTACAAGGGTTTTTTAAATTAAGAACAGGTCTTTTTACAATACGGTATTGTAATAGTATTGAAGGAGCATATAAAGGAAAATATTAATAATTGAGGGAAAATATAATTTTTAAAGTAGGATCCAAGTGTTCAACCACAGATTGTATGGACGTTGTTTAGATCTGGCTTTTTCATTTTAGAAATTTCATTTTGAAAGGGTTGTGATTGCTCAGGTGAGTGAATGGAAGGCACTTGTACATGAACCATAGACAGCATTATCAACTCCTCCTAGAAAGAGGAATGTGTGACAGAAATTATGTGTGAAGCAAAGCAACTAACTTTCCCACCTTATTGTCATGTAAATTCCAAGAGACTACTTTATCTTAGTGCCTTCACCCCACTGAGTTCTGTGAAATGGAGCAAGTTCGGTGCTTTCAAAGTGTTTGGTCTGTGGTCACCTGTTTTATTTTTCCTATGGAGTTGCAGAACTCTTCTGGTTGCAAGAGACTTGCTTTTCTCAGTTAACCTTTGTGGACATCTGAGATGCAACTCATTGATTCCTTGAGATTCAGGGATTTTTGAAGACTCCTGGCATTTGGAGGGCAGTGTCATCTCATTTTACATGCTATTTGAGCTGCTAAATTTATGCACTGATCATGCAGTGGTCATGGTGGCCATTAAGGTGTGGTTATATTTCTGTGGCTGTACAGAGCTATGGTGGTACAGGCAGACTCACCAGAAGCTGCCTTGCTGCTCGAGCTCTGTTGTTGGACTGTCAGACCTCACAGGGGCAAAGCTGGCCTGAGCAAGTGTGTAAACACAACTTCCTCCATCTCCCATTTGGAAGGAGAAGCACCGTGTGATCATCTTCATCTTTGATTGTTTCAGATTCCAGGCTGAATCAGTCATATTCAAGAATTAATTTGTTCCATTTTGGACACCGGAAGAGACTTGCACAAGTCATGCTTCCATTTGGGAAGCCTCGCTGTCATCAGTTTGAGCTGCGTACCCACAGAGAAGAGCAGCACAAACAGCAATACAACAGCTGAGATGATACAAAAAATGCTGACTTGTTGCTGCAATGACATTAGTGCATTCTTCTGCATTCTTTTTGTATTTACAGTGCAAGTTTATATGCAAAACCACACACCATTATCAAATTCTTGCAACGTTTAGGACAAATACATGGAGCAAGGTGGTTTTCAGATATTCATTAAAGCATCTTTCATTTTGCTTAAATGCTATTGACTTGATTTTCTATTGTATTTTTGTGGTGAAGCTTTGAGTTATATAAAAAGTATTCTCTGTTGGTTGTGCATATATAATTTGATCTCACCAGCTGGAATCACATGTATATGTAAATGATGGCAGATTTGGGTTCATAATTGTTCAAACTGGCTATGGCATTTGTTATGTCAACCCTGTGTTCTCAGTGCTGCCACTTCGATTTCAATCAAAATTTTGTTAGGCAGAAGTCATGGAAAACTCCATTCTTTTACGTGTATAACTTTCTTCTGGTGCAGTCTGGATTTAGTGTACACTTAAAGAATTACTTTAGCAAGTGGCAGTCTTTTAATAGTCTAGTCTGTGATGTAGTCTTAACAGGTTATATTCTTCAGAGACTTCCAAACTGCCCATCAAGATAGCTTCCAGTACTAATGATGTGTATTTTACTTAAATCTATGAATGCAAAATAGAACGCCTTTTTTCTTTCTTTCCCCCTTTTCCCCCCAAATCTGTGTTAATATTTTAGCCTCCTTATTTGCAAAGGCATGCTGAAGATATTAATTGTTAGGGTTAATGCTGCAGGCTACAATGAAATTAGGACATAAATTGCATTGCTCTTTTTACAGGCTCCTACAGTATCAGCAGATGCAGTGCAATGGGACCCTCCAGACATTTCCTTTGGAAGCAACTGACTAAAGTTGCTCAAAAGTACCATTTCAGAACAAAAGATATTTATTTCCAAAACTACCAAGCACACTGGACCAAAGATTCACAAAGGCAAAAATATAATGTACATAAAAATACATATGTTCTTTTACCTAAATGTGATCTCTCTGGTGTAATTCAGATGGGTCCGGTTTAATCCTCATATTTGAGTTGGAAGGAGTAGCCTGTTCAGCCCACAGTGTGCTCCTGCTTCCTGGTTTTCAGTTTTTGCAAATTGTTTGCGATTTCACTAACACATCCTCTATTTTTTCCGGCATGCCTAGGAAAATCCCTCTCCTTTTTGAAGCCTTTGAAGATCTCAGCTTTCCATCTATCACAGGCTTGATCTTGGAAGGATTGTAGCTTTGAGAAAACCAACTATGGTTATTCTAACTTCCTCAGAAGTTGTGTACTGGCAGCTGTCATGACTTTTTTAACCTTTCCTTTACATATTTACTTTTATAGTTCCTTTGATTCTGAGCTCAGTGACACAGATAAGCAGGTATCAGAACAAACCTGTGCAGGCAAACAGCTGCTCTCATAATATTTTAAAAGTTAACACCAACAGTTTCTCAGTTCATCACAGTCCTAACTCTTCATTAAAAAGAATTGAAAATGCAGTGCCATTAGCCTTAAAATCAAGGAGTGACCAGCACAGAAATATTAACTAATCTGGGCTGTCACAAAATACATTTTGGTGTCTTAGGTAGGTAGGGCTCAAACAGAGCAGAAGTGCCTTAAGGCGCAGACCAATTCTGAGTTATGCTCAGAAAGCATTTTACAGCCATAATAATGTGTCTCTGAAATTAAGCATCCTAACAGCATAGCTGGTTGTCTTTTAGTTAATTTATCACTATTCAGTGTCTATACAGTCACTTACAATGACAGGCTGTAGTATGGACAGTAAACCTTTCCCATGGCAGACTGCATCTGCAGGCTTTATCCGAACCTGTGATATAAATGTTCTCGATGGGCCTTGTTTTCCCACCCGATGAGGCTGGTTACTGTCTCTGTCTGTATGCAGGAGAAATAGGGAACCATGCTGAGTAATGCTGGAGCTGCTCCAGATCCTCCTCACCTACCCCTGTCTCCTCCTGTCCCCTGACTTATCTCCACAGAGGGCATCGAACAAGTACATCCAGTGCATCTGATGCATCAGCTCCTACACTAGACACTCCTCTGTTCAGAGAACCACAGGTTGTCATCATTGACCTTTTCAGGAAAAGTACATTTTGGAGTTCTTCAATGTAAAGATGTAGGAGTACTTCTAACTAGACAGGTTTTGCCATCAGCAAAGTCTAACTTTCATCCAGTGGTTGTAGCTCTTATGCTTTGGCCACATTTATCCACTGAGTTTCTGAGCATCTTGTTATTATGTAACTGGTGTGTATTTTAAATTGCCTTTTTTGGCAGTAATTACTGATTCGTATGATCATGTTTGCATTTGTATAGTGCCTTTTTATGAGACCAGTGTGTATTTATGTCCTGAACTCCACATTTGTGTATTCCATTCAAACTGTTGATATTGACTTGATGGATAGATAGCCTGTTAAGATGGAGCTTAACCCCAGTGCCTGCTTGTTACTGGGTTTAGTATACTGCTGAAAGGGAAGCAGTGCATCCTGCTCTATCCCTTCTCACTCGGCTAGAATGTGTGTGTTTTTAAAAAGAAAAATTTCTATTGTGGTCTGGATTTCATTGCAAGCTATTGAAGAAACAAATACTAATACATTGTAACATTTAAAAACCATTACTGTACATTCATCTTGCTGGTTGAGTGTGGCAGCACCATTCCAGCATTAAGTTAATTTTAAGGAAAAAGTGCTTCTGGGCATGGCAGCTTGGTTTCTGTACTGAGACACAGATTGCAAACAACTTGCTGATTTATACCTCATTGGATCCAAATGTTTTTATGCTATTAAAAGGTTTGTAAGTACACCTTTTAGTTGGAATACTTGTTAAGGTGTAATTTATAGTTAGTTCTATTAATGTACTGGGAAAAAATAGAAAAATATTTCCCTGGAAATAATAGCTTGGTGAATTTTTTGCCCCAAAGCAATTCTTTGGCAGCATGACAGGTCTAAGCAAGGAAAAGGTAGGATATTCTATAAGGAGACTAAAGGTGGGGAAAAGGGTATGAGATTCGGACAGGCAGACACATCCAGCGATCCAGCAGTAAAAAGGAGTTATTCCTCAGAGTTCAGGGCAAATTCCACCTCTCCCATGTTTTCTTTTTAGGAGGAATGCTCCTCTATGAAAATCAGGATGTGTAGGCAACACAGCTCGCCTCTCAAGTTTTTTATCAGGAAAGTAAAACTGCTTTGATAAGGAATAATAAAGCAACATCAGAAGGAGTTACACTGTGTTTATCTTCCAGAAACAAACAAGTCTGTTAACATCCTTTTAAGTCTTAATTTCATGTAAGCAGTGGCTCATTTCAGAGACTGACAGATAACGTGATTGGCATCAGGAAGGCAGTTTTCTCTTGGCTCCTGACACCTGTCCAATTCTGCAACTCATGCCCCAACACTGTGCAGCACCATTATGGTTGCTCTGCAATAGTTTTCTTCTTACAGCAGAATTGCAGGTGCACATATAGAGGTCTGGGCAGTGGAACTTAAAGTAGGAGTGTAAGTAGATTTGTATGTAGAGGCATAACCATTCCTTATCAATTCAGGTGCAAAAGTTGCACAGCTGATATGCAAAAGGACAAAGCCCAAAGGCATAGAGAGATTTGAAGCTTAGCAAACTCCAAGATGTTAAAAATAGAGATAGGGGCACTGTTGTTTAAGCTATATCACCTTTTCTGTTGGAGCCTCTGCATTCAAGGTACTACAGCATTGGTTAGTTTCCAAAATGTTGTGTACTCCATTGAAATTGATTACATGGGGTTTGGTTTTTGTTGTTTCTACAGCAGCAAAACCACACGTGTAAAAATAAGGGAGGGGGGATTTGTAGGTCTTCACTTGTTATTGGGCAGATGTTTCCTGAGATGTTGAAATAAATCCATTTGGTTGTACAATAATATGTATGCAAGGACTCAGTGTAATTGAACATCTGTGGAGCCATTCTTTCAGCTCATGGATTCCTTCAGATCATGGAAAGTGACAGGAGTATTTCTGAATAGCTTCTGAGAGCTGTAGGAGCTCTTTCTTCAAGCCTTGGTATGCCTACCATTTAACTACACTGATTTCCCCACATTCTTTGGTGCATGTTTGAGGGTACTCAAGAGGGCTCATGTACCAAATAACTCCTTAGTTACTGGGGCTTGGTACAAAACCAAACAAGTCAGTGACAAGATTTCACTCCAGCAGACCTTGTATCGTGAACTTTCAGTATGTACTGAAAAGAAGGTACCAAATCAAAGCAAGTTTTCTTTCAAAGAAGCCAAGATATCTTCCCACTGAGAAAAATTTTCTTGCCAAATGCTGGCCCTCCAACTGTGGCCATCTTGACTAGGGAGCTATTTAAAGCAGAGATGCAATGATTTTTTTTCATTATAGCAAGACTTCAGTTCACTTCTCATGAATGGCTGAGCTGTTGATGCTCAAGCTTTCCTTAAAAAGCATGTTCAGATGGAAATAAAGATCAGGAAATTTCAGAAGGAAAGTGATAATTGGGAGGAACTGAAAGCAGAATTAAAATGGACACTGTCAATATAAATATCTTGCAAAAAAATTGTTCTTATGTAGAACATGTCCAAAGTTGTTTCATGTTTGTTGAAAAAAGCTTGGTAAAATTTTTTAAATCTACTAAGAGCTAGAAAAAAAACAAGGTATATGGCAGTTGCTCTTACGTTGTAAAGCTAGGTCATCTTACTCAGGGTTAGCGAGGAATGGCAAGTAGTGGAACAGCCACTGAAGGGGTTAATTCATGACCACAGGGCTCACTTCTCAAGGTGGATTGACTTGTACAGTTTTTCCATGAAATTAATGAAGTCAAGACATGCATATGCTTAGTCTGCCTAGATACAAAGTTTTGACCCTTGAGTGATGGAGTACTTGTTTCACCTTTTTTAATTTTTATAACTCGGAGATCTCCTTTCACCAGAGAATGAACAACTCAGGTGTTAGTTGATGTTCAGTTACAGCTTGAGCAGCTCTCTGAGAAGGATGAAAGAAGCTTTTCTTAGTTTTATATCTATGTTTATAAGAATTTGTTCTCAGAACTTGAGAAAACTAAGGCTAATTCCTGACCTCATGTCACTCACCTTTGGAGATACAGCCTGTGTGTAAATGAACGTTTCAGTTGGCACTTTCATTATTTCCCAGATAATACTGGCTTCTGGAGAGCATTGTTCAGTCTCTGACTGATATTGCTGTCCTTGATGAGGAAAACTTAGGTTTAGTTTTATAAGTTTGCTGCAAGGTTACATGACATGGAATAAGTACTTAGTGCTTCAATGTTTATTATTGGTCTTATGACGAACAACCAGTGTCTTTTTAACAATGAAGAGTTGACCTTTTCCAAAAACTTGCAGTGGTTAATTATCTAGGTTATGGAGGCAAATGTCGCTCCCAACTGCCTAAACACTAGTAATAGATTGAAATCATTTATTTAAAGGTGTAAATATGCACATGCTTGATTTTAATTGGCATGCCTCATTTTCTCATTTCTACCCTTTTTATTAGAAACAGCTTTATGTTCTTCCAACCTTCCTTCCAACCATCAGTGTTCTTGTTGCCTTTTTCTCCACTCCTGCAGCCCCTGCCACCAATCTTCCTGTGAATCAGGCATGTGATGCAGATGTTGTTATCACCTACTCATGTCTTCTAGCCAGACTATGCCAAATCTTACAGATTATTCTGCATAACATCTTTTAAGAGACCACCTTTCTGGTCCATCTGTATATCCTGCATTCTTGTTCAGTTTCCTGCTTTGTTATGCCTCAGTTATTGCACTTCAGCATATGACCATCAGGGATGAATCCACCAAATGCAACATGCTTAGTCTCATTCTTGCAGTCTCACTGATTCAACTATCCTTTCATATAGTACCCAAGTATTTGCACACTCTTCCTTATCAGCCCAGAATGCCAGTTCATCTTTGAAGATACTGAGGATGTTGCCCTTGAGAAATGACTTTCAGAGCTTGCATTTCCTTGTGATTACACAAAAAATGATTTATCTGCTTATGTGCCAAGATGATTGCTAATTGATGTTAACTAAATGTTTTTCCTATGCTGTTTCCTTCTGTCTTTAAACAGCTGTTGTCTGTTGTCTAAAGTAAGATCTTTGAGGAAGAAAATGCCTTCTTCATTTGCTTTGGCTTTGTGCAGTGGGTTTCTGATCCATGATTTAGGTTATAGACATAATTCCAAAAATAATAAAGTACAAGTAACTTGTTCTAGGGATTACCTCTAATAACATTGTTTATATCTTGCCTTTTTCATAGTTTTACTTGCAAGCAGTAACTTTTGAATTCCTGTAAATTTCAAAGTCAAAACAATTCATTCTGAGGTTATAAATTAAAAGCATCCCTAGCTAAAAGCTTCCATAAATATTCAGGACTACTGAACACAAACATAAAGGAAACCAGCAATTTAAGCTGCATTTCTGTTATTATTCCAAGGCAGTTTACTGTCTTGGAAAAAAGGAAATTTTTTTTTTCCTTTACTTATGTTTTATAGTATTTTGTTTATAAACTGTTCCACTGTTTCCCTGAAGGAAATAGTGAGAACAAATCCAATGCCTGTTGAAGCCAGTGGAGCATTAGTCAAATTTGACATTTGTTTGTTTGTGCCTTTGATACAGAAGGAAGGTTGGGGATTTTTTTAACAAAAATACACAAATCTGATTGCAAAGCCACAAAATTGGTAAATTGGCTTGGAGCAGATCTGGCCCCTGAAGCTGCTTTTAAATCATGTTCTTAATGGACTGAATTTAAAGTTGACTTCTTTTTAAATAAACTCATATAGATAGCAAAGAGTAATCTCAAATTTATTAATTGATGATTTGGTTTGGGTTTTTTTTTTTCTAATTTTACTTCTAGTTGATACTCCAGACTTTGTTTGATGAGATAGGCATCGCCAGAATAGTTACCTAGAAAATGGGTTCTTAGTTTCTTATACATAGATTTTGGTTTTGACTCATAAAATAGTAGCCTCTTTGCCAGAGGCAAATTGTAATCTGGCTGGCACACATGGCCCTAAAGACTTCAGAGGAGCTGAGCAGAGAGGCCCATATGTCTCATTTTAAAGCTTCCTGCGATAGCTTTGAGTCCAATGAGCAGCTGTATGTTGGAAAGATCTGCCTCTTAACACAGCAACAGAAGAAGAAAGATTAGAGAGACACTGTATTCCCTATGTGGAGGCCTAATGTCTTTCTTTATCAGAAGGACCTCAGCAGTGTGCTGTTGGATATGATAAACATGGTTTTTACCTAAATCAGGATGATGATGATGATGGTCTTCACTTTGTCATCAGAATTTTGTGCTGCAAGTGATGAAATCTGGGGGGTGGAAGGATTTTCAAGAAGAAAAGAAGAAAAAAGAGAAGCTTCATGTTATCTGCAAAGCTTTTAAATTTCCTAGATCTGATGAATGTGCCATGTTTTTTGAGAGACTTTGTAAGAGAAGGAGCTGTAACTCATCTATCGTCTCTCTGCTGCTGTGTGCATTTTGTGTAAGGCATGCACATTGAATAAATGTAGATGTAAAGAGATTGCCTTAGACCCATTTACACAGTCACGTGGATGTGCAGTTGATATAAGTGTGCGCAAAATTAAGATGCAGAAAGCTTTTGGATAAATAGGACAGGGCCTCTGTTGCTGAAAGTTAGCAGAGCTCCTTTGACATCAGGCAGTGTAAATCAGCAGAGTTCATCACTGGTGACCCAGCCTATCCTGCCTTAACTCTCAAATACTGTTCTTTTCACTTCTGCTGATTGACTGGGTGGCCCAGTGAATAAGGAATCTCTTTCCTTCTGCCCTTGCAGAGGGGATTGTCCCAAGCAGTTTCTGGTAGTCCCAGATTCTCTCCAGGCCCAGCTGTTTGGCAGCAACCTTCTGGACTGCAATTGACCTTCTCCAGCACTGCAGGGGTTTGCTTGCTCAGAGGAGTGACTGCACTGGATTAATCCAAAGATCCAGAATAACATCTTGGGTGCCTCTTGTCTTTGTGCAGTAACATCTCGTATGTTGTTTCTAGTGCCATTTGTCTTCAAGATGGCCTGGAAGCCAAGAGCTTGTATGCATTTTGAAGGCATTCCTTTTGGCCTCAATGTGGCCAGGACATCCCCAACTGAATTCAGTCATCTTCCCACAAAAAACAAAATAAAATCTGATATCAAAACAGATCACAGGTAGAGCTTTAGGGAAAAAGGTATACTGAAGACAGACCGGATGAGATGCTTGTCCCAAATCCATGGCAGGCTGCAGGATGTTTCTTCTGTTGTTTCTAATTACAAAGTTAGGAACTTTTTGGACTGGTAAAATGATTTCTTGAAGTTTAGCGTAAGGTAGGTTGTCATCAGAAATCATCATAAAGGTCAGGGAGAAACACAAATCAAAGTATTCCTCCACATTTCCATACAGCGTTGAAGACTATGGTATTAAAACATTGTATATACGTATCATATATATACCTATATATTAATAGAAATATATATATTATATACATAGTTACAGAGGTATAGATTATTTTTTTAAAGAAAAGAAAAAACATAAGATGGTTTGCATCTTAAGGAAAAATTACCCTGATAGTTCCCCCTAAAGAAATAAGCTCCACTTTATTTTTTCCCCTTAGTGTAAATCCTCATAGATTGTATGCTAGGCTTGTTTTGGAGGAAGCTGAGTACTGAAGGAGCTCTGTTCTGAAAGCACAAGATTCATCCTTCAGGATTCAGAGTTCCTGAGGGGCAGAGCTGTCAGGAGTGGTTGACATTTAAAGGAGAGGAGGCTGTCTTCTATGAATGCTGTGCAAGCCTCTCAAAGGTTTTGAAAACAGAAAGTAAATGCAAACTATAGATAAAGACTTGAAGGCAAGGTGCTCCTGGTAACCTGCGTGACTGCAGATGTGAACTGCGGTGCTGCACTAGATGTGGGTACAGAAGATGAAGTCTGTTGTTATCCCAGGAACACGGCTGGTGTTGACATCCATTCAGATTCATTTTCCTTACAGAGAAGAAAAAGAGCAGAAATCTTCAGTGTTACTAAAAGTTGTTGTTGAATATGTTTGTTAAGATGCAAGAGAATAAAATTACAAAGATTTAAATTAATTTAATTTCACAGAAGGGATTAGGAAGCATTTCAGCAGTGCAGTAAATTAGTACAGAGATCTCTCCCCTCCAACCACTTGGTTCAAACTCATGCCAAGCTGCAGACTGATAGAAAATGAGTGATTTAAACTATATCCTTACTAGGGCATGGCCTTGGTTTCTTGTGTGTGCCTCTCTTCAGTTGGAAAGCATTTCCATCCTATTCGATTTCAGGAGTGTGGGATTATTGCTTTGTAAATTTACAGAACTGATATATTTTCAGCCTTAATTAGAATTTTTATAAGAAGAGCTTTGCCCTGATTGAGTTAAAATATTTGGAAACACAGCTATTGAAATTAATGCAACTGGTTTAGTATGTAAATTCTTACAGGAGAATGGAAGCTCTTTATTCTCTTACTTATATGGGAAGTAGTTCATGTATCTATGTGTACACACATAGTCTTTTCTATAATAAAAATGCTAAGGAAAGAAATTGTCTGGTTTAAAAAACCTTAAACCTTTAATCTTTCCTTTTTACATAACAGCTAGACTTGAATGTAGCTAATGTCATTTGGATGTTCAGTACAACATATGCTCTGAAAGCACAGCCAGCTATATTGATAAGATAACCCTACTTCTCCGCATACTATGGGTGCAGATTTGAATTTAACACTGTTAAGCTGTGGATGTGAAATGGGAGATCATGTGAAGCTTTTTTCAAAAATCCAACCATAAAACATGTATTCAAATGATACCAAATCATAAATTCATAAAAGTGGAACAGCTCCATGTTTATGTTTCTCTCACGCTCCATAACTCAGAAATTTTGCGTCTATGTTTGGTTGTGGCATACGGTCTTCTTCTATCAGAAAGTTACAAAGATCTGAATAATGTTACATAAAAATTGGGAGAAAAGCTCTGGTACTTTTTGTTGTTGCAATTACAATCTGGTACATGGTATAGGTGACAGAACATCTATATCCTAGACAAGATGAGATACAACTTTCAGTAGGTATCTCTAACTGCATGAAATAAATATTATTCTATGTATTTATTTTATTTTGGAAATATATTATCATCTCTCATTGCTGAGGCAGTATTTTATTAATCGTTTTCTCCTGCAAGAAAAATAACATCTCACTAGTCAGTCAAGAATTCTTACAGTTTTGGAAGCTGCATAAGACAGCTGTTATGGACAAGAAAAGGACCTTTTAAAGAACTGGAAAAGCATAGATGTTTGTTAACAAAAGCCCAAATATGACACTCTTGCTCACTGCAGTAATTCAGTTTAATTCAGGAGAATGAACTATTCATGTGTCAGTATGAAGTGCCTAGTGTAAAAAGTACCAATTTGTAATTTCTTAAATAATTCCTCTCTAGGGATGGGTAATGCATGTGAGAGCATTTTAATTGTAGTGTATTATATTTTATTTTCAAACTAACAGCTAGGATATACGACAGCTTTCAGGGTTATTATGTAATGGGTAATGTCTCTGATTATCAAAGATTATTTACGTGTTGATTTTTTATTATTATTTTTATTTACTTCATAGGCATACTTCACAAAATATCATAGGCTGGCATCTCTACAGTAGCTCGGAGCTGCTCTTTAAAATGTCCTTGACTTTAAATAAGTATATAGCCAGAATAGGCATATTCTTGGCTTCAATGTAATTTGCCTTAGTCCACTCTCTGACAAGGCTGTTTAGGAGGGAGGATGCCAGTGGTTTCCAACAGGAAAACTTATACTGGGGGAAATTCAGTGTTTGACAGTAACACAAAAGGACATGAGAGGCAGGTATGAAAGCACCTACTACGAGGGATTACAAATTTTAATTGGGCTTTTGTTTGCTTCTGCAATACTAACAGTTGGATAATTTATTAATAATTAAATAAAAACAGTAGAATCCGGGCATCATTAGGCTTGGGGGAAGCTACTAATGTACTGCATTGCTTTAACAAAGAGTCATATTTTCTGCTTGGGCCCTGTACTGGAAAGAGACTGCATTTGGAAGAAGAATGTCAAAGGATAGCAGGCTCCTTCTCCATTGCTTTTCCTTGTTTTTTCACATGTTGGAGTTGGGGAATGAGACAGCTAAGAATATTTCTTTTTGCCAGGGGGAAAAAAAAACAACATAATTTGAATATTCTATCTTAAATATAAATAGCCTAACTCCTGGCATCCCTTTCCAGTAAGGATGCAGGGCAGAGTACCTTTATAGCTTTGCTTATCTGGGCTTTCAAGTTGCCATCTCTAAAATACACCATCAGCTCATGTGTGATGCCTCCCCTTTCCTGTCACGTTGAGGACTTGCAGGGCTCGGCAGGGCTAACTGTGAGCCTACCAAGGCCCTCCTGGCTCTCTTCAGTTCAAGACAGGTAGTCTTGAAGGTTATATCCAATGCAATAAGCAATAATGAGCTTTTTATTGCTTCGTGTTAGCCGTCTGATTTCTTATTCTTCAGGTAATTGGTTGGTTTGTGATAGAGGAGGTGAGGATGGTTTAAGAACTTCTTGGAAACATGCCTCACTGCATTAGCAACTGAAGCCAACCCAGACTTAGTTGGGGTTTTTTCATACTTTCAGTACAGTGTGTTAGAGACCATTAAATGTGAATTTAATTAATCCTTATGATTCCTTTGGGAGATATAAGATTGTTATTAGTCCTATTTTACAGATGGGGAAACTGAGATAGTTTCAGGCAACTCACTTCTGTGTGGTGAACCACTGATGAAGCAAAGATGATAGCATAACACCTCCTAACTAATTCTTAGCCCTCTGCCTCATCTCTGAGCCATGTTCTTTTACTGCCAGACATACTGCTTCTCCAAACCCTTCTCTACCTGTGCCAGCTGTAAGTGCCTCAAGCCTGCTTAAGTTCAGGCTCCAGGTATCACAAATTCTGCATCCAAAGAATGAAACATATGGTAAAGATGTCTGTCAAAATGTTAATTTAAAGGCCTTGCCACACATGACATAAGAAATCTGGGAGACTGTGGGGCACAGGACTGGTTTTGATGAGCTGTTCATTTCCCTTGACCACATCAGTGCTTCTCTCCAGTTCCCTAGCATGTTTTCATTTCCCTCCCTCTTGCTGGAAAATCTCTGGCCCCGAGAGCCATTTAGAGGCGGGAGCCTTGCTGAAAACAGCCTTGTTTACTGCATAGTCTTAATTTAGTCGCTGAAAACTATCCTTATGATACACTGAGGCTGTGGAAGAAGAGAGCATACACAAGCCTGCAGCTGATGGCTAGGTCATAACATAAAAAGGAAGAGAATGGGATACAGTAACACAGGGCGGCTTTAGTTCTGCTGTTTCCTAACTTCATGCTTGATAAAGCAACATAGCTTTAATTTGAGATTTAAAGTGTCATTCCTTGAGTTTGTTTGTTTCCTTTGTATTCTCAGAAAGCCAAAAGGAACTGTGATGCTTGCCACTGTAGCAACTTCCTCCATAGGTGATGATAGCCCGTCCAGCCCTGGGCCTCCGAGATTACGGCACATGCTGTTTTAGCTTGTTACAGGATTAACATCTTTAGCTGGAAGCGTAATAAGCCTTTTATCCTTTAGGCACCAGCTATTACAGGGGTATGCACATCACATTTGAATGGTGCCCTATCTAGCAGGATTGAAAAAGAAACAAAGGAGGACTGGAGGACAGTTGCAGGGAGAGTTCGTGGCAGCCTGGGTTGGGGTGTATTGAGCCCCGGATGTTTTTGCTTTCTGAAAGATTTGGCAGGGTTGATACACAATCGGCAAAGAGGAGGGTTCTGCTGGGGCGAAGGCTTCTGGGGACCGTACCTCTTGCTGCCTTTAAACACGCTGTATTTCCTTTTTATTGCACCTGCAAGCGATACGTGGGAGCAAGGCACTAAATTTTGTATACCGTCTGGATGTCAGCGAGCATCTCAAAACGGGGTTTTGTATTCCAGTTAGGATGCTGGTTTGGTTTAGCAAACTGATGTAAGTGGGACAGAATAGCTCCGGGTTTGTTTTGCTCACTCCAGCGTGCTGAGCTGGGCTAAAAAGCATTTTCATTTTCACTTCATTTCTCAGAGAAAAAAGCCTCCTGTTATTATTCTGTCTCCCTCTCTGAGAGGCTGTTTCATCTTGTTGAAAACTGTCAGAAAAAGCCCTTTATTTCTAAACTATTCCTCTAGAACTCATTCTGCCTGCAAATCCAGGAGTAGTTGCTTAATAGGCTTTGGGCCATGCTTTTAATTGTGTAAGGTGGACACAGAAACCTGCCTTGGTCATTTTTGTTCTGTATTTAACTCCACCACAAATGTGTAATATTTCAGCATAGGTAACGTTTTGTTAAATTTATAAGGCAGATTGGCAGTATGCTGTTTATGGGCTGAGTTCATCACATATTTTTGATACATCCATCCTTGTACCCAACCCTGAGTTGAGTAGAAAGCTTCACCCTCCTGGCTTTCAGCCACCAGGGTGTGGTAAAAATACAACTTTCAGCAGCCAAAATGCTGCCCTGTGTCTGCTGTTACCCTGGGTCTTGGATAATTACTTGAAATAGAATCGTTTAGGACTCATGTGAGAAAGCAGAGAGCGGGAGGTGCTGGGACAGGGGCGAGGGGTGGCTGTAGCTGTATGAGTGTCAGGGAAGCGCAGAGCAATGCCACGTGCCAGGAAATACTGCAACTACCTCTTGCATTTTGTATAAGCAATTTTCCAGTCTGTTGTCTTCTGTCAAATGCAATGTTCTGAGACATTTAAATAAAATAAATATTGCTGTTGAGTTATATTTAGAGCCCTGTGAAATTTCTCTAGTGATCCCAGCCAGGCAAAACATGCCGGCTTTCAGGTTTCCATACCACTTGAAGCTTCGTCTGGGTTTGTCGGAGGGGTTGCTCGTGAAATCTGTTGGCGAACATGGGCTGCTTTCCAAAGGAGGCCGACGGAGGCTCTGCCTGCCGCAGCAGATGCTACCAGGGAGATTTGGGGGGCCCTCCAGCTGCCGCTGGGCAAACCAGGGGTGCATCCAGGTAAGCCTTGGAAAAGAGTTGAGTTTCTTGCAGGTGGAAGGTCAAAAAAGCAAATGATGAGACAGGCTGCTGATGGAAATTGAAATGAAGGTTTACATAAACCTCCCACCCCTGCTCAATCGTAATCACTGAGCTTTTTCACATTTGCCTATCCTCCCAGACGCGCGTCGCATTCCTAATGAGGAAGAGTGTTGGTGTAATGAGTCCTGGCACACGTCGGGGCTGGCTGAGG
Source organism: Caprimulgus europaeus (assembly GCA_907165065.1). The sequence continues at coordinate 37,851,962 of OU015525.1, forward strand.
TGAGCGTAGGCACGTGGAAATCCCTCTGGAGGTGCGCTGGGAGCCCGCCGAGATGGGGCCACGGCAGGGTCCTGGGGCAGAGCGGGTGCCCCTGCCTTGGACTGGTTACCCACCTCCCTCCCTTTCCTCCTCCCAGCACTCTGCTCTGCTCCGGGAACCCACCCTGTCCCCAGAGTGTTCCCAGGGGCACCATTTTCCCCCTGGCGTGCCGTCAGGTGGAGCAGAGCTCGCTCACCTGAGTTTTGAGGCTCCTTGAGCATGAAGGTGTCAGGTCTGCTCATCCCTTCTGCTTTGCAGAGGGCAGCCGGCAGCTCAGCAGTTCGCCAGGTGGGCTGCTGGGGCCCCGCAGGTGCCAGCGCACGTTTTACTGCCCTTTCCCCTCAGTACTGAAATCCAGTCAAGTGGATTTTGATAAAGCTGCGAGTGCTATTCTCTCTCCCTTCTCCTGGCGTGGTGGGGAGGGGAGGCTGAGCATGCCTTTAAATCACTGTCCTTCCTCTTTATAAAAAATACCCCCAAAATTTCAAAATATACACAGACTGTATTTTCAAAAAAATATTCATGAGGAAGAAGGCAGATTTGTTCACCATGGTGGTGGGCTAGCTGTGAAGGTTATGTAATAAAATAGAATTTTAAGCAGCATTTGAAATAACAACATGCATTGTCTAAAAGCTTTTTAAAAATTATTTTTAACACAGTGTGACCCTTCTTTTGTTCATTTAAAAGTTAACCTTGTTAGATAACATGCTAGGAGGGGCACATAAACCTTTATTCTTCCAGAGGGTTGAATTCTTTTGTGAGATATGATAGACAAAGCTGGCATCCCTTGTACAAGATATGTAAAGCCTGTCTCCAGACATTGTGACATTGCTACAGACAGAGTTTGTCATCCATAAATTTACAGCTTATTTCAGTCTATTCATAAATTGACTAATTTTTTTTTGAAAGAAAAAAAAATATATATAGGTGTATAAAATACCCAGTTACAGGTTGTGTTCTATTTAGCCCTTGATTGAAACGTATTGCTCCTCAGTATCTTTTAGCTATGAAAATTATAATATGGAACAGAGATTAGAATGAAATTATCATGGCTAGAAGGCATTTACTCAGTGGTGGCAGCCACATAAACCTGAGCCCTGAGAATGATGATAATGCATTAGGTTCTGCATGCCCGATATTATTGCTGTACATTATGTATGTTTCATTTATACTATTTCGCACACACCAGCAACGCTGACAGATAGGTAATTACTCTCTGCGCCAATGAACACTTATCAGCCCCGCCGCTGTTTATTGCTGGGATGAAGTGCGCTTGTCAGTCAAGGTCACTTGTTTGTGTGTCCTTTTTAATAGTTCTTTCACAGTTGTTGAACTTTGCGGGCGGTTCTTACGGCAGGCTTTCGGCAGGTTGCTTTACTACATCGCCTGCCTTATCAAAGTCATTTGTATTTATCACTTTAATTGATAAACAGCCGAGTTGCGGGAAGCAGAACTGGAGAGAGGAAGAAGCATATTTTGCTGGTCAGCTGATCTCCGGGGGTGTTCGGTCATGGATGACCTCAAAAGCAGCCTTTTGCAGAGACCCTCAGACCCTGCTGTGCCGCCAGCGTAAGATGGTGAAATCTCTTGTGATGAAGATAAACATTAATTTAATGGTGATGGATAGCAACGCAATCTACAGACTGCTATAGGGCTGCTGCTTGTGCTTTTTGGTAGAATATTTGCCATTTCTGAACAGGGCTGTTATTGTTTGCACCCTTGGGACATGTATGCAATAGACCAAGCCACTTTCTTTGCCTTCAAAGCAGAGTTTCCTTTTCTGCAAGAAACCACACAGAAACTCTGTATTATTGCATAAAATATGTTTTACAGGCTGTGTGTGTGGCTCTAAAACTTAATTTTTTCTGTTCTTGAAAGTAATAGTGCCAAAGGCATAATGGCAAGCCCATAATTTCACTGGTTACAAAGAAAAAAATCACAAGCTTTTTCTTTTTCTCTTTTTCTTTTTTCTTTCTTTCTTTCTTTCTTTCTTTCTTTCTTTCTTTTCTGTTTGCTGCTGAAGCTTTATTAGAAAAAAACACAACAGAATAACCTCTAGGATATAATAATTTATCCAGTCAAGATAACTGTAGCTATTTCCTTAAGCCTGTAATCAGCCCGAGTTTGTGTGTTGTGAGATTTATACCACAGTTCCTTATTACCAAAGAAACAGTTAAAAAGGATTTATGTAGTGTGTGCAGTCTGTGTGTCTGGAATTTCTGTGTGTGTTCCTAACTTCTACACTCTGATATCTCCTTGGTCCTTTTAGTAGAGGGCACTATTTCGAAGTGGAGACTGAACACTCAATTAAATGCAAATTCTATTCAGGCATTAAAACAGAATCACATTCATTCATTAAACTCAAATTATGCTTTTATTTAGAAAAATATATCAGCACATGGTAGCACCACATGCTGCTTATAAATAACTATGGTGATCTGGTTGTGCAAAAGTACATAATTTCATTATTAAAGGATTTAAACTCCTTACAAGGTGCATGGTGTCCATGAATGTTTCACTTAATTTGATTACATCCATAGAAAAAGCATTTCACTTACATGGGAGGCAGTGGGTCTCCTGTCTTACGGCACCGTTCTAATGCATTATGGTCCCAGTCTCACACTTGAAGGTGCTGACTTGGTTGGATGCGTTTAATATTTTGGGTGCGCAAATGCAGATACGAGCGATTCGGTTTGTTTCTGAACCTAGCCTGCCAAGCTTCAACATTTTCAAACCACTTCCTTTTCTTAGTTCTTAGTTACCAGAGTGTTACAAAGAAAGGGTTTTGATCTCATGTAGATAGCATAGCATTAATTACCCTGACACTAATTAAACTGCATCAAACAAATACCACCGTGTTCCTCAGGGGGACAACAGAAGGCAGTTTAAAATAATTACTGGAGCTTCATGCATGTGTGAAGTTTTCATTACTCTTAGGACACAAGCAAAAGAGATTTGATATCATTAAAATCCCCCCCTTTAGTGTTTGCAAAAAATGACTAAAATTTCCTCGGAACATATTGATGTCTAAATAGTAGTGATTTCAGTTCTTGTGAATAGTAACTTTTCTTTAAGAATTGTAAGCCTGTGAAGCAGGAACAGGTGTTCCAGTCCACATTCTGGTATGATTATGTATTAGCTTATGTTTGTCAGACCATTTCATTAACCACCCACTGCTATCACATATACATATACTTTGTTCTTTCTGAACCATGAAATGAAATGCATATATCTTCACTAATGCTTGCTATCAATGTAAATGAGAAAAGGAAGCTTATTTCCAATCACTGCTGCTGTGAAGCACACACCTCTGTACAGTTACAGGTAATAAACATCTTTTTGTAAGTAGGAAACAAGATATATTGAGTTCTGCATACAGTAAGAAGCAGACATACAATACTCCAGTATTAATAGTTTGCAAGGCCCAACTGTAAGAACGCATTCAACAGGACATGCTAAAGCACATCTCTGAACCAGAAAGTGCTGTTCCTTTTCATCCTTATTTGTATTTTACAGATGTTTTGAAGCTGACAAAACTTAACTGGCCAACAGCTAATGGGCAGCTTCTCTGAGGAAAATTAGAGCATGTTTGCGCTGTTGAGCAAGTGCTGGTTTCTGGATCAGCGGTCACTAGTCTCAGAGCCTGCAGCAATGGCAGCAGCTTTATAAGGCCTTTGAAAAAGTGGTGGTGGAAAAGTGATGTCCCTTCCCAGGGCAGGGGGTTGGACCAGTTGGTCTTTGAAAAGTCCCTTCCAACCCAACCCATTTTATACAGTTCCATGAACCACATAAGAGCAAGCAAAGATGACATCAGAGACACTAAATGCGGAAAGTCTAGAGTTCCAAACTTGATGTAAAAGCCATATTTTGCTAATGCTTTCTTGACTATGATTTCACAGAATGGTAAAAGTTGGAAGGGACCTCTGGAGATACTCTAGTCCAACTCCCCTGCCAAAGCAGGTTCCCTACAGCAGGTTGCCCAGGAAAGCGTCCAGGTGGGTTTTGAATGTCTCCGGAGAAGGAGACTCCACAACCTCTCTGGGCAGCCTGTTGCAGTGCTCTGTCACCCTCAAAGAAGTTTTTCCTCATCTTCAGATGGGGGTGTATTCCCTTCTCCAAGTTTGTGTGTGTGAAGGCTTCATATTTCCCAGTGCTCTAAAAGCCACCTAAAGCATTGTAGATGGGTGTTTACCCTCTATTTCTAGAGATCTATACAGTGTTAGTAAACTTGTTTGAAATTAGTACTGATGGCAATTGCCTATGGTGAAAGGTATGTGAGACAGAAAGTGTGTCTAGATCTGCACTAGTCATAGCATTCTAAGTGTGTGATTCTTTCTCAAAATTTGATTATGTATTATTTGAATGTATATAAGTCATGAATCATAACCCACTTATTTTCTGTCTCCGTTGAGGAACTATTTAAAAGATTTATCTGTACTGGAAGGTCCAGCGATACTGGTGGTACTACTTTTTAAAATTAAAGTAATGCCTTGATATTAGTAAATCTGCTGCCTCGAATATAACATTGCATTAGGGTTGTGCAATCGACAGACTAAGCAGAGATGATCAAAACTGATTGGAGAGGAAAAAACAAAATTAATCCAGTTGTAGGATTCTGCGAACCCAACAAACACATACAGCAGAGTACTTTTATTTCTTTGGAGCCAGATGGTTTGTCCTATTTTAAGCTGATAGATTCTTCATGCATTTCTTTTGGATGTCATTGGTTTTAACTGCCAGACAGTATCTACTGTTAGAACTTTCTTTATTCCTGGATTATTTAAAGAGTATTTTTGGCACATTCAAATGATCATACTGTACACCAAGTTAATTTTTCCTTACACTTAGCTCATACGTGAAAAAAGTGTTTATATAATGAAAAAAACCCTCTAAAATGAACAGTTCTTTTTTTTCCTTCTTTTGACATGATGTTGACAGAAGTCGCTTTGATGTAGTTTAGAGTCATGAATTTTCTATCTGTTCTGTTTTTCCTGGGGCTCCATCTATTCAGACATCCTGATCTGTCATTTTGCAACACTTTGTGAAGTGCTTGACAGATAGCGGTTTTGACAAGTGCTGGACATCAGCAGCAATTCAGAATAAGCAGTGTATATTTCTCCAGGTAAAGTGACAAAACGTCTAAAAGCGTAAGAAGAACTGTACAGTCTTCAATCACATTTAATGTTACAAAGCAAGACTTTTTCTGCTTTCTCCATTTGTTCTAGTAGTGTGCAGTGGCTCAGATGACTATCTGCTGGAATTTTGAATTGAGAACCTCCCTTTTTCTTTTTCTGTTTCCTAATAAATGACTAATTTCTCCAATCTGATTAAAAATTGAAAGGGCTTGCTGAAACTAAGATCCAGAAAAGTGTAACACAATTAAGGTTTCATGTAATAATAATTTCCAAGGTCTTCTAGTATTTGACATAAACAATATGTATGTGGTCAATTACCTCTGTTTTGGGGTTTGTGGTTTTTCTGTAATACTATTTTAATTCTACAAATGTTGTATATAAAGTACATAATTTAGAAAAGTCACCATTATTGATTAGTCATTCTGTTTCCTATTCTATTTCCTAAATCTTTTCCTGATGGTGATTTATGCTGTATCACCCATAGGTACTTATAGATTCCATATTTACATTCTGTAAGATATTGAAAATGTAAAACATTTAATATAATTATTTTGCATCTGTATTCACTCAAGAAACAGCTGTTGAAAGTTGAGGGGGATGCAAAATGGCACAGCCTGAAGATGTTCTTGTTCATTCAGCTAACTCCTTTTTGATGTGATACCTACTGGCAGGGTTGTGTGGTGAATTCAACTTCTTTGACAGCCATCAGCCCCACTGACCAGTAGTTTCAGTTTTTGTAGTTAGGGGAAAGATGAGAAAAAATATTTCCATAATTTAGGGTTTTTTTTTCAGCTGCTGGATCGAAAGCCGCTGCCAACAGCTATCTAAATCAACACCATGCCAACATGTTCTGTAGTCCGAAGGTCACTCAAACATCTGGCCCCACAGTCTTGTTCTTTAAGGTTTGTCACTGGGCAGCATCTGTTTATAGATTCTTTCTCAACCTCTCTTTGATCACTTTGACAGCAAAAAGAAGCTTCTATCACCCTTGATGTGTTAAGATAAAAATATCAGGAACATTGGACCATTGTAAAATTTTGTGCAATTTCGTATAATACTGCATCTGCGCTTTTAGTTTCTCAGGTTAATTTTTGTTTTTCTTGGATGAATAAGAGGGAATTATGTGGTATTCTCTGCTGTTGAGATTTTAAAAAATATTGTCAGAGCTGATATGTTCAGTGGGAATGTGAAAATGACTACACTAAGCAGGTCTTGCCCAGCTGAGCTTGGTCAGCATTTAAAAAAAAAAAGTTTGGAAAGTGAGCAGAGCCGGCATATTTAGCTCTGGTCTATTTTGAGTAACGTGTTATCTAACTCGCTGTAGTGTGTCTGTCCTATGTACTCCTACAAAGAGTTACCTATTTTATAAGGTTTATGTATGCTTCTTTGTCTTTAGATATTTTTCTTATAAATAATCATGGGAAAAAAATGGAAATACCATTGCTTCCCTGTTTCCCTTTAGTAACTTCCAGTTAATTTGTAGATCTGCTGTTTCAGAACAATGCAGAACTTGCTTTATTCTAGACAAAAATAAATTGGCTGTCTTTACTTTGGTCTTTTGCTTTTTTTTTTAAAAAAAAAAAAGTTTGGTAGTATTTGATAGTGTTAGAATTATCATATTTATGAACATTACTGAAGTCTAGTTTGTACCATGTCAGGTGATGTGTTGTTTTATGGGGTTTTATGGTCCTGTCCTCAGCAAAGACACTTTGTTTGAAGATCTATAACCCCAGAACAGACACAATCTGTAATGCTAATACAGAAAGTTATGAATATGTGGAATTAATTTTTGTTTATGCACTTCCAGAGTTTGTGATAAATGGTACAGACAGCCCTAGAGTCCTTGGTTACTCCATGGAATTGATACAGCATGGTATCATTCATTCAGGCCTACTCATCTTCACCAGAGAGAGATCTCTGCATGAGATCTTAATTAAATGTACACATAAAAGCCCTAGTCCTATACATCTGCCATGGACAGTCACCTCAGTTCTGTAATGGTGGTTTTATTGATATATCTCCATCTGTTAGATAGAAATGAGCCACAAGCTCATTTCACGTAGGCTGTTGACAGCCAATAGATAGCTGAAACTTTTGACCATCATCAGCCGAGTGTGAGAAAATAACCATATGTGAAAACCAGGAGCAGGCACATCTTAGCTGCACGCTGTCTAGCTTTATAAAATGATATGTGAATGCATATATCAAACAGCTCAAGTGAGGGGCCTGCATCCCCATTGTTCCCTCAGGTGCTGTCATCCTGGGCACTGGCTGCATGGAGAGTTCTCTTCCCAACCACTGGTAGTGTAAGGAGAAAGGGACACCTGAGCAACAAGGGATGGTACTGTTGGCAGATTAGAACTTTAGTTGAAAACTGTTTTCCCTGAGAACAGAGCTAAGCCAGGAAGAGTCTTAGCAGTAGAGAAGGCAAGTTTGTACCTTACACAGAGGAGAGAAGAAAGCCAAAGTGCAGGTGCAACCTTCTTCCCCATCAAAACACTCAGTCCCTGAGGTGCTCAGAATGAAGAAGGAAGAACTTAATCCTTACTGAACCATGTCCAGTAGCTCTGAAGGGCAGGAGGACATAGACACTTGATGAGACTTCTAGTTGTATGAAAGAGGGGAAAGGTCAATCTTCAGAGATATTTTCAGGAAGAAGTGGCAACATTTTGTTATAATCTAATATGCAAAGAAGGCCCAGTCTAAGATTGTAGATCTGAAATATACAGAGGGTTGGTGCTTCCATAGTAACTGTGAAAGAGATGTAGTCTTTGAATTTAAATTCCAGCTAGCACATTTAATAGTGCACAAACTGTTTAGGGTAGATTACTTTAGAGTAATTCTGCCCAGAATCTTGCTTTTTATTATCATAGAATCATAGAATGGTTTGTGTTGAAAGGAACCTTAAAGATCATCTAGTTCCAACCCCCCTGCCATGAACAGGGATACCTTACACTAGACCAGGTTGCTCAAAGCCTCATCCAACCTGGCCTTGAACACTTCCAGGGAGGAGCATCCACAACTTCTCTGGGTAACCTGTTCTGGTGTCTGACCACCCTCACAGTGAAGAATTTCTTCCTTATATCTAACCTAAATCTACCCTCTTCCAGTTTAAAGCCATTACCCTTCATCCTATCAGTACCCGCCCTTGTAAAAAGTCCCTCCCCAGCCTTCCTGTAGGCTTCTTCAGGTAGTGGAAGGCCTCTATAAGGTCTCCCTGAAGCCTTCTTTTCTTCCAGGCTGAACTGTTGGATGGGAATTTTGCCGCATAATGTTTTTCTAGAAAAACTGCAGTCAGTATCACCTGCACAATTCAGAAAGTTTCACCCTATTGTGCCTTCTGAGAAAAATAAAGCAGGTTTGGACATCAGAATACCTACTATACCCTCTGAGGTGAGTTGTGGAGAGTCAGTGGAGATGGTACAGGTTTGAGCAGTGTGCTGCATGTTAACACTCATTGCACTGGAAGATCATATTAGCTAGAACTTAGTCTTTCATTATATAACCCACAAGTTGCTTAATTTTGAATTTTAAGATGAACAAGTAAATATTTGCACAGAAACTCTCCAGGAATACAAAGACCTGAAAGAAAGGAAGGAATCTGGTAAATCTTATTCCTTGCATATGGCTCAAATCTGATTTAACCTTCAGTCAAACCTTCAATTGATGAAGTAAAAAGCTAGATAGGACTGAGTTTGTATGAAAAATGATATTGTGAGCAGTACAGTGAGCACGCATGTGAAGCAGTACAGTTTTCAGCACTGTGGCTGTGAGATGAGACCTCTGCTTCATTAGCTGCAAAAAGCATTTATTGGCTTGTGTGTTTTTATCTTTCACAAGTAGATTTCGAAAATGTGTTTGGTCTATGTGTGTACCTGAATGAAGACTATGTATTCTCTTGTGTCTGTTTCTGGCTTCCTTCTTCTCCTCCTCAAGTTAGAAACCTGATTTATTAACCTTTTGTCTTTATTTTATGTTTAAAGGTAAGATTTCAAGAATGGCCAGACGAGACTAACAGCTTCCCTAGCTGGGTTTCATGTGGACTGCAGGGTCAGTAGCAGGTGTGTGCCAGGGAGCGTGTGGCAGAAGCACACTCAGACACATGCCTTTTGCCTCTTTCAGTTTCTGCAGATCTGTGACTCAGGGGTTTTCTGACCTACAAGCAGTATTTTTTTAATTTTAAGACTTTCCAACAAGGGATTTTGGTAATTGTTTGGTTAACATTTCAAACTTTTAGTTTCTACAGTACAATTTCCACAGACATCCTGACAGGCTGATTTTATTTCCTCTAGTTAAAGAACAGCCCTTTAAAACCTATGGGATCTGGACCAAGTTGATTACAATACTGCCTTCTTGTTCCCTGGAGTTTGGCATTTCTATTGCTCTTGTTTTCTGCTTTCTTAGGTCTTTGAGTGACTCCCAGATCTATTCCTTTCTTTTTCAGCTTTATGTTCTCCATTGGTTTGCTCTTCATCCTGTTCTCCTTTCTCCCTCTTCCCTCTTCAGGAACTTATCTCAGGCAGTTCTGTCCAGCTGGCTGGTTGGGAAGGTGTCTGCTGTGCAAGAGCACAGCAGAAATGGGACCCCCAAGCCAAGCACTGGGTGTTGCAGACACCTGTTGGATGGATCCAGCGTAACCACCACACGTGCCTCTGCTCAGCTGTGGCGTCAAGCTGGGCAGAGGGGACAAGGATCCTACCAACAGAGCACCAAGCACGCTCCGGTTGTTAGAAACCTCTCATTAGGGACTTGGGCCTTTAATATGTCAGTGATCTATTTAAAATGAGATGCTGGCATTGCTGTGGGTTGTCTGGGAGCACAACCGTTTTAAAGCCCCTAGGAAGATATCTGTGACTCACTGGCTGCAAGACAGAGTTTAACTGATGGCTGATGATTGTTTTCTGTGACGAAACTTCCCATAGATGGTATTGAAGGCTGAAGAGCCTTTCCAGGGCAGACTGGGATATTTTATGTAAACAAGTGGACCGAATGCTGTGCAAAACAGCATGTTGCAGAGGCTATAAGTATTTTGCCACATTTCTTACACAAACAACCAAGCTTATAACCATTTATGCCACCTGTAATTAAAAATGAGATAATCCCAGCAATTTGAGAAAGTCTTATATGATTAGTGTCCATTTCCTAATTGCTTGCTGCAGTGAAAGATAATTAATTGTAAAGACATTTTTAGAAGCAATGCAACAATCTTCTCTAACTAAAAGCAAATGTTTAAAAAGTAAGAAAATTGATAATACAATTAATTATATGGATATTACAATAATCTAACCTCCTTGGTAGAAAGTTGGTGCCTAGGGATAGTATTATCCACACATTAAATTGAAATGAACAATAACATTCTCTTTACCGTTGCAGTCTAGGAAATGACAGATGTAACATAGCTGCAGCCTGACAGAGTTGCCTAGGTTGAGATTTCAGAACAGTTCTTGAAGATGCAAACCTGTATTCATTGGTAGATATTCACAGAAGGTCTGTTTCTATATATCCTTAAAGGATGTTTCAGCTAGAGATTTTAAGACTTACCCTAAATATATTCATAGGTTTTACATTGTAACAATGCTCCCAGATTTCACAGCTGGATTTCTATCTAGATGGGTTAATGGCACTCCTTTCCAGCTTTAACCTGCATTTTAAATATATTAACTCTGCAAGTAAGCATTCGTTGAACAAGGATTTTTGTTAATTGTAAACATTATATGTCAAACTTAGCCATATTATTTGCAAAACAAACCTTAACAAAAAATCAATAAACATAAGCACTTAATTTTTAAAATGCTAATTTACAAGAAAATAAATAAAAGATATTGTTGATAGTAGATACGGAAAATAATACAAAGTTACTGCAAGCTGTTGTGCTGAAAGTTTTCTTGAAGGACTGTAAACTCTTAACCAGTTGGGTATATGGTTATAATTTACCGACAAAATTTTGCTAATATTACAGATGGCAGTAGGAGCTCAAGATTAAATTACTTATCTGGTATTCAATTAGACTTCAACAGGTTGCTTATAATATAACATGAAAATGAGCATTTAAAGTCATATCAGTTGTAACAGTAAAATGATGATGCACAAGTAGGTTTAAAATACAGCACTGATAGTAAGGAAAATGGCAGGAATTGACTTGGCTCTGTATAGGTGTGTGTAATAGTGTGTATGTTTTTATATATAATGTGAATGTATGCTTTGTTGTTTATTTGTTATAAAAAAGAGAGGTCAACATGAGCTTTATTAGTACAGATGAAGAAACTTAGTATATCTGTTGCAAGTAGTAAGAAAAAGCTTGCATGGAATTGTGTTGGGTCTCAATACCGAACCTTGAGGGACACCACTCATCACCAGTTTCCACTCAGACTTTGAGCTGTTGATCACAACGATTTGAGTGCGACCATCCAGCCAGTTCCTTATCCACTGAGTGGTCCATCCATCAAACATCCCCATGTTTCCAATTTGGAGATAAGAATGCCATGTGGGACGGTGTCAAATGCCTTGCACAAGTCCAGGTAGATGACATCAGTTGCTTTAGCCTTGTCCATCACTGTTGTAACCCCATCATAAAAGGCCACCAGACTGGTCAGGCACGATTTGCCCCTGGTGAAGCCATGCTGGTTGTCACCAATCATTTTCTCATTCTCCATGTGCCTTAGCACAGTTTCTAGGAGTATCTGCTCCATGATCTTTCCTGGCACTGAGGTGAGTCTGACCGGCCTGTAGTTCCCTGGGTCTTCTTTGTTACCCTTTTTAAAAATGGGGGTTATGTTCCCCTTTTTCCAGTCTGTGGGAACTTCACCAGACTGCCTTGACTTCTCAAATATGATAGATAATGGCTTCGCAACTTCATTCACCAGTTCCCTTAGGACCCACGGGTGTATCTCATCAGGTCCCATGGACTTGTGCTCCTTTAGGTTCCTTAGGCGGTCCCAAACCTGATCTCCAACAGTGGGCAAGGATGTGGTTGTTATGTCTAGTTAGATGAATGGAAATGAATTAAATTGATTTTTCTTCCCCAAGTTTGAGTCTGTTTTGCCCGTGACCATAACTGGTGAGTGAGCTGTCCTTGTCCTTCATTCCTAATCCCTTGCTCCCTTTGTCGTGTCTCATTGGGTGGGGGGAATGGATGCAGAACTGCATGGGTCAAACCACCATAGAAATGTAGAAGGATAAAAGGAAGTTTTTGTGTTTGATTTGTTGGCTGTTGATTTATTTATATGTATATATATGGAGAGACATATATTTCTCTCTAATCTAAGTAGTCTCACAGCAAACTATGAAGTGTCTGCTGTGTGATTCTCCTTCCTATGGAGAATCAATATGCCGTTCAGAGGAAGAGTATGTTGTGCCAGCAGTGCCCTGCTGCTGGGATGCAGAGCAGCGGAGGCTCAGAATCTGAAGGCAACATGAAGGAGTGGAGATTGATGAAAGAGTTGTTCTGTAAGAGCTTTGCTGTATGAGTTTTGAACTTGATATCTAATTTCTGCTGTCTTCCATCTGACTTCATATTGTGGCGCACAAGTGCCACAAGTATCTATTGGGCTTTGCCTTTGCCTAGGGGAAATCCAGACTTGTAGGAGCTCCTGCGGGCTTCAGCAGGGAGTTGTCAAGAGAATCTGTGATCCTTCTTGTTAGAGTTGAAATGAGGCCCAAAAAAAACCAAAAGGGGGCATTTTTTACCCCTCTTTGGAAACCATCTCTAATTCATCAGTTAGGTAAATGACATCAGGCCTTTTCCTACTTTGTTTTTATGGTCTGTATGTGACCTCGCCCTGGGCTTGAGTCGTGATGGCTTGAGCTATCAGAGCTCAAGCAAGACTCGTCACTGTGAGCAGAGTGCCTGTTTCACATAGTGCTATCTGTCACTTTGATCAGAAGGTCATCACCTGCAGCAGACAGTTCAGAGGTAGCTGCATTTCATTTCTTTTTCCTTATAAACGCACTTATAGCAAGAACTCTTCAAGCTACCCAAGCATCTAATCACATGAAAATATAACTGAACCGAGCAAAAAACAAACAAAAAAACCTCCAACAGCACAAAGCAATCCACCTCTGGACATTTAGATCCATAATCTGTAAATAGCTGCATGCTTAATTCTGTGGTTTGAGTTAAGCATTTGCTTATGTTCTGCAGGGTGCAGAGCCATATATTGCACAGTGCTTAAATTTGTTGCTGGCATGTTAAGACCATGATATTCCAATGTACGTGTCCTGAATTATATAATACTACTGAGCACCCTTTCTAATTTTCTTAATGCTGTGAGTCATTCGGCTTCTGGGCATTAGTTAAGTTGTTACATAGATGATTTCCCTCATAATTGTAGACAGTTTTGCTGCCTTGTTTTTCTCTTTTTCTTTGGCAAACAGGATTGTTTCACTAGTGGTAATAGAGTTGCCTGTTGCTATTGCGAGTTTAGCCAGCTGTGAAGCTGCACTTAACATTTGTTATTACCCTGCACTTGGTTATGAAATGCAGCCTATTAATTATTTCACTAAAATGTCGCCACGGGGCCTGATCCTAGGGGGATATTCCACTTTCTCTTTCTGCTTTACATTTCCAATCATTTTAATGGCAGTTCAGGCTCTTTCTTTATGTTTATGTGTCATTTCTCTTGCCTGTCACTGCCTGCTGCTTCTAGATACTTCAGTCAATATTTTCCACTGTTGATTAAATTCAGGTTTCTGCTCAGGAGCTGTCGTTGTATCTTCTGGTCTCTTCTTTCACCCTCGATGCTATAGTTGAACATGGGTGGAGGTCAGGGGTAGAGCACTTCTTATTCACTGTGGAGCAGCTTTCCAGAATAATACCCATCTTTAAGCATTAAAATGTTTGACCTGTAACCCACCTTGGCTGCTGCATTTGACATAATAGCTCTATTTTGATTTTTTTTTTCCTTTGGCTCTGATTGGTATTGCAGTGGACTCGTTGGGAAGTTAATAGCTATCATGACAATTTGTATTTTCTAAATGAAACAATGCCCCCTGGTGCTCTAGGATTCGAGAGGTCTGATTTTACAATGAAAATAAAAATAAAACCAAATAAAATCTTTTCAGACAGATACTTCTTGTCCCTAAATCTGCCAGCTACCACTCAAATGCTGTCACTGTCACTCACAGGGAATGGCGAAGAACACTGTCAGCACTGAGTAACAAAGAGAAGTCACAAGGAGAGTAACAGGGAATAAAAGCACACTTGAAAAGAAACACACTCCGGTTAGACAGGATATAAGCGAATTACAGAAGAGAAAAATAAAATGAAAGGGTCAAGACAAGAAACAGTCTAATGAAAGGAACAGTCATAGAAAAGTAAAATTAAAACTGTCTGCTTAATGAAATGTAAAATGTAGGTAGTGATAGAGAAGAAGCAATAATATTAAAAAAGGAAATACTTTTTCGTAAAAACGATTTAATTTAATAACGGTATTACAGAAGAAAAGGGCAAAGAGGGTAAGTGTGAAAAATACACAACCAAGAGCATTAAATTAAAATGTCAAACCTAAAAACCAAAAAGAAAATAGAAGGTATATGCTAAGTGCATGAATGCTGCAGAAATAAGTAGAATAAATGTCGTTTGGTATTTTCTATGCACTAACAAAATAGATTGTTGATGCAGAAATTGAAACCAAAGTTCCTCTGGAGTAAAAATATAAGCAAAACTGATAAGCAATGAGATGAAACAGTTGATCTCTCTTCAGTTTAGCCTGTCACTAGCATTTGATGTTTTAAAAATTAAGAAGATAAATTACAAAGCTATTCCCGGTGGACACGGCGTGCATGTGAACCACGAGAACATCGCTTGTCCTGTTTGCAGACAGCAAACTCCAGCACAGCGTGCCTTCTTGCAGCCTTACAGCTGATGGGAGCCTCAGCTTTTGAAGCCCCATCATTGTAGCAGAGATTGCCTCGAATCACCATTTCTGATAGAGCGTGGGGGCCTTGAACACTACCAGGGATCTGTAAAGCCAAAACAGACAGAAAGAATGAAGGCAGAAAAAAGGCAAAGAGAACCACCCCATTGCTGCGGCAGAGTGTTTTTTTCAATCACATGCAAGGATAACATAGCCCAGCTCAGAAGTAGGGATGTCTGAAAACTGCTCTAAGGTAGCTTTATGGTCCCACAGTTCTGGAGCAGCAATGAGTCAGTCAAGTCCCTCACTGTAGGTTAGAATAGCCTGAAGGCTGCTCTAAATCATTCTGGCTGCTGGTGACCCTGCAACAGCAGAGAGAGTTTGCTGGGGCATAGCAAAGTCTTGGCTGCACCTCTCTTCCTTTGGCCATGTCCTCTAGTCTGGACAGAGGAGCTGTTGGGAGGAGGGTGAGAGGGAATTGGGGAGAAGAGAGGAAAAGCATAGAAACAGCCATGATGCCTGTTCTGCTGGAAGACCCCTGCTTCTGCTGTGGCTGGCAGAGGTCCAGCAGCTGACTGTGGTGGGAGCTGATCCCAGCACAGGCAAGAGAAGTTCTGTGGCTGGGTAATGGCCAGGGTTTGTTTTTAATAATCCACCTCTCAAAGGTATTTTTGGAGAGTTCTTCAAATTTACATAGAGTCCCCTTTCCCTGGGAATCTCATCCTAATGGTGACTGGTGTGTAGGTCCTATGCGTTGGCAGGTGTTCATGTTCTGTGACCACCGCAGTCAGTTTTGTTAAGTGTACCAATGTTAATCAGATATTATTTCTTACCCAGTATCATTTGGCCTAGCAATAGCAATATTTAAATTAATGCTGCTATGTGGATTTATACCATTGAGACTAGGTCATTATTTTAATTTGAATTTTATTTACCTACTCTTATAAACTAAATGCTTATCCCAGATTGTGAGAAAAACATAAGACTGTGATTTCATTTTATCCTTTCTTTTTTTCTTTTAAGAGGAAAATTCTAAAGAATATAAATACCAAATATCATCAATATTTGTTTGTTCAGTAATCCTAACTTGGAAGTTATGGAGTCTCCTTCTCTGGAGACATTCAAGACCTGCCTGGACGCCTTCCTGTGTGATCTTGTCTAGGTGTTCCTGCTCCGGCAGGGGGACTGGACTAGATGATCTTTCGAGGTCCCTTCCAATCCCTGACATTCTGTGATTCTGTGATTTTGGATTTGGATGATTTGATGCTGTTGTCAGTCACCTCTGAGGTGACCCTGTGTGTGATGGAAGCTACAGTTAAGAGTGTGATACATTTCCAAACTCTTCTGTAAATGTCCTAATCTTGCTGCTTCAATGTGAGCAAAATGTTTGTGGCTTAGAAGAAGATCATGATGCTTTCGAAGCCAAACAGCATACATTTTGAAGCCTTCCCTTTCTCCCACTAAACAGTGAACAGCCCGCCCTTACTAGTGGGTACCCATCAGAATTTGAATGCTATTGAACTGGTTAGTTACTGCAGGTAATTCAGTGGGCTGTTAGAGGAGATCTTGCAGCAGAGGAAAAATTATTTTCCCTTTTAATAATTTCTTAAAAGCAGTTCCCAAAATTTCACTTTCAGTCAACTGGATATTCCCAGATGTGCAACAGAAGTAAGGTGATTTTTTTGAAGTACCAAGCAAGACCATTGGTCTTAAAAGTAGTCGACATCTCCTATTTTGCATATTGCTGCAGTTATGCACATATGCATAACCTGTACATCCAAGGCAAAGGATATAGTTTATACTTCCAGATATGTTTTAATAAAAGTGTAAAGATGTATGTTCCCCACTGACTAAACCTCTGTGAAGGCAGAGGTAGAAGGTCACAGACATTCAATCACTCACTGCCTCTAGTCATCTTAGACAACCAGATATAATCTATTCACCAGCAAATGGTGAAAGAATGGGAGTTTGTATCCACAGATGTGGTGTGCATGTGAGGGAGCACAGGTGCTATAATCCATAATTTAGTGCTGTTGATACTGTAGTTTATAATGTCTTGGCTTTTTCTGATAATTTAGAACATAAATTTTTAAAAGAAAAAGAAAGATGTATGTGTTGGTTGGATGTATGTCAACATGGGTTGACAACAGCTGAGGACTAGATCTTTGGAGTGTAAATTCATTTAACTTAGTTGATGCCAGGAGAGCTGTGTCAGTCTGCAGTACTTTAAGGTCTGTCCTGAGGACACCCACTGCTATCGGCAGGAACCTTTTACACAGGATTGGTGGAGTTCTTTGGAAAGGATTCAGTACTTTCTTGCCAGGAGCTTCAGCACAAGCAGTGGTCCTGAAGATCTAGTGCTGCCAGAAGAGACACATAACCTCTGTCTGTTGCCTTTAATCATAACTGAGGGGAAAACTATTTCATGTTATCTTTGAGTCTGAAAACTGCTAACATCTCAAAATATTGAAGCTGATCTGATTCTGTGGGGTTTTCCTGATGCTGTCTTCTCCCTGGCTTTTTTAGGTAGGAGAGATTGCAGCAGTTAATGCTGGCGTGTTGGAGATGATTGTTCCAGAGTCTTACCTGTGTCCATCCAAACAAAAACACCTTCCTACAATGATGACTGTTTCATCCCATCCACAGTATTGTCTTAAAAATACCTATCAGTTCACCAGGTTGAGCAGACACCGCAGCTAGTTTTGGTTCACAAAACAGAGGAGCATTTATGGTAGCATGGGGAAAGTGGTGAAAACTGGATATTCTCTGCACTGCCAATTAATGCATAGACCAGTACTGGAGAATGCTTCCAGATGTATTCCTTTGCATGAGAGAGCCCACTGAGCAGGTATCTTTGATTTAGCAGCAGGACGGAGCTGAAATCATGTCCTGACATCCAAGCATTTTGGATTATTTAATAGCTTAATTTTTCCTTTAGGATTGATGGCTTAGTCTGTCATTTATTTGTTTGAGATATTTTATGATCTGATGATTCTCCTCACATATTTTAGTCAGGCATATTATGTATCATTGTTGCTTTATGTTTTCTATTACTGGGAATTAATATTTCACATTATCTTCATTTAATTATATAATACAATCACATGGGCATTTTGCATGAATAGGAATAATCTGTTTAAATTTAGCCATTATATATTTTGCTGTCTTGGGTTTTACAGTTAAAATTCCCAAGTTTTTTGTTTTAGCATAACAATAGTCATATTCATTGCTTCCTACATTATAACAAAAGCACTCAGATGTCAGTTCATAGATTGACATAATCAGCTTTGTCTCTTAATTAGAAAAGAGAATAAAGCTGTTTAGGGGTGTCAATAAAATGACAGATGTATCATTAACAGAAGGCTACATTGGATCAGAATGGTGCAAATGCTTGGAATTGAAATGTTAAAATTTTTTACTGATAACCTTTCATTTCTAATTTTCATTTTCTTAGGATTTCTTTCTAATTGAAAAATAATAAAGTCAAAGGCACATAATACAGCATATAAATGAAACAATTATTTGTGATGGAGAACTTAAATTCCTTCTGTAAAGACTCAGTTTTATAACCAATTAGATCTGTAGCTAGGAAAACCTGTTACACAGGATTCCTGCCTACTCTCAAAGCAAAATTGAGCACGGCTACTGCACCCTTTGGCCATGCCTTTGATGCTCTCCTTGTCATCGATATGATGTTACCAATTGTTTATAAACAATGGGACAGTATGTAGATTTTAATATGAAATTCAGGACACACCCTATACCTGACTTCTCAGTGCAGCACACAACGTGAAATCTCTTCACAATTAGTCTGAATAGTCAGGCTAGCATTGACTTCAGTGAGTCCATATTTTGAACATTTCTCCATCAGTTTATGATACTGTTGATATCCACCCTTTGGTATAATAGAAGTCCATTGTACTTGTAAGACACAGTGGCTTTCAGTTGGAACAAATAAAAATTGCAGAATCTGATTGAATTCCAAATATTCAAATACTGGGACAGTGGGAAGTACATATTTTGGGATTCAGGCATACACATGGAAATAAGATTGCAAGCTGCATCTATGATCTACCTGAAGTGTCCCATCCCAGCAGGGTCTGATGTCCAGGGCATTCTTAAGACCCAGCATCTCATATCAACTTCACTGACAACCTGAGCTAGGGTATTTTCAGACTTTATACAGATCCAACTATCTTCTGACAAACAGTATTAAGGTCCTTCTAGGAAGATATGTGTGCTGTTTTGTATATACAGCATCAGTCATATGACAAAATTTGAGGAGCAGATAGGTGAGCTGCCAGGTCAAGAACCCAGACACAGGAGAGAGCACCCTTGAGTGTACTTTAAAACACCCACACCTACATCTTTCTGTACCAGATGAGTGGCTGTACAGACAGGGGAATGATGAGTGGGTGAGGCACCTGGATGTAGTCCCAAGTTTGCATCCATTTCTGCACAATAATATTAACATGGATGAGGTGTCCTGAATCTTTGTCTTTTTCTCTGGCTGCATCCACTTTCTTTTCATTAGAACCTATAAAGCTCATTATCTCCCCAGTAGAAATGTTTTAAACTTGTAAGATTTTGTGAAGCTTCAACACTTCTATGAATTTTGTGTCCTGTGTGTAGACAGCTGCATCGCCTATTGTTTGGGATTCAGCATTATGTGGGGCTTCTAAACATGTGATAGTACACCATTGCAATAGCTGGTTGGAAAATATTGAATATTTTCTAATAAAATTTCTAACTTTCAAATTCAAGCCTTTTACCTGATGGAAAATGGAAATTATTGCTGCCTGTGCTGGGGAGTTTAGATCATAGAATCACAGAATCATAGAATGCTTTGAGTTGGGAGGGACCTTTAAAGGTTATGCAGGGAGAAAATTAAAAGGGCCAAAGCCCATCTAGAACTTAATCTGGCTACTGCCATAAAAGAAAACAAAAAATGTTTCTATAAATAGATTAGCAACAAAAGGAGGGCTAAGGAAAATTTCCATTCTTTATTGGATGCAGAAGGAAACATAGTGACAAAGGATGAGGAAAAGGCTAAAGTACTTAATGCCTTCTTTGCCTGTCTTTCATGGTAAGACCCATTGTTCTCTGAGTACTCAGCCCCCTGAACTGGAAGACAATGACAGGGAGCAGAATGAAGCCCCCATAATCCAAAGGGAAATGGTTAGCAACCTGCTACACCAGTTAGACACACAAAAGTCTATGGGGTCAGATGGAATCCACCCAAGGGTATTGAAGAAGCTGGTGGCAGAAGTGCTCACCAAGCCACTTTACATCATTTACCAGCAGTCCTGGCTAACCAAGGAGGTCCCAGTTGACTGGAGGTTAGCAAATGTGATGCCTATCTACAGGAAGAGTCAGAAGGAGGATCTGAGGAACTACAGGCCTGTCAGTCTGACCTCGGTGCTGGAGAAGGTTATGGAGCAGATCACCTTGAGTGCCATCACACAAGATGTAGGGGACAACCAGGTGATCAGGCCCAGTCAGCATGGATTTATAAAAGGCAGGTCCTGCTTGACTAGCCTGATCTCCTTCTATGACAAAGTGACCCACACAGTGGATGAGGGGAAGGCTGTGGATGTTTCTACTTAGACTTTAGTAAAGCCTTTGACACCATTTCTCACAGCATTCTCCTGCAGAAACTGGCTGCTCATGGCTTGTACAGATGTACTCTTTGCTGGGTAAAAAACTGTCTGGATGGCCAGGCCCAAAGAGTTGTGGTGAAAGGAGTTAAATCCAGTTGGTGGCCAGTCAGAAGTGGCGTTCCCCAGGGCTCAGTATTGGGGCCAGTTCTGTTTAAATCTTTATCGCTGATCTGGGCAAAAGGATCAAGTGCACCCTCAGTAAGTTTGCAGATGACACCAAGGTGGACAGGAGTGTTGATCTGCTTGAGGGTAGGAAGGCTCTGCAGAGGGATCTGGACAGGC
The DNA here is from genome assembly GCA_907165065.1 of Caprimulgus europaeus. Next base: position 37,872,932 of record OU015525.1, read on the forward strand.
TGGATCAATGGGCTGAGGCCAATGGTATGAGGTTTAACAAGGCCAAGTGCCGGGTTCTGCACTTGGGTCACAACAACCCCGTGCAACGCTACAGGCTTGTGGAAGAGTGGCTGGAAAGCTGCCTGGAGGAAAAGACAGCTGAATATGAGCTGGCAGTGTGCCCAGGAGGCCAAGAAGGCTGATAGCATCGTGGCTTGTATCAGAAATAGTGTAGCCAGCAGGAGTAGGGAAGTGATTGTCCTCCTGTACTCAGCATTGGTGAGGCCATATCTCGAGTACTGTGTTCAGTTTTGGGCCCCTCGCTACAGGAAACACATTGGAGGTGCTGGAGCATGTCCAGAGATGGGCAATGAAGCTGGTGAAGGGTCTAGAGCACAAGTCTTATGAGGAACAGCTGAGGGAACTGGGGTTGATTAGTCTGGAGAACAGGAGGCTGAAGGGAGACATTCTCACTCTCTACAACTACCTGAAAGGAGGTTGTAGCGAGGTGGGTCTCACCTCTTCTCCCAACTAACGAGCAATAGGACAAGAGGAAACAGCCTCAAGTTGTGCCAGGGGAGGTTTAGATTAGATATTAGGAAAAATTCCTTCAGTGAAGGGTTGTCAAGCATTGGAACAGGCTGCCCAGGGAAGTGGTGGAGTCACCATTCCTGGAGGTATTTAAAAGATGTGTAGATGTGGTACTAAGGGGTGTGGTTTAGTGTTGGACTTGGCAGTGTTAGGTTAGCAGTTGGACTCAATGATCTTAAAGGTCTTTTCAACATGAATGATTCTATGAAATTATGCGAGGGGAGGAAATCAGTAAATCAGGGACAGGAAAGTCTTGGACTCTTCAGAAAGATGGTCCTTTTGTAACCCAAGTATTATTTTGTGCAGGAAACAACTTAGGAAAACAATGAAACAAGTATTCATTTGCAATTGTAATGTCTCTTGATTATAGTCCCCAAGTTGACATTTACTCAATTTAATTAAAAAAATTGAGAATTGTATTTATATTTTCTACTCCATCTTTCACAGCAGAGGGATTTAAAACATGTTCAGACCTACAATGTCCCAGTTACTGTTCCGTTTTATAATCTTCAATTAATAACATTTTACTTTCTGTGGCTGCAGAATGAAAATGTATTCTTGATTTACCTAAAACTGGAATGAGTAAGGTTACTTAAAACCAACAAGAATGTTGTACATTCCAGAGAACTCATACAAATACACATCCAGGAGCTTCATTTAGGTTTAACCTCTATACCCTTGAACACAACAGAGTTTACATAAATATTTAAGAAGGGCAGCTGCAGACCAATTAAAGGAATATATTTTCCAAGCATCAAACCATTGTTTTCAGGCAATACACTGAAGCTTTTAAATTAATTCATATTCAATCTGTTACAGGCTTAGCAGAGTTTTAGGCTCAGGAGAGGGAAAATCAGATGAGAGGACCCCAGGGGCAGGTTGGGCAGAGATTACCTGTGAGATGCATGACCCACAGCCCAGCTCACAGGGCGTCTGCATGGGCTGCGGGTGGCTGCAGGCTGCTCCGCAAATCCGCCCAAGGAGGAGAGGGCACGACCATTCCTCTCATCGGTTCTTTCAGCATCCTAGGAAAAGCTGTGGGCACACTGAGAAGGCTGCAACTGTCTTCTTTCTGATATTTGCTAAATAAAATTGAGGAGCAGCTGTTTTGTGGGAAATATATTTAGGATTTTCTTTAATCTTTAAAAATAAACATATTTTAAGATACTTCAGATTTTCCCTCATAATGAGAGGTCTAGTTTCAGGCTAAGTCCTACCCAGAAATGCTCAGTAAAAGTCTGCACTTCATATCCGCTCACTTCAGACTAGATATTCAATGGGTTGCTGTTGCATAGCATGTAGCATGAATTATAGAGGGGCGCTGCTCATATGCATGGTAATACTACCCAGCCCTAGAAAAATAAATTGCAAATAATCAGGTTTGTTTCCCCATAATTTTGACAGCTTGTTAAGGCAGGGACAGGACTTAATCCAACTATGGACCATGAGAAAGTCTGGCTTGAGAAAGACTGGTGTGTGCTACTGCAGTCAGGGCAGAGCCAGAGCAGAGCTCAGGGGAAGAGGAGAGGGAGGGAAACAGTATAAGTGAAATGGAAAACAGAGTGGGGAAGTTTTGGAAGAGGAGAAGGGATATGAGGAAGGAGCGGATATGAGGAAAGAGCATAGAAGCATCTAGGAAGAGGGAAGGAAAGGAGAGACTTCTTGCAACTAGTGAGGAGCAAAAGATGAAGAGTGTGGATTGCAACATGTTTTCTGCTGAAATAAATGACCTATACTCTCTGCTGAGAGAAGTAAAATCAGTTCAGATGGAGAAACTGAGATGTTAATCTAGGCTGGTGGCAGAATGAGATGAAACAGGAGAGAATGAATGTGTAGTGGAGCGTCTGATAACAAGACTGTTTCTCTTAACATGTGCAATAGACTTGTAGCACTGGAAGGGAAAGAGAGAAAACAAGGATCTGGGAAACAAGGTGTATAATACTTTAAAAAGGAAGACCTTCTAATACTAGGTTCATCTTACAAACATTAAGGCTTTTGAAATGTTCACCTGAGTACAGTATTCAGTAGCTGTTTTACTGCGATATATGCATTAATAACGGGATTAGTTACATTCTCTCAGGATATCATTTCAAGTTCAAGTTTTATTTACAAATAAGTGGACTAAGTAAGGTACCTGGGGTATTTTTGTATTTATTCAACTGTTCCGACTATTCTTTGGAATTTTTCAATACATTTTTGAGCAAAACATCTATGTCCTGACTGTTAATTCTGTAATATGATTCATGAAATGTCTGACATCTCAAGTTGACGAGGCAGAGGAGGAAAATTGGTTTCAGATCACTGTGTGCTGCTGTGCTTCCACTTGGGGAATGGATGGCCCTAACTGTGGGAGTCATGAAAGCATTAATTGTTGATGTTGTGTGCATCCTTTTTTAACAATCAAATGCAAAATTTTTTATTCATATAAAGCTATGTGCATGCAGATTTGAAGACAGAGTAAGTGGCCCTGTTAATTACCTCGATAAATCAGGAGTGGACTGGTGGTATTTGAAAATCATGTGTGTGGTAGACAAAGCAAGCAAGAGAAGAGTTTTCTGCAGTGTCCTGTTGTTGGCCTGCAGTGGTACATAACACACCCAGATCAAAAGGGTGGTACCAATGCTCATGACACCACTATGACTATAGCATCAGAAGTTTACCGCAATAAAACTGAATATTGGAATAAAACTGAATGTTTGTGTTACCATTACCAAAAAATTGTGACACTTATTTTTTCCTATGGTGGGCTAGGAAAACTGACATAAAAACCCAAATGTGGGAGAGACACGACAGAATTAGGGAAATACAGAGGAGTCATCCTCTCTTTGCTACCTAAGTGAGCAACTCTAACCTATCTATATCATTAATAAAGATCAATATTTCCAGAAAGCCTTTTCAATCCTTTTCTCTCTATTGATTGTAGAGAACTTAAAAGAAGTCCAACCTAACCAAGATACCAAACTTTCGGACAGCTCAGTTACATGAAATTAAGGGTATATTTTCATTACCTGTTTTGCTCTAATGAACATCGTGTGTTGTTTAACATTCATACAGTTTTATAGGAAATAATATCTGATTTTTACAATTAATTTTTTTATTACTTCTGAAATTATATACTGAGTACTCAAAGAAAATACACTTGCTGCACATAGAAGATACAATATCTTTCCATCTCACATTTTCCTCTCTTTCCTTGTTACCAGGGTTTTTTAAACGTGATGATGTCCCACTGCTGTTTCCGAGGATTCCTGAATTAATTTCTTTGCTCTTTATTACGTAAGGAATGATTTCTGCCTGTCTGTGGGGAGTGCTGACATTCTTATCCACACTTCACTTGTCATTTCTAGGCCAGACGGTTAATATGATTTCCTACTATGAGCTACTCATTGTGTACAGTTTTAACATGTGTTGAAGTGAGGCAGTATACTGAGGTGCAGAAATGCCTTATGAAAGAGGTGGATATTAGGTGAGGGCTGTTGGATTCTCTTAGGTAAGGTCAGTTAGTGTTCAGCATAAATATGTTCCTCATAGTGGTAAAAGGACTTCATATTCTGATCCCACCCTTCTCACATGAATACAGGGGGAAAAAAAGTGTTTATGTTTAGGGATAATACCAAAAGGGGAGCGGCTGCAAGCCTGCAAAGGAGGGATTAGTGTTCCAAATGATGAACTGGAAAACACAGAGGACTAATCAACAGCATCTGGACAACACCACAATCTTTTCTCTGGGAAAAGGCTGAGGGCTGTAATGGTTCCCAAACTGGGTTTTAATCCACACCCATGGTGATTTTGCACAGAAAGCTGAGTTTGTGCTGGGAGACAAAGCCAAGTGCATCGGCCTCGAAGTGGAAGAGGTGATTCCACTGAGCTCAGTGCAGGACACTGCCATAGAGAAAGGTGTGGACTAATGTTAGAAAATCAAGAGGGGAGAATGTAGAGGTCTAGAAAACAGTTACAAGGAAATACATTCTCTTATCCTTCGAAGACAGAATGAGAAATAGTGGGCTTGAGATATAACATGAAGATAAAGGTTAGATGTGAAGAGAAACTTTCTGATAATGACAGATTGCATGGCGAGACAGCAGAGACTCTTACTGAGTATCTTCAAGAACAGCATAGACAAATATGAGGGAAGGTATCGGTACACAGCACCCTGCATGGGGTATGAGGCATGGAATAAGTAACCTCTCATCATCCTTTCCTAGTCTATTTTTCTTTGATTGACGCTGAGTTAAGAAAGGAGAAGCCTTGGGTTGGGCAAGTGATCTCAAATATAAAATGTATGGGCTTGGTCACGGAAATTGTTGAGTAGTTGTGGCTGCTCTCACTGACCTCACCCAGAGCAGAAACAAAGTAGGATTTCAAGGAAGGGGCCATAAGCACTGAATTTTGTAATAATTTTTAATATTGCTGAATTATCATTGCATTGGCTGGGTTTTGTCTTTGTTGTGACTGGCCATTATAAAATTTTGGATTTTGTGTAGGACTTTTCTGGGAATTTTCAGCTTCTGATAAAACCTGGGCCAAAACAGTTTCTTCAGTGGGTTTCCATTTTAAAACTGTTAAAAGATTACTTTCTTTACACAATAGTATTTACCCACGTTTTGGCTTTTTAGGCAATGTCCCAATCACTCAGTACAAGTAGTGGTTGAATTTGTGGATGTGCCCTTCCACACACAGGTTTGAAGTGTAATAGTAGAGGTGATATGTACAATGTCAACCTACGGTTGTTGAGATAATGTAGCCTAAAAAACAGGTAACAGAATGTGATTTCCTGGAGAGTGATATTTCAGAGCTACTGAATGAGTTGCTGAGGATTTTTTAATTATTTTATTTTGGGATGACCCAAAGGAAATTACTAGAAGAAAGGGAAAAAAGAAGAGGTTTGTGTGATAAACTGATTATAACACAATTCAGAGTTCTTAGGAACAAAAAGTTTGTATGCTTTTACAGAAAAAAAAATGTATTTTTATTAAAATCTTAGAAGTCCTTGACATTAAAACTTTGAACAAAAGGATTGTATTTTTTCTGTGGGGAAAAAAAAATCACTATAAATATTCACTGGTTGTTGGGTGTTTTTTCATCAGCATTTCTCCCAGTTTGTCTCACATCACCACCAGTCTGTCTTTGCTGTACTGCTCTTTTTAGGAGCGCAGATAAACTCTTCTCTCCTTGATGTGCTCAAAAGTGTATTTACTACTTTTTCTTGAGTCTTTTCTTTAATGATTGATCTTTATCCTAATGAAAAAGAGGAGGTTATCAGTACTGCAGTGTGAAATCACTTTACCTAGGCATGAGTTTTTTTCCATCCCAGGCCTCTTTTTTCTTGTCCTTTGCTGAGTCAATCTGCGTCTGCATATCTCTGTCAAGGCTTGGCCTGATGCATCCGTTTAGTCTACCTAAGCCACCAAATAGTGATCAGACAGGAGCAGCATCTGATCCTTACCTCTACAGGAGGTATGTAAGCTGAGAACTCAAAGGTAGAAGATTCTATATTGCTAAACCTCTCATCTGGCTTGTTCTAGAGGGAATACTTTTTCATACTGCATGTATTCAACTTGAAAAATTTAGAGTTCCAGGAGGTCACTGAGGCAGATAATCTTAGACAGGGTATTTGAGGCATGCATAATTTTTTAAGTATCAAAAAATTGTGTTGTGGACAACTATTTGGAAGATAATATTTTTTTCTGTTGTCATAGATACAAAATACCTAGTTCTATGAGCACATCTTGGGGGGAAAACTGTAACTGCTAAATTAAAAAAAAATAGAAAGATAGACTTACTGGCTTTCTCCTGTCCTAAGTTTCCTGTGTTCTCCCTTTCAGACACTCCAGGCACCACATTTCTGAGGATTATCTTTCATGAGGTTGAAGCCTTTGGCCTCATTCTTTTCCTCACAGTTAGAGTGTTCATAAGCCCTTGGAAAGACACTGTCTGTCATGTCTTGTTGCTTAAATATTGCGATCGAGCCTGTGAATAATCTCAAACTGCTTTGACATGTTCATAATAGCTTTTGTTCTACTTCTGTACCCATCTATTTCCATTCCTTAAAGTCCCCCGACATGGTGTGTTCCAAAGCTTGGATGTGCTATGTGGTGGTTAGACCAGAGATGCTATGGGAAAATCAAAGTGATACCTTTAATTTTTGTGGATGGTAACGATGGTTTGGAAAGTTAAAATGGCTCCTCTGTGGGAAACGATACTGTTAGATCTTTTTCTCCCTGGCTTGCGGGTTTTTTTCACCCTTTGCTGAAAGTTGAGAAGTGGTCAGCTGAAGCAGCGATACCCTGCAGAGTGACGTGCTCATGTAGGGCTTTCTCAGCTGTGCTGTGTGCAGTGAAGGCTGCATTAACACCAGATGCCAATCATACACCACCAGTGGATTTGCAAGATTATAGGACAGGAAAAAAGATGAAGGTTAAGCACAGGGCACAATAGAGATTACTTATGGTAATGAATTGTATAATTTTTCTAGACAGATCTGGATTAATGTTTATCCCAGGCAAGAGATTACTGTATGTCTGATTCTAGTTGTAAACAGACATTATTAAACAGAAGGTTTATGTTCATGAAATGCGACTATGGGTGTTAAAGCACTTATGATTTATTATGTGCAAAGAGAAAAATTAACCTGTTCATCTGCTGTAGTACAAGATGCGCTGTGGATTTTTGCATAATTTGGAAGGCATCTGCTCCTTTGGAATACAAATAACCAGTGAAACAAGAAGGATTCTCCTCTCATTTACACTGATCCTATGCCCTACACTGCAGAGCAGCTGAAGTGGTGTAACCAGCAAAAGCGTCTTGTCTGCTTTTATAAAGCAACAATATTTCTATGAGAGATAATACTGGCAAAGTCTATTTGCTTGTGAATCTTCAGGGTTTTTCTTTACAATTAAAAAAAAAAATGTTCACAGAGCTTAACAAATGACCTTATTTGGGTTTCCCAAATAATTCCGTTTTACTAGTTTAAAACAATGTTTAGAGACACTGAATTAAAAAAAATCTGTATTTCACATACTTTGTTGCAGTCCATTTTTCTTCTCCTGCTTAGAATAAGTGAGACATAGGTAGAATATCCACATTTTTTAATACTGCCTTACCTCACTAGCTAAATAATCACATGTGAGTCAGTGACTGTGGTGTTTTAGGTGACCTGAAAAATCTCCTTTAAGGAAACTGCAAACAAGCTCCCAAACTTTCCTCTTCTGTGATTGAGTAGACATTGCAACTTCATCACTTGCTAACAAGGAAGTCTCTTCTCTCTGTGAAAGCAAAGAAAAATTACAGTTATCAAAATCTGTTAATTCTATTTACAGGCTGTATTTGTAGCCAGCTGATTTTTGCATAATGCCATTTGAAATTACCCATTTAACAATGATGGATGATACAACTGCATTGCTTTCCCTCCACTTTGTAACTGATCCGTCTACTTATAGATTGCATTGGACATGTTGCTGATGCTTTATTTGCAAAATTCACTCACATACGTGAGAAATTTGTCCATTAAATCTTACTGACTTCAGAGAGGCTTCTCAGATGAGTAAAGATATTTCTGTATATAAGCAAAAACAGCCCAATCTATAAAAAACAGGAACATGGAGCGAAAAGGCCTGGGAATATTACAAACTATATTAAGTGAATTACTACTTAAGCAGTTAAACTGCATCTGAATAAAATGTAATCTAGTGAGGTGTTCTGAATGCTTCAGTTAAAAAAGTTGCAATCTTAAATTGCCATCAAAACATTTGATATCACTCTTTTATTTTTCTTAGCTATAATTTACATTTGGTACAAGAATACATGTTATATCATGAGAAAAATGTAACTTTAACATTTGTAATATTTTGACCAATTAACAACTTTTACAACAGCTGTGAAGTGTGAGCCCAGAGTTGAAGTTCATAAATTAAATTACCAGTAAAAGTTTCTGTGGGCTTTGTTAATAGTTCAGGAACTTCGGGAGGTACCCGGGCTGCAAGTCCTTCAGGAAGCCAGGGTCATCTGAACTGTGCTGCTTAAAAGTTTGTGCAGTGAAGCATCGTATTTTGGAAGGCACTAAAATATACGTGGTGCTCTTTTCTTTGCTGTGTGTTGGCAGACATCTATAAGTCATGAAGTTGACCTCCATCTTCCAAAGAGAAGGAAAGCTAGAAATGAAGACACATTTCTGTTATCAGTCTGCTGTGGGTCGTAAGTTGAACTGGTGTTATATTTTCCTCTGAAAGCCACGTAGCCTTGACATGGTGTTTAACAGTGTTAAGCTTATTGCTGCTGAGCTAAACATGTCTGAAGCGAACGATGACCCTCACGTCTTTACGATAGCAAAATGTCTCCCTGATGTGATCCCACAGACTTGGAGCATTAAGTTAATTTTCCCCTGGATTTCTGAGCTGCCTCCTTTTTACTTGGCAGAGAGCTCGTGAAGAATACAGTTTCTGACCGCATGACAGAACATGGAGGGTGAAATTAGATGCATTCAATTAGAAGATGACAAAAAGCCTATCTAAATATTTGTCAGGATGCTACTTACAGGGAGTAGTGTCCAGCCCAAGAAGTGAATGGCAGCCGCTCTTGGGACTTAATAGTCTGGGTGGGGGGGATGATGGGGAGAACGGGTAAATCATCGAGATTCTTTATGGGCTTGGAGGGGATAATTGAGGGTATCGAGTGGGCTGTTACGCTTCCAGGGCTGGTGATCCCCCTCATGTAATCTCAGATTAGTTCTTTTCTTGTATTCACTTAATATCGAATTAACCGTTACAAAGTTTTCTGGATCACTTGAGTAAATAGTGTTGTTATTTGACTGCTAGAGGATGGATAATGCAGTAGTTTATGGGAGATATTGAAAAAAGACGGCTCCACCTTCTCCATAATAAAAAAATATAAAAAAAAACCACACAAAACAAACAAACAAACAAAACCCCAAAGCCACAAAACCCAAAGAAACAAAAAAGCCAGGACAAGCATGTCTGCTATGAAATTGTCAGGTTTGGACCAGAAGGTTTACTGGTTTTCCAGAGGACAAAAAGATGTTGTTGAAAACTAAGGTTCCTGATCAGTAGTCAGTTAAACAGAAAGAGATCAAGATGTGCAACTTGGTTTGGCAACATCTGTTTATCTGCAAATTAAATCTATAGCAACTTTTTAAAGTAAGAGAGCAAATCCTAGGCTTGTAATTTCCTGCTCAGAAAGTTTTAATTAGGAAAATTTTAAAAAAATAAATACAGCATCTCACGTTTACCTTTTTTTCTTCATTTCTCTTATAGCACTTCGAGGCAGAATGTGGCTATGATAGGGTTAATCCAGCTACATAAAAATCCATGCTGTGTATGATAGTAGTAAAGCTTGTGATCCCTTGATCTTTGATTAGATCCAAGCTAGTAAATATCTTGTGTTTAATCAGAATGAGTTGTTCTGCATGTAGTATAAGTCACCTTCACAGATGGGATGTAGCAGCAGAGTTGTTGGCGAATATTTGTTTTAATCCTTTCCACAGCAAGCACGCTTTATGTTTCTTTGTTGTAAATCAGATTCGAGCAACTAAAGACCAGCATGAAGGAAAGACATTTACTTGCAGTCAGGAATAAGACAGTGTGGAAACCTTTTTTCCTTTTTAAAGAAAAATGTAACTTACTAGAATCTTGGAAGGTATCTTGCACTATTCCATAAACATAACTAGCACACCGTGGCTGCTTTTTTAGATTGGGATGCAAATATCATTGTCTAGAATTTAATCTTAAACTGTTCATGCACATTTCTAGCTTAGGAAACTCTAAGTATACGGAGACTAAAACTTCTTATGGTAAATGTTTGGCCTCTATTATTATTCTATATTTTAAAGTTATTTAGCTAGAATGGTAGCTGTTCTGTGTGCTGGTAAACTGAAATTCTTAAAACGTTATCTGTAAGGCTAGCTGTTTTGTGTGGTATGTCAGCGTCCTATTTACCTAAATCTGTCATAATTGCCTTCCGATACATCTTCCTCTGACACACCAAATATTGAAAACGAGAAGTCTCTTTGCTGGGAGATTTTCTACAAAATGTCATTTTTCTGTGTTTGTAACTTGATGGTAATGACTGGACAACCTGTAGTTAAACGCATCTCAATTTCTCTCACTTATTTTTCCTAATTGCCACACAGAGCCTTCTTCAGATATGATTTAACCTGCCATCATATCTGTAGAACTTTCCATACAATATACTATGCATTGCAAGAATTATATAGGTAGATGGTGAATCTAAGTGTAATATATAAATAGATATAAAGATGAGTTGCTGTCATGACAAAGTTAATTCCTGATTACTGTTTTTTTGCTGTTTTTAACAGGAAGACTGGAGAACCCCCTCTAATAAATGGCTGGATTCCTTACCTTGGGAAGGCTTTGATTTTTAGAAAAGATGCTTTCAAATTCTTACTGGATCAACAAAAGAAACATGGAGATATTTTCACTGTACATATTGCTGGTGAGAAATATTTTAGTATTTCTCTTGATTTTTTCCATCAGTGAAGTTAAATACTAGTGCAAATGTTTAGTTTAGAATCTTCCTTAACAAAAAACATTTTTTGTAGCATAGGCCAATAAAAATTATTTAAATTCACATGTATTGTATGCATAACAATTATCCATAGGATATAATTATAAGCATTTGGATTTATATACAGCTATAGGTATATATATGTATTGACAGAATTTGTAGGCATGTCAACTATGAACATAGATTTTGCAAGCACGTTTAATTGTGTAATTTTTTTTCCTAAAGAAGGGAGAACTAACATCATCTTGATACCTCACAGAAAAATATCAGATTAAATTTAGAAAACACTTAAGAAAAAAAGTGCAGAATATGTTCTCACACATTTTACAACTGGTTGACAGGAACACAAGGGAATGAATGACACATTGACTCAGTGATACAATCAGGACTGGAACACAGAAACTTCCCGTTGCCAGCCTCTTACTCTGATCATACTTGCTGAAAATCACAATATAATAAAGTATGATATAACCCTGCTGCTTTCTGTATTTATAGCTGTATTACTACACTAGCTTGAATATAAACATTTGAGTGATTTCATGTAGACACTTAGCTGTAGAACTAAAACAGAATGAAACTGGAATCTTGAATGAAACTTAAATATATACATTTATATATATATATATATATATATACACACACATATACACACAGATACATTTTTTGCTAAAACCAATTTAAAATCCAGTATTTTCCTCTGTTCAGAAAAAGGCAAACTCTTATTGGTGTAGGTGGATGTAATGGATCTTTTGCCCCTTTACATGCTGATATCCTTGTTTGAATGATCAACTTCAGAGTTAAGTCTCAGTTTTAGCTATTTCTGTATTTTTAGAGAGTTTCAAATAAAAATGTAAAGTATAAACTTTGCTTTGTAATTTCATGGCAGTATTATATTTTCATATAAGTAATATTTTGCAATAAAAATTATTTTTTTCTTCAAAAGTCAATTAATTAAATTGCAAGCCGTATGTTTAATTAATAAAATTTTTCTTCCTCATACCAAATCTGTTCTTTTTTTTCCTTTGGAAGAATATTTCTACTGCTGTTAAATGTGTGATTTTTTTATTCATTCAGGGATTTTTTCTTTGGAAACTGATATTCTCAAATTTTCTTCCATCTTGAAAGTAAATTTGACACATTACAAGAACAACTTTTGTTGCAATACAGTCTTTTGTATTTTTAAAATACATTTGCATTGTATACAGTCATGGCTTTTTAGGAATACAGATTGATAATTATAATTCAAAGACTACCTTAGTACATTCATAAAACCAGATACAGTCATACTTCAGATCCTTAATGTGTTTAATCAAATATTTATTTCTCTTTCACTTCTTTATTATTTTATGCAAGGGTATGTTTAGAGATTTGTGTGTTTAAGCAGTCTGTGAGTGTAATTTAGTTTCACTAATTTCTGTTTGCATGCTAAACAAAATTCCATTTCAACTAATCTGCATGTGTTCGGGTATTTTGAGAAAGCCTGAGGTAAATGGAGTGAGTTCTGGTTATCACTTCAGCCTTATGCAGGAAAATCTTTGATTTTGTGAATTTGCCATATCTGACAGCACTTCCTTTTTATCAGTATAAAAATACTGACCATCGAGACTTCTCTAAGGCAAAACAGTTTGTCATCCACAAGTCAAGGAGGAAGCCGAAGCTAGTTAGTACCTCCTATCATGTCCTGATCTGAAGACATACAGGATTTCTGTATGTCTTACTGATTTGACAAAAATGATGTTTATATGTCCAGCGAACGTAGCGCAGCCTGTTGTATATGTACTATCATTACTTTACCCCCCTGGTGGGTGTCTAAAGGTCCTGTCAAAAAATTCTATCAATATATATTGTTCTAATTATCAGTTCTCAAACTAGTTCATTTGGAAAATGCAGAACGATGCTTGGAGTTTCTGGCGTTGCCCCGTACCGGTAATGCGATTTCGCTGATTGTACTTTCCCATGTGATGAGCAAATGATTGTCATCCCTAAAAGTCGCAAGGGACGTGGATGTCATCTTAATAAAGAAATTAAAAAGCACATCTTTCTATGAGAAACAATGTAAATTCCTGACCTGTCGCAGAAAATAGTTCTCTAATTGGTTTTGTGTGGTGGTGCAGCAGAATCGTTTTCCCCAAACGTCACGCTGGCGAAGCACCACTGTACATCATTGTCAGCAGTTCAGCAGAATCTCCCTAATAAGAGGACGATTACGTAAATGCAATAGTCAAAAAAAAAAAAAAAGAGAGAGAAAATAAAAGAATAAGGAGGTAAGGAGGAGAGAGAGAGAGAGAGAGAGAAAGAGTCTGTTGTGCTGAGATGATCGTACTTCCCAAGGCAACCTCTCTGCTTGTTAAGGGTCAGCAGCATAGGCACACAGCTAGGTAAGAACTTAAAGAGCTTGAAACAGTTTGGTCATTATTTCTGGGGTTTAAACTTTTTCTTCTTTTCCTGACTAGCTATTAGGAATGATACTGAACCTTACAACACTCTCTCTGAGACTAACTCAACTTCTAATAAAATAATAGGGTTTTTTACTAAGCACACTTGCCTTTTTAAATACTGCTGCTAAGTCATTCTTCTCCTTTAAATCACAATACACCTACAGTAACATATCACGTTTTTCTCTCTTTGGCAAAAGGTAATTTATATTTACTCCTTAAGAAGCTGAAGCCTGCTGCAAGCATTACCGAAATAACATCCATCATTAGATGCCATCTGAAATGCTTGTCTTTCATCATTAGCATTAAAAAGCTCCAGAATGCATTATTAGAGTAATTTCTTAACTATCATACAAATACTGGCTTCTGTGCTCAGATTTACCAAAGTTGACAATTTTCATATTTTCCACATCAATCTTCTATTTCTAGGAGACTATAAACTAAAGGGAGATAACCAGGCTATTTGCAGCATGGATGTAATGCAGACTGAAGGATTGGATGGGGAAGTATGAATTCTCTGCAGCCGTATTTTTTAAAAAAATCAGAGGGCTTTTTACAGAGACAAGTAGACATCACTTATTTTGACTTCTTTTCACGAAGTGGAAATAGCTCAGTGACTTAAACTATTGAGATTTGGAGTGTGACATTTCTGTATGGATTTGTCTACTTAGTTTTTTGTGTTGAAGGATTCTTTTGCAATCTAACAAGGAAAGGCTTGGTCCTCAGCCATTTATATATGCATGCCTTCAATATTTAAGGCTTCCTGATTTTTGGAGCATGTGATATGCCTCCACTTTTGGCTGATCTGGCATTTACCTTTACTAGTACTCTGATGGAAACTCGTGAGCTTTAAGATTTTGGTTCAGTTTCAGAAAAGGCTACTTTTAAGAGGTCGTTCTTGGCATTAATTGCAATTGAAAGACATGAGAGGGGAGAGGGGAAGCTGCATTTTAAAATATCAAATAATAACAGGAAATTTTAGGAAAGATTTGCATTTGTTGGTCTCTTGACACCACCAGGGACAATCAGTGGGAGGAGACCTCATCAGGGATAATGACAGGATTTAAAAAGCAAAATTAAGAACTATATTGACACTTAGAAAATTTAAAATCATAACTTGAGATGAGAAACTTTGTTCCATTTCGGATGTTTGCTGCTCGGGGTAGAGGAGGTGTCAGGGCATGGTTTTGTAATTAGCAATCTGTTCCTGTATGGAAGAAACTGGGGTAACCGGTGTAGCTGTGTAGTACATCTGTGTGCAAGCATGACTGTAATTGCTAAAGGCTCCCATACCCATTCTCACAACAACAACTTTCTAACTGCAGTTAATTAGCTCTAGATTTTGTCTTTTTCTAATTAAGAGATCTAAAATTAGATTCTTGGTGAGGTATGTAAACAAGCTGTCTTTGTTATAGAGGGGTTCTACTTTCCTGACTATATAGATCTTTACTAAACGTAATAAAAATGTATTTTGCTTCATGTGTTTTTATATATTGTTGACTTGCATTGATGTGTTCTGCCGCCTGAACTGATTTACAAAATGTATTATATTTTGGTACATACTTACTTTTTGCTACCAGGAACCTGATGAGAATAATAAAAATCAGGATCTGTGATATGCTGTTCCTCAGAGGTTTTTTTTATTTCCAAAGTATATGCTAGTGTTGAGTGAGTTTTGATTTAAAATTATTGCTAAAATAGTCTGTCTGGAAACTCATTTGCTGAAAATCATTTTCTTACTTAAAAATGATAAGAATTTATGTGCGTTTGCTAAGTGTCTGATTAAAGATCACAAAGAAACTCATATTTTGCATCAGAAATAAGCAGATGGTGGACAGATGGTTTAAATTAATATTAATTAAAAATCTTAACTTAAATTGTTTACCCTGTAAACGCAAAGTTAGGAAGCCAGCTTTCATCTTTAGGGTTAATAACACTTGAAATCTATTTATTAAAAATTGCTCCAATGGGCATTCTTTCAAAGCTTTGATCACAAAGATGGTAGCCTCAATAAAGAGCGTGACAGCGGGTGAAAGCTGGAAAGAGAGAGCAATTCTAGGACTCTTAACAAAGTGCAGAAGTCAAGACTAAAAATTCTTGTCAGGAATTCCCTCTGTGATCTGGGATGGAAGAAACGGTCAGAAAAGAGGACTGGGAATTCAAGATCTGTTTTTCATGCAGATTTCTCGATATATTGATTATGTTACAGTAAAGCAAAGTCTATGAGTATCTTAAAAACCTTCACAGGCTGTTTACAAA
Source organism: Caprimulgus europaeus (assembly GCA_907165065.1). Next base: position 37,888,735 of record OU015525.1, read on the forward strand.
AGAAGGGGGTCAAATTCTGTCTCATTTTATCCCTTGTGTTTCCTTATTGGTACACTGGGATTACAGTGAATATAATCAAGGGGGAAATTATGACAGCTGGTAATTGCAGAGGAAGTCCAGAGTGCACCCAGATCTACCATGGAGCACTGTGTGTATATACAAGTCAGAACACAGAAGAACTATGATCATTCAAACATCACTGTATGGTAACCATGGATACTTGTTGACATTTTTAGTGGTAAGGACTACTTTATCTTGGGACATCTGTCACAGAGCCAAATTTGGTCCTCAGTTAGGCATGTAGTGTGCCCATTAAAATCAAAGGAGGTTTGTCTCTTTAGTGAGACAGAATTAGATTGTAAGTGCTGGAAGTTTTTCTGTTTTCCTGCGTTTATAACTGGGATATTTCACAGAGGATGTGTATGTTTTAATGGGTACCCTTTTTCCTCAGTGCACCTCTCCATTCAAGTTAAGAATCAGGAATTCTAAATTTAGACTTAACATGGAAATCATCTATAAAGAGTTAAGGTTTAAATGAGCTTTGAAAGCTTTGCCATTTTGATTTATGATAGTTCACCAAGATGTTCTTCTTTAGTACTTGACTTAAAAGTTTAGGGAGAAATTGCAGGATTTTTCTGGCATGGGCAACTTGACAAAGCATCAAACTTGATGCAGTCCTGTCCCTCTGTACGAGCAACTGAAGGTACAGCTGTGTCACCACCACATTAAGTAGCCCGGGAAGGGTAGGAAGTTGTTGGTGCACTCTGGCACAATGGATGATAGCGCTGGGATAGTGCGTACCCCAAAATGGTACTCGTGTTAAATATGCTTCACTGTACAAAATGGCTTCCAGATGAAAACCTAAGGTAGTAATTTTACTAATAGTAACCACATTCTTAAGAAAAAGTTGGCAAAACATGAGGGAAAAATGAGATGCAAGAGAGGCTTTGAATTTTGGGGGGTTGCAATGTGTAGTTAAAGCCATAACAGACTGATTTTGAGTCTCTGTGTCATCTGCCTAAAGAAGAGCTGCCTAGGTGGCATGTTTTCCACTCCAGCCCCGCACCTGACTTTCCCCCATGCAGGTGAAATGTTTGTGTTTCCCCCTTTCTGCTGGAAAAAGCCTACAATTTTAAAATGCTGCTACGAATCCACATTCTGTTTTTAAGTATTGCACCAGTATATCATTATTCTGGAGTGCCACAATTGCAGGGCACACCCTACTGTTGGCAAAACCAGTAGATCAGTCTATGTGGAAATGGCTTCACACTGATTTTAGAAGAGCCATAAGAGTGTATGCGGGTCAAACATGCATCCCAACCAAGCGGATTAGCTTCTTTATTTAGCTTCTTTTCAAAAGCTAAATAAAACTTGTTATATCTTCCTTTTTAAATTCTTACTTTTATTTTTTCTTTGCAGATTTCTTCACAGGTCTTTGCTCTGGGGATTTCCTATGTGCTTTTCTTCCAGACATTGGCTGAGCTTATTTTCAGTTATTACTTCTGAAAGTGTCATCAGATTATAAAAATGCATGTCTGTATTTTTTTTTTTCTTCTTCTATTCAGGTAGATATATTACCTTTATCATGGACCCATTTCAATATGTCTATGTCATACGAAATAGCAAGCAACTTGAATTTCATGAATTTGCTGATAAAATGGCTTCCAAAACTTTTGACTACCCAGCCTTGTCGAACGGAAAATTCCCCGATCTCAAGGAAAACCTGCACAGAATCTACCAGTATCTACAAGGCAAGCCTTTGGATATCATTTCTGACCACATGATGAAAAATCTCCAGGATATATTTGAATGGAAATGCTCACAAGCAACAGATTGGGAAACAGAAAAAATGTACAAATTCTGCTGCTCTGTAATGTTTGAAGCCAGTTTTGTAACACTATATGGAAGAGTTCCTGCTGCAGATGGCCACAAAGTTATTAGTGAAATCAGAGACAAATTTATCAAGTTTGATGCCAGCTTTCCCTATTTAGCTGCAAACATACCAATTGAGTTGCTAGGAGCTACCAAGAAGGTTCGGAAGGAGCTTATACATCATTTTTTACTTCAGAACATGACAAAATGGCTGGGAGGGTCAAAAGTGGTCCAAGCCAGACAAGATATATTTGAGAAATATGAGCTGCTTGGAGATTATGACAAAGCAGGTAGGAAACTTATGAATGATTGCTTGTCTGAAATAAAATAATTTACTATAGACCTTTGAAATAAAAAGGCAAAATGGCGACCTTGAAATTTTTTTATGTTCTTTCTAATTGGCTAATGATAAAATGTTTTACTCTGAAACAACCCTCTATGATAATTGATTTTTTTTTTTTTGTGCTGAGGTGGTAAAACAAGATACTTAATGGTGATAATGAGAAAGATTATAACTAAGCTGCATTTCCTCCCCTTATTCCCCCCACCCCTCCCGACATTACATTTCAAACTATTCTCATTAAGCAGAAAATTAGACTTCAGAAGCCTATTGGTCCTCATTAGCATTCACTGATCCTTGGCTGGGTCTGTGTCCTAACATCTTTTAATTAGCACACTGCAAATCTAATCAGTGTAATAAACGCTATTAATCTTCCTTTTCACTTATTTTCTCCCAGCACATCATTTTGCCTTCCTGTGGGCCTCTGTGGGAAACACGATTCCAGCTACATTCTGGGCCATGTATTATCTTCTGCGGCACCCAGAAGCTCTTGCAGCGGTGCGTGACGAGATTGACCATTTGCTGCAGTCAACAGGTCAAAAGAGAGGGCCCACGTATAACATCCACCTCACCAGAGAACAATTGGACAACCTGGTCTACCTTGGTAATTTATTTTTATCTGTTAGGAAGAAAAGAGGGGCTCTCCCGGCAATCTCGGTTTATCACTCATTTCTGTTTACTGAGAAGGTGGAGGACACAGCTGCCTAATTGACATAATAACATCCATTTACATCAATTATAAATTATGTAGTTTATAGCTGTAGATACTCTCATTGCATGTAAACATTAAAGCCTAGGTAATTAACTATGCAAGGTATGCAAAAGGCTAAATCGAAGCTTTGCAATTATTTGAAAAAAAGTTGATGCCTATTAAGTTGTTTGATTCTGAGCATCTGCCGAAGTGTTAATGCATTTCAAATACTTCTGTATGGTACTGCCAAGAAAGACCTTTTTCTGAAATTAAAGTGGGGTAATGTATTTAAACTGCAAATGTAATTTTTTTCACAAGCAGTTTCTTTTTCTCTCTTCAACAAAACAAAGAGACTTCTAAAGCGGGCTTCAGTTGAGCAATACCTCTGAACAAAATATAAGAAGGTAAAGCTTTACAGAGTAGAAATGGCATTTCTGTATTGAAAAAATGACCTTGATTCAAAATAAAGGAGCTTTAAGTGAGATCTTCTAATTCTAGATCAGTGTTTCAGCGGGAGACCTTTGCCACTTGCCACTAGAAGCAGTTTGATCCAGGAGCTGGATAAGCCTTCAGAGCATCAGCCGATGGTTTCACTTTACTTGCTAGTGCACAGGCACTGGCAAGATAAATGCTAAAATTAGCCCAAGGGAGGAGAGGGGATGTAGAGGGTAGGAACTGAACCCTTAAGCATCTGCCAGTCTCCATAGGTAGTGTTAGCAGGATAGACAACAGCTGAACAAAAGCGTAAAGGTTCAATATTCCTCCATTTTTAAATATTGAAACCAGTCCCCTGTCAAAACCGAGCTCATGTCTATGTGTTTTGGTAGCTCATGGCCTGAACTGATGTTCCACTAAAAGAAGCTGTGTCAAGACAGGGTAGTGGAGCAGTACAATCTCTAGGCTTGCTTTGTATATAATATCTGCCATTCTCCAGGACCATACAAGTAGGGCACGTATCAAGAACCTGTGTTCAAACTTGAATTGTTTCTTATAGTACAAATATAAAATTGAGATTGATCGAGTTGCTTTTTGTTAGAGCATTAATGTCCGTCTTCTGTAGCATGAGTCTAGTAGGTTGGTTTCATCTGGAGTCATGGCTGTTCTGGTGCAGATTCATCTCTAACTGATGGAGGATGCTTTTGAAGTAGGGGAGATATCTGATGATAAGAACACTTTGAAGCGTAACATGACATTCTAAACATTTAATGTCCTTTTAAGGAAAACAAGTAAAATTGCATCACATCAGTTAGCATCCACCAAAAATAATAGAAAATTGAAGTTACTGAGCATCAAGAAGATCAAGAGATAATTTCTTTTGTATTTGGAAAATGAGATGGGAGTAGCAAGAAAAAAAAATTTTGAAAAAAAGTGCACCCCAGAAGTGTTGGAATAAGGAAAATAAATGCATGTACTTCACTAAAACCATCTGGTGCAAAATGGTATGAACAGTTTAAAACATTAACTGTGTCATTTCTCTGCTGCTCCTTGAAATTTTGAAGTACCTTGGTAACATTGATTTATGTGTTGAGAGGAAAATGCCACATCCTGCTTTGTAGTATTCTTCTAACACTTTTGTTAAATTTTATAATCGTGTAAAACGTGATGTGGTATGAACAGAAGCTAGATTTCAATTCTTCTGACACTTAAGTCGTAAAGGGCTGGATACTGTCCCATAAAATAATAATATAGAAAAAAAAGTTGTACCATAAGTGTATTAAGTCCATGCTTCAGTGGAAAGGGGAAAGGGATGTTTTGTTAATAAATGTGTAGGAGGGACAGAGGTCCCAAATTGCATTGCTTGCACACCAAAAATCCCCACGCCACAGGGAGGTTGTGGTCCAGCACTGCCTTTGCTCTTGCAGCTCACTGACCCCAGCTGCTGAGACTGGGCTTCTCTTCTTCCCACTCCCCTTGTGCTGACCCGTAGCACAGAAAACCAGGATTTGTGTCCTTGCTTTCCAGTAAGGCAGACCAGGTGGGATTCTTGTACGTTCATCACGTTGTCATCTCATTCTTCTGTTTTGAGTGCTCTGATTCTCTGTCCTCTTTTTGGCCTACTATAGCAAAAGCTATTTTTTTGATTCCTCATGCTATGGAGAACAAGCAAGAATCACTAAAAATCCTTTCTCAGGAAGCAGCTTTGCTGTTATGGTCGCATTCTTTGGGTCTAGGGAACAGCATTGCCTGATTTGCTTCTAAGCACTGATATGTGAATTTTCATTAAAAAAAAAAAAACAAAACACAAAAAAACCTTTGAACCCACAGCCAACCTAGCAAATTTTAGCCCTGATTTTCTTTTTCTCATGGTACTTCTGGGGCAGCACACTTTTTTTGTCTATGTAAGGCTTTTCCTGAAACCCAAACGCACGTATTTGTGTGCGCAGAGTAACATACATTATTAGTCATTATGGCTCACAACGGAGCTCTAATATGGTAAACGACACATGAGAATGGTCTGTCGGTTTTTATGGTTATAATGGAAATGCAAAGGGTAAAGCAGAGATCTACTTAGTGCATGTTTAATGCTAGGCGTGTTTAGTCAGTTCGTTTGTTTAATATTAGTCCATTCATTTATATGGTGAAGTATTCTTGCCTCAGGTCATTGCTGAATCCCAGATATTTCCTGCAAAAAGAGCACAGCTTGAAAAAATGTTTCATAAGCAGGAAAGGGTAGGAACACAAAACCGGCAAATATGGAGTGCGTAGTCATAACGCAAATGCTAAGCATTGAAATTGTTGGTTGGATTGAGAGAAATTAATATATTTTCCTGGAATGGGCTGGGCAGTACCATTTATTTCTTAGTAAAATGCAAATGTACTTTTTTCAGATCATTGTTTGTGTTGGCACACCGTGATGCCTGTGGGTAAATGACCCCCCCCCCAATATTTGCATACTGGATAGCTATTTTCCTACAGTACACTCTAATAATTCTAATACACTGTTACCTGCTATGTGTTAGTGTAAAATTAACAATCCATTATACACAATAAGTTTTATAAAACATTTACAGATAGGGATCATGTTTAATTAAAATTAACTTGCCTACGAAAGCCAAATGCACTTATGATTCGCAATGACCTTTTATTACCTGCAGTCCCTTGTTTTGGCTGGATGATTGACAGCTTGCTGTTTGGCTACCATGTTGTATTTCAGCTGACAAGACTTTTCATTTTAACTCAATTTGCCTGCCTATCACAAGCTGGTGGCAGGCCAGGCTCAAGTCACCCAGCTTTGCCTCAGCAGCTTGCTCTATTTCTCATTAGTACGCATTTATTCAGTGGAAATTGGAAGACAAATGCTTGGAGGCATGTGAACTAAGTATAGCAAATTAGGGTTTAAAGACTGAATATTTATAAGTATATTGAAACAGTTTTTTAAAAAAAATCTAGAATGAATTGGAAGCTGAGTGCTAGCTTTAGTATAAGAGAAAGGAAGAGAGAAGTGGGAGGATTCTAAGAATAACAATACTATGAGAGAGATATCTCCCTTTTTTTCCCCCCTCTCTCTCTAGAAAATATGTAAAATCTCTCTGACAACACCTTATCAAACAACAGCCTGGCTTCTTTATGTAGCGCTCACACAGTGAAGTTTAGCATCTCATGTGTGTAAGAAGGGGGGGAAAAAATGAGGGTCATGTTCATTTGCTGCTTGGTTATCCCTTGGTATGCTTTAAATTGCCTTGTTTGTTCGGCACAAGCACAGAAACAGATGTTGCTCTACCGTGCTGGATAATTTACTGTATCTCGCGGTGCAGAATGGAAGGCCTCCCAAGCTACCCAGCTGGTCTGTCAGCAGCGATGGCTGGTGTCTGCTGAACTATGACAACTGCAAGTAAAGGCTGCAGTTTTATTGTGCAGTTGTCATTCCTCTCAGTGTATAGCTCCAGCATTTGTGGAAAGCTGACTGTCTATTTTTTTAATGTGTGCCTGCAAAGCCATATAAGCTCCATTCTCCTTTGTTGATCATAATGTGACTCATTACTTTTGTCATCTAATGATTATCGGCATGATCGCTCAGAGCGAGAGCCAAGCTCGCCTTCCTCACATAACTGGTACTGGAAGGTAAAACAGATTTGTCATTTACGATCTGACCGCTAAGCCACACTTTGTGCTCCATTATTGTGATTAACTTCTGCATAAGATATGCTGCCCAATTGTCATTTGGGATCCGGCAGCAGGCAGGGACTGCCATGCTTTCTTGGGAGGATGTCCGCCGATAGGATGTGACCGCATCGCTTGGGCAGTTAAACATAAACCTGCTATTTTGCAGCGGTACTTTCATAATTATTTTTCTTTTGTTCATTTTTTTTCCCCTCCTTCTTCTTTCCTCATTTGATTTCTGGTGTCCCTACCTATGTTGCCACCGTTTCCAAATGGTGGACTGGCGTGGAGTTACCGGCTTCACGAAGACAGTCTGGACGAGGAGGCTGGACCCTTTCTTTGTACCACGTAAAGTTTTGTTGCCAGAGCACTGCCAGTTGAAATCTATCGTGTCAGGTGCCTTGTGGCTATCCGCAGTAGAGGCCATCTTCTGGAACCAGGGTTCTTTTCTGGCTTCGTCACCAACAAGCCGATTTGACTCTGCCTGATTATAGTAACGAAGGCAGTCCAAAAGAATATGCACAGACTCACTGTACGTCACATTGAATCACGGTGCTGGCCACACAAAGCTGACCGCAGCCTCATTTCTTTAGACAAATGCATGCTTAAGGAAAAACCTCCTGCAAGAAAGCATCCAGGGCCACTTTATTTGATATGCATGCTGCACCAGATTTAATTTTTAGTGAAAGAACATTTGTTATTATTTTTTTTCAGAGGCATCTACACTGGGAAGCTACTGTCTCTAATAAACTAACCTTTTGGGTGCAGCAGTTACAGTGCCTTGGTGAACACTTAGAGAACGCTTATTTGATATCACAGAACAAATGTAGGCACAAATGGATTATTATGTGCAAATGAAACCCTATTTTAGGCTATTTTTCACACTGATGATTAGAAGGAATCAAGTCACATATAACAGCGCCCATACACACTGGTGGAAAAATAGTCAGTTTTGATTACAAAGTGAGCGATGCAGCCCTAGACAGGAGCTACATGCTGATATACATGCTATCAGAATGATTTATGCAAATTATGCATATTATTCCCAAAGGAATTCTTCTTCAAACTGCCAGGATAAATTGCCGGAAATTAGCCATAAAATCTGTCGTGCTAGGAGCAAAAGGTGAAGGCCACTGGGGAAGCAAGGACATTCAGCTTCTGGAGCCTTCCAGAATGTGGTGGTGGAGATAGAAATCTTGCTCTCCCTAAGTCTGAAAGGGCTATGTTTTGTTTTCTCTTGGCCAATTGAAAGTGTCTTTCTCTCTTAACATTTCTCTCTTAATATTGCTTTCATTCATTCTGACCATAACAGGCACTATCGTTTGGCAGTGTAGCACACTGAGAAGAAAATAAATAGATTTTAAAATCCTCAGAATGACTACAGAATTAACAAGCGAGATGATTTTTTCTAATATATAGTTCTGCCATTACATCAAACAACTTTTGAAAGGCAAGCTAAATAGCTCTGTGGATCCTTTTGCTGGTATTTGCTTGCAACTTCCAAAATACATGTAAATGTGTAAAGCGTTCGCCTCTTTTGATTGTGTTGTTTTCAACGCGATGCCTGAATAATGACTTTCCACCCAAAACTCCGTGCTGCCTACAGCTGGCAGGATTTCTCAGCACCATCAGTGAGAATCACATCGGAAGGTTCAGTGTGGTGGCTCCCCACCCCAGCCCTGTGGCGTTGTTTATTGCCTCCTCCTGGTCTCTGCTTTATGTTTGGTTTGTGGGGTTTTTTTTCCTTTTTTTTTTCCTTTAGCCTGCCCTACTGAACCTGTCGAGATTCAGCAGCTGTAGCCATGTATAACTTCCAGTCATCTCCCATATTTCTGACGCTTCCCCCCCTCCGCTTTTGTTTAATCGCAGAGAGCGCCTTAAACGAGAGTTTACGAATGTGCTCATCTTCCATGAACATCCGCATCAGCCAGGAGGATTTTGTTCTCAAGCTGGAAGGGAATCAAGAAGTCGGTTTGAGGAAAGGAGACTGGATAGCCCTTTACCCACAGATTTTGCACATGGACCCCGAGGTCTATGAAGATCCTAAGGTAAACATTCAGCTGGTGCTACGCTTCCTACTCCAGGCACATTACAGCAGCCAAGCCTTTTGTGATCTGTGGGTTGTTTTTTGTTTAGCTTTTTTTTACTGCTGTTCCTTCTTGTGGAACAAATCTTCCTACTTTCAGATGTATTTTCTAGGGCCCTATAGGTCAAAGGATTCATGGCCTGAAGAGAGAAATATGGTGATGAGACTGACTGCAACTGCTTTCAAAGGAATTGACAATTGCACATTGACTACCATAAACTTTAGGTTAAATGTGGGTTTTGTTTGGCAGTGGATCATTTGATACCCAAGGAGGGCTGAATAATAGAAGGTGGTTTAAATAGGAAATAATGTGGGCCATTTAGCTAAGTGCCCCCAAAGCATCATTGACTCTCTGAAGCCCTATAATAGCAGTGTCTTACTTGAGCCTTATGCTTTTTCACCTCTCTTCATAGGGATTCACCCCTTCTTGATCAATTAGTAGTGTTGTAAACTTGAGACTGCAAAGCTGTTGCTCTGCAGCGAAGCTTGGAGGGTAATTGTGTCATCTCCTTGTATTTTTCTCTGACGCTTGAGTTAATGAATATCAAAGACTCGAAATTAATCCACCCTGCCTCAGCCTTAATACGGCTTCAGAAGTTCACCACCTGCATGCAAATTGAATAGTCCTCGTCTTGGCTAAGTTGTTCCCCCGGATTGCTGTCCCCAGCCCAGAGTGCCACAAAGGAAGAGCGAGGGTGCACGCTGAGGCTGTTAAATGTCTCCTCTGCCTGAGAGGCAAGAGCTCGTACCTGATCCATTCCTCATACCCATTTTCCTAAGCAAATGACTGTCTCCCAGCCATTTCCATCCTTGGCATTTGAGCCAAAGAGGAAGGGAACTGTATTTTTTCACATCTTTATAGAAAACCGACTTTAAAGGCATTGCTCCCTGAGGCTCTCTCTTTTGGGAATTTAAGGATATGAGGTTGTGGAGGAAAGATGAGGTTCACGTGCCTTGTTGGTGTGGGATAGCATCTCACTGTGCAGGAACTCCACCAGCCTCAGTGAGAGGAGGTGTAGAGTGTGTCAGAGTTAGCAGGATTAAGCGATAGTCACCAGGAAGAACACTGGAGCCATAGAAATGATGTCCAGGATGGCTCTGCAGGCTAAACCCACCCAAAAATGAAGACAAAGCCCACAGAGAAAATTAGGGTTTAAAAAAAATAATCCATACATTGGCAAATAGTTGATTAATATTTCTATCCTTAAAAAGTAACAACTAACAAATAAGCTTTTTCTCATTTTATTCTTAGCACTTTGTTTTGGAGAACATTATTGATTTGTCAAAAGTCCATCTGTTTGTTTAGGTCCTACATCAAAAGCATCAGTGTGGAAACTGATCCCCTCCCTTATCCAATAATTGCCGGAATATATTACCATATTTACATTGCTTGAATATATCTGCTTAGTATCAGCTCTGCTCAGCTTTCACAGTACAGCTTTAGTTCATATATTTTATCTTTTTGATAGTGAATGAGCAATCCACACATTGCAGTACATTGATTTCAGCACATGGGCCCTCTCGAAAAGTGGGGAAATCACTGTTCTGTTTGGTTCTTAAAATATGCAGTGTGCTTTCAACAATAACTACTGAGGATCAGATAGTGATGGAGAATGAATTTTTTGAAAGGTGCAGTCTTGAGCTTGTCATGTATTTAGGGAAAACTTTCCTGGGAAAACAGGCAGCTTGACGAGATAATTTGGTAGCGATGCTTTCCTCCTGGATACATAAATTTAAGTTCGAGCTATCTTCTGCTGTAGCAACATGTTGTATAAGTGTAAGCGTATATTGTTGACCTCTTTTTCCACTCATCAAAGCCTAAATAAATTAGTCAGTTTTCTATAAAGTGGACAAATGAACCCCTAAATCCTAAATCAGCTAATTATAGAGCTAAGTAAATTAATTCTGCAAATACCATAGAGTGAAATATCAGGAAACCCTGCAGGAAACTCTAGGTGGTGGCCTCCCAAACAAAGGTAAAAATGAGATGTGACAGAGGGAGACTTCTGTCAATCACAAGAGATTGCTCAATTTTCATAATACTCTCAGCAGGCCATCCACACAGAACTTCATCTCCTGTTCTTGCTCAGTGTCTTGACTTTTTCCTTGCCATCAACCACCCCATTTCTTCCAAGGAGGCCTTGTGCATGGCTGAAAGTTCCTTTATTGTCAAAATTTAGTCTTTATTTAGCCAGCAAATTAGCTTTTAAGGAAACACTGTCCAACTCAAGGGGTTTAAGCAGCACAAGCCTGAGATTGATATCACTGTCATTGGCTCCATTCCTGTCTCACACTTGTTTTCTGCTTTCCCAATTCCTTGGACACCAATTTATTTTTTGTTAAAAGCAATTACAACTCTCAAATGGCTCTTAAGATGACAAAGAAAGCATAAGGTTTGACCCATTACGTCTGTGCGTTCAATACCACAGTTCTTAATTGCTCCAGATACCAGGAGTGCACCTTGTGGAAAGTGAACAAAGTAAAGAGCTCTGGGTTGGGTTGGTTTTTTAAGCTATTGCAGTTCATATTTAGCAGTGCTTTTTTAGACTAGCAGGATCTGCATTTGAGGAAGTGAATCTTTTTTTAAGGAAGAAGTGGTATTCTGGGCTTCATTTGTTACTGTGCTTCTTCAAATGAAGCAATAACCTATCAGGAAGAAAAATATCGTGCTTCCTTTTGGCTGGGATGCTCAAAGAGACTGAAAAGAATTAGCTGGGAAACACGCATATAATCACCTTTATCTTTTTGAAAAATCCAGGCCTCTGCCATTTAGAGAAACAAGCTCCCATTCTTCAGCATCCAAAGTTACATCCCCTCCAGTGCACCTTGTACTTGTTTCCTTTCTCATAGCATATACCATCTCCCCTGCCACTGCTTTGTCTCAACAGTAAGACCTGCATTGCATGGATTTCAGAGCCTTTAATCTAAAGGGTAGATCAGTGTCAGTATATTTTTCCTTGTGGTGTGGGTGTTTTTTAATCAGTTGAGGTTGGTTTCTGTCTGACTGACTTGTTCCCAGCCAGCTCCAAATGGCTGCTGCTATAGCAGATGTATGCAAAGCAGGACAAATGCTAATGAGTGACCATAAGCAAGAAGTGTCTGTCATTTTTATTCAAAGCATGCAGGAGGATTTTGTAAGTGGTTAATTTGCCGTTGAGTGAGTGAGGATGCCAGATCTCCTTCATTCAAAAACATGAATTATCTCTAAACAGGGATCCTGCTACTGAAAAATAGTCAGAAAGATGTTCAATTTATGGAACATGGGTTACAAGCGCAACCTTAAGCCTTACTTGAAAGCACTCTCTTTATAACGGTCAGTCACTGACGGTTGTCCTGCTTTGCACACAGCTTCTGGAGCAAAACATCTGAAGGTTAGATGTGGCAAATTAAGCAGCAACCATCTCCAACTGAAGGGAAAAATGACTGCAAAGGATTTGGTCTGTTTTTTGAATAATCTGCACCACTGGGTGCAAAAGAAGGATGGATGTTGCTCTAGCTTGCAAGAGCAATGTCAGTGCAATGCATTACTTTATTCAGAGGCATTTGCAGAATTTGGCAGATTATCCCTGTTCGTGATGTATGTACCACATTGAGTGCATGTGATGCTTTACAAGAAAATTGTGCTTCCCCTAAGGTTCATTGTCCCTGCTACAAAGCGGTCAAAATCTTATTACGATCAATATAGGCCAGACATTCGGTGGAAGTTGGAGGAGCTTGATGTAAAAGGGCTAAGCTAAGCAAGTGGATTTAAGGAGTGTTCTTTTCAGGGAAGATAATGTGAGTTAATGGAACTTGAGGGAACCAACTAAAAAGGAGAAGCTGTCAGCTCCTTGTGTTCTCTTTATCTTATTTTCTGGGTTTCAAAAGCATTACCATTGTGCAAACAAAGCAAGCCATGTAACTGCCTTGTTAGATATCACGCTCTCTCTCGCTTTTATTTTCAGGAGTATAAGTTTGATCGATATATAGAGAATGGCAAGAAGAAGACCACGTTCTACAAGGCAGGAAGAAAACTGAAGTATTTCCTAATGCCCTTTGGCTCTGGGATCAGCATGTGTCCAGGGAGGTTCCTCGCAATGAATGAGATGAAGATGTTTCTTTTCTTACTATTGGCTCGTTTTGATGTAGAACTAGTGGAAAACAAAGATGTCAGACTTGATAACAGTCGTATGGGCCTTGGTATCCTCCTGCCAGACGTTGATATTGCCTTTCGTTACAAGCTAAGGTCCTGAAGAAAGTGAGCAGCTGCCTGTAACTAATCTCCATGTTTGCTCTGTTTCATCACTCAGCTTTGTAATTTTTGAAACATTTGCTTTTCCCTCTCTGCTTTTACCTTCTTCCTATTTGTTTCTAAGGAGAAAAACTCTTGGGTTGGAGATAGATAACAGATGCAGGGACATGCAACCTCAATTTGTCCTGCCTGAGCTGTAAGTAGTGAGGTGAGATGTCAAGAGTTTGGCCAAGTAATTAGCCCAATGTCCCTACAAGATGGACCTCCCTACGCTTGGCCATGAGTTGAGTAGGATTTACGGGAAGGATTACATCAAGATGAATACAGGCCACTTATATGGGAAACAGGCTCAGTAGCCCTCTGTCACAAGGGTCCCCCCCTTGTTACACGGGAGGTCCCATACTCCCATCATCTGGCAGCATCTCTGCATCTGCTCATAGAAGCATAACAGCAAGAAACGAGGAACTTAATTCTAGAGCGTGAAAGAATTTTTAGTGATTATTATTCTAACTTTTTATTTACTCTGCTTCCTTCATGGTCTTGAGTGTCTTAACCCTTATATGGGAGGTGGGATAGAAGCTGTGTGGGGTGGTGGGGGATGAATTTGCAAGAATGTCTTACTGGCAACACATTTCTGACTTCAGTTTTATGTACTGAGGGGAAATACTTTGCTTTTCATCCTTTTTTTAAAAAAAATAAAATCTGTGATTTTTTCCTGCAGTCATTTAAAGTCAGAAGGAAGGTTTTGTTGATTTTAATAGGCTCTGGATCAAGCCTAAATTATCTATTTTGGCTTTTGAGCCAAAAAAGGATGTTCTTCAGGGAGAAAATATATGATCTTGTTTGAAATTATTCTGTCATCTCAAAAATTACCTTCTGTTTGTCTCACTGTTTTCCTAGAAACACGTCCATGTGTTTATTTCTACCATTCTTTGTATTTGTTCATTTCTCCAAAAAGGCAAAAGAAGACAGCTTCAAGGGCAAGCATGGTATCTAAACCTACTTTTTAATAGTGTTTTACTGTGCCTAAGTTATTTATAGGCAGAGTAGTGTGACCTGTGTTTGGAAACAGACTTGTCCATCTTCAAATTGGAAAATTGGGGCAAAATCTGAGCAAGTGAAAACCTTGGGCAGCCACAGAAGTTATCTGTATACTGGCTGCCCAACCTGCTTCACTGGGTGACCAGCTTTTGTTTCAAAAATGAATTTCCTAGTGCATGGGATCTGAGAATTTTAGACCCTGTCTCTCTTCCCAGCCATCGTTTCAGACACTGATGAGGACTGTCCAGTCTCAATTTGCCAAGGTGATAATTGTGATGGGAAAGTAGCCATGTCTGTGGGCCTTGCTTTGTGTTCCCAAAAAAACATCTCTCTCTGGGATGTGCCAACCTAAGTCTTTTAAAATAAGAAATTGTACTCATCTCTAAAGTGCCTGCTGGCCTATGCATAGAAACTGCTACATACATACTAAGGATTAGATTTTTTTTTTATTTGTGTAGAAGCCTGTTTAGTTATTCTTGTAAAGCACATACCCTAAATAAGCATCAGTAGAAAGGAGAAAATTGTGGTTTTGTGAGATATATTGGATAAACATTTTCTCTTCATATATAATATCAATAATGTCTACAGTGCTGGAGTAGGCTTACATTAAATGGGCTTTGCAGTTGATTAAATGCTTTAACTTTGCTTCAATATTTAATCAACAGCAAAAGCTGATTATTGCTTTGTGCCACAGAATAAAATTTGTTTTTATGGAGAGATTCTTGTACTCAAGTTGCTTACTGCTGTAGTTACTCTGTAGGAGCTATTCTGTACTCAGCCATAGCTCACAATCCAGTTTGGACATTAGAGCCTGGTTTATTGAGAGAGGAAATGTTGATATCATTACACTATTGACTGTATTCCATTATTGCTTAAATGTAAGCTGTAAAATGTCTCATGCCACAGTTATGATAAATCTTTCTTTGACATTGAACTTTGAAACAAACCTGAAGCAACTGTGAAAATAACAGTAGGCATTTGTTTTAAACAGAAGAATTTTTTTTTACAATTCTATTCAATTTTTAAGATTTTTAATCAGAATATCACAGGCTGCTACATAATTTGATACGACATAATAGGGCTGTGCCAAAAGTACATGGAAATCATTAGTAATTTCAGATTAATTGCTGATTGGTTTGTATAGTATCTACTTTGAAATTAAAAGAGGAGCTAGATTGTCTCCAAAATAGCAAATTAAACCTGTAGGGTCATGCTTCCACTTAAAAAAAGGGAAAAAAAGGATCAGAATCTTTTCCAAGAGTTGCAGGAAACCCTGTGAAGGCACTTGGAGGCTTTGCTTTGGGTTTGAAGATCATGCTATCCACCATGCAAGCGGCCAGCATTTTGCTGGGATGATAGTTGCTCTTTTTGCTCAGGGACCAAAATAATCAAATGTAAAGTAGGACCTGCTCAGCTTGTCCTGGACCTGTGTCCCTGGTCATACGTGCTCCTAGGAGATCAGTTTTGCTGGTAAGCAATGCATCACTACCTTGGCATACCCCAGCTGCAGAGGAGGTAAGCCTCACCTCCATGTACTTATGAGAGCTAGGACAGAGGAAATGTTAAGCCCTTCTGGTCCACGTACTGAGCAGCTGAGGAGGTGACTCTGGAGAGTCAGCAGCTGGTCTGACCAGGAGTGACTCGATCTCTGTGGAGCAGGGAGTGAAAGGCCCGCAGTGTAGGTATTTCTGGTCAATAAGCCATAGCAACATGACGGGATGAACGTGCACCATCCCTGGAGGTCCCAGCTGGAGCCAAGTTGGCTACAACCCACAGTGCCAAGGAGAGTGTGCTTCATGATGCAGGGCACAATTCAGTTTTTGATGACCTCCTCTGACACAAAACCCAGGAGCAACCAGCTCTTAGTGTTTGGCACTGGGGCACGAAGATGGCAAAGCAGAGCTGTTTGCAAGCGTTCAGGTGCCGGTGGTGCTGCAGGGGTGAGTAGGCAGACAGACCTTGTGCTTCCTTCTCCCTCCTCTCCACTTCAGCAGGGCTCTGCCCTGCCAGCCCAGCAGTGCCTGCTTGTCTCACCCACTGACCCAGCCGGCATAGGGGCAGCCAGGAGGAGCGTGTGGGTGCCCCTTGAATGTCTCTGCTGTTCCTCTAGCCAAGTGGTGCACTCACTGATCACTTTGAGATGTGACTGGACTGGTCAGGACTGTAAGTTGTCATTGCCTTTGTCGCTGGCTATATTGAGAACATCTGCTGCTATTAAGAAAAAAAAAAAAAACAAACCCACAACTTTTTTTTCCTCTTATAAAATGAGTTTACTAAGTCACTACAGCCCTTTATAGCACCTGAGGAGAAAAGTGAATTCATCATCAACTAATGTGAATGCTAAAATGTGATTTTTTAATTATTATTCTTATTTTAATTTACAGATTGTATGTTCTCCATTTTCATGCTGGCACTCAGTAGTGCTATAAGCTGTTGCAAACTTTTTAAACTGTTACGTTACTTAAAAGACCATGTTAGTCTATGTGTACCTGTTTGCAAATTAGTCTTTCATACCTCTGCCAATATGTCCTAATGTGCTAGCATAAAAACATGTAAGAGTTGTTCTTTAGTTTATGCTTTTAAGCCAGTTGCATGTCACTGTTTCTGTCATTGCTATTTTTCAGAATAATTACTGGTCTGTGAATTTCTCTTGTAGAATTATAAATGATCTTTTATTTCATCATTATTGAACTTTCTGCCATTCAGAAGATTGTGAATTGCTCTTAATTGTGCAAACTGACATTTTGTATATAGATGAACAACAGTTAGGTTCTACTTTAATAGTTAATATCCATCATTAAGGCTGTTAGATTGAATAAGGTATATTGTGAATTTCTGAGCAAGGAAATGGAAACTTCATTATTTTAGTAATCTAACATCTTAAGTGAATTTTGTATTTCAAGGACTCAATAAAAATGAATATATCTATTTTAATATTGAATTACTGTCCATGGTACTTTTTTCAAGCTGACGTTTACACTTTTCTCACAGATTCACAACTATTGCTTTCATTTTTAAATTATTTATTCAGCATACATCATTTTTTTGTTACTTGATATTGGAAGATATTTCTGTAAGTTAGAAAAAAAAGCCTTTAATGCAGCACTGGTATAGAACAACTTCTTTGAATTCAGGGAATTATTGGTTCTGTTTTACCCCTGATCAAACTGAAGCCAGTTCTTACCAGATGAGAAAAAAAAGTGGTACTTCTGACATTCTTAGGACATCATTCAAAATTAGTATAAAGATCTGCAATCCACTAGTGATTCCCAAATACAGTTCCTAGGCTTTTCCTTTTGCAAACTTCTATGTAGTACAAGATGTACTATCTAGTGTAAAATACTCTGTCCTCTCAGATCATTCATTTTTAAAGGGGAAATGAATTAAAGTTGTTACAATATACAGCACTGCACCAGCAAAGCACAACTTGGCTTTTCTAGGTATCACTGTTGCTACCGAGTTCTGCAAGCAGGTATTTGATACAAAGGTTGTACCCTAAAGACATCAGTGTTTCTTCGTTCCTTCATGCAGAAATGCTTGTCAGGTATGTCCGTGAGGGTTGTTGAAGATAGGTTTTGGAGAAGATAGACCTGCAGCATTTTTCTGGGCTTGATAAATGTGTTTCTAACTGTGAAATTGCTTTAACTGCAGATTGTATTAGAAGTTACTTAAATTAAAAGTGGCATTGTTTGAGATTTCTTGAAGGGCACATTTCTGCGTGTGCTTTCCATGATGATCTGAAAAATAGTTTGGGGGGGGAAACTCAGACCTCCTAACACTGTATTTTATCTAATATTTGTTTTGACACTAGGTGCTTTCTTGATGTTACTTATATTGGACTGTATTTTAAAATTATTTAAGACTTCAATTTATGTATGACATATGCTTAATTCATATGAATAGAGCTATTTTAACTGTCACAGCATAGAAAGTGAAGTATTTTCCTATTATCTAAACCAGCCTATGTACCCTGGCTAGTCATATCTTGATACCCACAACTTACCAGAAAAAATGATTTCATTACCAAATACATCCCTTAAAACTACACTTATGAAAGTATTGTGGTCCTTAAATTATTGTCTATGTTTACAAATAGAAGTAAGTATGAGGAAATGGCTGCTGCATATATAGAAGTATATAGAAAATGTTCCATTCTCACTTGAAAGCAAAGAATTAAACTCTAGTGGGATCTTTATCCTCATAGATACCAGTAGTGTGTCCAAGTAGTCTATCCTAGGCTTGCCTGGGATCTCAGTACTGGGCTTGTGTGAATACGTTATTTGTAATAGTAGAAATGTGCTTATCTTCAAAACTATTTACACCAAAATAAATAGTCAAAAGAAGCCTAAGCTTCAGCTGTTTTTACTAGGAGCCTTGCAGGATTCTATCTTACAAGATTTTGTTAAACCGATTTTGACACTGATGTGTTGGTTTGTGATTTTTTTCTGCCAAATAGCAGTTCTGAGTACAGCAAATTTGAATAAAAGTCTAGGTTCTGGCTACAGAGAAAGTAAAAGGCAGTAAGTAAACACCCTGTGATGACTTCTGACAGTGACTTCTTTCCTATCAGCTCGTGTTTCCAACTGCCTCTTTCTTCCAAATAGTTCAGTGGCTATCCTCCTACAGGAAGCAGGTCTTTCCCTGGCTAATTTCCATCTCCTGAGCCCATCAGTCGGCTATCTTCTCAATGTATTTTTTCAGTTGCCTTCTGAAAATGAAATCTTTGCAGAAGCCTCTTGCAAAATCGGCATCGCGAGTGGCTATAGCTGAGAGAAACGCCGACTCGCCAGAGCTTTGAGCCTGAGAAGCGGGTGGGCATGAGTTGAGCTGGAGACTGATGCAGGGATCGAAGCACTGGTGGACAGCTCCGCTCCGGGACGGCTTCCCTCCGGGACGCCGTCTCGGTGTGTCCCCGGCCGATGGCAGCGCGGAAGGAGCCGCACACCCGCCAGGCTCCCTCCCGGCGCCGGCTTGCGTTCGCTGCGCTCCCGGCTCCTCCGACCCCCTATAAAAACCGGGCGGAAAGAGATTGGGGAGGGGGGGTGAGGAGAGTCTCCTGTCGCCCCTTCCGGAGAGCAACCCGTGCTTCCAGGGGTGCTGGAGTGGGGAAAGGGAACAGGACCCCCGAGGAGGTTTCTAGTGAACCCGCCTGGGTGTTAGGTGAGTTTGGAGGGTTTCGGCTGGCGGAGAGGAGGTTTACTCCGGGAAGGCGATTATTTGTCCCTAATCCTCAATTATGAGGTTTTAAAAATAGTATTAGAGGGGCAATCTGTTCTGCAACTTCTCAGAAGAAATAATTGTTGATTTAGATAAGCGCTGATCCCTTCAGTGTTTGATGAAGACGTTAATTTATTACTGTCTAGCAGTTTATGGCTGTCATTAGCTTTTCAGCTTTGTCTCTGTTCGAAATGTATCTTTCTTTTTATTTTCATCCGAGACAATTATGTAAGAAAACGGTTATGTTTGATCTAAAATGCATCATTTTCCTATAGCATTTCAAATTATTCACAGATCATAGTTCTTATATGTGCATATATGAATTTAAAAATATAGCAGTAAAGTGCTTGAAACAGATCATAAATTTGCTTCGTATTTTATTACACGTCTCTGAATCAGGTTGAGAGGACAAGGGCAACTAGGGGCTCGAGGAAGGATTTAACCCTTCCCGCGGCCGGAGAACTATCCAAACTAAAGCAAATCCCCCTCCGGAGAGCTTCGGGAGAGGGCGGGGGGGGCGGGACGCGGCTGGTGACACCGACCTGATGAGTGACCACGGGGAAATGGGGCTGGCTGCAGCTCTTTGCTCATTTAGCAGGTGTCTCTTCTGCGGATGCCCGGCTGGTAGGAGCCCCGGAGTCGGGCTGGGGACCAGGGCCGGGGCAGCCACTCCGGCTCCCTCCAGCGCCTCTCGCCTTCGCCCCGAGCGGCACCGGGACGGCACCGGGATGGCAGCCGGACGGCAGCGGGACGGCGGACAGCAGGGACTTAACCCCTACGGCGCTTGCCTAAACCAAGCACAACACTTCGTAGGGAGGCAGCGTTAAGCCTCCGATGGGCTGCCGTAGCACCAGAGACCCTAGGGGCGTGGCGCGACCCTGCCCCGTCGAACGGGTGGTGGGGCCCCGGAGCTCAGCGCCGCTTCCCCAAAGTTTTGTCCCGCTCCGGCACGGAGCTGTTCCGTCCTCTGCATAAAGCCTCAGGATCCCTCCGGCCTATTGGCAGCGGGTGCAAAGTTACAAATGACTCTGGAGAGAGCCACGGAGTCCTGGCTCATCCATTTTACCCCACAACAACCCCCCTCCGTCACCACCACAAAAAAAAAAAAGTTAATTGCTGTAAAGTTTCCGAGCACGTGGATAATTTACTTTGACTGGTGCGTTTTAATTAAAAACAAACTTATTTATGTTTCTGATGTTTATATTACGCGATTTAATTACGTTTAGAGACAGCGTCGCACTTTTTTCCCCCTTCCACCCTAAATCACATTTTCATTAAAGGTTTTAATAAGAAAACTCACTTGACCACTATTCATTATCTAGTCCCCTCCATGCACACAAGTTCACTTACCCATTCATTTATTCACTTACTCATTCCAGCAGATCCGCTGCAACTGCTGCTAGCAGGGATGTGAACACTCATAATTATTTGTCAAAGTCTGGAAAGTGTATTATCCCTTCTTCTAGTGGTAATTAGTTACCATAGCATCTAATACGTAAATGTGCCCAGAGCACACCATTAACAGTTAAGCGGAGGATTCAATTTAACACATGATTATATCTTTCATAAGTCATTACATTAGGAAAGCCAATGTCACTCATGCTGGGACGATTTCAGGCTGAGGGCCGGGATAAGGGGCCGGGGCCGGGGGAAGGGAGCCGGGGTGCGCGGCGGGGCCGGGAGAGCCTTCGGAGGAGGCTGGGGAGATCTCGGTCCGGTTCGGCGGCTGGAAACGGAGAAGAAGCTCTTTTGAAGGGGGCACACGTTCATTTCTGGTTAAGTGATATATCAAGCTTTAAGAGGGGCGGGGGAGCCTCTCTCCTCCCCCCACCCCCAATACACACGGTGCCCGCATTGGTAAGAGCTGCCCAGGTACTGTCCCAGCGGCTGGGTGGCCGTTCTCAGCGAGGCCGCTCGGTGTAGAGGGCCAGCAGTGACAGCAGCTCAGAGACCCCTCTCCCCTCCAAAGCACTCGAGGAGGAAGCAAGCGAGCCCTGCATCGGGCGGCAGCGGTAGCCAGGAATGAAAAGCCGTTTCATTCTGTCGCTCCGAAGCAGAGGCAGACTTGAGAGAGAGAGGGGTGAACGGAGAACCGCCCGACGTGCCATAGACGGCAGCGGCCGTCGTCGCTGTCCCGAGACAGCGGGGAGCAGCCCCGGCCAGGCCCGCACATGGCGCCCGCGCCCCGGCGCCTTCTCAAGGGGAGCCGACAAGCACAGTGCAGGCCTCCTGTAGCCCCTGGCCTTCCCCCAGCCAGGGTCCCGGCAGCATCGGGAGTTTGCGGGGAGCTCACTTTCCTCCCCCGTCTCTCACCCGGGCAGAGCCGAGAAGCTCCCGGGCCGTCCCGGGGACCCTCTCTGGGCAGCCCGCTCAGTGGGCAGCGGTGCGGAGCGGTAAATCTTGCAGCGAATATGTCCTGCGGTGTTAAATGCACCAACACACACTCCTCACACGCACACGCGCGCGCACACACACACACACACGCACACACACACACGTACCACGCCAGGCTGGTGGCGGTGGTTAATTCCTAATCAGAATGATGGACAGCAGAGACAGAACAATACAAACTAATGGCTGTGTTGCTGATCACTTTACCCCTTGATTAAAGACACCCAATTATGGCGCAGAACAGTGTCGTAATTATGTTCCTTAATCACATCCAGGAGGTTTAATTGCCTTAACGATGTGTTTCATTAAATGAATTTAGGTATTATAGTCGACAGTTTTCATACACAGTTGTTTTCAAATTAACATAATATTAGACATCGTCATGGAAATTGTTTTAATAATCATAATTAGACGCACCCAGCCTTTGTCTAGTCAATGCTGAGAGACGCTTCTCCTTGCGCCTGGGGGCTGCTCTGCCCACCCTCTCTGGGCTGCCTTCCCACAGCTCCGCGGCACTTTACAGTTATGTTTCCTGAAAAGTTACAGGTTCTGATTAATCTTTTTTGATGGGAAGTGGAGCAGAAAATATTTATCCCCTTCCCCCGCGTGTGCTGCTGCCGTTGGGAGAGGCAGCTCCGCGAACACCCGGCGCCGGTCCGGGTCTCCCGAGGCGCCGTGGGGGGGTCCCAGCGGAGCCCCGGTTATCGACTCTGCCGGGACCCCCGGCCGGGACTCAGTTCAGGCCGGGCAGCTTTGGGGAGCTGCTGCCTGCTCCCTCCGCTCTCGGGTTTGGGCAAGGCAGAGGGTCCAGGAGGGGAGAGGCGGCTCCAAAACTTGGAGGGTAAGGATGAGGCGGGGGCGGGGGGGAGGCGGTCCTGCAGCCCAGCCCGGGCGCACCCAGCCCCGCGGGTCGGGCGGTGAGGGGCGTGCGTGGAGCCGCGGGACTGGCGGGGAGGGCCCGGCGCTGCCTCACGGCTGCCCCGCACCGCCGGGGCCAGCCCGCCGCGGGCGCGAGATGCGCACCGCGGGGATGAACTTCTCACCCCCCTCCCTGGGACACGCCGAGCAGGGAGTGGGGATCCGGGGGGGTAGAAGTGCTGGTGAGCATCCAGAGCAAGGCAAAAGAAAGGGAACCAGCCGCCCCTCCTCCACCTCCTTAAATCTGGAGATACACGCTTAACAAAGCACAGCATAATACAAGCATTTGTTCAAAATATTTTAATAAAGATTCTTTCCGACATAGATACACATACAAACGATCGTACATTGCTGTCATAATCTGATTGACCTATTTAATATATATCACTCTTTACACATCCGTGACCTGCCAACAGATCCATCATGGCTCCTATTTTGCCATCCAACCTGACAGTCCGAATTTGTATTATCTGCAAGTAGTGGAAAATAGCAGGACTCGTTTTTCAAAAGAAAAAAAAAAAAAGTCTTGATTTACAAATGGCAGAGAGACAGCCACCCAGCCATGCAAACTCAAACTGAAGGCTCACTTTGGGTAAATAGCTACTTCTTGCTTTTCATCTCTCATTTTTGTTCCAAAAAAAACCACCCTCCCACCCACCCCCACCAGAAAAAAAAAAAGGAAAAAAAGAAGAATTCCACGCGTTCTGTAAATCAGCCTAAAGTATTTTAAAGTATTTAAACTTAAATAATCATCCACAGTCAGAATAATTTACATACACATTAAAAGCGGTTTAAATTATACCTTTGAAAACACAGCGCCTGGGAAAATATTGGCTTGGCAAGTGTTCTTGTAGCAGCTATTGCTCTGATGCCTTGTAAAAGTAAATAGCTATTACCTAGTATAATGCAAAGAATACCCTTTCAAAACTCAGTTGTTTGATCAATTAAGAATACACCTTTCCTGTAATTTTTGGACTGAAGCAATTTATTAAAGCTCAATTTAAATACAGGGATGATGCCACTTAAAATCCAGATGACCTTTCAGAAACCTAAGCAGCTCGGATACATCAACATTTCTGGTTATAGGTTGTTGGCAAATAAACGTTTTAAACACTTGGCACACAGTTTAAGTTAATCCATAAACAGAATTTGAGAAGCATTTAAAGTAACTGCACATAAAACCCGTGACCTTAACGCATGATAAATATTGTTGGCATGGAAGGGTCATTTAAAGAATAACAAATAAATAGCATGTCTTGTTTATACATCATTGCAAAGTGGAAAGAAACAAAGTGCACATAAATATTTCTTTTAAAAATGCGATACTTTCAGCCACACAGAGTAGGGGGTTTGATCGGTTATTTTTTTTGTCATTTTTTTAAACTCTCTCGCTTTTTTTTTTTTAAATCACTCTCACCAAACTTTGCGCATTTTCACAGGATCAAAGTTTAGAGATGATAAAAAATACAAAGTCTTCCATAGCAATGGTCCAGTCTCTTTGTTTCTGCGAGTCGCTTAAATATGTTTACATTTCAAGTTTGTTTGTTTCCTGGCTCAGAATAATAATAATAATAATAATAATAATAATAATACTGCTAATAATAATAATTAAAAAAAAAAATCTATGTTCAAGTGCCCTCTCTGATTTGTCCCGTCCACCTCCGCGCCCGGCTGGCTGCGGCCCCTTCCCCTCGCCGGGGCCGGTCTCCGTCCCTGTCCCCGCCGCCAGCCCCGCTTTCGCATTGTCCGGCCTCGCGGAGGTCGCCCCGTGAGCGCGAGTTCCCCCCCACCCCCCCCATTCCCCTCCCCACCGCCCCGGGGCTCCCTTCCCGCGGCGCCCCCGGCCCCGCGTGCACGCGCTGCCTCCCGCCGCGGTCCCGTTGCGGCCAAAACCGCCGGGCCGGGCCGGGCCGGGCCGGGTGGGGGGGGAGGGAGGCGGGGGCCGGGCAGCCCTCAATCCCTCCGCCGCCCCCCGCGCCCCCGGGGCCGAGGCCGGGTCGCCGGCTGTCGCCGCTCCCCGGGGCCGCGGCGGCGGTTGAGGGCAAGGGCGGTGGCGCTGCTTAAGGCTTCTCCGTGCACTGTTTGCAGAGACTGGAGGAGACGCCGTTGAAGATGGCACACTTCTCGGGGCAGGAGGCGGCGGGGGGCAGCCCGGCGCTGAAGGGGTAACCGGCTGCCTGCTCGTAGGCGCCGAGGGCGGGGTGCAGCGCTGCCGCCGCCGCCGCCGCCGCCGCAGCCGAGCTGGGCAGGGAAGCGGCCGAGATGGCCTGGCCCTGGTTGAGATAAGCCACCAGGCGCCGCATCTCCTCCAGGGCCTGTGCCTGCATCAAGATGTAGTTCTTGGCCAGGAGGAGCGTGGCGATCTTGGAGAGCTTCCGCACCGAGGGGCTGTGCGCGTAGGGGATGACCGCCCGCAGCTCGTCCAGCGCGTCGTTCAGGTCGTGCATCCGTCGCCGCTCCCGCGCGTTGATATTGAGGCGCAGCGCCTTCTGCTCCTTGGACTTCTTGCTGCCGCCGTGCCCGTGGCTGTTGGAGCAGCTGCCCTCGGTTGCCTTCAGCCCCCCGGCCCCCCCGCCGCCGCCGCCGCCCGCTGCCGGTGAGGCGACACGCGGGTCCCCCCCGGCGCCGCGGAGCACCAGCTCGCAGCGGCCGTCGCTGTCGTCGTCGGGGCTCTGCTCGCCGCCGCTGCTCTCGGCCACCGAGCTGCGGCTGGCGCTCTCGCCGTACTTGACGCAGACGGAACCTGGCGGCAGCGCCAGCGGGTCGCCGCCGACGCCGGGCTGCAGCAGCGCCTCGGGCTCCGCCGCCTCGTAGCAGGCGAGCGGCGAGGGCTGGCGGTCGCGGGGGTGGGAGAGGTCGAGCCCCGGGGGCGAGCGGAAGGCGGACTCCATGCGCTTGGCCGAGGCGGCAAGGCTCTTGCGGAAGAGGTCCTCTTCTGCGGGCAACCCCAGCGCCCGCTCCATCAGCGCCCCACTCGCCTCCGCCTCCGCCTCCTCCGCCCCCCTCAGCTCCCGGCCCGCTCCTCCAAGGCTCCGCGCCGCGGCGGGCGGCTCCCCGGCGTCCCGCTGGCAGAAATCGCCTCCCGGCTCTCGCCGGGGCTGCGCCGTCCCCGGAGCCGCGGCTGCTCCGGCTCCGGCTCGGGCTGCGGCTCCAGCGGCGGCTGTGGCTCCGGCGGCGGCTGTGGCTCCGGCTGCGGCTCCGGTTCTTGCTCGGGCTGTGGCTCTGGCTGCGGCTCCGGCTCTTGCTCGGGCTGTGGCTCTGGCTGCGGCTCCGGTTCTTGCTCGGGCTGTGGCTCTGGCTGCGGCTCCGTCTCCGGCTGCGGCTCCGTCTCCGGCTGCGGCTCGCCCTCAGCAGGCGCCGCGCTGGGGCATTGTGCGCTGCCAGCGGAGCCGCTTCCACCGTTTATCTTGCTTGGATTCACCTTCAAGAGATTTCCGGACCCATCAACCAGCAGCCGCCGCAGACGGGGGAGTCTTTTACATCATTATCTCTGAGAGTAGGTTATTATGAAGAAGACTCGCCTGTTGGGACAGAGCTTTCTACCCAATCAGGTTAACGTTTTAATTAATAGGATTAAAACGGTAACAAACAATCCCAGGCGCTATCTGGCCCTGAGTCTGAATAGTTTCATTTCCCAGGTCTGAAGACAGGCAGCAGCTAGAGCTTTATAAGAGGCGCCTGCTCCATTATTCTCCCTGCCATCTGTATACACAGCTTAACGCATATGTTTGCAAGACGTTGTGTCCTGTTAGTAACCCAACAACTGCCTTTAGCTTGACATGTGTGGCGACTTTCACTCATCAATGAGCACACTAAAAGCCCTACTTAGATCGAAGGATGTTCTTTGCCTCCTTCAGCAAATTACAGCCCTGAGCTGCAGACAAGCCCGCTTCAACACTTCCCCTTCCGAGTTCTGCCAGCAGACTTCTGCTAACTTAGTCGAGGAGTCAGGAGCGACACCCTCTCCCCCCACCCCAGCCCACCCACCCCTTGCGTTTTCATTAACTTATAGCCCCCTCCCACCCCCACCCGTCTTCCCGAAAAGCATCGCCTGGGAAAAAAAAAAAAAAAAAAAAAAAAAGACCCGGACTAAGCCGAACCGCCGTGCCCACTCCTGCCCACCGCCAAAGTTCACCTCGCCTCCCTGGGAGCCGGATGGACCCCAGCCCCCTCTCCCCCGCCTCCAGCAAACGCAGACCAAACTACAAGGAGTTTCCCCTCCTCCTCCCCTTAGCCGTTTTCAAGCAGCAGATTGCCGCTTTCGAGTGATTATCCCCCGTGTCCCTATAAAAAAAATTAAAGCCCCATCCGTTACCTCGCAAAGGAACCGTTCTGGGAAGGAGGGAGGGCGGGGTGAGAAAGGGCAAAACCCACCAAACTTTTTTTTTTTTTTCCCCCTTATGATTGACCACCTCTTTGCATCTCACTCCCTTCCTGCTTCCCTCCGGCCGGCCCGGTTCGGCGGGAGCGCCCCGCTCCGCTCCCCAGCACCGGGAGCCGCCGCCAGTGTCAGGGCGAGGGCTGCCCCAGCACCCCGGTTACCCCGGCGCGGCCGCCGCCCGCCCTTCCTCCCCCCGGGGCTTCTCCTCCCAGTCGGACACACGCTGTCCTGCGCTCTCCCAGGAGGTGAAGGGGCAACCCGAGGGTTGCTCTCAATTTCGTTCCGCTGGTGCTCCAGTGCTGGGGGTGAGCAGCTCACTCTCGCTTTACTGTAAGCGCACAGAGTATTTAGTGGCAGGTTTTCATTCTTATGACATCAGTAAAAACAATATTTCCCGACACTTCCAGTAAATCATTCTTATGTGGCAGAATTACTGACGGCTATGAAATTTTTCGGTTTCTCTGGTTTCATTAAAAACCTTTTAATTGTGTCTTTCAGAGTTGGCCCCAGGTGTTGGACTCTTTTCATTACATTTTGCTCTAATGTGATGAAATTCTAATTCTCTCCTTACCATATGGTTAAATTTCCCCACTGAGAATTAGTTGAAAAAGGAGAAATAATCTATTAATCTCTGTAATAGATTCACAAATGAGGTTTGCCACAGAACCTGTTTTTGAATGGTAATATCAGAACAGTTGGGTGCCTTGTTTCAGGAAAGAAAGGACCAGGCGACAACAGAAAACGTTTGAATTTTCACCTGGAAAGAATGAAAAGAAGCCAAGCTGCAGATTTCAAAGTAATTGACTGAGATTTCATCTAGCGAGGACATGACTACAATACAGACCTTCCTCACCTCGTGTCTCCGGATCAGAGGCGAACATACAAGCCGAGCCCTCCGAAGGGAGCGGAGAGGAGGGGGGTCCTCACCCTCCCCCCCCGCCCAGCCCCGTTTGGCTGCGCTTGTCGACGTCCTTGCGCACGGTCACCGAGCGCCTCGCTCCCCTCCCCCTTTCCAAGGGATGCCACCGTTAACCTCTATCATTATTAATCCAAAGGCATTTTAGGTTTATTGTTTTCCAATTAGCAACTTCATTTTCCCTGGGATGGTAAACAAAGGGCTTTAGACTCGCCATAGGGGTTTTTCTTTTTCTTTTTCTTTTTCTTTTTCTTTTTCTTTTTCTTTTTCTTTTTCTTTTTCTTTTTCTTTTTCTTTTTCTTTTTCTTTTTCTTTTTCTTTTTCTTTTTCTTTTTCTTTTTCTTTTTCTTTTTCTTTCTTTTCCTAGCTTGTTTAATATCCAACTTCTAAAACTCATGTGGTCACTTAAGGATGACGGATACTGTTACTATAATTCGATGGTTGGGGAAACATTTCATTTCTCTCACCTTATTTCTTCAAAGACAGAAGTCTGTGGCTCGGTGTCTCCTGCTGATCTGTGGGTTCACTGGTGCTACCTCCTCTCTTTTTGCCTGCAACTTTGGGGTCGGCACAGCCGCCCGCTCCGCCGGCGGAGGGGTCGGTTGCCCCGAGGGGCATTGGGCGCTGCGGGGCCGCGCCGTCGGGGCGGGCGCCGGGGCATCGCGGCGACCTCCAGGAGGTCCCGGCAGCCTCCTCCTATCTTCGGCTGCCTTCACTCAGATTTGCACTCTGCGTCTGAAATGTTTCTCTTCTTGTCTAAACTTTCTGCCCATCCCTGTCCACCCGTCAGCCTGCTGCTGCTGATCTGTCTGTGGATCTGTCCGTGTGCTTGGCCCTGCTTCTGCCCGTCCCTTCATCCACCTCGCTTTTTCTTTCATTTCTTTTCACCCTTTCATTTTCTTTCCAGGTCTGCTCCCCTGTTTTTGAAATATTGATGTACCCCTGTCATGTTGGCGATGCGTTCACCCGTGACTTGCCGTGCTTTGAGTATGCCAACTTCACATCAAACTTTAGCTTGGGGGGCGGGTAACGAGAGAAAAGTGAGGGAGACAAAAAGAACCACTCTCGCCTCACCCGGCCCCGCCTGTTGTGATCTGTCTCTCCTCACCCTTCTGAGCTCCCTCCCGAAGAAGTGTCTTTTTAATAGTCGCCGGGAACTTTAGTTTGGAAGCAGGCAGAAGAATTTATAGAAGCTTTAAATGCGAGGCTTATAAAAATACCGAGCAATGGTCTTTGAGGTTTATGCACTCGTAAACTTTTGCTGATTGCTTCTGGGAAGTTGTCAGGCATTTAACACTGCGTTTATCTTACAGCGCAATGAAAACACATCTGCCCGGCGTCTCGTTACCTGGTTTAATTGTACACCAGCCCCCTGCCACCGGCTCCACTCCGCTTGGGCCATGATTTCGGGAAACGGGCGACCGAAGCCGGGCAGGGGCACCACCCAGACTCCAGCCTGAGCGGCCGGGCTCGGGAGGCGGGGGCAAGGGGTGCAAGGAGGCTACAGGGTCCCGGAATACAGGTGAGAGCGGACAGGACAGCGATTACTACTTTTCCATGGCATCTTTTGCAAGATCTACTCGAGAGTCATTTTTTTCTGCTCCTCACCCGGGAAGGAAGTTAAAAACCCCTTCCCTCTCCCCAGGGCTGGGCTTCCCGCGATGCTTTCCAAATTCTCCCTAAAGGCGCCCAGGAGGTGAATGCTGGAGAGGCAGATTTTAGGCAGATGAAGGCAGCCTTTCTCTGCCTGACCCGGGCAGAGGCACGGCGTGCCCGCTGAGGCAGGATAGTCCCCGCAGCAATCACCCGCAAGTTCCCAGTCCTTCTTCCAGCGGCTCATCCCTGCGTCCCTCCTGCCTCCGGCCCCCCTAGCCGGGAAGGGAGCAGAGCCGGCACCGAGTTCCCCACCCAGGGGAGGTCTACCCGGATTTTCCAGAGCTAAGTCAGGTGTTGGAGAGCGCTTTCGTTCTCCGTAGCTGCCTGTGTGTTGTCTTCATTCACGCTTAGGAAAACTTTATTTAAGTTTCGGGTGAAGCAAAGACGGTCCAAAAAAAAAAAAAAAAAAAAAAAAGGAAAGAAAATGACACCTGTATCGCATTCGCTCCTGGTACAAACTTTCTGAGAGGTGACTGTCCAGAGGCAGCCCCGGGAAGCCGGTGAATTCCTAACTTGCGAAGAGTTTCCAGCAGCAGACAGGGGCCCAGCAGCCCACCGGTGTCCCGGGACCGTGTGTAGAGGAGGAGAAGGGGGGATGGTCTCCGCCCCCGGGACGCCCGGTGCAGCTTCCTGCTCCAGGGGGCAAAGGGGAGCGGGCAGGGTGGTGGGACCTGGCGGGTGTGTGCCTACAGCCGGGCTTGGAGGATATTCCTGTGGCGAGAGGCTGCGGAATGGAGGAAAACATTCCTCCCATCCCCGGTCCTTTGCAGGAGGAGAAAAACTGCCTTGATGAACTTGACCGGACAGCGCAGCAGAGCTGGGGCACCTCGGGCTGAGGAATGCTTCAAGCAGGCGGGAGGCCCTGCACCTTCGAAGGAACCTCTGAGGATGGAAAGTTTGGAGGGCTGCAGAGGAATCAGTGGCACCTGAAGGTCCGCTCTGAGACCCGCCGTGTGGCCGGTAGGTCTCCTCCGGGCTTTACCGGGACCTACCGGTCACCTCCGGGCTCTGCGGGGACCTATCGGTCACCTCCGGGCTCTGCGGGCACCTACCTGTCACCCGGCCCCAGCCCGGGCCCCGGTCTCTGCGCTCCCGATCCAAAATCCACAGCACCATCTCCTGGGCAGCGACAGAAATGCACGGCCCGCCTCGGAGGCGGAGGGTTGGGGGCGGTGGTGACCAACATGGGGCTGGAAACACAGAAAATTACATGGAAAAATGGGGGGAGGGGAAAAAAATACATAAACATGTAAAATAACTCGTCAGGCTGTTTTGGCATGGGGAACGAAATAATTATTCCTCTGGACTCCCTTTTGAACCTGAAGCCTGTGGACTGAGGGCTGTGCTTGAGCAGGAGTCAAGAGGCTCTCAGGAGGTATTATGTACCCATTTACATAGACACAGACCAGGATATATACATATATATATATATATATATATATATATATATATATACATGAAATAGATTGTGACTGGAAGAGCCTGGTGGTTTCTCAGTTTCAGGGACAACACTGAGTGTATATGCAGTGACAAACTCACCAAGGCATTCAACTGAAGTTTGTGGAGAAAGAGTGGAAGATCCTACCACAAATCAGTGTGCTCTGTTTTAATTTTGTGAAGGTTGAGATTCTTTCTTTCTTTCTTTCTTTCTTTCTTTCTTTCTTTCTTTCTTTCTTTCTTTCTTTCTTTCTTTCTTTCTTTCTTTCTTTCTTTCTTTCTTTCTTTCTTTCTTTCTTTCTTTCTTTCTTTCTCTCTTTCTCTCTTTCTCTCTTTCTCTCTTTCTCTCTTTCTCTCTTTCTCTCTTTCTCTCTTTCTCTCTTTCTCTCTTTCTCTCTTTCTCTCTTTCTCTCTTTCTCTCTTTCTTTCTTTCTTTCTCTCTTTCTTTCTCTCTTTCTTTCTCTCTTTCTCTCTTTCTCTCTCTCTTTCTCTCTCTCTTTCTCTCTCTCTCTCTCTCTTTCTCTTTCTCTCTTTCTCTTTCTCTCTTTCTCTTTCTCTTTCTCTTTCTCTTTCTCTTTCTCTTTCTCTTTCTCTTTCTCTTTCTCTTTCTCTTTCTCTTTCTCTTTCTCTTTCTCTTTCTCTTTCTCTTTCTCTTTCTCTTTCTCTTTCTCTTTCTCTTTCTCTTTCTCTTTCTCTCCTTTCTCTCCTTCCTTCCTTCCTTCCTTCCTTCCTTCCTTCCTTCCTTCCTTCCTTCTCTATCCTTCCCTTTTTTCCTCCTCCTTTCTCTCTTTTCTCTTCTTCCTGTCTTTTCTTTCCTCAGAGAGGCCCCTTGAGACCCTCCAAGCCATTCCCGTTCTCATGCATATGGTTCCTTATGCATGCACACTTCTGTTTTGGCCAAACCAGGGTTACTGCTGTAACTCCCTTTAGCAAACCATTCCTTGGATTGACAGAGCTACCTGTTATGCTTGCCTGCTTCAGCCTGAATTCTGCCTCACACAGCTATGTCTAAGTGCTCCCCTCTTGTTTCCAGCTCTCAGAGTAGAGTCCTCATTTTTCTCTCTTTCTTTCAGACAGCCTCCCAACAAATATCTGAGTGGGTTTCAGCAGAAACAGAGGCCAGA
The DNA here is from genome assembly GCA_907165065.1 of Caprimulgus europaeus. The sequence continues at coordinate 37,921,137 of OU015525.1, forward strand.
GCTCTGTCCATGTACAGTTAATATTTACTACCTGTCCAGCTTTCACTCTCATGCTTAACCCTATTTTGTTTATATTGGAAACTTTCCACTCTAAGGAATGTGGCATTGAGCTTCCTCTTTTACCCTTGTTTGGTCAGGCTGTTTATGTTTATTTTCAGTTAATATTTCATTGCCAAACAGTTTCTGCAGGCTTTTCCTTTTCCTTACATGCTTCTTGAACTCCTTCCAGTTCCCCTTTACTGATATTGAAGGTACTTAAATCTGAAAGCAGTAGTCGAGGTGCTATCTCATCAGTATTGCATACTGAGCGAGACATCTATCACTTCCCGGGTACACGACATGATGCCTCTGTGTTAGAAGCCCAAAAACTACATTGATTTTTTTTTTCCTTTGGTCACACTGCTAGATCCTACTTAATTTACTGAAGTCCATACATCCAAATCTATATGATAGTAGGCACATATTTTACACCTACTGTGTTCCCTTCAGTCATCACTTCACAATTATAGGAAGAAAAAATGCTTGCGTATGCCTTTCTTCCATTCTTTTTAAATCCATGCTGTTTATTGGTTGTGGATCCATTCTCCCCTAAGTACTTAGGATTTTTACTTTTTACTATTTTTTTGCACTATATTACTGCAGACTGAAGCTAGGCTCACCAGATGGTAGACAATAGGTTCACTCTTCCTCTTCCCCTGCCATTTTTAAAGTCCAGGAACATGCTCCCCTTTCTTTTCAGACCTCTTAGAGCTCACTAATTCTCCAGGAATGCTTTAAAATAGTTGTCAGTAGTTTGAATAAGTTCATTAGTTAATTTCTTTTCCTCCCTATGCTCCAGATCACAGGGATATGCTCAGTTTCACATCCTTAGTTTTCTCCCCCTCAACCTTCCTTATGACTTTCTTTCAACAATCCTCACTGCAAGGTTATTTTTTTCCTAATTCTACTTTATTTTTTATAAATTGCAATTCAATACTTTTGCTAATTTAGAATCATCACTCCTTGTATTCCCTTCTTTATAGAATAACAAACCTCTTTCATTCCTAGCAATTCCCTTTTTCCCCTTGTAATTAAAAGATCATCTAAATCTATACACATCTGAGTAGTTGCTACATTGAAAAATGGAGTCACTATCACTAGCAATGCTGTTATACTCTATAAATAAGGCAATTTTATATGTTTAATAACTTATCATGGGCATTAAATAAAAAAATGTGTTAAAATGCAGTTCAGTAAGAGTCAAAATCCATATATTTAACAGTGAAAAATAATTTTGTTCTCAACCTTTTCCTATATTTCAACTATTTCAGAATTAAAGTGTAAGCTCATTTCCCAGTACATCCCTTCAGTTGCCACGATAAGTAACTAGAAAAACAAAGAATTTCCTTCCTGGATTACTTTGCTAAATTCATACTTTAATCTTTTGGTAGATGATGTTTTTCAGACACACTCAGATGTCTGATTGTCAGCTTTATGTCTCAGGAAGTATGCCCAGCAATTCAGTTACAGTAAAGTATCTACCTCTAGCAAGTCTCTGTATACTATATAACTTTTATAGTCATTATAAAAAGTAATTTATTGAAAAAACTTAAACCTTTTCCAACTCAACTGACTTTTGATTTAAAGGTGTGTGCTCCTGGTTATGGTAATCAGGTGTGGTAGGTGCTTTTTTTTCAGAATTAGGTTTGCTGTTTATGTCACAAAATTTAGAAGCTCTGAGAGTAACATCATCTAAACCATAGCACGTTCACAGAAACAGAGATAGCAGCTCATGTTTCACTGTTACAGTGCCTGGAATTGCACATAATACAAGGTAGGAGAACTCTTCCCTTTTTTAGATCACATTTTTTCTCCTGGGTATTATTTCTATTTGCTTTCACTGGAGTACAATGCAGTGACTCTGGCTACAGGCTGGATCTGGGGAAATGACATTTAACAAAAAAGGGGCAGCAACATCGCTCACTGATATTCGAGTCTTTATCTTTCTCTCTCTTTCTTTCCCTTTCTGCCTTACTTGCTTCCTGTGTTTCTCTCTTTTTCTTTTTTACCTCTTTCTTTTTCTTTCTTGTTTACTTTTGCTTTCTTTCTTGCGTGCTTGCTTCTTACACCCTATGGCTTAATTTTAAAAGTGACAGGAACCTTTAATGACAGCAGAGATAATGACTGGGAGGAAAGCTCCTTGTAACAGTGCCTGGCTCTGATTAGCGTTGTGACACTTGCTCACAGTAGTTTTTGAGCCAAATCATTGCAATGGGATCTGAACTTGCTTTTTGATCCAGAGAGGGGGATGCTGCCAGATATGGTCCCAGTCCTGTCGCTGGTTCTGCGTGGGCAGAGGCCTGCTGGTGCAAACTAAAGGACTCCACCTCACTGCAGCCACAAGAGCAAGGGAAGGAAAAGCAGGGAGGTATGAGCAGGTGGGGCAGGGACCCTGCTGTGCTCCTGAGAGGTCCAGCTGCTGAGTTCTGACATCTGGAGGTGCCTACAGCAATCTTGGTGTTGCTCTGCATTGTGCTGGTAGCTCAGTTAGTCCTCCTTTGTTCAAGCCCAGAATTAGCACACCCACTGCCAGAGCTCAGCCAGAAAGCAAGGTGGGGTAAGGACAGAGGCCAAATGTTATCCATGGAGAAAAAAAATCCATATAGTTCAGTTTTGTGAGGAACTTTGGCTTTCAGAGTATTTTGCAAGACAGCCTCAGTTCCCAAGAGCAGTCCAGCTACCACAAAGCTTACACACAACTTCTTTTCTGAGGGTAAGACCCAGTGACCAGAGAATGCTTGAGGGCTGACAAAAGCTTTTAGTGTCCTTAGTCCTGTGTCAGGCTGTCACAGAGATTTAACGATGTTTCCTTTGCAGAATTATTTTATTACCCCAGCAGAGGACTGCTGGAGGCAAAGGGCTCCATGTACCTGCAGACTGAATCCACCAAGGTGACAGTCATCTTTGAAGAGGCAAGTTTGCACAGAGATGTGAACATATTTCAAACTGATTTACTTCATTATTGTCCAATTTCTCTCGATGGCCATTCACTTGGACAATCGTTTGATTTGAGTTTAAATGGGCATGAAAACAAACAGTGTGGCTTGAGGTGAGGCTAGGTGCATCTGATCTACAAAACATGTAAGGTTGCATCTGGAGACTTGTGAGCTGAGGCACTGTCAAGGAAAGGGCACAAGCAGCCTTTTCACATCCCTGGTCATATACACATCTACACATAGCATCAAACCATGTTAACACAAGAAAGAAGCCCTGTTTAATATAGTGGTTGCTTACCTACTTCTTGTCAATAACCCTGAATTAAGAGCTTAGTGAAGAATGATATGCAGTTTTTCTGAGAGGTGAGTTCACTGAGGTCAACTTTTTACTAGTCTAACCATCCACTGGACTCGAAGAGATGCTTGCTTGAACTGCCGAAGATTCACCAAGACACATTTTTTCAGACTTACCAAACTGGGCATGGGATTTTCCCTGCGAGAAAACTGTGGCCATAGAAAATTATGCAGAAATTTTCCAGTGTAATGCCAGGATGGGAGATGGAGGCACCAACACATGTTTGCTCTGATAAACCCAAGTCACTCTGGAGATGCATATTCCCTGTCCCATGATACACATCAGATTTGTCCTTTGGGCATTCATCTGGGCATCTAGAAGCTTGGTCCATGTTTTGCTTTTCTAAACTTGGCCTCCTTTGTTTGTACCATACCATACCATACCATACCATACCATACCATACCATACCATACCATACCATACCATACCATACCATACCATACCATACCATACCATACCATACCATACCATACCATACCATACCACACCACACCATACCATACCATACCATTTTCTTCAGAATTCTTTCACTTCCTAGGGTAGGTTCTCTGTTGTGCTCACCTGAAGTAAAAACCAAAACCAAACAAAATAAAACAATTTCACCCAAAGATAAAACAAAGACTCAATTGCTTTCAGCAGTGATAATTATTCCTGCATATCAGACGAAGCCCACAGTGCAGAGGAGTGTAGTTTCAGTGTGCTCACTAACCTTCTGCTCATACATCTGGACCCAAGTGCTCACATATCACAAAATTTGGGACACCATTTTTAGTGGTAACTTCAGAATTATGCCAGCAGTGTAAGCCCAGGCACAGTGAGAAGCATGGAGGCTGCAACACATTCTTATCATATTCATGCTGTTGATTCTGATTCTCTGATAAAGTTAATTGACTGAGTCAGGGCAAATTTGCTCCACACCTGCTCTGGACAGAGCAAGCTCAACCAGCTCTAATCAATCACTTCCACCAGGAAACCGGCACAAATGGTTCTTGGTCAGCTGGTGCCAGCAGCTGATCTAGGTGGCACTGATGCAATCTCAGGGTAAGTATGGGATGTGCAAATCACCTGTGGGAACCACATCAGAATCTGTCCTTTTTGACCCTTAAAACAGCACGTTCCCTGAGCCTTTCAAATTAACTTTACTGATCTCAAGGCTGTTCAGTTAATGCCATGGCAGCATGTTCTTCAGAAAAAGTGTACTTTATTGCATTTGCAACCTGTGCATTGTCAAATTGGTTCTAGGATAGACCAAGGTATGATCTTTCCCTCTAGTGCCCACACTCTAACTCCTTATCCAAGGGCCTTCAGCAGGGAGGGATGGCTGCACTTTGCTCTGTGGGTAGGGCACATGGGCCAAGAGGCTGCAAAACCGTGAGCTGAATTTCCTGGATTTAGTCATTAAAAGATTCCCCCTAGTTAGGATATTGTTTAGAAATGGCTACTAGACACACCAAGAATCTACCTTGTCTTTTGTTTCTGAATATTTCTCAGCCCTTTTACTTGTTTTGCTCTGCCCTGCTGCCCACAGCTAAAGCAAAAGCACTCCATTCAAAATCTGTGCCTCTTCCCAGAAGGAACCTGTATCTAAAGGCTCTTGCATGAGCCCATGGTAGGCTGTGCGTCTCCTCCGCAGCAGTTCCCAGTGCACTATGTGGAGGACTTGGACCCAAGCCCCTAGAAGAGCAGGGCTCTGCCAGGCCCCCACAGTGGGTTATGACACATGGGATACAGGATCTGTGGCAAACCTAGGACCTTGAGCGATGCAGAAGACTGGTTAAAACCCCCAGTTAAAAACCCCTAGAGCTGAAACTCTTTCCAAAGCAGCCGCAGAAGGTTAAACTCTGTGTCTACAGACAGTAGGTAGCCGGAGAAAGGGAGATATACAGCAGCAAGCCTTATAAATGACAGTGCTTGCTCTTGAAGCACTTAAATGTTTTAGTGGTTTTTAGTCAGCAGAGAGAGGATCCTGACTAGGACCATTCCTTTGAGGTTAAGTCAGACCACACCAGAAACGGGGCAGAAGAGAGGTGGACATCATGCTTGAAGATATTTGACAAAGAGAACAGCAGCAGCAATAGTAGCTGCAGAAATTCTATGGCTTAATGGGCAACTCCTTAGCAGCAGATAAATGGACTGCAAAGGTAGCAACATAAGGGTAAATCTTAGGGAAAGACCATGTACACATTTGGATCCCATCTGCTCTGTGTTCACATGCTGCAGCTACAGACCCTTATCCTATGCTATATGTGGGTTTGGGTAAATCACTGCCTATGCATTGTGGGATAAGAAGCTTTAACAACAGGCAAGTGGGCACTCAAGGAGTTATTGTAGTTTGTGCTCTGCCTCATGGTAACTTGCTTGTGTGTTCAGAAGCTCAATCAGAAAGCAGGGGGAACATTTAAGACTTTAAATTGGACGCTAACAAACAAACCAGGGCATGGGCAGAAAACATGGGCAGAAACTATGGGCATTGCTATATCATCCCTGCTGCCCTCACCTCAGCTTTGATGAGCCCAGTAGTGAGGTGCTTCTCTCTGTGCCGGGCTCTGAAGACATGAGAAGGAGTTCAGCTGCCCCCGTGAATTTAATTCATTGAACATCTGGTCTCCGTCTGCTACAGAAAAGATGGCAGGCCAGATGGGAACATCCTGGTAGCTGCAGTCAGCCTGGGGGGCACGTACCACATCATGCTCAAAGATATTTTGAAAATGATAGATCACAGGACCTGAAGAGCTTTCACATAAAAGACCTAACGTTACTGTATACTTAAATAAGGTGCAATTTTTTTTCTTTTGTAAGGGAAAGATGTTGATACAGCAAGAGGCAAAAATAAAAGATGTATTCACTACAGATTCATCAGGTAGACCATGCTTCCAGGTAAAGGAAAATAAAAAACAGAGAGTGAGACAGAGTATAGGCTGTGCACATTTTTTGGTTGCTAGTACACACCTTGCCTCTGCTTTCCACCGTTCTAGCTGGTCACTTCCAAAGTGGAGTGTGGGAACAGACAGGCTGGAGTAGTGAGCCCCTGTGAACCTCATGAAGTTCAACAGGGCCAAGTACAAGGTCAGGCCAACCCCCAATACCACCACAGGCTGCGGATGAATGAATCAAGAGCAGTTGTGTGGAGAAGGACTTGGGAATCCTGGTGGATGAAAGACTGGACATCAACTAGCAAAGTACACTTGCCAGAAAGCCAGTGGTATCCTGGGCTGCATCAGGAGAAGTGTGGCCAGCAGGTTGAGGGGGGTGATTCTGTCCCTCTACTCTGCTCTGGTGAGACCCCATCTGGAGTACTGCATCCAGCTCTGGAGCCCTCAGCACAAGAAAGACATGGACTTGTTGGAGTGGTTCCAGAGGTGGGCCACAAAAATGCTCAGAGGAATGGAACATCTTTCCTATGAAGAAAGGCTGAGAGAGTTGGGGTAGTTCAGCCTGGAAAAGAGAAGGCTCCAGGGAGACCTTATTGTGGCCTTTTAGTACTTAAAGGGGGCTTATAGGAAAGATGGGGACAGATTTTTTACCAAGGCCCGTAGGGACAAGACAAGGGGCAATGGTTTTAAACTGAAAGTGAGCAGATTTAGATTGGACATCAGGAAAAAAATTTTTATGATGAGGGTGATGAGTCACAGAATTGGGTTGCTTAAAGTTGTGGATGACGCATCATTGGGTGTATTCAAAGTCAGGCTGGACAGGGCTTTAAGCAACCTGATGTAGTGAAAGATGTCCCTCTCCGTGGAATGGAGAGTTAAACTAGATGATCTTTAAAGGTCCCTTCTGATCCAAATCATTATGTACTTCTAAGAGTCTGAAAGAAGTTCATGCCAATTCATGTCCAAAGGCCTATATGGACTGCATATTTTGACTCCTTCCATGTTTCCTCCTGGAAGGCTTTGTGTTTCCATATGGCTTATCTGTCAGCATGCTCTGTTTCTTAGTTTGATGGTGCACATGCTGTTCAGGCTGCCTATATCACACCTCATATTATTTTAGATATTGCAAACAGACAAAAGAAACACAATCTAATAATGACATCTCAGGGCTACCAGGGACTTGAGTAGACACAGGCCAAATACTGTGGGCTCTGAGTGAAGCCAGTCTACTGAAGAGAGCTCTGGCCTTAGTGATGTAGTTACCCATCACTCTGTGCCACTTTTGCCTTGGGACTAGGGACTGCTCCCCACCTTCTTTACTTAGAAGTGTTGACTAGAAGCTGGAATCTTCATCACTGAGATCATTTCAGCTGACAAGTGAAGGATGCACAATATTGCTGGGATGTCAAAGTTTTTTCTACTGAACTGGTTAAACCAGGCAGCACAGAGGGTCAGCAAATTTTAGGGACAAACAGAAACTCAATGTCATTGATTTCAGCCCTTGGATTTAATTTTTTTTTACCATAAAAGTCAATGGTAAAGACATCTATGGTCAGAGACCGAGCATACATCACTTACTGCCATCACTAAGGAGGCCCTGGCAGCTTCTACCTTGGGATTATAGAAATTTTTATTTCAGCTCCAAATCAGTGATGCTGCAGATTGAATACAAACCTGACCGAGGTTTGGTAGTTGATAGAAATGCAGTGTAACAAAGTCTAGTGCTAGATCATATTCATGCTATGTTGTGAGGAAAACAGAGATCCATCCAATTTCAAATGAAAAGTGGACAACTACTGCCAGAACTGCTGCTGGAATGAAACCCTGGAAGAAAAAAAGAAGGGTATTATCATAGGGTAGACAGAACAGCTTATTTCCAAAAATCATTGTCAGGTGAAGGAAGGGGCCAGAACAGGCAGGATTTTATTTCACATTACAATATTCATGATATTTATTTCATAATTTCACAGAATTTTATTTCAGTCTACATTGTAATTCTTAAGCAGTTACAGTAAAAGGTTTTAAAAAGACCCCACAAAGAAATCATCTGGGAACTAGAAAATCCAAGAGAAGTGTGAAAAGGATGTTATAATGGCTGCAAAGAAACAGTGAGCATTCAAACACTGTTAAGGATTATAATTTATGCAAAACATACAGATAACTTAAAGAAAAGGGACATAAAGATTAACTATCCACGTAGGTGACATAGCTGGTGCAGGGAAGATGTATCCCTTTAGATCAAACTTAACATAGATTATTCACTGAAGTGTTTGAGAAACATCACTGTCCTTCCTGTTCCCACTTCCCTGAGACACCCTTGCTACAAGTAAACAGGGGATTTTTGTATTTCAGGTAATTTCTACTGGTCTGTCTGAAACAGCAGGCACAGTTCAGAACCACACATTCTCAGCTAAGTGGACATGGGTTTAGCAGTTTGCAGTAAAGTGCAGGCTTAGGTGAGCACCCTTTAGGTCCTATTTTGTTCAATCCATTTGTTTGAAACTATCATTGGAATAATAAAGTACCTATTGAAAAAAAAAAAAAGAAAGGGCTACAGATTCAATATCTGACTATGATTAGTACTTCTACTATGGAATGGTGCCAATGAAACAGGGTTAACACAGTCTTAGATTTTGCTTGTGGCAACAACACAAAAAATCCCTGAGAGATTGAACACTTACAAAAAATAAAAGAGGGAGATCAGTCAGGATCAGAAGGCCCTAGGAGCTGCCACGACTTGATAAAAACAGTCTGCCTATCTGTGAGGATATTGGTTGTGTCATGAGAGGTTGCCTGGTGGTCATAGGAGGTTGTAACTCCAGATGGACACGTGCTCTGCCAAGAGGAGAGCAGACAAGAGGCATTAAGTCAATTGTTTTGCAGAAGGCATTTTCAGGCAACAACCAGCAGGTAGAGTTGACTGAGTCCCAAAACATGGCACAGGAAGAAAAAGGCTGCGTCAGGGGAGGCCCAGAGCTACAAATGACAAATGTGCAATTCTAATTCAGCATCAATTGTGTTAATTAAGTTAATAGTTTGTTTACAAGTATTTGAAAGTCTTTGCTATATTAACTTCAGGAAAGTGATTATGTTGATGGTGTGTGCCTGCTAAGGGAAGGTGTGGGGAAGCGTGTTGTGAGGTGGTGCTGACATATGCCTTTTGGAAATTATTGTTGGGTTTTGCTCTTGTAGCACCGTACCAATCCACTCACTCACAGGCAATGGGTGGAACAGACCTCTGTCAGGCTCCTTGGCTCTTAATGAGTCTAAACAACAGCTGTTCTTTCTTTCTTTGGGCCAAAGTCAAGTGCTGCAGCATAAAACATGTGGGTTACAGTGCCATGGAGGGAGTGTGCAACTCATCCTCCTGTAACAGTTGCAGGCATGTGCACTTGTGTGAGCAGCATTTAGATGCACCTGACAGTTTAGAGGAGGGTAGGAGAGTCATAAGTGCAGATTACAATTAAAAGACCCAAAGCAACCACTGTGAGCGTCTAACTGGACCTCCTGTGCAATGCAGAAGACTGCAGTGAATTAATTTGTTTGAACCAGATCAGATCTTCAGAAAATAAAATCTTAAAGTTTCATTTTCCTATGTTAATACACAACAACCTTAGAGAAATTGTTCCAATGATAGCTGTTCTCACTGTTTAAAACATGCAACTTTCTCCTGGTTTGAATCTGGCTGGTTTCAGCTTTGGCATTCCATTGTTATACCTTCTTTGGCTAGACTTAATGTCACTTTTACTAACGTAACTGAGCTGTCAACTTCACGCTTGTTAAAATCGGTTCTTTAAGCTTGCCATCATAAAACACCATTCAGTGACTCTTTCTGGTTCATTTCTGAACCCTTTCCATATTGTTAGCTGCCTTCCTGAGGAGTGGGCAGCAGAACTGGACACTGTGCTCCAGCTGCACTGGTTCAAGGGGTCAGTGGCTGACTGGCCAGTCATTGTCAAGCCTGAACGTCAGACTCTTTTCCCCTACCTGATATTTATTCCCTGTTTATGTGTCCAAAGATATCACTAGCCCCAGAATTGCACTTGGAATGGTGTTCAGCTCATTGGTCATTTTTTTCCCTTAATAAAACCAGCCTTCTTTCTTTGTCAAGCTGACAGATTTACAACCAACTCAGAAATTTTCTTTAAGATGTAGACAACCTTCCTTCTAGTTGTCTTGGACTTTTCCAGTATTCCACAGATTATGGAAAGTAGCGAGTTTCTTCGTCAACTCTTCTGCAATCATTGTATATGAATTTTCCTACAATGTAACCCTCATCTACATTTTGAAAGGGAATTCACATTTATTTAAATGTACCTGCTATATCTACCAGAATTTGCAAATGCACCTAGAATATGCTAAAACTTATGTTTAAATATGCACTGCAGACCAGAGAACTGATGTTCAGCTACTCACTGATTTTAAAATCAGGAAACACCATTACAATAATTTAATCAAGGTCTTTCTACAAGGATACTGGATCAGGTTCAGTACAAGAAGCAAAGGGAAGCAGCCTGACATTGAAAACTGAAGTTCTGCGTTTTGATCTAACTTTCATCTTAGACTGCAGATTTTTTTTTTTTCTGTGCTTATTAGAAATAATTTCTAATTTCTGGGTGAGCTGGAGCAACTCTTACAGGTAGAAATTTTCTCTTAATTCAGAGGCTTCATCTGATGAGAAACTATCAGAGTGAATAAAAAGTTTAATCAGAGTCTAATTAGCCTCACCATTAAAATTTCACAGAAGTTCTAAATGCAATGTATACAGTGTCAGTTGCCAGCTACTGGGACTTCACAGAATCACAGAATAGTGGAAATTGGAAAAGATCTCTGGAGGTCATTGGGTTCGAACCCCTTGCTCAAGCAGGGTCTGTTGTAGTAGGTTGCCCAGGACCATGTTCAGTTGCTTTCTATATATCTCCACAGATGGAAACTCCACAGTTTCCCTGGACAAACTATTCCAATGTTGACTAGCCTCACAGTAAATAGTTTTTTTGTGTTCCTGTTTTTAATTTCATAGAATCATAGAATCATAAAATGGGTTGGGTTGGAAGGCACATTTAAAGATCATCTAGTCTAACCTCCCTGCAACAAGCAGGGACATCTTCAACTACTTCAGGTTGCTCAGAGCCCTGTCCAGCCTAACCTTGAATGTTTCTGGGGATGGAGTATCTACCACCTCTCTGGGCAACAGGTCCATGTCTTTCTTGTGCTGAGGACTCGAGACCTGGATGCAGTACTCCAGGTGGGGTCTCACCAGAGCAAAGGGGCAGAATTACCTACCTTGACCTGCTGGCCACTCTGCTTTTGATGCAGCCCAGAATACAGTTGGCTTTCTGGGCTCCAAGTGCACATTGGAGTACTCTATGAGCACTCCAAAGTCCTTTTCTTCAGGGCTGCTCTACATCCCTTCATCCCCCAGCCTGTATAGATACTGGGGTTGCCCTGACCCAGGTGCAGAATCTTGCACTTGTCCTTGTTGAACTTCATGAGTTTCACATAGGCCCATAGGCTCACTCCTCAAGCTTGTCCAGGTCTTTCTGGGTGGCATCCTGTCCCTCGGGCGTGTCAGCCACACCACTCAGCTTGGTGTTATCAGAAAACTTGCCAAGGGTGTATTCCACCCCACTGTCTATGTCATTGATAAACATATTAAATAGTGCTGGTTCAAATATGGAGTCCTGAGGGACAACACTTGTCACCAATCTCCATCTGGACTTTGAGCCATTGACCGCTACCCTCTGCATGCCACCATCCAACCAATTTCCCATCCACCGAACAGTCCCCCTATCTAATCCTTATGTCCAATTTAGAGAAAAGGACATTGTGGGGGATCATGTCAAAGGCCTTACAAAATCCAGATTGATGACATCCATAGCTCTTCACTTGTCCATGATGTAGCCACTCCATCATAGAAGACCATTTCCCCTTGGTGAAGCCATGTTTCTTGTCTCAAGTAACCCACCTGTCATCCATGTGCCTTAGTACAGCTTCTAGGAGAATCTGTTCCATGATCTTCCCAGGCACAGATGTGAGGCTGACAGGTCAGTAGTTCCCAGGGTCCTCCTTTCTACCATTTTAAAAAATTTATGCTCATTACCCCTTGTTCTGTCTGTGGGTACTACTGGGAAGAGTCTGTCTTCCTCTCTTCATTTCTTTCCATCAGATATTTATACATGTTGATAAGATCCTCCCATGAACCTTCTCTTCTCCAGGCTGAACATTGCTCTTTCAGCCCCTCCTCACACAAGATATCCTCAGTCCCTTAATTATCTTTGTGGCCCTGCACTGGACTCATTCCAGTAAGTCCATGTCTTTCTTATATTGGGGAGCCCAGAACTGGACACATTACCACACATGTGCCTCACCAGTACTCAATAGAGGGGAAAGATCATCTCCCTTGACCTGGTGGCAACCTTCTTCCTAAGGCAGCCCAGGATACTGTTGGCCTTTGCTTTTTTTTTTTCTTTTTTTTTTTTTTTTCTGCACTGTCAGCTCCTGTTCAGCTTGTTGTCCCCAAGGTCGTTCTCAGCAGAGCTGCTTTCCTGCTGGTCAGTCTCCAGGCTGAACAAGAACAGTTTCCTTGGCTTCTCTTCACAGGACAACTGCTCCAGCTGCTGATCATGTTTCTGACCCTCTGCTAAACTCTCTTCATTTGATCAATGTCTTCCTTGTACCAGGAGGGGCAAAACTGAGAACAACACTCCACATGCCATCTAAGGAGTGCTGAGCAAAGGGGGATAATCACTCCCCTTGATGTATTAGCCTTGTTGCTGTTGATATAGTCCTGGATGCTGTAGGCCTTTTTGTCTGCCAAGGCACACTGCAGGCTCATGTTCAGCTTGCTATCTACCAAAACTCCGGTGTCCTTTCCAGCAGAGCTGCTCCACAGCCAGCACTTCTTCAGCCTGTGTCACTGCAATGAGTTCTTCCTCCCCAGGTGCAGGACTTGGCATTTGTCTTTATTAAATTTTATGAAGTTCTTGTTGTCCTGTCCTCCAGCCTGTCTAGGTCCCTTTGGATGCTGGCCTTGATCCCAGGCATATGGACAGGCAACAGTTTAGTATTATCTGCAAACAAGATAAGAGTGCATTACATTGCCTCCTCCAGGCCATTGATAAAGTTGTTAAACAGGAGAAGTCTTGGTACAAATCCTGTAATATTCAACTTGTAACTCGCCTCCAGGTGGAGTTCAACTCATTAACCAGCCCAAGCACTGACCAGCTTTTCATACATCTGCTTGTCAGCTGTCTAGACCAAAACATCCTAACTTGGATGTAAGAATATTGCAGGAGGCAGTTTCTAAAGCCTTGCTAAAATAGAGGCAAATGGCACCCACTGCTCTCACATTGATCGCCGTATCAGTCATTTCATAATAAAAGACCATCAGGTCTGTTGGGCATAAGGACTTCTGTAAATCCATGCTGACTGTTCCCAGTCATCTTTTTCATGTGCTCAGAAATGTCTTCCAAGAAGACTTGCTCCATGATTTTCCCAAGGACCAAAGTGCAACTGACTGACCCGTTGTTTCCTGAATGGCCATTTGAACCTTTTCTGAAGATAGGTCGCGTGCTTTTCTCCAGATGTCATGGATCTCTTCTAGTCTCCACAACTTTAGAAAAAATGATAGTCACCTTGCAAGGACATTGACTAGGCCTCTCAGCACCCTTGGATGCAGCTTGATCAGTCCCATGGGCTTGTATGGATCCCTGACTGGATCCTCAACCATTGCTGGTAGTTCTCCTTCTCAAATTTTCTAAGCAAAGAGACTTGTAAGACTTTGTTGAGGAGGGATGAAACAGAAAAGACACTGAATACCTCAGTGTGGTATGTGTCCATTGTCACTAGGTCACCTGCTCTGTTCAGACATAGACTCACATTTTCCTTGGTCAGCCTTTTACTACACTAACATAGTTGTAGGAGCTTTTTTTGTTGCCCTTGGCATCCCTTGCAAAGGTCAACTTTAGGTGAGCTTTGGCTTTCCTAACATCATCCCTACATGCTCAGGCAACATTTATGTAGTTCTGCTTTGTAACCTGTCCCTGATTCCTCCTTTCATATACTGTCTTTTTGCATTGGAACTCTATTGCATGTTCCCTGTTTAGACAAGCCTGTATCCTAATATGTCTATTTTTTCCCCTGAACATTTGCATGAACCATTATTGTTCTTGGAGGATACTGTCCTTAAAGACCTGCCAGCTTTTGTGAGTTCCTTCACCCTTCAGATCTGCCCCCCACAGGTCTTATTTGTAAGATGGCTGGATAAGCTGAAGCCCGCTCTCCTGAAGAGCAGTCTTTACTTTGCTACTCATCTTCCCCAGTGAGCGTGAATTCCTATGGAGAGTTAGAAAATTAATGTACACTTCTTAGAATGTTTGAAGGGAAAGAAAGGCCAAGATTCAATAATAGATTAAGGAAGTAATTTCAGTTTCTGGGCTACAAATGCATATTTTATTTGTGTTTATGCCAAAGCAGGTTTTCCTTAAAATCAACAGAAGACTTTTTTACTCTCCAAATCATAAAATAATTTTTGCAAATGAGGAACAAAAAAGACCCATTTTGCCATCTAGGATGTTTTAGAAATACAGAGAATAATTTCAGAATTATCTTCAAAGCAGAACAGAGGTGTTTGACAGCTGAAGTGTTACTGAGGACATTGTTATTCCAGTTTAGATTAGTCCCATACCTTTGTTACTTTTTTAGAAATCTGGTGTCAGTGGTGGTGGAGAGGATGTTCACTTCCTTGAATATCATGGGACAATGGAGGGATCATATTGTTTCAGAGATCCTTTTCACTTTGAGGTCACTACATGAGAGACAGGATTTCTTGCAGAGAATGCCTAGCATCACTTAGCAGGTGGCAAGTAATCTCAATAGGCAGTGTCAATGGACCACCTCATTTTGGATGGAGAAGAGTGAAAGCACATAGATGCAAACTGTGCTATTCCATGTGCTCTCAGGGTCATCAAATGGCCACAATTTATTTTATTTACTGGCACAGAGGTAGCACATCTGATGCTAGTAAAATTTATTATTGCATAGCTCTGTACTATTATTATTATTGTCAAGCTCTGTATAGGTCTCTAAAGGAGGTAATCTAGTGTGTTTTAGATTAAATAGAGGCCTTTCCACATAATTTGTTACTATCCATATTGCTGCTTTCAGTAGCGGTGACCCTGATATTGGCTCTGCATAGGGCTAAATTTCATTCATACTTGTTGACAAGACAAAAAGGAAAGAAATTGGAGTTTTATTTTTATCTTAAAAAAAAAAATCAAAGTGTGTGAGTTCTTCCTAGGTCATTTTGAGTTACCTTGTAAAATAGTGGGGTGCAGTTTTCTGTGGTGTTAACTGAGATAAAATGAACATGAAGTAAAGTTTGCAAGTCTCCAACCAGAGGTCCCATTTTGCTTATTTATTAGGACAGTGTCAGGATACTTGCATTGCAAAGGCCCGTACTGTATATGCTGTATGAATAAACAACATTTATCTCTTAAAAATCTGAAGATATAAAGCACTGAAGATATAAATTATTTATATAAAAATATTAGAAGCTCAAAAAAATCCAAGGAATATATATTCACTAAGCAAGGGTCATACCTCTTGTGGCTCAGAGAGATATGAATTTTATAATCACACATAAACAATTACAAACTGAACTATGTTTTAGAGAAAGACACCAAATGAGCGAAAGGTTGTGTTAAACTGACAAAAGCCTGGAAAATTAAAACTAGGTAGAAAACTTATCTGACCATTTTTCTTGTTTTGAAAACTTGAGGTTTTTAGGGTTTGTAGGTTTAATTTTTGTACCTTTTGTTTCCTTTCTTGGAAGTGAACAGTTGACAGTCTGCTTTATATGCAGCATGCATAGCACATAAATAGCATTCAAATTAAATTCTACACCAGCTGTACATACCCCATACATGTGGTTCATGAATGTTGCTGACTGCAAATGGTGCATATTTTGATTTTCAGTTGATATCTAAAACTGTGAATTATCTTCTGAATATGTAGTGTTTTGCTTTCAATCCCTAGATTACATTTATATCAAGCAAAATAAATACAACTGTCTGATAATCACAACCTGGCTTTCTTCAACTTAGGTAAAGATTAGTTTCTGGCAAAGTGACCCAAGTCTTGTCTTCTTCAAGGCAACAGTCCCATTTTGGATCAGAAAAGGAAGTTTGAAATGAAAAGTAGCCACAGAAGAGGAAACCCAGCGTGTTTCTAGACACTGTGCCCTGTTAACCTGAATTGTCTTGACCGTGGGGTTGCTTTTACTTCTGTAAAGTCCCAGTGTGCCTTTAAGACAGTAAGACTTGGTATTCGGCTATTAGCCTTTTCAGGCATGTTCACACTGCATGACATTTATATAACATTGACTCCAGGCAACCTGTTCCAGCATCCACTGGGCCCAGTATAAAACCTGTGAGGAATTTTTTGGATGTGGCCTGTGTCTGGTTCTTCCAATATCCTGGTCAGGAATATGGCAGGGAGCCATCGGAGGGAGGAGGAGTAGCCAGATGGCACCAGTACACTGTTGCTTTGGCATTTTTTCCTGGCCAGCTGACTGGTGCGATCTCTAAGGAGGATTTTTGTTTGCTCGTTTGTTTTGTATCTTTTCTTGGAGGTAGCCTGTGGACCTGAGTTAAGCTCACTGATAGCTTGATCACCTTACAGATTTTCTACCTGTTCTTTTCTCTTTTTATTTGTTGTAGATGGTGTCAGAAGTAAATTACTTTGCTATACTAAAATCTTGTTCTGATTTCATATTCATTTTTCACACAAAAGCTTTGTTGGCTCTAAGGAGAGCCATATGCTTGAAAGACATGCAACACTGATATTTTATTTTGTTTCTATCAAAGAATATTGTAAGAATTCAAGACAAATCTCAAAAGGAGATAAAACCCATATAGATATTTATGTCCAAAAACCTCAGACAGAGATAAGACCCATACAGATACCTATTCTCACAGCAAAGACTTTATTTTAAATTCTGAGTTTGAAAATGCTCCCTCTCCCTGACTGTACCTCAGATGTTGGAATCTCCCTTTGTGAGCTAAGAGAGTTCAGGGGAATCTACGGGTACGCTTTCCTGAGGGCAGACATAGCTGTGAGATTTGTCTCCCCATTCTCTGCACTGGCCAGGCACGAGCCACTTCTGGTCTATATAACTGTGTTAACATTGCACTGCACTCAAGTCAATAAGGCCTGGTGACAGGCTGTGTATATTACCGGTTCATGTCTAAACAGCTTTGAGACTAGAGCTGGCTTCTATCCAGCCATCTGAGAGCACCGACCAAGCAGCCTGCATGTATCTGCACCTGTCCACATGGATGTATTATAAATGTGTATGATGAAATATAATTCACTGTTTATAAATGACATATTGTGACACCTCCTCCTTGAAACACATTTTTTTCCACCAAAGCCTTCTAGCAATAATCCAACACAGAAACAACATGGTGAAGAGAATAAGTGCATCACTGAGAGCTACCACTTCTCCTTTGTGTTTGAACCCTATGATCTGCCTAATTGAGAGATTGATCTTGATTGGTTGTGAGCACCCACAGTTCCTTCTGATGGGAGCATATGGTATTGCACTGTATGCGCTTTGAGTCAGGGAACAGATCTCTCACTACCCACTTTACACATAGGGCTGACATTACTACAAAGACAGGCGGCAGTAATATAATGCCTTCCAGCAACTGTGAAAACTGTCTGCATGATTCAGATGCTTTTATACTTACTGATAATTTAGTTCTGGTAGTGCCCTGAAAAGTGGTTCGTCAGCCTCCCAAAAGCACAACACTCTTGGGTCTTCTGTCTGCTTGCCCCTTTACAGGTGATGATATGCCTTCTGGTTTAGGATATTGACAGTGAACGAGTGACTTCAATATAAAAGGTAAATGTCAAAACATTCCATTTAAAAGCTGCCTTCGGCAAATATCTTTTCAACACACAGGTTACTGATTCTAAAAAACTCTATTCAGACTAAGGTGGTTGATGCTACACCTGTTTTGATGACTGATTTTTATATGAGACAGCGGCGGCAGCAACTCGGTTGTTCTAAGGAAGGGTGAAGATGAGAAGCAGCTGCATTTGTGATTCGCAGATGTTCCAGACAACACCAGTCTGGAAACTGCTAACTACCTTTAATTGATCAGCACACCGAAGTGGGGGAGTGAGCATTCACATCTGTGACCCATTCTTATAACGTCTTTCCTCCTCGCTAATTCTTGCTACTGTTTGGAAGCTTTCCAGGCTGCTGCTAGTGATCAGAAGACAATTCTTCCATTAAGAAGAAGGCATTTCCAGCTCTTGAAGGGCTTTAAACAACTAAGCAGAGGTGTTTTCTGTTATAATAATTAGTTGAACTAAATAAACTGTACTTGGAAAGGATTTTAGCTTGGTTTTAAGGCTTGCTACACCTGTAGGATTGCTAGGCCTTGGTGCTTTGCTGGCTATGCTGAAAATCAAGTAAGGTAGAAAGGTTTGCAAAAATGGCAACGTGTGCTTGCAGGCCAGAAGGCCAACCGTATCCTGGGCTGCATCAAGAGAAGTGTAGCCAGCAGGTCGAAGGAGGTGATTCTCCCCCTCTACTCTGCTCTCGTAAGGCCCCACCTAGAGTACTGTGTCCAGTTCTGGAGCCCCCAACACAAGAGAGACACGGATCAGTTAGAACGAGTCCAGAGGAGGCCACGAGGATGATCTGAGGGCTGGAGCACCTCTCCTACAAGGACAGGCTGAGAGAGTGCGGCTGTTCAGCATGGAGAAGAGATGGCTCCGGGGAGATCTTATAGCGGCGTTCCAGTGCCTGAAAGGGCCTACAGGAAAGTTGGAGAGAGACTTTTCATAAGGGCAGTTAATGACAGGACAAGGGGAAATGGCTTTAAGCTGAAAGAGGGAAGGTTTAGATGAGATATTAGGAAGAAATTCTTCACTGTGAGGGTGGTGAGACATTGTCCCAGGTTGCCCAAGGAAGTTGTGGATGCCTCCTCCCTGGAAGTGTTCAAGGCTGGGTTGGATGAGGCTCTGAGCAATCTGATCTAGTGGAAGGTGTCCCTGCTGATGGCAGGGGGGTTGGAACTAGATGATCTTTAAGGTCCCTTCCAGCCCAAACCATTCTATGATTCCATGATTCTATGACACAGTGAGCGACCATGGGCTTGAGCCTTTGCTCTGAGACTTGATTTGCTTGTGAATGTAGACACTGCCTGAGAGAGCCTGATGGAGAAGCACTGTGTATCTTCAGCTTGCTCTACTCATGTGTTGATACTGTGCCCACTGACCTCACCTCTCACATGTTATTTGTGTTTCTCCTCAAGTTTTACTTAACATTTGAACCAAAAAAGTTGTCTGGGGGCATTTTTTGGGACAACTATAGTCGGCATTGTGGAAGTGGGACATTGGAGAGGGAGTATCAGCAGGTAGTGCTCCTTGCCTTGTTCAGTCTCTAAGGATTTCATTGAGCTTTCTACCTGAGAGCCTCCAATTTTGCAGTTCAAAGTCTAAGGCTGGTCTAAGGCTGCTCCTGTCTATATACAAAAATAGGTTGCATATGTGACTGATTGGCTGACTGTCTGACCAGCTGTGTCTGTTCACAGCAAGAGGAGATTTTGGTATCCAGGGTGCTGCTTGAGTCCTCTCTGTCACTTACCCTGCTTCGATAAAAATACAGGGTAAATTCAGTAGGATCTGCCCAGCTAACCAACTAGCAATGTCATCTTCTGAGAAACACCTTAGAATTCAGAAAATCTGGATATTCTGCATATTTATATAATCAGAATGATTCTGTGTACAGAGGTATACAACAGAGATGCCTAAATGCACTGCCAGAATAAATTGCACACGTTGAAGAGTAAATAAAAACTCAATTAACTTCTTGCAGCCCTTGTCATCCTTGTGGTGTGGAATTTTTTTTTTTTTTTTTCTCCTCCTGAAAGCAGAGGACTTTACATGTGTAGTTTCTCTTCTGAATAGTTCTGTCTCATTATTTCTCACTTTCATTCTGGACCTATTCAGACTGACTGTCGACTGCCTGCAATTGCATAATTCCATGGGATTGTCTGGTTTTAGAGCTCTAAGTTGAAAGGTTGACCTATAAATCTAACCAAGAAGTGTCCAGAAGGCCAGTGTGGAATAAATAGCAACAATTTAAAGTTCTCCCTTTGTTTCATTACTGGTAGATGGCCTGATTCTGCACTTTCAGTGAGATTAATTTGTCATTGATATAACTCAGAAGTAGTTCAGTTTTTATGGACTGATGATAAAGTTGGACTGATGCCAATTTCAGACTGACATCACAGGTTTAAAGACGGACATAAGAGGCATAAACCAAGAGTTATATACTGGTTTGTGATTTCCTCCCTAAGGTCCATCTATATGTGACCTCACTCTGCCCTTGCTCCAAATCAACTGTAATTGACCTGACTGAATTAGTTAAAACCTATATATTATGTCATCTCTCTGGCTTGGTAGCTGGGGCTCAGTGTTGTGTCATCTACAGTCACAAGGTCTGGCATCACCCTGGAGAGCAGAGGGCAAGAGACCTGCTTCTTTTTGTGCCAGCAACGCACCACCCCTGTGGCACGAGGCTGCTTTGGGAGGCACGGGTCTATGCAGCTAGAAACTGCAGTCACTAAAAATAGTCAGGATGGTTAAAAAAGCAAGGGTGGGAGAAAGCATTTAAGTGTGATAAAGTAAGTGATTTTATAACTGATTTTATTACTTAAAGTTCAAACATTATTTTCACTAGTCTTTGTCTGGTGTAAATGAAGATGAAAGAAGTTGGACAAGGGGAGACTTGGGTACTGGAGGATGCTTCAGGGAGCACGTCTTTAAGGGTTATTAAACACAATTTGTTTTTGTCAGATTCCAATTTGTCTGTGTTTTAGCAAATCCTAGAAACTTGAGTTCTGACATTTTGTATATCCTTATTAATTATTCATTCCTGAGAATCTGTACTTGTTTGACCTTAAGAATTACTGCCTGTTTACATTGAAGAAGATCCAGTAAAACTTGTCATACATTGTCCTTCACCAAAAAAAAAAAAAAAAAAAAAAAAAATCTGAGTCTTTCTCCCTGGTTAGATGAGGAAATAAAACAACCTGGGCTGGGTCAATGGTTTTAATACTGGTGGGAAACTCTTAAAATGCTGCAGTGGCAGCATCTTGGGAATCTGCTGCGATAGCTGTATCTGCTGTTCTAGGTTAAACTTAGGGATACAGGGCCACACTTTATCAATGTTATGTGGGATGGACTGACCCTTGTGCAGAGTGCCACCACAGGGCTCCTGCATCACTTATGTCTGACAAAGCACCCTAGGTTGGACTTTGGTGGTGCACAAGGCTAAGTGGATACTCTTCAGAGTAGCAAAGTTTGAACCACTATGAGTAAGCTTAATACAATCTCTCTCTTTATATACACTTTGTTTCCATTGAGACAAACTTCCACTGAATTCAATGTCATATGGAGTGTGTTGCACAAACTCCACTGACTTCAGCAGTTCCAGGGCAGAGCTGGCTGTGGGTTTCCAGATAGAATAAGATTTTGCTGGAAAATACTACCTCCATGAAGCATTTAATGGAAACAGTTTGCTTTTGGTGATGTCAGTGGTTTTTACTCAGACTGTGTGGAAGCCTGGGCTACCCAGAAACTGAATTTTTGTGGCAGCCTTACTGTTCAGATTAGGATGGAGTTGACAAGGGCCAGGGCTTCCCAGGTTTGCAACATCAGGGCAACCTAATCACCTAACCTTTCTACAGCTGGTGAGGGATCAAGCATAGCACTTAGAAGTCCTGAGATCTGTACCTCTCACCAAGACTCATATCTTGTCTCTGCAGCAGGATTCTGGGACACAATTTTCACATAAGGGCTTCAAGGCTTCAGGAATTTAGGTGTTTCTGTCACTGAACTGAGAGCAAATCATGGTCTTCACAGCTCCAGCCTTCCTGTGATGCAGTGATAAAGAAGGCTTGCAAGCACATTAGTTCTTAATGCTCTCTGGCTTGGGACTGGGCACATTTGGACATTGAAGAACTCATTTGGATCCAAGAGTTCAGCTGATGAAAGAGTATTATTTCTTTATCTCAAAGAAATATATCTGCCTGAAATATGTTCATTTTTCTGAAATGAACTATTTTCACAATTTTCCCTCACAGTATCAGCATTTACAACTTTAATTTCAGATCAGGAAAAAGCCCCTCAATTTGATCAGAGATTTTTCTGATTAAAAAACTTGTGATGGTATTTAGGACTACAGCACTGAGGTTCATTAGCACTTGCCTCCCTCTCCTTGAATGGCCAATGAGACATTTAAACTCACCACTGCACTACAAATATGAATGATCCCAACTTCCCAAAGGGGAATGGGAGACAAGGGTTAATCAGTGAACTCAGGAGGTATAAATTCCCCACCATGAGACCTAATCATATGTTTCTTCCTCTGTAAATCTGTGTTTCTATTATCTGTGACAATAATTTTAGTGTGAACTAATTCAAAACACTCACAGGTGAAAAAGACATTTTTTCTTGGGATCAAAGACCTTGGTAGTTGATATTCCATTACTTGATGATGGAAGAGAATCTACATCATAACTAGCTTATTTTTTTTGGCCTGTCTTGGAAATAGGACCTGGACTAGAGCATGGGCTTAGTTACTGTCTTTCCTAAAAACTGGGTTAAGACATGAGAGGAAAACCATGTTGATGTTTTTGTCAGACTGTACTTGTTCTTTGGATGTGCTTATCATTTCTCAATCTGTAAAGTATATGTGGTTGGATAGACACTGCAAACTTCCCAAAGTGAGTGGAGAGCAGTACTATTGCAGAGCTAAAAGAGAAAAGTAGAAGATTTTATTACCTCGTTACTTATCAACAGGGAATCTTGCACAGCTCTAAATGAAATAAGAACATCTTGAATTTTGTAAGTCCTTTGACACAATCCCATACAACATACTTGCCACTAAATTAGAGAGAAATGGGTTTGGTGGATGGAACATTTGATAGATAAGGAATTGGCTGGATGGCCACACCTGAAAAGTTACAGTCAATGGCTCAATGTGCAAATGGAGATCTGTTATAAGTGGTGTCCTTCAGAGGTTCATACTGGGATGAATACTGTTCAGTAACTTTATTCTTGACATTGCTGATGAGTCCAAGCTGAGCGGTGAAGTTGATATGCTAGAGGAAAGGGATGTCATCCGGAGGGACCCTAACAGGCTGGAGCAGTGGGCCTTTGTAAACCTCATGCAGTTTGGCAAGGCCAAGTGCAAGATCTTGATTGGGGCAATCCCCAATATCAATACAGGCTGAAGGACGAATGGATTGAGAGCAGCTCTGTGGAGAAGGACTTGGGGATATTGGTAGATGAAAAATTGCATATGAGCAGGTGTGGTGGATTGAAACTGACTAGACGCCAGATGCCCACCAATGCTGCTCTATCACTCCTCCTCCTTAACTGGACAGGGGAGAGAAAATACAATGAAAAGGCTCGTGAGTCGAGATAAAGACAGAGAGATCATTCACCAGTTACTGGCACAGGCAAAATAGACTAAACTTGGGGAAAATAAATTTAATTTCTTACCAAATGAATCAGAAGAGGATAATAAGAAATAAAACCAAAGCTTAAAAACACCTCCCCACCCCTCCCTTTTTTCTGGGTTTCACTTTTCTCCTGATTTCCACCTCGTCCCGCCGCAGTGGCACAGGGGTGCGGGGAATGGGGGTTGGGGTCAGTTCATGGCACGTTGTTTTTGCTGCTACTTCCTCCTCACAGGGAAGGACTCCTCACCCTCTTCCCCCAAACGAGTGTGTGGTTCCTCTTACATGGGGACAGTCCTCCATAAACTTTTCGACCATGAATCCTTTCCATGAATCACAGTTTTTCATGAACTGCTTCAACATGGGCCCTTTCCATGGTGTGCAGTCCTTCAGGAACAGACTGCTTCAGTGGGGGTCCCCCATGGAATCACAAGTCCTGCCAGCAAACCTGCTCCAGCGTGGTCTTCCCAGGGGGTCACAGCCTCCTTTGGGCATCCACCTGCTCCAGAGTGGGGTCCCCCACGGGCTACAGGTGGACATCTGCTCCACCATGGACCTCCATGGACTGCAGGGGGACAGCCTGCCTCACCATGGCCTTCAACACAAGTTGCAGGGGAATCTCTGCTCCAGCGCCTGGAGCACCTCCTCCCCCTCCTTCTTCACTGACCTTGGTGTCTGCAAAGGTTGTTTCTCTCACATCTTCTGACTTCTCTCTAGAGCTGCAAAATGTGCAGGGTTGGTTTTTTTTTTTCTCTCTTCTTAATTATGTTATCACAGAGGCGTTACCATCATTACTGATTGTCTTGGCCTTGGCCAGTGGTGGGTCCATCTTGCAGCTGGCTGGCACTGGCTGTGTCAGACACTAGGGGAGTTTCTGGCAGCTTCTCACAGAAGCCACGTCTGTGCCCCCCCTTCTACCAAAACCCGGCTACACAAACACAATACAGCAGGAACTGTGCACTTGCAACCCAGCAAGCCAATCGTATCCTGGGCTGCATGAAAAGAAGTGTGGCCAGAAGGCTGAGGGAGGTGATTCTGACCCTCTACTCTGCCCTGGTGAGACCCCATCTGCAGTACTGCTCCCAGCTCTGGAGTCCTCAGCTCAAGATATGGACCTGTTGGAGCAGGCCCAGAGGAGGGCCGCAAAATGATCAGGGGGATGGAACATCTCTCCTATGAAGAAAGACTTAGATAGCTGAGAGTGTTCAGCCTGGAGAAGAGAAGGCTCCAGAGAGACCTCATTGTGGCCTTTCAGTACTTAATGGGAGCTTATAAGAAAGATGGGGACAGACTTTTTACCAAGACCTGTCGTGATAGGATAAGAGGTAACAGTTTTACATTGAAAGAGGATGGATTTAGACTAGATATGAGGAAGATATTTTTTATTATGAGGGTGGTGAGACACTGGAGCAGATTACCCAGCCTGGTCTTGGATGCTCCAGCATTGGAATTGCTCAGGGTCAGGTTGGATGGGGCTTTGAGTAACATGATCTAGCAAAAGATGTCCTTGTTCATGGCAGGGGAGCGGTGGACTAGGTTATCTTTAAAGGTCCCTTCTGACCCAAACCATTCTATGATTCCATGATTCCATTGTTCTATTCTGTGTTCTGTAATTAAAGAATTGTGAAAACTCGGGGAATCAGAAGACAGAATTCCCATTTAAACACACTCTTAAGTGATCATGGAGATTCTGAAATTTTTTCATTAGGATAAATATTTTCATTATCCTGCCTGTATATTAAGGAAGGTAGTGGATGCAGAGAACAAACTAAAGGCCCCATCCTACATGCTGCTGTTTGGTAAAGAAATCTTGTAAAACTGGTAAAACATATGGCTTGAACTGGTCTGCCATAGTCATCCTCACAGCAACTGCAGGCTTGGAGACCATTTCATGGAGTATTGCTTCCTACGTCCAAAATGAAGATCATAATTTTTAAGACCAAATAATCTGAATTCTCACGATTTCATCTTGTTTTCAGCATCTAAGGCACTGACCCATTATTTTTTTCATGTTCTGACTTAATTTACTGTAAATCTTCCCTTTCTTTTTTCCATGGCTGCTCTTCAGCCAAACTACAACTATTACAGCATCCTTCTTTGGCTCTCACCTTGAGTTTCTCTCTTTTTGACCCTTATGAATTTGTCTTCCTCATATAAGTCACTCATTGCTTTTTGAATATGTTCTGGTAAGGTCCTGGTTCCTTCTCTCAGCCTTTGGGTGTCCTCAAGGGTCACCATCCCACATTATCTCAGTAAAACACTAGATGCATTGGTCCCTCTTGTGGCTGTCATGTGTCAGCAAGGTATATATTTTGATGAAGTTCAGAATGAGAAAAAAACTTCACACTGAGACTTGGTTGTTGTCTCGACTGACGGAAAACCCATGATAACTGACTGCCTAAAACACTGCCAAGCAGTAACTAGCTGACTTTGTTTAAACAGTGGCAAAAAACTCCAAAAACATGTGCCTAGGCCACCAACTTTTTAAGGCAGGAGAAGGTAGGTGGTAATCTGCTGTGAGCAAGACTGGAACTCCTTCCTGACTGAGTTAAGGACTAAGAAAACCTTCAGAGCTTAAGACCACAGGGAAGAGGAAGGCTTGAAACTGCTTAGTCTCCAAAGGAGGTGGAGTACAGAAGAAAGGTTCCCATGATCCACGGGAAAGAGCAGAGATGGATCATCTGCCAGGAGACTGTAAACATGTTGCACCCTGTCAGCTGTGTGGTGGAGGACACCTTTGGAGCTAAGATAAATATAGAGATATACATGGCTTTTTTCTCATTGCTTGTTTATCAGCTTCTGTAAACTATATACTGTGAGAGGCCGAGAGAGTGCCTGGGACTCAGTGCTAATGTTCCGGCTCTTTGGCGATCTTCAACCAACCAGTGGATTGAGGCTCAGTGAAACCTATCAGTGAATACAATGAGCTGCTTTTCCTGGTGAAAAGGAAGATGGAGTTTTTCCCTGCTACAATTCACTTGTTTGTTGAACATTCCTGTATACCAATTTTCAAGGTTTTAGTATTAACTGATTATGACAATAGTAAATTCTCCTCTAATGAAATCCAAGCCTCCCTGTTTAGATATTAAAAGCTGCACAAAAAGACATAAGGCAAAAAATTTCTGTTTCACAAATATACACCCTGTGCTTCTTGGCACCACTGCATCCAGTAAAAGGCATTAAAAGGTGGATCAGGTAGTGAGGATGTCGGGACACATGCTGCCCCTAAATAGATGACCTTCCAGTGAATGCCACCTTGCAACTGGTAAGAAGATTGTTCTGCCAAAATGCATCTGGGGCTTCATGTGCTAAGGCTGATCCTGATCCTCACTGTGATAAAGTGAGTTGTGAGAGATTTCCATAAAGAAAGGTAGAGGTATGACAAAAAGTTACAGCCTATATATTAAGAATCAAAAGACTCAGTTCCTATAGAAACCTCTATACTGGCAAATAGAGCAGAGCCTCATTTAGAGAGTGTTGGTGCAGCTAAAGGGTTACAAGGGAGGAAACCTGGATTTCTGTGATGTCCTCAGCTGCCTTTAAATGGGCTTTTGAATTGAGTGGAAAGAGGCTATGACTTCTGTTCAGGGAAAGATGTCCATTGCTGAAGACAGCTGTGAGCTGAGGATGGATTTTCTGTGAGGGTGGTAGGAAATTCTCTGAGCCTGGAGGAAGGGCTGTGAGCTGTGGAGAGGATCAGAAGCAAACCAAGGGCTTCCTGACAGAAAAGATGGGCGCATGGGTTTGTACTTGAGTGTGGGGATCTGGATGTTAGAAGGGTCAAAATAAAGCAAGCTAGACTGATTAGATTAAGAAACTAGGAGGCAGCGAGGTCTAATTTTTATTTCTAACCTGCTTTACACTTAGTGCCAACTCATCTAATTTCTCAGGGCATCAGTTTTTCCATCTGTGAAATGCAGATGATGGGATGATCATCAATAAATTGCACAATGTAAGTACAATGTGATACCTACCTCCAGTGCCTCAGGACAGGTTTTTATTTAGATATTCCACCACCTTTGAAATCACATTGAATAAGTGATTTAAAAGCTTTGTTGTAAATCTGAGTATCGCTGACACGTTAAGAAGAATGAAATGATCAGGGGATGAGCTGCATTAGCAGAAGAAGTATGTTTAAATCTGGTATAAATTAGTTTGAACTGTGGTGGTATGAAGGTATTTTGTTTAGGCATCCTGCCAAAATGTGAGGCATTAACATTTTTATCCTTTTCATGGATTTTCTTGGAACATAAACAACATATATATTATTGTTATAACTTTACAGAAGTGACTCAAATACAATTTGACTATTGTTGATGAACGGCATAGACAAGATTTGTTGTAGAGGAAGTAATTTTGTGAATGCAAAATAGAAAAAAAAAAGGAGAGCTGTATTAGACATCCATCACAGGCTGCATTATTTTTGTTTTCTCACAATAAACATATCAAAGGGGAAGCATTTATTTTGCAGAAGACTGTGCACTGATTTGGGGATAGTCTATGTACTAGCAATGGATGTCACCCTCCAGAATTCTCCAAACTCTTCTACAAACTTATAATTTCAGCAGTTAAGTATGTCTTTGTAACACAAGGTAAAAGAAGAACCAGAGAAGTGCAGCTTAACCTTTCTCAAATAAGTCATTCACGAGTTTTGTGGAAAAAAGGCTATAGGATTGGCCCTAAAAGAGAGCTGAATTGCAACTTTGGTTTCAGTGCTGTAATATAAACTGTGCATTTTAATGTGTGTCGTGCTTGCAGCAGTGCGATAATATAGAAGCATAACAATTACATCAGTAGAATGAACACATTTCTAATGGTATTTGTGTTATATGGATATATGGCTGTTGGCCTGTATGCTGATACTTTCATTGCTGCCATATACATGCAATCCACTTATGGTTAAGCTTGCCAGGCAAGTAATTACCAGAATGGAGTGCTAAGCAAGCAGTCCTAGTGTCAAAGAATCTGACCTTGTGAAGATAATGAGACAAGGAGAATTCAGAACAGATGAAAGCCAAGAGCACCTACTTTATCTACTGACAGCCAGGGAACACCTTCATGCTCAATCAGTTCCTGCTAATGAGACAAGATGGGGCAAGATGGTAAAACAGCAGTAACAGGCAAACTTTCTTTCAGCTTAATGATCTATAGCTTAGTTAGATAAAATTGTCTTTTAAACCAGGCAGCAACATAAGTATGAATAGAGAAATACAAAGAATGTACTTAATACCTTTTGGTTTTGTTTACATTATAACAGGGGAATGATTAATGGATGGGGAAATATACCCTGCAGTTTGACTGGGGGAAGTTTAATCCATTTAACTTATCAAAGGGAAGGTGAAAGGGCTACATGATCACTCTCTGAGAGTCCACATCAGGAGAGAAGCACAGTAATGGAGGGCTTTTCAGCTTAGGTGGCAAACAAACAGCACACTGTCTGGAAGCTGAAACCAGAGAAACTCAGGTGAGAAATGGTGAACTTTTATGCTTGCGGGTAATTTATTACTCAGCATCGTGGGGGTTCCTTCTTCTTAAATTTAAAAGTTCAATTTAATTTATTTAAAATTAAGACTGTATGCTTTTTGAAAGGCGTATGTGCTTTTTTATGTGTTTGTGAACACCTGGTGATCCAGGGGTTACTCTGAAGGGTTCTAAGAAAGGTAAGTAAGAAGTGCAAGTTTACTCTCAGTGGGCTGGAAATCCCCATACAGCATCTTTTATCCAACTGGGAAGTTTAAACGTATGCAAATTGTAAAAGGTTGAAAACTAATGGACTAGCTAAATTGACTCTTGGACTTAGATCAAGAATTAATGTAGGGGAATGTTAAAGTCTCTCTCTTACACAGAATATCAGACTAAACAATCACTTTGGTCTATTCTCATTTTGCAGTCTATAAGTAGGACTAATATTTTGGAACCAGATCCAGATTAGGAAATTCTGGCATATGCTGTAGATTACCTCTTCCAGTGCACGTTAGCTAGGCAGTCTTATGAGGTGTTTGCAGGATAGCTACCTGACTTTCTAAATTATCTTCTTGCACTCTATTTTTTTCTTGCCATTTTAAAGCTACACAAGAATTATGAACTATTCCTGATGGTTGCACAAAGTTGTAGCCATATTCTTTCCATTTGGTATTGAAAACTTCTGCATTTATTCTCTAGAGGCTGTGGTTTGTTGAGAAGGTGGCATGATGAGGGAATGGACTATGGGTAAGAGTGACCTGTAGTTTCAATCTTTCATGAAACTCCAGTCAAAATTATAATTAACAAAGGTCGTTGGCAGGTTGATGGCAAAGACATATAAACTCCTTACCTGAGTTTCAGGTCATAATCCTTTTCTTTTACTGTTTATAGTAAAGAATTTAAGCCACACAGAATGAAGCAGACTGCCTGAAAAGCACAGATCAGAGTTTTTGAGAGGCAATTTCCTGTTCCAGTCCTCTGGGAGAAAAGGGAAGGGCACTGTTCTCTTCTACAGCCCCAGTGGGGAGGGGGCTGCAAGGTGATGGAGCTGTGCTGTTCCCATCCCTGTTTCTCTTCAGACCTGTCTCGACAAAGGTCTTTCAGTGACTGGTGCTGAACTTCAGACTCATCTATTCAGTTGGAGGAAAGGACAAATCCTTGCCTCTGTAAGCTGCTGGAATTTTTGCTCTTTCTGTTCTGAGAGGGAACTGCAGTCTAACTCTAGAGGCCAATATCAGGAAGGAGAGGACCTGGGGCACAAGAGGATCTTCAGAAACAGTTTGTCTATCCAGCCCAGAATTTGACCCAGCAGTTTCTGTGATGACCTAAACTGAAAGTCGTTGGCTATTATAAGAAAAACACTTAGTCTTGATTTTACGTCTCAGAGCAGCCATACCAGTCTAGGGACTCGACTTGCTCTTAATTGAGGCAAAAACCTAATGGTCATTCCCAAATGCAAGTCACCCCTAGAGCTTGAATGAACCCCTGCTACGATGCTCTCCTCCTTTTCTTACCTCCTTTAATAAGCAATGAAATACCTAGCAAAGTTGAGACCTCAACCAGATGGTGAATTATGATGATTAATTTACAGAGCTGCCAGATCTTGCATGTTGCCACCGAGACACGTGATCCTGGATGTTATTTTGTTTTCTTCAGGCTTGCCCTACCCCTTGGTGGCTTGTGGTGGTGTGTAGTGGCCCAGCTCCATCTGTGGTTTGGGATGCCTTGTGTCTTGGCTTACCGGGGCTGTGGGTCAGTGGCCCCACAGGGCTTGGTGCACCAGCTCACTGAGTAGGGGAGCAGCTGTGGAGCCCCAGGAAAGTGCTACTGTTGCAGGTTCACCCTCAGAAGACCTTCATTAAAAGTCACATTTTTCAGTCACGGCCTTGTGTTGTGATCCCTTTTCCATTCACTTTTCTTTGCATAAAGTGTCCCATGTGTCCAGAGAGGAGACACTAGAAAGATCTGGAGGTAATGCTTCTCTTCCTAGCAAGTCAAAACTGCAAATTGCAGCTCTTGGTGCTATAATTTTAGCCTAGATTTGTCCAACAAACTGTAAGTTAAAACTTTTTTGATTGAGTAGCATAAAAGTAAGGTCATGCAAGTTTGTGCGAAGGGTTTGTTTTTGTTTTGTTTTGTTTTGTTTTGTTTTTAATAAAAATATATCCTTTGCTCTATTCAGTTTGTTCTGTCCTTTTTTTCTGTTCTGTCCTTTTTTTCTGTTCTGTCTAGTGCTGCTCCAGATCCATTCAACACAGCTGATCCGGGCACTACTGCCTCTGAGCTTCAAAGGGTGTTTTTTTCTTGCAGTTTTAAACTGGTAAAAGTAGAGAGGTGAGCCTGATGGTGCAAGGGCTCAGGTTAGCATAGCTAGAGAAACCACACCAGTGTTCTGGTCTCACAAGTCTGTCTGCACATGAGCAAAATAAACTCAGTTCATCTAAAGTGTTAGGAACTGTTGGTCATTCCTATTACTTTTCTCCAAGCCTTCTGTTTTTTGTTTTGTTTTGGTTTTTTTTCCATTTTTCCAACCATCCCTATGATTCTGATGCATGGAGACTATGGGGGCAGGTATTTTTGCACAGACACCCTGAATCAGCCCCAGGGAAGCTGCTATTGTAAGTAACAGGATGCTCTAGGTTGGCCATCGAGCACTGGATTTCAGTACTTTCGATTCACTCAGTCAGGAGTATCTTAATAGTAGCATGGCCTAGCAGAATGATCAGAGACTTATACCTGCGTGTGCCCCTTCATTATTCCCACTTATATAGTCAAAAGTGATTATTTTCTCTAATGTTGAACTGAGTCCCCATCAATATGTTATTTCCAGTCACCTTTCTTTAGGGTCTGTTTTCTGCAACCCAGGCCTCTGAGCTCAGCCTGTGTTTTGTGTTCTAGGATACACAGTCTTGCATTTAACTTTCTCAAAAGCATCACTGAGCTGTGCTCAGACACTGTGTTTTACCCCTATGCGTATTCACAGATTAATAGAAGAATAAACACCTAACAATTATTTTAAACATTTTTTTTTACCTAGCTCACTGACTAACATATTTATCCTTTTATGTTTTATACATGATACGTGAACTATATAATACACTACATAAGATATATGCTTTATATATTATTATATCTATTGTTTACATATTATGTAATTTTTATTATATATATGTAGGGATATTTATACATATCATATATATTTATATATATCCTAAAATATTCCTTCTATTTCAGTGTAATAGGGGATTGACTTTGATTGGGACAGTATACTTCTGGCTCATGATTTTCATTCCTTTTCAGAACTATGAGTGGGTTCAGCAAACCCCAATCCTTCCCTTCACAATTATGTATAAGATCTAATTCCTTCTGAAGCATCGTGATGCCGTGGATAATGAGTTGCATTTGGAGTCTGTAACTTCTCATTTTGGTCACATTTTACCACAGCTGCATGGTGAGCATGGGAAAGGCCCACTGTTGGCCCATGCCTGGGTTTCTCCTTTTCCAGCAATGAGATAATAGCTTAACTCCTATGCAGAGTGCTGTAAAAGCCAGGTATTAAGTTAAGCAAGAGCTGTAAAAGTGGCATGGACCAAGAACCACTTCCACCTCACTGTCAGCAGTAGCTCAGCTGCCCAGACAAGCACCAGTTTACACCAAGAGTGTTTTATTCACCAAAAAATCTGCTGCAAATTGCTTGTATGTTAGATGGTTTGGGGTTTTTTTCCAAACCTCTAGAGGCATTCCTGGAAGGCTCAGAGCATTTTCCATTGCAGCTACTTTCTTTTAAGGTGAAAATAATAAAAAACCCTTCACTTGTAGATCTGGTATGGATTTCTCAGCAGCTTTAGGTCCTTCACCTGCTACCTCACCATGGCATTGTTGTGACTTTTCTGCTTTTCACCCTCTTGTACCAGAGCCAGAGTACTGCAGCTGGCAAATCTAGGCCTTTTTTCTAAGTCTGATCCTGCATGGTGGTCCTGTCCCCATGAGGCATCGTGACTCAGCGTGGCAAAGCCATTCTGTTTTACATCATACCTGCCCATCCCTAGCTTGTCCCATTCTAGTCCCATGTGTGAATTGTATCTATCCCTTCTGCATTGTAGATTTTTTGATCTGAAGTAAAATGTGAATCTTTTTTAACTTTGAAAAAAAAAAAAAGTATTTTGGTCTCCCCTTACATTATTTGTTTTAAAGTTTTTTCCACTGCATTTAAAGGAGAGGAAAAAAAGTGCTATAAGGAAGAGTGAGAGATAAAGAAACTAAGAGAAAACATCTTGCTTTCTTCAATGTTTTTTCTCAACTTTAGCCTTACTTTTCTCAGTTGAAAGGGATAAAAAAATCCAAACGATGAAAGCGTTTAACACCAGTAAGATTTTTATTGCTGCTGTCATTATTTTCTTAGGAAAATCATGATCAAATGTAACTAAATGCTGAAAATGGGCCCTCTCCTGTGATCTCTAACAACTACAAAAATAATTGCATCAAAATTACATCTGAAAGTACAGAATTATGACTTTTCTTAGGACAGCTGAGTTGCCTTTGGAAAACAATAATTCCAAGGTTAGTGTAGAATAAGGCAAGGAGGTTTTAGGGGGTTAGAGAAAGACCTTCTTTTAGAGAAGATCTTTTCTTCAGCTGTACTGTGGAAGACAAATTTAGTCTCTTATTATTTATTTCTTTTTAAGTACTTAATGATGAACTGTCAGAAATAATCTGATGCTTTACAAACTTTAATGAAATTGCAGTGAGTGTATCTGTGCATATGTGTATATATATAAAGTTATATATAAAAAGAAAAGGAAAAATAGCCTTTTTGCATCCTGGCTTCCAGTTACAGTAGATATAAACAAAGGAGAACAAGCTGGCAGCATCATGATGTCATTTTGTTTGTTTTTTTTTAATATCTTACTTGGTGGCTGATTAGCTGTCAAATGAAACCTGCTTGTGACAAAATAGAAAGCAACACTCATTTCAAGCAACAGTCAGGAGTCACTTCAGTCACACAGGTAGTATAGCTCAGCAGGGTCATTTTGGTCCATCATCTGCCTGAGAAACCAATAATATGTGTTATTTTTTTTATACAGGTAACTGGACTTGATAGTGAAAATTTTATGTGCAAAGAAGTACTTAGAGCACACAGATATTTTCTGTAGAGTTGCAAAAGAAGATTGTTTAATCTCAAAGCAGTTAGAATTTTTCAAAGAACAGGACTATATCACAAATACTTACTGGGAAATATATGTAACTCTTCTGTTAACAACATACATTTATTTAGAGTATCCTCTTCATCATAGTGGTATCATGGCATGTTAACACTAGA
Source organism: Caprimulgus europaeus (assembly GCA_907165065.1). The sequence continues at coordinate 37,955,666 of OU015525.1, forward strand.
TCTTTTTAAAAGCTGAAATTATTTCTAAAAAATATATTCTGTTGTTTTGGTATCATATACAGCTTCAAGACAATACAGAGAGGAAGGGATGTGGATCCAGCCCCTGCGTCCAGCGTTGCGCATGTCTGGGTGTTGCTCAGGGAGGAGCACTCTCCCCATTCACTCCTGTCTGCAGCTTGAGCTGTGGATCTGAAGCACCCAAACATTGCTGTGTGGCAACACATGTTCCTGAGGTGACAGAGCAAAAGGGGAACAAAAACAGGTGAGAGTGAGGCAATGCTGGGAGCTGTGAAAAGGTGCAGGGATTCAGAGCAGGAAGGGTCTAACTTGAAAAGAAATGTGATGAGTGAAATGGCTGTTTCTGCTCTGAAGTTTGCTCCCCGTGCCTCAGACGGCATTGCAGTAACATAATTTCAGTTCATTGATCTGTGCTGAACTGCAGAAGCAGCCACATCCCTCTGCTCTGTATGCCCCTGAGGCAGGGTTGCTTTTGGGGCAAGTATTGCCTTTACAAAATGCTGCTGCTTTGCACAGCTGAGCCAGCAAGAGGGTTTAATCCTGGGATGAAGTTCCATGGGGAGGAATGGGGCAGCCGGTACTGAGAGATCTGGGAGTGGAATACAATCCTCTCTCAGCAGCTTCTGTTGCTTCACCCTTCTCCGCGCTGCTGACCCGCTCTGCAACCTGCATTTTCCCATCACCTGGCAGTCCTGGGAGGGAGCACAGCTTAACCTCCCAAGGGTGTGAGCCTGATCCGGGGGGAGAAGCAGGCTGGCATCGTGCCGGGCAGTCAGATGCGCACACCACAGGATGCCTGTCAGTCAGGGCCGTGGGGATAAGGCACAGACGGCGTGAAATTCAGCCTCCTGACAGCTGATGCGAGGCTGACAGCTCTGCAACAGACACCAAAAGTAATTGTTAGGTGCAGCTTTGTGGAAGAAAATGATCTAAGGCTGACTGAGGCACAAACTGTCACACACAGAGTAACAATGGTTGCATCAGCTGTCCCACCATAGAGCTCCCTTCTGAAAACTTTACCTCAAATTCTGTGTTTCTTTAAAAAAAAACCAAAACAAAACCCAAACACAACAGATAGTATAAATCAGGCGGCAGGTTCCAGACAAATCTGAGTTCATCTGCTGGAGGCTGAATCGTAGTGGAAAGACTGTCTACTGATTAAACTGGTGGAAGAAAACTTGACAGCCCAAGTTTTTTACCTACTTGAAGAGACAGAACAACCTGCTCATGTATAGAGCAGCCCTGGGTAGTGGTGGGAAGGGAAAAGAAACCCTCAGACTTGCTAGGTATGAAAGAGATGTGAAAACCTGAGGAAGCTCCTATTTTCTATTTTACTGACAAAATGGGATGTCAGAGAACTTGGATTAGTCTATTGTTTAGTTCAATTTCTCTTTCTTCTTATCCTCTGACCTCCTTTTGTATCACTTCATGGCACATTTCACCTTGGCAAGACTGATTTAAAACAAATTGAATAAAAAACCCCGGTTTACATTAAATGAGCAAATAATACAAGTCCAGGGTTCTTCCATAATCTCTAAATGGATGGTCAACTAACTCACTTAAGCATCAACATTTTAGGCTGAAGATACTTCATAGCCAAAATCTTAACATTTTTCCAAGTTCATATTTTCTAGGTGCAAATTTCTTATGTTACACAAAGAACTGAATTGTTGTATTGGATGCAAATTCCATACTTTCCCTACTAACAGTGTAGATTTGGAATTACTATTTGACTACCTCAGAATAAGAAGAGAGAAAAATATTACAAGATCAGGGTAGTGAACACAGCATGATGACCTAACTTTAGATAATGTTCACGTCTTCAATTCTGGTTCAGGAAACTTGGCGAATGTGCATCTTTTCTGGATGCACTCAGATTGGGAATTTTGGATAAAAATACAGAATGCGTAACTTCTTGTTAGGAATCTGTTAAACCTTATGGCTATTGATCCATTGCAGTTTTGTTTAAAATAGAAGCGTACACAGAGGCAACAGTTATGTGCAAACAAAAAAATAAGGGTTTTTCAAAACAATGAATCTGAATTGAATTTTAAAATATCCATGAACAAGTTGACGAGACTTTCAGAGAAGTCTCCCATTTTCTCTGAATGTTTATCCTTTCTCTAATCCTTGGATGAGTGGCTGCAGACTGCATTTTTTATTTTCAAAATGTGATGAGACCAAGACGTTTAGAAGCAGAGTAGCTATTTAGAATAGCTTTCAAATTCAACACATTTGTATGCTTCATACAAAACAAAGAGTCCTTGGATGAGTAAGAGGGAGCTAAAATAGGAGAAAGGGATAGCTTATGTTTTTGGTGAAGAACTGAAGCTGAGCAACACTGTTCACTTTGTAATTTTTGAGTTTATCACATCTTCCTGTGTGTTGTCTGCCTTGATAGATAGCAGGATGACGGATGACATCTGCCTGCATCTGAACACAATGTTAAAACATGCAGATTCACTCAGGAAGGAGCCATTGTCCCAGTGACTACCAGCCCCAGAAAACCTAAAAAACCCCTGCCGAACCTGGGCTGAAACCAAAACTAAAAAATTTTTTTTCTAAAAAGTCATTTACTAACGTGTCTTAAATTATAGAAATCATATATCTGTACAAGACAATATATGAATTTTTTGTCTGATAATTAGATATGCTGGAATGACTGGATGCCTTGTGAAAGATTTAGCATAGTCTTTTTTACATCTATTGGTTTAAGTGTTTCACAACCCTTTTTTATGTGGGCCTCATTATCACTACTTTTTTCCCTTACCACTTTTCTCCTCTGAACCATTGCAGCTGTTTTCTTCTCCATTTCTTGCACTCTTGGCCTTATATATTTTTGCTGTCTTGCCTCACTGTTTATCATTATTTTCTGTCCTTTGTTTTGACTATGTTCTCAAAGCAAAAAAACCCAACAAACCCAATCAAACCAAAACAACCCAAAACCAAAACCTTTTCATTCATCAGAAATCTCCATCCACTCAGTGAAAGCAGCTGTAATGTTTATTGCTCTTGAACGGTGATAGGGCAGTTCCTGGGGAATAATCTTCAGAGAATAAATGAACCCTTGTATCATCTAAAGCTTTTTATAATCAAGATATATACTGCCAAATGTATGAAATGTAATGGATATATTTTCTACATGGAATAAACTTTGTCTTTAATTGCCCATTTGGAGTCCTATGACACTAACAGAACTTGCATTATTGAATTATTATAGATGCCAGCCTCATAATGAAATGATTATCATAGACTAGATGGACCCAGACAAGGGAGACAGACTATATGCACCTTCTTCTTTTAGCCCTGTTTTCTATGATTATACAACCTGTGCAAATCAGGTAGAACATTATTAAACCTAGGGAAGACCACATGAGATTTCTACGCAAATGTTGATCTAGGTGCAAGATTTATGCTATTACATACCTCAGGATTTCTCTGGAAATAGAATCAAAGTATCATGCAGGTTGTAAAGGAGGACACCTGGAGATTACCTAGTCCGATCTGCCTCTCAAAGCATTTTACAAGGAGTAAATACAATGACTTTTTGCTGTTTTCCTGGTGAACCAAGCAAATATAAAAAAATGCTAGATAGTTACTTTGTTATTTAGATTAATCTGTTATAGTTATGAGGCAAACCTTAGTCATAGCATCACTCCATTTGACCTGGGAACATCTCAAGCATATTGAGAAAACTTTTTCAGAGTTTATAGGCATTCAAAAGTTCAAAGGGATACTGAAGTTAAAACCGAATAAATATTATCTGATAAGTGTTAGGTCCTTTCTCCACACATGAACGGTTTGTAATTTGATTTTCATCTGTACAACCATATTTGTTATTGAGGAATATTCATCAAACAGTTCATACAAACTGAAATGACCTCTTAAATTACTTTTTGCTGTGTCATTGATTTACATCACCTGATATTGCAAACACTTTTGATTTCATGATTGAAAACCAAAGGTCGAAAAACACCACATAGCAAAGAAACATAATGCCACGTGGTACAGTCAATTAACTAACTTTGAGATTCTAAGACAAGACTGCATCACACAATGTTTTTTCAAATATCTAAGACTTCTAAAGAGCTCTTGAGCTAAACTTTGTAGAACATATTTGCCATGCCCAAGAACAGAAATTTTTGTCAGTTACCTAACCCAAATCTCAGGTTTGCCACTCTCTAGGTTGCATGTAATAGAGTTTTAAAAGATATTTTAAATTTCTCTTACAGGGCTGATTAAAATCAAGAACAGAAAGAAAAACCTACTCCTAATTTTCAAATAGATAATCCAAATAATTTTACAGTAAATCTCTCAAAGGCTTTGTCTCGGTGCTGAGTGAAGACTCTTATGAATGTTGACAGAATTGCTCATCTTTCTACAAAATAATGCAATGACTTAAACTTCATATACTCTCATGAAAGTAGAAGCACAGCATTAATGGTTCTAAAGTGACCTAAAATCTCTCTAAAAGTTTCCAATTACCTAACCATTCTCTTTTGGTTTTAGCATGAAAAAAAAATCCATGTACCATGCTGGTTTAAAAATGAAAGACTCCTGATTGAGCTATTAGAAGTCAGTAACAATTCATAGTGAACTTGAAAAAAAAATCTGTAGAGGTTTTGTTTTACAAATTCTTCAGAACATTAATGTCACATCCTGTTCTTTAAAATGTGTTCCCTTTTGTGGCAATAATTATTGAGGATGTGAGTGAATCAGAGTCTGAATCATTAAGAACTCTACATCCATGAATAATGTTCACCAGTGACTATTTCTCAGCTCCATATTTATGCAGTAATTCCAACAATGAAGTCTTGTTGTGTTTCAGAAAATAAACATGAAAGTAAACAGCTTGTTCTGTATTGAGATGATTAGAAGAGGTATTTAACAAAGACTAGACTTCGGTCAGTCCAGTTAAGAGTTTATTATCCAAAGCTGTTGCAGTAACAGTGCTATTTCAGTGGATACAGGCTGTTCAAGTTTCCTGGGATTTAAAGGTGAATTCAGGTCATTCATTACTTTTGTTGGCACTGTAAATCTGTAGCATTAGGAAGGAGTGGAAAGAGATAAGTGTGCTACAAATAGTACAAATAAAGATGCAAGAGATCACCTTAACCCTCTAATTCTTCCTGTATGAAAATCTTGCTCCCCTCACTCTGGAATCCCCAAAATATGATAGAATAATACTTATCAAATTTCCTTTTCTAACCGTACTGTGTATGCTTTTTATGCATGCAGGACATCCTCTGAAGCCCTTAAGCTTGTGCACTCTGTGGCTTCCTGTTGGGTTCCTTGAATGGTGGAGTTCAGTAGTGAAAACACTGAAGAGACTGGGGGATTTGCACAATACATTAGTTCTCGAAGATTGTGCTGTGAGTTTTAACCTCTATAATACATACTGTGAACATCCCCCAGTTTGAATATGACTTGTGGAAGAAGTCATATTATTGAAATTTGTGTTTCGGTTGCAGTTTGAGTAGATCGACTCTTCAGCAGCCGTGGATTGAGTATAGTTAGACGCTTTCCTTCATATTGGGTATATTTCCCTTCTTTTTGTTCTTGAAGAAGGTGAAGGGGAAAAAAAGGCACTTTTGCCCCAAGCTTTCCAAACTAGTAGGAGGATCTTCCTCTTTCACAATTGTTCCTCTCAGATCAATTTTTTTCCATGGAAAAATGTTGAAAATCCATTTCCTGGTACATGGTGTCTAGATGGGTAAATTCTAAGCAGAGACTAATCTTGCTTGTTCATCACGTTAGTTGTACCCTTTTGCTAATTTCTTCGGAGTTAGCCTACTTCTAATTATAGAGTGAAAGCTGTTTCTTTCTCTTCCTCTAATTAGCCATGGTAGAGGCCTTGTATACTTTATTGCTCTCTGTATCAGGGAAAGGTCTGGTGGATATCTGTCTCAAGTGTTTGTGGTGAGTAGAAGGCTACAGGACTCAATTCACCTGAAATTTCATGCATGGAGATGAAAACTAAGTTTCTGTCCGGAGCAATCTCCAAAGTACATCTCTGTTTTACATCTCCTGTGTGTCTAAGAATCCTCAGACACACAAATGGTTAAATGTGAGTCTTTCTTATGGGTGATGGAATGGAGTTTTGTTATTAAAAAATCAAGTTGGAGTTAGCTGTTGCTTTTCATGCCCTGGAAGTCACCTCCAACTTTGTAGGTAGTTTTTCAGAATTTTGAGGTTTAGTGTCATAGGTACTAACATTTGACTCCGAAATGTTGGAATTGGTCATTGTTCTAATTATTCCTGTTTAAAGATGGAAACTCAAAACACCTTGCCTTTTGGGGACATATACGGTGTTTTAGTTGTCAGATTGTGGTGTATAATGATATACCTAGCAAATATACTAATAAGGAGGTGAAGCAACTGATACTGTCCAAGCAGAGATTAAAATAGATAGAGCCTTACAAAACCAGCAAAACATAGAACAAAAATGTTCTGTAATCTTTTCCGTTATGAGCTGTTTCAAATGACTATCCATTTTAGAGTGTAAAACAAGGATACTCTTTTATTTGCACAACCCACTGTAAAAACTGGATGAGATCTTAATTTTATCATTATGTTTCTTGTCTTCAGAATCTATCTTCCAAAGGACAGAATTCAAAACAATATGTTGAGATGAGATGAGGTGATGCAGCCAGTCAACTCCTCGTAATCATCAGGGGACACGCTTTGAAAACAGCTTGAATGCTCAACTTCCCTCTCTTCTACTCAATACACACAGAGTCTGGCAGATGACACACTCACTCAGCCCTATGTTTACTGTTAAACACCTTTCGATGAACACAAGGAAAAACACCCTACCATAGTAACACTAACTCCTACTTCTAGTGAAAAGCTATTGCAGTTACAGGGAGGGAAAGCATCAGCTGTGTGGGGAAAAGCATGCCCTCCTCTGAGTATAGCTTCTGTCAGGATGGTTAGGTGTCTATCACGAGTGTCTGCGCAGACTGCATTTCAGCACAGCTGGGAGTCCTGTTGCCCAAAGAGCCCATCTAACTGCAGAGAGCACAGGCTGACTGACACCGTTTAAGGCAAATGCAGAAACTTTGCTGTAGAACCTGATAATAGTTTTTGACACTGATGGGTATGAATAGTGAGAAATGTCAGTTCAAGCTGAAAAGCTGCTGGTGAAACAGCATCCTCCAAACATATTCCCCTGATACCATGGCAGACTTTAGCAGCTTTGATTTTCTTGACATGGAAGCTGGTAACTAAAGGTCTAGAAGTAGCTTCAGCCATATTATTTTTGAACAGTTGCTGGAAAGGCTGTAGCCTGATTTGCAGACTGCATTTTCACTCCTAATGCAGAGGAAGGTTGGTTTTGTACTGTCAGATACATGACATATAATGCGTACGTGTTTATGTGTTAGGGCTTGCACGTATGTCTGATTTTAACATAATAAGTATGTGGGAACAAGACATGCCGCAAAGTGATGCTTTCTTTCACCATCCCACTTTTCTCTAGCCAATAATCCAGCTGCCTTGGTAAGAGTACAGAAAGATGCTTATTCAAATAGTTACAGATTTTATTTCTTTCCTCAATATATGAAATTTTCTCTTCAAAATTATGCTCCTTACAACTAAGAGTTACAAGTTTTATTAGTTCCTAGGCCTGAGACTCAACATGGTGCTATATCATGGGCAAAAAGATATTCTTAATGTTATCATAGGATGCCTAATATCAGGTTTGGTTTATGCTCTTGGAGACATCTGAAACAAAAGTTGGGGAAAAATTTTTTTTTTTGTTTGCATTTTGCTTGATTGCCTTTTTCCTGTTCAAAAATACCTACACATTGGCTCCTGATTTGTTCTGAGGCAAGCAGACACTTTTCAAGAACACCTCTGATTTAACAAAAAAGTTTGCACAGAAGAAGTCTAACCAATCCTACCTAATGCCATTCAAAGTTATGTTTTTTACATTTGTTGTTGTTGTTTTTAAGGAATAGACTTGAAGCCCTTTTTTAAAATTCTTATTCCACTTGGAGAGATTTCTAAAGGTAAGAACCTGACTTCACATATGAAAAATTACAGCAAACAGTTTTCGAAAGACATTTGAAAATTATCTAAAATATTTGTAAAGCTTTCCTTGCAAATGCTTTTGTTATATCACTTCCCTACATATAGTCCATTGTAGAACAGTACAATAGTTTTATCATTTAGAGCTTGAAAATAGGCAGCACTTACCACAACAGGTAAGATACCATCAGGTATCTATACACACTGATAAGATCTCCCTGAGCCTTCTTTTCTCCATGATGAACAGGCCCAGCTCTCTCCTCATATGTCACATACTCTGGTCCTTGAATCATCTTTAAGGTCCTTCCCCAGGCTCTTGTACAGAAGAGCCAAAACCTAGTCCCAGCACTTGAGAAGTGTCTCACTAGGACTAAGCAGAGGGAAAGGATCACCTCCTTCAACCTGTTTGCAACACTATTCCTAATGCAGAGCCACGTCTCCCAGTTTTTTATCTTAGCAAAGTTGCTGAAGTTTCACTCTGTCTCATTGTCCAAGTCATTAATGAAGAAGTTACAGGACTGGACCCAGTGTTGACCCAAGGGATACACCATTGCTACCTGGCCTCCAGCTGGACTTTGTGCTGCAGATGACCCTCTGAACCTTGCAGTTCATCCAGTTTTCAATCTACTTCACTGTCTGTTTACCTAGTTTGTACTTCATCAGTTTGTCAGTATAGATATTATTGGAGATGTTGTGTTAAAAGACTTACTAAAGTCAAGATAAATACCAACCACTGTTCTTCCCTCACCCCCCGAGACAGTCATCTCATTGTAGAAGTCTATCAGGTTGGTTAAGCATTATTCCTCCTTTGTAAGTCCATGTTTACTACTCCCAATCACTTTCTTGTCCTTCTTGTGTTTGGAAATTACTTCCAGGACTAGTGGTGTCATCACCTCCCTAGGGTTGAGGTGAGGCTGACTGACCTGCAGTTCCCCAGATCCTCCTTCTTGCCTTTCTTGAAGATAGGAACAACATCCAGTCCTCAGGAACTTCCTTGACCACCTTGACTTTTCAAAGATAATTGAGAATGGCCTTGCAATGACATAAGTGGCACTTGTGGGTACATCCTGCCAAGTCCCATGCAACCATTATGTAAGTTCCAGTTTGTTTAAATATTCCCTAACCTGATCCTTCTCCATTGAGGATAAGTCTTCCTTGCTCCAGACTTTCACTTTGGTCTTAGGGACCAGGGATTCCTGAAGACCAGTCTTACTGGTGAAGACTAAGGCCAAGAAGGCATTTGGTATGTTGGCCTTTTCCATGTCCTTTGTCACTAAGTCCCCTGTCCCATTCAGCAGCAGGTTCACATTTTCCCTAGTCTTCCTTTTGCTGTTTCTGCACTTGTAGAAACATTGCCTGCTGACCTCACATCCTGTGTCAGATTCTGCTCTTTGGCTTTCCTATCCCTATCATATACTCAGACTCAGCGTGACCTGACCCTGTTTCCACCTCTTGTATGCTTCCTTTGTAAGTCTGAGTTTAATAAGGAACTCTTTTTTCACCTATGCAGGCCTTCTGCTATCTTTGCTTGACTTCCTAAACATGGGAATGGATCATTCCTGATCTTGTAGGTGGTGTTTCCTGAAAATCAAAAAGATATCCTGCACCCCTCTTCTCTCCAGAGATTTATCTCACGGGATTCTTCCAAGCAGTTCCCTGAAGAGGCCTAAGTCTGCTCTCCTGAGGTCCAGGGCTGGGGATCCTGCTATTCGCTTTGCTTCCTCCTCAGGATGCTGAACTTCAACAGCCCATCATCACTGGAGCCAAGGCTGCTCCCAGCCTTCACATCCCAAATAAGCTCTTTCTAGTTTGTAAATGTGAGGTGCAGCAGAGCATATCCCCTTCTTTCAAGGTCATAATCAATGTCTTCCACAAACCTCCTAGATCTCTTGTGCCCTGCTCTGTTGCCCTTCCAACAGATAATGGAGTGATTAAAATCTTCCAGGAGGACCACGGTCTGTGAATATGAGGCTTTTTCTTCTTCTTATCTCTGACTTTGAGTTCTTGTTTGACATCTTCTATGGCTTTGTTGGAATGTCTCTCCTGGACAACATTATACACCTCTGGCCAAACTGTGCTCCTTGCTATGCAAAGGGATTTTATAGGAATTTATATAAATCTCCTGCATTCAGTTACAATCTCTTTTTAATCTTTTTTTCTTGGATAACATATATCCTCTACATATATCCTCTAGGAAATGTGACACTAGAGGGTATGGACTATCTCTTGCTTTGTGCTGCCATATTATATTCTTGGAGTAGTTCAAAATATTCCTTGAATCTGCAGTATTAAACCTGCTTTTCTGATACCCACGATGCCAGTCAAGGTTGCTCATTGGGCTTGAGTGGTTCAGTCACAGCACTTTTTGTAGCTAGTGCAGTAGTGTAGCTAATATTCTCAGAAGACGATGTTTTCAACCCTGCCAACCTCTGTCTGGGCTTCAGCACCACTCTGGCTTGAATGTAGGTCTGTGGATGTAAAACAAAGGCCAAGCTTCTCTGATACCATGCAATAACAGGCCTTTTGGGGACATCATTGTTTATATTCTGTCTTAGAATATTGGTTTTCATTGTGTTATGTTATAAAAGATTTCATTGCCTACCTTACAGTAATATACTGTGGCATTCTGATTTCTCTTGCAGCAAGTAGAATATCTTTATGAAGCCTATTAGTAATTCTTAGTTGTATCTATTTATTTTTATGTAATCACTTATTTTGAATCAAGATTGCTTTAGTGATTGTTTGTAGGCAGTTTTTTTTTTCAGGGATTAAATTAACATTTTAGTATTTTTTTCCAAAAATTTCCTGATGCAGTAGGCTTAAGCCATCACTGAGTTTTATTATAATATCCCAGAAGTATGACTGGAAATTTTCAAGACACAAAAATGTGAAAAAAAAAATCTGTTCTCAGTAGTTTATGATCAGACAGAAATTATTAATAATTAAATTAGAGTGTTTGGATTTTGTGCCCTCTATTCAGGTTCAATTACCTGGAACTGAAACCCTGGTTTTCATTCTCACAGTGTTGATTCTATAGCTTAAAAACACATGCTAATAAAATAATAAAATGATGGATAATGCGTCCTTTAATATTTCTATTAGTGTGTCGAATGGGGTCACTTTTGAACTGAGTTACTTTTGAGGTAGTATTGATTTCAGTGGCTGGATTGTGACTGCAGTACTAGATTTTGACCACTGAGTGTCAGACACTGAATAATCTTTTGACATAGTTTGTTTAGCCTTTAGGTTTCATCTTTTTCCCTCTGCAGCACACTGTTAAAAATTTATGTCGGATCTTCTTGGCCCTGCTTTAACCTGGAAAAGATCCCGATTATTTAATATATTAATATAAATTTTATTTTATATTAATAAATTACAACACATGCTACAAAAAGAGGAGAACCTTGTTCTGTAATTTACTGGTGGCACAGCATAGAAGAGTTGTATTTCATTGATTAGAAGTTATGCAGCCTATTCAAATTCTGTTCTTGGTGAAGCTGTTACATGCTGTTTGTTCTTCCTGAAAAGCAGAAGATAGACATGACCATAAACTACTTCTCAGAATTATTCTGAGGAGTTTTTTATTCTGGGACTGTGAGATGAGGAAACCCTGTACTGCTTGGTGACTGTCTCTGTAATATACTAAGGGTATGTATCCGTGCTAGAGAGGCTTGTAGGGAGCTTTGCAAGCTTTTTTGGTGGAGGCACAATTTAAACAAGCAGTAATTTATTTGCCAGCGCATTCTGGTTTCTTTTTCTCTGCACTTTTAGCTATTGCAACTACACAGATGAAACTAAACTGGATCCAAATATTCCTGTGCCTCAGCTTCTCTTCTGCAAAGTGTCCTTGTTCTTATCTCTGGGGCATACCAGAGAGATAAATTAATAGTGGCTGTGGATAAGTTGTTATGAAATGACACTACGGAAACTTCCAGGATGTAATGAATAACTGTGGCTGTAGCACTGCAAATAATGCCTGAACCATCCCTTGAAAGAAGGTACACAGAGAGGTTGAGTAAGAGTTTGCACATTAGCTATTCTGCAGACTGAATGAGCCTGGGATATGATGCTGTGACCATGTCACATTATGTACTTTATGTCACACAATAGAGTATTTCATCTCATGATGCTTATAGACAAAAGAGTTGTATGAAATATGGACAGGCAGCTTTTTTTCCTATTGTAAAGTACTGAGTGCTTGGATTTTCTAATTTTAATATTCCTTTAACTTGATTTTTAATCTCACAGCCCAGCTGTGAGAAAGGCAGCTTCTGCTTTCCTAAGAACAGGATGTGGGTCAACTTACTGTCCAGTGAGAACAAATGTTTCTGTCAATGCTCTCTTCAGTAGGGATCTCTCTTCCTTTCTTCTTTTCCTCATCTATCAAATGCTAGATAAGTTGCTTTTAGAAATGCAGGCTTTCAATTTTAACCTGGCTTATACAGCACTTTCATCACATTTCAGTCCACTGTAATCTGATCACCTATAAAACTGCCCACTGAGGCACATTGCTTCCAAGAACTATGAGTAAGATGCCATTATGAGGATCTAATAACAAAACCTAGAGTTTTCACTCAAGAAGGAATAGTCTGACCTGGTTTGGGAACACTGTAATAAATAGTAAAACTTAAAATCAATCTAGTAGGTTTATGGCTTGTAGGGCTTCAAACTAGAAGGAAAGGATGGAGAGAAATGCTGCTGGACTACAGATCTGTCTCCCTGGTAGGAGAGTTTGCAGTACAGTTTGCCCCTCATCTGCAGGCTCAGTGTGCTTGCTTCATTTGAGTGGTTTTGTGGCCTCCTGCTCTATACAATAGTTTGCATTTTGCCTTGGCACTCTTTGTAAAAGACTTGCTGCTTAGGGCAAAGTAGAGCCCAAAATACCCTGTGCAGTCCCCCCAAAAGAGACTGAACTTCTGTTGCACAGCAGCATCTAGCTTCTTTCTTTTTGAGACAGAGAGGGGAGCTGAGGCAAAATATAAACCTTAAAATGGACAAAATAATTAACTGAAAAGTAGAAAATTTAATTAGACAGGAACAGGGCCTTTAATGGAGAAAGTGTTGCCTGCTACCACATCTTCTGACTTGGGTGGTGCTGCAATCCACATCTCTGCTGGTTACAATGGGTACAATGAAAAGGAAAGCAGTGGTCCAAGGGCAGAAACAGATTGCAGAGACTTTTAATATCTGAAAATGAACTGCAATACTTGCTGTCACAGGATCAGGTCTGTTTTCAGCAGTGAACAATAGCTAACATTAGAAAGCTCCTAGTTGAGCTAAGCAAGACTCAGTTTTACATAGATGAAGTTGGCTTTTGGTTCAGGTCCACAACCGATTGGATCCTGCTGTTACTGCTGGCCTTTATCTCAAGATCTTGATGGTCTGAAAAAGGTGATTTAAACCACAGTCTGGAAGGTGACACACTTACACCAGTGGTGGGGAAAATCTTCTTCCCATCTGGGAAGGAGATAAACATCACATCTGGTTAGAAGTTCTGTTGCTCTCTACAGGGTTGTCTGTTTCTGTGCAAGCAGATATAGCTCTTTAGAGACAGGAATGCAAATATTTGAAACAGTGAACACAATAAGTTCTTATCAATTTAATCAGGAGACTGTTGGTCTCTATGGACTATTTCTAAGAGATCTCAAAGGAAAGCTTAAAAAGGCAGCTTTATTGCCTGGAGGCTTAACAGAAGTTAACGCCTCTCCTTGAAAAGCACAAGTCAAAAAGGATGAAAATTGCTACAACTAAACCACAGATGAGTGAGTTTAATGGAGAAATCCGTAGGAAAAAACTTTACAAACTTGTGCAAGAGGATAAGCGTAGAGAGCTCCCTACCGGCCTTTAAATACCTATGAAGATGTTTTTTCAGTTGTACAGTAATTGTGAAGACCATGATGATGATGATGTTGAGCTAATTATGCTTCTTGCCTTGTAGCATGGGACAAGCCATATAAATCTCTGGTACCTCGGTACTATGGACTGCAAAAACTTCCTTGCAATAACATAAATTATGTCCAATAATGTTCAACCAGTAGTGAATCCTCTAGGCATGGTTAACCCTGTTTTACAGCTAGGTAGCTGAGAAAAGAGCTGAAATGGCTTCCTCTGAGGTTGCACAGAAGGTCAGCTGGTGGCGTAGGAAAAGAACACAAGAAATCTGCCTTACAATGCCCTCTGCCTCATCCTACAGCTCTGAAATGTCTGCACGTAAAAAGACAGGAAGGATAACACTTATGCTGTGTATGGTCTACTCAGGTGACTGCCTCATGTAGGCATGTATAGTGACATCAGTGAACTGTGATGAGAGAAGGTAGGTGATAACAGTGTGAATGACTGAGTCTCAAGAAGGAAGGAGTGACCCAGCATAAGGGGCAGGAGGATTAGACCTGCAATCACAGTCCTACAGTTTTTCCTCCCAGGGACTCTCTTGTAAAGGCAGGAGGCTGAGTTTGACAAATGTGCAGGGTACTTCTTCTTAGGGAAAAGGTGGCCAAGACTAGAAATGAACTTCCTATCTCCTTCTACCTTCACAGCCCACCCTGCAGCAGGGAAAGGCCCCTCATAAGCCCTCAGGCTAGACAAGCTTTTTATCTTTGACAGTATTTTCTTTGCTGTGTAACTAGCTAGCATACAGGAAACAACTAGAATTGTTTCTTCTGTCAAATGGTGTAGCATTTTGGGTCATCAGATTCTGGACACAAGACATTTTGCCTGAATCACATCATCAGAGTCCCAGGAGAAGGGATTGATGTGCAAAATCTAGAAGTGTCCAGCCTAAGTCTGTTCCCAGCCTAAGTCTATTCCCCGCTCACTTCCCCTCCCTCCCTCCACACCAGGTGCCCTAAATAGCTCTGAGTTGCTGCTGAGCTTCCCTTTTGCAGAGGAGTTTCAGGAATGACTTGTGGATCAGAGCTTGTTTTCCCCACAAGACCATTTCCTTTGAAAAAAAAAAAAAAATGCATTTCTTCAAAATGTCCCTGTCTACAATGGTCTAGGAAATTGTTTTCTCATCTTATGAAAGACTTTTCAATGTTTATAATGGGATGGAAAGTTGTACCCTTGAAAATTTTCACCTGTTTCCATTCAATCTTCCTCAGATGGTCAACAAACCAACCCCAGAAAAACAAAGGTGGTTAACATCAGGTTAATTAAATATGCTTGTAAGTTGATTTTTTAAACTTTTAAATTCTTTGTAGTGTAAATAAATTCAAATTTCCAAACAAACATTTTCTTCAACTTGGGAATAAAATTATTTGATGCTAAAACCCACAGAAATATCTTAGAGCAGTTTCAAGATTGGAAATCTTTCTGAGATCAGACAAACTATAAAACCAGCTTAGGTTCAGTTTTGACTATTCAGTATTTTATAAACAAATATGAATCTGTTAACATCCCCTCAACTATCTCTGCTCACATTTAGCAGCCAGGATTATTTTTTTTTCTCTTAGTAAGTCTTGCTGCTGAAGATGAGATACCACATGCCAAAAGGTGCAGGCAGATGCGCATTGGAGCTCAGAAGAGTCTTTATTAATATGAAGTTCCTGTTTAGTGAGATTGTCAAAATATAATTCCCATTTACAACATATTGTGCCAGTTTCCATAATAGAGCCCACACCTGAGCAAAGAGAACGTGCAGAAATGCAACAAAGCTGTTATGAGACACGATCAACCAGACAGGCTAGGACAAAAATGGCTTACTTTGCAGCCAGTTAATTTGAACAGAAAAATATCTATTTTGGATTAAAATATAATCAAGTGTTTAAGACAGTTCTGTTTGGAAAGGGCAAATGATTTTCACTTTGAATTGCTGCATTTCAAACTCTCTGCCAAATAATCTCGCTGGCAAGACGGAGCCACCTGGCATTTTTGAATGGCTGCTGGGGGTGGCTGCATGCCAAAAATTTGCCAGACTGCAGTGATTAATTGTAAAGAACTTGGCCTATGCTGTTTCTTCTCTGTGCAATGCCCCCAGGTCCCTCAAGCCAGGCAGATTCCTGCACCTGTATCAAGAGGAACACAGAGCTTTTGAAGTTAAGAAGGATGCTCTTGCATCAGCAGTTTTGGTCACTAGAAGGTAACATGGCAAATGGCACAGGTGTTCTCAGCAATGTCGTTGCTTTTTGCTTTCAAGTTTCTACTTCAGAAGTATTTGTTTGTTGAGAGGCAGAGGTTGTGTGGAGTAATTATGCTTCTGCTTGTGCTGGTGGTAACAGAGGAACACATGTCCCAGGAAGGAAATGCTCAGCTGATAAATTGTACGTACTAGTTACTAATAGGTCTTTTATTGTTCCCTCACTTTGAAGTCCAGGTCCATTTGTGACGTGCAAAAGGAGTTCTGTGTTTTACCTTTCAAACTAGAAAGTTTCTCATCAGAAAAGAAATCACTGTTCATATTTAGATTAGTTACCTTTCTTAGAAGATACCTATTCTCTAGGTGTGTTACAGAGATGCCTCATCTAGTTTTAAATGCAGCTGAGGCAGATTTTGTCCTGACTCCACAGTGTACATGTAGTTTTCATATATAAAGCAGAGACTTTGGCAAGTTGGAGGTAGAGAAACTGAATGAGTTTTTTGCTTCAGAAGTGATGGCTTCAAACTGGGATCAAAACATATTTCCGGTGTAGATGAAATGGGGAAACTTGTGACTACATGTATTGAATTTATGGTTAAAGAGAAGACTTCAGTCTCTGGATATAAGTTTATAAAAGCTTCAGAAAAGACTTCTTGTCTTTGCTATGCATTTTAATGTGAAATGACCCTCACTCCTGCCGTGTTCTCTGTTGTTTAGGGGAAGGGAACAATAGCAGGGATAAGCATGATTAGTAATTTATTCCAGAAATAGTCCAGTAGTACCAGTGGGAGTATTTTTGGCATAAATTACTGCTCAACCTAATTTAATGATGTCTTGACTTGGTCACCTAAAACTGAAGAGATAGTTTGGGCAGTGAAATGATATCCAGTGTAAGTGAGAGTGGCAGATCCTGATCATTAGTAAGAGTCTCTGTATTCTCTCATTCTTTTCAAACAGCAAATCAGCCTTAGGCACTATACAGTCAGTTAATTATAGAGCTAACTTCAGTGACTCAGGTGACCTACAGATACAAGAAAACTTTCACTAACACTCTGTCCCGTTAAGTATGCATTTCTACTGTTTACTGTTCATACTCAGAAGGGTCTAAATTTGTGCATAAAACTTTTACTGAAAAATGCACATGTCCATGTCTGACATAAGAAGGGTGCACACTGGCAGGGTAATACAGAATAAGTAGCTCTCCCTTTGTCTCCTGGGTAGAGGATTAAATACACTTCCTGTAAGCAAGGCTTAGAGTGGGACACCCCAGGCAGCCCCTGAGCACATGAGCCTGAAATTGAGTCTGGAAAAAACCATCTGCCAACCTGCTACCTAGAGGGTCCTGGAGCTGCCTCTGTGTGTGTGGTGAGGGCTACCACAGGCCTCTCCATCACCTCATGGTATTTAGTAAATAGATTTTCCTCTTCTAACTTGGCTGAGGGGCTCCTTGAGTAGGTGTTTGCAGACACCACATGATATGCTCTGACAGTATCAGACTTCTCTCAAAATGCAGCTGACAACAGTTGCTTTCTTTTAAGATAGTGGTAACAATGTCTATGATAGACTAAAGGTGGGAGAATGTACACAGCAAAACAAGAACCAGGCTTGTGTCTATTTTTCTTATGGGATTCACACTTAACTGTTCCTTCAATACCTTAACCAAGGACTTCCTACTCCTGCTTGCCCATGTAGAGCAATGAAAAGATATGGATGCAGCTTGTCTTGTAAGTCTATTCATTTGTATGTGTACAAAACTTAGACACGTAGTTGTATGGGCTGAAAGAAGCTTATGAAATGGTGTTACAAAGGCTGAGGAGGTTGCTGGCATGATGGAGGTATTGTTTATTAATACTTGTTTCTTGTGAACTAAGGCTGTGTTGCTTAGAGACAGAACCGGGTTATGTCTCGGTCATATTTTTGCAACCTCTTTTGTACTGCTGTTGCTTATCTTTTATTCTCTTCTTAGGGCTTTGTTTATAGGTTCCTTGAAGATTTCTCCACACCTGATGTTGTCTTCCCATCATTAGCTCATTCATCAGTTACTGCCATGTGGTGGCTCACGTCTCAGTAACCCTTGCAAGGTGCATTTGCCTGTCCCATCTCTCTAAACGATGCACAGCTCCTGCTGTGTAGGAGAAGGGTACCTGTAGCCATAGTTGGCACATTTGAGCAGAAGACCACATGGGCTGGAGATAAAAGAGAAATGGGAAGGTTGGTATGCTAGAAGGCCATAATGGGAGGCAAAGGCATTCTTAGCTCTATATCCATTGTGAATGCTTCCAGTGAAGAGGCTCATGTGCCACTGATTAGGAGTACCCTTTGTTGCATAACGTTTTTTCCTTAGCAAATATGTAGGTTTAATAAGGCTCCCACACACTGAGTAACAAGCTCACACCAAACATCAATTAATAATCTAGTTTATAAATGGAGAAGGAAACAGAATCAGCATTTCACCCTTTGACTAGCAAGCCTGCTTTAAGCTGCTTGACTGACACCTCTTTAAATTCACCTAGAAGATCTGAGGGCTTTAGCTCATTCTCTGTGCAGATCCTTTGCACTTACAGGCAGGTTTCCAGGACCTTGGTGTAAGAGGCTTAGGCCTGCTATTTGTGTATTACTGAAAGTTCTTTCAAAACTGCTATGACAAGTAGAACAGCACCATTATAAAGCAAGAATTTTGGGAAATGTGCCTTTGGAACTTTTTAGGAAGGAGGAGGAGAGACCATCTGTTTTGCTTGTCACAATTCTTGTTTGTTTAAGATGTGAATTGCCAGAAATGTGGAAAGATTGGGTACAACGACAAGTGATAGAGTAATTTTCACACTGGACTTATGGGAAGCATGTGTTGTCCATCTGTGTGATTCTCATTTTATGCAAATTTAGGAAATATAGTCTTATGTCTAATTGTCCAAAGGTACATGGTACATTGCATGTCTGAACATTCAAATGAAGGAGAGATATCATGCCGTATCATCAGTAGGCCTTCCTTTGGCTCTGTAACATGCCAATGCAGAATGATGCTTGCTTGAGACTACAAATCATAATAAAAAATTATATTTAGAATCCAATAAAATAATGTTTCAGGGTCTGCAAAACACTTCAGACCCATGCTTGGGTTTTCCTGGAAGTTGAAGAGAATGCCAGAATTTGCCTGACCCTCCTAAGCAGTCGTTACCAACCTGCCCAGCGCCGCATGAACTGCTGGTTCATGATGACAGGGGAATTCTATAAAAAGCTGGTGCGAGTCTTCAGGCTAAAAAATACACAGCTGTGTGTGTTTGAAGCTTATACAAGGAATATCTGAGCTTCTGGGAGGAAGCTTTGATTTAAGGTTTGTTTTGGGGGAGTAAAGTGTTTATTTGCCTTCTTAAAAAAAAAAAAAAAATCACACTCCACAGAGAGTGATGGACATTTTACCTGGAGCATATTGCGTTTTTCAGAGCTGGTGAAAATGATACTTCTCCTTACCTACCCTAAATACTTTCAGTGAATAGCTCCCAAAAGATCCAATTTTTTTCTTATATCTTTTTATTTTTTTCAGTTCACTATTTGTCTATTGGAAGTTCCCATGAAACATTTTTCCTTGTTGCTGATTCTTGGGGTAGTACAATGCCAGCGGTGCCAATGATTAAGGTTTGTCCAACATCAGTTACTGAACCCTCTTTAGCCAAACACTGTGGTTCTATATTGAGACTTTCTGATATTCTTTTCTTCTTTCCATTGTTGCTGTTTGCATGACTTCAAGGCAATTCCCATTCGTGAATTCTAAAAATATTATTTTTCAAAATAATATTTTCAAAATTCTTAGAAAATATTCTATTTTACAGTATAGCATATTGCTAAGGCAGAAAAAACCCAACCAAACGAGAAGACAAACGTTTTAAATAAACAGTAATATAATGATGGTAATTGATAAAAACTCAAGAAGAAATATAATTACAGTACTGATTCTGACTCCTCTCAATTTGACTGGCTTTTGGGGGAAGCTCTGTTGAGTTTGTGAGCAGAGGAGAAACCTTGTTCATGTGAGAGTCCTGAGGGTCAGCTCTGTGATGGCTGACATTGGAGAGACCACATCTGTACAAACTTCTGAAGTGCTTAGTATAGCAGGGATAGGTTTTGGCTGGGTCAAGAGCACTGCTGTAATAAAACTCTGAAGCTTTTAGGTGTATGAAGCTAAAAAGAGATGGGAGAAATGGACTGACTAAAGGGAAGAGAGGGAGCATCACAACCAAAGAAAATGAGAAATCAAGCAGCCTCCTAGCGTGCTGCAGGTCTCACATGGTGAAGGGATGGAAGGAAAAGAAGTTGGGTCTTCTGTGTCCAAGAGGACGAGACTGCAGCAAGGAAGAGGTAGAAATCCATATTTCTTTGGCTGAGGTAGAAATCCGTATTTCACAGAGTCACCCATTATTTGGAGAGGACTCTGAGAGAGGGGGAATGAAACATGCCTTCTTTTGTCCAGCAGAATTATTCAGTGTGAGCTGGCTTTCAGCTGGGAGAGGCTGGGGAAATGTTTAAAGTCTCTTTTGGTGGCAATATCAAAGTGCTCTTTTTGGTGGTGATGAGAATCAAAGATGGAGGAGGAAAAAAGGGAGGAGTTGAAGTCGCAGAAGAAGAGGCATGTTCCTGTGCAGCTCAAGATGAGTGGACTCAAAGGCGAGGAACTGCAGCCTTGTGAGGCAAAATCTTTTTTCTCTGTGCGTTAGATGCTGAGCTCTGCAAAAAACTCCTACTGAAATGTGTCTTTTACCTGGAGGAAAGACTGGTCCAGATGTAGTCAGCTCAGGAAACTGGAAGCTCTCTTTCTGTTTCTTTTTCTGTCCTGGAATACTTGTCAAATGCATCTCCATGGTGGTATGTGGATGAGTACATTAAAGATTATAAGACTCTTGGGTACATGTAGTTGGAACTACAAACAGTTAGTTATCTGAATATGGTACAACTGATGGTTTAAAAATTTTAAATGAGACAATCAAGTATATTTTATATGTGGCAAATACATTCCAGACCCAGTAGAAGCAGCTCTGTAATTCAGAGGTCTTTTTCTGTGATCAAAGTATGCAAAAAATATTTTTAAAATTACCTAAATGTCATTTACAGATTTCAATTTTAAAGAGAAATTGATTTCTTTATTCTAAGCATGGCTGCCACTTTGCAATATGCAATGACTTATTAATGTCTTTGGATTCTGACAACACGGCATCCTAAGAAAGAGTGAACTGCAGTACTAGTTCCGCTTCCTCCTTCTTTGAGTTATATAAGGATATGTTTAAGCTCTAGCTGATTCACTAAAACCCCCAGATTTCCTTTTGATACTTTTATCATGCATTACCTTATTCATGCAAAACAAACAAGGAATTTGGGAAATTTGAATAAACAACTTGTAGCTGTCTGTGTTTTCTGCTTGTATGTTTTAATCAAACAATCTGAGCAAAATGTTGCTATGTTACTGCTTTGTCTCTGTCTGGTTGCCTTCAACAGGACTCATTATTCCCGAAGCTGCACCATGCTCATGCCACACTGCAATATGCTGTGTAGGTGAGTCCTAAGCGAGTTAGCTGAAGTATCTCTGTGTTGTAAACTGATTTAAGAAAGTAGGAAAGAAGAGGTACAACCCCTCTGTTCCACACCCAAAATATTGTGGAATCTGCAACAACTTCAGAAATTTTTGTGTGTTGCTGGAGGTGGTTTCAGTTTTCACACCAGAAGTAATTTAATTTCAGCACTTAAAACCCAAAAAGCTCCAACATATTGCTAACGTGCAAAAATTCCATGTGTGCTAAAAAACAACAGCATATGGTTGGGTGGGGTGTGACCAAAATGAACATAGTTATCACATTGTGAACTTTCTTTTTACAGACTTGACTAAATAAGTGGTGGGGGGGGAGGGCATCTAGGACGAGAACCTGGAATCCTCTAGAGTCTGCCTTTTCAACTGTTGTGTAGCTAACTGAAAGGTTCATCTTGTATAAGCCATTTCTTAAAACGGGAGACTGACGTTTCATCTGAACATGAATAATACACACAAAAGAAAGGTAGAAAGAAGGCAGGATGTCTCTGGGGTGAACAGTTAGAGGAGAATGGTACAGAGCATGAGCTGGAGAGGAACTTCAGTTCTCCCTGTTTGCTGTTAGAAAGTAGGAGGTAGATTTGGATTATTTGCTTTTTATTTATAATCTATCACCTGAGCTTGAATTGGGAAGAACAAGTTTTAAATGTGCTTATTTGCTGGGACTGTATGTTTCAGGGTGTTTAAACATCTCCAACAAATCTTCTCAGCATAGTTTAGTGTTGATGTAATTGTGGGCACAAATAACATAGTTATCCCTGATGGTGACTCTATACATATACCCACAGTCATTTTTTTGAGAAGACTCAGGTCTTTTTTCTGTTGAGTCCAATGGTGCTTAAGATCTCATGAGGTCCTCATATAGGAATATCTGAAAATTGAGCAAACCAGAATCAGAGATACTTCTGGCAATTTAGGCCTAGGAACTTGACTTATCCTTCTGAATCCCTGGTGGTAAGATTTAAACCCTTTAAAATAGTAACAATAAAAAGCTTGGGGGACCACTATTAACATAGGATTGTTTTGTGTGGCTCTTTGGTTGCACTTAAAGCCGCTCACCTGAGCGTACCTCTCTCAGGTCATCATTAGTATAGGTTGTCTTCTTAGTTTGCTTTGCTCTTGTCTGCTTTTTATGTGCTCTTCTGGGTGTAAATATAATTGGAGAAGCAGTATCTTTATTTTCTGGCATATCACTTTCTATTCTATCTGCCGTTCAGCTGTGAATATGACAGTAGCCCAACTTTGCCAGGTAGCGGCTCTTTGCAGGCTGTTTTACTGTCATGTTCTTGGCTATCTGCATGACTCACACTGTCATCCTGTGGGCAGCCTGGGAGATGCCTTCTACTCATATTCCCAGTCAACCTATGTCATTTCTGCAGCAGAGGCCAAACACCATCACTGGGCCAAATGAGCTATACCATGCAAAACATGCCTTTATTTTATGCACACAAGTCTGCCAGATGGTTAAAAGTTAACAAACAGTCCTGGTTTGACTTATTTTTTTGAATAATTGGCAATTTTCATGAACTCTGTAATCTTCTCTAGTTTCTAATGATGAATGCTTTCACACCTTGTGTTGTTCCCCTAGTCTTCTCAAGCAAATAGTCATCTTTGAGCAGCCTTAATGATTAGTACATGCAAGAGCTTGGTCCACTTTTCTTCTCGCAAAGCAGGTGTTACAAACAACAAAATAACACTTCACATAAAAAGATATTCTTCCAATTTCAAAGCTAGAACTGAAAATGACTTTAGATGCCTTTGCAACTTTGGAAAAACTTTGAATATTAAGAGTTTTACCCAGAAAGGCCATTGCTCACGTTAATTATGCTGGCCAAGACAAAGCATCTTTTTCAGAATAAAACTCAGGTTATTCTGTGGGACAATAGGTTCTGTCAACATGTGACAAGGCTTTCATATCTCGAGGGAAGGATCCAGTTGGTACAAGAAAGCGTCAATCAGGACGTAGAGCTGCAGGAAGTTAACTCATGCGTACTTCAGGGTTGTCCAGATCAGATGAAGAAAGTGCCAAAAGAGGTTACCCTTCATCACCAGCTGAGAGATGAGCTATGGATGAAAGACAGGACAGCTTGAAGAGCCCTGAATGGTGATCTCAGGAGATGTGTCCCTCAAGAGATAGAGACATGCTTCATGTCCTTGTACAGTCACTTGAGCAACTTGATGTGAAAATACTAAATAAAACATACAGAAACCCCAAGAGGGCATTTCACCAAGGAGCCTGAATGGGAATTATCCAGCCTTTTAGCAGGTGTAGGGCCCTGCCTGAAAGTAGCATCATAGATGTCTCCCGAGCCTTCCCAGTAAGCCAGTAATGGATCTGCAGCTTGCCAGATAGTCTGTCATAGGTTGTCAGCCACGGCTGGGAGGAGGGACGGCAGCCTCTTTTGTTCCCACATCAAGCATGCAGAGAAGGGTCTCCTAAGTAGATAATTCAAGGGGAAACAGCTGCTGAGTTCTCAATTCCCCATGACTCTCTAATTTTGCCTTCTTCTCTTA
Organism: Caprimulgus europaeus; assembly: GCA_907165065.1. The sequence goes on from OU015525.1 coordinate 37,979,875, forward strand.
ATGTATTTGCCTGCTGCTGGCTGAATACTGCCCGCTGACAGTCAGACAAATAGAAAAATGCTGTAAACTTCATTGAAAACTACTGTGAAGTGTGACTATTTTGATGCTTATGGAAGAACAAGTTGAAAGGCTTTCCTGAATATGTGAAGTCACAGATGGATAATTTTAATCTTCCATATAAGAGAACACTAACTTGATTGCCCTGATCCTGATATTTTTAAGTCAAATAAAATATTGCAAACTCTTCTGATTTTGTGATTATGAAGGGATTTTTTTTTCCCCTTTTATAATGCCCCAGCACCTGACATCACTTGACCATATAAGAATCAAACACTTCACTTGAAAGTAAATAAACATTTGAATTGTGGCCTGAAAAAGTAAATCCTATAGGCATAAAAAGCCATACAGTTGACAAACAACCCTCCCCACCTGATTAACATCACATTACTTTTGAGCTACTCTCAGGTGCCTTACTCATAGGTTTTGGATATTTTGCCTGACTGTACTTTGGCTTCTGTTTCATTTAGCATCCCACAAAAGTGTTTATGGGCTCCAGTAAGAAAAACTTGGATGGTTTATCTCTATGAGAAACTAACTGGCATAGCCAGAGCTATATAAGCATATCACTACAATCTTGCAAATAAACCCTCTGTTACCCTTGCCTGCACTGACACTGCCATCTGAAGCATCCCCTGTGTCAGTCCTGGGCCATATTGATTTGTAATTTGTGATTATTTGGGATAGATAATTTGCAATTGTTCTGCACCTGATTAGCCCTGGTGCTGGGGCATTTCTGGGGCTGCTGATTAATCATATTACCTAGAAGCTGCATGGGGTCAGGGGCTGTTTTGCTCTCCTCCCGTGCTACCGAGTTTCTAGGGATGTTCGAGTCTATGTTTTCAGGCAGAGGAAGGCAGATTTAGGGGCCTTCTTTTTAATATTTCTGCCTTTACCTACGTGTCTTGTCTGCTGCCGGATTTTGGGGTGCCACTGCACGGGTTTCCCTCTCAGCAGGAGCTGCTGGGGGGTGGAGGGCCGGGGCGCCGGGCGGTGAGAGAGCGGCGGGGGCCGCCTGGCAGGGCCGGGCCGCGGTGCCGGTGTGGTGCGGCCGGTGCCGGTGGGTGCGGTGCCGGTCGGGTCGGTGGGTGCGGTGCTGGTGGGTGTGGTGCCGGTGGCTGCGGTGGCGGCGGGTGCCGGTCCCCGCGCCGGTCACTAGATGGCACCAGGTGACCAGGCTGACGCGGGCCGACTGCGCGGAGCCCGGAGAGGCCGGAGGCCCCCTCGGTAACTCGGGGCCCAGTCGGAGCCGGAGCCTGCGAGCACCGGCGTTTCCCCTCCCGCCGCTCCGCTTGGCCGTGCCGGGGTCGCTCCTCTTCCGACAGGCTCGGGCCGGGGCCGGGGGCTTCAGCCGGGCGCCTGCCCGCCTGCGCCCGGCACGGCCCCGGCGGCGCTGGGCCACCGAGTCAGTCCATGAGCCCGCCGTGCCGGGAGCCAGCTCGTTTCACCGAATCACAGAAAATCATTAAGGCTGGAAAAGACCTCTGAGATCATCCAGTCCAACCATCAACTCATCACCATCGTACACGTTAGACCATAACCCTGAGTGCCACATCTACACGTTTCTTGAGCACCTCCAGGGATGGTGACTCCATCACCTCCCTGGGCAGCCTGTTCCAATGTCTGGCCACTCTTCTGGAGAATTTTTTTTCCCTAATCAACCTGAACCTCCCCTGGTGCAACTTGAGGCCATTTCCTCTTGTCCTGTTACTGGTTACCCAGGAGAAGAGACCAACCCCCACCTTGCTATACCGTCCTTTCAGGTAGTTGTAGAGAGGGATAAGGTCTCCCCTGAACATCCTTTTCTCCAGACTAAACAAGCCACTCTTCATAAGACATGTGCTCCCAAAGCTCAAACTGTATGAGAGCAAAGACTTGAAAACTTCCAGAAGAATTAAGTTGGCCTTTGTTCCTCTACACATCCATCACAAGGGTGAAGATGAGCACAAGCAGCTTATTTAGAGTGCATTAGCCAGTTTATTTTTGTATGATTCAGAGGATACAAGGTTGAAAGCCAAAGAGTATGTTGATACTGAGAAAATATTTCCTGGTTTGCTCCTGGACTTCAGATGGTCTGCATGATAGTGTTTTAGTTTGGATGAGGACTGATATTATATGACCTTAGCATGTTTTGGTACACATCCCATGATGGGCTCAGGGCACACGAACCAGTTTTCTTCAGGATGAGGTGAAGAAATCCTAATGGAAGAAGCACAGAAGACACTCACACATCAAACACACATTATCTGCTGCAACTGTTAAGACATTCAGACTCCAGATGAAGATTAGAGACTAGACTGAAGAACTCACCACCCAAACTTTCAATGTGGGTGCTCTTGGCTCCAACTGTTTCACTGCACGGATCCACTCCTATCAGTCTGTGGCATATGTTAATTCTCTGTGAGAAAGATAGTGACCCATAGGGGAAACTGAATGCTTCCCATGTAGATACCTCAAGCAGGTGATGTGGATAAACCCTGGTAGTGGTGAAGGACTTCTTTTTTTTTTCTTTTTCTTTTTTTTTTAATTGGAGACCTCTCAAATATGATATTTCTGTAAATGATTTTTTCCATTGCTGGGTAAAAGCTAACAGTCCTTTATTTGTTTAAAGGTTATTCATGAAAAATTGTACTTGGTACATGGAGATGTGTGGTAAATGCTATGAAGCATGCAACAACTTGGTGAGTGGGCATCCAGCATCTCCTTTCTAGAACTTATCCCAGGATCGTTGTTAAAAGCATTTGAGATAATTTGCGAAGTCCAAAATCCTGGAAGCAGAAACTACCAAATTTAGGTTTCCTGCTTTACTTTTGCTCCTGCTGCCTGAGCTGTCTGCTGCAATCATGGGTGGGAAGAGGATTAAATGTGTTATTTCCATGACTGTGCTGCCATGCCACAAGGATAATGCAATGAGACTTCCCAGACAACTGTGATTCTGGCATACTCTAGCTTCTTCAAGCATCTGACTTTTTACTATAGCTCTCAATCTCTCAACTGAGAGACTTTGGGTGAAATATCATTCTGTTTTTAAGGAAAAAAATATAATAAGCTCTTTTAAAAAGAAAAAAAAATCAGCAGGATTTCAGTAGGATTAATTGTATGCTGAAAATTACATATTTTCATGAAACATTGTTGAACTTAACCTTGGGTTTTATGCTCTGAATTATTTTTAATTTGAAATTATATTGAATGAAATTTTATTGAATGAAATTTTATTGAATTGTATTTTAATTGAAATATTACTAAGCTTTCCTAGCTAGGTATTTTGAAGGACCACAGCAAACCCAGAAAGGAGCCCTGTATTCAAAATCATGCTTAAATTGTTAAGCTCTCCTCTGTGCTCCTTTATTGAATTGGGTGTCTTAATGGGGTAGCTTTGAATCACTAGAAAATGAGAATAGAATAGTGTCAATTTCCTAAATGCTTTGTTTTTAGTGAATATAAATTGCAAATGAAATCTTAGCCTCTGAGCCTAGTTTGTAATATGTGAGGATATGCTATGAAGAGATTGTTTTTAAAAAAAGTTTCTTGTGTTTTATTCTTAAAGATTGATTGAAGGAAATATGTTTAAGGCAACTTGTGCCAGCACTGCTTAACCTGCTTGTATCTTGGAGATTATTTCTGCTGGTTTTGTGGGCCTTTTCAGTGGGATCTTTGAAAATGCTAATTAATTTCAGGATTGCTGGGTGTGTGATATGCTTTGACATACACAGCAAATTAATAATAATATAATAATCTTTCTAAAAGAATTTCAAGAGCAATTTATAGTTCATGCCAGATGTCAGTTGACTGAGTAATTTAACACACTTGTGTAACTGAAACATAATAGCTTTTGCTAGCTTGCCATGCTACTTATGGATATGAATGACAAAATTTATGGGTTTTAGCTATGTGCATAATCTGAAAAATTCACTCCCTGTTGCAAGGAATAAGCAGTATCACAAGTGAATGTGTTTTAATAATCTGAAACATATAGCTCAAATACTGTTTTATTTGTTTAAACCAGGAAAAGATATAATTCCTCTGAAATAAATGCTGTGAATGCAAGACCACGAAAAATGTCTTTGTCCTATCAGTAGCTGCAGGGACCACATCTCCATAAAAGTCATTAAAGCCACAAAGACAGCACTGTCAGCTTAGAAATTGCCCTAGAAGATCTACTAAGCCTCCCACCCTGGGATCAAGAGTGTTTCTTCCTGTGTTTGTGCCCAGTGTAACGGCCCTGAATCTTGCAGTTTTTAGACCTGGGAATGGGGGTTAGAGAAACTGCCAGAGATACCTCAGAGATGTGATTGCCAGACTTGAACTGCCTGGAAACCATTTGGCCTGAGCTGGACTTCCTCTAGAGCAGATAGAGACAGGCAGCTCTGAAGGGAGGCTCATCCCCAAGAGGTAGGTAGCTGGATGAACTGCTCCTTGTAGGGAAGCAAATCTCTGTCTCTTCATGCAGAAAATGGTAAACTACAGAATTGAGTAGAGGGTATTTGCTTTACCTATCAGGAAAATTACTGAGTTTCACAATCATCCTGCAAGTTATGACACTAAGTGTTTTTAATTTGCTCTAATTTTACAAGAAACACCATACTTAATAATTTTTGTTTCATCCTTTAAAGCAAAGCTTTTCCCTCAGCTCTAAGTTCCTTGTAAAGTGTCTTAGAACCTCATGTCCTTAGTGCTCTCTGCAATGTGATGGTTCCTCCTAGAGTATTGACCTATTGAGCAGCCAGCTCCAACTCTTTTCAGTCTTGTTTGTCTCTCTAGGAAAGGCTAAACCATTCAAGGTGTCATTAAGGTTAACAAAAGTGAGGTTTGTAACAATAAACTAAATGGAGTATCCACTTTGGAGTGTAAGGAAAAGAGTTACAAGTTCAGTTCCTGCCTGACTGTCATTGGTTTCCTTCAGATGAGAATCTGTAAACCCAGCTCCTATAGAAACTGAAGTGTGCTGGATTGAATCCTCAGTTTTATTTTCTTTTTATGTTTGTTTTTTGTTTGTTTGGGTTTTTTTAAGTGTGTTTATGCTTCCTTTTTAGTCTTCAAAATAGCAACTAGCACATTCTGAGAATACAATATTCTGAAATTTCCCACGCATGCAATTAGATGCCCAAGTATATCTTCGAATCAGAAGTCAACAGGTAGAAGCCAGAGGAAGTGAGGCGAGGAGGACTGGAAGTGAATTGGTTTAATCAAGAAGGGATGAGAAGTCAGTGAGTGGTACAAGACTGCATTATCTTTTCCATTCGCTCTTCTGCTCTGAAATCCTGCTGATCTAGAAGAGCTGTTACTCAGATGCACAAGCAGGAAGGCACATACCATCTGTGACGTCTCCAAGAAACCTTAAAAGGATTATGAATGTGCCGGGTTGTGATTGCTATATGCTTACCATCATTTCCTTCAGCTCCTCGCACTTTTGCATGTATCTGTTTTTTCACCTAAGTTTAGTAGTCAAGAGGCCATTGACTGTAGCCAATGCATGCAGTGCCTAGCAGGGAGGGATCTTGGCCTTGAGGAGCTCCCATGGCTGAGATAAAAAACAATGTATTCTCAGGCTGTTTAATGAGTCGTTTTCCACTTTTTCATAGGAAACATTTGACATCACTATCCTACTGACACATGCTATGATAAACTGCAGGACTCTCAGAGGGTAGGTGAGAAAGCAGCATTTTTCATCAGTAGCCAGCAAGGAGCTTATGCTTTATAAGGAATCACACATTATGCATGCTCTATAAGCTGATCGCAAACAAAACCTAGGCATGCATTCCCATGCACAAAAACAAGGGCTCAATACAGGGAAAGTAAGGGTAATCTTGCAAGTGCTGCTCAAATGTTACTGGCTTGTACATGAAGCTGATCTTGGCACCATGGCATGAGGCAGTCTGTCTTACTTTTTCTGCTCAAAAGCGATGCTCCAGAGAATACAAGTAAGCCCTGTGCATAAGCACTGTAAATCTGTAGTGCCTATAAACCTATATGTTCTCTCCATACCTGATGGACAGATTTTAGTATTTTTGGATGAGATGATCTCAATTTTGATATGAGAACTAAAGCTCTGGCTCTGTCTTCATCTGAGGAGGTTTGATAGCATCAGAATAAAGCTGAATAAGATCTCTGAGTCAAGAACTGTCTTTGCTTTTGATTTGGATTTTAAACCCAACTCAGAGGCTCCTCTCAGGAAGGTGAGAGAGGAATACCATTATTTCCTGTCTGTCTAAGACCAAAAAAAGTAGGGAGTAGACCCATAGCCTACAGAGGGGGCTTTGATTAGCTCATGTCACTCCAAACAGACTTTATGTTATTTATATCTTCATGCAGATTTGCCAGAAGTCAGTAGGGATGCCTACAAGTAGATCAATGCAAATTTTCTTCTGCATAACAAAGACAGTTTTAAAACAATCTTAATTCATTGTAACAATATCTGTGTTTGCTTAAATTATAATGTTGCGGGAATCTTGTTAGACACAACATGATTGATAGTTTTGATAACAAGCTTGAAAATCTGCCCAATGTAAGTCATGCCTTCTGCATTATTCTGACTGGAACCGTGTGCTGTGGCTCTAAGAAGTAATTTGCTTATTATTGTAACAGCCCATTTAGTGGAACTTTAATGAAGAACAGTCCTTATGGCAATTTTATGTTTCATGTGTGTAGGAGGAATATTGGATTGACGTAATCTTTAACATTTTTAGCCTGGGATATTTACTGGTGTGTTAGTAGAAGGGCTGCTGTGTTTCCAGTCTACTTTTGTTGCAGTGCCACAAACTAAATGCAGTTTCTCAAGAGATAAGGACTTGCCAAATACTGTCCTCATAGCAGGAGAGTCTACATGAGTAGCTGTAACATCAGACTAACCATGCCTAGCCATGGAGTGTTTCTTTTTTCACTTCTGAGAGGAGAGAGGCTGTGTCGGTTTTGAGAAAACTGTAGTAGCAAAACTTGGCAGGACTAAGATTGTCTCTTGGGTGCTTGTATATGTGTACAGTGGCTCACTCCCCCCACCCCGATAACATATGTGAAGTGTCATCTTTTCCTCTGATATGGGACAAGCATGAATTTGGAAATCTTAGTGTATTTTTAAAAAACTTTCTTTCTGGCCAGCCCCACTTCATTAAGGTAGCATATTTAGACCAAATAGGGAATTATGAAGTTGACTAGGGATGTCCCTAAGATCACCACTAAAGCTAAAAATCTAAAACCAGGATAAATCCCTTTTGTGTGGCAAGTAGAGCTGGCTATATTTACATATCAAATGCATTTAGATCTTTTTCTTCTTCTCAGCACTTCTGAACTTAGCCTGTTCTTCAGGGCATTTGTTAAATTATGCCATTTAGGAGCTTACAGGTAGTTCCTGGGCCCTTGTAAAGTGTGACTAGTTATCAAGCTTTAATATCAAGTCCTATGTGCCTTTTCTCAGTGACAGTGTTGCTTTTTACCCATCCCCTTACACTGTTCCCTGTTGCTTATTCCTTCCTCGTACTTTTATCATTGTCATTGTGCCAGTACAACTTGATGTGATAGTATTTACTGAACTGTAGGAGGAAAATAATGAACTTCTCGTCTGAACTTCTGGAGAAGTTCAACATAAGCTGGCAATGTGCACTTGCAGCCCAGAAGGCCAACCATATCCTGGGCTGCATCAAGAGAAGTGTGACCAGCAGGTCGAAGGAGGTGATTCTCCCCCTCTACTCCACTCTCCTAAGGCCCCACCTGGAGTACTGCGTCCAGTTCTGGAGCCCCCAACACAAGAGAGACATGGACCAGTTAGAACGAGTCCAGAGGAAGCCACAGGGATGATCCGAGGGCTGGAGAACCTCTCCTATGAGGACAGGCTGAGAGAGTTGGGGCTGTTTAGCCTGGAGAAGAGACGGCTCCAGGGAGATCTTATAATGGCCTTCCAGTACCTGAAGGTATTCTTCACTGTGAGGGTGGTGAGACACTGTCCCAGGTTGCCCAGAGAAGTTGTGGCTGCCCCCTCCCTGGAAGTGTTCAAGGCCAGGTTGGATGAGGCTTTGAGCAACCTGGTCTAGTGGAAGGTGTCCCTGCTGATGGCAGGGGGGTTGGAGCTCGATGATCTTTAAGGTCCCTTCCAGCCCAAACTGTTCTGTGATTCTATGATTCTATGATTCTATGATTCTATGATTCTATGATTCTATGATTCTATGATTCTATGATTCTATGATTCTATGATTCTATGATTCTATGATTCTATGATTCTATGAAATGCCTGGGTTTCACAAGAGCCCTGCAAGTTATGAGTGGTCCCTCAAACAGGAAATTCCCACCGTCGATCCAGCAATGAGAGAGCAATGGGAGAGTGAGAGTGCATGGCTGGGAGCATTGATAGAAAAAGTGGAAATGCCCTCATTCTGCCACTGCCAGGAAAAGAATATCTAGTCCTGTGCTGGAGAACACCTGGGATCGTTGGGGTAGGGGTCAGCCTGCAGGGCTGGTGGTGATGGTCCTTCTCCTGTGCTGCACTGGCCATGGACTGGACCATTTCCACAGCCCCTCCACTGTGCCACTGCTGAAGTGCTTGGTCACAGAATTTATTCAATTTTTAAATTTATCCCATTTTTTAATTTATCACACATACTTTTTTTTCAGAAAAGAAGGATAAGTGATGGAGAGTGTTTTACGAATGTCACTACACTCAGGGAGTCTTGTCTGTCTGAGCCTTGCCCACTTTGCGTGGGCAAACATCAGTTTGTACCTTGTACACACACGCACACAGACGTGTGCATGCTCATACACAGATACCCACTGCGATCAGTTCCAACAACTATTCACAACACAAACAGTGGTTACAAGACCCCGGTGGCAAACTGGAAACCGAGTTGTATGTTGCTATGGATATGATGGTTTGCCTAGAAGAGTAGGTCAAGTTTTCTAAAATAATTACTGATGTAGAGTGCTCAGAGGATGACTCTTTCATTGTGAACCTGATTTTCTGAAGTGGTGTGCTTCTGCAAATGAGGCTCTTCAAAGCCATCTTAAGCCTCAGCTACCAAAAACATAAAGCCATCTTTCCATATCCTACTATTTGTCATCTTAGTGGTAAAAAAAGAGGAACATGTGAAAGAATATGAGAGCAGCACTACATTGTGAAGATATATCAAATGGAATTGTTTATTAAGGAGTGTTTATTAATACTACTTTATATTCTTAGGCTGATTCAAGAAGTCACTTGCCTTTAAGAATGTACTTAAGTGTATGTTTAAGTGCTTTCCTGAACAGACATGTTTTTCTGAACTGACTTAGTAACAAAGGAACTGGATTAGAACTAAAGGTAAACTGCAAGGATATCTTCAGACTTTAGTAAGTTAAATGTAGTGGAAGCACTTTTAGTTAGGTGAAAGGAACAAAAAAAGAAAACAATGAAGTATTTTGAAAGATTTTTTTTCTCTTCTTCTTTTATAAATCCAGTATTTTAGAGCTTCTCTAGACCCCTTTGTTTTAGTAGATGTGTTATAAATATGTGTGTATATTTATATATACACACACATGTGTGTATATATATATACACATATATATACACACACACACACACACACACACATACATATATATATATATATATATATATATATATACACACATAAGATGTTCAAATGTAACACATGGGAATAAATAAGCAGGTAGCCTGCAGAAATTATACTGTATTCTGAAGAGATGGGAGCTGACAGGAAAATTTGACTATACAATAGTACTTCCCAACAGCATGCTTGACCATTTTCCAAGTTTCCCCTTTCTGAACCACTTTCAACCACACTCGTAACAAAAAAGGGAAAAATCACAGGCTACCCAATTTATCCCAGTGCTAAAGTGGACTGCATAGTGATAAGCATTAAATACAAATTTAATTTACATACACTGCAGCCAAACTGGGAGAGTTCTTCACACTGAATATTCAGATTTTCTCATTATGCACATCCCAGTCCCCAGAGCCCTCCTTAGAAGTTCATTAGCAGCTCTGATCCCTACAGTGCTCTTAAGCTCCATCTCTGCCCATACAGAATTTAGAAAACATGTGGCTTTGGATAATTGCCCATGCTTTAGACTGTCCTGATTAAGCAATCCCTACTGTCCCTACTTTGCTATAAACAGAGTTGCATCATATAAGTAGCAGAGAGCAATGGAAAGAATCACACAAATTAGACCCTGAAAATGTAATGTTTATAATGTTCATAATGTTCGTCCTCTGCCCTGCCAGTGCTTGACCTGCAGAAATACTTGGTCTGGTTTCTTCTTAATCACTTCCAATGAGAGAACTTCTGTAATAATTTGTACTGCAGCAGTCACAGCTTTTTTACACCGGGAACAGAGAAACCTTAGCTGGAACTTAAATAAACTGTACTCGAGCTTCCCAAACCCTGACACTGGAGACACAACCTGCTGAATGGCTCTGTGACATATATATACATATGCTTATCTGCTCCTGCCAGGGTAGGCAGATCTCAAGAGCTTTAGATACGTAGTCGCTGAAGCCTAGACTGAGTACCAGCACTGAAATGATGTGGGCTTACCAGCAACTTACTATCCCTGGAGTTCTCTACAGTGAGAACCAGTCATTAGATGGAAGATTATAGATATTGTTGACTTTAGATGACAGCTGTCTGGCAATTACTGTTCCTGAGGCTGTTGGCATGGTTCTGCTGGCCTCCTGTGCCATGCTGTCTTCTCAAGCCCTCTCAGGAGCTGTCTGGAAGAAGGGTGATCAAGCCTCTTGCATCATATTTGGAGAAAAAAAAGAAAAGTGGGCAAAAGTTTTTACTATTTTGGTAGCTGGGCACCCCTGAGATGGATTAGGATCCTGTCCACAAAGCTGTCCTCTCTTTACAGATTTTTCCCATAAGCAGCGGTGTTTTCCAAACACCCTTTAAATGATTCATAGTCAAAAGCCAGAATACAGCGGACTTCTAAGTGTCAAGTCATTTTCCCTTATTCATCTTGGTCATATTCTTACATTCTTGCTGTGCATTTTTCAGGGTTTTGTTTTTCTGAAGCTGCTTGTTTGGGAGAGCTCAGACAATTTTTGCCCCTGTAAGAATACCTGTTTCATTAGGTTTTCTCTCACTGTTAGGCAAACTGAAAAAGTAGGAAATTCAGTTCTGCTAAACCAGCTCTCCAGAATCTCTCCAGCTCTTCTTAGTTTTTTTTTTCTTTCTCCAAAACCTTCAGAAAATGTGATCCATTAGTGTGATGTCTGCTAATCCCTCCTTACCATTGCAATCACTTTCTAAACATGCTGACTCTCACTAGGGGTAGCAGGGCATGGCAACTCTATGCATCTCTGGCACTTCAGCTCCCATCCATCTCACCTAGGGGTAGAAGTTTCATTTCACCCAGCTTTACTCCTGATGCTGAGCAGTGTTGATGGTTAAAATCCCACCTTGTCGTTCTCAGCCAGAAGAGCCGTGGTTGCTAGTAGGACAGTTTCTAAAATTAAGGAAAATGTAGGAATTGTGTGCTGTGAGATGCAAACTCCGAAATACAACAAGAAAACACAGAATTTGAGATGGGGAACATATGCAATACTGTTGTGCATTATATTGATTTGTGTTGCATTAATTAATGTGTATATATGTAACACAATAATTTAACGTTTCTGTATAATTCTAGCAGATTCAAAGCCAACTTTCTTCTGCTTATCCTGTAGGGCTTTTTCAGAAGAATTTCAGAAGATCAGCCATTTTTCTGTTTCATTGATGAGGCTGTTCTGATTTATCTCTGATATTTGTAATTGCTTCACAGGAGTGGTTATTGCCTTTTCCTGCCTGATTCAGCTGCTGCTCTCCTTCTTTACTGGTCTTTTGAAATTCCAGGTCTGGATGTACATAAGCAGAAGGAAAGATTGGTCTTCCTGTGCCTTAGTAGCCTCTCATAACCCCTCCTTCAGGGCAGGCTTTGAGCTGAAATCACAGTTACAGAGCTCAGGGTTTATCCCCACCCTCCATCTTCTCTGCCCTTCATCCTACTTCATGTGGCTCAACTAAGGAATATGCTGCAGTCGGCAATCCAATAGACACAGCTTCCTCTGACACGCCTAGCAGATATTTCAGTTTTCGTCAGAAAAAGGTTCTTCAAAGGCATTCCTTATTCACTTGAGACCTGCCTGTGGTTCCTGCTTGCTGGACAGGTTTGTTACTTTCTGAGAGAATGAATAAACTGAACAAAAACCTGTGCATGTGGAGACAAAAATCTAACGATTTTTCTGTTTGCCCACAAAATGTTAATGTTTGCTGGAAAGAAACTTGCTTGAAGAAATATCTTACGCTGAATCTAAAAGGATGAACATACACAGCCGAAGACTGTTATAAATCAAAAAACATTTGTAATTTTCACAGTTCTGTTGCTCTTTGAAATATTTGTCTCCTTAATGTGCTTCTCTTTATTGCAATGTAAACTTCTGAAGTTGCAGAATTATTTATCTTAACTTTGTGTGAAATCTCAGTCCTCATTTCTACTCAGGACCAGTTGCAATATTCCTAATAAAGACTTGGTTTCTGTATTCCCCTAATATTCCAGGTACTTTTGCAGTTTCCATGAAGATGAGCTTGTATAGTCTTTCATCTTTGCTCCTTCACATCCACATATGAGCCACAGAACAGCTTTCATCTTGCAGGCTCATGTGTTATATCTGGACAAGCAGCAGTGTTTGTAGTTTAAGATGGTAAAAATAGTCAGGTGTTTTCAGTTCTAACCTCTTGTTTTCCTGTATTTAGGACTTCCTCAAAGCTTTGCATCCTTAGGTGACTTTTTTCCAATGCTTGCTTTGTCTCCAAAATTGAGGGAAAATAAAAACATTTTTATTATATGAGGGTCAAGTATTGCTGAAACTTGATTATGATTATAATATGCCTGTATAAACTGCTAATTGTTTGAAAATTGATTAATATTACCATAGTTGATACTTCCAGTGTATTTACTTATTCATATTTTTGAATCTATCTCTGCCTGTATATGAATCACCATGCAGATAAAACCAATATATCTGATCTCCGATGTACATTTAATCATAAGCATCCAGGAACTGTGGTTCCGTGGTTGCCTGAATTTAGTAGAACATAAAGCTTGCTAAATATCCTTCTGTCAGTCCACGAAACCTACAAACAATCTTTTCATTTTCCTTATCTCTTTGTTTAAAATCACAAAAAATAATATAGAAAAATGTTTTTGAATCCCTTGATTTAGAGAATATTAAGAAATAATTTATTTCCAGCAATGTTGACAAAGCCATAACGTACCCTGATTTTCTGTTCCTGTAAGCTTACAATATTATTCACATATTGAAGTCTATCTTATTATACAAGTTATGCATAATGACTGAAGGAACACTTCAAAGAAGAACAGACCATTTTTTGTATAGGAAAGCACTTACGATTTTTAATATTTTTTTAAGAAAAAAACGCTGATTCTTTGAAACCAAACAGTGAAACAGTACATTTTGATAAATTACCCAACTCAAGAATATGTTGAATGTATTGATTAAAACAGTTCGTGAATATTTTATTTTATTAGAAAATATTTTTTTCCATCCCTTTCCCTATTTCCCTTCAGTTCTCCCTGTTTCTTCCTCTCTTTCTCTTTCTCTCTTGTTTTTGCTCTCTTGCTCTCTTTCTTTCTCTTTCTCTCTGTCTTTCATTCCCTCTTTCAAAACAATATATTATTTTAGAATTGTCATAGATTTGCAGGCTTGTAAATATATGTGAAATATTTTACTTGATTCAGGCTGATCTGTTCTGGTTTTCTTGGGTTTTTTGTTTGTTTTTTTTTCTTTTTTTAAGATTTCAACATGTTAGAAAAAAAGCATCAGAATAATATTCCTAGTAAATGAATTCAGTTACTCATTCTTAAAAGTAGTTTCCTCTCCACCCCCAAGTCTTACAAGATGACTGTTTATGAATTTACCTCCCTTTATGCTTAGATTAGGTTGTTGGGTTGATTTTTTTTCAAGATAGCATTCTGTAGTACAACTACTTCTTTGCCTATCCCAGTGTTATTTTTTCTGAGGTATTTGCCAAAAGCCATCATACCTCCCCTCCGACTTTCCTTTGCTGAACTGAGAAATCAAGTTCTTTTGATCACCTCACAGACTGAAGATTCTTCATCCTCTTTGCTGTCTTAGCAGCCCTTTGCCTGACCATGACTGATCAAACTACATAATCTTCCCAATGAAGTCTTGCCCACAACTGGGGTTATAGCATAAAATAATTTCCTTTAATAGCTTCCCACTGGCCTTGTTTTTTCAGGTGTATCTCACATACCCAGCATACAGATAGTATGCAACCAAACAATACCCCAGGTCTTTTTCCTCCTCTTGCCTCCAGCTTACTGTGTCCTTCAAGTGCTCCTAATTTATAACATTAAATAGTTTCATTAATTTCAGAGTGTAATATTCCATGTTCTCCTGTGACATTTAATTCGGCTTCTATTATTCTCAGAGCTTAAAGTAATTCTGTTATTTCTTGTATAGTATTCCAAAAGTCCTACATTTTTCACAGGTCAGGAAAAGTGTTTCTGGACCATCTCTGCTGTTATTATGCATTTCTTCTCTCAATGCAGAATTAATGCTTTCTTTTGTGCCTATATAGTATTAGGAAGCCCCTGGATGCATTTAACTGACTGCACTGTGCCTAAAGTGTGAAGACCGTCCTTGCTTATATCCATTACTCATATGAGTAGTGTGAACCTTCTGCTCATGTGGATTCAACAGTCCCAAAGTGTCTAAGCTATCCTGACAGTCAGGGGAGCTCTGAGCACATAGGGGGTCTTATCTCTGGCTGGAGCTGCAGGACCTGAGCACAACTGGGGACTGTGGTATGTGCTCCAGCACCATCTTAAATCAAGACTTCTTAGAGGGAAGGGTGGAATTCCTTTCCAAACACATATTGCATCCTGTGTACTTCAAATCCTCATCCTGTTTGTTTAAACCTTGCTCTTGGTCTTAAGAGTGCAACATCTCTCTAAAGAGTCAAGATTACTAAATTCAAGCTTGTGAACATGTAAGTGCCAAAGACCTATCTGAACAGGCACATATGTTGTTTCAATTTTATACTGACCATGATAAAATTAACACCTGTTTCTTCTTACTTGACAGTTTAAAAAATCAGAATTTCTAAGTATTTCTTAAATGCTTGTGACCTGAAGCCTATACCTGGTTTCATTGGTTTGGCTATGACACAGAATCTGACACTTTAATTGCTTGAAATTGAGCAAAAGAAATGCAAAGAAGCAAAACCTTCTGATTTTTCTGTTTTCTTTTGGGGTTTTGGCATTCTTTTCAAATAAATTTTATATTCCGATTGGCCTTTAGAATCCTCTACAGAAGAGAGATGAGGAACTATAAATCTTTAAAATAGGTCAACCTCTCACTAATGATTGCTTTAATTAGTGACAGCCACATAAATTTTTTTTATTTTGTTCAATTTCATAGCAGTCAGAGATATCCCAATTTTGCTAATTTGAAGGAAGTTGTGCCCTTGGCTTTTAATGGGCTTCACCTAGTCTGTCAGATTACCTAGAAGAGTGTATGGTAAAAAATTTATATGCTGTAACTTTAGTTTTCCTGTCACAGCTACTTTTTTCATTTTATCCACAAATATTAGTAAATTAAGCATATATGATCTAAAGAAAGAACAAATAGCAAGAAGTTCTTAATTAGGTTTGAAAAAGAAGGTAAGAGCTTTGTACAGTGACCTGTATGCTCTCTGAAAAATATTCTCAGTTGATTACCTCATACTCTGGATGTGTAACAGTAAATCAAATAATAAATCTTTAAATTGTCCAAAAATAGATCTAGTTAGTGAGTTCTGGATGGTATGTGGGGGAAGCTTTAGGTTCAGAAGAGACTGAACAGGTCTTTTACACAGGTTATACAAAATGACATATCACAGTGGTGTGTCATAATCCTCCGAAGTAGGGAAGATCTATGTATGTTAGGTCTTTCCACGTTCCAAGCACTGTAAAGATGTCTTCAAATAATCCTGTGATTCTTTGCTAGAATTGTTAAGAAATTAATGCTGTTGCCTTGCTTACTAGCTCCTTTACCTGCAGCATTCATTAAGATCAGCTGGAATGTACACTACTTAGTTGCTGTAAATAGAATATTTCACCTTGTATTTTCTTGTGCAAAACACTTACACAAAACTTGTTAGTGACAGAGTTAACAACCTTAGATTACATTTTAAGTGCTTTTGTACAAGTATTAAGTGTGTAATTAAGTTAATATTATTTAACATGCAACCTATACTTCACCACCTAAGAAACAGAATTAATTTAATAAAGAAAATTATAAACCAACCTTAGCATGAACAGTACATGAAGTTAATTTGGTAGTTTCGTGGTGCTAATCAAATTGTCCGGAACTTACATTTTTAAATATTTTACAGTAACAGTGTATTTCAATTTTTTAATGTCTTCCCTGTTTTCTGATTGTGGGATGTCTCGAGTCAGATTTTTTTAGGAATACTATAGTCACAGAAATATTTAATACTAGGTTCTGTACCCTTAGCACTCATCATCTTATTAAAGCAGTGCATGATTAAAAGAGAATTAATTCATTTTAGACTACAAATTACTGTCTCTATTACCTCACTCCTTAGTTATTGCAGTAATTTATCAGTATCAGCAAAACTAAGTGATACAAGAAATGTAAGAAAGTTTGTGCAGAGTGTGAAGATGAGTATCATGCCATACCTTGCTGGCTGGCTCATCCACTCTTCCGCACTGTGGCAGTTGCAGTCGTGCACCAAGCCTTGAATTGCCAGACGTGGTGCTTCTCCACATGTCTCAGTGGAGGCATCTGGGAAGATCCTACTCCTGGAGCAGGCTCTGCAGGGTGGAGGCAGCGGGAGAGAGTTTATTCTGGTGGAGGGCTTGCTTTGCTTGTAGCCTCACTTACCTCTGCTCCGCATCTCTCTGAGCCATTGCTTTGAATACAGGAGGACAAGTAAAACAAAATACTAACATTTAATCAGTCTGATTCATAAGCTAAATTCAATGCTTCATTTTAAATTTTTGAAGAAGACTGACCTGTCTCTGTAACTGGTCAATACTTTGACTTTGCCTCTTGCTATGGTAGAACCGTTTGTCCCTGAGTGACACTGATGCCCCCAACTGCCTCAACAGCAGTAGTAAGCAGCTAATAGCACATTTCCTTTCCTATTTTGGTGTCACAGCTGATATTCTACGGCCCTAAACTTACATGAGAGGGGCAGCTTTGGTTTCCATTGGGTGGGCATGAAAAGTTAACTTTTCCTACTCTACATTTCAAAGCACTTAGAATGACATGCATTTGACGTTTTAAAGCTTTTTTTTTATTTGGAGTGTTGCTTCTAAATTGTTCATACTTGAAGTTCCTCTGTGGAGGTGCAGAGGGAGCACGGCACAGGGCTGCAAAGAACTTGCGCTCTGCAGGATTTGCACTGCATGGGGTTTGCCCTGCGTGGGATTTGCAGAGTGCAGGATTTGCGCCGCGCGGGATTTGCGCTGCGCCGTGCGGAGCTGATGTGAGCGCCAAGAGAGTCCGGCAGGGGGCGCGGCGGTGTTGATGGCGGTGCGGAGGGTTCCCGCCTGGTCCCGCCCGGGGCAGCCCGCCGCCGTGGGGCCAGGCTCTGCTCCCGCAGCTCCAGGCAGGGTCTGCTTCAGGAAGAAAAAGGAAAAAATAATTTAGAAAAAAAAAAAAAGAAAAGAGAGGGGGAGGGGGTGTCTTAAAGTTCCCAACTGCAGGGAGGGGCTGGCAGGCATTGCTTCCCGTCCCCTCCCCGCGGGAAGCCGTGATTGAATTAGTCTCGGAAATCAGGCTACCCCGAGGAAAAATTGCTGAGAGCAGAGTTTTCCTTCCGTTTTCAGAGCAGGAAGGAAAGTGATTAATATTAACTGCAGGTTACTTTTCAGATGCTGACACCAGAACTTCAGTACTCCTGTGGCTGCAGCATGACATCAGAGGGGGGAAATGCACGGCTCTGGATGGCATGGTCCATCACCTGGGTCTTCAGACCTCACTTACATCCATTTTTTACATGCTACATCATCACTACCGTTACTATTGGTACTCCAGCTTAGAAGGCAGCAAGGTTCCCTGTATCTGAAAGCTTTCCAAAAGAAAGCTCCATCTATTCCAAAGAAAGTTCCATTTCTTTCCAAGCTTTAAGAAATATTTTAAAGGCTACGCTGAGAGATTGGCAGTGGCAGGTTTGCTTACATATTTATGTTTCTCTTGCTATGGAATAATATAATTTTTACAATGAACCTTTAGAGTCAATTTCCAAGAAAAAAAAAATGAAGTGAATTGTGGCAGACGTAATGCCTCCATGCAGGGATAGTCAGCTCACGTTTGTAATCCTGAAAACAGTAGAACTGAGTGCTTCAGGTCGCCCAGGACACATTTAAAAGCCCTCCCCACTCTCTACCTTTTTAAGGGTCTGTCTCGTCAACAGCTCATCCTGGCTCACACACCAGCAAATGAAGACGGACTTTTCTCTGTTTTCTGCATGACTCCCCTGAGATCCTGCGAAGCTCTGGGTCTTACAAAGGAAATATAAGCAAGAAGTAATGATGAAAAGACATTATGACAACCTGAGGGTGCATAGTCAAACACACACAAATGTGCATATGCCTGTGTAGGTAGAGGTATATATGTGTACAGGTATGTCAAAGCAAGAAGTGAGAACAGCTTTGCGGCATGGCATGAGCAGGCAATGTGTCAGGAGACACTCGACCCCAATGCACTGAGCTGGAGAGGAAGGACAGAGTAGCCCGTGTGCTTCATCTGTCTGGTGGACCATGCAAGGACGATTACAGGGGATGAAGAAGCGAGAGACTGAGGAAAGGGCAGGAGCTGTCCCCCTTTTTTCCTCACAAAGAAGGGTGACCAGTCCGATCTTCAATCAAGCCTCTGGAAAAAAAACCTTCTGCAATCAGTGCAGTCTGCTGAGGGCAAGGATAAAGAGGGCAAAGCCCCCCGATCTCCGGGCAGAGCGTATTGCTATCATTGTTGTTCTTGTGATTCTTCCCGTTACTTACTTGCTTTGCTCTATTTAGTGTATGAGAGCATCCCCTGCCTTGCTGCCTGTGGCCACTGTTTGGTAGAGGGCAATGAAGAATTAGGCCGTGGCGATGGCCGCGGTCGGGTCTCGGACAGGAGCGGGACCGAGCCCCGGCAGAACGTGCTTCAGACCCGGTTGTCTGAGACGGGGGCGGAGGCGAACAGCGGGAGGGATGCTCTGGGGAACCCGCCCGGGGACGCTGTCGGGGCAGCGGCTCCGCGCAGCGCACTCCGCACCCCTGCCCCGCCCGCCCCTTGATCTCCTGCTCTTCAGTCCCCTCGAGATGCCGAGTTTTTCTTCTGTCGGGGACGCTCCCTCCGCGTGGACAGGCCGGTGCCGCCGGGACGTGTCTGTCCTACCGGACAAGCGGTCCCGGAGGGACGCGGCGCGAGCTCGGTGCCGCCGCCAGCACCAGGGACAGCGCTAGCCCCGGCCCCCGCCCGGCCCCGCCCGGCTCCGCCGCTCCTTTGTTCCGCCGCCGGCAGGGCCTGGCGGAACAAAGGCTTCCTCCGCCGGTGGCGCGGGGGCCCCTGCCTCTCCCCTCCCCGCCCCTGCACCCTCCGCTCACCCCACCGCCCTGGCCCCGCCACCACCGCAGCCGCCTCCACCGGAGTCGTGTCTCCGGTGCCCCGAAAGCGCACGCACCTGCCTCCGCGCACGCCGCGCTGCCGCCGCTGCCCCCCGCCGCCCTCCCCATCCCGTAAGCTGCCCCGCACACCCTACTGCGCCGCCTCCCTCCCTCTCCGCGCTCGTAAGCCACCGCCTTGAGCCTGGCCCTGCCGCCCGGCCCTGCGCACAAAGCCCGGAGGCCGCTCTGGCACCGCTCTGACCCGTGCTCCCCTCGCCGTGCCCATACGCTGCCCCTTGCCAGCCGACCCGCGCTGCCCCCCGCCCCTCCGCGCAACGTCCGCACACTCCTCTTCTTCGCGCATCCACGCTGCCTCTCCGCACATTGTTCTACTGTAGTGCCCCTTTCATCCCCACAATACCCCTCCACCACAGTGGGCCAACGCTGTACGTGGCTCTGCAGTCCCGCGGCACAGATACTGCCCCGCTGTCCCCTGCGCACCACTCCGCTGTCCCCTGACCACCGCTCAGCTGCCCCAGGATCTGCATTCCTCGGCTTCCAGAGGAACCCCGCAAGAAGAGAAGCCGTTACCGAGCGGGCACTCCTAGCTAACGGTTGGGCGATGTGCAAAGAACAAGCCTCGCGATGATAATATTAGAAAATGTATTTATTTCCCATTAATCGACTTTACATGGTTTAGCCCAGGAAAGCGAGAGGTCGAGTCACCACTACCTTGAAAAAGCACCACGGCTACCGCACCGCTCCTGTTCCCCCCACGGCCCCGTTACCTGCTGCTGGCAGCTACCTCGGCGGGCACCCATCCCGTGGCAGCGGCATCTCCTCTCCACCGGGCTGAGCCGTTCAGTCCGCCGGTCCTATTTAGTCTCGGTTTCAGTAGGTGAGTACAAGCTGTCGAGGTGTTTATTGTTTTGTCTCTCCTTTTTAAAACTTATTTTTAACTTATAGGCATTATTTTTTTTTTTATTATTTGCGTTATTATTATGTTATGTAGTAGCGAGATTTTTCACGCTGCCTTGAGGATCCGCTCTTGGCATTCACCGCGTGCCTTAATTGTATGACATTAAATCAAGGTCCGCTGTGAACACGGAGAGTCAGAGCCCTGAAGCGCTCTCTCTCTCTCTCTCTCTGAAAGCAGAATAGCAACCGATCCCCGAAAAAAAGGTAATTTCCCTCTGCCCTAGTACCATCCTGGCCTGGGCTGCAATGTAATTCATGCTTGGGTTTTCTTACTTAGCCCGTCTGTTGTTTGCAATGCCCAGGAAGCTGCTAAAGGTGTATCGAATGGATTAAAAAAAAAAAAAAAAGAAAAAAGAAGAAAGAAAAAAGAAAAAAAAAGAAAAGAAATTAAGCTTGTGCCTATTACACACATCCAGGCTACTGCTTTAATTTCGGCAGCGTCTTCGTGTGATTTTAAAAGCAGGAGTTGGCTCTCCTTGACTCGACGTCTGTGACTCGGCGTCCCTGGCTGGGAGGGACCGGGTCTCTCCGGCTGCCTCGGTCCTCCCGGTCCTGCGGCTCCGCTCGGGCGCGGGCGGGGGGAGTCCGCACCCCCACAGCATCCCCACTCCTCTCGGCTGGGGTAGGGGGAAGTGGGGGTCTTTCGGCGGTGAAAAGAGAAAGGGAAGGACTTGTCACCTCTCTTTGTAAAGCGGAAAAAAATTTAACTCACTCGCACCTGCCCCTTTCCCGGGAGGGTCTGGGCAGCCCATCTGGCCGGCCTGCACTGAACTGGGCGAGTGAGGAAAGGGGGGGTGTAGTCATTACAATAATAAAAGATAAAATAATTTTAAAAAACCCAAAACAAACCAAAACCAAAAAAACTACCCAGCCTAAGCTTCTTTATTATTAAGCGTATTGCCATCTTTCACCGCTCAGGTCAGGGACCATTCCTTTCCGGTGCCCATGGACGGCCGGGAAAGAGCAGGGCGGACGGGCACCCGGCATCGCCCTGCGGGCTCGACCCCGGCCGGACCCCAGGAACCAGGCGGGCTGACCTCTACTGCTGCCTCGGTGCCAGGGCCAGGGAGAGAGAGAGGAGGCGAAGCAGGATGCGCTGCGGCCGCCGGCGGCGGCGGCCGGGCTCCGACGGCGAGCTGGGCTTCCCGAAGGCTTTCCCGCAGCTTGCCGGGGCAACCAGGGGCAAGCTGGGCAGGAGGCTCCGGCCCCCTCGGCACCGCAGCTCCTGCCTGCGGCAGCCTGGAAAACAGACAAAGCGAGAACATTAGAAAAACAGGAGGGGAGGGAAGGAAAGACAGGCGGGGAGGGAAGGAAAAGCAGGCGGAGAGGGAAGGAAAGGCAGGCGGGAAGGGAAGGGCACCGGGAGTCCGCACGCCGCGCGGTTGCCAATGACAAAAGGGAGAGAGGGGGGAGTCAGAACAGGGGAAGGGCGGGGAGGGAAGGGGAAGGGGAGGAAGGGAAGGAAGGGAAGGGGGGTCACAAGGACTGACGGGGAGCTGAGGTCGGCCAGACTCGAGCCTCCGGGGCTGCTCGCTCAGCTGCCGAGGAAGGACAAGGCGGAACGCCGATCACCGCAGCAGCGGGACAAGAGGGCACCTGGGTCTCTGCAGCGCGGCGGGAGCCGACCAGCCGCGGGGAAGCGCAGAGGGCAACCTCCCTGCCCGCTGCTGCCAAAATCCCCTGAGAGCAAACACAAAAAAAAAAAAAAAAGGGAATACCAGTTCCCCCTTCTTTCTCGTCTTGAGGAACGTACGAGAGCAGACAGCGAAATCCATGAGAAGAAATCCAAGCATCCAAATAGAAATAAGAATTATAAACCCACTTAAAATACTAAAAAAAAAAGCAATAAAAAACAATTAAAAAATGAAACAGTCAAACCTGCCGAGGGCTGGTGGCTCCTTTGGCAGCCGGAGCCGCAGAGCGCAGGAGAGGAGGAGAGCCCCGCTAGCTGCTTTCGGGGGGTAGGAAGCCGTCCGGTCTCTCCCCCTCGCTCGCTGCTCCAGAATTAGGGATTAATGCCTCTCCAGCCAAACAAATAAGGCATCTGCCTTCAGTACAAGAGGATTACACGGGCTGCTGACGTCACCAGCCAGGCAGATGTTGGCTCCCAAAGTCCTGATCATCTCCCATGTCCTTGAAACCCGGCACAATCCCAGCCCCGCGCCGCCCGGCCGGGGCCCTGCAAGGTCGAGGGGGACCTGCTCGGAGAGGACCCCTCTGAGCCGCTCTCTCCCAAAACGCCCTCTCGCACCGTGGGGAGAGAAAGGTGTGAAAAGCCGAGCCCGGCAGAAGGTTCAGCCCTCCCCCTTCCCTCCGGGTCCTTTCCCTCCCCCTCGCCTTCCTCCCACCTCCCCAACCTCAATGTCACATGAATCTGTACAGTCATAGCGAGGAAGAGTAGCCTGGTCCCCGGCTCACCCAGAGACCACCCTCCCCTCACGGCAGCCGACCCCCCCTCACTGCGGCACCGCCGCTCCCCCATCCCGGCCCTGCGCCGCCCCAGCCTCCGGCCCGTCCCACCCCCGAGCCCAGCAGCCGGGCGGAAGAGTCGAGAAGCCGGACCGGTCCGAGCCCCCACGGGCTTTGTTCCCATCATGCCCTTCCCGGAGGGGCAGCGGCGGGCACCGGGCAGAAGCGGGTCGCCGGCCGTGAGGGAACAGTCAGATCCCGCGGCCCTGAAGCTGCGCAGTGCCTCTGCGGCAGGCAGGCCCCATCCGGCGGGCAGCAAGCAGAGCCGGTCCGAGCTCGGGAGGGCAGAGAGCGCGAAGGTCGCTCAAGGCTTCCTCTCCCCTTGTGGGGCCGATGAGAGGCCCAGAAGTAGAGGCTTTTGCCCGGCTAAAAGACTTCGAGGTTGCGTTTGTGCAATTCTTAGGCCGAGTGGCTTGTCATTCTTGGAGCTCAGCCCTGAGTTTGCTGATAGCTTTTCTGGAGCTGTGGGCAGTGTTCGAAGTGCCACAAAGTGCATCTGAAAGGGGAGTCCAGTTAGAAGTGTGATCAAAATTTTAAAAAGAAAAAAGAAAAAGAAAAAAGAAAAAGAAAAAGTTGCCTGAGAGCCATGTCTGTTGCCTTTGCTGTGGCATAAAGTCCATGACTCATCATTGCTATTCCTTTTGCATCAAACAATGGTTTCAATCATTATGGTACTGCAGAAAGGCAAACTCAATGATGTGACATAACAGAGCAGGATGAAGAAAAAGGGTTCGCCAGTACCTAGGCTCCTGTTGAGTTGGTGGTGTTGTTCAAAGGAGCTGTTTTATAGATCTGTTCCGTATTATCCTTGGCTGTCAGAGTGGCATTTAATTTTTCCAATTGTGGAACTCGGTCACTGATAAAATCAATTTAATTTACACCACTGTCATTCAGCCGATCTGAGCAGTAGATTTATTTTTGGCTCGGAGTTGAAGGGAAAAAAATGCAGAATAGAGAGATCCTTTTACCTCTTTTGCGGGCAGCAAGAAGAAAAAACACTAGCACGGCATTTTATTCAGCTCGTTCTCTTGCGTGAGAATTATAAATGTAATTTCTCGTCTTTTGTGTGGAAATTCGAGCAGCCACACGAAAAGGAAAACAAGAAAGGCAGACCAGCCGGGTCTCCCCGTTCGGTGGGGGCAGGCAGCCCCGGTCAGCCCCGTTTCTCCCGCGGTGACCAACGGCCCGCCCGGCCACTGTCCATGGTGCTGACCGGGAGGCGGTGGCGCGGAGTTGCTCCTCGTGGCTCCGCCGCCCCCTCGCCCCACCACAGGGCCGGGGAGCCTGCGGGTGGTCCCGGGCCGCTCCCCAACCCGCCTGTGCATTATTAGCAGTATTATTACTAGTAATATTTTTTAATTCAACACCTTGGAGGAAGGTGCTGTGGGAGGTGATTTGCCTTTCTTGGGTTTTATTTGATAGCTCGCCTGTTTCAAAGTGCTTTTAATCACTGACGCCTGGGCAAGCCAACATCATAATGAACAGTGGTGAATATCGGACAACGATCGGACTCTCATGTGTTTCCTTTAAACGGACTAAAGTGGAAATTCAGACGCGGTTTTGGTAAGTGGTACCTACCTACTGGCTGACCTGAAAAGAACTGACACCATTGCAAACTGTTTTTTTTCACCGCATGTTACAGCTGGAATAACTTGCACACAATGGTTAAATATGCTCTAAAATCTCACGTTATGTATATACGTTCTTCCCGAGCCTACAGTTCTTTCTTGCTATGTGGCTATGTGCATATGCACATACATGCTCTCTCTCTCTCACACTCACACATATACGTATAGATCAAGTTTAAATAATTTAGTAGGAAAGTCAGACCATGGCTCAAATGACTCGCGAGTCTTTTCTCAGATTATTTCTCCCCTCAGTTGGGTAACGTTGCTGCTTCTTAGCATTTTGAAACAAGGACAGCTCTCGGATTATTATTTCTTCGGTTGCCCCTCTTCCCATAACCTGCTCCCCTGAGTTGAATAACGCGGGCTAAGAGCATCTGAAATTGCTGCTCAAATGCAAAGGGCTCAGAAGACAGCATCTTTAGAAACTGTGCACTCGCCCTGAGAGAAGAAGTGTGGGCTCTTTCAAATATGATGTACTATCGGCTGGGGAAAAGGCAGAGCTGCAGCCATTCACACTTCGTGGGCTGGGAGACTTCTTTCAAAAGAGCCCTGAAGTATTTAGGATTTGGGGGGAAAACCCTTGTACCGGAAGAAAATGGCCTAAACACAATAGGACTCGCCATTTTCTCCTTCCAAAGCACAAAGCAGCTCCGCGGCTTCAGCACCACACAAAGAAAGCCCGGACCCTCTGAATTCTCTTACATTTTCCTCCACAATTTCAAAAGCCTTGCCCTCTAACCGATCCGCTTTCCCAGAAGCGCTCACACAGAAATAAAGAAAGAAAGGAGGAAGGGGAGGGGGAGAAAAGCGACTAGGCTAAGCGAGAGGGAGACAGTTTTTATCTTAGTTTATTTAAATGAAATCCTGCCAAGGAAAAGTACCCCTATCCCATGTACATCTGGGGAAGCAGGGGGTGGAAATCCCCAAAACGAAACCAGCTGGAAAGCTGTTTGACCACTGCATTCCTTCAAGCTGGGTGGACTCACGTTGCACCAAAGAGACTCGAGCGAGACCACGCTGCCTGAGGATCTGTCTGTACACACAGAGGCGCACACACCCTCTTGCCAGCCAGAAAAATGCATTTTCAGCCCAGCTAAACCCACAAATGGATGTCGAAAATAGCCCCCCTGCCCCCCGCATCCCTGGCACCTGACATTCCTCCGCGCCCGCGGAGCCCTATACCCCCAGCCACTGATCTGCCTCCGCGCCGCGCTCCTCTCGGCCGCCGGCCGCCAGCTCTCTCCCGTTGCGGTTATTTTCTTATCTAAGTAATTCAGCAGAAGACTGATAAGGAGGGGGTGATAGCATTAAAAAAAAAAAAAAAAAAGAAAAAAAAAAAAGGGGGAAAAAAAAAAGAGAGAGGGAACAACAAAGAACCAAACCAAATCCGAACAACCTAAACCTAAAGCACAGCCTCTCACTATCGCTCTGAAATGCAGCAAGAGATTTTGTACTTACAGCCGGCGCTAAAGTGAGTAATCCTCATCCCAGAGTGGTTGGATTTGTTGGTTTTGTTGGTATGTTGTTGTTTTTTGGGTTTTTTTTAATCTTTTGAGGGTTTTTTTGCATGTTTGTTTTTAAGTACTTGTTCCTATCGTCCATGTTTCGGATTGAAGCAAGCAAAAGCGGCCGGTTAGCAGGAATAAAAATAGAAGTGATTTCATTGTGTAAATGCAGCAGAGACAAGATGCTGTGTTTCTTCTAATACTTTCTGCTTGTGAACCAGCAGCTCTCAGCTCAGGAAAGCAGGACTCTGTGTGAGTTTCCCCCTCCCCTCTCTCTCTTTCTCCCCCCCTTCTCTCCCCCCCCCCCCCCCCCCCCCCCCCTTCCCCGCTTTCTCTCTCTCTCTCACACACGAACTCGAACACGCACACACACACATACACACTTACTTTTCTTTCTTTTTTTTTTTTTTTTTTTTTTTTTTTCAAAAGAGGGCAGGTCGTTCTCTGAATCCCAATGAGTTAAGTCAGTCACTTTCCTTCTCATGCATCACAGCCTCCTTAGAGCTGCAGGCACAAAAGAGCATTTAGCTGCCTCCAATTTGTGTGGCAGGCCTGTCCTTATTATTATTATTTTAAAGTATAATTAAATCGTGTATTTCACTCAATATAAAAATACCACATCCCCAACCTTAACGATGGAACCACTAATTGTAACCTTTTAAAAAAATTCCTGAACTTGTGCACGTACGTAGCTGATCTTCAGGGGCTTCACAAGAAATTGCTGCACAGTATTTCTCAGATGTGCAGACCTGCAGGCCTGCACCCTGCTTCCTGCAAAGGTCAGAGATGTACAATCCACAATTACTTTCCAATGAAGTCTTATATCAACAAAATCTCCTTGAAAGGATTACAGGCCTTTCAAAATAAAGCTTTAGTCGTAAATATACGTGGTGGCATATTCCATTTCAATCAAATATGAGGGATTGTTTAAAAAAGTAAGCACATACACATACGTGTGTTTTCACGGAGGGTTATTTTTACCAGGCAGACAGAGAAAGGCATGAGCACGGTTGTACTCACTCCACATTTCAGCGGCTATTTTGTGTCATTTCTTTCTTCTAGTCAATACAGGAAGATCCGTGTGTGTGCGTGTGTATATACATATGTGTATACAAATTATATTTATATATATATATCAATACACATATGTTCGTGTATGACAAAGTGTGGCTAGACTGGCCCTATTAAAGGCTGAAACTCACAGGGCTGGCAGAAGCTTGTCATGAGGTAAATGAAGCGACCCAGAGGTGGCCCCCGCTGCTGCGGAGCTGCAGCGGGAAGAGAGGCTGGTCCTCACTGGGGGCTGGTGGCCACCGCCCGGCCCAGGACCCCCCTGTCCTACTCCGCCGCCCGGAGGCCGGGACCCCTGGGGGAACCCGGAGGGCTGCGGGGGGCCGGGGCCACCCCGACGTCTCGGTCACCTCAGGAGTTCCTGGCACTTTCTTTGCATCCTTGTCATCTCCTAATTCCAGCTGCACTTGCTCAAACGGGTGGTAATCCGACTCGAGAGGAGATTAAGGAACCAGAGATAGCTGCATTTAGGATTACCAAAAGGAAATGAAGGAATCTAATCCACTCCCACCCCTTACGTTAGTGGGTTTCAATAAGACCTTATACCACCTTTTAGGATTTCAAACAAATGAAATCGCTTGGCGAAGGGGACAGAAAGACACCGAGTGATGGAGAGTGTGTTTACCCATTCAATTAATGGAATAGCAGAGGATGAGGTGAATTCCAAAAGCGGCCGCGGCCGAGCTGCTGTCTTCTGCAGCCCAACAACCACCGTATTTGAACGGGCCCAAGGCTTGCAGCTTCCTCAGGGCTCTCTTCAGGACCAGGGTAGGTTCAGGAAAGCCATGCTGGAGATCCACGTATAAACTGCAAAATCAATCTAGTACTGATTTGAGCTGCCATATGACACCCACTCCTCCGACATATCCCACGCCTCAAAAGCCGAAACTCCACAATACAATGTGAAGCTGTAAAGGTGTTGTTTCCAGACAATAAAAATTATCAGTGAACCTTAGAATGTCCTTAGCTTCAGAGGACTGTTTCTACCCGATTCCGATTGCATAAAGCCAGTAACTAGCGCTTACTACAGTGAGGAAAATAGTTTCCTAGTTTCACTTGAAACCAAGGAAAAAGCATACGCTTTTGCTTCCAAAGATATAGGCATTCTAAAGAAAGAGGACTGAGATGACCTAGTCCTGAGACCAGTTCCTCCTTCTTTGGAAAAACTGTAACATGAGTAACATGAAATTAAACAACAAAACAAAACAAAACAGAACAACCAATGAAATATAAGTTTTTCTTTTTCTTTTTCTTTTTCTTTTTCTTTTTCTTTTTCTTTTTCTTTTTCTTTTTCTTTTTCTTTTTCTTTTTCTTTTTCTTTTTCTTTTTCTTTTTCTTTTTCTTTTTCTTTTTCTTTTTTTTTCTTTTTCTTTTTCTTTTTCTTTGTAATTTCAAATATACACTTCCCTTTTCCTAGACGATTTTTATTTGAAGTGCTAGATTGCCTACAACAAGCCTCTCTAAATAATTTTTAACATGAATATACTTAATTGTGTTGAGCTTCTTCATATACTGATTATCTTTGTTGCATTATTGGGGTAGTCTAAAATACAAGATTCTTCGGTTGCAAGAAAAGAGCCTTAATTTGAGGGGAAAAAAAAATGGCTAGTCATCCTCGAGTAAGATTTTGTCTTGTAGAGTGCTTGTCATGGTCCTTTGCAAGCCTGGAAGCAACGTGAATCAAACGTCTCAGAAGAAGACCTACGTCGACAGAGGCTCCATATATAGCAGGCGCTAATTATTAAAGCTCATTCCCTGATTTAGGACTCTATTTTCCTCAGCAAGCCCATCATCCTGACACAACGCAGCTCAGGATGTTTGTTCAAAGCTTATGAAAATGTAACCCAACTCATTGCCAGAAGTTGTTGCTAATTAGTTGATAATAAACTTCTCCGGCCAGGACACAAAAGTCTTTCAGAAGTGCAAGGTGTTCTTTGTGATGCCCTCACAAGGGGAATTAGCATATCAATTCGGCAGGGGAACAATACACCAGGGCGCTTGCCTTCCCCCACTCCTTTTCTCCCCCCTCCCTCCTTTCTCCCCTTCCTAACGTTTTAAGTGGATGTGGTGGGCATAAAAGTGAAAGTCTCGGGGGCCCTGGAGTCCAGCCCCGCACTTCCCCGCCCGGGGCTGCAGCAGGCTCCGGCTGAGTCCGCCGCACTCATCGCACTCGTGGCCGTCTTCCGCTTTGGAAACAAGCCCCTGGGCGAGCGGGGCTGGCGGACCACCGGGCAGCCCACCCCTCCGCACCGCTGGCTTTACGACCCGTCCTCTGTGGCGCTGACAAATGGAGATAGCTGGGAGTTTGCGAGCCCCCGCCCTGCCTCCCCCTCCTCTCGCCACCGATGAAAAGGTTTCAGCCTGAAAGCCTTTGCAAATGGATGTTTTACAACGCCTCCCGCCCCCGCCAAGGTAATTCTGCTACCCAATATCCTTAATAAAGACTGTTGTTCCCCCTTCAGCTGTTAGAGGTTTCCCTGACAGACTGGTCTTTTCTCCCTCACCTCCAAAGGGTGGATTTCTAGACCTCCTCACGCAGGTATAAACACGGAGAGAGAGCAATGGTCCTTAAAAAAATGTTCAGTCAGTTATAAATTCACATAACTGAGGGGGAAGAAATCCCATTCTTATAAATTTAACAGGAATTTGTCCTATCGATTGCCACACCCTCCTGCTCTTTTAATTTTTTTCTTTTTTTTTTACGCTTAATAAACCCACAACAAGATGGAAAACCTGCAAACACAAGGTACAACCAAACACCAGCCGCTTGGTGACATGTGTAAGTGGATGCCATAGAGGAATGGAAATCGGTGTATAACAGGACAGAGAAAGCAATTAAACAAAACTCCACGATCTTCAGGCCGCTGATCCATCTAGCTGTGTTCCTACCCAAAGCCTCGACAGCTGCAAGAGTTATTTATCCACGTGCTTAGAGTGCAAATAAATGCCTAGGTTAGAATGAGAAATGTGGTTTGGGCCCTACAGGTAAATCAGAGCAAGTCTATGGAGTGGCATTTGCCCTCCTTGGAGGCTGTGGATGAATGCTTTGTTTGGAGCATGAGGAAGGGGCCAGCCTGAAAGGAGATAAAAGCTAGGCTTGCCTAATCAGGGCAGAAATAAAACAAGAGTTTTCAACCTTCTACTTTTTTTTTTCCTTTTTTTTTTTTTTTTTGGAAAGGAGCAGCACTCTCCAGTTGGCTCCCATTCAAAAAAGAAGATGCTTGAATACAGTTATTTTTAGGAAGTGCAGTGATATGTAGTGTGCATTAAAGCACAGTCATACGCTAAGAAATAAAAGAAATCTCATTTTTGTCCTTAAATTGCTAGGGAAACGGTTCCCCAGGAAAAATGTTTTGTGTAATTAAAAAACCCAGTACTTATTAAGAGAAAATGTTAATTTTCTTAGATTTACAGAAAAAGTCTTGAGTGTTGAGAATAAAAGGCCAAATCCTAGGAGTTTTCATGATATTCTGTTAAGAGAAAAAAAAAAACGGTAAGGATAGTTATTTCCCCAAATGCAAAACATCAGGGAGGAATCTGAAAAGAGCTTTACTTTCTGTGCAAAATCTCCATTGTTGCTTGGCAAACAATGGGAGCTCTGGGCGACTGGAAGGCTGTGAGAATGAATAGGGAATCCACAGGATGTGTGCGGGTCAGTGCTTGGGGTCTCTGTCCTAAAGCCCCTTTCTCAGCTTGCCACAATAAAGTAGCACAAGGTTTAGTCTTTCCTGGGTCACCGGCCATCTTCTATTATTCAACACTTCACAACAAAAAAACACTTATTAATCAGCGCTGACCAGAGGCCCCTTTGGAAACAAGAGAAGGGGAGAAAGAGAGGGGGGAGACAGGGAGAAAAGAAGATTGAGAAACCCCGAACAGACCCTCCCAATACAAGAGCAACCATAGGCACTTTCTCAACTGTCCAAAGAGATTTTTTTTTTTTTTTTTTGCCACAACAAAGTTTCCAATCAGGTCAGAGAGGACTGGACTTTCCCCCCTACCCCCACCCCTGTTTTTCCTCTCACTCTCTTTCCTTCTCACTCTGAAGATGATGGAGACTTTGTTTTGCAAGTAAGGATGGCTTTAGGTCAAATTGCCAAGGTCCGGTCTTAGAGGTATATCCCTGCTATTTTGGAAGAGAAGGCTATTTCTCCTCTGGGCCTCAACTCTGGCGATGGCGGAGGAGAGAAGAGGTTTGCTTGTGGGGCGCTGCTCCTGTGCTTCGGGAGCTGATGGATGAGGTGTCAGGGCAGTAGTTGTATGAGGACTTGGTTCAAAATGGTATGAGAGAGAGTCAAATGTACCTTTTATTGACTCCGCTGAGGGCAATCGTGGGCTTGTTGTTGTTGATCCTGATTTTCTAGTGCTAGAAATTGCAAAGGGTAAACAGTGAGCTTTGGAGTGAAGAGGAACTCATAGATTTCAGAGAAAAATTTAATGTTCCTCTGTGCAAAAGAGGATTCAAAGGCAGCCGTGAAAAAGGATCTTAAAGGACCTAATAAGTGATAATTTAATTAGTAGAGGGGGTGGGGGGATTTTTTTTCTTTATTGCCTTCTGATAATTTTTTAGGATGTTTAATTATTCTTGAGTAAGTTGGTGTTTCTGTGTAAGGAAATATGCATAGATTGTCACACAGCCCACATTATTATGTTGATGTCTCTTACACCCATGAAAGTGATCTGAATAACTTTGTGCAGAGAAGTTTAGTTTGTTGGCTAAAACTACTTTTTGAGTGGAGAACACGACTGAAAAATTGAGGTAGTTAAGACTTTGTTAACAGTACAGGTACAGATGTACCTAAGAGAACAAAGCAATTTGTACTATTTTTTTATTTAACAAATGCATAGAGACAGCAAATATTGAATCCCCTGTGGATTACCTGAGAAAATGAAATTGTTCTCTCAAGAAAAAAAATTAGTCCACAAGAAAGGTAAAAACTTATTTTATTTTTTTACTGACTAAATCGCATGTGTGTGTATGTGTCGTGGGGGGTGGGATTTTTTGTTTGTCTGAAGTTGTTGTGTACATTTTAGCTAGGGTATTTCACTAAATAATGCAAACCTAAGGAAAAGCTGTTCTTTAAGCCCCTGAATATCATACTTTGTAGCATGTAAGCTGCGAGTAGTGCATCACAGTGCTCCTCAGTAAAGGGTTTTGTTAGTGGAAACCAGAATAAGGTGTTATTTTGGGGGCTAGCCTCTGTGGTGCCTTACCACAGCTTGCATTGCAAACACCAGGCTGCAGTTCATGTTTTGTTCACAGGAAATGCATTTTATTTAAGTGCTTATAGTACAATATTCTCTCTTTTCCCCTCAAATATTGTGTTACTCAGATTTTGCAGAGTTTGACGTTCCAGCAATGGAGTAATCAAGTGTTACCTAAATTATTTAAAGCCTGGGATTAAAGGCCTTAGTGCTGAGTGCTGACAAGCTTTCAAAGGTAGCCTGGGAAAAGTTTTGTATCCTTTCCTGTGTGTGTACACTTTTAAAATAATTTGGAAAAGTACAGTGAATTATTCTCAAAATGTATGCACAGAGAGAATGAATAATTCTTTTACAAGTTGCTCTCCAAAGGAATGAGTGACTATTAAAAATACAGCAACAACGTATACACAATAATATTATGGCACCTGCAATGTTATTTTTAACAGACCTATTCCTTTCACCGGAGCTTGTTTAAAGGAGCTCTTTTATTTTAGGACTTTGGTTTGGTCTGCAACACAGAGAATGCATTAAATCAACAAATATGACCATTTCAAATGTTAAATTCCTTTGTGTTTTGAGGCCTTACCTTTCATTGCTTGCTCTTCAGGATGCTCAGTGGATTCATGCTTCTGGGTACTGAAAATTAATGATGCTAACAAACGATTACCTTAAAATATTGGATAAAAGGCACAGAAATGCATTTTCAACCAGCTAAATTTTATTTCCACCTGGATGTGGATTTGATGAGCTATGTACGTATTTATTTGTGTTCTTCTTTGCCATAGCTTTGTTTTGTGAATAGGTGGATTGTTGGTGTTAAATGGTTATGGAGATTTATTTCTTCTTTTAGATAGCATACCATTTCTGCTATACTATAATGTAAAACCAGATGCATAGGTCTGTGGTAGTATGAGCTTTCATCACATCACTATAATATACTTTGGACGATGTTCTTTAAAACTAATGTCATTGAAAGCACCGAGGCTTTTTCTAGTTTGTCAAAAAATAAGTAGCAAAGGCAGTTACATTTTGCAAAGTTTCCATCATTAGTGGGTTGTTCTATGCCATCAGAAGACATATTTTAGAAATGTTACTATATAATGTCAGCTTCTCTTTCCACTGTTACTAATGGCTGATTGTGTGAATAAGTCCCATTTAAATCAGTTGGACTATTCAAAGGCTGAGATACTATTCTACATGACAAAGGGAACAACAAAATTTGGACCACAGAATTGAATGCGACTGTTGGAAGAATGAAATGGCACTCAGAGTGAGGAAGGATACTCAAATTGATCTTTAGTATAATGCACCATCTTTACATAGTGCTTTAAAAACACTGACATTTCTGCACATGATTTTGTAGCTTCAGCCAAGAGAAGCAAACACAAGCTACTGGGGACAAGGAAGGCATGTGAGGCTGGCAAGGATGGAAAGCAGAGAGTATCGATTGCAGGCAGAGGTGCAGGTTAAGGTGGTGAAGATCAGAAGGGAGAGGGCACCAGTGCTTTGTCCATAGAATATCTATGCCAGGCTGAAGGGCCGGTATAAAGATGGAGATGGGTGTAACAGATGATAAGAAGCTTGAGGTAGCTACTGCAAAGTACTCAGAAAACAGAAGATACTGTTCCTCTGTGTTTACACAACATTTGTGATTTTAAAATAGTTCCAGATTTATTTACCTTAATATTTTAAGGTAAAAAGATTTTTAAAATATTGCCTTGTCTGTACAATACTTCCTGGGTTAAAAATTTCTTATTTTGCAGTAACTGTTCTAGATGTTTATGGGAATTCGGGTGCTCTTGTCATAAATTATCTCTGATCCAACAAAGACTGGTTTACTCATATGTGAGCTGTATCCACTCTACTTGCTAAAGGTTTTCCGTTCAACTAGTTTCAGAGGAGGCTTGATTACAATTTGAAATATAGAGATCAAAGTTTTATAAAATGAGCTCTTGAAAATCTGGTGGGGAAAAGCCAAATTTTAGCCTGGTGCACATGTACAAATCTGTCTGACATACCCATGAAGAGCTACACCTTTTACATTTGTTTGCTTATATGTATCACTATAGACTGATGAAAAAAAGATCTTATGTACACATATGCTGGGTTTGACATCTGCAATTTGGAAGTGTATAAACATCTGTGTGTATTTTCTTTTATTAAGTATGGTCCTTGGTACTGAATACAAAGGTTATATTCATTTAGTAGAAAGTGTGCCATGTTTAAATATAAGGAAAAAAGACATGTGAGTTTACCTCCTAAGGGAATTATTTATTTTTTCATTCTAGACATTGGAGTATTACTATGACTGAAGGTGTTTTTGGCAAAGAAATTGATAAAATAATTAGTTAAAATTTTGATAGAGTTATGTTATACTTTATTAGGTATAAATGCATTTCCAGTTAAGTGAGAGCACAGAATATGCAGAGCTGTGTGGAATACAACAAAAAGCCGATGCACAGAGGCTCAATGCACCTTTGCTCTTACTCACATCACAAGTTTTCCCTCCTGTTCTGCACAGCAACATTGGACCTCCTGTGTTTTACTGAAGGTGTTGAGCTCTAAGTCCTGTGATGTGTTGTCCCTTGAAGAGCAGGCTGAAGCCAGCCTACCTGCTGGAAGGTCTCAGCTCTGTGTAGACCAGGAGTGTGGGACCTGCAACCTCAACAGCTGATGAGCTGAAACCCTGCTGGATGGAGAGGCAGGGAATGAAGGGCTGAATCTGTTGGTCAGTTTGAAAGCTGTTTTATAACTTCTTTTAAAAAAAAAAATTTAAAGATGAAATCTGAGTGGTGAAATGCTCACCAAAAAGTAGTATTATGTATCTAAAGAATTCAAAACTAATGAGTCATTCTTTCCAAGGCTTTGATTATTTTTTTAAATAATACATTTAGGAGTTTGTCTGTTTTTGAGCCTGGGGCCCTAGTGCTTTCAGACTTTTCATCTGCAAAGGCTGGAAATCTACTTTAAAAATAAGATTTGAGCTTTCCTTGCAGATATCTTGATTGCAGCAGCTGGGGCTTTATGAAACACTGTCTTATGGAAGTGGGAGAGCTGGCAGTATTAAGAAGCTAAGGAAAGGGCCTGGTATTATTATGAAGTCTTATAGCTCAGAGAGATCAAATAACTATTCAAAAGGCTTTAAAAAGCCTCTATAACTCTATGTGTGTTGTTTGTGTAGGGGGGTGAGTCTGTTCACAGATCCTCACTAGAGGGCTGGGGAAATGTGAGGACAGGGTGCCAGTGAGAATAAAGTTTGTGGTAGATGTGTTGGAAGTGAGGTTGTGTATCAGTGGATGAGCATCGTAGAAGAGTGTGGAGATGGAGGCACTAACTCCTTGCAAAGGCAGGAGCAGGGGGCTGGGAGGGAAGCTGCTGCTCTTGCACCTGATGCCTGCTTGCTTAAACATGTCAAAATTGATAATCTATGCAGCCAAATTCAGCTTGCTGCAGGCAAGAACTGCTCCAGTTTGGCTGCAAAAGCTTGAACTCCATGCAAGGTTGAAATTGCTCAACTATGTCTTTCATGAAAAAAGTGGTTTTATAATAATCAATGTCATGGTCTGGGGAAAAAAAGTACCGGTAGATGGCGTGCAAAAATATTAATCACTGTTCACAGGTTTTATTGGACAAATGCAAGTTCTTGTTATTGCAACTGGCTTCTGGTATGAAGACATGTAAGTAGTGGGTTTAAGGAGGAGATCCCCAGTAAGCGCTGAGGATGTGCATGTAAGGAGGAAAAAAGAATGAGATTAATGATGTGATCTATTCTTCATCTGTTTTCACAAATAGCTTTTCAATTGCTGCTGTTTCTTTTTTTAACTCACTGAAAGCATGCACACTTCAGCAAGGGTAATTTCTTCCCTTGGCTTCACACTACAGTGTCCTCTTTTGTAAAGCTCCTCAAAATACATGGTTAGACTTTTGCTCTGTCTTGGGGAAGAAAACATAGAAAGAGAGGAGTTTGTTTCTTCGCATTTTATTCAAATTTACAAATAAAAATAATCTACAGGAAAGATCAATCACTGAATACTTCATGTGAAAATTTCAATGCTTTGGAATAGGTTCTATTTGGCATTCTTAATTTTAGTCAGAGTTACTATTAGTGCATGTTGTTCTGTTTAATCTTGTGTAATCTTCCTGCAGAACTGGAAATAGTCATTGTAAAATAGTTAGGGTATTTTATGTATATAAAATATCAACATGAATTAATTTCATTTATGATGGTGGGTTTTGATAGCTGCCAGTTGATACTACCCACCTGATGAGGTAAAAGTAGTATTGTGCGAATTTACTGCCAGTATCTCTTACTCCAATATAAAAAGATCCTGAAACTATTTCTAATTATGGATGACTATGGTTGTGGTTGTGTGTACATGAAAATACTGTGTTTGATGGTAATCTTTGATCATATTAGTGATGCTCTGCCTCTCGCTCAGTAGTTCTCCAAGAATGACTTTGAGGTTGGAGGTGTTCCCCACCTGCTCCACAAAAATAAATTATCTAGTGTTATCAAACAGTGTGATAAGGGTGTCAGATGACCTACAAGAACAACTGAAGTTTGTTAGTAGCCTAATACACATTTAAAAAAACAAAAATTGTAAGTCACTGCTTAAGTCCCCTACAAACCAGCTTTGTTCAACTATTTGCAGTGATCAAATACCTTTGAAGATGCAGACTTAAAAAACTCTGAGAAATATTGTCTTTCCTTTCTGCTCTTACCTATTTACTATGGTTTACTGAAATACTGTAAAGGTCTATCAGGATTTGCAGAAATGAGATTTCTGTAACAAGTACTTCATATAATGTGTGTCCTTGCAAATGAATGAGAGAGAAAGGACCAAGGGACAAAGCTCAGCAATATGCTGTGCTGCCTGTGGGCTTTCTAGCTCCAAAATGAGCTGCTGTTCGTGGAGGTTGAGACCAGAAAATAAATATGAAAATCTAGACTGTTACTGGGTTCTAACCCAGCGTTTTGCAGAAGTGGAAGCGGGAGTCTGTGTGCACTGAAGTCTTTCACTTCCAGGAGGGTGAGACAGACAGGATTTTCTCCTTCTGTAGGAGCTTTGTAGTTATAACAGATTTGTCAATTAATGAAGATATTTTGGAAAGTTTTGCCAATATTTTTAACTCCTGGTTTCTGTTTGTCAGTTCTGCTTCTTGTTTGCACAGCTATCTTTATAAGTGGAAGGACATAAAAACAGGCCTTCTAAATATAAAATAGAATATCCTGTCATGGCTTTTTTTCCTATTAGATTTATATATTCTATGTCTTGCTTGTTTTTCTACAGTGTTCTGTCTTATTTGCAGCAGTCTACATAAGTTACCTGTTTCTCAGGACAGTACTACCATTTAAACCAAAACAAATAAAACCTTTTCATCATGCCATTCCTGCTTGATTTCTTGCTTTTACGTGAGGGGTGGTGATTCTTGGATGAGATTACGGTTTGAAGATGAAGCATACAAATAATACAGTTAATTAATTTATATTATATTTCAATACATTTAGTTGGTCACATCTATTCTATTTTCTTGCCAACTGAGTATTCTATGTCTACTGGCAAAGCAAGGTATCAGTATACTATGATGAAATGAAAATGGAAGATACTGAATTCTGCTCTATTGTATACTTTCCCCCCATTTAAAAAAAACCCATGTAACTATCCATACTAGATGAAAGGTTAAATGACGTGATCTTAATTTTTTATTAGTCACTTGCCCTTTTGGCAGTGAATTTTAGCAGGAGTATATGGTCTAAGGCTTCCAGTGTAGAGCTTCAGCCTGGTGCTTCTTTCTTAATCTGTAATTTTTACTAGAGATTTTTTTTCTTTTTAATTTAAATATTTCTGAAAACTAAATGCTTTTTCTATCAAAACATGAACATTTTGTGGGACAAGCTGATTTAATGACTTCAGTTTATTTGAATCAAGAGATAGTATTTTTTACTGGGACACAATTCTGTGAATTGATGTACCACATCACTCACAGAATAAGCTGTCCTTTAGGAATTAGTGCTTTTTACAATGAACATTGCATTGGTTTTATGCTTATCAAGGATCAGTATTTAGAATATGCACTAAGAGTTATTTTTCATGTTTCCATTGAGAAAGACAATGTGGTCTATTGCATATCCACTAATGGCTTTACTGGGTGCCTTGAGATACTTATTTGTGAAACACCAGGTAACAGTGACACTGGTACATATGAAGAAAGATAAGCAGTGTTGTTGAAAAACATCTAATTTAATGAAGTCTAGTTAAATGAAATTTAAAATTAACTTCTTCTTTGTAATATTGGGCCTAATCAACGCCCTCCAAATATTATGGACCTTTCATCCCCTCTCTTCCCTTTCAAAGGCTGCTGGTCAGCAGTTTGTGCCAAATAACAGTTACCCAAAAGATTTTTGATCTCTAAGTAAACAACTCTGCGTATATCATAGAATCATATACTTTACAGCAGAGCAGGTTTTTGTAAGGAGGCCTGGGACAACTGCTCAGGTCAGCAGTCTTAATTCCCAGAATCCAATTCAGAGAAGCAGCCAAGTCAACAACAGCAGAAGATACAAGGTTAGAAAATTAATACTCTGCTGTGATTCAAATAGTTTATGAGTATAATGATATCAGTTCCCTTATCTTTACAAGGACATCCAGCTTTATTTTATTAAACCCAGAGACCTGCTCACCTCTAAAAAAATGAATTTCAGAGTTCATGTCTCTATTGTGCTTCTTTCCTCCCTTGGGTTGATAACCTGACTTTGAACAGGAGGATCAAAGTGAGAGGGTGGATAGGCATTTTTAAACAATTTCTGTGAAGAGTTGGGATGAGTTTAAAATTTTGCTTTCAGATTAGTCAGGCTCAAACCTAGTTCTTTGTCAAAGGTCTGAACCACCCCTGTTATATTTAAAAGTTACCACTATGAAAATCTTTAAAATTTTAAGAAAGATGTGAGCTTTTGCCTGCGTTCTTCCTATACATTTCTATTACTCCCACTGAAAAGTAGGGTCTCCATTCTTCAATACCCCTCTCTGGGCTGGCATACTTGACTATATCCTGTATCTAATTGCATTTTTTTTTTCTTTGTTCTTGCCTTACTGCATGGAATATCACTCTCTGCCACATTTATTTTACTTATATAAATTATTTCTTTCAAATTATCCTCTGTCTTCCCACGCATTTTCTTCTATAATTTTCTAGAATCTTACAAATACAGAGGTTAATTAGCTAAAAGTCAGATGCTGGCTTGACATGGGTAAGTTAAGATTCTCTCTGCTTTAGCCTAATAGAAAATGAGGGAGGGACATTAGAAGACCTGGCTACCAGAAGAAGTATTTAGTTCAGAGGTTTGGTTCTGAGGTTCCTTTTTTTCCTTCTTTGACCCACATATGTAGTCTGACAAGGGGAAAGCTTGTTAGAAAGAGAGGTTGCATGGTCCACCTACACTGTAGTTTGAAGAAGTAGAGCATTTTACATGCCACCCTTTCCCCAAACTTTACCATTTAGAGTATCATGGGGTGCTAGGGAAGGTCAGGTCACAGGGCAGGAGCAAAATCCTCTGTGTGAGTTATCACAGAGGAGTGTGGTTGTCTGAAGGGTTTCATCTTTGACTTCACCTGTGGTATCAGCTGTAGCTTTCTCCTAATTCCGAGACCTGACACATGCCGTCAGGAAGTTTGAAAGGAGCTCTGTAAAGAAAAGCCTGAGCCCAGCTACAGCATGAGAGAAGACCCTGTTGCTAGTGTCACGTGTGTGAGGTCTGCACAAGCAACCCCACTTGCAGTGATGGGCAGGGCAACCATTTCTCAGGTTGTTTTGAAGGTTTAGAGGGTCTTGCTAAGACTTTCACAGCAGTTGTGCACTGCTTGTTGAATACTGAAGAGCTGGCTCTCATCTCAGTGTTACAGTCTGCAGTCCACCTACACTACTAGGGGACATTTATCTGGAATTAGCATTGGTCAACGGTGTTTGCTCTTACAGGGCACAAAGGGAAGAGGCTACAACCATTATATATAAGAGCTATATCCAGTAGAGGTGTTGTAACTGGCTTAAGATGTAGATTTGCCAGGCTTTACTTCTCTTTTGGGGTGATGTATTCTTTAATAAGTTCAATAAATAGCATTAGAAACAAGCTTGAAAACCTTACTTCAAGCTATAATATTTACCTAGTCACTTAGTGTAAAAGACACTTTATGTGCTCTGTAAATGGCCTGTGATCAAAAATGCAGTCCTTTTTGCCCAAACCTCTAATTTTCTTGTTTTTTTTTTTTGTTTGTTATTCAAACAAATATTTTTATTTAGCTTAAACTTGTTAAATTTTAAATCAATTAGATAAATTATCTTTCTTCTGCATGAAAGAAATGGATAAGTCACAGAGCAGTGAAGGAACCATCCTGATAGTTTTGCCTGTGCAGTCATGCTGTTAGGAGCAATTGTAAGTAATGGTCTATAGATAGACCACTATATAGAAAGATGTTTTAATATGGACAAAATAAGTGATTGTTTACTTATGTGAGACCCTGCATTTCTTGATGATAACCATATCAGTTAAAGGGATAGGTCTGGCCTAAATAGGGTGGAATTTTTAAAACCTGATCCTGCCTTAGTTAAAAACCCTTTGCCGTTGCATTAACAGGTCCATTCAGCACCTCCCAGAAGCAGACTGTAAATGTGTACAGGATGTTAATATTTTTATGAGAGGAAACCATTGTAGACCACAAACTCTGTGAGGTAGGTTTCTTCTCTAATTATCTTTTCCCTAAGGTACCTATTATACTTCATGGTGGAATAAATTGTATTAATAATTTTATTCATTTTAATGGGAAACGGTTTCTGAAAAGGAGAAACTGAAAGAACCAGGATCAGAAAAGGAAATGAAGGCTCCAGCTTGATACTAACAAGGTTGATTTTTGAATGTCCTGCAGTTATGTATCCCCATATGATACCTTGCATAAATGCACTTTCTTTATTTCATACAAGAAGTCATACTGACTTTAAGTGGGAGCTAATCGTGTGAATAGTCCCTACAGTATTTTTAAACACTTAGTTTATTTTAAGGCAAGATCTGGTTAGAATTTGTGTTACTCTATTAATATATTTATACCAAGTACTACTTTGTTGCATGGTCTAGGTGAGTGCTAAATACTGTGTATTCTGCAGTGATAATGTTTTTAACTTTATTGTAGTCATACTAAATCAAAAAGAGAACATTGATAGCCCAGCTATGGTCACTTGGTAAGATTTAAGATAGTTTATATGACAATG
The DNA here is from genome assembly GCA_907165065.1 of Caprimulgus europaeus. The sequence continues at coordinate 38,021,657 of OU015525.1, forward strand.
TAAAAATGTCAAGACTCCAGAGTGTCCAGTGGTAGATAACAGAAAGAAATCAAACAGGGACAACTCTCTCATGTCAAAGACTGCCTGGTGTTAACTATGGGTAAAAGTTGAGGTTTAAAGTGACAAACACTGAATTGATAAATACAGTGCTGTTAACTAGTTGAGATTAATCCCACCCTCTGAGCAAAAGGACTGTATTTGCTGTGATCAGTTGATACATCCCAAATGAACGTTGTGTGTGGAACGGTGGTGTTGGATGGTTTTTGTGATGGCCTTTCATGTAGCTGGTTGTTGCTGTATGAGGTTATTACGGACTGATCAAATTAAATCTCCCTGCACCTGTATTGCTATGGAAATTATGGTAGTTGGCAGGTGTGGCCACCTGGGGTCTTGTAGAGATGATTAAACACAGTGTCTAAGGTTCAAGAAGGGAATTTACCATCTTCTGTCAGATCCTGGGAAATACCATGGGAAGATGAGCAGTGTTTGAAGGTGGAGAGAAATGAGATACTGAATGAAAGGCATTTGTGGGAATGGCTATGGTATGAGTCTAAGAGGCCCAGGGCAGTTATACTAGCCTAAAATCCGCCAAACAATGCGAAATGAAAATCTTATAAAAAGCTTCTCCTCATCAAGGCCAGAAAATGTGAACTGAGCTCAGCATGCTTGCAAACGGCTTTTGCAGGAGAGGAGGTGCCAGGGATCAAACAGCACACACTGAAGGTCCCTTCTGTTATGCAGGTTGACACAGTATGAGAGCCACCTGTATTCCTGAATTTGTGCTGGGGTGCTTCACAGTGTAAACTTGCATTAAAAATCATACTCTTTCATGCAGAAGGCATCCTTATGACCATGCTTTGAAACCTCACATGACACAGTGCAGAATCTCACCCTAAATCCCTGTATCCATCCTACAGGCTGGAGCCTATCTTTCAGAGGGAGAGCTTTCTTAAAGCATCTGAATAGCTCTATGTAGACATATATGGAGTTGAGTAGCTGTGTAAGTCCATATATGGGCTTTGTAGGTTAAATTATCTTCTCTGTCATGTCATTAGGTAATCTCAGTAGAATGAGCCTCCTTCTGTGCAGTAGGCTTGTTCTCTTCCAAATGTGGATACTGCAGCCCAAGATGGGTTCCAGTAACAATCTGGTTAACAGCATACACCAGAAGCCTCATACTAATGCTTGTCTACTTCTACTGCTGTTCCTCCTCCTTATAGACCTAGGGATCTTTTCAGTCACTGTGTCACACTGAGAGCTCAAATTGAGATGCACCAAAAGGTCCTCTTATGGTAGCAGGGAGATTTTTAAAACATGACTTGAGAGTAAGTGGTGCAACATTGTCACCTTTTCTGAGAATCCTCTAAAGCAACAGTTCTGAGAGATGTAATTTTTTCCCCTTTTAAGTGGCATTTAACACAGTCCTGAAGGTGAAATTTCAATTGCCATTGTAGTTTTTGCTATTGGTTATTTTATTTTTTATTTTTAAGCTGTCATCCAGCTATTGCACTTATCCTAGGCTCTTAAGCTGTGGTTCATGACTTCCTGAGTGCAAAATTTTTCCATGTGTGTATTAATTTAAAGGTATTGCAGAATTTCCAGCAAATGCAGTAAATTCAAAGGACTACATGCAAAATCTGAGTCCAGCTTCAGTGAAAAAGCACAGTAATTTGATTATGTGGTTCCTGAAAACGCAAGTGACAGGCTCTGACCTACTGTCTGGTGAGTTGGGGCAGGACTTTGGAACAAAGGCTTGAGCTTAGTTCTGTTTTGTACCTAATACTGAAATCGCAGCTGAGAATTTGTGACCAGCAGGTGAGGATAGCTCTAGTTTGGAATTGACGACGCACATCTGAGAAGTGAGTTTCTGTGACACTGAATGTTTAGTCAAATGACATCACTGAAGAAAAAGTCTTTCTCTGACTCCGTGCCAAATTTTGATAACAACATGGTCAGGGCACTGTTCTGGTAGGTAGGAGAGGGAAGCTTCCTGTCTCACAGAGGGGTGCCTGCACCACTGGAATTGGTACTGGAATTAAAAAGATATTATCATTCTTATAGCTCTCTTCTGGAAATTACTCAGTTCCTTAAATTTGTGCCCTAACTGAAATAATTTGGGGAGTCTTACTGAACCCAGCATAGATGAAACAACACTTTTGGCATATGGATTGCCCACTCCCAGCTCTGCACATGAGTATTTGGCATATTCTGCTCCATGAAGAACTAATCAACAGCAGCAGAGTAACATTACAGCGTAAGCTGCTATTGCTGGAAGGAATGGGAAAGGAATAGTATGATAGAGATTGCTCAGAGGCTGAAGCTCTTGGACTTTCAGCTATTAGATTGATCTCTTTTCACAGTGGAATGTGGCAAATATTTTGATTCCTGAGAGCTCCACAGTCTACCTCAGAGATGGGGCCCAGTATGTCTTTGACATCTAGATGTTCCTGATATATCATTTACATAGTTCATGGATATAGAAATGGATGTAAGCAAATATTTCTTTCTTTTCTATTCCCTGCAAAGCAAATAAATTGAAAAGCTGTAGAAAGATTTTGCATTATTATCTAGGTGTGTCCTTCCATGAAAAAAGCTATCTTGAAGGGAAAAAGACTCCTCAGAGTAGTAAACCCCTAAGTTCTTTTCATCTCCTCTGATTTTGCATCATTTCAGTTTAAAAATAAACCATCCACAGTTTCCTTACATGATTTCCAAGTATATCCTTTAATGTTTTGATATACTCATAGGATAAGACACTGATTTCTTTCACGTCTGACATCTGGACTGGATCTGTGAAAACTTTACCACTCTCTTTAGACTGAAGGCAGTAATAACCATCCTGAACATAGGATTATGTTTACATTATTAAAATTGTATAATGATATAACAGTAACATCAGGTACATCTTTCTCTCTGATTGCCCAGTTTGACCCGAGGATGGTAATTAAAACTGGTTATCATGTTTACTTTTTTCCTGGCTGTTGTTCACTTTTCTCATCCAGAATTTGACCTTCCTTTGGAAATGTTCTTAAATTATTTTAAGGACATAGAATAGAATGTTTCAGTTGGAAGAGACCTACAATGATCCTCTAGTCCAACTGTCTGACCAACTCAGGTCTGACCAAATATTAAAGCATGTCATTAAGGACATTGTCCAAAAGCCTCTTAAACACTGAGAGGCTTGGGGCATCAACCACCCCTCTAGAAAGCCTGTTCCAGTGTTTGACCACCCTCTCAATAAAGAAATGCTTCCTGATGTCCAGTTTGAACCTCTGGCACAGCTTTGAACCGTTTCCATGCGTCCTATCACTGGATGCCATGTAGAAGAGATCAGCACCTCCCTCTCCACTTCCACTCCTTAGGAAGCTGTAGAGAGCAATGGGGGTGCCCCTCAGCCTCCTTCTCTCTAAACTAGACAAACCCAAAGTCCTCAGCTCCTCCTCACAGGACAGTCCTTCTAGCCCTTTCATCAGCTTTGTTGTCCTCCTCTGGACACATTCAAGGACCCTCACATAATTCTTAAATTGAGGGGCCCAGAACTGCACACAGTAACAGTGACTTTTTTTTTCATAGTGATGGTTTTTAAAAGTTGTACGATATCTAAACACAAGTATATGTGGCACTGCACAAAAGAATAATACAAATCTGTTTTAAAATAATTTCTTTAAAAATGTTGTCCTTCTGTTTCCCCGGACTGTTATTTTTCCACTGGCAGAGGTAAAGTGAGAAAAGGAAGAATTGCAGCTATACAAAGTGTGGAGCTGAGAGGCAGGAGATTTGGAGAGGGGACAGTAGAGTCTAACCACCAACAGAAAAGAGAGGATGTGCCATGCTGTAGGGTAAGTGGAAAGAAAGAGACACTTGGGATGTAAAGAAAAGAAGATTAAAAATACTAGGGAAGTGAATGAAACAGGATAAATATTTAGAGATGCAAAAAAACCCCAACACAAAACCCCAAAAAACTTTAAAGATTAGGAAACTAGCATTTAAAGAAGAGTAAATAAGTGAGATGGTGGGTACACTTTGGTACTAGGGTGGTTGCAAGCAGTCAGCAAGGGTTCATTAGCTTTGCAGAGGTCCAGACAGGCTCACTTTGCCTCATTCTTATTGATTTGATTTCCATGAAGGCTCAGTACTTAATTAGTCTTTTTTTAGTATATCCCAAATGAAGTAAAAAAACCCACCAAAATTTCTGTCCCTGAGCTTCAGTACCTTGTTCTTAGAGAGTAAAGTGGGAATAGTATTCTGTTAATCCTAGGAAACTTAGGAAAGTGCCTTCATTAGAGTATATATCTGATTCCCCTTGAAATCAGTGAAGTTTGGGTGTCTGACTTTGAGATCCTCATCCCAAGTAACTTGCTCAAGGTCGCACAAGAAGCGTGGTGGGAAGGTGAGGTTTAAATTCAATGCCTCTGGCTATTACTTTTGTCTCCAAGACCTTTTCTTCTCTAGGATATAGTAAAGTATAGAGGCTGTTAACCTAAGGGCTCCCTAACTCAGCAAGCAAGGGAAGCTGGGAAGCAGCATACCCAGTTGACCTAGAAGGTTTATATAAATACTTACCAGATTTAAGCTAAGGAATGTTGGTATCTTCCTCTCTTGTTCTCTTTCTTACCTCTTTCTTTTAGGCTCTGGCTGAAATAAGACATCCCAAGCTTAATATTTTACTATCTGGTCAGGGCAGGTTGAGAAAAGCCTTGGTGTATCTTTGTGCAACACTTCACCTGGAGGAGTGTGTTCAATGCAGGGGCATAGTGCACCTTTCTACTTCTTTTCTCCTTTTCCTTTGTACTTGAGGCTATGACCCTGGAACACACTAGTATAATAGAAAAATATTCTGAGGGAAAAGGTGGGCATTGAAAAAAAGATACATTAAGATATTGCAAAGGCATAAAAGATGATGGTAAGAGACTGTCATCCTTGAAAAAAACAAAATATTTATCTTCTGAAAGTTTATACCATGCAATGTTTTAGTGTATCATCTGGCAAGTGATCTCCCAGTAAAGTGTAAAACAGAAATTATCCTTGTTTCATGGTGGGATATGCTAAGAGAGCCTGAGGGTCATTGCTCCAAGACAGGAGCTAGTAAGGAAGATCATCTGAGCTCAGATTACAGGTAGTTAACGCTGAGTGGACAACCCATCCATCACTAGGGACTTGGCACCAAACTTCATCATGTCCCTTTGAAAATCTTTATTTTTCTGAAAATCTGACAGCAATGCTAGTGAGACTGTTTTGAAAGGAGATCCCTGAAGACTATTTTTGTAACTTCGGAGAATGTCCAGTTTCTTGTTATGTTTTGGTTAGTTGGTTTTGAAAGCACTTAATAACACTTTTAAAAACAAACAAACAAGTAAAACTGTCAATTCCTCATTTTTTTTTCTCCTTAAATACATAAAATGCTTTGTTTTGTTTCTTAATAGTTGCCTACAGCAATTCACTAGATTAAGTTGAATTCCTTTTCAAAGAAAATAATATACAAACATTGTGAATTTGTGTGTTGGCTATGGTTCCCAGTGATGACTAGACTCTTGTGTGGAATTCGCTTTGTTCTGGCTCCATGAGGGATTGTGTCTCAGTGTGAAAGACATCCAGAGTGAGGAAGAATTTATTTTATTTTGGGAGGGCAACTGAAAGTGGAGTGAGAGGAGGATTAAAACTGAGTTTTGCTTTCTGACTCTGAGGTAAATTTTCAGTTCTACTCTTGCAACTTTACACAAGTCAGACACCTCATCCATGACTTAACATGTCTTTCTTGTAATTTGTATATTGTCTTGTGTTAAAATTAAAGTATCATTCAGCTGAGCTTAACTAAACTAGGCAAGCAGAGTCCAAGTTACCCTTGGGAACCCAACTCTACTGGGTACAGAGAGATTGAAACCTTACCTCACTAATGTGGCTTAACCTAAATCTAGACTGACAAGTGACTGCATGTTTTGAGGTGACCTGTGTCTGATTGCCTGGTCATACAAATGAGAAACCTCCCCAGGTACGCTCTGGTTCCCCTCTGACTCTCTTTGGGATTCTTTCCAATGGGGCTGGATGTGTGAGGGGCTGGCACAGGCTAGGCTTGGCTCAGGGAGAAGACCTCTCTGCAAGTTCGGGCTGGTGTCACCAGCAGGCTGGCCAAGCTGTGAGCCCTTCTCCTGCACAACTATGCACAACACCCCACATGACCACTCTCAACAACTGTGTGCTCACACACAACCTTCCATGTGCCCACAGGGGGCTCTTCCAGGACTGGCTCTGTCTTTGCTTGCTGCAGTGCAAGAGCACAAAGGGGCTTCTCTGGGACTTAAGAGAGTGCTCATTTCTCATGCACACAGTCCCAGCCATGTCCACCCCCTGCAGAGGATGGAGGATGGAGGGTGAAGTTTGGAGGATGTGAAAGCTGGCAGGGGCAGAGGGAGCCATGGGTCTGCTCATGAGGGACTACATGTGAGAGCAGCAGAGTTACTGGCATCCTACTAACCTGAGGTGTTTGGGTTTTTTTTGTATTGAAGGAAGTGTTTTGTTTTGTAAAATGCAGGTCTCTGTTCAATGAATGTGACCAGGAGCAAATTTATCTTGTTAGCACTTATTTACAACTGACAATTCTCAATTAGCATTTGAGCTTAGATTCCCATTTCTATAAATCCCTAATGAGAGTATAAATTACTAATGAAAGAGCTAAATCTCAGGGCCAAAGTCTTACTTCATTAACACGTTAATGCAAATCTGAAGTGTTTCTGTTAATCTCAACAGAGTTGCTTCACAATAACACTGGCGTAAGACACATGGGAATGAATCCTCAAGGCTTTTGTAGTGGGCAGCATGAAGTGATATTCTGTCTAACTTTGAGATTTTGTCACTCTTAGGGAAAATATCTCAAATGTTTCCACAGTGTTCGGCTCAAACCCATTTATCTGATTTGTCGGACTTCAGACTATTTGATTCCTTTAAATGTCTTTTTTCTTCTTGTACCTGCTGTTTGGTGAATGAAGATTGTGTGGATCCCTAAAATATTTGTCAAGTTTTGACATAATCAATATTTTTTTATATTTAGTTTATCTAATATTGAATTTCTAAATGGCATGGCTCATAGGAATTAGGGAACCGTTCATACTTTAGAAATGGTAGAACTGAAGTAATTTGTGATTGATTTTAAATTTCTCATTGTTTTTGAATGTCTCTTGCTAATCTGTGACAGCATTAATGGGCTCCTGTAACAAAGACCTAACAGTAAACTCACTGTACTGAGTATATCCTTGTTTTGAACACTTTATAAGAGTGCTAATACTTAGTCACGTGAGGGTTAGCTTTCCTACTGTAACCACTAGAAATAGACCTGTGTTCAGAGAGCCTTTTAGAAAACATCTTTTAGGAGATCACTTAGGTAATAATGTGTATCCTATTGGTGTCAGTGATGTTTTCTTTGAGGCAAATGGCAAAAAAATCAATAGGCTTACCTGGTATCACAATCTCAAAAATACATTAAAGGTACTGAGCCCAGTCCTGCTTGGTACTGCTCCGTGTCTGTTAACACTTGCTGCATTACAGCCTCTGGCAGGGGTCTTTCTCATCCTGCTCTCTCAGTAAAGTTGATGAGGGTCTAGAGTGAGTTAAACCTGTGTGGTCAAGCTTCATGTTCGATTCATCATGTTCACTGTTCAGATTTGAAAAGGCTGAATGTTATGGGTAAGAGTTGTACCTGAAGGCAAAATATTAATAAAATGTGGATTACAATGTTCTCTATTAGGATTTCAAACTCTTCATCCTAAGGAGCTCCTTCAGTTAAGCCTGTTCATGAGTTTCTTGAAAAGTATATGAGGTGACAAATTATAAAGCTAAGGTTGTTATATTTATGAAGAAAGAAAGCTAGCATCACCATGTTGAGTTAATAATAATTTTACTATATCTCTCAAGTTGTGAAAGTTCAGATGTTTAGTTAAAGAGAAAAGACAACTAAATATTGAAATACAGGTGCAGTATTTATAATTTACAGTAATTTTACAATTAGAGTAAAAATTATTCTACAGCTTTTTATCGTACTTTATAATATATGACTAAGTGAGTTTCCAGTATTCCTAGAGCATTAACATTCCACCTTGTAGAATATTGTATACTGTATATTATACACAATTGTACTGGCTTACAGTCAATAGAAACAAGTGGGAAAAATATAATGGCAAATAAATGCTTTGACTATACTGAAATGAACTAGGAGAAAGAACACACTCTTTTAGATATTAGAATATCTTTTCTTCCTAGAAAAAAAACCCAAACAAACTGTAAAGAAGCAAAAACCTGCTGCATGTTAGCAGAAGATGCATATATTAACATACCACATCAAGCTTTATTGCAACAATCACAAGCTGGTTTTCTTATTCCCTTGAAGTACTGAGCAAGTGAAAGGTAGTAAGGGAAGTTAGCCTTAGCAGAAGGCTGTCTCTCTCATAAAAGGTCAGATCTGAGATACTTAAGATGAGATTGGTCTTGTAGTTTATAGCTGCTGAAGCCATTGCTGCAGCCAGTTAGATAAGTTAGGACTGTTTGTGTAAGGGCTCTATGTGAAGTTATGAAGTGATACATCAGCTTTTCCTCTGAACAGCACAAAATATTTATTTCAAACCTCTCCATGCCTGAAGATAAAACATAGATTTGGTGTCACATAGTTGGCAAAGGCAGTTTCAGAATTAGGCATTCTGAATCCTGCGTGGCATGCTTTATAAATGGCTGGTTTTAGTGTAAAAACATAGTTGTCATCTTGCTAATATATCAATATGTAAACAGCAAAATGATGATGTGCAAAAATGGAAGAACGAATATAAAACATTTTGTAACAGCTTACTTTATTTCTTGTAAATACTTCTTTTTGGTGACATACTAAAATAAACAATCATAAGTAGAACTGTAAAAATTTTCCTGAGCACACTGATATCTGAATAGAAATAAGGACTGGAAGAGATTCTTAAATCTAATATTTGCCAAGAATTTGTCTTTTAGGTTGTGTGCATGGTTTTGGTTTTTTTTTTATGTTTGTTTTTGTTTAATTTTGGGTTTTTTTTGTGTGCTGGATACTCTGTTCACTCTATGCTTGTTTTGTGGTTATAAAAGTTCAGACAGATGAAAATAAAAGAAAATTATTATTGCATGATGACTGAAACCAATTTTAATTGATTAAATATAATCAAGGTTTCAGAAGTAAAAAGAATAAATGTAATTCAGGCCTTTTCTAGTTAAGAAACAAAACAAATTTGAAAACCACAGAAAAAAATAAAAGCAATATTTTTAGAACATTCAGAAGCAAAATTCAGTCTAAAAATTTATATTTCATTGTGTATACTGTATTTAGGTTTTATAGGAGGCCTTTTTAGAGTTAACAGTTTTGTATATATCACAAGTAAATAGATGAGGAAGGATTTCTGTCAGATACTATGGTGACAGGCTTTAATTTAAATCCTTAAGACAGATAGATAGAAGTAGATTAACTGGCCTTAGTTATTTCATGTTCCGTCTCTGAGTGGAAACAAGTTTTCATGTTGAGCTAAAATGTCGTAGCACCCTGAAGTTGCAATGTATTTACTGCCTTTTGATACAACTTGTTTAACAATGCTTAACATATTTATTCAAATGAGGCCAAGCATTTGTTTATCCCTTATCAAATGAAATGGGACAGCTGTAGGACAAGAGCAAATAGATGGTATCAGCAGAAACACCTTAAAACTTCTTTATTTTTGTGATAATTCTCAGCAAAGAAAATATCAACATCAGAAGATTTGCTTGTGAAATCACTTGTTAGCCAAACTTTGAGTAACTTTTGCTCGATCTTTTAAAATGTAACAAACTTTAAAGGCCGTGAGAAAGCAAACATGCAACAACCAATCTTAAACCCGAATCAGACTCCTCCCTCCCACCCACAACTTCAGTTGCAAACCAACTAACCCAATTCTGGGACCAGCTAATGCAATCAAATAAATAAATAAATAAACCTAAGAGTAAGGCTTCTAGATGGAATATGATTAGAGTTTAATTCAAGCACTTAAAAGATAAAGCTCAAAATAATCTATCCTGTCTGGCAATTGTTTGGATTACCTTGAATAAAGAATTGTGCGTAGTGCAGCTTCTAGCTTTAACATGATGGCCACGCATGCATGCTCCGTACGTTGCCTGTTCTCATTTTCTTTCTCCTGTTCTTTTTCATATTGATTTCTATTCTAACCTGCGCTCATCATTGTGATTTGTATAGACAAAACATGTACCAAATCAGTAACAGTCTTAATCACAGATGATATTTGGTTCTGGTCACACTCTTCAGGCATCTTCTGTCCCTTTTTGTCATCTGCTTTAAGGATTAAGTGCCCAGACTTCCCCTCAGATCTATCTAGCACAGTCCCACAACATCAGTAGGTCATACAGGTGTGTCACGGGGAAGGCTGTGGAAGGTAAATGCACAATGCTTCTCCATTGACACTTGGTGAAAAATCTGTCCATGTAGCCATAACAATGTGCCATACAATCTTTACTTAGGAATATTTACCAAAAAACCTATGCTTAAGTGTCCCAAATGTGTGAAATGTGATTTTAAATATAAGAGAGAGAGAGTATCCCCTTAGAAATTACCTGCTGACCCCATAGCAGTGAGTAGTCTCACATAAACACACTAATCTCCAGAGAGCATGAGAGGAAAAGATGTCTTAAAAATTATGGTGATTTAATTTTATTTTGCCCTAGAATGACATTCTCCTGAGTATTTGTGAAAATGAAGATGAATATGCAGGGCTACATTTGGTTGATTTCGCGCCAGATGGCCAGTTGCAGAGGCTGAACTAAGCTGAACTGATTGATTCGTTTTTGCCATATTGCACGCTGGCGTTTACCAGAGTTCACATCATTCAAATACTAACATTTTTGGTGCTTTCTCTTTTTATTTTATATTTTAAAATTTTTTTCTCAGTTTCTTGGGATGACCTCTGCTTCCATAATGAATTCTCCCTCCTCTCTTTCTGCTCCAGTCTTTAAACTATTAATCTTTTCCCTACCAAAGTGTTGGCTGTTTTTTTTTTGTTTGATTTTTTTTTGGTGTTTAAAAAGATTTAATAAAATGCTTACAGAGATAGGAGAAAATGCAGAGGACAAATGTGCGTTATGATATACTTTCCCTTCACATGTTTAACTTGCTCTTGTACTAATTTATCAGACATGAACAAAAAATACAACATCTTGTATTAAAATGGAATTATTAAAATCCTGTGGTTACAATTTACCTATTATTTTTGGGATCTTACAGCAAGTAATTTAAATTCCCAATGTTCTAACTTTAATGACCATGTTCCATTAAAAACTGATGGAGATAATATCAATAGTTACACAGAAATTACTCCAGAAACCTGTGGAAATTAAAAGAAAAAATAATCTTTCCATTTGTTTTGAGCCATTTTATAGATATTTATAATAAACAATACATAGGGTGTAGGATACCCTGTATGAATGTGCATATATGTGTCTTATAATTCAGAACATATATTTTAGGGGAAGATTTAAAAGACCTAATGAACATGTGTTTTCTTGTGAAGTTCTGTAGGCTTTGGAGAGATTTTAGTAAAACCTTACTACAGCTCCTTTCTATGAAAGTGGTGGTATACATATTTTTATTAATTTCTATACCTATGCAAAATCTATTGGAATAGGAAAGAAAGCAAGATCTTCTCAAATTAACTTTCAATTTTTATGTAAAATATAGTAGTTTGGTGATATCATAGAGGAAAAATAATATCAGAGTATATACTAGGAGATAAATATAAATGTGGTAGTCCTTTGGCAAAAGAACCTTTGCGTTTGTGAGAGTCTTTCTTTTCACTCTGTAACCAGCCATAACTCTTAAGTGTAACATCAGGAGCCACATCTTTGTAGGCCAGGTGATTTGTAAAGCACAGTTCCTCACTGATTTCATACCTTAGATAGTGAGGGCTTTGTAGGGTCAGAGGACAGGGAAAAAAAGTTATGAGATTTATGCTTTGCGGACAGCACTACCCATTGATTAACAGGAAAAATTTGGATCAAAATGTTGGTCAGAAAAACAGCAAGAGGCTGTAAAGCCCTACCTTGACAGAAGCCAGTAGGGATTTTACTGTGGACCTGAAAGGTACTGGGATTTTGCAGAGAGGAGTCTGGGATGTGTTCATTATGCAGGATTGAACCTACAGATAGAGCCATCAGCTGCATCTCTAGCATGTTGCAAAGTCCACCCGATACTCTGTGGAGCAACTGACCTATGTGGTTAACATATGCTCATGTGGGGCTGGGAATCCTCCAGATTGCATCAAAAAAGATACTTATTCTGGCTGGCTTCTGTAGGCCAGGTGATTTCTTCAAGAGCTACACCTAGGGAGGGCAGGGATATCCTCATGTCTCCAGTCCAACTTCATTGCAGCTCAGTTGGATACTCCCCATCAAATTGCTTCCCTCATCCAGCAAAACGATGGGGGTTCCTCCACTGCACTGGGTGATACAGGGACAGGAGCACTGCTTGCCCTGGATTGCACACCTCTGCTTGGAAACACTGGCATTTGGTGGCCCCAGAGCTTGGACGTAGGCATGTCCTGTCATAGGCACCCACTAATGTGGGTGACAAATGGGGAGGGGATTTTGAAGTGTGGATGTACACATATAAAACAATGGAAAAGTGGATAGAAAAAGATTTTTTAAAGTATCTAGAGCACTGTGGATTTACTCTTCAACAAAATATTCTCTGAACTTTTTCACATTGTTATTTTACCAGCTGGCACAGTGAAAAAGGTATAGCACTAAAGTTTGCCACCTACCTTACCCCAAGCACCTTGTGACACTTGTGCTCAAAAATGCTTGATGGGATTGATATGAATCTCACCTTTTCTCAACAATTCTCTGCACATCTTTGTCACCTATAACAGTTCTGTGACTCAAACAGAGCAGTCATAAACCCAGCCTACAGGATTGAGTAGGATTAAAAAGGGTGAACCTACAGTACTTTATTGACCTAGGTCCTCACATTAACCTGATCTGATCCTTTAATTACTATGAATAGAATAGGGCTTACAGTCCTACTTAATAACACCCCATGCGTTTTATTCTATAAAGAGCTTTCCCATTCATGTGGCCTCTTCTTTTCAGATTTACAGATTTGTAGCAAGAAGGAATGCATGTTTTTTTTTCTGGCACTCCAGGGGAGAAAGCTACCTAATGTGTATGCGTGGGATACTGGAAAGCATAACCGCAACCTTTCTGTTTTGAAAAAAGTTATTTGAAAAACAGTCCTCATTCAAGTTATTTGTTATTTGGCAGGAAAAGGCAGAAGTAGAAAAGGCAACCAAAACATAAGATCTTAATTTTATAAAGGTAGTAAAAGGAGCTTAACATAGTTTCTATGTTAATCACAACTGTAATCAAATAAGATGCACACTTTTCTCCCTTCCAATGCACATGTCCCCCCTCCCTATAGGCTCAGAGAACCAGCAGGTTCTCTGAGCAGACTAATATATATACATATGATAATATACATGGGTGATATATGATATTACGATTAATAATTGGTATTTTCTCTGAATTCAGGAAAGCAGCTGCAGCCCACTGATAAGGTACTTTATGAGAATAAAATCAAAGCTGAGCATTAACTATTATAATTTGTTGTGATCGAGAACAGTGAAACAATCATTTTTTTCATGAATTGAACTAAAATATGAGTGGGCCACTAGGTTAAAAATGAAAAGTTATGCAGGTTGTGATTAAGAGCCTAAGCCACTGCGCTAAGGGTGGTATACAAAGTAGGAACAGTCTCCCTAATTTTTACGTGAACATATTGTGCCTAGTGTCTTGTGCGGATCCACCCAGAGGGCAGGTTGAGGGAACAGTATGAATCTGTTCTTGAATTAAAAATGGAATGAGTGACAGTGAAGAAGTAAAGAGGTTCGGGAATTTTAGTGGGAGGAGGAAGGGGAAAGAGAGAAGGAGGAATCTGAACAAAAAAAACAGTGAAGGTGGTGGGAAGAAACCAACCAAAATCAGCTCTTTCTTTCAGTCATCACTTCCAGTATGATTTGCCTGAGCACACAATCCTTTGACTATTGTAATTATAAAAAGATTATAGTTGTATACCTAACTTGAAAGGGGAAGAGAACATGCTGTAGATATTTAACATTTGGAAGTTTTTCTGCTTATTAAGGAACAACATGTTTCAGCATTATTTTAAGGCTAAAACTTGATTAACATGAAACAAAGAAACTGGTTTAATTTTATTTGACTAAAATTGCTGTAAATAACACTGTTAGTAAAATAAACACTGAAAGAATATGGTATCTGGCAACAAAGATGTACTTAAAATATTTTACTGTAATTCCTTAGCTTTCACAAGAGAGGTATTTTTTAGGAACCAGTATGATTAGTCTATCAAAGACACATCGCTGTCTCCTTCTCCCCCATCCTCCACCCCCTTGAAGATAGCATAATATTTACTTCACTTTTAAGGAATAAGGATTTAAATTGAAGTAAAACGTGGAACTGCCAAACATGCTTATTATTGACAGGTTACGTGAAAATGATTGCTTAAAATTTCACTTCAAGGACAGACAGACAGACAGATGTATATAACCCCCACTTTAGCATTACAGTCTTTCTCTCTATTGCTACTCTGTATGGCTGGAATCTCAAAAGACCATTTATGAAATGTGAAATATTGTATGTTCCTGTATCCTCCTTCCTTGATTGTGTTCCTAGGGCCTTGTTGGGCAATTGATTACTCTGTGCACAATCCCGCTGCTTTAGGTATTAATGGCAAAACCCCCATTGTCTTCAGGATTTAGGCCCTTTATGATTTTTTTAAAGTTCATTATATTTTGCAAGCAACTGAGTTTAAAATCTGTGATTGGAAAGACTTACCTCTCACATCTTCCTGTGAAATGTTTTACCTTTAGAATGAAAAAGCATTTGGAAACTGTAGGATGGTTTTGATCTGTGGGATTAAAAGGAATCAGTACTGAAAATGGATTCACATCATTTTCTTTTTGGATACCCAATACTTGAGGGGAGGGGGAGGAGAGGAAAAAATAACAGCTGATTTAATATAAGTGGACTGAATTCCCTCTCCCGGTGGGTCTTTCAAGCCTCCAGTTTCTGTTCTTGCCATTGCTCTCTGAATATCCCCCTCCCCTTTTTGTTAAAAGGCATCTCCTATGAAAGCCTACAAAAGCAGCTTTCAATCTGATTAAGCCTCTCCTGTAAAAAAGTACAAAAATAGGGATACATTTGGGTCAGTATCACCCCTTTTTTCAGCTGTCTTAATTTGCCTAGGCTTCTTACTAAGGACACTCCACAGGAACACGGAAGTCTCCTGGGGTCATTAGGGGCTACCCAAAATTTCATTTATGGCATTCCAAGGGGCAGCAATGACAATAACCCAAAACCAAATTGTCGGAAAGGCCTGAGCACCTTGGTGCAGCTGTGGGCTCACTGCTGGCTGGTACCAATTTGTCAGCCTTACCTGGAGTGAGCTGTTGCTTGATGGAGGTGGGGCAAATGGTTGTCTCCTGATATCTCCATCATGGGTGATGTCTATCTCTGAGTGCTTCCCCTGTGCAGAGAGACAATGACCCAGTGGTGGGTCCACTTCCAGAGCTCACTCACTGATTGACCCTCAGTTAAGTCAAGTTGTGCCCCATCTTAGTGTACCTACCTTTGAAATGGGTACAGAATAATGGTTTCTGTTGGGTTTTCTAAGGGAGGTTCAGTACATGAAAAGCTTCTCTGGTGTTCATTTTACTCCTCATCAGCACCCGTATCTCTCACTTCTCCATTTATGGAAATACGTATAATATTGTTTCCAGCAGGTTAGTATCTGTATGAGATACTTCTGCAGCAATTTGCAAAGGTGCTGTTATAACACATGTAAGCATTTTAACAGGGTAGAGCTTAAAAATAAACTTGAACTGGAACTGCCATTTGTTTCTTCCCTTTCAAGAGGTTTATAACCTTTTTTAATATTTTTTTTTTTCTTTAGTACACAGCAGTGTTAAAATGGAATCTTTATTACTAAGTGAATGAATGACTAGTGTTGCTTAGGGCACAGACTAAAAACTGTTTTCACGTGAAGCCCCAGTATTGTAGTGTTACAGCTGTCCTGTTGTTTTATTAGCTCTGAACAATGTTGGACTACTCTGGCAACCTAATAATCTCTGTAAAGTGTCTTCCCTTGATAGCATCTTTGATAATGAAGAGTAGATTCTAAAAATACAATAAAAGCATAGAATATTTTTATAACTGCTTTCAAACACTAGAAAAAAATGAACAAGTAAAAAGACACAGACTGCACAGAAAGGAAAAAGAAGAAAAGAAAGTAAATGTTAGCTTTTAATCACTTAGTGTATGTATTTATGATTTAATCTGCTAACAGCCATGCTAAGTACTGCATAGGATTTGGTGGATATTTCAGTGCCAGCTGCACACTACTTTTTTTTCAAACGAGAAAGAGAGAGAATTAACCAAAAATGTGATATGTTTTACTCAAGTTATTAGTTGAATTACAAAAAAAACATTTTCTTTTTTCTAGTGGTCATCAGTTGACATTAAACATATTTAAATGGAAAATGATCTTTTAAAATATTATAACTGTTCTGTAGATCCCTCTGTTAACTAAGCACCTTATGATGTCTGAAGAGGAGAAATGGCCCTTGAGACAAAAGCATCTTTCCAGTGTGTGTGTGTGTGTGTGCGCGTGCATATGCATGCGTGCATGTCTGCCTATACAGATATAGATACGCATGTGCACAAGGCAAAGAGCTTCACAGGTTTATAACTGGAGAACAAACACCTGTGGTTTTCGTTTGCTTTTTAAAAGCAGAAAATATTTATGCCGCTCTTAGAATGTCAGAATGTTGCTTTTTTTTGCTATCAAAATGGAAGCATTATTTTTAAAATTATATTTTTTTATACCAGTGACTTTTACATAAAGCAACATTCATATGTTTTCTGTTTCACGTTTATTTAAACAATCATTGTCTTTCTCAAATATTTTCCCTGAAACCTTGTGTTCAGGTAATAAAAGCCTTGTATTGGAGCAGGTTCATCTGATAATAGCAATACAAGGTTGTCTGATTATGCCAAGATGATATTGGAGAAAGGAGATTTTATTAACTGACTTAGAATGAAATCCATAACATCTATGAGCTTTCTCCCTTCCAAATGGAGCAAAAGCTTCATTAGAGAACAGAAACCTTTTTTTAAAGGATACATACTAGAACATAAAGTACATTTAAATTGAAGCCTCAGGAACAAATGATAACTATTAAATTTATTTGCCAGAAAGATATTCTTTAATTGTGCTTCTCCCCCACCCTCCCCACCCCATGTTAGCATCTTGATGCAGCATCTACATGCTAGCACTTCAGGCAATTCATTCCCCTGTTTTAAGCAGTTTGAGAGGTAACCTCAGTTCACAGAGCATCCTAAGAGCCAGGTTCAGTGCTACTGGTTGCCATGCTTATATCTTTTTTTCTTGTGTCTTTGTACAGATCAGTAGTACCTAGGTTCTGTCATCCACATTAGGCTTTCGAAACACTAGTCTTCCTTGTGCTTTTGATGTGCATTTCACCTCAGGAAAATACTTGTTCCAGAAGGGATTTTGCCTGACATATTTCTGTGCAGGAACAAAAAAATGAGTGGTGTTGGCTATATTCCTGTAGAAACACAGTTTTTCACCCCTGTGTTTGCAAAGGCAGCTGCCCATTGGGTCCAGCAGTAACTTTTCTCCTCTTTGGCTATCTGTAGGAAGACATGTCAGCAGCAGCTGTTGGTAGAGTTGCATGTAGTCCTCTGCTTGCCTAACGGCTGCTTTTTGTGGGAGCATTTTGCCTGACTTCTAAGTTTGGGATTTATTTTCTTGGGAGATATGCTATTCTTTTCACATGATTTCTGAGCTTGCTCAAATACTGAATTTTCAACAAATGCAACAAAATACCAGATTTTGCAGGTGACATGCAATAAAATATGAATTCTGAACTCCTGCTGCAAAGGTAATTTATTTTAGTGAATTGGATTATTTTGATAAAAAGAAACTATTTTCGGCAGGAAAATAGTTGGTTGTTGCTCAAAAAATGTATTTATTTTACCAAAACTTATTTTCTGTTACATAATTTAATTCCTTCAATTCTGAGTCTTTCTGTATTGTCTTGCAAACATTTTGCTTTCTTCTAACTGTTAGATTAGTTCAGCCATATAGAATTGCAGCCTTTCATATTCCCCTCTCAGTCATTTCCAGGGCCTTACTGTATAGCTTCTGAATATACTTTCAGCAATAAATTAAAATTTTCACCTGAGCTTCTGAAATGGGCCTTGTTAAAAAAAACCCAAAACAAACCAAAGTATGGTGAGAGAGCTCATAAACTACTTGTTCTGCCTAAATTTTTTTTAGGTACCATTAAATCCTCACTATAAATGGAAACAGCAGCAGCTACGCTCGCTTTACCGGACAAACCTTTTTTGACACTCAGGAGGTAAGTTTGTCTTTACTGCTGCAGAGCTGCGCTATTTGGACTGTGGTCATCAAAGGGTTAAAGCCAGTTTTGCATTTGAGATAATCCATATGCTAATCTATTTTAAATATCCCTGCATAACTACCAGTATATTTTTAGCAGCACAGTTTGTTGTTCCAATTGGCAGCTATTTTTGATGACACAACAAAATAGGGCAGAATATAGTTTTAAGGTTTATTTTGGCCTCTAACTTTAAAAAGGGCAAAATTTCCCCTTGTCCAAGGATAGTTTTGATTTGAATGGTCTATACTTGCCCTCTGCAATCAGCCAATTATTGTAAGCAGTGTGATGGGCCCGAGGTATTAGCGCTGAGAACATTCCTGTTGTCCCTAGGGTTAGGGATTGTTTTGCAATGATCACCCGTCCTGATTTGAAGATTGCATGACAAGACACTATTAAAGTAAGGGCAGGGAATTCAATTTCTCTATGTCATTTTGCCTGGCCTGGTTTTGAAAATAGGTCACTGTATGCTATCTGGATTTGTATATTATAACAGCACCTGCAAGCATTTTTGCAGTGAGGGGTCTAGCCGTATGTTCATTACAAACCCCTATTTTCAGGGGTTTATAGACTGTAACTTGACCATAGAAAGAGTTTGTATCTAAATAGTGGCAGAAGAAAAGGAACATGTTTTTCACCCTCCAAATTCCAACAGATATGTGTTCAGCCATATCTGCAGAAGTGAAAAATTAAAACATATTTTCAACTGCAATTTGGTATTGATAGTAGATTCCTTAAGAAAAACCTATGGTCCTAAGTTCATCTTTTAATTAAAATGATATCTGAAAGAGCTGGATTTCTCATGCAAATCTTAATAAGAATCTGAGCAAGTATTGGTTATAAACATTGGTGACAGGACAAGTATATTTTAATTATGCAAATCCAGAGTAATAAATGCTCTTGCATAAAGGAAGGATTTAACAGGGTCAAAAACTGGTTGTTTGAAAAGGTTGGTAAATAAATCTTATGGATCTGAATGTTATGTTTATATACCCATTTACGTCGCTTTTTCCCATAATGTGGAATTGTTTCTGAGGGAGCCAGCTTCACTCTGTGGCCTAATATTTTAAATCGTTAATAGAATCTCGCTTACACAACTGAATCAGCACAGCTGTGCAGATGTGTGTATTTAACACTCATTACATGCTTTCACCTATACATTAAAAAGTTCCAAATCAAAGTCCCTTGCTACCACTATCTGTAGGTTTTTGTAGAATAGCTGTGGAGGTGCATTTCATCACCTGCCATACGCTTTGTAATGTATTTTACTTTATTTTTTTAATACAATCAGGAGCAGCTAGGCAGCAACTAAGCAAAATGAAACTTCTTCTAAAACAGAGATAATAAAATATGTTTGAGTAACATTAGAGGATTATCTGAAGACTGCCAATGTAAGGAAATTCAGGGTTAATGCTGCATTACTTCATTTTGAAGGCAACCCCATTGCGCCTGTTTATTGCAGGGGTCTTCAAACAGAGCGATCGCACAAGGATGTGGCTGTGTTGGAGGCTGCTGCAGCAGCCGGTGGGCTGAGCCCAGTGCGAAACTTTCAGATGACCAAATATACAATTTCCAAATTGCTTTTTTTTTAATGGAGGGGAGGGGTACCAGGGAGAGGAAGAGGAGGAGAACGGTCCTGGTCAGCATTGCTGGCTGCAGCTGTGCTGTGGGGCTCAAGGTGGCACAAAAGAGAAAGGTGGAAAAAACTCCAGTGCCCGGGGGCTGTGCCTCATTTTGGGTAGACATTAGGATTCCTAGAGGTATTATTTTTACCTAGTCCTCGAAATACCTACCGGTAAACCAAAATCCCCCATCCCCTGCAAAGCCAACAGTTTGCTACTTAAATGGGTTTAGACTTAATTTTAATGGAAGTGAAACATAGTCGATGGAGGCAAATTAAAACCATATAATTTTGTAATCTTAGTTTAGCTATAATTGCGGCAATAAAACAGTGGAAAGAATAATTGTGGAACATATGTTTGTGAGTGACATTATCTAGGTGACTTCCCTTTTACGGCAATGCGCTGCTGTCCTATTTGTCTCCCCCTCCCAATGCATTGGAATGACAAACCTGCGAGCCCAGAGTTAATGCTGATTGCGGCAGCTGCTTACACACCGAGTCTCCATGGCAACCGGGGACGTTGCCACGCAACCGTATTCTTTTAGGGACAGGGAAAATGCCCAACGGCTTACTAAAAATACGTGGAAGGTGGCGGGGGGGGGGGGGGGGGGGGCGGGGTGGAAATCTTAAATTTTCTTACTACTTTTAATGGGTATAAGGGACTGCGCTACTGCCTGAAAGCAGAGGTCGCGCAAATAAAAACCTAGCCCTGACCTTTCAAAAATTGCTCGCCGTTGCTTGAAATCTCGAGCTTTATTGACAAAGATGACTTTTGATCGATTGTAAAATTGGTATCTAACACGCGGCAGCCCTCACAGACTGCAAGCTGCAGCGCCGGCCCATTGCTATTCCGGAGGGGTTGAAGGTCAGCCGAGAGCCATCAATGTCGTATTGATCAGCAGAGCTGAAAAATGCCCGTGTTTACAGCATCTCGCACTGTGGGGCTGCGGCCCCAGCCTCTGGCGGGCTCAGCCGCCTCAGCGCACGCTGCGGAGCACGCCGTCCTCCCAGCAAAAGTGACATCACTTCACTCAGCTCAGCTGTTTCTGCAGTTTTCTATAAATAGCTAGATAAAAAATTGAAGGCTGCTTTTGGAGAATTTAGTCAGCAGATGAGACAGGCTGGTTTGTTTTGTTGTTGTTGGTTTTTTTTTTTGTTTGGTTTTTTATTTATTTTTGTTTTTTTTTTACCCTATTAATATTGCGCTGCAAATTCTTCCTCCTAGTATTTGGAGTTTGACGCCAAATAACCAGAAATTGTGAATGGTATACATGGTTGCATTCAGGATTGTCCTGGGATGGATATTTCATTCATTGTTCATCACTTCTCTAGCTGTTCAAATGTGGTCAGATAGGAGTGAGGGACGGAGGGAGGAGAAAGGGTCAGCATTGTCATACAAGATGTGCAGGCCTGGCATTATGCTGATGCTGCATGTTTGCTGAGCTCAGGATCACCCTTACCTGCAGAAACCCCCATGTGCCAGGCTACTGGGTGGCCCCCTGAATTAAACACACCATGTGCTGGAGTCAGAGTTATACCAGGGCTCTCACTGGTTGTGATAGTGGAGAGAAAGTATTTGAAGGAAGCAATTAGAAAAGCAAACAAAAGCACTGCTAATAAGCACACTTCATATTTTTCCTTGATTCTGTTTTTGCTGCTCTGTTTCTTAATTAACCCTCTAAGATAGTTGATGAAAGAAAAACATCATCTGCCTGGTCTGTAAATAACCTCTTGCTTGATAGTACTTCTGGAAACAGGAGACTTAAAAAGCTGTAAAATACAAAATAAAGCTTTGAAACCAGCCAGATAAAAATGCATATTCTGCAAGTTTTATGAAGTTTTGGAGACCATGGCAGTCCTTGTGGAAAAAATAAAGGAAAATAAACTTGTAAACATAAGAAAAAACCACTGGTCCAGGTGGAGAAAAGCATGTCCTCCGCAGACTCCATCTGCGGGTAGCCATCATGGCGAGTTCCTGTTGCTTATCGTGTCTTTGCCATTCCTGGGTTGCATTCCCAGTGGGAAATGAGTGGGTGTCAGGGAAGAGGAGAGTCTCACTCAACCCATGAGCCTCACTCAGCTCTTCACCACTCTTCAGCCAAGCACAAGCCTTCCCTCAGCATCACACAGGATGAAGCTGCAACAGTCCCCATCGTTGCTGATTTGAACAGAGAGCTGAAACAGCCTGGCAACAGAAAAGATGAAAGTATGTCTTTTTCAGAAAAGTTAATAGCACTAGAAATAGAAGCCAGTCAGTTTCCTGATGGTGGGGAAGAGGGGACCAGCAGGTTTTCTGTCCCGATGGCAGTACTGATTGCAGTGCAGTGGGTATTGCAAAGTGCAACGCTATGGCCTGTGTAGTATGAGGGATTAGGATAGAGGACTATAATAAGTCATGCCGACCTCAACATATGCACCTTTCCCCTAGCAACGGGAGTGCATATGAATTGCAAAATGTGTGTAAAATTACTGATATATGGGATTCGAAAATACATTTGTTCTCTGCAGAAACTGCTCTGGAAATGATCCTGAATGTAAAATTCAGAGTCTGGTCTAGGGATGGAGATCAGTGAGGCTTGTGTTCTTAAATATCTTTTGAGCATCTGGGTGCACATGATCCAAAACTAAGTCTCAGCTGTTTATTGAAATATTTCTACCATGTTTAGTATTTCATGTTTTTGAATGGTCAATACTGATGCTCTGACTTGGAGAGGAGAGGAGAGGAGAGGAGAGGAGAGGAGAGGAGAGGAGAGGAGAGGAGAGGAGAGGAGAGGAGAGGAGAGGAGAGGAGAGGAGAGGAGAGGAGAGGAGAGGAGAGGAGAGGAGGAAAGAAAATGGCAGAATGAAATAAATCCAATCTATCTTATCTGCAGAGCAGGCCAAGTAGTATTTGATCCAGGTTGCTTGGAATGCAAAAAAAAACAGGCTAGAAGAGACAAAATAAATGAAACTTTATAACCTGCTGAATTTCATTTATTGCAGAGAAAAGTAGCAGTTGAAAGATGGAGTTTAATTTTGCCCAGAAACTTGTTAAAAATTTATCCAGCTTTCAGAAGGACTACTGGAGAGGTATTGCCATAGGAAAAAAAAAAAAACATCAACAACAGAGTTAAAACTATTTACTAGAATTGTATTTAAAAAACTGAATTCTGTTTTAAAATAACTATATTAATTTTTGCATATAAACAAATATCAGACCCTTATAACTTGCTGAATTTTTCAGTAATATATTTTTTCAATTATATTCACCTTCTTCCATTGTCATTAAATTCCATAACACATTTTAGATATTATTGTTTTTCAAATGTATATCTTCTACTGTGAAATAAAGTACATATAACTGGGATTTTTTGTGCCAAATCAGGTTGATGGTCTTCCTATTAAAAGAATCACCTCTTTGGTAAAGGCAGAATAGAGAGAGATGAAAATAAATAAGACCTTCCTACATTCCTAAACCCAGCATCATCTTGTCATCTTAGTCAATACAGCTGGTATGTATTGAATACTGAAAGTCGGACAACTGTTTTTATTATCTTTGCCTGATCTCAAGCCAAACCCCTTCTGGGGACAGCAGCCTCGACTCTGCATTCTGTGACCTTTTCAAAACCTCATATTGAAAATATGAGTGGATTAGCCAAATTTGTGAATCATAGGCCTGCTCACTAAGTCAACAAGAGCTTGCTTGTTAATTTCTATGGAAGCAGGAGCAACCCTGAAGTCAGACTGTGTTCCAGCAAAACTCTATTTGAATTCAGGTCAGGGTGAAATACATTCCCATTATCTTTATTGTCATTTGATGTCTTTTTACTGACAGATGGATAAGGACCTTTACTTTTTCCGAATCCTTTTCCAAGAAAGGAAAAGTGAGTCTATCACTTTTATTTCTGAGCATGCAAATATCACCTGTAGAGGACCTCCTCTCAATGTACTGCTGGAAGGGGGAAAAGCTTGCTTATAGTGTGAGTGAACATTGGTTGAGTGTTTGCTGGTATGATCTAACCTGGGGAATCTAATGATCTAATGATCAAATCTAGAGTATGATCTAATTTAGGGAAGGGAGGGGGAGTGCCCCAGGGAACAATTCCCCAGACTACCCTGGACTCAAGTGAAAGACCCTTGGAAACACTGCTGGGCTCCATGTCTTCCCCCTCCCTCCCTGATATGGCAGGCAAAGCAGTAGCCCTTTAAAGAAAGGATCTGAGAAAGTGTGTCCTAAAACACCATATGACAACACTCGGAAGAACAAGGTGATACTCTCTGTTGTCTGTAATCTTCTCCTTGACTTTATTCCTTAAGGTATTTATTTATTTCTATTCATTGTGTTTTTCTCTCACCACTCTAGTAACTAGACTTTGAGGATTTCTTCAACGTTAGTGGCTGGCTGAATAGGAACAGCGTGTGCCTATGTGTGCACAGACACACATGGGGACATCAGCAAACATGATGCTTTCCAAGGCTGTTTACTAGTGGAACTATAGACAGAGCAGCCGCATTGCTATTGAATATCTGCTTAGTATCTTACAACTAAAAACAATAGCCTAAGACTTTTTTTTTAAATGAGATGAAGCCTTTCACAAAAATTTCTTCTTTATAATTTTATGTGATGTGTCAAAATATCTCAGGGCACAAAGCCCAGCGGAAAGCCAACTTAAAAAAAAAAAATCTTTGTAAGTGCTTTCATGACAGTGAACCATTAAATCTCCTGAGTAATGTAGGGAAGAGCTGGATCATGCATAGATTGCTCTTTACCCAGGATGCACCATTGCCTGCAAGATTCTGAATAAAGAGACACACCTGCTAGCTAGCTGATAACACTCCGGGGTCATTTCATTGAAGAAACTGTCAGCCAGCAGGTATTTAAATAAAGCCACAGATGAATTCATGACCTGCACTACTGAGACTAAAAAAAAGGTGTTAAAGCAGAAAGAGAATGCAGATAAATGCACATTCCTTTGTATTGCAACAAAACTTCTCCATGTAAATCAACTGAATGGGAGAGTACGGGGAAAGAATGTGTTTCTCCTTATAGTGGCAGGGAAGTGAGATGGTTCAGCTGCACATCTGGCTACCAGCCAAAGCAGTCGTGTGCCATGCTTGTTTGCCTGCTAGTGCTGCTTAGATTGGCAAATGCCCATGCAGTTTGAAGAGGGCAGGCGCATGACTGGATGGCTGCCAGTAAGTGTGCGGGACTGATGCCACTGCTGGACGCCATAGCCTGGTAGGAATGAGGAATACAAAGGCATTCAATAATCTGAATGTCCCTTTGCTTCAAGAGAGTGGTGCCAGGCAGCATTTAATGAGAGATTGCTTTGTTACAAAGTCCTCAACATCAAGTGGGCTGGTGAGCTCATTAACCTGACTGCAGCAAATAAAAAAGGCGCACTCAGAAGACTCCCATGATAGCATACTCAATAGTGTAAGAGTCCTTTTGCTTCCTTTATGGTGATCCATTAGCAAGCAGCAGTGTAAACAGCATAAAGCAAGCCAGTTTTCTGATTGTTCAGCTAAAGTCTGTTTTCCCTTGGGGATTATGCCACCAGTTGATGCAGAGACACCCCCCTGCCCTCGTTATCTATTACAAAATGACCTTCTATGCAATGAAGGATTTTCCCATATTTCTTAGGAGCACAACTGCAGCTAAGGAAACTACTGACAATTCACGTCTCTGGTAGACGAAAAGCAATGATGTAGGGCACATCAGAAAACAAATAAGCCACAAAGTGATGCCAAGGGGAATGGAAAATATACTTACACTTATACAACTTCAGTTAGAACTTAGGAAAATAGCACATATCTTTTCTGTGTCGCCTTTGTTCCTGTTTACACAGGGCTCTGTATCCGTAGGAGAGGCAGCCTACCTTGCTTACCTAACTCGCTTCTCTGTGTTTTCCATGAATGCTGTTTGCCCTCAGGAAAATGCATTATAAAGTAGTACTTCCAGAACAAGTGCCTACTGTATCTCTATTTGAAACATAGCCCTTTGCTGATGTACTAATCAAAGGAAAAAGAGGGAAGAAGAAAATCCCCAAAGAATTTCCCCTTTCAAAACAAAGGGGGAAATTTCTCATGGTTCTTGTTCCATTTAATCCACTGGAGCTGCAATATTGAAACTGCTTTTTTCAACACCTGAAAGGTCAAATTGAAATACCTGTGTTTAATCCTCAGGAACTGCAAAGGACTATTGCTTCCCCATAAGCACCCAGCAAACTGAACTACAAAAATAGCTAAACAAGGTCAATGATTTTTTTATTTTTTGCCAGGTAGGTGATCAGCATGGATCCAGTGCACACTGGTAGTAATGATTTTTGGTTAATCAACTGTTCAGTTAAGATCCTATTACTCAAGTATTTATCTGGCACAAAATAAAATTAAAAATCCCATTAGGCACTAATTAATACCCTTTTCAGAAAAATTACTTACTAGTTACAGAGTTAAAATGTATTTTGTTCTCAGCAATAAGATTGTTTTTAATTCTTTAACAAATTGCAGAATTCTTTAATGATTTTCAAGGTGCTATCACCAATTAGATCCCATTATAAGATCAATTTAATGTCCCCAAGTGGTAGTTACAGCACCAGTGTTTGTATGTGAAATTGTGGGAAAAATACCAAAGGAAAGAATTAGACTATCTCTTCTTATCTTTTTCTACTGTATGAGAAAATAGTTTGAATTGTGTTTTGTTTGCAGTGCTTACACTGTACTTCACTTCTGTAATTAAAAGTTGTTCTGATCTCTGTTTTCATACATTGGTTCCCAGCCTCCCAGTCAGCAAAATGCAGTTTAACTGTTGCAAAAAACCTACAGTGTTACTGCAGAAGATCACATGCAGTTTCTTCCAAACCCTTCAGAAATTGTGAAAAGAAAGCAAAGTAAATGATCTCACATGCTTTTTGGAGACTTTGTGCTCTTAACATTCAGAAATGGGTGGAGACGCCATGCTGGACTGAGTCCAATGAAGGCCATCAAGATGGTCAGTGGGCTGGAGCACATCATGTGTGAGGAGATGCCGAGAAAACTGGGTTTGTTCAGTCTTAAGATGAAAAGGCTTTGAAGGGATCTTACTGCTGTTTACAGCTGCCTCATGGGAGAGTGTAGAGAATATGTTGTGAGCTTCTCTCTGAAGGTGTACAGTGGTAGCACAGGAGGCAGCAGATGCCAGCTGGAACATGGGACAGTCTTATTAGATATGAGGGTGTTTTTTGCATCTTTTTCACCATGAGAATGGCTATAAATTTTAACAGGTTGTCCAGGAAGGTGGAATCTGCTATCCTTGCAAACTAAAAACTCAACTAGAAAATACCATGAGCAACCTGATCTGGTTGAACCTACTTCAAGCATAGGGTCCAGTTGGGTAGCCTTCAGAGCTCTTTTTCAGCCTAAATTATTCCTTGGTTCTGTGGCTGATCTTGGAAGGAGATTGGTCACGCACAAACTGAGATCCCAGTGAAGGACTGTCTGTTGTACAGGATTGACCAGTAACAAAGATGACACCACAGGGTTGCTTTGCTACACAAGTGCACAGAACTATGGCTCTGTGAGGATGCTCTTTTTCCTTTTTATGCAGCAACCTGGGCTGATGTTGAGAACAGAAAGGAAAAGAGTGTGATGAAGTTGGGCTGACTGCTAGCAGACTAGGAGAAGACAACAGTGAAGAAGCCAAGCTATCTCAGTAGCAGAGAGTTGCTCTAGGAACTGTTGTGTTTCAACACAGTTTGAAAGCTGGTGGAAGCAAGCAAGATAAGCTTTAAGAAAACCAAACTGGAATAATTATATTATATACTACCAGTGAAACCTTTAGCCCAGCAACAGAAAACAAGAAGAGTAACAGGCATTATCACTTTTGGCAAGCAGGATAAGGGCAGATATTAAGCACAGCTAGATTAGACTCAAGATTACATATTTTTCTCTCCATTGTCCTGCTGTTGTTACATGAATCTCTCTCCTTCAAGCCTGAACATGATTATGTTGCAAAGCACCCTATGCCGTTCCTCTGAAAAGTAACATGGATGTTTGACTATGCCGAGATAACAACTGTGATCCTAATGGTAAAAGTCTGATTCACACATGCATTTGGGAAATTGCTTCAGACAGTCCCAAGAGTAGAGGGGAAAATCTTCTTGGCTGCGGTGTATGCTGCTTTTAGCTCTTTTGGCTGATTTTCCTTCTGTCTTCAAGACATATTCAATCATTTTGTCCTTCCTGAGGTAGGAGTGAAAACGAATCCCTGTTTGGTTTAAAGCTGGACAAAGCATTTTGAGGGAAGGGAGGAAAGGATAAACAGAAAGGTTCAAGAGTCATTCTAGCAATGCAGGTCCTGTTTCTCAAATGTTTGATGGATGAGAGCTAGTAAATGAGCAAAGAACTCTAACTATTTGCACAAAACATTGATTCCTCTTTCTCTGCTTTGTTTGCCTTACCAACTAACATGATCGTGGCCAACAGGTTGAGGGAGGTGATTCTTCCCCTGTACTCCGCTCTTGTAAAGCCCCACCTGGAGTACTGCGTCCAGTTCTGGAGCCCCCAACACAAGAGAGACATAGATCAGTTAGAACGGATCCAGAGGAGGTCCATGAGGATGATCCAAAGGCTGGAGCACCTCTCCTACGAGGACAGGCTGAAAGAGTTGGGGCTTTTCAGCTTGGAAAAGAGAAGGCTTAGGGGAGATTTTATAGCGAACTTAAAATATCTGAAGGGGGCCTACAAGAAAGCTGGGGAGGTACTTTTTATAAGGGCAGGTAGTGACAGGAAGAGGGGAAATGTCTTTAAACTGAAAGAGGGTAGGTTTAGATTAGATATTAGGAAGATATTCTTTATTGTGAGGGTGGTCAGACACTGGAACAGGTTGCCCAGAGAAGCTGTGGATGCCCCCTCCCTGGAAGTGTTCAAGGCCAGGCTGGGTGAGGCTTTGAGCAACCTGGTCTAGTGGAAGGTGTCCCTGCTCATGGCAGGGAGGTTGGAACTAGATGATCTTTAAGGTCCCTTCCAACCCTAACCATTCTATGGTTCTATGATCTCACAGAAAGCCATAAGAGTATTGCCATCTAGTAGCACCTCATAACATCATTTGTGCTGGGCCAATAGGCACTGCCGTTTGTTCTCCAAAAAATACTTTAAAA
The DNA here is from genome assembly GCA_907165065.1 of Caprimulgus europaeus. Next base: position 38,050,933 of record OU015525.1, read on the forward strand.
AGTGGCTATATAACTTAACAGATCTTTATGATGAAGTGTTCCTAGGATATCAGCTCAACTCACAGTTCTGCTGTCGTCCAAAGAATTGCCAGATGCAAAGTGGAACTTTCTTCCATGTAAATCCTGCTGTGATGCCAGGCTGACTGCTGGGCAGAGACAATACAAGTTCATGGGAGATTTTCAGCTATCTTAGATTACTGGACCATATAATGTCAGCATTGAGCAGCACAGAGGACCTATCTAAAGCTAGTGGGCAAGGTTCAAAAAGGGTACTTTGCTGTTTAGACACTGTTGCATGTTTGTCTCCTGCAGCCAAATCCTCAAGACTTAAGACATCCTTGTGAATTCTGTTTGTGTGCTAGTTCTGCTCTGGGAATTTGATAGCACTTGCTGACTGTTCAGTTATAAAACAGTGTAGGAACAGCAGCACTCCTCCACTCTACAGTGGTGCCTATTTTGAGGTTCCTATTTGTAACAGCAATATGTGGTAATGGTGTAAGGAGTTGAGAAAGATAATTCTCAAAGGCAACCCAAGCTCAGACTATTTCAGTGAGCACAGACAGCTTCTGCCTAGGTTAAAAGGGTGGTTTCCAAAATCCAGGAGAGTGCTATGACAAACACAATGTGCATTTTGTACATGAACAGATCAACATTATTCTAATAGATATTTACTCTGGCCCAGATGCACTGAATCATTGACAGGACAGGGAGTCAGCCAGCTCTTTCAGAATAAGCCTTCTCCTTGCTACAGTTTTTTTTTTTTTTCTTTTTAGAACAACTGGAAAAAAAATGGCAGTCTTGATTTTCCTAACCTTAAAGTGCTAGAGAAGCTAGTAGGATAATTTATCATGTTAAGACAGATGATTTTTCATTTCTCTGTCCCTTCTGGTGTTTTAACTGTTTATTCCCTTTGACCCCAAATATGCAGATGCACTTCATGCTCCCAAAACTTGTAGATGGAACTTGAAGACATTTGTTCTCCAAATATCAGCAAGCTGCCTCTGTTTAATCATTTGGATGTCCCATGTGTGAAATTTTAGAGCCTCCTTCAACACTTGGGCCAATGCATAATTATCATGGAGGGAGGAAGGAGTACACTAGGCCTGCAAGAGCTTTTCACAGTTACTCAAGAGCTTCAGTGGCAGGCACTCTTGAAAAGCAGTAGATGAGTAGGACAGAATGAAAGGCAGAATAGTAATTCTCTTTTTCTGAGTAGCCAGTGATATTTTTATAATTCTATGATTATTTGAAAGATCACATCAGCTGAGCAGTTATTTAATGTATACATGGCCTGTCTTGATAGTTAATCACCAAACACACCTTTTCACAAGTTTTAGCTGGTTTTTTGATTCATCCTACATAAGTTTATTTAAGATAATTAAGTTTTGGGTAGTGTAGGATAATATTCTGACAGAAAAAAAGTTTTTTTTTTCCTCTTATATTTCGTATCTAGTAATGTGAGTGTTAGATATTTTTCTTTTGTGCAGGATAAAATTCTTTCTGCAGCAGTGGCTGGTAGACGAGGCTCAACGCAGATGAATAGTGTTTGCTCAATTCTATGTAGGTACTATAGGATAACCTTTTCAAATATAGACCAAATGCATGATGTTTATCTTCTTCTTGAACTATCATACAATATCTTTAAAAAGAGGGCAAAGGAGATAGGTCTCACAGTTTCCAGTCTCTGGAAAGCCTAGTTTTGACCTTCCTAATGCCATATATTGTAGGAAAAGATTAAAACTCCTTGTCACCTAGGATAATCTCCTGATAGGTCTACATGTTAGTTAGGAGTCATTAAGGTCTCTAATTCCTCTCAGAATGAAGCATCCACCATGTGTCAGCATAACCCCGAAATATTTTTCTGTCTTATGTGTCTGTAGAATAGGAAGAAAAAGCAAATCTTCACTGATATGACCTCAATTCTTGTCTCTTCCTCTAGTCTCATCTGGCAAGGAGAAGTGGACCTGGTCCGACTGCAGCTTCTCTCAAAGCCTCTGAGGGCAGAGGGGACACTGACTACAGTGGCATGGGAAGGTACAATGAGACATTGGGGTCCAGCTATCTTGGGTGATTTTTCATATCCAAAGAAAATAAGGTTAGCCTGTTTGCCTAATACTTGTTTTTGGAGTTTTTTGTGACTGTGCCAAGAATCACACAATCTACAGTATTCTGAAACTTGCCTGATGGCACTGATTGACCCCTGGAGATACCGGTTTATCTTGTGTGTTCAGCTGTACGTCTACTTGGAGTTGTTCTTCCATGACATGAAAACACATTACTGAGAACTGCTGGAAACCCCGACTTTGATCCTCATTTGTGGTCATTCCTGGCCTATTTAAACTCTTGTCGTCTGCAAAGACAGGACTAGCTGCCAATATGTTCTTTGAAGTACTAAAACTCATTTATAACTTTGTAAGTCTGTTAAAGAAAACCTAGTAAGTGACAATATTCAGATAATTATTTTCCCAAATCTGGAGACAGTGGTCAAGGCAGGCAGAGAGGTGATTTTCTGCCTAGAAAATGTTGTTTGTCCCCCTTCCCTCCCCTTCTCTAATGTCTTCAGATGACAGCAAATCAGGTATTGGTAAAACAATCGGGGTCTACACCAATAACAACAGGGCACTGTATTAAAGAGTCCATATCAAATTCTGTCACTGCATCTGTCTCAATACCAGAGGTGAGTTTATTGTGTTCCTCCTCCTAAATATTATTATTTTTTTTTCTGATAAAGTTAATTTGAAACTGAATTTTGTTTTTTTGTCACTTGATTAAACCTTCCCTTGCCTATAGTGGCGTGTTGTTTGAATTGAGAATTGAAGACAGATAGCAAGGTTTGGTTGTCTATTGTTAATGCAGCAGTTAAAAAAACATAGCTTTCCCAAAAGGTGACGTAAAATACCTATGAGGCAGTATTAAAAATTGACAGAAATGTGGGAGTGGTAACTAACTATAAAATTAGCAAAAGAAGAAAAAACCTGTAAATACAAATGTACTCTTTTTTTTGTGGTTTTGTTTTTTTTTTTTTTTTTTTTACCAGTCTGCTAAGCAAAGTGGGGAGGTTGAAGAAGCTGCTTGTGGTTGTGAGTCAGGAGAAGCAGCTGTGTCCTGCAGCCGGACTGAAGCCCCCTCTCCCCTTACATTCCGCTATGCAGCACAGGCACCTGCACCTGTCGCAAACCCAGCTCCTGCTTCAGCAAAGTGGGAAAAATAGATTTTACTGTCCCCAAACTATTCTGCTCACCAATTGCCACCCGATATTGAAGATCCTGGTTGCCTGGGAAACATAACCAGGTGTTGCTGTGGAAACCCAGCTTCACTGACCACTAGGTTTCCCTGCTGCAGGGCAAGGAGATGGGGACTTTCCATGTCTGTCTGTCCTAGCAGGTGACAGGACATGGCTTTGCCACTGACGCTATCAATAAAATTGTAAAACAGTGTTAATAGCTTCTTTTCACTTATTTAAGCCTTCTCCCTTGTTGACTTTTGGAGGGAAAAAAAGAGGGTAATCCATTTAGGTAACAGATTAGAGGAAAGAGAGTAAGAGGAGGCATTTGTTTATTTGTTTGCTTCAGAGTTTCTAAGACTTTTTGTGCACAAATTACTTGGAAAAAAAGAACTTGAAAGCCTCACTAAATGTACAATTTCAAATTGCATTAATGTAAGCTTTTTGAACTTAATATAGCCATTCCTTTGCTATTAATGTTCCTGTGTACTCAATTGGCTTAAAAGGTTCATCTTATAACGAACATATGCTGTCAGTAAAAGCAATAGCTGCTGCTGCATGCATTAACTCCTTATTTCCAAGGCTCATGCCAAGTAGAAATGGCACTGACCATGTTTAACCCTGGTTCCATATTTTGGGGCAAAAGGGGTTAAGAGACATCTGAAATAGAATGCTGTAAATTCCTCAATGGCCTCTGCTGGCTTTGGAAACAGGATGAGAATAGTGAAGTGGCTAATTTGTCTTTCTCTTTTAAGTAAAAAATTGAAAAAACCTATTACAGTTCACAGTGACATCAAAGAAAAAATAAATAAATAATAATAATAATAATAATTAATAATAACAATACTTTGCACTTACATGGCAGCTTTTATCCCAAGTTTTCAAAAGATTTTTCAAACATTAATGGTGTACCACTTTATTTTCTGTTGGCAAGGTGGTCACACGGTGGTGTGAGAGCTGAGGAGACATAAGGCAATTTATAAGGTGGTGGGACACTAATGCAGATTTTAGGAGGTGATGCAACCTACTGAGAACAGCTCTATGGCTAAATCATGTTTAAGATAAAATAGTCTGTCTAATCTATCAATGCCACAGTTTGCTGTAGTAGAAAGGGATGAAATCTCCTCTGTAGTCCATTGATTCTACTGCAGATGCTACAGTGAAGAAAACCAAGTTTAGTCTGGTTTAGGAGTATCTCTTGATCTGTTTACTTTAGGAGTGGTGGTTTTTTTGGTCTTTCACAGTACTTAAAAATACATGTATTTAAAAAATCTGTCGTAGTTCTGGTACGTGTACCTATGTTCACTGAAGACAATAATAGACTAAAAATGCAGAATCACTTGAATAATTGTCCTGTTTTTTTACACTTTTTGGGCTTCCAAAATATTCTGTGCTTGAGCTTACTCAAAGAGAGAAATTGTGTTAAGTCAGGGAAAATCTGCCTCTCTCTTCCCCTCCCTCTTTTTTAATTGGAAAAAGTACTTTTTTCTCTCTGTAATAAATTGTCACAAATTTCATATTCAAGTGAGGAAAGGAAAAAGTTTGGTCTTTGCTACTGGAAAGGTGACATATAAGTAACCACTGCTTTAAAATGCACCCGTGTCCAATTTATAAACAGCCAGTGTTCTGGAGTCATCTCCTCAGTGATTTTATGGAGGTGGGGGATACTCTGTTATCCGAGACTCACAAGAAACCCTGACTTATCTGTAACTAATATAAATCAGAGAAGCTCTGTTGAAATCTATGGAGCTACATCAATTTACACAGGCTGAAAATCGTGCTCAACTGTTCACAGACAAACAAAGGCATGCAATTCCCCATTTGCTTCCACAAGGGCAGATGCTCTACCTCCTTACCTGCTCCATTTGCTTTAATGAGTTGTTCGCAGCAAAGCGTAAATGGTAGCATTTAGACGTCAACATTAAGCATGGTGATGTTTTAAGAGTAGCTCTTAAGGAAATTAAATGCGTAATCTGAGCTAATGTTGAGCAGTGTATAACTGTTGTTAAATAAAGTTTAAATGGACAAAGTAAAATTCTCTCAAGTGCCTCTAACGAAGGCACGTTTTAGGTTGTGTGAGTTACAGAATAACCTTAGCATGCTAGAGATCTATCCATTCAGATTTTTAACAAGAAAATAGATGATTAAGAAGATTATGTCTGTGCCATGACATTAGCTGTGAGAACATTAGTATTGGACATGCAAAATGCTAAATATGTGGAAATACTGTGTCTCATGAAAAAGCAACTTTTGAGGACGGACTGTGGCTGTACTGTGTGTGCAAGGAGACAGGGATGTCTGTTTTATGCGTTTCCTTCCTTCTGTCCTCACACATTACAAATGTAAGTAGTAGAGATATGATTTGGTAGATTTGCTCCAGTGCTGTGTGCAGCATTGTTGACTGCGCTGGAATGATTCTAGATTTACTTCTGTGTGAAACCACATTTGGGACTAGGTAATTTAGCTTAGCGTGCTGGTATGAAATGCAAAGTGAAAAATGTCAGAATTTGTGTTTCTTCTTGTATGGAAAAACTGCTGGAGGCCTTGTAGGGATAGAAATAGTAGCATCAACATAGCATTGCATACATATATATATATCTATATGTATGTATTTATATATATTTATATATATAATTTTCAATACATTGGTTTTAAAACTATTTTTAGGAACTGATAAGGCATACCTCTGGTTACTGGCGAATCATGTTTCTGAGGTCCAACTTCTGATTTTTTGTGTGTATGTATATTAACCTGAGGACAAACTTAGGCTCTTTGCTAGATTCAACAAAGCCCTGTATTAATGGGGAAAGAATTATCACAAAAAAAAAAGTATCTGTTCTAAAATAATTTTCAGACCTTTTTACTGCCCTTAGGTTAAAAAAAAAAAAAAGAAAAAGCAATGAATAAATTAGTAGCCACATCTTTGTTCCAACAGCCTAATTTCAATAGTATGGTAATAAAAGGACAAAGGTCATAGATTAAAGTATTGTAATGGAAATGCAAAATCTATATCTGGTCATAGGTATAGGACTGTATTTTTAAAGATACTACTACTTGTAATGATTACAATTTGAGCCTAGTATCACTAATAAGATAACGGTTCTTTTTTATTCTGATTCAGGAACCGATATTTACAAGTGTGTGTATATATAAGTATAAATAAACATTTAACAACTGCACTGAGAATATTTGTGTGGAGTGCTGGGTCAGCCTTAGTACTGTTTACCTGATGCTCTTATCAAGACACCTTTTACAATTCAATTTTTCTTTCTCTTTCTCTTAGCAGGGGACAAGTAACAGACTCAGGATGTGGCTAGAGTAGGAAAATGAGAATATTATTTTCCTCATTTCTGCCAATATGTTAAAATATGTTAAATTTATTATTCATAAAATGTCAAAAGTATCCACAATGCTTTGCCTAAAATCACAGAGAATAATGCAACTCATACCTACCAAAGTCTGGCATTCAGAGTCCTCTGTCCTAAATAAACAATCCTGTTATACATGGATAACATGTATAACAGGAGAGACCCCAAAGTGGTTTCTGCATCAATAAGTGCAGAAACTTAATCTCTCCTGATCTGCGGAACCAAACCTTACAACTTGTAGAGAGTTATAAAGCAGATATGTTTTATTCGCCGGTGGGCAACAGGGTGGATCACTCCAAAAGGCCCTGCTCGCCCCACTCTTTTACAAAGGCATTATTTTAAGTACACACAAATACATATTCATTAAATTTAGGATGGGTTAAGCTATTCAGTAAAAAAAAAAAATTAACGTAAGTTCACTCCCATTCACCCTTGTGCACTGCCTCCTGTTGATGGTTGTTAGCAGCCTTGTAGACCTCTAGACAAAATAAAGCCAGCTTTCTTGCTTCAGACTGCAGGTGTTGCGTACCAGTTCCTTCTTATCTTGCTCCAGACTCCTTGCATACCAGGCACCTCAAGGCCTTTGCTGATAGTGTGCAATAGCTTGTTAGTTATTGTAAAAGTCTCTCACTTAACACAGACAAAACGATCTAAACTTGAAGTTTCCCACCTAACACGGAGACAAAATGAAGCTAAGCTTATTTTCTAAAATCTAATTCTTAATACAGAAAATAAATGTATAAATCTAACCGTATTTTATATGTTCGCATATCACTCCCTCCACAGTGAGCAGATAGAATAATACCCTATAACTTGAATATGAGCAATTTTTTTGCTTATGCTTACTGTCACTCAAAATCAGAGGCAAAAATGCATGGAGATATGCACGAATACCAGATCTATTAAACTTTTGTCTGCAGTATTTTGCATGTGGTTATTTAAAGGGAGATAAATAATAGTGACTTCCCACTGTATCTTGCATCTCTCCCCCCAACATGTGTTTGAGGAACCATGCAAAAATAACTGACATTCCCTCCATCTAATGTGACAGTACATAACATGGGAAAAAAAAATTAGTTTAAGTTCTGTCATTTCCCAACAAAATACTTAACAAGCAGTTTATGATGCCAAGGCAGTGCTGCAGGACTCTCTCACCAGAGCAGAACAGCGATAAAGAAACACCTGAAGGACATCAGAGCTTTGCATTCAGGAGATCTGTTCTGTATTGTGCACCAGGTGACAGATCTGGGGTACCTGAGGCCATGCTTTGGTGGGAGGACTCTTCATGTCTTCACTTGGGAACACAAACATTTGCAGTCCTGCCAGCTCAGGTGGAGGACAGTGGAGAGAAGAGCAGCCTGGGGCCTTCCAGGCTGTTTTCATGCACAGGATGATAGCCCTGACTCCTGCAGTGTTGTGATGTCACTCCCAGTTCTCTGCACCAAACCTCCCTCTCTGAAGTAATGAGTTTGAGAGAGGAGATATATAAACTGTGGTGTTTGTGCACCATTAGTGTCACACAGGCTGCACCAATGCCCCACATCTGTAGAGCCTGTAGAGACAATTAGTACTTCTAAGTACACACAGGACATAATAGCTCAGCTTGGGAATGCCTGATCTGGTGCAAAGCAGAGGTGCACAACACCTGCAGGTCTTCATCCACCTCAGTTCTTGCACGCTCAGGTCTCGTCTGTCTGAAGTGCTGCCTTTGCAAAACAGCTCCTCATTTGTCCCTATTTGTTTGGAGAGGAGAGATGGGCAGAGCCCCTCTAGCTCCTGCTCCTGCAGGCCCAGGTGGAAGGGTGGCAGTGAGCCTGGAGCAGGAAGGTGAGAGGGAACAGGGGCTGTTTCTCTTCCTGGCTACATAACTCTTTTGCCTGTGCAGAACTGCATGATTGGTGACAAGAACCTTGACATAGAGATTAAAGGTGGAAACCATAAACCAGGCCCATACAACCTTTTTCTGGGAATGAGCCGTGTTGGAGCAAGTGGCTATTGTAAATGGGTAGGTGTTGATGATGGGGTGCACTGCCCAGGTGAGGCGTGTGCTGCACTGATGATCAGGCATTGCTCATTTTAACCTGTGTCTTTACTGGCCTCTCATGAGCCAACCAAGCTACTTTACAAGCCACAGCTATAATTTGCTCTCCTCTGCCCTCCTACATGTACCCAGGGATAAACACATTCTGGAGATCACAGCAAATCACAAATTTGTGTGGTAGCAGCTGGATCTGTTTTTCTTGTCTTCATGCACTTTATGATTCTCAAAGCAAAGCAGATTTGGACCTCATTAATGCTTGAATGCATAAAAAAATGGATATTGCTCATGGTACAAGCTGCAGCCAAATGTTTTCTACAATATATCAGTATGTATATCTTGGTGATCTTCAGAGAATAGTATTTTGCATAGGTATATTTAATTTGAAAAGATATACGACTCTTCAGGCTCCCTTACACACAGGGCCTTGTCCTTCAAACAAAACTATTAAAGAGACACTTCCAAAGAGCTAGCATTTCTTCCGGGTTTACATAAGGAAAATGGAGAAGTTTTGGGTTTTTTGTTCTCCAATGCTGTTCATACTGCATGAGTTCAAACTCCTTCAGAGCCAGAGGAACACGTGTTGCTCGTTTACCATTTCTTTCCCCAGAGGAACCTCATATAGGAGGATTTCCCACGTCAGTGTAGAAGACACAAGTCTGAATGTGTGCATATATGCACATGTTTTAAAGAAAAGCTGGATTTTTCTATAGAAACTCCTGTTGTAAATCAGTGCTGTGCTCTGTGCTCTGCTTGGCCTCATCCTTCTGTGCATTCACAGAATTTAGAGGTGGAAAACAGCTTCTACTTCATTTTTTGTGTTTTTCTCTCTTGGTTTTGTTCTGGTTTTTTTTGCATTGTACTGCTCAGGTTTTCCAATTTGTTTTTAAATAGCTTGTGGATATGGCTTCTCCTTCTTCCCTTGGGATACTGTTCCACAATCTAATGGTTCTCAAAATTAGAATTTTTCCTCCGTCCCAGGTGTAAGACTTTTTGTTTATAAAGCACCAAATTCACACAGTAATGTGCATGGTGCAGATGTTTCACATGGGGACATTTAAGTGAAGTGCTTCTATTGAAAAATGAGGATAAAACCAAAAAACCTTATTAAGTGAATTTACAATATATGATGTGCAGACACGCTTTTATTTTGCAATTTCACTACATAATTAACAACATATACAACTGTAATACTGTATTGTTGCATAAAAATTAATTATCAAGAATTATATTTTTCCAAAGCTTAGCATCACAGCAAATTAATTAAAATTCTTCATACAAAAGAAGGAATTTCATAATCAGTTTTTACAAAATATATGTATAGTACATTTCAACCTTTTAAAATTTGTGACTGTAACATGGGCTTCTTTTCTTTTCCTGCATTTTTAATAAGGCTGCAATTGAGATCTATCAAGTCTATACCATGTATCACTGTTTTTATTCAAGAATTCTTGTGAAAATAAAGCACTTCCTTTATTCACAAAAATCATAATTGCAACATACATAAAACCTGTCAAAGCTCCAATTTCCAATATTCTAATGAATATCAAAAGAGTCCAGCATTTCTGACTTTGACAAATTGCAAATGAGGTTTTATTCATTAAGAGGGCTGCTAATGTTTATTTAAATGCAATTTACTGTTGCATTATTGATTAGCTACTGCAAAATTATCTTACAAGGAGCACGTGTAGCAAGAAGATTTCAGGTTGAGAAAGGATTTATCTGGGGAAGGCCTGTAGGCTTGATTTAGGCCCCAGGACATGAGAGTTTTAATTTATCTGGAAAGAAAGGCCTGGTGGAAGGTTTGCTTTGTTTGCATTTAGACAGCAGATGAAAGGGGTTTTGATGTTGAGCTGGGAGAAAATGGCTGCCACTCTTGTTATTCGCAGAGAGAATTGAGCAAAAGAAAATATCTATTATAGGGGGCAGGATAAAAAAGTCTCCCCCCCTAACCATTTTCAGCATCAGGCTATATATGTGGCTTGTTATTTACTGAAGGAGAAATAATAAAAAAAATGTTGCTTGTTATCTAAATATCTTTTAAAAAAATCCATATTGCATTTATTACTGAGCCTTTACTTCTTTCAGTGCCATAAGACTCAAGCGAGGTTCCTGTATCTGACCTGAGAGTATGAATTAATTCTGAGCCTATATATTTTAATGAATCCTAAATGTATAAGGTTTTCAGTGTTTCCCACCATAAACAGACATGTTCTGGCAACGTCTCTAATTGCTAACAGCTTGAAGAGACAGAGAATGATACAGAGCCTCTTTGGCTTCCACCTTACGAAGGGAGATATCTGCAGTACTTATTTGCTTTAGCACTGGTTTTGTCGACAAGAATCAATTAGTCATGTAAACCACAAGTGTGAATCCTATCCTTCCTGAGGAGTAGTGCTGCAAGATTAAATAGGACTCATGTAAATTCATAGCAGTGATATTTAAGAAATTAAGGGATTGTCACTCCATTGATCTAACAAACAGAAGTCCATGAACATAAATAATGCCACTGGATCAGGTGGAATCTAGTTATTGGGTGACTTCTAGTCCTGGAATTAATAATTTTAAATTTCCAACTTGGAGAAAATGTGTTCAACAGAGAAATGTGCTGCTTCAAAAGACATAGTTTAAGTACACAGTATCATGACATGAATGTCCTTTTCTGGACTCATTACAACCTGACAGGGCTTTTTATTTCAAACGACAATCAGGAAAACTTGGAAAGCTCTCAGCCAATTGCAAGGAGGAAGAATGATCCTACTGAAATTAAATCTGAAACTCAAATATTACACCAAGACCTTTCAACTTGCTCATTATTCCATTAAACCAACTGTAAAGGCACCATTCTTCATCTGAAATGAGTTCAGAAAAACTTTCATTGTGTGACTTGGTCCACAAATGAGGGTGACAGGAGCAGAATGATATTTTCCTTCGGGGTTTATACCTTTAGTGACTCTGATGATGATGACTAAGTATCAGTTCTGACAAGCTGAAGGTTAATTACTTACTCTGTGTTTCAGCTTTGTCAGGGTAGAATATCAGCATCGATTTATTTATCAAAAGTCAGAAGAATTTGGTATTTACTTTGGGCATAGAGAATTGTTGTTCTAAAGACCTGTTGTCTGTCTTTTCCCAGCCTGCAAATGCTTTTCTGCTTCTCATTTCTGCCTTATTTGAATTTTCCTTCCTTCCTCAACTTTCAGGGAGTCTCTTGGTATTTTTCCTCTTTACTTTTGGTTTTTGGCAAACAGTAGAATACTTCATATCAGTGAATATCATGAACAATTAGAAGGTTGAGATAGAAAGTAAAGTAGATGGTGTAATTTTTAGATGGATGAATGCATGCATAGTGGTCCATTAGAAAATACAGAAAACCTTAAATCACTTTGTTAATTAAAAAGTCTTAGAAAATCAGTTAGGTGACAAAAGTCTTTCCCTGTGAATGTGACATGTGGATTATGAACTTCAAATGGTAAGGAAAACAGATTAGGTGGTGCTGCTGTTGCAAAAAGGAAAGTCTGAAATGCTGCAAGTGAAACATTGCTTGGTAAACTAGGTCTAGACTTCTTGGGCTTTTCTAATTTCTAATTGTTTTGCAGAGCACAATTAAAATGGAAACAAAACGTTATGTAAAAAGGTGTCTACTTACATCACGTACCTTTACAGACCTCTAGAGCTTTTCTTAGTACCAGTGCTCACACCTTCTTTCTGACCCTGTCTTTCATGTGTCTCCATATCCCTCTGTCTCCTCTCTTTTGCCAACACTTAGGTTCCCTCTCACTCTTTTGTGGTTCTTCTTTCTACTCTTTAGTTTGTCTTTATTTGAGTGCAGTTAACTAAGCCCAGATTTAATCTGGATCACACTGCAAACAGACAGTGGAATTCCACTATCACTGTATGACTTAGAACCACTTAAATATGGATGCAGTGTCCCATTTCCTTATTATAGTCTCTTGTATTTCGTTTGTTTACTCAGACTATATATTGAACTGTTCTTTTGCTTCCAGAAAGAGATTCATTTACATGTATTATCTATCCATAAATCCTCTTTGCTGTGTAGAAGCCTACAGCTACAGCTGGAGTCAAGTTATGCAAAGATCCCTGATCAAAACCTGCATACTTCAATAGAAACACCACTCATTGGGAATTTGGTGTGATGTTGTCTGTGACAAACATTTAGGGACTTTTTTGTTTTCTGTATGTCTCACTTTATTTTAGAATCAACATTTTCAATTATTTACCTGTACATTCAATCCATTAATAATAATAATGAAAAATGCCTTCTATCCAACTGCCAGGTCTTTATTCTTTCTTTGATATTATCAGTACCTTCAACCTTCAACAGGAATGTTCTTCTATTACTTTAAAAGGTTGATGATTATCCTGGTATTTACTCAAGTCCAGGGTTTGAAAACCAATCTTGTTTCTTAACTTTTTTTCCCCAGCGTCTCTGTTCCAAAGACAAAGGAGAATTTTTCTAGTGTCATCTTCTGGGCCAAAAGGAGTGTCAAACAAAACAACATTCTGTATAAAATGAAAAAACTGCTTGACATCTATATAAGACCTTGGGGAAAAATGCTACTTGTATATGTTGAGTTTCAGTGCTTTGTTATACTTTGAGTAATTTACCTTGAGGATTTGACATAATAGGCATAATAAAAAACTTGGTAGAAGGAACATAAACAGAAGGGCTTTGCAATACAAAGGTACAGAAATGTAGGAAAAAAAATTGTACTGATGGAGCATTGGTCCTGTGCATTAAGGACAGCTTAGAGTCAGATCAGATATACAAATAAGCCAATTACTATCATCATCTAATGCAGGATACCAATGCTAGACCTACAGAGGAAAAGCATAGCATTAAAACTATACTATCAAGTACCTGTTCTGGATTTACTCTTAGGTGTGAAGGGGACCAGAGAAGATCTGAAGATAAACATATGAACTCTGGTTCTGTTTATTTTCAAAAAGAGGGATTATGTAGAAATGAAGTTTATTAAAAAGAGATTTAAGAGGGAATCAAATGGTAAAACACTGCTAAAATGATTATGAAGAGCATATGAAGAGATAGTTATGGATTCAGCAAATATATGCTATCACAACAGACTCTGGAAAAACAAGATCCTGTTTTCCCAGACTGGTGTGCTTTAAGCAGAAGGAAATTAACAATGAGATGAAGGACATTATTAAACGTAAGAATTCTGATTTCCAAATTGAAGTTCTGTTCAAGTGAGGAAAATAGAAAAAAAAAAAAAGAAGAAAAAAAAAAAAGATAAAAGCTTTGGCAAGTAGGTGTTAAACACAATAAGGCAAGCCAAAAAGGGTTCTGAAGAGCAGGTTGTTAAAGGCGTAAGAACTAAAAATGAATCCTCTTCAAACACATCAGAGGCAGGACTTGTGAGATAGTCTGTAGGGCCAATAGATGATGGATATAGCAAAAGGAAGCTCAAAGGAAATAAAGCCTTGTAGAGAAGCAAAATGAATTCTCTACTGCTTTGTTCACTGGGAAGGGGGGAGGGAGGAAATGTATACCAAAAACTTTGTTTACCAGAGAAATACTGGGGAAGAGGCAACATAACTTTTAAAGAAAAGAAGTCTCTCTCTCAAATCTGTTCCAGTTTCTCAAAGGAGTCACTGGATATGCAGGCAAAGCTGATCTGATGGAAACAGTCTGCATGGAAGTCTCCAAGTGCTTCATCAAAGGCTCCTAAAACCCCCAGCTTATCATGCTCTAATGGCCAGATAATCATACATGAAAGTCCAAAGACAGACATCTACCTCTGTAATGAGGCACCTGAATAAATTATTTGTTTTTTAAAATTATTTTTATTTTTTTCTTCTTAGTGTATGTCTTGTAGCTCATTTCATTTTGGGAAGAATGTGATTTTGGCTCTGTAGAAAGTATAGCTGGTTTTATTTAAGAGTCTGGCATTAGACATACAGGACTGGCATCTTTGCCACTTCATGTCCTTACAGGGACACACTTTGACATGTTTGACTATATCTAGCTCTGCTAATGGCACAAAATAAAATATCCTTTTTGCCATATATTTATGGAGGTGGGAAATAAAACACTTAGTTCTGTCTTTACATTTCACATGATTTGATGCAAAGAAGAGTAGATTACCACTGAATTTAAATATTCATCAGCATTCACATGTTAATTGTAGTATGGTTTTGGCAAGAAATCTCAACTTCATTGTACTAACCATGCTATAAAATCTCATAGTAAAGACACAAACACTATAGATGTAGGAACAAAGACAGAGCAATTGATAATGAACAGATACAAAGATTGGATGATATAACCATGAGATCTAAGAAATGAATAATTTTTCCTGCAATTAACTATAACAGTACTGTTACACTAGGAACAATGACTACATCAACAAATCCTGGCTGGCCTGGCAAAATCCAGTGTGCTAGATTCCCCCATGATCCACAACTCTGGTGTTCTACCATAACACTGCCGTTATGGAGAAGGTTTTAATATTCTGAGGCAAGAGAAAGCAAATTTCATTGTACAATTTGATATCTGTTTCATTTTCCACTTTTTGCCTACAAAATACAAGTCTCTATCACAGTAACAAATTAGCCTCTGAAGATGCTAGGCTGGCCTGAAAGTTTTCTCATTTGACACTGTTGCTGTCATTTTGGAAATAGTCTTTAAAAACCCCCGATATTTGAAGCTATGTCTGTTTATTAATAGAATATAGAAACTGCAGAGCCTGTATATTTTCAACTTTTATAAGAAGCCTTTGTATATCACCATTCACACAACCAGTTATTTCATCTGAAAAGCACTCTACATGAAAACATGACATATCCTTAATGCCAAGGTCGGGAATAGCAAAGCTTTGCTAGGTTCTCTGTTTCAAATTCAGGTGTAAATTTGGTGATTTTATTTAAATTACACTGGGAGGACTCCAGGCTCTCTTAGGCAGCAGGTACTCTATACATTTAATGTTATAGCAAACCAAATTCTGCATCAGAGAGAGCAGTATCTCAGCAAGCCCATCTCTTTTTTACAGAGTCTTTCTTTTTGCACATGTGTAGCTCCTGCAAGATTTGCTTGAGCCTGACAATAAAAAGTGTAGACTTTAAAAAAAAATATTTAGAAAATTTATTTAGAATTTAAGGAACAAACTCAATTCTTAAAGCTTGTTGCAACAGTGGCTGGGAGGCAAAAGTCATGCTTTGCTGTGCTGTCCAGGCAGGCAGGTACAGCCATGTGCATGTTAACAAATGCAGTGAAGCTCACTGGCTCTTCAGGAGTTTCTAAACACCTGTCTGAAGGATGCTGCAGGCAAAATAAAGGAACTGCAAATTGTAGCTGTAAAACTGTTTCACTTGGGATAGTTTTGTATTCTTCCATTTTTTCTTTTCTGTTTCAAGGCGTTAATTTTACAAGGCCTGTGTATTTTCTAAAGAAACATATGGATTCCTGCCAAAGAGCTGAATGGTTCGTATTTTGCCAGAAAGACCTCTGCCTGCCCCCAGGATTGACTCTCTGTCCCTCCTGTCTTTGCAGAACTAATTACTTGGAGGAATTAAATTACAGTAACAAATAGTTGAATCTGTTTGAAGTAGGCCTTTTTATGACAGATTGTATTTTAGAATTCCTTTTAAAATGGCTTGTTGAGGAGATCTCAGTAAGATTCATGCTGGTGGAACAAAGTCAGTGGCACACTGCCATTTTATTTTAAATTGCTCTGAAGAATGGTTGTTATACTTTGAAAACCAACTCTAAAAACAGCCCAGAAGGGAGATGATGGCTCAGTTTTTATTGATTCAGTCTTGTCATCATGCTCAAGTATAAAGATGACTTTTCTACTTGTAAGCCTTGTAGACTCCCCCAAGCATCTGAAAGTCAACCTGGCTTCTCTCTTTTGCAGAGACTGTTAAAAAGCCTGATCTGATTTTGCAACTGCATTGACTGAGTCCATCTCTGACAGAAGGGTAGGATTGCAAGGTAACTGCTCCCATGACACTGCTTTTTAGTCTATCTCTTTGCCTCCAGGAGATTCAGACATTTTTTTCATAGATGGAACAAGGTTCTCAGCTGTTACTAAAAAAACCCAAGGTCAATAATTCCATTGGAAAATTCCTGTTGATCGAATCCAAAACTTCTCAGAGCAGTATGATAGTTTTGATTCTGCTTTCCATCACAAAAAAATTCACAGGTTTGAGATGAAACCTGGTCAGAACAAGGAAAAGAATCTCTCTCTACAGTTCACTGTTAATGGCGTTAGTGATAGATAAGCGAAGGGCATTGAACGTTGTCTCAGAACACTGCACTACCTACAGCTCTATATTAAAAAGGAGGAATTACAGATCTAAACCCCTGACTTTTTAGCCTAACACAGTGTTAATATCTCCAGTGTTATCCATCTGCATCAAGGATCTGTTATTTTGGTAGCAATTCATCTACGATCAAAAAAGAAAAGTATCAAATAAAGAGCTATCTCATCCTTGGCAAAATATGCAAGGACGAAAGAGAGAAAATACAAAGCCCTATTGCATGAGGTAATAAAAAACTGTTCTGTCATTGAGATATTGGTCTGTCATGGCTTTCACATTGCATGGGAGGCTAAGGATGGGGGAAATATGTCAGGAGACTTGAGGTGCTATCCAGCAGAGCAGGAGCTGCCACACTATGCAGGATACATTTTCCCTGCAGCCCAGATGGCCTGGCAGGGAACTGCAGTGGCCAAGGTGGTGGCACCACTGCAAAAAGGCTTGCATGCACTTGCAGGCCCAAAGAACCTCTGCTCCCATGGAGGTCAGGCCTCTCAGCTCCCAGTCTATGTCCCTCACTTTAAAGTCTCTCACTCTCCCTTACCAAGCACCTCAGGGGAGAGGCATCCTCCCAGGTTATAAATGTACACTGTCCTAAGTTACATCTGTGTGCTGTCCCACCCAAAGCTAAACTGTTACTGACTTCTACTGAGCATGATAAAAAACACTTTTGGGAATAAACTGAAATAGATTGAGTAAAGCAGTAGAGGAAGCTTTATGAGAAGAACAGATCTCAGTGACCTCTTTGATCTTTTTTTTTCCATCTGCCATCCATAATAAAAAGCAGAGGTATAATGAACATTGCTTTCTGCAACAAAAGTGTTAATTACTTCTCCTCTCCCACAGAGTTAGCAAAATGTCAGTGATGATTGGTTTGCAAATTCTATAAAATATGGTCTCTTGCAATTTTACTATCGAAAAGAATAAAATCATTATATGGTTTAAGTTATATATGCCTTTCTGATCACTCTGATTTTTATTCCTAAGTACAGATGGATTGTTCTTACCTTAGCATGGCCAAAACCAACAATGAATAATGAGGTAGTTTCATCATGCCATTTAGTATGGAGATAAGAGAAACTGGTTTACTGCTAACAGATATTTTTGTAGTTAAGTACAAAAATTGTCATCTAGAGTACCTGATGACAAACTGGAAACTTCAATTTACAAGAAAAAGAAAGTTAAATAATAATTAATCCATAACTAGGAGGTATGTTTTGGAATTACAGTCAGACAGTTATAAAGGAGACATTGCTTTTTAATTATTAGTTTAATTGAACTATAGGTATTAAAAGCATTACATTAAATAAAAAAAGGAATCCTTAGCTGGAAGAAAAACTCCAAACATTAATATTGTAACCTTTTCCTGGTCCACTTGGAAGAGAAGACCAGCAAAAAGAATGAATGGAATGATATACATTATACTGTAAAATAGCATTCATTCCTACATTAATTTTATCAGAGTTTCTTGTTTTATAAAACTCAACTGACTAAGTGTAACTACAAGGTAAGAGATCTGTAGAAAAGCTTAGAACAGGTTTTGAAGTGGTTGCAAAGCAAAGAGAACTGATAATGCTTTCATACTAGATTAACAAATCTATTGTTTATTACCTCAATGATATGGCATGCTGTGAGGTGCCTATGCTCATGCAGTAATGATTAGCTAGTTGGCTAACTTCCAGCTGGTAGGGTTATTAACACTATATTGTGAAGCCTCACTGTAAGGTTGATTTTCTTGTACTGGATGTTGCACGCAGAAAACTTGTATTAATCAATATAAATTATTCCCCAAACAATAAGACACAGTGGGGGTGAGCAGAAAAGGCTGGAAATGAGGTGTTAGTGCAAAAAAAGCAAAAGAATATAGAAGGCCACGAGTTCCACCTCTAATTAATGTTGAAGGAAAGTCTTTGAAAGGCAGAAGTCTAGGGGCTAAAACAGAAGACTGACAAACCAATGGCCTGTGCTTTGTTAAGAAGTAGGATTAGGATGTAACCTCAGGCAAATCAAGTTTTTCTCATTGTAATTCAAGAATTACCTGTAAAATAAGGATGAAATCTCCCTCCTATTACAGAATAATTAATATATTAGATGGTTGACTGAGAAGATTTATATTGGACAATAGACAAATTGCAGTATTTAAGATATGATACTGAAATAATACAAGCACGTATAAATGAAGCTCAGAGAATAGCTGTCTTACAGATATTATGACTACCTTAGTTTTTATTTCCCTTATTTTTGAAATAATAGCCCCAGGCATGTACTTCCTCAATTGCTCATGATGCCATAAATCTCAGTGTTAAGTAGTGTCAATGCAGTATCTGACACTATTGACTAGATTAGGAATTGAATACAGTTCAAATGGACTAGTAGTGCTTATAGTTCACTAGCTTGTGAAACAACAAAAAATCATTCTGCTTATTTGGACCCATGCTGCACCTTCTCCTATAGTTGCATATTGGAAATCAAAAAGAAGGAAGACTAGCCAGCTTGACAGGTCAAGTCAGAAGAACTGTGCACAGCTTCTGACTTCATATTCATCTTTATGGACTATCAGGTATAAATTTATGGCCTCAGCCAGCATGTCTGTAAGAGGGATGTGATATATACCTGACAGCTGTGTTGTGCATCTTTTAAGTGTTATTTGAGATAATGAAAAGTGCTATGCAAAACATTGCTTTGAATAGACACAGAACTACTGACCAAGGAGGTCCTGGCATCAGTCAGATAGCAGTGTGGTTGGAAGACTCCTCAATACATTTTGCTTTGGTTTGGTTTTGTGTATATACAACCAAGAACTTTAAACTACTGTGAGCTCTTAGCACTGAGCCCATAAATTAAGATCACAGTGCTTACTGCTGGTGACACGTGGGTTGGATGACATGCTAGGGCCACTCAAAGAAAACATTTCCACACAAGATTAGCACTAAGATATGAATGGAATGATTGACATTGATTTGACTGCATAAATATTTTTAAATGCTTAAGTAAACCAGGTATTAACCCTCAGACTGAAGTTTGATTCCACTGAGGAGTTTGCTGCACTGGAGCCTGAAACAGAACAATAATTCTGCCCTTGTTGGACAAAATATTTCAGTATATGCCTTATTTTAAGCTGGACACATAGACCCACTGCAATCCATGGGACCACTTGTGCACTTCTGCCTGAAGCTGAGCATATGCTCCATGACGGAGCCAGGCTTTTCTCAGTGATGTCCAACAGTAGCACAAGGGGCTCCAAACTGGAGCATAGAAGGTACTGTGTAAACATAATAAAAAACTTTTTCACTGTGAGAGTGACAGGACACTGGAGCTGGCTGCTCAGAGAGGGTGTGGAGGCTCCTTCTCTGAAGATATTAAAAACCTGCCTGGACGAGTTCCTGTGTGACCTACTGTAGGTGTTCATGCTCTGGCAGGGGGGTTGAACTAGATGATCTTTCGAGGTCCCTTCCAATCCCTGACATTCTGTGATTCTGTGTGATTCTGTGAACTGCTGAAGTCTGGCCTGACTTCATCAATAAACAAGGATGCTGGTATCCTGAAGGTCCGTCTGCCTCCCTGGTATCTAAACCTTGATGGAAGTGGTTTAAACGGACATGTTTTACTTCTCAGCTGGAGTGGACTGAGGGCATACAACACTTATAGCTAGCATTGCCATCTGTCTAGGTTTTCCTAAACGTACTCTATTTTCCTAGCTACAATTATGGTCTGGATAGATCTTTACAATTTGTAAAAGAAGATCTTTTACAAAATTTGCTTTACGTAAATTCTAGGCAGAAATATGGAAACCCTAGGGTCAGCAGCTTAGTTAAGAAGCCATGACTTGGTGTCAACAAGTCATAATTTTGTATCTATAGTTACTTTTAAAAAACTGTTCAGAAATATTTTTAAGCTATATAAAAGACACATGAAGGTGTCTTTTCAGAACTGCAAGCTCTTTGACTCTGTATGGCCTTAATTGAATCAAAGTAAACTTTTTGTAGACCATGTTGTTTACAAGATATTGCAATACCTGTGTTTTGTTTCCAATTTCCAATATTAAGGACATGAATGCTATGAAAATCTTATATTTAAGCAAAAAAACATTTTAAAAGATTTTTTTCTACTGAAAATATAGAAGAAAACCAGCAGTCAGAAAGTTCTTGAAAATATATTAGCTCTGCTTAGCAAATAACAAAGGCTTTGTTATTCTGCCACACAACACATCTAGTAAGTGTTTACACATCCCTAAAGCTGAATTACTAGTGAAGTGAATAACTTTGAAAATACAGAGATTATTACAGTGCGATTCTTTACAATTTTCACATCATGAAGATAACATGAGGCTGGTGTATAAGGATGGATATAAGTAAAATAGTTTCCATGAATATACACTCACTTTGTCATATGCATATAATATATGGAATGAAATACCAGAAACAAAATGAAAAAAAAAATGGAGAGGGAAATAATAAAAAAATATAATAGAGGGAAAGAATGGACAAGAAAAATGGATTTACGAAAAGAAAAATGTAAAGAACAGAGAAAAGAAAATGTAATGATTAAAAACTAGCCATAAAAGAGTTATTAGAAATACATAAGAGGAAATCAAAGCTTAGGATAAGGAATAAGGAGGCACAATTTCTAAAATGTGACAGATAATAAAAGAAAAAAATTAAGAGAAAATCCAAAGGAAATTAAAAATAGAGATATGGTAAGAATCTAAATGAAAAGTTTAAAAATGTCTACATTAGCAAATACTTAACTATTAGCAATTATTTAAAATTTTTATCAATTTAAAGGATTATCAACAGAAGTTGTAAATTCTGAGAGAGTATTCTGCCTTGTTTGATACTATAATAATAAAGGGCATGTACTTAAGGTTATTACATATCTAATTAAATGAGATTATTCCTGAGTTAAACTTCAGTTCCTCTTGGTTAGCCCTGTGATACCCTACTTGCTTTATTCTACACCTACGATGATAAAAAAGGAAAGGTCAATAAAAATAAAAAGGAAATACATGGAAACAGCAAAGATTGCAGTCAATTTCTAGATATTGAAAACAGCCAACTAACGAAAGAATTTACTGTGGGATCTGGCAAATTCTCCATGACTTGAAATGTTGCAATTGAATGGGTGCCTTTCTGAAATGCATAATTTATTCACAAATTATGTACCTGATGAATAAATTGCTAAGATTTTTTCCACTGTGGGAAGACTGGCAACCACAACTATTGTGAAGCAAAATATTCTGTTGCTGCTCTTTCAGAATAGCTCCTTGAGTTGACACGTTGTTGCAGTGATATTTCTTGTGTGTCAGGATAGAGTGACTATGTAGGCGAGAGCTCCTGTAAAATAGCGAAGTCCTCAGTGGTTATGCCTGCCTGTTTCTATTGCTAGGCAAAACCTAGCTAGGACATCCCAGATTTCATGTGGTAGCAAATGGCATCAGTGGTGCCTGTCTCAATAGCATGAGGAGAAATACCTCAATTATGTCCAACTGTATTTTTAAATCATTTTTATCTACTTGGAAATTGATACCAAGAGAGGAACATAAAGCTTTTCTTGCCTCCGGAATGTCTAATTTGCCGCTTGATGAAGTGAGAGTGGGAATACAGGACTGCATATTCTGTTCTTAATGCCTTTCTCATGTGTTTGTTACTGGACACTGGTGAACCTTTTATTTGAACCAGCATAGTAACTCTTACGCCCTTTGGTTTTACCACGGTTTAGCTACCTCTAGCATAGCTAGTGTTACTAGTGGTTACCTCCTGCCTGATAGCCTGTAGAATCATAGAATGGTTTGGGTTGGAAGGGACCTTTAAAGGCCATCTAGTCCAACCCCCCTGCAGTGAGTGAACAGGGACATCTTCAACTAGGTCAGATTGCTCAGAGCTTCATCCAGTCTGACCCTGAATGTTTCCAGCAACAGTTGCAACTAACATACAAATCATTATGAATAACATCTGGAGGTTCATTGCCTCTCTGCAAGTCTTGGTAAAAATAACTTTAAAAAGTTATTTTTAAGATACATACAAGATCCTATTATCCCTGTATGTCTGTACTCCTCTCTCAAGAGCTTCTGGAAATGATAACTAAAGGCCTACCCTGTGTATTAAAATCTCTGCACATACCAAAATCTTTTCATTTGTACAGGTGTTTTTACTAATGACTTAATTATATTTTGTCTAATACATCATCTTATTTGTTTTTCTGCTGTTAGGAAGACTGCTTCACCTTAACTGGTAGGTATTCTTGAAATTAGTTATAAAAGTAAAATTAAAAAGCTAAACTCCTCCTCTACATATCACAGCAAAATTTAACCCTGTGTGAAACAAACCATAGAATCCTTCTGCGACTACTCTTCTCTTGGAGATGGACAGGCCCTAATCTCTACAGCAGAGGCTGCTTCTCCACTTCACTTTTCTAAGTGAAGAAGGATATGGACCCTGCTACCCATGTTTATGACAATACCTAAGGTGATAGCTTAAATAGCTACATCTCACACCATCAGACCCTTCATAGAACAAGTGCATTTTGAACAAGTGGAGAAAAATCAATGACAGAGAACAAAAGACAAATCCATATGGTGTCTCCTGAAATATGACTGATTCAATCACAGCTCAGAAGGGTTACTTTAGTTATATTTTGTTGAATATTTTATTTATAAAGTAGGTCTTTTGACCTTAGTTTATGTGAAAGAAAATGCCTGCAAATGAGGTGACTATAAACTAGTGTCTCCTTCTCTCTCGTGAGCCAAGGACTTAGAAATGCCTTGTTCCCTTACTCTCTCTGCTGTCATAGTCCTTGTTTGATTTTTTAAATAGAAATGTTTATGTTCCTTCATGACCAAATGCTATCATAAGATTTCTGCTTTCTATTATGAGGCCACTAGGTGAGTCTCAAGGCTTGTTTTTATTTTGGTTGAGAACTTGACTCTAGCTCTTTGATGGGTTCCAAGCCTTGCTCTTTCAGTGATGGCAGACTCTTTGTTGGCACCAAAGCCGGAACACTTTCCCTGTTTCTGAAAACATTTAGGACTACATCAGAAGTGCTAAACACAGAGCAAAGAAGTAAAAAAGTAAAAGAAAAGAACCAGTCCATGAGATCATCCAAAGAGACCTGAGGAAGAAATAGAGAAAAAGAAATCAGCTGCTTGCTGCAGTGACTCATGTGATTAGAAGTCTGATGGAAGGTTGTGAATAATAGTTTGGAAATCAGTGTTTATGAAAAAAGTTTACAGAATTGCAGGGGAAGATAAGGAGCAGAAGCACCTTTTAATCTAATTTTTTTCTATAGTAAAGTGTTGGTGTTACTTGTAGCTCTTAATAATCAACATAATCTTGGTGGAAGAGAATCAAGTCAGTGAATACTTAAGCAAACCAAACATATGATAACTCCATGAGCCCTGATGGGATGTACCCATGAATACTGAGGGAGCTGGCTGATGTCATTGCAAGGCCAGTCATGATTCTTCTAACTTCATGGAGAAGTGCCTAAGGACCATAGGAAAGCAAATGTCACTCCTATTTTCAAGAAGGGCAAGATGAAGGACCCAGGGAATTACAGGCCAGTCAGACTCATGTTGATCCCTGGGGATGTGACAGAACAAATCCTGGAAATCATATCCAGGCATATGAAGGACAGGAAAATCATCAAGATTAGTTAGCATTGGTTTGCTAAGGGGAAGTCATGCTTGACCAACATGGTAACCTTCTACAACGAAATGGTTGGCTTGGTAGATGAGGTGAAAACAGTGGATATTGTCTCGCTTCAGCAAGGTTTTTGACGTCTCCCATAAAATCATCATAAAGAAGCTGATGAAGCATAGGCTGGATGAGCAGTAAGGTGGACAGAAAACTAGATGATCAGCTGGGCCTGGAGGACTTCATCAGTAGGATGAAGTTTAATTGAAGGCCAGTAACCAGTGGTGTACCCTAGAGGTCTACCCCAGGCTATACAGCCCCAGCTCCTCATAAGACTTGTTCTCTAGACCTTCACCAGCTTTGTTGCTCTTCTTTGGACACACAGCATCCTCCTTTTAATCCTTTTCAGACTACTCCTCCTCTCCTCACACACTGCTGTTGAACCCCTTTATCCTGCAGAAGCCACCTGCCCCCAGAGGTGGGTGATGACACCTGTAGGCCTCCCCAGGTAAGGGAGATATATCCCCTCTATGCTAGAAACTAATTCTCTCTCCACTCCCCATCAGCATCCGGCCACCATACTGCTGTGAGCTATCTCACCTGATAACACTGGATTATCGTCCTGTAATTCCTTCCACTTTGCTATTTAGTCCCTCCAAATACTACACTCGCAGATAGTAAACATCTCTCCTTCACCTTTCCTATCACCATTTGGCCATGTCACAGCACACATAGTTAGTTCTTTTTAATCTGTCCCCATAATTAAATGAAAAGTCAGTTTAAAAGGAGCTGTAATAAAGTCTCTTCTCCTGAAATTAAATATAAAAATAGTTGCTTCTTTTTATGTATTGTAAGTGATTAATAAGGAATGGGGCCATTTCAGTAAGGACTTCAAACAAATGTGGCTTCGTGTAGTGGTGCTGCTGCTACTAGGGAGGAAGAGTTCTATTCTTCCTGCTGACACTGGTTTTTCTCTTTCATTGGCCATTTTTCATACCTGCAAAATAGTTTGTGGACTCTTTAAGCAGAGAATTAGGGGGAGGAGGGAGCGAAGGTTGATAGGTCTACATTAGCTCATTAAAAGCTAAAAAAAACGTTTCTATTTTACATAATTTAACATGGCAAACTATTAAAAAAAAAATAAGGTGAAAACTGCAACCCCTAGGCATGCGTTTAAAACATCCTCATTTAGATGCTAATTTTGATTCCTAGTGTATGGCTGGTTAAAAAAAGCCATTAACAAAGGGGCAGATTACTTAAAAGGCATTATTAGGCAAATATGTATGAGTTTTTTGATACCAAGTGGCCCTTTTATGACTGAATACAGCTGCTAAGTAGAGTGACATGGAGATATTTGTTTTAAAATGAAAGAAAAAAACACCAGATTAAAAAAAATACAAACCAAAAAACAGTAATTATATAGAGTGTAAATCACACAGGTGAAAAAAAAATGCTTTAAAAGGCAAGTAGTACTTTATCCTTTAAATATTTAGAAAATGTGTGGCTCTGCAGGTGATGTATATTAGCAGCTGAATTCTAGGATGTATCTAACATTTAGGTAATAGTGAAACAAACGTTAAAATGTTACTATTTAATTCTAATCATATGTCGTTTTGTGTGTTAGCAAAATAGCATTGACAGAAAAGTGAAATGAGGAAAATAGCAGGCAACACAAGAGGAAAATGTGTTCTTTCCAGCTGAGACTGAAATCATGACTGGCAAAAATAAGGCTATAATGATATTAAAATGAAAACTGTTCAGACAGAAATGATATAAGTAAATGTACTGTGCTGTATAAATTAAATGAGTAATAGAGGATGGGCAGATGGTTGCTTAACTGCATCACAGTAAAAGAACAGTGAATAGGTCTTCACTGAGAGCTCTCTTTTGGAACTTGAATAAAATTTTCCTTAACAGGGAAAGGCTAAGGGAATTTCTAACCTTGAGAAGAAGAAATGAATCTGAAAAGAAGAGCTAATTTTGACTCTGTCTTGGTTGTCAGATATTTGAATAATTTTTGTGTTCTCTGTAAATTATCCAGTTAAGAATAAGGTGCCTAAACCAGAAACAGCTGATCGTTCAGATCATTGGAGACTCTAGCGCCACAGAAACTGCATTTCTGCTCTGGAGCATCCATGAAATTCTTCACAAGCCCTTGTCTTGATAATCATAGGGAAGTTTGGATTTGTTAGCATTGACTTGTTTAGACTACGTAATGAAACATGTATTAGAAACCAGAGCAGCTCTCCCTCCCTCCCTCCCTCCTTCCCTCCCTCCCTCCCTCCCTCCCTCAGATCTTCCCTTTTACATGCAACATTAAAACTTGTCAAAACAGATTCTCCTTACACCATAGTTCAAGGAGTTACACCAGTGTAAAAATGATGGGGAGAACTCAGTTCACCAGCACATCTTGTTAGATGAAGCAGGAGAGAGAGAAAATGAATTGTTTGTTATGAAAATGGAATATTACATGAATATATAAGAAGAATGGGATATCTGTGTTTGTGTGTTAGTTGAGCTTTACAAATAAAAGGACTGGAATAAAAATACAAAGATTTAGTGACTCATATTGCAGTTCTTTAAAAAGCACCAAGGCAATCTGTATCAGTAGAGCTACAAACATCATAATGTTTAAATTGGTTTATTATTGCCTGGGAGCCTGAATAAACAGGTAAATGAAGAGTGACCATGGAAGTCTTATCTGAAGTTAGTCTCAAAATACCTATTTGAATCAAAACAATTATTTTATTAAGTGTTTTGTATTTGATATTTTTAAAGCTTAGCACCATTGAGTATCTCTGAATTATTACGTATGCTTACTTCTCTCTTCATTTCATTATTATAGCATGAAGCAAAATAAATTGAGATTTAAAAAAACCTAAAAGTAGATTGGCCTAAACCAAGGATAATTCATGATTATACATCCCAATATTGCTGCTTTGTTTACTTGCCAGATGAAATTGAAAATGAATTAACAGCAAATGTAAAGCTTTTTCTTAGCACAGCTGTAATATGGAAGTGGAAATTTGTCAATATCTCACACAGCTGAATCCTGGCATGAGGTGGAGTTGAGGTAAGGATGGAAGAGCTTATGCTATAATTTTTAGTGTAGGTGTATATTAGTTTTCTGTTGCAAGTCAATTAATTGCCAGGTAGCTAGAGGTTGCTTATCTCTATGCAAAGGTTATGTGGCTATATTGTAAGTGAATGTGATTTATTCCAGGAGGAGTTTATAGAAGAATTGTCTATTCTAACTTTCAAATGTGCTAATTATTTCAAGTTAATAAATTATAGTGCAGAGGAATCCTTATGAGATTGGGGATGTTGTGCTTCAGGTATTTATTAAACCTGAAAGAGCTCTTTGAAGTGTACCGCTAAGGAATTAGAAAGACAGTGTACTTATCTACCAAAAGGAGTGAATGAGTATCCTATATGCACTACTCCTAGACAAATCCAGGATGCCAGAGTTGCAAAGTGAAAGATCATGAGTGAATGTAACCTGTGGAATATAGAACAAAAGTGACAAACACAGTTTAGTGAAGAAAGACCAGTGGAAGTGTGTTTCAGGGGAAAAAGCAAGATAAATAAAACTATGTTAGGTGAATGAAAAGAAGAGATTAACTTAAAATGGAGGAAAATCTGACTTTGCTTTGCATCATGATGTCTGGAGAGAAATGAGTAAGAGGCTGTAACTCTCTCCAGTGTTTCTATGAAGTTACTTCTGACATCCCACTGTATGGGAATGGGTAATCAGATAGTCAGATGTTTCAGATAGTCAGACAATCTCAGACAATCACAATGTTGAATGCAGAGGAAGGAGGAGGGCTTGATACTGCAAGTAAAAGAAGGAAGGTCATTTAGTAATAAAATATTCCATGCAAATTTCTTTGAACCTTTGTTTCTCTGAACTCTTCAGACAGGGACAGAAAAAAAAAAAAAAAAAAGATAAATTTATGTTTGGTGGGAATCTATAAAGAAGAACATGCTGCATCTATGGCTGCTCATTTGGTGAGCAGCTCATTTGGCCTCTATATTTTGCATGAGAGCTAGAGAAAAACATCAAGCATCAAAACAAAGATGCTAAGTACATGCTGGTTTAAGAATACTGCGAAGGAGTTATAGTAGCATGTGCTTGCCATCCCAGCCATCTGAGATTTACCATTGTTCATAATATTAGTTAAAATGGCAGTGTCCTCTGTCCTTTTTTTGTTTTTCTAGCTCTCTATTTGCATATGTCAGTACCCACTCTGCTATAGGACAATGGGAAGGTTCAGGAATAAGCCAAAAGTCAAGCTTCTTTTTTGTAGGTCCTTCTCTTTTCCTAACAAGTGAATTGGATGTGATTGTTGTGATTTTATGGCCTACAACATGTGGCTTAAAAGGTGAGATGGGTATGTGGGGGGTTACTCTTTTGTATCTTTTTTCACTGGACATTTTTGTTTTGAACCGCTTTTTAGATAGATATTATTCAGTGATAGATATTATTCAGCTAAGGTCTCTTTTATTTCCTGGTTGATGTGACATTACTGAAAAAACCCAGTCCTCTAGAGCTTGAAAAAAAAAAAAAGTATGTTTTCTATGCTTGAGATTTGAGTGATGAGGGTAAAAAAGAAACAACTTGGCTGAGACAGTACCAAATAAAGATGAATTAAACAAGAGGAGTGAAAATTGAATTTTATCAAAGCTGCCATTTTTGGCAAGTGTTTACTGCACCAGTTTACGATGAAATATTTTATAATTCTGCTTCCTTTCAGCATGCAGTTTTTATTTCACCTCTCAAATAAGGGGCAAGTCCTGTACAGGAGGTCATTAATTTTCCCCTTCAGTCACCACCTCCTTAGAGCCACTAGAGTTAATAGGGCTGCATATTAATCAGGGCCTTGAGTCCTCTTTGTAGGAGAAAGGCAGGAAGGAGGGGGTCTCTGAATTTACGCCATTAACTTTAGGTGACAAATAAAGGCTGTTCTTCCTGCTGGGCTGTCACTTAGGATGCCTGGTTACAGCTGCACAGATGATATGTTGTTTTTTATGTGGTGGTAAAGATGAAGAAGGGTTAAGGCAGGAGATATTGTGCACAGTGCAGAGCTGAACACAAGGAATATCTTCCTCACCTGGAACCAGTCTGAAAATGTCATTTATCTATATTGTGCAATAAACAGATCTCACAAATGCACCTCAAAAGCATAACCAGAAGCACCTCTATGCTTCTGCTTCTGCATTGGTGTTTCTCAAGTGTGGATAATTTAGATTTCCAAATCCCTGTAACAATCACAGAGATTTGCCTACTGTCCTCCAAAGGTCAAGGTATCCTTTAAAACTAAAGGATAAACTGTGTCACAAAGGGCTGGGATGGGATTGTGATGGTCCTTGGAGATGTTCCCGAGGGGCTGTTGTCATCGCTTCCCCTGCTGAGATGCACCAATGCACTGGGCCTATGGGAATGAGTGGAGTGAGCAGGACCAACAATAGTTGGTCCTTTGGAATTGAACTGACTCACCCACTGTCCTGATAAGGGCGTGTGTGTAAGCAGAAACAACAGGTGAAAAGCAAGGTTTGGGAAACTGTGACTGCAGACAGCTGACTGCTACCTCCTCACACTTTCATTGCTTCAGAGATCCAAATATTAAACTAGCCATTGAAGTGGTGGCTTTGATTTCTCATGTCAAAAGGTCTCACATTTTTTTCTAGAACTGGAGAAAATGAAAGCAATTGCGTGTCGCTGAGCTGGGGAATATGTAGTTTCCTCTACCGTTACTTAAAGAAGGCAGACAGTTAGTAACAACCAAAAATAAGGCTGCTGGTATAGATAGTCACAACACAGTCAGACTGATAGAGAAAGCTAATGATATTTTTCATTTTAAACACATGGATAATGCCACCCACTTCAGTCCCAATTGTAGTCAGTGGTGCTACTTGTGCATGTTTAGTGTATTAACTGGGATTGACTAGAAATGGGGGGATTCTCTCGGGAATAGCTGGGGCTTGCTTTTCTGGGATTGCGATTTTGGTTTCGGGGTTCCTTTTTGCTCCTCCGGGATCGTTATCAGGAGGTGGTGAGCAATTGTACTCTGCATCACTCCTTTGATATATATAGTTGTTATCATTATTATTCTTATTATTTTAATTTTATTTTACTCTAATTATTAAATTGTTCTTATCTCAACCTACAAGTCTCCTCACTTTTTCCTCTCCAATTCTCTCCCCGATTCCCTGGGTGGGGGGTGGAATGGGGTGGAGGTGGGGGGAGCTGCTAGTACCTGTGTCTTGTTTGGCTGCCAGCTAAGTTAAACTATCACAGTTAGGTAAAACCTAATTAGGGCTACTCTTACAGGAGATATGAACCCTTAACTAGGAAAAAAAGAGAGAGAAAAAGTTACAGTGCAAGACAAAATCCTTTCACATTACTAATTTATTTACATTTATATTATTTTTCCTCAATAGTTTCCTGAAGGGGAAGTTAGAATCTACCCACTTCGGAAACTGAAAGCCACCTTGCTAATATGTTAATAAAGCTATGATTAACAGTGCTGCTAACAGAAACATAATCATAAGAGTATTTCCCTATCTTCTATTTTGCAAATTACCAGAAATTTCTAAGATTTTCATTTTTTTAATGAAGATACAATTTTCAAATCAATTTTATGCAGAGTTAGGTACCTCTAATTTTTCTTTCTGCTCCCTAAAATGGAAGAGAAAGCTTTCAGAGATGTAATGGGATAAAAAGACCCAATCTTCAACTTCTTTAATAGCTTTTCATGATTGGCTGTCATGTTTTGACTGAACTGGAATGTGGCAACTTTTCTGCATGCTGTGAGATCTCATTAAACGGGTTTCATTGTGATTGTTACATAGAATAAGTCTTTATTTTCCTAATGATTTATTTTCCTGTGATACATTTCACATAGTAAAAGAATATTTCATATCAACAGAGGCTGAGGTTGTATTGCTTGAAAAATCCTGTATTGTTCTTGGATCCTCATGAGGATTTATCTATGTACATTTTCATCCACATGCATTTGATTTGTTCTAGTATAACTAGGTAAGCCTATAGCTATAAAACATTGGTGGTTCCTAATTCCAAGCTCCCTAAGGTAACTTGAAATCCAGTTGACTTAAAGGATGAATTGAGAGCTATTTATTTAAGTACAATGAAACTGCTTTCGTTTGTGTTAGTTTACATTTTGTATTAGAGACCATTTAAAATATATTTAACTGGAGCGTTCTTTCAATAAAGTTCAAACTTCTTGTAATTGCAGGAGTCAATCTTTTATTCCACATAAAAATTGATCTCCACTTGTTTTTATCTCTGCTCTTGGTTCCTCTCCTGGGAATTTTCAACATAATTTTTTTATAAAGACAATGACATGAGGTTCATACTGGTGTTGTCTCTTTCTCCTGGATGATAAATTAAGTCAAGCAGGGGATGCTAACCTGTTAATAACACCTCCTGTTATCCCTACAAAGATGGGCTTGTAGAAGAAAAGGAGAAAATATTGATAATTCTCCAGGGTTTGCAAATGGTGAGAGTGGAGCCAAAACTGAGACTGCCACTTGTAGTGCTGACTGTTTCCATATGCTCTCCCATTTCTCTGCCTTTATCTAGTTGTTGTCTCCTGGCTTAGTCTGCAAGATTTTTGGGACAGAGATATTTTTGTTGTTAAAACAGGAAGTCTGATTCTGTCAGTGGGAACCTAGTCATTGCTTCAGTTCAAATCTATAGCAATAATGAACAGAATACAAAGTTTTGGTGAGTTTTTTTAGCCTTGAAACAATGGACAATGTAATTATTTGTCATTCTAACTCAATCATTTTGATATTTAGGCCATTTCAAAATATGTTTTCATTGAATAGTTTTAGTTTTGCTCAGATTTATGCTCCCAATTAAAGAGAAGGTCTCCTGCTGTTGGTAAAGCTTTTATAGTTAGTTAAATATGTTAATTCTTTTTGAAGTGATTTTACATGATTAAGGTTGTGAGTGGCCATAAAGTGTCAGGACAACAGCTAAATCTGTTATGCTTCAGAAAAGAGGGTGTCTGATTTATCAATATTTTCTCTTTTTTTTTTTCTTTTTTTCTTTTATTTCCTATCTCCTTTTGTTGGGAGTCCTTGATGAGCAGAAAGTTAATACTTTGATCTGCTGGAGAGTGATTAACCAGAAGTATTATTTGAATTGCTCCATATTTAGTTCCTGACGGGTTTATCACGGATTTCAGAACTTGGCAGGGTTGGGGTTCAGATGAACCCTTTTCCTATAATCGCCCATAGTTCCCTGACCTTAACCCTGACACGGAATTCCCTTTCCACTGCTCGTCTTATATTTGAATTTTGCTGAAACAACCTGGTACATTAACTGGACCTGATGGCAAGATGCAGCCTAACCTAACAGGCATAAGACCATTAGGACCAGTTGTTGAGTATCTGTAAGTAAAGATTAGATGAGTTTATAGAAACAAAAGTGGGCAATAACTGTGATTTTAATGGGAATTATATCTGGGTAGTTATATTTGTAGTTCTGAGACATGATAGAAACGTGATTTAAATAAGCTGAATTACCACACACAATTGAGGTAAGAGGGGAGGAAATGAAAGTGCATGAGAAACTGGAAATGGATGTGCTTGAGAAGTTCGCAAAAAGTACCTTACACTGAGGACATGAAGAAGCCCATATGTCTTCCTGAGACATGTGAATTCCCTAAGGCCAGTGTTTGCTTGACCTGAAAACTCACTTTCTGTGGCTGACTGTCATTCTATGAAGTGAGCATTTTTCCCACACAGAAGCCAGAGCTGCTGTTTGATAGAAGAGAGGAGGAACCTATAGTCAGATATGGAAGTGAGCAGGGATTAGAAAGGAAATCTGGGAAACTTTAAGCAGTTTTTGGGTCACTGAAAGGAAAAATGGGAACATTGTGGTATGGGGCTGGTGAAGCTACAAGAAAGAAGGAAATGGCAGAAAACTGCTTCTAAGTTCCTGCCCTGTTTTATGCAAATAAGATCTGACTTCATGTTCATGTTTATGGACAAAAATTAGGACAATTGACCTGACTGCAGTGAAAAAAAACCCCTTACTTAGGAAGAGGAAGTCCTTCCAAACACTGCAATGCTATTTCCCATGACAGCAAGAGAAGATGGCAGGAGGGTAAAGGGCGGGCACAAGGCAGGACCAGGGCAGCATTGCAATTTCTCCTGGGGAGCTACAGTGAAAAAGCCAGAGGGAGAGAACAAAAGAGGAGAGGAAGAGAAATCAGGAAGGAAAAGAAATCAGGGAGGAGGAGGAGAATAGCAAGTGGGAGCAAGTCAGTGAGGAGTGGTCAGAGCAACTATCCTGGTGTCTGCCCCAGCAGCAATGAGTTTGAGACAATAAAAAACCAACCAGCTGCAACAAGAGCATAGTATTCTATTATGACTTGATTCTGTTACAGACAAGATTTCAAGAACAGCCTTTCAGCTATGACTATATGAATGCCTAAAAAAATAATTTAACTATACAGATCCACAGAATATATAAATCCCAATCCAACAAAATGCTTGCCCATATGTTTAGTTCTAATGACATAAGCATTCACAGCTGCTGTGACTAATGATATTCTAGGTGTCTGAGTTATTAAAAAAAATGTGGAAATGTGTTTGCAGTTCATCAATAATACTTGTGTCATAAATGCATCATTTATTGTGTTAAACATTTTTGTGATTTAAAAATATATTTGAAAAGACTTTCCTAATACAAAGATTTTTAATAGGGTAAACTAAAATATTTCTTTTTATTTTGGAATGACGTGTTCAAATTTTTTTTTTTTATTCTTGCCCAGTTCTTTCTCCTTGCTTTCCCACCCACTTTATCCTATAACAGTTTGGCGATGCCGGTATAGATTTTATTAAAAACTTTCAATTTCATTTACTTTTTCTGAAAAGAATTTAGCATTGTTAAAAAAATTAGTTTAAGTTCTGAATAAATGTTTAAGAATTGAATTTAAGGCAAAAGAGAACATTCAATGGTGTAGAGTAAAGTCAAGAAAGGTAGATCAACAGGGATATGGCAGCTTTTCTTCAGTGGATGCTAATAAAATGTGTCTACTGCCCCATACCATTACACAGACAGCATAGGGAACAAATAATTCATAGGTATATTATTTTTTTAAGTTCTAGAGAGTTCTAAAATATTTTTAATTTTCTTCTTTTGCATTCCTATAACTTGTAAGGTCAATATTTCTTAACTGAATGTTGAAAGTCCATCTTTAGAGTGCTAAGAGGGAATGAAAACTGCAGCTGAGACATTTTAAAGACCTTTAGAAACACCTATTCTATAAACATCAAAAGTTTCATTTTTAATGTCCCGGATCATGGATAATAACCTTCGGCTAGAAATGGAATGCCTTGTAACAACAGAAAATGTAAGTAAGTCTCTCATTTTTAGCCTCAAGGAGTCTCATGGTTCATGAGATAACATACCCTTAAACCCTTCATAGACTTAAGTTATTTGTGCTGAGCTTTGGGACAATCTGATTCCTGTGATGAAACTCTGTGTTTGGAAAAGGGTGCCATTTTTAACTGTGCATGTTGAAATCTGCTTAAAGGTCTGGATAGGACTGAGTAGCCCTAGACAGAGATGGATTAGTGGGCAGAGTGAAGGAGAAGCATGATTAATGCAGCTGCATTAAAAGATGTATGATAAATGCAATTTATCACATGGCTATCACCATCACATATGTGCTTTATAATTTAATATTAAATAATAGGAGGAGGTTTGTTATCAAATGGTAGGAGTGTGAATGAGGGAGAAGGTGATTGAGAGGTTAGAGTTAGGAGTGATGTATTCGTTGATAAGAGTGTAAAGGATTATAATTGTAAAGGGGCTACTGGTTAATGCAGAGTAATCAAATATTGCTTCTTGTATTAACGTGATTTATTGTTTTTTCCTGAAATTAAAGCTGAGCAAGGCATTTTATGCTTAGGAACCAATTTTTGGAAAGGACTTATCCAGTTTTAAGGAGGAAAAACATGTAGAGATGAATAACCCTGCTCTACATAATTGTTCACACTCCTGTTACATCCCACAATTTCACATGGAAAAGTAATGCAATAACAAGAGAATTGTATTATAGTGCCTGAGCATTTCCTCTACTTAAGTGATAAAATACTGGGACATGGATTTGTGGAAAGTTACTGAAAATAAGTAGTACCTTTAAAGCTATCTTTTTGACCAACCATTTTCCTGTCTGACATGAAAGGGCTTGTATTTAATTGTCTTTTATGCAACTAGATGCAACTATTTTGCCTTGTTAGAAGAATTATTCAGACTGTGGTTCAGTGTTCTTTTGTTCACATTGTTAGGCTTTCTAGTGAAAGTCAAGGTATATATTTCTGTTTTGATTAAGAGGTGAATGCTTTATTTAATTCAGAGAGCAGCCTGGTACCATTGTGTTGGGAATTTTGAAAGCATAACAGATAATAATCTTTAGTAGCTTTATAAAAGAATGATAAAGGTGCCCTATTTCACTTTCCTTTTTATTGGGAAAACTTTCTTAAGCAGGGCAAACACCTAGGAGGAAGAATACCACAGGCTTCCTGGTCAAGGTCCAGTGGTTATTGTCTTCCCTTTAGAGCAGGGCTTGGAGTCACCAGCTCTCAACATACTGGTCCTGGAGAGCATCTCTCATGGAAAGGTTTGCCAGCCCCTCTCCCTGTCACAGGCTGGGGGAGCAACTCCTGTGACAGCCAGGATACAGAAGATGAGTGTGGTAACACAGGGCAGAGCACAGCTGACAGAAGCATAGGTTTGCTGAGAAGGAAATGCTGTCCAGAATCAGCTACGGCAGAGTCTGATGTGAGGAGTTCAGTGCAGGAGGAGGAATGGTCAGTACAGTTTCATGGCAAGGTGTTTCCTCCCTCATGAGCTTTCTGTGCAGAAAGACCTCAACAGCAATATGACACAAGTTGAGGCATGTCTTGGAAGTAAAGGCAAAGAGCTACAGAATCCACTCTGCAGCTTTTCATAATATGGTTCCCTTTTCTCTTACAGTTAATTTCCTTTGCCCAAGGGGAAACAGACACTAGACACTACATCAGATGTACTCCTCTGTTGTTTCGGCACTTCCAGACAATATTTTACTCTGACATTTTTGTTGCTTTCTGAGGCATGTGCACTCTAGTAGGATGAGATTTTTCCTTTGTTTACGCAAGGAGAGACTTGATGCAAGGAATGAGAGATGCTTTGCTTTTCACTTTTAATGGTGAATGATCCGATATCTCAAAAAAGGAGATTTCCACTGGATGCTTTTGACATATCACAGGATATTTTGGAATCTGAGCACTTAGAACTCCAAACAATGTGGCAGCTGCAGCCAAACTAATAGTAGTCTCTGGTGACAGGGAGAGCAAGAGCAACCAAACACTGCAGAAAAAGATGAACTGTGCCTGAATCTGTACCTAGGCCCTGCTTGATTAACTGATGTAGCCATACCTAAGAGGCTTGGATATGCTTCTTGGGCTGGATATTTACTAAGAATTGTAGGTGTTGAGAAAATTTTAACCTCATAAGTTCATATAGATGCAGCTTTGTGGGAAATGGAAGTAAATACATAAATGCCTTTGTGACACATTTTTCAAGGTTTAAAGTGACAAAGAAAAGCTCTGATAGCCTTGTTCTATCAGATCTGATGCTAAACTCTCAAAGTTCTGCACCTTCTTTCATTTCCAGGGCTCTTATTCAGGATTTGGGTGCATGCCAACAGTTAGTTCTGGAAGGAGAAGAAATCTGGTCAGTACCACAAAGTACTGTGAAGAACTTCTCCTGGGGAGCCATCCTTATGCTCCCCTTTCTCTGAGCTGTTTTCTTAGCCTTGAGGCAAGATCTAGTCCCATCTGTCCTTCCTGATACACATATCTACTTCTTCAACCATGCCTTGGAATTTCTCTTTTCCCCTCCTGTAAGAAAATCCAAGTTTACAAAGTGTTTATGGTCCTATGGAAACAGCTTGCAATTTTTGTTTGGCATTTTCATTTCTATTTTTATTGTTCAGAAATACTTATAGAATACTCCTGTGTGGTATGGCCAAGTTTGATTTTGCGTGAATGTGATCCTTATTACTGTTTCATATTTTAAATGACATATGTAGCATTGTCATTGTACCAACCACAATACTCAAGTGGTATTGGGTAAGCATAAGCAAGTGTAGGCACAAACAGTGCTTAAATGTGATGAACCATAACAGGACTGTCTTGAAACCCGGTATATCAGCATCCAGCATTGTGCTATTATCTTAATAATGAATGTTTTTGCATGATATTATCCTTCAATACAAGTAATTCTTTCTATAGGATACAGGTAAGTGAGACTCCACAAGTCTTGAGGCAATCGTGCTTGTGCTTAAACAGTACTTAGAAATACCTATTCAGTGCTTAGAAATAAACTCATTCTAACATAAGTACCTGAAATTATGGTTCCATACAACGTCTTCCATCTATTAAAATGCCTTTGAGGAGGTTTGCCACCATTCTGCATGACAGTGTAGAAAAAAAAATGCTTCTTAATTTCAGGAAATATTTTAAAAGGCAATCAGAAATAATAAAAAACCACAATCTCTTTTAGTAATGCAGTATGGTATAAAAGTTAAAACTAGTAGCTAATTTCATGGAGCATTTCAGGAAATTATAGCTCAGTTGATAGTCTTGGATGGAGATAGGTATCAAACATTAATTTTGTAATAATAGTCCTTTAGAAACAAAATATAATTAATGAATTGTTATTTAATGGCATACTGAAACATTAGAATCATTTTATTCACTGTTTACCTGGAAGAATTCTCCTTTTCATCTCTTGCCACAAATAAATGTGAACAAGTTACCATTTGTCCTGTTTAGAGAGCAAGAAATATATTCAACAAATAAAGTATCTGTCTTTATTTGGACCAAATATGAGACAACAGAATTTGGAAGGCTTGAGAATGAAATCTGAACAAATCATTTAAATAGCTTAATTGACTGAAAGTGTGAATAACAGATTGCAACTATTTTCATATATTCAGCAAATGTGCCATAAGTGGAATTTATCATTCAGTGGATGGAGGGAGGTTTCCAAAATCCTACAGAATTTGTTAAAAAAAAAAAAAAAGTACATGGATAACTGTACATATATGTGCTGTGTTCTCAACTTTGGGGGACACAATATTTGTATGGTTATGTACTCTCCCAGAATCAAGCCTTTGAAGGTCTGTCTCTGTACCCAAGAGTATCTTCATGTATCTGCAACTGCTATCATCCACATCAAACACATTTAAGACCAAACCCTGCCTGACTGTCTTTGATCAATGACTCTCTCAGGTTCGAGTCATGGATTCAGAGAGAGTGGGATTCAGCCCCTGGTCAAAATGCTGATTTGGCAACAGCAACCCAGCCCTATTCCCAGGGCAAAGCTCCCTTTTACTTCTGTTGAAGGCAGGGCCAAGCAGTACGTTTTCACCTCTTGACTGCTGGTCATGAAGTCATGCATAATGTCACTAGAGGTTTTAGCCTAGATTTAAAGGTTAAATGGAAGGTCTATCCTTGCTTAAACCACAAAAGAATATTGTTAGTCCTGGCTGAGTACTTAAGAAAGAATGGCTTGTCATAAACACTCAAATCTCTTCAGCTACAAAATTCCTAGAATTGCCATGAAAGGCTGTGATGCAATGAAATAGTGGTGACAAGTGACTGGTAAATAAAGCAACAACTTTTGCAGTGATTTCTCAAAGCTTTCACCATCTATATGTGTTTGAATCATTAAATATGTTCCATATTTCTTCACACTCTCTTGTATTGTACTTTCCCCCTCAGCCTTCCTATCTGTCCTATTGGCTATAGATTTTTTTAATGCTTATGAAATATCTCTCTCTATTGTTGTTCTTCTGATCATGAAAAATGGTAGTATTTTTTGAAATTATGTTATTCAGTTGCATTTATTAATGTTTTTTTATAAATGTTCTCCATAGAGAGCTTCTAGATCTTCAATATCTCCATAGTTTTTATATAGATATTATTGTATGATCTTTCCCATGAAATAAAGGTATGTTCTTCTTTACTAGATAGAAGTCTAATGTCAATTAAAAAAACTCAAAACCAATTAAACAGCTTAAAAAAAAATAATCTTTCATACAGAAATAATGTAGTTGAAAAAAATTAATTGGTAATGCATATTACAATGAATTGCAAACTGCAAAAGTCTGTTAAGTTGTGGAAAGATGTGGATACAATATTAACAAAACAATGAAAACTGCCAATCGTTTTGTGATAGGACTGTCTGTGTTTCTATGCATGAGACAGAGGGAAAGTGAACCCTATACTTAAGTGAAAATAATAAGTCAAATCAATCCTTTTTTTTTTTTTTTTTTTTTTAAGTAGGGAAATCACAGCTTCAGATGTCACCAGTGCCAACATGGTATGCTATTCCAGCACTTGTAGCCCTAGAAAGATATACTTTTTACACTTACTAGTCCAAACCTTGATATATTGGGATATCATTACCTAATATTCTTTATCAGAGCACTCCATTAAAGTTAAATTTAACATCTTGTTTATTGGAAACTTAGCTTGTAAAATCTGTCATTTTCATGTTTTTAAAGAAAATACGTTTCTTAGCTTCTGTACTGTTTTAGAAGTTCACATTTTCATTTAAAAGTTCAAATTGGATGGAATTTAAATGTTATGCAGGTATCATCTAGAAAAATACTTCTTTAAGGCATGGTTACACAAACACAAGACAAGAGAGATGACAGTAAGAGGAAACATATTTAATATATTATAAGCTACTCCTTTTTTCCTCCAACCTCATGTAAAACTTTATTTTTGAAGTGCACTCACTACTTTTGGCTTAAAGCGTGCTTGCCAGATGCTAGCTGTGCTTTCAGAAAATGCTTATTAATATTCATTCACAAAACGTAAAGGGAAAATTTCTTGAGACAAATGCTGCCCTTGGAAGAAAGAAAATATTAAAATCAACAGTTACAGCAGATTTTTGCACGCAGCAAGGGCATTGACACACCTACTAAATTATGCTTCGGTGTGTTTTAAAAGTTTTCTTTTATTTGGACATCAAGCTATATATGATGCATGAATCGATTTCACATACTTTTTTCTTTATATACATATAGTCCCAGCTCTTCTCCTTTCCTACGAGATGAGGTTGCATTGTATGTTTTCTGAAAGCTAGATGCCCTAGATCAGGATGGGAAAACAGAACGAGTTCCTCCTCTTCTCTTCTGTTGAGACTGAGAGCACTGCTAACTAAAATATTTTGATGTTTGGTTCTTTATCTTAGAGGTCCAGAGGGAGATATGAGGTTCTGCAGTGAGTTATCCTGAGCAGCGTTTACCAAGAATATCAAACACCTCAAAGGGCAATTGTAAGAACACCAGTCAAAGTCCTTATGTATACCTGTGACCAGTTCTTATGAAGAAGATGAAGGGTTCTGCACAGTATCGGAAGTTAGAGCAATTTTTGGCAGCTTTGTTTTGACAGCATCTTAGCACTTCTCTCAGAATTAACATCGCCGAACTTTTGTCTCTGAGGTGGGCTGCTGGCAAACCCTGTATCACAAATAACCCTGCTCCCACCAGCCTTGGAGGCCCCTGTATTTGTCACAGAGGTTACTGTGTAGTACTGTGGCAAAGAGATGTGCATGTTTCACCTCTACTTTAATCCCTGCTTCAACCAACAGTTAAAAGTCTTGTCACTCATTGCAGCTGACTGTAGCTCAAATGCTGCAGACTCCTTTCCTTTTTGGACAGATGCTGCTGTGGCTTCCAGCTGCAGGCAAACACTGGCTATTGCCAGATGTTGCTTTCAAATTTTCTCTTGCATGCAAGGAGAAATGGAAGCTGTACCTGTGTCGATAGACTAAGACTCTGTCTACACAGAATGTATGGATTCTGATTGGTTTTTTGAATTCTATATTTCTCTGTCATACATTTTCTAGCAAAGCCTGCTAACATACCCCCTAGTCTAGCCTAGTGAACACTGGTAACATACCTCCTAATGTTGCCTAGAAGCAACTGCATGTCAATATAAGACAGGGTTGTAATTTTGGATTAAATGAGGGGCTGGTTCCTGGGAGAACTTGTTTATTTCTTCTGACTGTGACATTTGGTCTATTAATGTTACTATAAACTACATAAGTCTTGCTTACATGTGTACTTGGACCACTGCTGCTACAGCAATGTTTTGTCTAAAAGATCATTAACACTAAGTAAGTGACTCAGTCCAGTAGGACAATGACTGCATTGCTATAGAGTGGCCAAGAAAAAATAAATTACTACTTCCTGGTTATTAAAAAAGGTTAGGTTAAAACAATGGAAAATCTTTGGAAGAAAAGAAGGGACAAAAACAAATGAAGTGATATCTGTTGGTGAAAACAGAGAGGCTGCCAGGACAGGTGAAGCTTTTGGATTCTCTCCTGGCGAAGGCTCAGGGAGAGAAGCAGACCTGGACAGAGCCCAGCACTGAGTGGAAGAAGAGAGCTGCAGAAAAAAGCTGGGGTTGCTGAAAAGTCTAGACAAACTCAGCAGGTGTTTGCTGTGAGAACAGGAAGGATTTCTGCAGAGAGCTTGCTTGGTACACTCATCCCCAAAAGGCAGCACAGGAATCCTCTCTGGTTGTGAGCAGGAAGAGTTTAGCTGTGTGAGCTGTGCTATAATATTTGCTCTCACATACAGAACACAAGCCTTGTCGTCTTTCATTTATTAGTAGTTTTCAAGCCTCAGTGTGACCCAATCATTTGTGTCTGGAAGCCCAGTTTTCACTTTTTTTTTTATCTCTAGAAAAGATGTACCAGAACATAACCCAAACATTATTATTACTGAGATTCATCCAACCTGAAACAACAGCTCTGAACTTTTAATTCTCCCATTCTGAAACTAAGCCATGACATAAGATGGTTACTTTTAGTATTTTATATATATATGTATATATATATATAATACATCTAAAACTCAGGGACTCATGGATTTGTTCTGTTACTTCTTTTCATAGAAATGCACTGAGAAGTAGAATCCTTTAGTTAGGTTTATCATCTGGAACTGTCCCCCAGTATTTACCAGAAAGGTGTAGTATCCGAGGACCTTGAAGAATTTAGCTTTAACTTCTCTGAAATACTGTATTTATACTTCAGAGATGTGTAAAGATAACTTGTACATATGAACACTATGCAGGAAAAGATATTTAGAAACTTCCAAGCCACAAAAGTGAAGCTAGAGGTGTGAGGCACATCTGCACTGAAAGGGGTCATGTACAATGCAGCAAAGTTGTTGAGATGAAATTCCATTTGAAAGTATACAACTTTTATTTGCACTCCTGTGCATAGCATGCTACTTTGAAAAGTCAAATATATTTATAGAAAACCATAATTATAACTTCAAAAAAAAAAGAGGTGCTCATTTCATACTGCAAGGGGAACCCTGTGAGAGGTTTCAGCATCCATAGTGTCACCCTAGGCACCTCTACACAGCAGCAAGCTCCACAGAAATCCTCTCTCAAAACCTGTCTTTCAGGTGTTTTGTTTTTTGCACACCCTAACAGTTTCTAAGCATGTCTGAGAGAGGAGGGAATCCATATCAGATTTTTTTTTTCTCTGTTTCTAGGTCCTCAGCTCTGTAGAAAGCAGGAACCTGGGGATTCACAGATCACCAGGGTTTTGTACTCAGAATGTCTTGCTCATGGTTTTACAGATCCTGTTTTCTCTATGGAAATTTGATTTTTAAAATAATCCCTTCAGAACATAAGGCAGTAATAGAACAATAAATGGCTGTTTATGAGTAGCCATGCTCAGTGGAATACAGAACAAGAAGAGGAGCTAAGAGGAATCTCTCCCATACTTAAATGATTCCATATTCCTGATATATTGTGCATGATGCAGGTGGGAGAGAAGGAGTGGACCACAAGGGACTTATTTATCCTTCAAAATTTAGTGTAATTCCCTTTAGCATCAATTGAGCCTGTCTTTGTAGAGGAAAGAGTTGACTTTATTTGTAATTATAAGGTGTGGTTTATTACTAAAATAACAAATGTTCCCCAATTATAAGAGAAATACATCTAGATATGTACAATGCAATATTTGAAGGCTTGCCTGTGCCTTGAATAAGGACTTGCTTCTATGCATGTGAATATTGTATGTGTTGAAGATTAAATAAAACCTAGAGGATCCTGTCAGGATCCTGCTATACTGACAGAAGGGATGTCCCCATCATATATCCATTCATTCTTTCCTTCATCCATTCACTTGTTTCTAACAATGGCTCTCTCTGACCATTTTGTTAGCTGTTGGACTTCCAGGCAGACAGAGCTGTGGGACGAATGTTATTAGTCTTTTATTTTCCTCCCATTGAGGTACATAACTGAAAGGACAAAAACTTTTCCT
This sequence comes from Caprimulgus europaeus, assembly GCA_907165065.1. The sequence goes on from OU015525.1 coordinate 38,094,872, forward strand.
GGGAGTTTATTTTTCCAACTTTTTTCTTAATTCCTTTAACCAATGCTGTAAGAGTGTCAGCTGCAAACCTGATAGACTGGAGAGGGACCTATTGTATGAGGAAACTGTATTTGCAAGTCTTAAGTGGTGCTTGACATCATGGTAAGAGCAGTTTATCTTTGACTTCTACCATGAGGAATGGTCCTTGTTATATGACTGACAATACAAACAGAATAACATGATTTTGTCAAGCTTCAGAAAGGTGCTTTTTTATCTCCTAGATTGCTGTCTGTTTTTAAATTACCCATTTAATGGAAGACTGTTAGCAACAAACCTTGACAGTGTATTAAGCATTCGCAACCACCTAGATTTACAGTTTAAATGAAGTGATTACATCACTCACAAAAAGCCCCTTAGTTTACAAAACAGGTTTTCACTAGCTTTCATAAAACACAGTGCTGTTAATAAAATGCCTTCAGTCTGTAATGTAGTTGTTTGGGCAGAATAGTAACACAGAAACAGTTCTTTAAATTTATTTTCTAGATGGATGATAGATGATTCCTCTTTAAAAGATAGCATTGAAATGGCCATCATGTGAAAAAAAAAAAAAAAAAAGCAAAACACAGCCCCCCTTTCTGAAGGATTATCTGCCCAGGTCAAAATATAAACAATGCAAAAGTGCAAGGGCTTTGTTATGCATGAGGCCTATTGGCCATTTCAGAGCAGTCCTCTGTGTCACCAAGGCGAGTGATGACAGATGGTGAGACTGTCCTTGCAAATTTTTCACCTTAACGTGACAGGCTATATGGAAATATCCTGTGATCACTGGGGATTCTCCAAATGTCCCTTGGTAATCAACACAAATGGGAATAATTTTTAATTTGGAGCCTGAAGCAGTTTTAAAGATTTGTCTTTATGTATAAAGTCTTTATACTATTTTGCAAGAATGACAAACAATGGATGAATGCAATGGATTTCACATTCCATTTATAATCATTAACCTTTAGTTGTTTAGTGAAGAAAGACAGATTATAAGATAATTACACAATGGAAGTAAAATTTAAAAAACTCAAGAAAAGAAAGCAATTAAATGGCAAGCTGGAACACTTTGTAATCTGTATTCAGGAAATAGATTCTTGTCCCCCTTGGCACCTCAACAAATTTTGATCAATTTTATATTCAGTTAGCTGTATTCAAAAGATAGAATTCTTCAATTTTGATTTTGCATTACTTTTCTTTTCAAAAGGAAAACATAATCTGTGAATTGAGGGCCAAACACTGGTCTGCTTAAGTTACGCTTGACAACATCAGTAGCAATACTTCAGGTACAAGATTCAGTCCTTTACAAACCTTACTGCTGCTCAGGGCTAGAGCTACCATGCGTCTCAGAATGAAACAGCTCAACCTCTACCAGGGAAGGAAAAAAACTGGGCAACCTCTCTACCCACAGGCAAAACTCCTAGATCTCCATCCAGACTCTGTGTGATATCAGCTGTGCTGGTCCTCTGCTCTCAGCTAAAAGCAACATTTTGAAGAAGCAAGTGTTTGGTGGGAGCTGTGATGGGAGGGCTGAGCACTACCATCTCACCAGGAACTGAGGTGGAGAAAAAAGTGTGTCTAGTCTCTATGGTAAACTGGACCAAAGAGGGTGAAAGTTTGGGCTGCAATAAGGGCTGAGCTGAGAGGAGAGTTGCTGAGTAGCATTACCTCCAGACCAAGAATTTGCTTTGCCTATAGCAGCAGTGGGTGTTGCAGGCTCTGATGGCACAAGACTTTTCTGTTCTGTATGTTGGAATAAGTATTGAGGTACTATGCTGATAAAAGTACAGGGATTTTATGTTTTATGCCCTGCTTTGACCTCAGGCTTGAACCCAAATTTAGCAACTTTCAGGGACTGATGCTGTGTGTTCTTTTTTTTTTTTTCCTTGTGGCTGATTCAAGTGGCTACTAGTTATCTTTAAAAATGGGCCTTGAAGACATTTTTGTACAAATTTTTAAGTGGAAAGTATCTGTCCTAATTTCCCTAGGATAGAGCTAATTTTCTTCTTAGTACATAAAATAGTGCCGTGTTTTGGTTTCAGGATGAGATTTGTTATAGAGGAATATTGATAATATACTGATGTTTTTAGTTGTTACTAAGACAATCAAGAACATTCCAATTTATCATATTTTTCTAGTCTGCAGGTGCAGAAGAAACTCAAGCGGAGCACAATAAATTAGCAAACCCAAACTGACATTTGCAGATGCTAATGGGATATTCCCTATCATATAATGTCATGTTCAGTATATTAATGAGGATTGACCAGAAAGCTCGGGGCTCTCTCAGGCTCTTTCTTTTCTGGGATAGTGGTTTTTGGTTTCAGGATTGTTTCTGCTCTGGGATTGCTATCCAGGACTGGACTGGGTATCAGTCAGTGGGTGGTGAGCAATTACACTATGTAACACTCCTTTGTATATTTTATTACTCTTAGTATCATTATTATTTTATTTAAATTATTGCATTGTTTTTATCTCAACCCATGAGTGAGCAGTTGATGTTTGGGTGTCAGCCAGGCTAAAACCACCACAGTAACACAATGATTGTATTGTGTGATTTCAGCCTAAATTTTAGTCTCTGCCCAGTATTCTAAATCAGGTTTTCATTTTGCTTTACTTTGTACTTAAGCTATCTTAGTTCTTGATTGAAAGGTTGTATAAGAAAAGACTAGAGATCATGAGCCAAGAGGTTTTGGTGATCTGTTGATGACTAAACTGAACCAATTCATATATTCATATATATTCATATATTCATTCATGTCATTCTTCCTGATTTTCAGAGGCACAGTGTATTCAGAAGTTGAACTGAATGAGAATTTTCAGTTATCAGTGACTTTGTCAACTGGGATGTTTCAGTTTTAGGTGCCCAAGTCATTTATGTGCTACCTGGTTTTGACAGTTTTAGCCTCTAAAATGGATTTAGGCATTTCTCTAACTCTCTAAAGCCATATACCTATGCACAGATAAACATAGATTTCTAGTCTAAAAACATAGATGGTTAAGATTCAGTAGAAAAGAAATTCTGGGAATTTCAGGACACGTATTTTATCAGGTTTTATATACAGAACTGATGTCTGTTCAGGAATACAGTGTATGAAGGAACAGTGCTTATTTGTTAATCAAATTATTTATGTACTTATTTATTTTGGGGAGAAGGAAAAAAGTTAGTTTTGACATTTTTTCCAGCCTAGATTTTAATGAGAAAATTTTTTCTGTCATTTCTTCATTGTCAGCGTCAGGTACTGCAATTTGCTCATGTAATACATTGTGACCCAAAGGAATATTGCCAACCAACAGAGTAATTTTATAACAAAAGAATCAATAGCTCATTATTTTTGGACTCAGAATAGTTTACATGTTGTTTTAGAGATTTCATGACATTTAGGAGCTTATTTACAAATTAAAACAATCTTTAGATCAATTTATTAAATTGTCAGATAACCTTCTTAAATTACACTTTGTTTTAAGCTCCAAGTAAAAAAAAAAAATAAATTTTCTACTTTTTATTTTTTTTTAATATTTCCTCACAAAACATAGGGTAGAATTTGAACTGGCTGTCTAACTGGATGATGATGTTAGCTTCTGAGTAGTTGTTCTATTACATCTCCCTGTGAAGTTCCAACAGTAAAACAATGGTAGGTATTAAAACTCATCTTCTAATTTTATTGGTCTGACAATTTGAATACAAGGTGCTGCAAGTGAAACTGTGTTGAATCATCTTGCTGTAACTTTTGTTACACAAGAACTGGGCTTGAATTAGCTTCCTCTTCCGAACTTTTTTTCAGGAAGTATACAATGCAGAAAAACAAGTTAATAAGTCACTCGGAGAAGGAATGTGACTTTTCAGTTAAATGATACAAAAGTAACCTTTTTAACAACACTTTTAAAATTTAGTTATTTCTGAAATATTAAGTATTCATCTATGCAAAGGCTGTCTTGTCCAGCCCATCCTTCCTCCACCCGTTGTGGGCTGCCTGGCTGGAAAGCTGGGGATCCAAATTTATGACAGGTCTCCAGTTAAGCAGTGATTAAAGCTCCTTTGTGCACAAGCAGGTCACTGTGCTTGTCCCAGCCCCCCTAAAGCCACTTTTCTGAGGTGAGGCCACCACATTTTCCTGGTGTACACCCATGGCTATGCTTCCAGGGCAGTCTCGCATCTTTAGAGAGCGGAACAGCTGCAGCAGAGCTGCCTCTGGTTTTCTGGTTCCTGTATTGCTCCTTAACTTCTCAGCAAAGGAGTTATTCTGCATCCTTGGTCCTCTCCCTTGCTGCCCCCCTCCCCTTACTTCCTTCTCTGAGTCCCTGATCCCACAGCCGTTTGCTGTAGCAGCCCTTGTCATGCCCAGGGACCTTCCCCAGCCTTCCTGGCAGCACAGCTCCTGACTTCAGCCCTCTGCCCTTGCACAGAAGGGCATGGGGTGATTTTTTCCTGATGAGGTTACTTGGTTTATTACTCTGTAGATTTTGTGACAATATATAAACCAGGGGAACACAGACAGCTACATTTGCTCATATTTCTGTCATTCAAGCATCTTTGGGAAAAGCTGGGGAAACACACTAAAAAACAAGCACTGGAAGGATTTTTAGCCCAGATTTTCCTCCTTCTAGACATCCATCACTATGAGTTTCACTGGCCTGAATTTCCATGGAAAGCAAAGTTAGAACTAGTCAATGAACTTTTTTTTCTTGCAGAAATCATTTTTTGCAGAAAAGTTTCAGAGCACGCATAAGGTAATGTTCCTGCTGTGGGGATTTCTGCCTGATTGAGCTGGAAAACAGACAGGGCACCCTGGTTAGACTAACTGCAGCTAACCAGAATCACCTGACTAGGAACTGCGGAATGCTTTTAAGCCTATATAATTGATCCATTGAATGTAAAATAATGGACTGAATGTGCCAATGAGTAGTGTTGAATAACAAATGCATCAGAAAATATCCAAATAACACATGGATACTTTGGACAGAATAAAAAGCTACATTTGCTTGATGTCTTTACTAGATTATTTTGCCCTCGATCCACATGCTTCGCCATTTATTTATATATCTATTTTACTAGGACCAGTTATCTAGCCGTGTGACGCCAGAGAAAAAATCATGGTTGTGTGGATGCCAGTGGCAAAACTTTGGCAATTTGATTTCACAGAATCACAAAGAATCACAGAGAGTCACAGAATCACAGAATGTTCGGGATTGGAAGGGACCTCGAAAGATCATCTAGTCCAATCCCCCTGCCAGAGCAGGAACACCTATAGCAGGTCACACAGGAAGGCATCCAGGAGGGTTTTGACTGTCTCCATAGAAGGAGACTCCACAACCTCCCTGGGCAGCCTGTTCCAGGGTCCTGTCACTCTCACAGTGAAAAAATTCTTTTCTTATGTTTACATGGAACCTCCTATGCTCCAGCTTGCACCAATTCCCCCTTGTCCTACCTATTGCCCCTTGTTCATCCTTGACCAACATGCTCAATCAGTTTGATCCCTTAGATAGTTTTTCATGGACTTCTGTCTTGACACCTGCTGTATTTTCTGTCAGTATAGTAAAGCTTGTTTTCTTCAAGCACTGAAACTGCTCAAATGCACTGTTATGTCCTAGATAACTTCTGAACACCTATGTTAGAAATGCAAATTAGATTTAGTTCACAAGAATGCTCAGGTCCCACAAAGGCACTATAAATACAGTCTTCTCCCTCTTGTTACTGCTCTAATGCAAATAATTATGACATAGAATGATACAAGCAAGACTTCTGAACAAAAGCTAACATTTTGTCCTCCAAAGTCTGAGTGACTTGAAAAGACGCCATTGTGCTACTCTTTGAATGTACCTTATTGAGTTGGTGTACTAGGGTCTGTGTTTATTCTGTGTTTATCCCACTAAATGACCCATATTTAAAACTGTCACTTTCTTTTAAGAAGACTTTTTATTTGAAATAATTTCTAATATACTCAGAGTTGAAAACATCTTCAAATGGGTTTGTGATAAGGACACGAGGGAATACAAATTTATGAGTTCTGCTGTTATTTATTATTCGTGGTGTGGCAGCACTAGTGATTCACTAATGTGCTAGGAGATATATAAACACAGAAATGAAGCATCCCAAAGAATCTGTAACTCTCTCATTCCTCCCTTGCTGATACCAGTATGACTTGCTGGAAGGACAGTTTGCTAGATGGAAACAATACCTAAAATGTTCCTTTTCCTAAATTGGAGGCCTGTGGCTTTTCTGAAGAGATCAAATATCTTAATTTCTGTTTTAACTATGAATATGTTTATTTTTAATGAGAGGCTCTCAAAATTATATGCTTAGAGCATGAGACTTGACTGTCTTGAATATTAATACAGAGGGACAAATCCTCTGAACTGCCCTGTGCTCATGACCTCTGTGCAGCTGCTCCCTTATGTGACAGTCAAGAATTTTTCTGACAACAGCTGGACATCTCAAGAGCTAAAAGCAGCAGACCTTCAGCCTGGGCTGGAGTTCAGGAGAGATGCTTTTAGGAGGCTTCAGTCTTTTATGGCCTGGGGCACACACAACAGTTGTAAGACACTAGCTAGAGGGTTACTCTGGTGCTTGCCCAGACAATTTTTTCCTTGTTGCTACTCTCTGCTTCCACTGTGCTGCTCTGGAGGTGAAGGAAGAAAGGTGGCCGGTCTGAGAGCAGTTCTAACAGTGCGCCCACATCATAATCTCTGCTGACGTAAGACACAGAAAAACCCAATTTTTAACTCAAAGGTGATTTTTACCGCTGCATGTAGGCAAAATGGCAATGCAGAAAAGAGAAGGGGGCTCTTTGACATAGCATCAGAATGATTTGAATTGGAAGAGAACTTAAAAGATCATGTAGTTCAACCTTTCCTGCCATGGAGAGGTACATCTTTCAGATAGCTCAAGGTCCCATCCAACAAGACCTTGAACACATTCAGTGATGGGGCATACACAACTTCTCTGGGTAACATGTTCCAGTGTGTCACCACCCTTATCATAACAAATTTATTCTTTATGTCCAATCTAAATCTACTGTCTTTCAGTTTAAAACTGTTGCCCTTTATCCTGTCACTACAGGCCTTGGTAAAAAGTCTTTCTCCATCTTTCTTATAAGACTCCTTTATATACTGAAAGGCCACAGTAATGTCTCACTGGAGCCTTCTCTTCTCCTGACTGGACAACCCCACCTCTCAACCTTTCTTCATAGGAGAGGTGTTCCATCGCTCTGGTCATTTTTGTGGCCCTCATCTGGACCTGCTCCATCAGGTCTCTGTCTTTCCTGTGTTGAAGACTCTGGAGCTGGGTGCAGCACTGCAGGTAGGGTCTCACCAGAGCAGAGTAGAGGGGCAGAATCCCCTTCCTAGACCTGCTGGCCACACTTCTTGTAGTGCAGCCCAGGAAGCAGTTGACTTTCTGGGCTGTGAACACACATTGACTGTTCATGTCCAGTTTTTAATCCACCAGGAAGCCCAAGTCCTTCTTCACAGGGCTGCTCTCAATCAGTTCACCTTCTTGTCTGTACTAGTACTGGTGATTGCCTGACCCAGGTGCAGGACCCTGCACTTGGCCTTGTTGTACTTTATGAGGTTCATATCTGGAAAACTCAGATGTCAATGAGCTGTGCTTGTTCTGCAACGTAGCTGAAGAGCTGGGTTCATTGTAGCCTGCCAAGATTTCCCCTGTTCCTTCTTTCCAATTAGTATTTATCACTGCACAGGTGATCTGAGTGTCAGAGTGGCAGTGTAAGCAAACTTGTGCCTGGGGCTCAAAGGATGTAACCAGAAAGTGGTGCATGTATCTCCTCCTTCAGGGAGAGCAGAAGTAGAGGCTGCCCAGGTCAAACTCTCATTGCAACACTCACAGCTAGCAACTTTCATTTGGTTTTAAAATTGAAATGAAGGATGCTTATTCCTAGAAGTTCCTTTAATAGAGAAAATAACAGAACAATGTAAATTTGGGGAGAGAAAGGTGGGAAGAGGGACAGGATGCCTACCTTGACAGTAGACCTTGGTGCTTTAATTGTCCTCTGCTGAAAGCCTTTCCTTTTTTCCCGCTGCTCCTTTGTTGCTTGCTGCTGATACATCCATGTAATATGATGTGGGATGCCACGGTTTTGTTCTGAAAGAAGCGTAGGCTTCCAAAAGCTAATTGTTTTGAGTGCAGTGTTGTGCAGGTGTTCCTAGGGTATTTCTGGTTCTGGAGCTAATTTGGTTAGTGCTACCTCTGTGTATCACAGTTTGGACATGCCCAGAACTATCAGCTTAGCACTTGTCAGATAGAAGATTGTTGAATGCTTTTCCTCTACTACAATTTTCTAGGGAGAGAAGAGAGGAGGACTGAGGCAGTGGTGCAAACTACTGCTGTCTCCTCTTCTTTCTTGTTCCTGCCTGTGATAGGACAGAACTGGTGAGTTGTGAACCAAATTCCTCATCAGCAGCACATGCCACTCTCATGAGGTTATCTGCAGGTACTGTTTTTTACAACCCTTATTTTCTTCAGTATTTTCCTCAGTAACTCAACATTTCTGCTGAAACATTAAAATTACGGGAAGAAATCTTCCTCTATTAAAAAAAAAAAAAGGAGAAAAAAAGAAAAAATTACAGAGGTCAACCAGTTCCAATGTAAACTCCTCCCTTCTCTCTTTGCCTGCTGGATGTTTATGATAAATTGAGTTCATCTTATCTGTGACTTGCTTACATAATGAGATGAGTTTTTATTATCATATTGTTGCTTTCTCTAGAAGGAGAAAGGGCGAGCTTAAGTTTTAGATCTTTTGTAATTACAGGAAAAGATTCAACTAAGTCATGTTCTCCTTACAGGATTCTCAAAGCTTTTCTATTTGATCCTTCTTGCTATTTTAAGAAGAAAGTCTTTGGAAAGGTCTGTGTTATTTTATTTTACTTTTTATTGCTCTGATGCTTTAATAATGCACATTGTGCAACTGTGTTGGATGCATGATTGATGCCATCTCTACCTGCCTAGAAAGATAAAATATCTTAGGGAGTATTTTCTCCAAGTGATGCATACATGGAATTCCTATTAATATTAATGTGAGTTGTGTAGATCCACCCAGTGAGGGAAGACAAGGCCAAAGATGTGATAGTTATATTAAGGCTCATGTCTTTCATGGCAGGTGGACTTCTAAGTGGCAGATTTCTTCAAATTTAACAGAAAGCCATGCTAAAAAATGCCAGTTCTCTATGATACACAGATATATTGCCATTAAATTTTATGCCCAAATCTTACAGCTGTAGCTGATCTTGCTAAATAAATAGGCTTCTATTAAATATCTTCCACTAACTAGTTTCCATAATTCCAGCATGATAGTTGGAACTCAACAAAAGATTTTCATAAATTGACATAAGATGAAAATGAGGAAAGATGAAATTCAAAACACACCCCAAAATGATTCTTTCTGAAGGAAGCAATGAGGATGAATTGAACACCCAAGGCAATATTTAACAGACCCTGAATCTACAATCCTTCCCTATTTTCTTTTGCCAGCAAGAATATAGTGTGAACATGTGTGCAGCTTGGCATGTCGGCTGAGGGCCAATGTTTGCACTTACAACATCTGGCACAAATTTTCTACAAATGAAGAGACAGGTTTTTGTCATTCTGTCACCTACCTTCCACAAGCTTCATTACCAGTAGTCTAATAGTTTGCATTGATCAGATAAAGGAAAACACACAGGTGTTGAACAGTTCTGGAGATTTTCACAGCTTATGACATAAAATGGGTGTACCATTTTATGGTTATTATTGCTTTTCCTGAGGTCTTGTTGAACTCTTGGTCAGCATTCAGTCATGAATGAATGAAAGTCTTGATGTATTCTAGGAGCTATTTCTAAAAGCCACCCAGGCCAAAATATTTAATATTTGGTTATATTTAGAAACCTTAAAAAAATACTTTGATTTTCATGTCTGACACTTAGCTGCCCTTCAAGTTAGAAGGCCCAAAAATGTCTGTTAAAATTATGTTTTTAAAATTGTTCTGGTAAAGAGGACAGAAATGCTGAGGCCTTGAACACATGCTTACAAAAGAACGTGTTACGGGAAATCCTTCCACAACCATGGCAGGTTAGATCAGCACTAAGGAAAAACGTCTGCCAACTGAGAAATATTGTGTCATAAACTTTCATATAAACAGTGCATGCTGGATTCTGCTCTTCAAAGCTGTTGGAAATTAAGATTTATTAATACAGAGCTCCAGGCTCTAAATTGGATGTAATTGTGCTTTTGCAGAACTTGCTGCGAGGGCTGAAGGAGTTCACTGAGGCCGAGAGGATTCTACAGCTACGCCTGCCCCAGTAGACAGAGCAGAGCCAGGGCTGGAGCTTGAGTGCCAGACCATGAGCGTCCATAGTGTTTGGTTATTAGCACTTGTCCTTGGCACAATTCAGGCTTGTGCCAAAAAGCATTTTCTGAGACAAAGCCTTGGCATGTTTTGGAGAATAACACAAGTTAGGGGCTGCTCTCAGTAGGCAGGTTGGATTAGACCACACTGTTTTGGGGAGGAAGAAAGAGAGTTTAGCCAGATGGCCATGAGCCATTATGACATTTGCCTTTAGGGTTCTCTAGTCTGTTTTATTTATCAGGGTAGACATCACCTGTAAAGTCTCATATGTTTGTAGCAGTGGGATGCCTGTTAGTAACTAAGACAAAAATATCCTGATTCCTTTGAAGCTTTTGCATGCATTGACCCAAATCACTCATTTTTTCAAGGACTTTGCAAAAAAAATCCAACATATGAATTAAATCAATTTGATATCTCATCTCTGAAGTGTTCAACTGATAGTCTGTTGGCTAATCCTGGTTGTTCTTTTTCCCAGGGCACCTTGGAGATACACAGGAGCTTGCTCCAGGCTAAATTTATTATTCTAGTGGACATGGCAGCTGCATGATCCCAGATGCCTTTTTTTCTGGCCACATGATAGCAGTAGGGCTCCAAGAAAAAGGGCCACAGGCTCCATGCATTAATCTACTAGTGGAGACCCACTCCTGGCTGTACTTGTACTTGAGTCAACCCTTGAATATCCACAGTATGGTGCATGGGAGGGCTATGCATAAATTCTAGAAAGAACTGGGCCTACTGCATGTGTAATTAGATATACCTACATTATGTCTGCTGATATTTGCAGAGAAATAAGTATTCAGCCAGAAAACCTGTGTGCCATTGATGTACAACAGTCCCTGACTAGTGTCCAAGTGTCCTTTTGTTAGAATCATAGAGTCATAGAATGTTGTGAGTTGGAAGGGACCCACAAGGATCATCGAGTCCCAACTCTTGCCCTAGCATAGGACAATCCCAAGATTCAGACCATGTGTCTGAGAGTGTTGTCCAAATGCTTTTTGAATATTGTCAGGATTGGTGCCATGACCACCTCCCTGGGGAGCCTGTTCCAGTGCTCCACAACTCTCTGGGTGAAGAACCTTTTCCTAATGTCCAATCTAAACTTGGTCTGGCACATATTCCTGCCATTTCCCCTGGTCCTATCATTGGTCAGCACCTGCCCCTCTTCTTCCCCATGTGAGGAATTTCTAGACTGTGGTGAGATCTTTCCATCTCCTTCTCCAGGCTGAACAAACCAAGCAACTTCAGCCTCTCCTCGTACAGCTTCCCTTCTAAGCCTTTCACCAATTTTGTGGCCCTCCTCTGGACACTCTCCAGTAGCTTTAGATCCTTTTTGTACTGTGGTGCCCAAAACCGCACACAGTACTCGAGGTGAGGCCGCACCAGTGCAGAGTAAAGAGGGATGATCACCTCCCTCACCTGGCTCACAATGCAGTGCTTGATGCACCCCAGGACACAGTTGTCCCTCTGGGCAGCCAGGGCACACTGTTGGCTCATGTTCAACTTGCCATCGACCAGAACCCCCAGGTCTCTCTCTGCAGGGCTGCTCTCCAGCCTCTCATTCCCCAGTTTGTATGTGTGTCCAGGGTTACTGTGTCCCAGATGCAAGATCTGGCACTTGCCCTTGTGAAAATTCATACAGTTGTTGATTGTCCAGCTCTCTAATTTATCTAGATCTCTCTGCACGGCCTCTCTGCCCTTGAGAGTGTCCACAGGACCTCTCAGTTTGCTGTCATCAGCAAACTTAGTTAGAAGTCCCTGAAGTCCTGTATATAAGTCATTCATTAAGACATTAAAGAGCACTGGCTGCAGGATGGATCCCTGCGGGATACCACTGGTGACCGGTTGCCAGCCTGATGTAACCCCATTGACTAGAACCCTTTGAGCCCAACTCCTCAGCCAGTTGCTCACCTATAGCAGTATGTGTTTTTCCAGCTGTATGCTGGACATTTTACCCAGGAGGATACTGTGAGAGACAGTGTCAACAGCTTTACTGAAGTCCAAAAAGATCACATTGACTGGCTTTCCTTGGTCAGCTAGGTGGGTAAACTAATCATAGAATGAGATTAGGTTCATTAATCAGGACTTTCCTCTCATGAACCCACGTTGGCTGTAACCAATGACTGCATAGTCTTCCAGGTATTTTTGATAACTTTTGTGCTCATTAACTCAAGAACAAATATTTGACTCTAGAGTGTCTGAGTCTGTCAGTCTTTCCTGTGTGACCTGTTGTTTGGAACAGATAGATGAAAATTTGACCCTGGAAGAGTTCATTCACAGAAGATCAGAATTTAATACATGTGTAAGCACCTAATTCCAAACTGATGCTCAGCTATTGTCTAACCCTGCTGGTGCCCCGGGAGCCTTGGCATGAGACTTCAGCCAGAGAATTGCTAGTGGCCTTCATTTCTGTTGCTTGGCATGCTCCCTTTCAAGCAGAGCACCTGAAAATGCCAAATTGCTCAGTGTCTAAACCATAGCAAGATTCACAAATGATGGGTGTGTTTTTCTGATCTTCTTGGCAAATCCTGATATAATAAAATACTTCAGGATGTCTTTACCAGTCTGGGTCACAAACAAAACCCAATGACCCATCTCAAATGCTCAGCAGACCAGTGCATGGAGCACTCATGCATAATACACAGGCTCATTTTCTTCTACGGCTTGCTTTGGAACACATATTTGAAGCCACATCTTACCCTCCCAACAGAAAATCTTCTATCAGATTAAGAATTCACCAGCTATCACACAATAGCATGCTGTAAGATGAATCCCTCATCCTCTCTTGGTGCAGTTAATCTGCTTAATATAAAATACTTAAAATATTCATAGTAAATATTCAGACTCTATAGCTTAATGACTATGGCTGTTGCCTGGAAGACTGGGTTTCTAATCACTGCCCTAATGAATAAACATCTGAGATTCAGAGATATTGGACAATGCCAAAGAGAAAGTACTCCTTTCAGAACAGGGTGCATTATCTGTGATTATTTAGCCAAGAAATTGTTACAGCTTCCTTCAGCTCCACAGGAGCAAATTTTGACTGGAGAGACCCTTGTTTCTGGGAGGAAATTATACTTACAGTGCAGAGATACCATAGTAATAGCATTCTATAGAAAAATAAAAAAGAGCCTAAGAAAAATTCTTTAACCCAGTATCAGTATTGTTATAGCCTACAGGAAAGATCTTTAGCCAAAATTTCAAAGTTAGACTGACAATGGTGCTTTCGGATGATTGCTCCTATTCATCAGACTTCCAGTTCTAAGCGAAACCAGGATGAAGAGGGTTACATTTTTTTTTTTCTGTAGTCTAGGTTTAGAAAACAAAAATAATGTTGTCCTATTCATTTATTATCAAATTTGAACAGTTTCCTTTTGAAATGTTATGAGTTACCTCAGTTGAACCCTCCTTTTTAGGCAGTAACTAGTTCAGATTGCCTTACATGGGACTCTAAAATCAATACAGAGAATGAAAGAGAGATGAGAAAATATGCATTAATCCATTAATTTAATCTTCATCTTCAAGTCATTATGTTAAAAAAAAAAATCAAGATTCTGATAAATTGGACTTTTTTTCTTTTCTCCTATGACCCACTTAGAAATGCAAAAGTCATAAAGTTTTGCCTTGTCACAAGCTGTAAGTTATGGTGGCACAGCAATATTTTTTACTGTCCAGATAAAAAAGGAAATTACTAACTCCATCCTTGCCTGGTGATGCAGTTAGCTGCCCGAGGTCTTAGTGGTTTCACTTCATTTAACATGAGGAAGTATAAAACTGACATATAAAAATTCCCTTGAGCTATCATTCGTAATTGTAAAAAAAACTTTTTGTAAGGTTTTCTGATCTATCCATACATTGATTTTATGCCGAGAGCATCTTTTTTTACAAACAACAGGTTCTTTCACATTTGTTACGTAGCTTTCCATTTCAATTTTCCTTTGTTTTTATTTTGATACTGCATTTAAATTTGTCCTCATATTCATTCTTTGTAGTCTTTGAGATGACCAAGTGTTGAGACTGAGAATCTTCTGCCTTCTCCAGGTATTGCTGGAGTTGCTAACTTTGATAATGAGGCTTTCTTGAACATTTTAAAATACAATTATCTAGACATTTTAGCAAAGTTAACATTGCTGTCATTTTACAAATCCAATCTCCCAAATTCCTTGAAGGAGAGGACTTCGGGGCTCTTCAGAATGAATTTTTGTACATACACATCCAATCTGTAACTATGGAGCTTACAAGCCTCCTGGTTTGAATATTTAATTTATCCAGGTAGGCTATATTTACAGGAAATGTTGATCATACCATGGTGGTTGGAGTTCATATGTGTAAGGTATTTGAAGTGATTACAAACATATTAAGACAAATGTGCAAATATTGATGATTTGAATGAAGCACTGAAGTCAATATAGTCCTGAATCAGATCTGAGTGACATCAGTGCTGTGAAGGAGAATAAGGATGTTCTTGTTAAAAATAAAATTAAAGGTTTTGAAAGATACCACTAAAGATTTGCAGAGCCCAAACTCCTTTTTCTTCTAACTAGTTACCAAGTAATTTCTACTGTGGCTGATTGTTTTAGTCAAAGTAAAACAGTGATGAGAGGGACCAAATATGACAGAACTGTTGAAATAAACAAATGTGTGTATGTATACATTAAATTCTCTCAGTAAGAGAAGATTTGGTTTCCAAGACTTTATGAGGAAGCTATAAACAAAGGTAAGTTATAAGTAGAAATATATTTTTTTTAAATTGATAATTATAACTTTCATTTGTTTATAATGAGGAATTAAATTATATTGACCAGTTCATAACATTCTCAAAGTGTATATGAGCTTTTAAACTTTATGCTATTGCAGCAATGTGAAATCATCGAAATCTCAGCTTTTAAGTAGGAAAAGATTTCTCCCTTCATGGTTGTATAGAAGAAACTGGAAAATGGGATCCCAGAAGGCTTAAGATAGCAAAATGAGTCATGAGACATAAAAAAGTTAAAAATATAATTCTATTGATTTTTATAGCAACCTCTTAGCTTTTTCATGTCTGCCTGAAAATCTATGAATAGTTGTCACAGAGCGACCTTGCTGATAGCACCCAGTGCCTCTGAGCGTCTAAGTTTGGCAGGAAGAGTCTCTGAATTCAATGTCTAAGTAGCAAGTTAGTTCATCTCATCCCTTTCTCTCTATATCTGTGGCTTCCATGGAAGAAAAATTCATCTGCACAGGACCTGAGTGAATGAACGTAGCATATGCCACTGCTACCATTTATGATAGACTATACATCTTTTAAATTTTCTAGGAGTTAAATGATTGTTACTCAGGCAGTTAGCAGAAGACAAAGGAACTTGCCAAAGGTAATTCAATCTACCTGCACTAGATACCTCACTTACTTACACTGAGATTAATTACCCTTGAGAAGTGGCCACCTTTCCTCACTGGCTGTTACTGGAACCAGGACAACTATGTCAGGCAGACTGTATCTCTTTTAGGTTCTTCATGTCAGATGAGAGCCCTAATTACAGTCCATTAAGCTTTATTCACCAGTAATCACAGTAAAAGGAAATTCCCCATGTGATGTCTCCAAAGCTAAGTGCACAATGTCATCACTTGACCACCTAATTCCAAGTCCCTGTGCCAGCATATAGGGGACTATAGGTATCAAAGGAAAGTTTTGTTCCACAAGGATAAAACAATATCTTTTTCCCTATTCAGAAACAAATTATTATTTTCAATTGAAATCTTCCAGTAAATCCTGGATTGCCAGGCTGAAGTAGATACTGACTGGAAAGCAGCTAGTCCACAGGGTGAAAGTGGACCACATTATAGACAAAGGAAAGCAAAGGCTTGCAAAGAGGGGTGCCAGGCAGTCTTGGGGTGAGATGCTGTCAGTTCCACCTGGGTATAACAAATACAAAAAGCACATAAAAAACCTACTTATATTGATTATCTTAGGTGCTTGAGTGAGTGGCTTACAAATGCATAATATGACCATAACACATATAAAAATCTCTACATGCGTAGTTGCAAGCATGATATGATACTCAGAGACCATATTTGATGAAGTACCATATATTTTCTCAGGAGGCTCCTTTGTCTCGGGAGATTATAAAATACCCAGGGTCTTACAGATGGTTCCCATTCATAGGAGAAATCGATAATGGAGTGGATTTACTTATCAAAGACAATCAAAGCTATGCATTCCTGAATTGGTAGGCACTAAACAGAAAGAGAACAGCTCTTTGCTCATAGCTTCAAGCTCCATTCACACTGGGCTTGGTGTTTCCTTGAGCTTTATTACAAGTGTTGGTTCTAGCTGTAACCTTGGCATTTCTAACCTGGTCATGAGAGTGCTGGGGGTGTGTGACAGCTTGTGCCTCCTGCTGCTATTTCTGTATCACTAATCAGACCTCTTTCTGTTATGGATGTGGGAAATATCTTTTGTGCCTGTAATCCTTAGCTCTTGCATTGACCACAGAGATGGGAACTGGATGGGTTCCACACCTACTAGAACTTTCACTCACATAAATGTTTTCACATCTGGGATTTCACTGTCTTTATACACATATGTACATATACTTTGCATGTGCCTGAGTTGTAGTACTTCAGACAACGCCCTTCCAAGCTTCTTCCATGTGCCTATATGCTTTCCCTATGGTAAAGACTAAGATTTTACTCCTGTTGTGTAAAATTAAAAAGTTTTCACTAAATATAATGTATCTTTAAAATTGGATTAAAGATAAAATTATCAGTGGTGAAATATAGCTGCCAGATTCTTCCTGTCAGCTACAGGTTGTGTGGCATAGCCTGGTGGGTGCTGGGCCCTAGGAGTCCGGGTCTTGCTTGTTCCATTAAGCAGTATGAAGCCAACTGTCAGCTATTAGCATGCAGAATATTAGCTGCACCATACCTGTCAAAGGGGAAAAAAGGGCCTCCATACAGCTATATCGCTGTAATCCATTCATCAGTTTATTGAACTGAAGCTTGATAGAGGGCTTGATAGAGGGTTTCTCAAATGCATGTGATGCCCCATGCTGCTAAAAATTTTGGATTTTGATCTCCGATTATGCTGAAAGATTTGTGCTAGCTCCCTTTTGGTTATGTACCTGAAGTTCAAAGGCAAAAGTTATTTCTTCCAGAGCTGAGTGTAATTTGCACTCACCACGCTGCCCCAGAGATACGTGTTTCATGATTCAGGGCATTGCAGGTGAATAGAAATTCATCCTTCCATTTTGTCGAGTGTGCCACCAGAGGCATCCCCTGCACTCCTGTGGTTATCCTGCTGTTGGCTTTCAAATCTGGTTACTTTCTGTCTGACCGCAGTGCAGTGAAATCTGGCTACAGCAAAGCTGAGGAGTGAGGCCAAGATGTGGATTGGGGAGGTTACACTTGATGACAGGCTGTTGTACGTGCTTTACAGAGGTAAGATGGTTTTATGATAAGAAAGGTTTGCATCTGAGAATTAAATGAATTGTGCAACAGTGAAGATATACTTTGGTAACTTTCAGAAAGCTTAGGTGTCATTCAGCTACCAATCCCCCACTCTCCAGCCCCCCTCCATCTCTGTCCTTTGTGAACTGTTGGTTGAAGATCCTAGAGCTCTCGACAGGTCTTGGCAGAGGTTAAAACTTTCTGAATGCCTGGTCAGATTTCCATGTGGAAATCTGGAATGTTGGCAAGAGACAGTTTTATGGATATTCTCTTTGATCACTCTATTTAATGACTCAGAACATGGTAGCACCATAAATGCATAGAGGTTATGAAAGAGTGTCTTTATGTAGCTTCAATGTTCAAATTTCTTATCTTCTATATCCATGGTTCACACCTGCTGTTCTCACCCTTTGCGTCTTGGTGCTTGAATAGCTTACTGTCCCCTTTGAGAGACAGTAAATGTAATTACCAACCTTCTTGAACCACAGTGCATAGCTGACAGCTCTCTTCCGGCCCTTAACTAGTTCATTAGAAAGCATGAAATTTAGTCAGGAATCCTAAAATGCAGGAAGTTGGGTCTTAATAGGTTCTACTAAATAATGTATGCCTGGGTTTAGTGTTTGACTTTTCACATTTTGTTCAAAAATGCCTCAATGTCTTTTGCAGTATTGACTTAGAAGTGTGTGAGACTGCCTTACTACCAAAACAGTGAAAACTACTGATAAAACCAGACAACTATCATGAGGGAGATCCTTATGCATGGTGATAGCAGACTATAGACTCAACACTTCCTTCAGGTTCTTGAAATTAAAAAGTTAACTTGTAATTGATGGAGCTATTAACCCTTGGCAAGATTTTGGTCAGTCTAAAAGGCTGAGCCTTATTTTATACTATAAATTGCAAGTTTGCTGGGATATAAATATTAGCTTTTGTGTTATGAATCTACATTCTATAAACTTTATTTACTATGTCACCATATTTTTCAATCTTAACTTTTTTTTTCTCATGTAGTTTTATTCCCAATAATTTGGAGAAATGTACATTTAAGGGTATACAGAATCTATGTACATACGGTTCTATAGACAGGGGCCTGAATTTACTAAAAGTCTGTTAAAATCTGTCATTTTTCTTAGTAAGGTCAGATGATTCTGTAACGTTTCCGCACAACAAACATAAAGCTTGAGCAAGAAACTGTTTGAAAACCTAATATACAAGTGAGTGAAACTCGAGTCCCTCCAAAATGTGGCCTCCAAAATTCTCCCCAAGATGTCTGGCATTTGTGACATCTTACCTTTGTGGGATACCAAGAAAGGCCACTGAAACACAATTTTTCCAAAGTAAAGAATGTATTCACTGAAAGGCTTTTTAGAAGAAAATTTCCTTTCATCTTTATTTTGAAACTCATTATTTTCCAGGATATGATGTTTCCTGACAAGTAGCTGAGATGCTGTGATAATATGACAGTAGTAGTTGAATGTTCTGGCAAACTAGCAAAAGCAAAGATGCAAAGATGTCAAAAATTTAGCCCAATTGTAAAGCAAATTCACACATTTTTATTCTAAAATATAGACACAAAGTTTTATCAAAAGGAAGAAGGCCCATATTACTGAGATACAAACTAAAGAGACCAGAGTTCTCCCACAAACCAACTTGTGTGTTTAAAAACTAATCTACTAAACTTTAAAATCTCTATCTTAAGCTATTTAGAGGAACAGTACTTGTTTCACTTGTACTTGGGTGACACCTCAGGTAATTGGTAAGGACAAAACTAAATATTGGAGTTTGAACCATCTCCGAGGTGACTGCATGGAGGACAATGAGTCAGCTGTTACAGCCGTTTACTATCAGTTTACCTCATGTGCGATCTTGATGTTGAATCTCCCGGAACTGCAATTATTGGTCTGAGTTCTGGCCTGAATGTAGTCAGGACCAGTCTTTGTTAAACTATAAATTCACACGTTTGGAGAAGCTGTTTTGTTGTGTGAATATAAACACTCATGAAAGGGACTGTGTGGTGGGTCTGACCTTTTGTAATATGAGGCACTGGAAGACCTCAGCATGTGCTGCAGCTAAATATAGGGGGACATTCACTTGATTTCTAGATTCAGAAATCACATTCAGGTTCAGTTAGACAGGAAAATTTTAAAATTTGTCCGTATCTAGTATGAATATTTCTGTGTAATTTTTTGTACCTTTTATTCATCAGCATTTCTGTCTATGTACACACCTCACCTAAACAGTTTTCTGTTTCAAAGCGAGCCAGAGTAAATCACTACAAGGTTATCTCTGTGACAATTGCACACAAAGTCCACAAACTAAAAATCTTTTAAAGACAAAAAGTAACCTGAACTTGAGTTTCTCTGCAGAAGGATTTTTTATTACTCTTAATGTCCAAAGGCAGTAGTTCACATTATGAACTAATGGCCTGTGAAATGTCATTTAAAACTAAAAGATGTGTTTGAGTCAGAGGAATAACAGTATCTTTGACTGTCCTATGTTTTTTCAACAATGTTTTGAAAGTAATTTAATTTTTCTTCTATTTTTTTAGAAAGATATTTGATCTAAGGCTAAAAAAGGACAGACTTAATTACAGACCATAGCTTTTTTGTCTCAATTTGCACAGTTTTGACAACAGTGCTTTATATGCAGAGACACTAGCACAGCTTAATTGAAATTCTGATGATGTTTTTTGCACTAATTGATACCCATGTTGGCAGACTGAGCTCAGCGACTCAGGAATGAATGGACAGGAAGAATGAGACTATCAGCTTAGCCTTGCAGGTGGTCTTTCCTGATCAAGATTAAAGAACATTGGCAGGGCACTGCAGGAGAGCCAGCACTGTTGATACCCTATGCTATTCTCATTTTGTATTTAAGCACAGGATTTCAGCGTTCAGGCTGAGATTTTGAATCTGACTCCATTGCAGTAGTAATAATACTTAAAAAAGACTGAGAAATAACTTGATTACACTGTGTAAGGAGGTTGGCAAAGAGAAAATACCAGGTACAAAAGAGGCCTTTAATCTGGCAGGAAAAAGGATAGGTGAGAACTAATGATTTGACTTGGATTTAGCATGAGTTCAGATTGGTTTGAGATACAGATTAATAACGAGGTAGGATGCTAATAAGCTCTGGAACAAATTTCCAAGGATATGTCAGATTCTGCATCCTTCGAAGTCCTCAGATAGCTGTCTAACACAGTGTCTTGGGCTCAGAACAAATAAAACTGGCAGGATATACTGTGGTCTACAATATACAGGAGATCGGACTAGTCAGTGCTGTCCCTTTTAAGGCTATTAAACCTGTTAATACTTACTTCTTACACAGTGTTTTCATCAAAGAATTTTAGAAAGTAGATCAGTAGCAGTATTCCCATTGTACAGATGTGGGGGCTGTATCTCAGGGAGGTTAAATCACATGTCATGAGACATTTAAGAAGTCAATAACAGAAAGAGTAATATGCAGCCTGTCTGTCAAATTCTGCTTCATCAACTGGACAAAGTGATCTGTGGAAAAAACCTCACAGATATGGTTAATTTTATTTCACATTTAAAAACAAAGGAAAGGAATAATATTTGGCAATTGAAAACAAAAAAATAACAGAACATTAGATTACACTAGCATAATGATCTTCTCCCAGTGACTCTAAGATGCACATAGGATGCTCTTAAGGGTAAGTTAGCAGGTAAAGGAATATCGCCCAAACCTAATTTCAATAACTTCAGAAGCCTCCCTATAGAAAGCCATTTTTGAAGGCAGTCTTATCCCATTTGGCAAATGTTTGCATGAGGAACTTCTATTTATTTTTTAAATTAAAGAGCATAACAATAGGAGGCCTAGGGTTAGGGCGGCAACTGCAGCAGTTTACCTTGATAGGAAGAGGCTTTGTTGGAACTGCAGGGTTGGAAAAGCTGACAGGGCACTTAATCTAGCTTCATGATAATTGAAAATGAGATGGCCTATTGGCCTGGGATGGGCATTTGGTTTTTATGGAGCTGCACCAAATCAGATCTTAAGGTGGAACCTATAAATGGCTTTTGTACATCTGTGCCAGACTATTTCTTGCTGCTTTTCATTTCAAAAGGTAAAGCAAGTATTAATATAAACCCTGTCTTGAAACCTGGCAAATTTCTAGTGCTGACAGACTATACAAGAATGCATGTAAACAGAGGGGGACGAGATAATAAAAAAATACATAAGCATTTTGAAATGTTGCAATATTGTTGTTTATATTGTTAAATATCTCTTGCACAGCATAGACAACTGCCAAGATTTTTTGTGTGACAGGCTGTGCCAAGATTTAAATTCAGATGCTCCAAAATCCTGGGAGGAGAAGGGAAAAAAAGACATTTTAAATGAATAAATAGTACAGCCTGTCCTCCATAACATAGTGAAATGTTCTCTGGTAACTAAATGTGATCAGCTAGCAGTTCTGAATGCACTATCACATTCATCACTGATGTTTCTTAATATTATATTTCTAGGGCAATAAATCCAGGTTATTGTTAAAATGATATTGTTCGCATGAACTAAGGTTCATTGACCCAGAATTAGGTTTAAGAATAAGCTCTTTTCCTGAGACTGAGTGTCTTGCATATACGTAGGCTGATGTACATTTTCACAAAGGTGGATTGGTATAAATTTGAATTTAAATCTCTCTGCTGTACCTGCTGATCACAGATAGCTGCGCTCTTTTTAAACACAATTAAACCCCATTGTTATCAATTGTCTGCAGCTTGAAGAGCTCACAGTAAGGAACAGCACTTTCAGAGCTGAGCAGATACTACTTCTGCTTAGTTTGCCTTTTTGGTATGTTGGGAATGGTCATAGTGCAGGGTTCGATTTGCTCATGGGTCTTCACATATCAGTAGAAGGGTGAACTTTAGACACCATTAGAAGCACCACTGGAAGGAGAGGAGGAAACTAGGAATGGGTTTTGACCAGCTGGAGTCCTCCCCATAAGATTTAAGGGGGGCAGAGTGAAACGAGACCTTATAGTTTTCCTACAGCCTTCTTTAAAGAGCCAGATCATTTCTCTGAAGGGCTGGTCAGCTGGGCATTTGCCTATGATGTAAAGCAGGGGATCAGAGAAAGAAGGAAGTTCTAGAGGAATATGACTATATTTCTGAAGTTTCTTGAGTGTTCATATTCTGTAATTTGTATGCTGCAGTCAAGCTTCTCATGTAGGACAATACCAGTGTGATTAAGTCATGTGAATATTTTATTAAAATTAGAATGAATTCATTCTACTTTTCATGTTTAAAAATGCTGCTGCCTTTCTATCTTGTGGGTGGGTGCTGTTTTCATTTCAATTTAGAAAGTGCAAGAACATGCAAATGCAGCAGCACAATCGTATCATCATTTTGATTCAAAAGTCAATGGCCCTCTGAGAACCATGCAATAGCTCATACATCAACAGGATGGCGAACAGGAATATAAAGCGTGCTGGTGTGATATTACACATGCTGAGCCCCATTCTCCTCCCATGTACGCTGTTAAAACACAGGAGTAACAGCATTGAAATCAACACTGTTATACTGGTGCATGTGAAGGAAGAGTAGGCTTTCTATGTGTCAAATTCTTTGATCATCTCAGTCTGGAAAGGAGAGCCATTTAAAATGCTTTGGAAGCTACATTCACCTAAAATGCTCAGCTGAACCAGTGCTTCAAAAATTATATTTTCTTGTGTCTTTGAAGCACTTAGTCAGCTAAATAATTTGAAATACATTATTACAGAGGCAGTCAGTGTCACCGCCAGAGCCCATGTTCCTTTAGAACATCCATTATCAACCTTGTTTTGAGTATTTTCCACAGTAACTCAGCCATTTTAATTTGCTTTGGACTAAGGCACAGCAAGTTTGCAGCCTTTGTGAAGTCCCACAAAAAAATGCATGAAAGTCTGCTTAGATGTGTTTGTTTGTTTCTTTCTGAAAATTAAAAAATCATATAAAACTTTTTTATTTTCTATCTGAATATATACGCAATGACATGTCAAATGTCCTTCTTATTTTGAATGGTGAGATGGAGGTTAAAATAACTAACATCAGAATTCTACAATTAAAAAAAAAAATCATCCCTGAAATAAATAAATATTTTAATATACTATTTCCCCTGCCTAGAAATCTCACATCTTTTTATCTACAGGGCAGCCCCAATATGCTATTTCCAGTTTTGACTTTCAAGACAAACAGCTAAAACTTGGTTTGCACCTTAACTCTGCATATTAAATCTTTTCTATTATCTTCTGAAGACACAGTGGAATTAAACCATTCTGTTTTTGCAGATAGTGAAATTTAGAGGGAATAGTTTTGTAAATTTTATGAGATCTGGACATGGAATCTTCCTGTTCCATTGAAGAGAAAACAAGTCCCTAATGATTGTGACAAGAACAATAGAAGGCCCATAGTTTGCATGAAGGATGGAAAAAAAAATCATATATCAATTTTTCAGTGGGACTTTCTTGAGAGTGTTTTAGTTTTCTTAAGAGGCATAACTTCATATTGCACTAAGTGCATAGAGACATAAAAAAAGAGGTATTTATGATACCAGTGAAGAAAATTGTAGTTGCTTCTCACATTTTAGTTGGAGTAAAAAGATTTGTGTACATCTTATAGTAAGTTAGTATTTTTTTCTGTGTTCTCTGATTTATTTTACATATTAAATAAGAAAAAAAATCTATGGAAAGCCCCTGAATATGGAAGAGACTGATAACCTTCTCTCCAGTCTTATATTTTGGCTCTTTTGCACACTATTTTGTGTGTATTTTCTTTTTCAGTCATGCATTTGACATGTTTGCTGTGTCTGCTGTTTACATGCTAAAAATAGTCCTGGTATTGCATCCTGCTTTTCTGGTTCACCACCAAACTTCCTTACAGACTTGTGTGGTAACACCGAGAACTACTCACTCATGAGAAAAGCTGCCCAGACTGGTGGGGGGAATAATATTGATCTGAGGGCATCCACATATTCCTGGCTGGTGTTATATTGAATAGTAAATAGGTTGGTTAGGGACTGTCTTCAACAGCTGTAGCCTTGTCTGGGGTCATGGTGACACCCCCTGCCCTGACACTCAGGTACTAGAGGGAGAGCCAAAGCCAAACCAGTGTTTTCCCTTGACTTGAGAGCTGTTCAGTTTAGATGCTGAAATACTTAACTGTGGCAGGGTCTTTCTTGGTATGTATATTATGATTGTTTGATATTTTATATTAGATATACTTCATATTATGAAAAGTGTTTCAGTTTGATAAAGCTTTGTTAGATTTTAAGTACGTGGGCTGAAATTACCCCTAATGGGTATTTGTTTCAGCAGATTTCTTTCCTCTTGTTCTCTCTTTCTCTTGAAATTCCTTTCAAAAAAGGTCTGGTTATTTTCAGTAAGCAGGTTGAAGAGCAGCAGAAATACCCTTTTAACCCTATACAAGAAAACAAAGTAAATTTCTGGTACTCTTTGAAGAGCTCATGCATCCCTTTGCTTTGGAGCAAGGCATTCAGCAGAAAGGAGCTTTCTCTACTCTGTTTTGTGGCTGCATCTCTTCTCAGCCTTATATTTGGCCAGTGTGCGTGCCTTTGGAAAACTGCAATTTGCACACTCACACTAGTCAGTGGAGAAATCTTAGAATTCACCAGCAATTTGGCTACCGAGGAGTCTGAGACTCACGCGCGTTTCCTCCCAGCTACAGTTGTGACCACAATGGGCTGTGCTGGGAGCTCAAAGAGTTTGTCCCTATGCACTCTCAGTGAGGCCTTGGTGAGCACAGGCAGTCTGGAGAAGGGAGCCAGGACTGGAGCAGAGCTATTTTGGGTAAGGGCTCTGGAGTGGAGGTTGGGACTGGTGTCTTCAGAGAGAGATGAGCAAAGCACCGGACTGAGTGCCTTCCTCTGCGCCAGTAGAAGAGCTGGTGCTGCTGGGACTGGCCAGGCAGCGCAGATGAAATCGCGCCAAGTGCCAACGTTCTGCTCTTGGTCAGAGGCTTCAACACATTGAATGTCTCGTAAGAGACCCAAAAGCATTATCCTGTGCATATCTATGGAAGGAAAACAGCACTTGAGAAAGAACTCTAACGCATCTTGTAAAGTCTGATGTGAAATAGATCTACCTTCAGAATTGCTTGTTTGAGTAATACTCCTGAAACTAATGCTGTTGTTTTGTTTTGGTTTGTGTTTTAAATATTTATTTTTATTACACAGCTCTGCCTATCAGTAGTAGTATTTAATTGTTTGTCTCCTCCAATTTACTTTATGATCACCTTATAAGATAAAAAATAAATGTATTCTACCTTTTACCATGTCAGGATTTGGACACCTTCATTACAATTGCTACACTGTTGTACTGTCGGACCCAATAAAATTTTGCTCAATGTTTACATCAAGACCTTTGCAGAAATTTCTTGCTGATTTTTTGGGTTCATATACCAGGCACCAAATCCTTATCTTTGAAAGTATCATGTCAACAAAATCCACACAATTAGATTTTTTTTCTTGAAATATTTAAAAATTTTTCCTGAAGTGATTTCAGAGAATGCAGCTTGTCTTATTTGGAAATGAAAATATTTAGAAAAGATTATTCTCATTCTGCTATTGGTATTTCATGTATATAAGATAATGAGATTCATGCAGTAGTTAAAGAACATTGGAATCAGTCCTAGCTTACTGCTTCTTTCTGTTTTAATTTCTCTGAAATAGTCATTTGACCAGCTATTAAATAAGTAAATAAGTATCAAGTATTAAATGTGGGGGGCCAAACTTGCTACTTAGAGCAGTGTGAATCCAGTGTACACTATCCCAGGTGATTGCTCTGGGTCCAGACTGATTTAAGCCAGAAAAAATAAAATAGTGGTTAGGTATGGATGTTTTGTTTGTGAGCGGTGTGTCTGTGTTCAATATATGTGTATATGTATAAGTACTTTTCAGTAAAGTAATGATTTATCTTTAACTATGTAATACTGTGAGTCCCAAGTATTTCTTTGATTGTGACCTTTAATATATTTTTTCAATCTGCTGTTTAGCAGCTGACTTTAACATATTTCAAATAGAGCTATTTAAACTAGACCATTATAATTTTCCAACCTCATCATCTATTTTTTTAACAGGGTCACCTTTAACACATGATGAGATGAATGTATTTTATTAACATCTATTCTTTTTATAAGGATGTCTTATTGAAAGCTGCATTTTTTTTTTTTAATCCATAAGAATTCAAAAAAGAATCATATATAACTTTGAAAAATTAAAAAATATGTTATTCTTGGATGAAAGTATACTCTCTTGTGCCAGTTGTCTTCTGTCTTGAATATTTTGTAATCTTCTACACTGACCAGTGACTCTAAAAGATGTCTAATCTGTCCTTAGACAAGGCATGTAGCTGCAGTTTGGTATATCTGTTTCTGCTGCAAAAAGCATTTAAAATACTTTCGACATAATTTAAATGTACTGTGTATTTTCTTCATTTTGTGAAGGAAAAAAAAAAAGGCAATTCAGAGTTCCACTGCTCAAAGCTGTCTGTTAATCTTCTTCCATTGTTTTATTTACATAGATTTATGAAATCCCGACAGAATTATATTTGTTTGTGTGTAGTGCTGCTACTTTGATATGAGGAGGAAGTAGTGGCTCTGCCCCTCATACACAGATTCATCAAAATGTTTATTCAATTTCAGGCTCATTTGTTTAATCTTTTAGACAACAATAGGAATATAGAAAGCTGATGAACAGGACTTTTGTTTTGACCAAATTCTAAAAATATAGATTTTTTTTTTTTTTAATCTGGAAGAAGGTTTATTTCTAGTCTGCTCTGACAGAAGGGTGATAGGTTTCTATCTCTTAGTCTAATTAATACCTTTAATCTTTTTTAATGGTTAAATAGTCTCCCTTTGGTTGCAAGGCAGAGAAGAGATAAAGGCACATAAGGCTGGAGGTTAATCCCTGTATTTTATTTCTTAATTTCTGCTATAGGGATTCCCTTTCCATCATTTCTGTTTACTTTTAAGCACTCTTCAGATGCTGGGAGAAAGAGACAACAAAATGTTTGATTAGGGCTATCACTCAAGATTAGGCAGACATTAAACTTTTTTGGAATTTAATAAGAAATAATTGTTAGCTGAACAAATGGGCTAATCTGGTTCTACATCCATTTTTCATTATAATGTCTGAGAAGGAAACAAAAAATAATACTTTTATGTGGATGGTTTTGTTCAGATAGTGCTCTCTACCTTGCATTATTCCAGAACGGATTGTATATGAAATGGGGTAACAAAATTACAGATAAGAAATATTAGGTGGTGGGATTAGGAAAATACTATATACATTTTTGTTGATTTTTACCAGTGTCTTAGGTCACTTCTTCATGGAAAAAATCTAATGCAAATGTTATGTTAACTTAAGTTTGAAATAAAAAGACACAGAAAACTAATGGCATTTCATTAATATGCTCTCACCTTAGAAGTACAAGGTGAGACTTCCATTTAAGTAAATTTTGAGGTGGTTTAATGGACATTCTGAGAAACAAACAAACAAACAAACAAAAACTCATGTAGGTAGAATCATGGGAATTTTTACCACTGATAGTGGTGTGGGTCAAGTTTTTGCCTTGTTGTTTCTGAAAAAAAAGAAAAAAAAAAAGAAAAAAAGCCAACCAAGCTATTTTGTCTTAATAGCCTACAAAAGCATGTTGGAGATAGATTCATTGTACTTTAAAGGTTGTAAGTACTATCACAGAAAGAGTTTGGTGATAAAAATCACCTTTTCTTGACTTTTCCATTTAGAATTTTAATGTGTTTAAGTGAACTGTAGATGTAGGTGTATTCTGCAAATAAGATTAGAAGCTCTGATGTAACCCTTCCAAAGAGATTATAAGATTTAGGATTTGGGCTCAGACATGTACATGTCCTCAAAAGAGACTTTAAAAAAATTGGATTTGTTGTTTTTATTTTCATTTGTATACAAAGAAATACTGTCTTCTTCATTAAGTGATGCTTGTATGCTGGAGAAGCTGGAATAAATGTTTTTCCATTTGCCATTGAACTGATATGGACTGTATTCTGAAGAGAAATTAAGTAAAAACACAAATCAAAAGACCAGCAGCTAGAGATAGGAAAGTTAGACAAGAGCAGATAGTACCTGTAGCTTTTATATGAGGTTTTATTTTCGCTTTGGAAAGTTACAACATCTTTATAAAGAGTCATGCTTCTTTGTGCACAATGTACTTGTGAGGTGCCAGCTTACAACAAAAGTAGTAAGTGCCAGTATTGCTGCAGTCTCTGCAATATTAGTTTTCTGCACTGTGGGGTGCAGCCTAGCTCAACCACACTCCCATGTACTCCCAGTACATTCAACAGACATACATTGTGCAGCCATGGGGCTTGCAGCAGGCGAGCTTCTTCTCATTCACATCCTTCTCTTCTTCCCTCAGCAGAGAGCTCTTTTGGTGATGCGATGATTTCTGGTGGTGATGCTTTGGGAGACTGACATGATGTTGCTCCTGTATAGGTAGCAGCCACACAGAATGGTTGGCAGGTTAATGGAGGTGGTTGGAAAGGAGGGAATTTTGGGTTCTCCTTGTAATTGTTACGTACTGCATAGATGAAATAGGCAAACACATACAATAGTAGTGTTGCTGACACACAAGCAAAACAAGTTTTGAAAAAAAAAAGTTATGTCTTTTGGTTACATTTGGGAAAAAATATGCAAGTTCTGAAGCACATAAGTCCTTCTTCATGTTGCATTTATAAAATATCTCTGAATGCTTTATATTACTGAGATCAATAAACTAAACTCTGATTTTAAAGGTTATGATTTTAGCTGAATGTCCCATAATACATGAAGTACTTCTGCAAGGGGTTTATAAAGTTGCTATATTTTGGGGCCCTCAGCTGCTTAAAATTTAAGTACATGCATAATTGCTTTCCAGAAATGGATATGAAGTGTTCAGATCTATCATGGACAAACCCTCAATTGTCAATGATTCTAGTTCATATGATTCACTATGACTTAAAAACTGGAAAGATTTATAATTAGTGGTGCAAAAAATCTTGCACTTCTTTTTTTGTTTGTTGATAGGATTACAGCAAGATGGAAGAAAATAGTGAAGTGACTGAAAATGTTCAGGTTTTTTCCTCATTTTCATAGTATTGATTTTCAGCTCAGCTCTAAATTATTCAAACTGAACAACAGTTAAGCCAATTGATAGAATTTTAAAATAGAACTAGGAAAATGGGTTTTTGTTACCCTCCTCTCCAATTTTTGGAAGGAGAAGCAGCATTTTAGCAGAAAAGAGCAACAGGTCCAAACAGCCCACAAGGGTCTCCAGTGTTAAGGAAGACTGTGTAGTTCTGGGTTAGCCCAGATTTGTGAGTGGAGGAATTCCTGATTTAAAACAAATCTGAGAGCAGATGTGCTAATGTCACAGTCAATGGGAGCTCTGGGACTACCGAGTCTGAGAAGATCCTGGCCTGAAGGGGATCTCAGAGGACAGGTTTTCCCAGCAGGCACCTCTGTGGCAGTGGAAATCAGGAAGGCAAAGTTTGGAATCATGTTTGATTCTCAGATAGCTTTGTCAATGTTGCCTGCTGAAGTGCAAACCTTCACAAGGTCTGAAATACTCTTAAAATGAAATAGGTTTTGGTGTTTTTCTAATGTGGTCTGCTTTATAAAATTCCATGACTCAATTTATGGTGAAAAAGAAGAAAAAGACCTGAGTCTAGAAACTCATTAATTTTTAAGGCATTATTGTATATTCCCTGTGCTCAACTCACTTCCATTTGTTGTCTTATACCTCAGCAATACTATCTCTATAACAGGCAACATTGGAATGAGGCATCTACTATAATGAACACCTAATTTATTATCGGGGCAGCTAGGTACTATAGTAATACAAATAATTAGCATTAAATAGCCTTTAATGAGGAATTTAAAAGAGAAGAGTGTATTGCCTTTATAAACTAGTTCATTAGACATGAATATGTGTTAAAAAGTCCATTTTAATTTAGTGCTTCATAAATAACAGTGTCTTGCCATAGAGGTAAGAGGCAATGACTTTTTTCTTATATGAGCCTCACCTCATTACCAGAAAGATTTTGGCAAATACAGAGAGCAGAAGAAGAGTCATGAGGTGATTTCTAATCGAACGATATCCTCAGAATTGCCTTCCCAGATATTTTTTTAGGAATTGTTTCTTGATATTTCAAATCCCTACCTGGTCTCTGCCTCTCTAGGCAGAGTCATGCTTGGGAGCTCTCACTTGATTTCTGCAAGTGATCCTTTTAAGGAAAGATTTCTCATTTTTATCTCCACAATCTTAATAGAAATAAATTAAAAACTGAAAAGGGGACTGGAGAAATAGTCTTAGTTATGGTGATAGGCTGGAAGACCTAAAAATGTATAATTTAACTGCAAGATGATACCGGTCTACAATATTCAGAGGGTCAGCCCTTCACAAGAAATTATTTAGTGTACTAGAATTAGATGTAGTGGCCTAAAATATAGTCTGAATACACGTAAAACTTCCTGACTGGTAAGAGAAATGGTTGAAGCCAATGGCTAGATAATTAAATATTACACTGGAAAATTTGTTATAGGAAATGATTATGCCTCAGTTTGGGAATAGACTAGGTTACCTAATAAGACTTGTGAATCTATAGAATACCCATTCACAAGATAATTTTCTTTACTATGCAGGAAATATCTTTTCTCTAGGCAGCTTTGGAACAATTGCTGCCTCTCTTTTGGTGATAGTCTTGGGATCAAAGGCATCTCACATGTTACCACAATATCAACATTAGTATTTGTTAGTCTTTGTAAGTTAACTGTCAGTTGTACAAAAACACCTACTAAATATTGTGTACCATCACTTTATTAGGGCAGTGAATTGGCAGACAATTCTGATCTAAATTTGTAAGCTAAAAATCAAACATGTTATTAATATACGAGAAAAAAAAGGACCACTATAGAAAAATATTTTGTTGACTGAAACAAGCACAAAGTATCTCCATGAAAGGAAGGCAGCTAGAGCAAAATTTCCATTCATAAACATGCATCCACTATTTTCCTATCTTCTTTATCTACAGGGTATTTTAAAAATGAATTAAACACTGAAGCAATTAAGCCATAATGCAGTATTTTCTGAACAACTCATCAAGTAATCCCAGTCTTAAACAGATAATTGTCAATAACACAATAAACATTTATAGCCTGTGTATGCCCCTTATGAGAAGTGTTTTCCTGTTGCTTTCCAGGGAAAGTGCGTTTTGCCCAAATCCTATTGTGTAAACTGTCCTTTACTACAAATGTTTTATGCATAAAAATAAACATCCAAATTTTATTCATAAGGCCCTTTTGGGTTCTCTAGAAACACCATTTTTATATTTTACTCATACAAACTAATTTCTGTCTTCCCCCCATAGCTCAGATTCTGCTTGAAATCTAGAGACATTGTGATCCTGCTTCATTTTTGAAAATATTTATTCTGAAAAATAACATACTGTAAGATATCTCTGAGCGACACTGGTGTGCTTCCCCTGAGTCAAATTCTCTCAGATAAATCTGGTTGTCAATTTTGTTGTTGTGAATGTGAGTCAAGTTTTTGACTGCATCTACTTGTTTGTTACAAAATGTGAACAACGATGTACAGAGATGAAGTTTTACTAAAGAAAATTTAGAGTAGACATGGTTTGATAAATGTAAAAGACATGTTTTTTTAGGAATATGACCTCAGGGATTTTCTGTTTTTTCTTTCAGGTTATAGCACCAATAATACTTCAGAAAAGAAAAGATCATTTCTCAAAATCACCAGGCTACACCATAATTTTTAACCATTATTTTAATCTTGGTGCCCTTTCTGAAGAAAATTTATTTTGTTATAGTGTCCACCAGTGTGTGTAAGGAAGATCACAAGGCCAGCTGTAGTTATGAACCATGACAGAGATAGAAGCAGCAATGTTTGGTCAATACCAGGAGTTTTGTCATCCACCTGTTCTTCTACCTCCCATTCAAACCCTCTCTCCAATATTCATACTGCTCAAAACGTCTCACACAAAGAGAGAAGCTCTTTCTTGAAAAGCTAATCCCTTACACCTATAGAGTGCCAGCATAATCTCTTAAATACCAAATGTGTATTTATCCAAAATTCTGAATACAAAAAATCCCCCAGTATCTAAATTCTGACTGAATGTAGAGATCTTACAGCTATAAACAACTCATTAGTAATATTAAATGACTTTCTGGCCCCTAAATTCTTTTTTACTCATCCCCCATGTACCCTATGCAGAGCACTGGCACTGCCATGAAGGCCAAGGCACTGGAGGTTTGAATGCTAATGAAGGTCAGGAAATTACCTTGACTGAGTTCACAGACATCTAGAAACTGTCATTATTATAATTTCAGATCTGAACAGACATGCCAGCAAAATAGGCAGAATGGTTTCCTTTTACACAATCATAGCCTGAACGGCATCACAGGCCACTTATTACATGGTGCAGACATGGACAGAGAGGTTCAACCCAGGATAGAGATGTGAAGTTTCTGAGTGGTTATCAGAGCACTGCTGAGAGGGGACTGCAATAATCCATGTGCGAGATGCTAAAACATGGCCATGTACGGTAAAGTCCACACTGAAATGAAAAAAATGGCCATTATAATTGTCTAAGTACAATTCACACAGTGAAGTTTATTGGAAGATATTTGTGTATCAGTGATGACACTACCTTTGCAAAATGCATATATTTACTTTGTAAATTTACCAGAGAATGTGTAATTTATTTATTTTCCTACTTCTTCTTTAAGCCATAGTGTTGAACTGAATTATATTTGCTATAAAGCTCGTTCAGTAATTTATTTCCAAATGTAAGGAACGCACCTGTTTCATACTTTAAATGGATTAAGCTTGTTACTACAACTATAGGTGGTTAGAAATGCTGTCTAAAAGTCTTAATTTTAAATAGAACTAAATGTGCTGTAACTTTAAATGACTTGCTACCTTTTTTTTAAAAAAAAAGAAGGATTTCTTTAAAATTGATAAGCTCCTTTACCCAGAGCTTTTGTGGATATACAAAACTGGAGAAAGATGAAGGCTATGGCTTTATTTACATGTCATTATAGTAGAACAACAAACTCTAAATCACCGCCAGTCCAGCCACAAACTGTTCTCGTTAGCTTTACCAGGGAGCCAGACATCTTCTCATGTTGGAGTGAAATCACATCAGAAGGGACCGACTTCTCTCCTGTACTGGAGAGGATCAGAGGTGGAGGTTTTCCCTAACAGCTGACAGCTCTACAGCTGTGGCTGTGCCTGTTAAACATCTGTCTGGAACACCCTCTTATGGCTGGGTGATTGTATCAGCTTCATAAACTGGTGGGTCTCCTGAGGCTCCCCAACATGAAAGGAGACACTGTCATATGTTCTTTCTCTCAGCAAGCATATGTGCTGCCCCAGCAGAATGAGAGCAGCTACCTGCTGCTCTGGCTACTGGAGATAGTCCTTGTGTAAATATACATCAAATATGAAATAATAATTACAATACTGACTAAAATAATAATAATGATGAAAATAGTAATAATTCCCGGCTAGCAATCCCAGAGGAGGAGAGAGATCCTGAAACCACAATCCTAGAAGAAAAAGAGCTCAGCTTCCTGGCCAACCCTCATTTATGTACTGAACATGACATTATAGGATATGGAATATTCCATTGGTCAGTTTGGGTCCATTGTTCTTGTTATGCTCCTATCCAGCTTGCCCAAGTCCTTCTAGCTAGTCCCACACTAGCCAAAGACTATAAGTGGAAAAGTCCTTGATTTCTTAGCAACAACTAAAATCATCAGTATATTATCAACATTCTTCTCATACCTGATCCTATACTAAATCCAAAACACAGCACTATTCTAGCTACTAATAAGGAAATTAGTTTTATCCCAGACAAACCAGGACAGCAGAGCCTGCTTCCCAAGCATGTTGTTGGTGAAGTAGCCCTGACAAATGTGAGGGATTATTATTTTTTTGTTAAACACTGGATGAGGAAGGTGACAAATGTCTTAGCTTTGTGTGTAGGGTGGCAACCAGAAACTGAAACTGGGGAGGACTGGGACAGGGCAAACTGCAGCCACCTCTGCTGGGACTACACATGCAATCAGAGGGCACTCCTGTGTCCTCTTGTTGGGTCAAGCCACAAGGTAACCTCTGTGTTTTTGGAGCATGCTCTTGGGAAAAGAATAAAAACAATACACCAATAACAGCAATGTATTTTCATGAAAACTTCAAGATTTTCAGACTGTGATTTGACTGAGAATCATTAGAGATGTTGCTTAGTTTCATCAACAATACTGCTGATCTGATTGTCAGTGTGTTTCTACTTTTAACTAATAATTTCCCATTCTTGAACAAGCCATTTTTTATAAGTCTAGCATTGTTCAGGAACTACTTTGAAAAAATGAAACACTTCAAGAACTCACAATTTTCCTTTTTCCTTTGGAGTGTTGATGAAGTCCTTCTTTTCCTGTGAGAAACTATTTCTGTTTGAGCAACTTCAACCTAGTTTTTAATTCCCAGCATTGTTATTGAATTGTTATATGGCCTTGGGCTTAACAGTTTCTATATCTTGGTTTATCTATTTAGTAGAATGCTTACACAGCACAGTGTACATGTCCTAACACTTCAGAAAAAAGTCAGCCTAGCCAGTGCCATACCTCTGTTCAAGTGAGTACTTTTAGGGAGGAGCAGCAGAGCTGCTGCTTATCATCCTTCTAATTGAAGAGTCCAAGAGTGAGATGTGCTTTCTGTTTCTCCTCAATCAGTACACACCTGAGAAGTGTATTTTGGAAGAAAAGGAAGAGAAAAAAAAGAAAATTGAGAGATGGGCCCCCTCTAATTGGATACTTAATTCCTTAAGTGGAAGTTACCTCTTCTTGGCACAAATGTCCTACCTCTGGGCAGATGACCACTTTCTGGAGCCACTATCTACTGCCTATGACTATACTCCAAAACCGTTATTGAGTGCAGACCAAAGGGCATCCTTGGTGAGCCAAGAGAGAAAACGGGAATAACATAACTCCAAGCTAGGCAGGAAGGTGAGAGACAGTTTAAAGAAAATGCAGTTTTGGAGGTAATTGTGAGCAAAGGCAGAGGAAGCAATGTCACCTGCTCCTTGAGTCAGCAACTGCAGAAGATGGAAGTACAGGGAAACACAGCCACAGATGTTGCTTAAGTCATGTGTTTGAGGGCTGAGGAGAATAAGAGGAGGAAAGTGATAACTTTGGGAAAGATCCCTGCATTGGACCCAGCTCCACCCTAGAAACACAGGGCCCTCATAGCAGCTGGCTGCTTATGACCACTTTGGCTACCTGACTTCCAGCCTTGCTGTGGTCCGAGTCCTCATCAAATCACAGCGCAGTACATAATTAAGTTTGACTTGCAAGAAGTAAAAGAAGAAATCTCAATGAGATCTGCAGATCAAACAAGACACATAATTAACTTCAGCCCTGCTTATTCACACTGAACATCCCTACCATCTCTACTCTCCCAGTTAGGCCAAATTGCAATATTTGCCACTGTCCAAAGTAAGGTTTGAGATAGTATAGCACAGCATTTAGATAGTGCTGTGGAAAAATATCTAACCATATGTAATTACTATACTCTCTTTCCAGTGTCCTTTGGATGGGCAGTACAGGTAAAATAACAGTAGTTTGGCTTATAAATTCCCAGGTGAATCAATTTTAGCAGTATTTACATCAGTCTTCCTAATATCTGTGAGGGAATACACAGCATTCTACATTTTTTACTATTCCCTCTCTGTTCACAGGATAGGTTGCTGTGTTATTCTCTCTTTTAAATGGCCTGCAGTACCAGTTCCTAATACTAGAACGATCCACTCTAGGTGGTGGTTATTGATATGCATATCAAGCAGCAAGCTCTAACTGGGACAGACCCACAGTGAACACCACTGCCTCACTAGGAGGGCTGGCAAGGGGAGGCTCAGAGGAAGAGCTTAGGGGTGATTTCTGACACAAAAGAATGTATAACCAAAGTTCATCTTTTATTTCAAAATTTAAATTCAATATAAAGATGCAGTAGCATCTGCTGTACTGCCTGGTTCTGCCTGTTGAGGAGCCTTTGATGAAAAAAACATCCACTCTTTGTTGAAACTATAAACAAAAATCTGCTGACTTCTTTTAGACAGGAGTGCTATACTGATTATGAATTAATTAAAAAAATATTTTTATTCTGTTTTGCCATGGGAAAATAAATTCCTTTTGGGGCGACAGAATAGTTTGCATGTTTTAAATACTTAGGTATGTATTTTGCTTAGTTTAAAATTTTAAATTTTGTTTAAAGAAACAGTTCTTTAAAGCTGAAAATAAAATGCATCTTTTAACTTCTAATAATTTTTACTGAGAAATGTGTTTGAACCATATAGACAACTTTGATGTAAGAATACAGGTGTGGGTAAAACCTATGGACAGTTATCATCCACTTTCACCTCCTTTTTTTTAGTAGCCCTCAGTTGGGCTGAGAGAAGTTAATCTAAGCGGTAGGCAAAAAATTGTTGGTATTTAGTCTTTTTTTCACTTCTCCAGCCTTTAGTCAGGTACACTATTACCAAAGACAGATTAATAAAAAAAGGAAAACCTCACAAAGATTGCCCACAAAGAAGACTTGCAAGAGGATAGCTGTCTCAGTCTTGCTTTTTTAAAGAAATCTTTACTGATAGTTTTAGCATCATTTTGCCAAGGGGCCTTAAAACTGCTGTGGACCTTCCAACAAGGACCTTCTCCCCTTGGAGATACAAATTTATATTTAGAATGTCAAGGGCCTTCAAAATGTGCCCAATTAATCACAGCCTGCAGGGCCCAACCTTCATTTACATTTTTTGCTGCACTTTGTGCTGGCAGTCCTTCTGCCCTACCAGCCCTGGAGAAGGCAGCTTCAGGTGGAGACAATCTGTGGGGAGAAGAGCCAAGGGACAGCAGAAGCCTTGAGCCCAGTGCATCTTGCTAGTTCAAGCTAAGAAAGGGTTGGGGAAACTGTGAGTAGAGACACTATTGTGCTCTATTAATGCTCCTAGTCCACTAGTATTTAGTGGTGTATTTAGAATACAAGACTCCAGAGTACTTTCCAGTTTGTGAGTCCAAATCCTATGTCCAACTACATGTTAGAGCAAGATCCAGGAATGAACAGGTCATCTTGCTCTCTTCCCCCAAATCCTGATTTCCATGGGAAGATGCACAGACACAAGGACGAGAAGGAAGCCATGTCATGTTCCTGAGTATGGTTCTGAATATGGACCAGGATCAGTCACTGGACCATACCTGGGAACTGTGCAGAGGGGCACATCTACTTTTCGAAGGTGTACCCAAACCTACTCTTGGGATATCTAAGAGGATCGATCTGCTATTATGAACCAGGACTTATGCAACAGTTTCTAGCAAGGCTAGCTTTAGGAACAGGCAAGTGAGCAGCAAAATGTCTCTGCTGCCAGAGTTCTGGACAGATAGATTCACTTTTGCTCCTATTCCTGTTATGGAGGAAAGTTTCTAAATACCTGGAATAATGGCTGCTGTACATGAGGGAAATCCACTTCTGCCCCTTGATCCTCCTCCCTTCTTTTCTGGTGGCCATTCATTATTATTTTTTTTTCTGCTTACAGTAGCAGAGCATTGTGCAAATATGTCCTGTTAGTGCTGGTAGGGTTCATCCAGCAAAGCTTTCTTGCCCTGATAATAGATCTGCCTTATCAGTATCTGCATAAAACTTTGTTTTAGTTGTTTCATTTGTATTAGTTGAAAAGGAAAAAGGAGGTTATAGAAAGGAAGAGAAAAGGCATGAAAAAAGGTGAAATTTAAGGAGGGCTGGGTGAGAGATGTGAAAACTGAGGGTCACGTTAAGAATATTCCTTTGTCTAAGATAGAATTGGTTGGTATTTTAGCTCTCATTAATGACTTCTTATAGTGACTTCTTAGTCTCGGACAATAGGGAGAGAACTGAACTGCCTCATTTTGGGAAAAGCTTCTTCTCTCTCTGCACTGCATTTTCTTAACAGGCAAAATGAGAGGACTTATGTTCTCAAGACACTCTTTAAAATGTGCTGGTGCTAGGAATTAGCAGGCTATTAGTAGTGGAAAGTTGGCTAAATGTTTCCAGTTGTTCACCACTCATCATTCATTTCCTCATCCCTCTTTCATCAAGTAGTACTCATAATTCTCACATGACAGCAGTCAGCCTCTTTTGCTGTTTATCTTTCCATCTACATGCATTTAAAAAGCAGTAAATACTGCTCTGTATACAGAAATGTGTACTGCTGGAAGTCCAGTGCTGTATACACATTTAACAGTCTAACACTATATAAATGTATGAGACCAGAATTACTCCTTTAGTGAAACTATAGGAAATTCCACTGAAATCATGAGGATGCCAGGAGGTGAAGGTAGGATTTGTCCTGGAGATTAAATCCATATATATGTTTTTAAATGTTATTATTGCTCTCTATTTTATGGATCTGCTTCAGCAAGGAAGGGTAGAAGAGAAGTAGAAGGAAACAAGGTCACAACTTTCCTAAACATTATAAGCTATTCCAAATCAACTAACCATGCAGTGATCCTCAGGGGTTATCTAGAATTTAGTCCCATAGCAGACTAGTTAAAAATAAGTGTGTGTGCATGTGCATATGTATATAAGAAATGCTTCTTCTAAGAATGTAACTTCATTGAGGATTATCTTTTGCTGTATTTTCCACCAAGCTACTAGATCAATGCTTCCTTCTATCAAGAACAGATTCCTGTCCTTTCATGGGTGATGCTCATCAGTACCCATGTTTATGTTTTATTTACAATGAATTCAATGTTGACTTCTCTCGTTTAAGACACATCAAACAACCCATCACTTCAGTACTTCATCTGACTTATTTCTTACTGTGCTGAAAGATCCAGTTCCAGAAGGTTACTTTGACAACTGTATTAACAGAGTTAAAATATCAGAAATAAAAATAGAAATCCATTCAGTTTCTTATGAGAGAGAAGGTAGCAAAGGTTTGTGTCACACAGCATGACAACAGGACTGAGTTTAGAGTTGGGCTCTTTTATTCATTTTATATTTGTCTCATACAAAAGGTATTTAAATATAATGCATCAGATGATAGGAATATCATTCATTTATTTATTTATTTATTTATTTATTTATTTATTTATTTATTTATTTCTGAAGTTAAATGAAGAACCAGAGCAAATGAACTCCAAGATGAGTGGTGTGATGGATACAATAGATAGAAGGAATGCCATCCAGAGGGACCTGGACAGGTTTGAAAACTGGGCCAATGAGAATCTAACGAAGTTCCACAAGGCCAAGTACAAGATTATGCCCTTGGGTCAGGGCAATCCCAAGTATGCATACAGGCTGGGAGGAGAACTCATTAAGAGCACCCCTACTGAGAAGGACTTGGGACTCCTGGTTGATGAGAAGCTTGTCATGAGCCAGCAGTGTGTGATTGCAGCCAGGAAGGCCAACAGTATCCTGGGCTGCATCAAAAGAGGGGTGGCCAGCAGGGTGAGGGAGGTTCTAGTCATAGGACAAGGGGAAATGGTTTTAAGCTAAGAGAGGGGAGATTTAAGTTGGATATTAGGAGGAAATTTTTCACCCAGAGGTTAGTGAGGTACTGGAACAGGTTGCCCAGAGAAGTTGTGGATGCCCCATCCCTGGAGGCATTCAAGGCCAGGTGGGATGGGGCCCTGGGCAGGCTGATTTAGTGGTTGATGACCCTGTGCACAGCAGGGGCATTGGAACTAGGTGATCTTTAAGGTCCCTTCCAACTAAAGCCATTCTATGATTCTATGAAATCCAGATTCTTCTTTGTATAGTTAACAGAAGGGATTTAGCACTGATCTCCAAAAACTTATTTTTTGAGGTGCCTAAGTCCAGCATTTAGTACACATCCACAAAACTGCTGCTCAAAACCCAACTTTATTTTTGACGGTAATTCTGTGCCAAGAAACCGCTACGTTGCCACAGAGAATAAACTATTTGGAGCACTTGGTCCTAAGGTCTGAGTTAGTTTTCTCAAATTTACTCTTACTGTGCTGGATAGTGTTTGAGAGGTGTGAGGGTCAAGTGGAGTCTGCATCAAAGATGCAGAAAGCCAGGAATTTTGTAGCTGTGCCCACTTTCTCCACCCGAAAAGACTATCACTGGGAAAGTTTTTCAGGAATATGATAGATTTGTGTGCAAGACCTTGCTCTCAAAGACATAGAAGAGGGAACCCAAGCACATTTTTTATTCTGTTGAAATTTGCTCTAACTTGCTGAGTCTTGATGTTTCACTGCAAACCTTTTTCTCTCTAGCTTTTCAGCAATGGAAAAACTTTTACCTTCAGAAGAGTGTGCACTGCTACAGAACCTGTGTAGAGAAGAGGAATTACTGATCTGAGTGGAGGTAGGTGCCCAAACTTCCCTCCATATGATGTCTTCAAGTTCTTGCCACCTGAAGTGAGTTCTCACTGCATGAGTTTCCCCGAGGTGTTTAGTTTTCCCTCTGCTCTAAATGGAAATAGAAGCTCCTCTTTTGGGGCTGAAGACTTCAGGGGGTCACTGGATGATTCGAGAATCTTTTTTTGCTGAGCATTTTGGTGTCTCAGGATGTTCCAAAAGGCTGTGAGGCCCTAAATCACCCAGACAATTTTAAGAATGTTACCTAGAATCACTACAAATGGCTTTGGTTTGCAAATCTGTCTGAGGTAAGCGACTGTGTGCATTTGAATGGCCACACTGAATTCAACAGGACTGTTGGCATGCATTAGGTTACTGTGTATGTGCTTGCTGACCCAGACTTAAGCAAACAAGTTCTACCAAGATTTCCTCTTCTTAAAACAATGACTACACTACAGAATAGCATTCAGACATTTACATTTTGCTTCTGTAAAAGTCCATTGTTGCTTTGCTGTTTCTTAGTCAACAAAGCTTCCTGTTATTGTCCACAGCTGGCATGTTTTTTACTATCTTATTTTATCCTTGATGTTTATATTTCATTGATAGTATATAAATTTGTAAGGTAGTAAGATTTAAAAAATAACTAGAATTAAATTGCAGTGTTGTTCTGGGACATTACTATGGTTGTTGACTCAGCAAAAGGCTGTGTTCCCCAGTGACATTCTAGAATTTGTGTTAGGAGAGCATTTATGGCTATATATAGGTGTTTTTCTGGAACCATATGAAATATAAAAACACAGAAAGAAGTATATACATATAAATTAGAAAAATATGTGAAATAAGGACTAATCTGCAGATCCTCATCTTGTTGTACTGTACCACCTTGCTGATATTATTATGATTTCATAGTAGAAATGAGAAGATACAGCTATTTTTCATAGCAGAGTACATTGTTTTGATATATGAAATACCCATTGTAAAATAGTTTGCACTAATGGTATCCAGCAATATTATTTGTTTGTCCTAGCAATTAGGAAAGAGATATAGTATCTAGCTCTGTTTAAACCTATTTTTTCTAAAGAATGACTGAATTGGTTGCTCCATCTCACACTGCAGCGTTATTTTGTTTTATGCTTTAGGGATGGGCACATAAGATAGCAGAGTCCAAAGGCAGAGCTGGCCTCTGGTGATGCTACAATTATGAAACTGAATATACTTGGCTTGCACATTAGAGTATTTCTAATGTTTGTATTTCTGAATGGGTTTATTGAAAACACAAATAAAAGAAAGGTGAATCTCACCTTCACTTTCTTCAGGATGGACAGGGCAGAGTGCAGACATGTTTGATTTTATGAATTGAAATAGGAAGTTGGTGGTTTGTGTCTGTGTGTTTCAGGCAACTGGTTAATTTATTAAAGCAAATTTCATATGTCGTAATGAAAGAAAAAATATAATTACTAATGGAGGATTTTTTTTTTTATTATTATTTCTCATTATAGAATATCTGTTAGAAGTATTATGATTGAAAACATAGAGACTATTTCAGGATAGGCTTCAATTGCCACATCTTAGGGAATTTTGATTTAGAAAGCTCGTGTTCATAGAGTATCCTGAGTTGAAAGGGACCCATGAGGATCATGGTACACATTTATTTTCTGTCTGCTGTAGGGGGAATGTGGCTGGGTGTCTTGTGTGTGATGAATGTTTTGAGAAGAGCTACACTCAAATGCTATTACTGAACAAGTTAAGATTTTTGGCTGTTCTTGTCATGCAGGGAGGGTCCCTGTCCTTGCAACTCAGCTTCTGCAAAAATTTTGTTGCTGGTAAGCATGAACCTTTTGCACTAATTAGCTGTTGCTGCAAAAGGTGCCTGTTGTGAGAGATGATGGTCATGGGAAGAGGGCTCTGAGTTTGATTCAAAGATGTAATCATATAATAATCAAAACTACAATTTAAACTCAAAAGCAAAACTTGGCTGGACAATCATAAGTGGACGTTGCAGTTCTATTTCTATTTTGTTCCTGCAAACATTCTGTAGCATGATCTGAAAGATCCAGGGTTGCCAACTAACTTCATGGGGAGACAAGTATCTTTCATCAAGGGAAAGGTTATAAAGGTAGCAAGTTATTAAAATAAATGTCTCACTTTTTTACATTGCCTCTGAGTCATGACAAAGTTCAGATTTAGCCTATTGTTCAGGTGGGGTATGGGTGATTCTCTGAGGTGACTAGAGATGTCTGTGTTACTAGAGGTCCCTCTGAGCAGCCCTGACAGCTTAATCCTGGCATCCTCTCTCAACAGTTGTTGAAGAACATAACTGAGGGGACAAAGTCTTGTGGGACTGTATAGGTGAAGGCTTTGACAAAGAACACACTATGCAAACACAAAATATTAATCTTCTACTTTTGTCCTGTGATGAAGTTCATCTCAAAGCTGAGAAAAGAGATACTTGAGCAGAAGCAGGCACTTATGGCCTTGCATGGCACCTGGTGCTTCAGGAAGATGTAGCTTGGGCATGGATACAGAGCTCCTGCCTTAGGAGGAGAAAAAGCCAACCTGAAAAAGCACCATGATGAAACCTGTCAAAGGTGCTGAGGGCTGAGGCAGCTGACAGCATGATCTGATGAATAACACCTTGTGCAGCTGAATATGTTAACAGACCATGAGGTGCCTGAACACCCTGACAATGAAGGCTGCCTAAGCACTCCTGTTAGATAGACACAATCCAATAGTTTTTGGGGCCTGGTGGAAGTTATTTAACAGCCTGTCTATGAAATTCATGAATGTAGGATTTTCTTGCAAATCAGGTCTGGTTTAATTTGATGAACTATTAACAAGCTT
Organism: Caprimulgus europaeus; assembly: GCA_907165065.1. The sequence goes on from OU015525.1 coordinate 38,138,881, forward strand.
CACGTTCCGCATCTTTCACTGTATCTCAGCTGTGTAGTATTCATTAAAAAGAATATATGCAAATTTTAGCAACATAAACAGAATTTAAAATAAGGAATAACACAACAAACAGTAAAGAACCTTTTCTGTGTTTCTTTCAGGATGAGTTGTCTGTTTGCTGTATCCTATCCTTTAGTTTGTCCTTTAAAACGCTGCTACTGCATCGATTAGAAAGAAAAGGCCACAGTTTCACCACTCCAACAAGGACATTAGGAAGAACTTTCCCTTATGTTATCCCATAAAACAGACTTTGGCAAGTGGATCAAATCCTACCTCCACTGAGGTCAGAAAGAGCTTTACCTGAAGGGAAAGGCTTCCCTCTGTCTGCAGCCAAATCTTTCCCCATACATCAAACACTCTTCATGGCAAAATAGAAGAGAAGGTGCCATTCCCTTTCACGGCTTCTCCAGGCAAAGTGCAAACCTCAGTGCACCCAGCAGTAAATTCTTTTAAACATTTACATGAGCTGAAATTACTTCATCCATTGATCTTTGCTCAACGTGTGGCACTTCATCCACTCCATCCACAGGCAGCACAGGTGGAGTGACTGTGTTGTATGCCTGAGTTTTGTCTTTTTTTCTAGATGGTGCTCTGCTTCCTCTTCCCTTTTTACCTAGTCAGTTGAGTCTCATCTATTGCGTTTTCCGTGGCCTCTGAGAACTGTTACACTAAAGAATGCCCTTTCTGATGAGAGGATGGTAGGTAGTTCCGTTGCATTTGCCATCTTTTTTGTTGGATTTCCAATTTAAGAGTTTATGTGTCAGTCCCCACAACAGTTATTTATCTTCCCTAATCACAAACTATTGCCATCTTTGGATAGCATTAATAACAACTGAGGGAAAAATACTTTCTATATTCTAAGTCCTAAGGAAGCAAGATTTTTGAAGAATTTAACAATAAAAACAATATCTGTGGAAGATGTCACACTTGCAGCTGTAGAGGAAGTAGTCCTCTGATGGCATGGCAGAAAACCAGGACCAATAACCTCAATTACTCTGCCGCTGAGCTGCCATAAATGAACTTGTAATCATGACCTTGAGGACCAAAGGGTCTACAGTCCTCTATGTTTTAGGCCCTAGTCCAAATGAACTCTGACCTCTTCCTGGACAGAGAGGAGTCAGGAACATTTTGCTGAGACCAAAACCAGAATGTTTGAATGCATGTCTAGAAGTGCAAAATGAAATTTAACTTACCAATGGGAAACAAGGGAGAATGGAGATGAGAAAAAAAAAGCTGGATGTACTAAGTTTATAGACAGCTAAAACAATGCATTTGCTTTTTCTAAATTAAAAAATATTGTCTATTTTAAATCTTTTATTTTGAGATTTGTTAGGAAAAAACCAAATCCATTATTGCATTTCATTAAGTGGCAGATTGTACATAATTTTATTTTACCAAATGAGAATTGGAGCAAAGTAGAAATTTAAGCTTAAAAACCATTCTTGTTTAGGTGTGTAATTCTTTCTCCTGCTTTGCATGTCTGGAACTAATGTGGCATTAAGTATATTTTAATTTTAAAGATTTTAATACACGCATAATCTGCTTTATAAGCAGAGATTAGATTTTTCATATTAAAATAAATTGGGACAACGGAGGAGCATAACTTAGGGCATACTCATTTAAACAAAATAGGCAAAATCTTTCATTTTTTTAATGTTCTTTTTAAAGCGTTGATGTACTATACTTTAAAGAGTATTGTGTGAAGCTTTCATTGAAAAGGATATGTTCTGTGATTTGAAAAGAAAAATTAAGGTATTACATTTGAACCTATGGGTAAACTTGCATCTACTGTATGCATTACTGGTTTCAATATTTTAAAACACAGAAACATGTGCCTATATACAGTTCAGAAGACTTGACTTCCTGCAGAATTATTTGCTAAAAGCAAGAACAAACTCTCAACTTTGAGAATTTTCAGAATTATTCAGCAAATTAAGATGCCTTCATTTTGGGTTTGAGGTTGCAGCTAGATCTGACTCCCAGAATGGGGTAGAGCACTTACCTCTGAAAATAAGTTCCCTTAGAAAATTGTACCAAGTTAAGCATCCAAAAAATGGGGGGTGGAGGCAGTGGTGGTGTATCACAAAGCATTTTAAAATATGTTCCACAGCCTCCACTGTCCCCAGCACATCCTTTTGTTCTGTCTCTCAGTAACAGAAATCAGTATTGAAGATTATGGGCAGAAAAAGATTTTTCAGACATCAGAACTGACCTGTTCTTTTGTTGCACAAGATGGGTAAATCACACTAGACTCCAGAGAGGAATGGCATTTCAAGCTTTAAATAGGAGAGAAGTGTCAGGGAGATGGAATACACTGGGACTTCATCCTAAACCTCACAAAATTATTGTCAAAACAAAAAACCTGCTCCTTTCTATGAATAATTTTAAACTATTTGGTTTCCAGTGTTTGAGAGAGTCTCAGGTTAGTACTAAAAGGACTTTCAATCAGTGTGTGAGCCTTTTAGAGTGTGTACTGTTTTATTTGTGCCATATCTCTTTTATCAAATTAACACATAAAAAGCTGTCATAACAATTTCACATACTTTTCACCTGAGTGACCTTCTGTAGAGTAGATCTTGGCCAAGGAATAATATTACAGGCCTAATCCTGCTTCTACCGATATCCTTTACAGACTTGCAAGTAAATACACTTGTTTCTGTCTCTCACAAGTCACAAACAAGAACCTGACCCTACTCTCCTTCACACACATGCATACACATACATGCACCTAAATGGACACCTACATAAATATTGCAAGTGTTTATGTCCCAGCAAAGTGAAAAACAGGGCACTTTCTGTCCTCCTAATTTTCTTCCCTATGAAAAGGCTATAAGGTTCATACAAGATTTGTTATGGAAACAGCCTCAACTGCATATTCTTCCCTCTGTTTGATTGCTTTGGTGGGCTACACTTGTAACATTATCTTCTTTGGGTCTAATGTGGGATAATTTTGAATGCAAAGCAGTTTTCACAGAATCAGAGTGGTTTTGGTCACCCCCTCTCCATGGGCAGGGACATCTTTCACTAGATCAGGTTGCTCAAAGACCTATCCTGTCCTGAAACACTTCCAGGGAGGAGGCATCCACAACTTCTCTTGCCAACCTGTTCCAGAATCTTATCACTCTTACAGAAAAGAATTTCTTCCTAATATCTACTCTAAATCTACTCTCTCTCAGTTTATAATGGTTACCCCTTGTCCTGTCACCACACTCCCTGATAAAGCATCCCTCCCCATCTTTCCTGTAGGCCCTATTTAAATAGTGGAAGGCCACTATAATTCTTCTCAGGGCCTTGTTTTCTGCAGGCTGAACCATCCCAACAACAACAACTTATCTTGTCAGATTTCTGTATCAAGATAAGATGATCCTTCCTACAGTCTGTACAGATCCACCTTCACCTGAATGTGTACCTTATTTTATGAATCCCATAGGGAAACATGGGACATCAGCAAAGGGAAGGCCTCTACCATATGTTCTGAATTCTGAACCCACACATCTTTTATTTTTTTTCCTATCATTTAACAAAATTTATCATTTTCCTTTTTGTTGCTCCATTAAGAAATTCACATTGCCAGGCAGACAGGGCCCTAGATCTGGATCTCCCCATTTGGGCACAACAGGATCTGTGATGTGATGGCAAGATATGATAGCAGGCTGAAAGAGTTGGAGGTAGCTCCTGAGCCACGGCCCAATGCTGTGGCATGCCTGGCAGCCCTCCTCCTGCCCAGGGGAGCCCCAGTCTTACCCCCACAAGGCAATGGAGAGCACCCACTAGATGTTCCCATGGAACTCAAAAGGCAACAGGGGACTTGTTGCCAAGCAGTGTCTCTAACAGGGCTCCACAAGACATCTTTGGGTAGTTTTCTGTCCTACATGCCTCAGTGTGGTATATGATGTTAGATCATCACAGGACAATATGACAGGAAATATTTTCAAAATGACATGGCAGTGCTTCTGTGGTAATTGCAAACAGGGGAAGTTAGCAGTGCTGAGCAGTTTCCAGGTTGTTACCAGCAGGAATTTACTTTTGCTGCACTCCTGGAGGCAACAGGAACAAAGCAAGAGCCAGAAGTAGGCAAAGATGGTTCTTTAGTACCAGAGTCAGGCTAAAGACTTGCTATACAGCTCTTTTATATTTGAGGGGTACTTCAAACCCTACAGTGCATTTGTTTTGCCAGATAGTCAAGGAATCACAATTATTTTCCCCTCCAAATTGAACCAGTATTTCAGTGGGAAAGTACCAGTTTCCAAATATGAGTGATTCTCTTCTGTGCAGCAACTGACATCAAAACTTCTGGGTTTCTGTATGCTTTTCATGTAAAAAGTGTCATGTATCATTTTTCAAAAACTATAATTTGAATGCATTAAAAAATATTATGGATGAAGTTAAGACATGCTTTTATTTTTCGTCTTTCCTGTACAGAACATACAGTTAAAAAGAGGTCACTGCCACAGATTGCCCTCCAGATCTCATCAGCCAGTGCATACAATAGGTGCTTGCCTATACCACAGAAAAAGAGTGCCTGTATCGCACATGGATGTTTTACTTTGGTCCAGAGAGTATCAGTAACAGTGCACAGCCCTGGCAGTGTGTTTTCTGGGAATGGGGTAACCTCCTGGCTACACCCACCGGGTTCTGGGGTTGATATTTATAAATGTGTTTATAAAGAGATGTTTTTCTGAATAGAGGTGGGCATAAACCATGCTTAAAGGAAGACAGGTGTTTAAATAAACTTTGCTGAACATACCCTTTCTAAAATAGGTATTTCTCCCTAATAATACTTCTAATTATACCTAAGCAGAGAAGCACTTTCTCTCTCTTAGGTAAAGAGGGGCAATTTGATACATAAGTCCGGAGGTGGTATATACTTTTATAAAAATTTTTCTGTGTAAATCAGGTGAGAAATCTGCGACAGACATTGTTGGACTTGCTGCCTTATGGAAAGCTAACCCTGCGAGTATCTCAGACACATTCTTCATTCCTCCATAAAGCAGTTATCTTTAAAACAAGTTAGTGAAAGTTTATACATAAGTATAGCATCCATATTCCAATTCCATTGTATGAGTCATCTCCACAGGTTAAACAGAAGAGGCAGGTATTCCAGTCTGTTTTGTAATTCAGATCATTTGTATGCATTGGGTAATGTGATTTATAACCATATTTGCACTTTGAAATAAAAAAGGGACTCAGAAAGGAGATACTAACACCTCTTTAAATATATTGCTTTGTTTTTCATGCTGAAAACACTTGACCTGTGCAATACCAGGTTTTTTACCTATACAAATAAATTTAAGGCTTAATCCTTAATAACATATACTGCAAACATTCAAGAGCTGCTAAAGTTATGAAATCAGTACTAGGGGAGGAAAAAAGAACAATTTACTTCAGCAACAACAACAAAAACAAAGCTTTTGCTTTAATTTAAATTGTTCCTAGGAGAGCAGGCATTTTATTAAGTGAAAAAAATCAGGAAAAAAACACTTTTGAAAACAGACCAATACATTACTTTGAACTATATTTATAAAATATTTAGCTGTCTGCTAGAACTGAAAAAATACAATATTTTTATTAAACATACTTATAAATCATTGTCAGAACACTTACTGAAGCTTGTGGTAAACAGTATTTATAGCAACACTGAGCAAACAATTGTTGCTATATTAATTTTTTCCCATTAATAGTAAAATGGTTGTTTCCTCCAAAACCTTATTTAAATCAGAAATATATATATTTCCTAAACATATATATGTAAATATTGTTACAAATATTTGCATTTGTTTTTGGAGTTTTTAAAATGGACTTTTTTCTTTCTAGAATTTACTTATTTTGGGATGCAGCTTTGAAAAAACAGCAACAGATTATTATTGTAGCTGATTAGAGTTTAGAATAACTTTAAAAAGTGCAATTTAGCCACCACATGATTGAAGGTGCTGGGCTAGAAGAAAAATTCCTGGAGTTTGAATCCATATGGTTACTTTTGAACAAAGCTTTAAAACACTGCAGCCATTCTCATGTGCTTTCTGAACATAACACAGATTTTTTCATAATGTAACATGGTCATTTCCTTTTAAATACCAAATTATTATTCCATCACTGGAGCTACTTCTTCAAAACTTAAATTTAAATTAAATAACAAACGTTCTTAAAAGAAAGCATCCTGTCTGCACCTAGTAAAGATGATGGATTTTTCCAAAATGAGTCCCTTAAAGAATATATTTCTGTAATGTTGATACAGCAGTGTGCCATGCAAATGTATATAATAAAGATTATGCAATTAATTCTAGATGCATTTTTTAAAATATGCTTTGTACATATGAGATACTTGAATATAGGACGTTACAATGTCTGAAGAGTTTTTCATATTACTACCATGGTTTCATTGCAAATCTTAGAGATGCTTAACTTTTACAGTGAATTGTGATGAAAATAAATCAAACACAAAACAAAGGAAAAGTTGTTTATCAATAAAAGTACTTTCACTGGCAAAAATCCCCAAATCTTTTCATTCAGTAATCTTTGTTTTACATCCCCCTTAGTAAAATTTTCTATATAAATTATTATTCATGACCAACAGAAATCCTATTCTGTAATTAAAAAATAAAACATTTTATATGTAATATTTTAGCTTCCAAAAGTATTTGTGAAATATCACAGAGATCAAGGGTTTTTTTTTTTAACAACTATGATCTGTTTTGAATACCTATAATCTGTTTATTTTAAAACTAGCTATACAATGTCTGTGTTATATTAACATCCTAATCAATACTAACCTACATATTTGCTGCACACTCTAATGCTTGACTTACAAAATAGTGTAAGTTTTAACTTTGTAATGAGAAAGAAGTATTTGAATATTATGGAACACTTATAGGAAAAAATCCTGACTTAGATATAGCATTTATAAAGCTATGGATAATTATTTTCAAAACAGTGATTAATAAGTGTCCATATTCATGTCATCATTGGTAATAGATGCAATCTCACTCAGGAACCCTGCCATTTTGTTTAATACAGGTGTATCCTAGTGTAAAAAGGAGCTTGTCATACTTATCTCTAATGGTGAATGATTTCTTTCCCTCTTCCTGAAGACACTTTGCACCCAATATTCTCAAATTCTATCATGCTACTGGCTGACAAATAAGCTAACAACAATGTAGGTAGCAGGCTACATTTACGTGTTGTTGTATGTTCTCCGGAAGATATGCAGAAGATAACTGGATCTATTTTTGCTTGTAAATTGGACAACATGCACATGTGAAGAGATCTGCTTATAGGGACATATGTGAAAGTTTTACATTTTCAGTAAAATATCATGGTCTGAGAGAGCAATATGCTGCAAAGAATCATTACATTTTCAGAAAGTGTTACTGCTGGAATTCTTCAAAATGCAAAAGCAGAAATGATCTGTCATTATACCACTGCTGTAATTAATACCTATAACTTCTGCTGGTTATCACATATTTCTGTATTTTCTATGTTTAATGCTATTTTCAGCAATTGTATTGTATGGAACAGACAACAATTTGTCCTGATTCATGGCTTAGGAGGAGCAGCTGATTAATCCCATGTCAACAGTCTTGACCCTATGCAGAAAATAGAATCACAGAAGGCCTGCTTAACAATATATCAAGGGTACAGTGGCTTATTTTCTCTAGTTTGTAAAATCTATAAATCACTTGAAAATGTAGAGTAAGTTAGGACAGTGTGGTTCAGTCATTATCACTTTTATCCCTTTTTTCTTCTTACACAGTAAATGTGTTGGTTTTTTTTTTTCTTTTAAATATTTTGATGTAAAACTATCAGCATGTTACCATCATGTTTTTCTGCTATCAGCATATTAAAAACCCCCTGTGTATTTGTTTGTTGGTTTAGGCTCATCTTTTCATGAACAGCAAGATCTGTACAACATAGCAGTCCCATAAAGCAAAGATGCCTCAGTTCCCTCCATAAAATGCTTAAACATCACTGCTCTGTGCTGTAAGTACTGACTCACACGAGTAGGCTTTACTCTTCTGAGAAGATCCATTAGCTTCAGTTGGGCCATTTATCCTAATGAGGGTTTGCAGAATTGAGTCCTTCCAGCAAGGTGCTCAAAGATTATTTTTGGTTTTTATTTCAGGGTATAAGGTTTATAGGATATAGTTTTAATTGTTTAACATTGAAAAGGATTCTAATTCTGCCACAAATATGTAAAAAAAAAAAATAAATTTTTCTTCTACTAATACATTTGCTTAAGGATGAACGTACAGTGTCTGTTTTACATTGCTCTGTCTGAAATTGCTGGGTAAACTGGATGAAATAAAAAATACATAACAGTTGTTTAAAATGTGGCTGGGGCAAAAGAAAACAGAATGTATGCAGTTTTATTATTGAAGCACAGTGACTTGCCTAAGCCAGTTTGGAAATACTAATGAAATTTTAAATTTTAAGGTGTACATTTCTATACGGCAGCTCCAGAAAAGGATGTACCCTTTATTATTGCAAGGCATACACTACTAGGTAAAAAACCAAAGCAAACCAACAAAAAAAACCCTGTCAGAAAAAAAAAACCCAAAAAAATAACATCAGAAAATGTACATAACATAACTAAATAAAGCCAAAATCTGTGGAAATCTTCTCATGTAAACTGCATAATAGCACTTCAAATGGCCCCTTTCTGTCATCCACTGTAACCATCACATTCCCATTTCTGCTGCAGTCAGGTGAACTGTCAAAGAGCTATTACGGTTGGCTGCATAGAATTCTGAGGAAAGACAAATCTGTGCAATTTTTCCTTGGACAATAAATGGTTCTTTTGGTGCCTTTAGGTTTTCCTGAACAATTTTGGTAAAGAAAAAAAGTGTTTTTATTTTTTTTTTCCTTATTTTTCACATGTATGAGATAATGCAAGGGGCTTTATTTGCTGAAACCTTTACTATGAATGTGTAGCTCTTTGATGGATGCACATTAGCATGCCAGTATGTGGGTAAGATTTATATATTTTTTCCTTTTCTGACACATAATGTAGCTTCAAGTAGATTTTTAAGATGGTATGATGGCATGTTATATTTTAGTGTGGGTTTTTGCACTATTAAAATAATGGGTACACACTGAGTAGAAAAACGAAATGCATACACAAACGCAAAAATCATCCAATCTCGTATTAAAAACTAATAATAATCCTAAAATATTACATGCATTTAGTTTTTCATGCCTGTTTAAAATACTGCATGCTCAGAAGTGAATACGTTATTGTGATGTGTAATACCGCATCTTCTGATAAACCTTATCTCATAAATAAAAAAGACATATAAATGATGTGCTTCTGAAGGGTTTTTCTTCAGAGGCAAATATTTTGTCCATTTTGGTGAGGTGTGTCGTATAAGCAAAATGAGAGTTTGATTATGTCTTTCATATAGTTAATAAACACGTGATTGTCAGAAACCACAATGAGGTTTCTTGCTGGTTGTTTTTGTCTTCTATAAAAAATTAAGGTGTTTCAAAACTGACCTTTGCTCTGTTGAGTCACCTCCCTTTTTTCAGTTCAATTTGCCTTACTGATCAGTAGCATAAGCCGGAATTTTTATGCCCTTAGAAAGAGGGCAAAAGACAACTAGTTCCTTTAATTTTTTAAGTTGGATTTTTTTGTTTCTTGTGTATCAGATTTTGTTAAAATCTGAGACTTTTCAAATTAAAAAAAGTAGTCCTGGATTTTAATTATAGATCTATCACTTCACCACTGAATTTTCTCATAGCAATTGCCTGTTTTGTAGCTCTTATAAGTAGTAATTGTTAAATAAGCTATTCTTTAAATTTAATTTAAGCTATATTAAAGTAGAAATTGAGCTGCCTTCACTGTTTTTACTCTTTTAGAAAATAAGATTTTAATGTGGTACCTCTTTCTAGAAATAGCTTTGTATACTGTTATTCCAAATATGTATAACCACATCTCCCGATACAGTGTTAAGCATGTAGCCCCACAAACAAGTTTAATGAACACATGGAACAGTCCCTGCCCCAAAGTGTTTACATTTATGATAGAAATTTCCATTTTGAGACACTGTCATAGCATTCCTGAAAAATAAACCAATATGATGCAGATTAGTTGGAGAGAACCCAGCCCTTAGTCACAGAGCTTGCTTCTGCTGTTTTCAATAGATGATGTTACAGGAGAAGAGTTTTTCTGTGTGCTAAACTGATGATTCTTCCTGCTTTTATTTCTCCCATGGAGGATGTAGCCTCTACAAAGATATTTGGGGTTTTTTGTTTTGTTTTGTTTTGTTTTTTTTCTTAACAGATAGTACAATTTGGCAAATATTGTTTTCAAGGTTATTTGCTTCTGCATTTTGTATATAAACAGAGTATCATTCATTTCTGCGTATCTGCTAAACTGGACAAATCAAGGTGACAATCCATGGTTAACTCTGTCAGGCCCTTTGTCCTGCTGCTTCTGTGGATTGAAATACAATGGAAACAAAGTGCAATATATAACCGTCCAGCTGCCTTGTTGTGACAGCCTGGCCCTGTATTCCGTGCCTCAGCCCCTCTTTCCCTATCGATAGCCAGTCCATGAGATGACAATGCAAAATCTGTGAAAGCTCTCCTGCAAAATAAAAAAATTGCGTCAAGAAGAGGAAAAAAAATCAGACTTGCCTTGGAAAATAGAAACTAGTAAAAGGCTCTGTTTTTGGTACAGTTGCTCCATTCAGATGTAAGGCCTGTTTTTTTAACCATGGTATGCTTCTAAGGGATGCAAGTAGGCTCGTGTGTTTAAATCTATCATATAGTGTCTGCTTACAGGGCTTGGCATTTATGTTACTTTTAAGGCAGTTTATATTTCATTTAAGCATGCAATTAATCTTTACAGTGTTGATGTGACTGGCATCAGCAGTGTCATTTAATTAAATTTGAAATTATTGTACAGTAAATACAAGTTTCCAACTAGCCAGTCCAAATTAAATGCTGAGGTCTATTTCTTACCCATGGTGTTTCCAATTTAAATGTTCATCCAAAAGGTTACACTTCACAGGTTGAAATAATTTTTGTGTTCTAGCTGTTGCTAAACCCAAAGATCAACTGTATGTGAGTCTTGTGCATCTATTAGCTGTAGGAATGTGTACACATTATCTATATTTCCCATATTCTCATATTAGTGATTTTATGACTGATGCCCCTTAAGCACTATTTTTCTCCTGATACTTTGTCTCTTCTGTCACGTCAGCCCTGAGCTGCTTTTGGGGAAAAAAAAAAAAAAGAAAATGAAAAAGTCTTTCCTCCATTTTGTTTCAGCCTGGTAATCAAGCAATTAGCCCACAAAATGGAGGTACTCCTCTCCGCTTCTCATCCTGCGTCTTACTTCGGGTAGGCTTTACCTGCATGCAAGCAGCAGGCAGAGCACTTTGCTGCTGAGCCTGTGAAATCGGCCCCTGAAGAGCGTTCCCACGATGGCCTGTAAGTGGCCACTGCTTAGGGGGACTCTGGGAGGAGGGAGACCTTCCCAGTGGGATCATCAGAAAATTACGTATGGCATGTGTGCTACCTGCAAATTCTGCACCGGCTATGTGAGAAAGCGTGTGGCTGCACTCCTTCTCCAGCTATACTCATTCCCTAATTTTATAATGACCTGAAAACATGCGGTGAGCCAAACTTTAAATGGTGGGAACATCTTTGCTTTTCACCTCATCTTTTCTTTCAAAAAGGAAAGAAGAGAAAAAGGAGAAACCAAACCAAACCAACAACACCATTTGTTTTATGTTACAGCTTTCCACAGACAATTCACAACATGTCTAGCAAGGAATCAGACCAGAAATACCGTCTCACTCCTATCATATATATAATACAGCTTTTGAATACTGGAAAATCTGTCATCCGTTAAGTGCAGCTCAGGTCTTCTGTGTGAAAAGCACAAGCCTTTTTTTTTTTTTTTTTTAATGCAGTGCTGCCGTGTCTGCACTTTTTTGAAATTGCATATTTATCAGGTTATGAATTATTTATGAGTGGGGAAGGGAGGGGGAGGGCTGGAAGGGGAAGGAAGAGTGAGAAAACGTATGCTTGGGCAGAAGAATACCTTAAATTAATCCACTACCAAGTCTTTTTAAGGATTACTTGTAATTATGTTTTGTTTTGTTTTGTTTTTGTTTTGTTTCTCTTGTGTTTCTTTTGTGGTCATCTGCTATTTCTGTTGTGTTGTTGATTGCTTTTATTTGACTTTTAGGGAGCACGAATGGATTGGGGTACTACTTGCTATGAGTTGGAAGATTTTGCTGCGAAATGAATTGAGCATTTCTTTGACTTCTAAAGTACAGTGTGTTTAATAAATATTAATCCTTCAACTGTCAGACTGAATTATTGTCAAAAAGAGGCTGACAGATTGAGGATTAATGATATGCTTCATAAATTAGGAATGAACTATGAGGAGAATGTCCAAAGTAGGGATCCAGAATAGACCTGATTTGTACCTTAGACCAGTTGAATATCCCATCTATGTCAGACCTGAGCTCAGACTTATGCAGAAAACAAACCAACCCTCCCTGCCTCCCACAAACACACCTTCTGCTCTTCATGCACCAGGATCTGACATCTAGAGCCTTCTTCTTTAGGATCTGTGTGTACCAAAATAGCAAAGTTGTCTCAGACACCAGATAATTTGATTAGACAGTCAGATCTGTATTCTTTTTTTACAGTTTTGTTAGAGGAAAACTGGGGGAGGTGGAGCTATTTCTGTTCAAACATCTCAATGTTGTATTTTCCCACTACGAAAAAGACTACATCACAGAAAGCTGAAGACATGGCATCATAATGGTAAATTGAAAAAATAGTAGCTGCCTCTTCAAAAACACACAGAATTTCCAATGTAAATTATGTATTAAAGGAAATGTGTTTGCATAAAACAACTAGGAGTAATTTAATATAAGGTGACAGGATTTTTAGGAGAGGCTAATGTGTGTCAAAAAATATCGTGTATAGTCTTTAATCAAACTCATGATCCTCAGTTGAATGATTGCTTGTAAAGCTGATTTTACTGTATTTTCTAATTCATTAAAAGCATAACTCTCTCTCTCTCCCTCTTTTTCCCCTTTGTGATTATTAAGGAAAAATTAAGTTTAATTTTTGTAAGACCAGATATTTTTGGGGTGGCTGAATCAAACAAGCAGTCATTCGGGGTGCCATTCTTTCTCTCTTCACAGAGGTACACAATATGAAACTGGGCTACTAGAGTGTATAAAAATGTTTAGCTTAATCACTCCCTAATGACAGCGACTTATGTCCTTAGTGCAGTCGATTTGTTTCCTGGGTTTTAAAAGTAGATTATTTCCATGGTGCAGGCTTAGTGTAAGCTGTTGAGAAACCACAAGCACTGCACTTCAGCCTGAGTTTGGGATGTTCGCCAAGGGTAATCTGATTAAAAGGGCATTTTTTACAACACTGTGGTGCTTTGAAAATTCTGTGCAGCCAGATAGAGTAGGGCCAAAAAAGAATTTGCTTTTTCAAAGCTAACAGTTTTGCCTGAGCAGAATCAAAAGCGTGATAAGCAGCATCACTGGAATGATTCTCTTCGACAGTTTTGCAACTGGATAAACAAAGCATCCTTAGTAACACATCTGTTACAGACCCACAAGCAAATTCATGATCTATTTAATACAAGGTTTTTGCTTGTTTGTTCTGCCTTTAATCACATCTGTTTGCCACATAGGTGCGAGGCTCTGAGGCCTTGCTTTATCTATAAGAACTAAAATGTTTCCTTTTTTTACAGTAGTTTTTCTCTTCCATGACATGACATTTATAAATGTTCTGCTATGAAAGTCGTTATTTGTTATCTGCTTTAAGAACCAATGTTGGGTACCATATTCCTGAGAAGTTTAGCAGCTGCATGTTGTTAAAAGATAATTATCCTATCTCGAATCTTGGATTTCTTATAAGAGATAGAATGTAATACTAATTAAATATGTCATGTTTGCACACATCAGAACATACTCAAAAGAAATGTTCTTGGATCATTTGCCTTACTGAACCACTTTCATATTCTTCTGCAGCACCTAAACAAGGAAGAAAAGATAACAGATTTCTCTCCCTTTCTTCACAGCCCTATATTTCTCTGTTCATGCTGGTCTCCACACATGCTGATAGTACAGGACTGCTTACAGCAAGACGTTTGTATACACATATACTTCAAAGTCACTGGGTTCAGTGAGACTATACAACAGATCAGACTGGTACTAGGTTCTAGTATGGCAGGCAAAATTAAATTTGTTTTCTACAAAACAGACTATTTTAGTTTGCTTAATATGTACTGAATGTCAAGGCATGGTTTCTTATCTTCTGATACATCACATGGCTCTCTGGAAGGGGAAAAATATTTAATGAATTAAACTGAATTACATTTTCTGACTCTCTTGTCTTAGTTGTAGATGCTGACTTGTAAGAAAAGTACGAGTGCAATGCATCATAAACTACATTTTTTCCAAAGAGGCCTCAGTGAAAAATTACAATTATATTTCCTTCAAAATTGGGATTTATATTTTTTTTACATTTTTCCTCATAGGTCAGAACATCTGTATCTTCCTCTGTGCATGTAGCAAAGCATGTTTTCCCTGTTTCCCAGAGTATCTTGTCATTTTTCTGCCTATCAGTGTTTTAAAACTGACAACCTTATGACTACATGAGCCTTTTAGATGTATCACTCATACTATTAGTTGTAATGTGAGGTATAGGCAACACTGCATTTACTCTAGCTTTATTTCAGCTATCGATATACACAACCCATGTTCACTCATCCATACGTTCATACCTACATGTATGAACATATGTAATTTACAAAACCCATTGCTTTCAGTGACATTTTTCAGGATAGTAAGTGTTTCTTGCTGCACCCCTCTCAAACGAATACGTGTATATGTTTGTGAGATAAAAAAACACATAAACTGGTTTTAAGCCTGCTGGATGTGAAGCCCCAGAGCAGTTCAGCAGCAGCATTTCCAGCATGAGGCTGCATGTCCCAGAGCACTGGTGGGCTGAGAATAGCTTTGTCAAGGCAGGTCGGCTCAGGAGCCTTTGATGCAGTGCTAAGTTCAGTTTAGAGTATTTACTGATATGTGCCTTCAGCAACTGTCAAAACTGCTTGGAGCTATGAGATTCAGGCTTTTCTAGTCCCAGTGACCAGCCAGCCTCCTGAGGCATGAAAAACTGCTGCAGGGTAGCTATAGCCCACAAATCCACTTTGTGTGAGCACAAAAAAAGGCAAGAGGGGAATAAAAGCAGTTTTACTGGGAGAAAGACTGAAGGAAGGTGTCTTTGTGCCACATTTTATTTGCTGTGTAGTTACCACTGTTCCTCAGATGTGGAAACAGTGCAGGCAGAATTAATTGAGAAACATCTGTTTACTATCACTGTTTGCCCTGGATAGGTCAGCGCAGCCCTGCTTTCTGGCATCCTGAATGTTGCCAAGCATTTTTTTTTTTAATCTTCAAATTCAACATATGCCTTTATTTAAAATTTTCCTTTTAAGATTGAATTTTGTGCCTCTTAAAATGTGATATTCATGCCCAAAAGATGACCTGCTGTTCTCAGGGAGAGAAGTGAAAACCATTAGAACAGATGAAGATTTCTTGATAATCAAGGACACCTGTGATTCTGTGTTGCTTTCGAGAACACAAAGACCTATAGATCTGTTCTTTCTTCCAGAGTAAAATGTCTGTGATCCATAAGAAGCTCCAACCCTTCCTTTTTCTCAACCAAAAGAGAAAAAAGGCAAAGAAAGAAAATTATGCACCACCAGATCAGCTGCTCTCTGTTTCTTCTTTAAAAAGCTGAGGATGTTGCTATTTAACATAAAACCTTTTGACCTTACTACTGCGGCTGCTTTGAAATACCAAGCTATTTAACGATGCAAATTGCAAACAGAGGGAAAACATCAGAAGAACCTGTCTGGAAATTAGTGTGTTTGACTGAAAATTAGCTAGCTTAATCGAACTTGCAGGAAGTGGATTTTCTATTCAGAAACCTGGCTTAGAGCTTTTGTCTGTTGGGGCTATTCTCAAATCATGTGGGACCTTCAGGAGTGCGAGAATTAAGGCTCAGTGTAACACCCACAGCATTGTGTTTGTGTCTGATTTGCTTATATTTTAGACTAAAATCCTTCAACAAGAGAATCATAAGTTATGTGATAATGAGACTTAGTTCACACAGACCAGGTGACTGCTGTGGGTTCAGGTACCTATTTTCTCGGTGCAAAAAGATGACCTTCTGTCAGTGTAACTAGCAGCAGTATGTGCACAGATTTGATGCCTATCCATTTATCCAAACATGGAGGGAACTCTTCACAAGCAGATTTATTTCTTTTTGTGAGAAAGAATGACCTCAGCTGCCCATGCCACACTATTCTATAGCACTGGGATTTGCATTGAGAGGTGCTCTATAGGCAGGGTCATTAAGATGAAGGAGTGGGAAGGCCAAGCAGCTGCAGGTGGAAGCAAAGTGCCTCTGTTAGCCTGTGCCCATCCTCACAACACAGAGAAAACATCTTGGCCAGAAGATTCTCACTGTTTACTATTTCCAAGACCTCATTGCCAGGTCTTTTCAGGGACAGGGTGACTATAGTCCCCTATCTTTTGCAAGAAAGAGGAAATCGAAGCCTATGGTCCATATCTTCCTGGCATACTTTTCTGAATGCATGCATACCACTCTTTTACCGCTAGCCCATATTCTGATAGGAAATTAAAGGCAGATCAAAGTCGATAAGCCATGTCGTGAGTTTGGTTCAATTGAAAAGCTTTGATTGTGCCGTGTGGACTAAAAAGACTGTTTAAAAAATGTACTTTGGTAAGTCTGTCACCCAAGTCTACACCAGTTGTGAATGGTTAACTGTAATTTATTTGGATGAATTTGTGCTGCTGCCCTGGCATTAAGAATGGGACATTTCAGTATGCTGCCACTGGAAAAATAATTTGCCTAAGTAAAGGGTATGTTTTGAGCTTGCAAATTTCAAAGCTAAGGACCAAGGAAAAATGATTAACGAACAAAAAGATGTAAGGAAAGATTCATGCAGAAGTTGTTCAAAACATTGAAATGGGAGTGCTTGAAATAGGCCCATAAATTATCTTAAAACATAAATACCTGAAGATTCTGACTTCTGTTTTCTATCATATCGTAAGATTTCTGGACAATCACAGCCTGAAAATCAAGTTGTTTTGGTTACGTATCCATATTTAGATTTAGTAACCTAGATTTCAGCACCTTGGTTTAGATGTTTAGTTTAATGACAAGTTCTCAGTGAAGATAATGAGAGGTTCATCTGAGTAAGGTTGGATGAAAATCAGTGTTCTGGTATTTTGCCTTTTGAAAACAGGTAGTTTTAGAAATGTAGAGAGATTTTCTAAGTCTTATAGGAAATTGCTGCAAAATAAAGGACTAAATAGTCTATTTGAGGAAGTTGATTAAATTGGATAATATTTTATACTGGAGGTATTTTCATTAATATCTAAATTTTGTTAGGTCCAGACATTTGTACTGTTATATCATGTAAATGTCACTGATTTTCAGATGATATAGCAATATTTTATTCCTATTTTCATTAGATTCAGACACTACATTACCAACTGTGTCCAAGAACAAATATATCCATAGAGGAATACACATTTATAACAACGGCTAGAACCCTGTTGCAGAAGATTCACTATTAGGAAACATACTGGTGCTAACTTTTCTGCACAGAGATATTTCTAAAAAAAGAAAGTCTAAGGAAAGAGTTGTACTGTTATAATTCTACTGTCATGGTGAAACTATCTTTCCAGTAGTGTAAACATTATGGATTAAACAGATATTTTTCACATTATTTTTTAGCATGGAAATTTCTGTGTCTCTAAACATCATGAAGGCTTAGGGTAGAATGGCCATTCCTGAAAACATTTCCTATTCTTCATAATTCTACTGTCAGTGCTATAGAATTACATCCTTTATAGGTATCTGTCACAGTGTGATAGTGTGATACCACTTCTTCACTCGCTTTAGTCCAGCATATTGTAAATTTAACTTCCAGGAAATAACTCATATTGCAAAGTCCTATACTCAGTTACAAGCTTCATGCTGGAAGGAGGTGATTCTGTTTTCCTTCTTTCATAGGTAAAAACTCATTTTTTATACTACCAAGGAATGTTTATAGGTATAAGTGTTGAGGACATTGCCTTTGCAGAATTGACCTGGCATTAATACTACACAAACACCACAAAAACTAGTTTACAATGATATATATTTTTGAAATTTTTAATTCACAAGGCAAATAATTTCCATGTGTCTGTGCTCATACCAGATTAGCAGGTTATAAATACATCAACTGAAATCAGGAGATTTGATTCTCAATGAAAAAAATAGAAATACAGTGTTTTCTCTGAAAATGTTTGGAAAAAAATAAATAGAGAAATAAGAAATAAGCATATTTTATAGAGGTTAGCTAAAGCTGGGTTTAAAGTATTTAATTTATCTTATCTTTTGTGATTGCTCCAGTCTGCAGCTTTCTCAGTACAGCCTCTACATGCACGACTTAATTCTGGCTACTATTGTTAGAGTAAAACAATAATCAATGTATAATTCCTATTTAGAAAAGAAATACATCTAAGCTGTCCATATAAAGCACTATGAAATTAGTCTTTTGTAAAACAAAAAACAGTACCTATAATACATAGTTATCAAAAATCACTTGAATAATTTTAAAATCATCTAACACACAGAAATAGTGGGAACAAAAAATGCAGAAATTTAAGAAATTGATTACAAGTTGGATCTAAATTTGGAGAATCTAATGTAAAATTCTTTATGCTATTTTATCTGCTTCATGCCTTATTTATGTTTCAAAGTGTAATTTGCACCACTACAATGCAGGAATTAATAATAATCCCTAAACCAATGGGGAGTACTATGCTGCTTACCTTAAGACAAGGAAAGACTTGTGAAATGTTTGAAAAAATGTGTTATAATTGCTGAAATAAATGATGAATTTTAGAGAAGAAAACAAAAACAGAATACAGAAACTGCTGGTGTCCTAGGTAAACTTAAGTATTGACAGATCTGAATTAGTAGAGACTGTTTTTCAAAAGATTCGGTGTCAGCTATATATTGCAGTTACTCATTCAGTTCCCACACTACTCATAAGGGGATTGCTTGATTCTTGACACTGTGTGACAGACAGAAACTTTGCTGTAGAATAGGGAAATAGTCTATTTTGTTCTCCAAATCAGTCAAAACCCAAAATTCTATCATTTTAACATTTAGGAGACTAAAAACATGGGACTATATTGGACTCAGTTTCTCAAAAAATTATGGAGCTCTTTATTTGCATCTTCATTGAGCAGATACTAGTTTCTGCTAAAACTGGTTTTTAATCCTGATCCCCTAAGTATTCAACAGAGGACAGGTTAAAAAGTGCAAATGAGCACTCACTCTGACTTACCTCCCAAGGGAGTGTGTTGGAGAAGCATGCCAAGGAACTTGAAGACTACAGTAAGATGTATATTTTGTGTCAAAGTAGCACAAAATCCTTTACAGTGCCCTGCAATAACCCTACAAGGTATTCTCCTGAGACAGTGTTTAGTCTCTGGACAGATAAAAGGCAGTTGCCAAGACCTAACTGAATCCAGAAATGCTTTACTGTATAACCACTCCACTGGAGCTTTATCAGACAAGCAATGCAGTATTATATGCCATATATAGCCTGCTGCAATTTGACAATTGTCTTGAGCTGGAGATGACATTTATTAACTAAAGCATCTTTGAAAGCCAAAATTTTATCCAGAATTTCATACAAAAATTAAGAAAACCTGACTCTTCAGACACATATTTACTGCAAACAAAATTTGTTGTCCTTCAGGTATGATTCCAGAATTGTTACAGGATTTCACAGATTAGTTAATGATTTTGGTGACAGGACAAGTTTAGAGTCTGTTCAGTTATAATGTGTATAATATTCATTTTTTTTGAGATGCTACAAGTTTTTTTGAAAGGGTGTAGTGAGCCATATTTTGATCTTGCCTACCTGGGGAGTTTTAACCCATCAGATGATCACTGTCTCTTTATACCATTATGAAAACTCAGTGACCACATTCTTGGTTGTTTTGTTTGTTTTTGTTTGTTCTGTTTTGTTTTGGTTTTTTTTACCTGAAACAACTTATTTCATTGTTATATTTTTTTTCCTTACTTATATAATTTAAATTGCAATATGACCATGAATAGTAATGGATTTAATGCAGGAAAATTTTCAAAATTTTATTCCATATACTGAAATGTGAAAATAAAAGTAGTTCATACATAATGCTTTAATATTAGATTGATTTAATTTCAGACTAATTTTTCACTGAAACATTAATTAATAAGATTTTTTTCTTGTCCTTTAAAATTGTATTTTAGACAGAAGTCATCTACTGCTTGTCTCACCCCCTCACAACTTTAGAAAATGCCTGAGATTAGAGCTACAAAACTGGAGACAGTTAAGCATATATCTACCATATCTATAGACAGTTGCATTGTAAGTAGATGCTCTAGTCAAATTTGTGAAGTTAAATGGAGGTGGCATGTGAAACTTTGTAGTAAAACTTGTATATAGTCTACATATGTTACCTAGGAGATGTTAAGTGATGGGAAAACAAAATTATTTTTAAAAAATAGTCCAAGATAAAGGATCTTTAATTTAGTCATTATTTTTCATTTTTGTATCCCTCTGGACATTTTTTCCCCACCTCCTACATACAGACGTCATAAGTGGAACAGTTAATTTGTCTCCACGCAATTATGTCTTACAGTCAGTGGGACTGCTGCGGTGAGTCAGAGTTTGCAAGTTTGTTCGCATCATCTTCCTGGCAAAGAGTGCCAACAGTTTCACAAGAAAGTCCAATTTCCCAAATCACGAATCTCAGCTCAATTTTGCTGACAAGTTTGTGCTTTTTAAAGTATTTGAAAGTTGAAGGTTTGAGTTTTATCAGATAAAGAAGTCTGAACCTCAGGGGTTTGTCTTTTACCTGGCTCAAGCAGATGAAACAGTGACTTTCAAATTCTTTGTACTATACTACTTTATGAACCTGTACTTCTGTCACCTGTACCAGACTGACCCAGACTGACATATTAAAAATGCTGTGTCTGCTCTCCAGCCTGGGTGCAACATGAATTTCAGCCTTGCCAATCCGCTGTTCTCAAGGATGGAGCAAATGCAGCTGGCTCCAAGCATCTCATTGTGGGAACAAACTTTTGCTGTTTTTTGTCACTGATGTTTCAGGATGGTTCTTACACACACACACACACACACACACATACACGCCAGTTGTTGTTTCCTCACTTTCTCTAACAAAAGGAGAGCTGTTGTCAACATTTTTTTTCTGCTGTCTTGGTTGTATTTGTCGGGCAAAGATCATCAAGCTCTGATTTAGTGTTTTCAAATAAGTATGCCCTCTGGTGTAGAGCTCTATTGAGAGACAACACAGCCCAGACAGGAGAGTTCAGCATGGCCACTAATAAAACACAAGTGCTGCTTTGTCAGGCCACGAGTGATTACTTGAACAAGTGCCAACCAAGAAACCAAACATTAGAGTGCAGCTCTTCAGACCCTCAAGACAAAGGGCCAATTGACTTTCCTCATTAGTTTTTGTGCCGAACATGTAAACACAGTTTCCTCTCTATCTTTGATGCTCAAAACATGCCAGCTTGTTAACATCTTGGGTGGTATGGTGGTTTATGAGCCTGTAAAGACTATTATGTAGTGGTGGGTTTTGTCCTAATTGAAAAGGTTGGCTTCTCCTGAGAATGCCTGAAACTGACATCTTTTTGACAATTTAGAAATACTGTCTTTGCTCTAATAGACTGATGAAACTGCCTAAAATAAATTAAATATGCATAGGACCTTCCTCTGTCACAAGTACACATTAAAGTTTTGTTAAAATTAGGATTGGTCTTCAGCTCACTGAAAAATAAAAACAAAAAACCAAACCCAAATGCTAAGAGAAGGTTTGGCTACATGAACTGCCTGACAAAACCTCATTTGTAACTGCTATGCAGAAAGCTTACTGAGATTTTTTACTTGATATTCTTTGTTTTACACTGCTTTTATTTTGGGGACCTCTGACATTTTAACTTCCTCTGCATTTTACTACAGTCTTTCTTGTTTCTAAATGCAGTGACTGTTCAAGATAATGGAAATTGGAACAATTTCAAACAACTGAAATGTTTGTGAAAGGCGTTGAATTTTAGTGTGCAGTGAATGTTTCTTCTGTTGTAAATCCCCTTCACATATGGTGTGCCTGCTGACATGAAATCTTACCAAAGTAAAACACTGAGAGTGTCTTAAAAGTGGTCACTTTATGAATGACAGTTCAAAGGGGTGGGCTGTATGAACCAGCTTCCTGTTTCATTTTTGCAAATGATATCCATATCTTTTAGCTGAAAAGCTGAGTTTACTTTTTTCCCTCTTGTACAAAAATATGACTAGGTTTTAAAAAATTAGGCTGATTATTAAGGAAAAAGAACCAACAAAAACCCCCTATTTAATTCACAATTCCAAATAAAATTGGAAGAGGTTGATTTACCAGCCTCTGGCAAAAACCATATAACCTCCCAATCATGGGTCTAACGAGAACTCTGTTATTGTCAAAGAAGAAAATGTGAAAAATAGTATTGAGTTAGTTAGTTTGGAATTTCTTTCAAAGTATGTAAAGACAAGAAGGGAAAAGAAGAAGAAAAAAGTTGTTCTGGTATTTCCTTTCACTCTCTCACACACACATACACACAGACAGATAAATCCATCTTTAAAAATAAAGGATTGAGCATGTGTGGAGTTATCTGCAGGCAGAGCAGTGAGCACATCGTGCTTTGTGGGAGCCTAGCTGCTGCTGGGCTCAATGACACTGAATGAAAGGGCTAGATTTTTGGTGGAGTGTTGGCAGACAGTGTAGAGGCACAATTGTGGCTCTCCTACTCTCTCACACTGAGATTCTGGGTGACACTAAGAAGAATGAGCATTAGTTGAACAGAAAACACACATATGGAATCTAATGGCATCTAGTATGGTACCTAATAACAAAACTCCAAAGTTTCCCGCCTAGGCTGCCCCACAGCCAGGAGCCCATGTCCCTGGCTCTGCAACCTATGGCTTGCAGGGTCTTTAGCAGGAGTCTGAGCATGTTCTCATCTACTCACCCCTTCCCCATTCCCATTTCAGGGATGGTTGCCGGAGGTTTGGAGGTGCTGTCTGCAATTTAAAATTTCTGTCTGGGTTCTGTGTGATTTAGGTCTCAATTTGCAAGCTCTGTTGTTTGAGGTTTACCTGCATCATCTTGAATAAACCTTAGCACGAGAGTAACAGCAGAGGGTTGTTAATAATCTCAAGTGGACCGCTGGTGGACAAACAAACGGTTTCCACCCAGAGCAAGCTGGTTTTGCAAGACAGTGCTGTACAGGAACGATAAGCAAGCAGGCAATCTCTCAGCTACAGATACGAGCCACCCGAGGGGGCTGATGGTGGGAATCCTGCAACAGATTAAGTTTCAGATGTTTTCAAAGAGTGGTACCTGTGCTGTTCACCTTGAGGGGAAATGAAGCAGAGAGTCATCTGCCTTCCTGAAAACAAAAACACCTTCAGTATGCCACCAGGGAAGAACGAGCAAAGCTGAGGGGATTTTGGCCTGGGGAAGGTATTAAAAACAGTGAGCAAAATTGTGTTTTCTTGCCCAGGTGCACTATCAGTTGCTGCATAGAGTCAGAATGGAGTCTCAGAAGGCCTTCCTGTCCCCAGCCTGGGGAAAGGACAAGGTTAAGCTATAAGAAGGTCCATGGGATCAGTGCTCAATCCAGGAGAGATTGTGAAACAGGAATTTCATTTCCCAAGAAGGTTTTACTGAATTGCTTCCTCACACAAAATTACACCAAGAGACTCCAAGCCAGGGCAGTACCTGGACTCTTCTGAGGCTCTTAAGACTTAAATTGCTCTAGGAACAGCTGCAAGTAGGACTAAACACTCCAGCTGCCTTGTGAGTGTCCAGAATGGAAGATCTCAGACATTTCTATGAAAGCTGGTGGCCAATGCTCTGAAAAGCCCTCTGATATTTCCTCAGTGTTTCAAAACTATAGCTGCCCTAACAATGGAGCTTGTCCTAAGCTTCTCTGTAGTACATGTAAAGTTAACTTCTATGTGGTGCCCAAGCAGATTCTCAGTGCAAGGGGCAGAGAGAGCTCTGGATGTCTGGAGTGAGGTAAAGAGCTCGGAAGGTCCATTCGAGTAGGATATGCAGATAGTGGTGAAACAAAAAGGTCAGTGAGACTAAAGGTGCTTGTGGTGATGTTTCAGAGAACTATGGGTGGGGTTATCTCCTTTTCTCTCATCTTCTCAAACCCACATTCCATCTCCCCTGCTCATTGCCTTGGGGTACAGGAGTCTCAGTTTTTCCCCTTATTCCTCCCTTGCCTTCCTGTTCCAGGACCTCTACTTTCTCCTTCAAGCTGCTGACCTCCTTCATCTTTAATCTCCCCCAAGAAGCAGTTCCTCTCCCATACCAATGTATACAGCATGTGCTGGGGAAGTTCAGTTATTCGAGTTCTGCCACATTCTGGATGGTGCCTTCCCTGTGGGTGTGCAGATGCCCCAGCTTACTCAGGAAGGGATCCTCCAGATATTCCAGATCTTCGAGGTAATTTGGTTCTGCTCTCAGAATAGGTAAAGCTAGATAGTGTTTGAGGCAGGTGATAACAGTTTTTGCTCAGGACTGAACTTGTACATATGACAGTCTGGGTCACAGAGCTGCAGATATTGCAGGACTGTCTGTGTTATTCTTTATAGTGTTTTAGGTTTTTTTTCATTCTGAATTTGATTGAAAATATCATGCAAACAATCTTTTCTGTAACATGGTGGATCTGAACCAGAACTGAATTTTGCTCAGTGTGTTCCTTAACAAATATTGCATTTGTACTTTGTTTCAAAACTCTTCTTTGCCTCTTTACCAAGTTTTCCCTAAAGAAATAGTAATTTCAAAATGTGTTTCCAACCGCCATACGTTTTTGATTGCCCAATGTTCAGGATGAGTACGTTAATAACATTCAAAATCTGGCTTGCCATTCTTCTGACATCTTAACACTCCGGAATTTCAGCAATCGAATTTGACCTGCAGAACCCTGTACAAAAGTCCCTCGAATCGATAGTGCTGTACAAAGCAAAGCCTGCTGTAGTGTTGCTGCTAAAGGGAAAATTGAAGAGTATGGTATTGGTGCTCTTTTCTACCTAGTTCATCACAGCAAAATCATGAGCTCATGACAGACCACAAAAGTATAATGAAACCTTCAGCATTTTGATGTATAAGCCAAGACCAGTGCCTCAACCTTTTGGGGCCAGTCAAATGGGTACAGGAATTGTGGAAGAGATGCCTGTTCTTATCCTGAGTCAGGCTGTGCGTACAGAGATAAAGTCATTGTGTGCAAGAAACACCATTCTAGATGTGTTAAGATGGTTTCCTACCAAAGTTCTACATTTTACTGAAATGGTAAATTTCAGTCAAAAGTGAATTTCAGACATCACAGTGACAGGATGAGCAGTGCATGGGGGACAGGAGAGAGAGTTTGTGTGAGAAACCATTTTCTGTTAGTTTCGTCACCAGCTAGCTCTGTGAAACAAAATGATCATTGGTGGATCAGGAAGATGAAGGTTAAAGTTAAGAAAAGATATAAAAATATATGTATCTACCTTGCTTTCAGATTTAGTCTCTACTTGAGTGTTACTCATTTTATCATTTGCAACAGAGTTAGTTGCTAAAGATTTGTAGGTTTTCAGAGATAGGGACATCACTCAAGCTCTAGCAGAAACAACTGGTCAAAGTATGCATGAAATCACTCTGGAAATGGGTGTAAATTACTTCTTTGATTCTTCAAGTTTTTCTCCTTCTTTGTGTATACAGGAAAGTAGTACAAAATGACATTTATGAGGTCTATTGGTGAGAAGAAAGTACATGACTGTAAGTGTCAGATTCTTTTCTTGGTAGGGTTCATCCTCTCTTCAAATCCACAGTGATTACGTAGTGAATTATTAAAGGAAAGGTAAATGCAGTTATTCTGGTGGAAAAGAAAAAGATGTGTACTGTTATTATGACTGAGAAATTGTTACATTGTAAAAGGATAGGCTGTCATTTACAAACCATTTTTATATTTGAGGTTCTCTCATGCTCTTGTTCCTCTCTCCTCTAGTTCCAGACAAAAATGAGAGGCTGAGGCAAGGATGAAATTTCTTATCTAAAGGTCACTCAGTGCAATGGGGAAACTCCTGTTGGGCCCATCCTTGCAATGAAATCTGCACAGACAGACCTGGGTCTTTCTCTATCCTCTTTGAGTCAGGGCAATAGGACTAAGGAATATCCAAAGATATTTGGTAAAGTGGGAACTCTCACACTTATTTTCCTGTGAAATAAAAATATGATGACTTTATAGAAGAAAACAGTTCCAGTAAGCCTACTTAGAGAAGTGAAAGACAGTCTAAAAATATGATACCCAGAAAAACACTCTATGATTACTGGTGTTTAATTAATACAGGAAACAAAGAAATACCCTTTCTTTCTTCAGTCATCTCCCTAAATTGTGGGGTTGTTACAGGCATTTAATGATACTGACTGAATGATTTATCAATCTGAGAATATTTTGTCTGGTGTAGAGAACACATTTAAATTCTCCATTTTTTTCTTCATCACTTAAAAAAATATGTACAGAAATGAATATTTTCTTATTTCTGAAATGTTTATCACCTATAGTTTATGTATGTCATATGCTTTTATCCAATCTCCCTCTTTAACAAGCTTTGCAAGTCATCTGTACTCATTCCAGAACAAACAGAAATATGATGTGATCTCCTTGTCCGTACAATTACTATATATACTATATTGCCGTGCTTTCTTCTTGTACAGCACCTGGCAAAATGGCATCTCAATCTGCTTTCACGCTGTAAGACTACTTACTACAACGCGGTAGCGACACATTTAGTTTGTAGATGTCTGGGCACATACATAAAGAGGTTTTGTGGGATTCAGAGTAATATGTTACTCTTCTAGAAAAACATTATTTTTCTCTGAAGCCAAGCCTTTTAAGGAGTTAAAAATGTTATCTTTGTTCTTTGTAATGCACAATTTTATTCTACTTATGGAAAATGATCTTTCTGCTTTATTAAGCATATACAAACTTGAAAGTTATAAAACCTACTGGAGTTACATTCAACAATGCTTTTTTTCTAAGTAGCAATGAGGGTGGCTGCATAGTTAGAATTCTGATTTGATAATTTGTTTAAACTATTAGGGATTGAATTTTGTTCTGGTCTGTATTCAGGCAGTTTCTCCAAATATGTTAGAGATATCATACATTGAAATTCCGAAGTGGGTTTAGGGTTCCCTACTTTTTTTCTTCTGCACTGATAGTTTTTAAAATGAAAGCTTTAATCTGTATTATATAGGATCATTAATTTCTGCATTTTACACTTGAGCAACAGCATTCTGATTATCTGCTGCAATGAAAAATAAGCAGCCCTGCTCCTGCAGACTTAATTACTTATTGTGGGGCCCATTCCTTCCTAGTCATGGCACACAATCTGCAAATGGGGTCAAAAACATTATTAAAAACGAAATTACCCACTGGATGAAGAAAACAAACATGCAACTGTGACCTAGAGGACCTCACCAACAAAGGAGGCAAGCCTTGCTGCACACGTTCTCAGTTAGGCAACAAAATAAGCAGCCAACTGAGCTCATTGCACAATGTAGCCACACATACTGCCATGGTATAGAGAGTATTCTGGCTAAGTGTTTTATAAATCAGGAGATGACTGATATAGAAATGCACCAATGCACTTTGGAAAACGTGCCCACTGTTTAGGTGCTTAGATACTGTGTGAGGCTTCTAGAAAATTTGGCTTTGGCAGTTAGGGTCAGGAATATGTCCCTACAATCTTGTTGCGTGGCCCTCTTGAAAAGTAAACTGAAAGTGTGATTCAGCCTTGAAGAAAATTATAAATAGACTTTCAATAAACTAAATACATCGTATCTACCATTCCTTAAAAATAGTGTTGACTGCATTTAAGAGCAAGCAGTAGGAGTTATGAAAGATTTAGGCAATTTTAAAAGTTAATAAAATACGTTCGTGCTTACAGAAACGCATGAAAATGGAACAGCAAACATGACTAAGAATGACTCCTTTAAAAAATACTAATCTATTTGTTGAAGTATAGTGTAGAAGAACATGGCATAATATTTATATTATTTCCTTAGCTGAATGGATGAAAAAATGGATCTGAGATAAAATTTTCCATGTCTAAAAGTCTAATGGATGGTAATAGAATTGTAAACTATAAATGAAATGCTGATCTATTTATATTAACAGAGATAGAGCATTTACTTGCAATATTTATAGCAAAAGTATGTTGATCTAATTTATTAGACAATTGAACAAGGAATCTATTGTTTCAAAATAAAATAAAAGCAATAATAAAAGATAACAATAAAATATTTAAAGTGCACACAAGGAAAATAAGTCCATAAAATACACAGTTAACATTAAAAGATCATTCAGTACCATTTGGAATTTGTCTATTTGAATATGTTATATTTAATTAATTGTAAGAACTGAAAATTGCTGAAGCTTTAAAATATGATTCAGTCCAGCACGTAATAATATAATATTTTTTCTATGAAATAAAAACATTATAAATTATAGATAGTAAAACTCCAGAAAAATGATCAGGTTACAATGAAGCAGTAGTAAGTTATTAACATGCAGAAATACGAGAGGCTCAGACAGTATGTAATTATCTAGATATCAAGAGCAATTTCATAGTAAAGTTTATGCTGTAATTTAAACTTCAAGTAGTAGTCAAATAATTTAAAACATTTGCATTTTCTGAATTTCATCTGCAAGTCCAGTAGAATGAACCTTTATGAGGTGGGATTTTTTTAACTTTATCAGCTACTAATATTTTTCTACTGCTGCTCTCCTCTACTGAGAAGTTCATCTGGATAGATACCCGTGATCCACACTTTTGGCCCACTGAATTGGTACTTCAGCCAGAAGTTTCATGGACGCATTACTATTGCACATAGAACTGTTTGTCCTCTTTATGCTGGAGTCTTCGGAGCTGTGGGCCTCTCTTTTCTTCCTTGTGCTGCACGTCTGTTTCTGAGCTTGCTGACAGAAGTGCCAGTGAACCCCAGAGAGGATGATGATGGTGAAGGGAAGGATAGGGGTGTGGATTAGAGCTAGGGGAGAGCTGCAGTACTCCAGCAATCCAAGTGGTGGCACAGGGAGGTTAGAGAAAGGATGATGCATCTTAAGATGGATTTTGGAAAAAATGGGAATTTGTCCAAGAGCTGGGAGGGTTGGAAGGACCAGCAGGATCTTGTAGTGGAGAGGTGAGGTCAGACTTGTTGTGTAGGTAGACAAGGAGGCTTGACAGCAGGGGGCTGGAGCTGTGCTTAGGGGTGGAGGAGGAGAAAAGCCCAACTGCATCTGAGCAAAAGCAAGGTACAGACACAGGAAGCTCACAGCTTGCTCTGCTCCATGGATTCAGGTGGCAGCTGGCTCCCCCAGAGTTTGGCTCAAAGTCACTTGTCTGCCCTGGCCTACGTGCACAGCCCTGTGTGCAGAGCAGAAAAGCGGGCACAGCTTCAGAGACTGTAGCTTGCCAAACAGAAGTGTAGGTATCTGAGAGACCCCGCTCCAGCTGGGGACAGGGGGCAGCTTGAAACCCCCACCTTCTCCTGCTGCACATTGGCAGCTCTTGCTATGGGTCAGCCTGAATCAGGTATCTGCTGACAGGGGTCTGAAAGTAGAGCCTGCAGACCAGCCAGGATGTTACCTGTGCTGACGCCCCTGCCCGAGCACCACTGGGAAAAGCACACCTTGGGTGCTGCTGCTGAGACCCTCGTCGACTGGCCCCCACATCTCTACCTGCTTCTGCACACGAATCCCTGATATCAGAACAAAAATGCGACAGGCCTGTCAAGTTGCTGAATTGAGGATGAGGAGAAATGTTTCAGAAATACAAGATGATCAGTGCAACAATCTGGATAATTGACATTGCACTCTCTATTTTTATTTGCCTGATGTGATTCATAGTTGCAGGAGCAATCTTTCAAGGAGAAAGCCTGAAGTCCTGTTCTTGTTGTTGTTACAAGTGTTACCTGCTTAAATATTTTTTAATATTTAATCCTGTCACATCAGTGTCTTGATTTGCAGGCCAATACCTGATATTCACCTCCGTATTCCTAAGGCTAAGGAAAATGCAAAGGCATGAAGTAAAAGAAACAAATGCAACCTATCACCAGTGCCTTGCTACATGCTCCAGGAGGAGTATTAAATCAAATCACATTTCCTTAACATTTACAGTACAATGACAGTAGAGTTTTTGTTTACCCCACCATCTCAAAACATTCCTGGAGCAAAACATGCAGCAGTGGTTACAAAGCTGCAGTGTAAAATGATTGTATAGAGGCACCAGATTTTTAACTCTTTAAGGGAGAAGCAGAGGGAGAAACACTCTTTAGTTAGTTTCTTTTTCATTTTGCTGGAGGGTTTTCAAGCTTACCTTGGCATGGAGTATAAAAGACAACTTGAAATCCTCTGCACATTCAGTGGAAGCCAACTGTTCGTCTTTGTTTTTTTCCTTCAGCAGAACTGAGAGTCTCTCTGCTTTGCTAAAGCCCTCTCACAGATCCTCTTACTGCCATTCCTTGAGATTTTTCCCTCACTCTCTAGACCAGTTTAGCTCCATTTCCATTCTCCTTGCTGTGTCTTCTTTAAATACATACCAGTTTCTCCCTAAATCCCTGAGGTAGATATTAATGCCTTTGCTGAGAAAAGATGATTTCTATTGGCTAGTTAACAATCATTCACAGTTGAGATTTATTTTTTGTGTCTTGCTAGCTATGTGTCATTTCTACTGCATAATAAATGTTTCAGTATCTTGCAGTTTTAAATTGCATATTGGCCCATTTTTAAAGTATGTGTACAATAGCACTGGCTCATTTCAGTTATTGACAACCCCGCAGGTGAACCACTTTGAGAGATATACTGTTTTGCAGGTAGAACTGAAATTATGTCCAGAAAACCTCCACGTTTGTGATCACACAGCATCAAGAGATACAATTTTTGTCACTAATCACATGGATTGTAACATTTCACATAGAACATCAGGTCCTGCAAATCTAAGGAGATAAGAATCTGAGCTTTCAGAAACAAAAAAACCCTCCAAACCAACTTTTTTTTTTTTGTCACCAAAAGCTAGAAATTAGTCAGTAAAGCCTCAAAATTTAAACATTTTAAGAGAAGGATCCCAGGGAGGGGATAGAGGAGAGAGGGTGTTAATCTTTCAGTTTGTAAAGAAGTGAATTATGGCTTCTAAATGCTTGGAGTCGATAAGGTCCTCTGTGTATGATATATGAAGTTGAATGCACATAAACAAGGAGGAGCAAAGATGTATGAAAACATTATCTGTTATGTTTTACTTAGTGATGTGCTTCATGTTTTATTTTACACAGAAATTATTTCTTTTTCTTTTCCTTTCTCTTTGTTCTTCTCATGGTCAGCCATGTATGACCCAATCTGTACTCATAGGAATTGGCTTCTTGCAACACTAATAAGATGCTTTGTGGGTACTTTGTGGGTTGTCTCTCAGTCACATCATTTCTGGAATGAAAGCTCAGCAAACAGCACTAAGGCAGATGTATTATGAGACAAGAGGCCTGAACACAGCTCCAGGGAGAGAGAACTCGTGTTTCATTCACAGCCAGTGCTGGGTCAATGGGTTTTGCAGAGAGGAGGGCATGGGGGATTGTTCCCCTCTCTAGTATGCCTGATACCATTTTCACTGACAAAACCTTGCAGAAACTCCTCACTAAAATAAGACATCTGTCAGCTGTACTAAGCCAGACTTGGGTTTAAAACCGGTACAAATTGCACAAGAGGGTAATTTTATTCTGATTTACTTTTAATTTTACATAGAGTGATTTCTCAGCCTCTACAATGTCTACCATTTTTGTTTAAATTATCTTAATTAGAATTTATTTCCTCTCTGGTCCATTTTCTTTATCATCCTGTTCTGTGATAGCTGATGAAGTATACTTTCAAGACTTGGGGCCAGAGGGGAAGAAGAGGTGAATGAATTCTGCAGGAAGACTGTTTAATGTTGTGCTTAAAAGGGATAGTGTAGTGTTTATGACAAATCAGTTAACTGAGGTGTTTTGAAAGGTGGCAAGAACAATGTCCAAGGACTTAGGAAAAAATTGTTTGAGGTTTATAAGAGAAATTACCACTTGGAAAGCTAAAATTTCTTCATTGTAAGTGTGGTGGGTGCCCACCAAAGCCACTTTGTCACTCCCATCCTCAAATGGACAGGGGAGAGAAAATATAATGAAAGCCTTATGGGTCAAGATAAGGATAGAGAGAGATCATTCACCAATTACTGGCACGGGCAAAACAGACTTGACTTGGGAAAATTATTTTAATTTTATTATCGATCAACATAGGATAATGAGAAATAAAACCCAATATTAAAACACTTTCCTCCCACTTCTTCCTTCTTCCTGAGCTCAACTTTACTTTCAAATTCTCTACCTCTTCCTCCCAAGCGGCACAGGGGGACAGGGAATGGGGGCTGCGGTCAGTTCATTACATATTGTCTTTGCTGTTCCTTCCTCCTCAGGGGGAGGACTCTTCACACTCTTCCCCTGCTCCAGTGTGGGGTCCCTCCCACAGGAAAAAGTTCTCCATGAATTTCTCCAATGTGAGTCCTTCCCATGGGCTGCATTTCTTCACATGCTGCTCCATCATGGGTCCTTTCCACAGAGTGCAATCCTCAGGAACAGACTGCTCCAGTGTGGGCTTCCCACAGGGCCACAGGGTCCTTTGGGCATCCACCTGCTCCATCCTGGGGTCTTCCATCAGCTGCAGGTGGACATCTGCTCCACTGTGAACCTCCATGGACTGCAGGGGGGGGCAGCCTGCCTCACCATGGTCTTCATCATAGGCTGCGGGGGAATCTCTGCTCTAGTACCTGGAGCACTTCCTGCCCCTCCTTCTTCATTGACCTGGGTATCTGCAGAATTGTTTCTCTCACATATTCTCATTCCTCTCTTTGGCTGCAGTTGCTGTTGCATGATTTTTTTTTCCCCCTTCTTAAATATGTTATCACAGAGGTGCTACCACTATCACTGATGGGCTCAGCCTTGGCCAGTGGCAGATCCATCTTGGAGCTGGCTGGCACTGGCTCTGGTAAACATGAGGGAAACTTCTGGCAGTTTCTCACAGAAACCACCCCTATAACCCTCCCACTACCAAAACATTACCAGGCAAACCCAGTACAGTAAGAACTGAGCAAAATTGATCTGATTTCAGAAACCAAATTGGTATTTGCATTAATATCTTCTAACAACACAGCTTTTCTGTTTCTTCTTAAACTATAAAGTAAAGCCAACTCAAATGAACATCTAAAGTATATTTGTGAAGTTTCGTGGTAAACCAAAAATTAAAAAGTAACGTGACAAATTTGCATAAAAGATAAATTAGGCCCATGCTAGCAATTAAGAGAATTTCTGCTATGAACATAATGTTTAAAAGTAAAAGCACTGTTAAAAGCAGTGTATATTTTCAGTTAATATTTTCAGAATATTTTCATTTTTCAGGCTATTAGATAAATATAATGTGTGAAATTAGATGATGAACCTTGCAAAATGCCTATCTACTCCTGTAGAACAGACCTAAATAAAATGTCAATAGATACAGAAAGTAAATGGAAGCAAATACTGATAAAGACAAAACCATGTATGTCAACAACACTGTTAAAACCAATGCACTTAATTAAAAAATTGAAGAAAATTAAAATCAAAACAACAGTGCAGCATTTACAAATGCTGGAATACTCATTAGGCCTTGCTGAATAATGGAGGAGTATAGAATTTTTTTTTTTTTTTTTTTTATAAATGAAACAGCAGGGGTGATACATTACACAAAGCAACAATCTACAACAACATGACAATTGAATTACTTCAGCTCCATTAGGCAGGTGCAGAAGAATAATTAACATGAATTTCTTCAATGGAAATGGAAAAAAATAAACTTTTGTCTAGCAAAAATTGCTATTTTTTCCCTCCAAAATGATGAGAAAATATGCCAATGAGCAGATTGATTAATACAAAATCTTTATGCTTATCCTCTTTGTGAGACTGGTTAATCATGGGATAAAATATGTACACAGTGTATTTTCTCATAGTCTGACAATGTTAAAACAGACCATCATGGCTCACATCAGCTTTTGATCTTCTGCTGAGGCATAAGCATTGATTGCTTAGATTAAAAATAGAATATAAAGGCAATGGGTTTTGAATTTTTAAGCTCTTTCAGATATGAGGTATTCAGTCAAGCCTCGGGCTCCATTTAGCACCTATATTTCCACTTAAAATTCTGCAAATTTGTGACCTGCAATTTCAATCTAAGCAACAACTATTCTCTAAAATGACAAGAAAGAGTGAACAAACTTCATAATTTCTAATGAACTGTAAGCTGCTTCTCAAACTCCAATTGCTTCCCTGATGTTTTCCCCTTTGGAGTTCTACTAAAATTATTCTATTCAGTTCTTTTGAAAAAAATTGATTTGGAGACAGATA
The DNA here is from genome assembly GCA_907165065.1 of Caprimulgus europaeus. The sequence continues at coordinate 38,173,545 of OU015525.1, forward strand.
GCCTTGCAGTTTACTGAGGGATATTTGATTTTCTTCCTTTAGAATTAAAGAACTGGGAGACTGCAGAAGGATTAATGATCATTTGATCAGCTGAGGTTGTATGCTCTAGTAGCTTTAACTAAGCCATTTTACTTTGTTTATGCAATAGCCTGTGAGGGGCTGAAGAGCCCCAGGTCTGTCCAACAATTTGTCTTGTCTACACCAACACTCACTGCTCTCTTTCCCCATGGCCTTTGGGCAGCTGGTGGGCTACTTGTCACATATAGTCTTCCAGCATTCTGCTACTGCCATCCCCCATCTAGAACTCAGCTACGGTCTACTGGTGTATGTCCAGGGGTCTCATGTAACTGCATATTACACACGTAAGGCCATGTACTCTTCTACTATTTGACTAGATATATGAGGATAATATATTTTTGCTGTACTAGCCTAATGATACATGAGTTTCCATTCACGTAAGGCAAGTTGCTAGAATGATGTATTGCTATGACCAAATTTCCCCTTACTTTGAACTAGGAGTAAGTAGTTACCACCTCTCAGTCAAATGGGAATAATTTCCACTTGAGAGCTGGGAGTCCCACAAATATTGGAGGCTGCTGTATGGGCTGGTTACATAGATTTTTTCACTTTTTTTTTTTTTTTGAAAATTAAAAACTTTACAAATGCAATCATCTTTTATGTTTTATTTTCCTCAAATAGTCAAAGACTAGAGAGCTTTAGAGAGCTGGAATGTTCATTTTGAACAGGAGTGATGCTTTGGGATGAATATGATTCTTAGAAATGGGATCAGATCAAAACATAGTAGTTACCATAATGCAAGCAGATGCTGGGTACTTTTTCCTGGTTTGTGCAATTCTCCTGATGCTATTTGAATCGGGAGGTCTTTAAACCGCTAATTTCTGGAACTGAGAATGCTAATTTTGTAACTGTCCTGCACCTAATACTCTTTCCCCAAATACCCATGTTAATAGACCTTTGTTCTATCCCTGTGCATCTTATGATAGACTCACATATGGAATGATCTATCTGCTTCAGTGGCCTCTAATGTTCTAAGACCCTGCTGACAGCATCTCATTTTCCCTTTTAAATGTTGATGCACTTGCAGATGCATCCTAGTTTTGATCCCATGTCCTCAAGTTATAAAAGCTATGTTGACAGCCAGGCAGAAACTATGGAGAAACCACAGACAAAGAATGGACTAGTTCTGCTGCAATGACTGACATGGTAATGCCAGCACAGACAAGTGTCTGTTAAAACAGGTCATGTAAAAATAAAACTCCCAAGTTAGTTTCCAATGTTAAAAAAAAAAAAAAAATCCCTCAAAGAATCAATAGTATTGGAAGTCCTGCTACTGCTCTACAAGACCACTGCCACAACATGGATAGCACTAAAATGTGTCACTCCAGAGATGAAAGAGCCAGGGAAAGTTAACATTTCTTTTCTGCACAAACCCTCAAACAGCCCACAACAGAGAGACGTTGCAAACCCACACAGATACCCAGCCTGAAACTGAGACAGAGAAAGAGAGGAAAAGACAAGACTGACAGTGTTTTGTGCTGCACTGCAAACATGGTGGTCTATTAAATTGTAATGCACATTTTGCTCAAGGTAATCAATGGCTGGTAATATTTTGGACCTATGTGGAGTTCTTAGTATGTCTAAGCCTCCTTGTCTTCTATCACTGCTCTGTCTTCTAAATATGATCTATGCAGCTAGAAGTCAATTTTACACAGACTGTTTTTTCTAAAATTAAAATTTTAAAAGTTTCTATTCCCCAATTTCTGTCCAAGCCAATTTTTTTCTGGACTTTTTTTAGGCTGCTGTATGACCCTTCCAGATGACTGCACTCCCCACTCACCTCACCAAAGGTGTTCAGATGTGTCCTACTCCGAGGTTTTAAAAAGCTACATTGTTTTCACTTCCTTCCACCATGGGTCTCCAAACCTTCCAGTTGATGGTGTTGAGAAATCTGAGAGGAGCAAACTTCCAATCACACTTATTAAAACAGCTGATGCAGAATGGAAATGTTCAACACAAACAATGTTTTGCTTCACAGATTGAGAAATGCCTCAGGTTCCTAGCTACCTTTGCATTTCTGGGTGGTATTCAGGATTATAGGATATTTGGCAAGTTTTTACCTCAGCATCATTAACCTCTTGGGTTTGAGCCATTACTGCCACAGTCAATTTCTTTTGCAGTGCACTGCTTGCAGTCAACAACTCAAGGCAATAGCAGACATCTGTTTGGGCACAAGCATTAGGCAGTAATGTTTGTTGCTGAAAAACCCCAGGATTTGTTCTGGGGAGTCTCTACAGAGGGAGATTAAGGGGAAAAACATCTACAAGCTCATCCAAGAGTAGGAAGATGCTGTGAGGGGTGGTTGCCATGGTGAGTAGACTCACCACAATAACCACTTCTTACATGTCTCAGCTGCTCCATCCTGTGCAGACATCCTGCAGCCAGGAATATTGCCTTCCTGGAGAAGTCTCTGGGTCAGGAAAAATAAAAGATGGGAGTAGAGAAGAGGTCATCTCTAGAGGAGAGAAGAAGAAGTAGGGAAAAAAAAAAAAAAAGACAGTCGTAGAGATATGAAGAAAAAAACAAAGAAACAAATTATTGCAGTTGACACAAAAGTGGACAACTCTGGAGAGAGCTGTTTTATTCAAGGATCTTGCTCTGCACCTCAGTTACAACCTTGTCATGCAATCAACATACTGAGAAGAATTAAGTCTGGCAGCATCATTAGGCTGTTCCAGGTTCCTGCTACAGATACCTTCTTTTCTGTATCACAGCCTGGTGGGAATGTTACCTTTGTTTTCTTGAGTAGAAGCAAAGGTTAGTTGTCGCAGCTTTCTCTGCCTTGAATCATAGGCCTATTATAGAAATACGGTGCATACCCATTTATTGGTGGACCTGAACAGGTGGGTATGCATGCAGTTCCTAGGACTCAGGAATTAGTTTTTTTCTGTTCAATCCCAGGAGGAAAACACTGTCTTACTTTGTAGTTGATGTACCACAGGTAGTCTGTCCTGCCTTGTGTTCAGTGATGACTACAGAGGTAGTTCATGAGCAGTTCAGTGCTCCTCTTTGTTTCCAGTCCTCTTTGTTTGCAATGTCCATACTGAAAATTTAGAGGCGCAGTGTAAAGGGCCCATAATACTATAGCCTAAGAAGACAAAGCTGATGGAGACCTGCTTAATGTATTTTGCCTTATGATCAATTTCACATAGAATATGTGGACCTTTGGGTATGGCCCTCCCTATTTCATAGACTCCCCCCTCTGAAGTGGCTGTCTTGATCACCAGATTAGAAAGTAATACTTGCTAGCTTACTTTCCAGTTTTATTTGTGGCTTTCTAAGGATAAAAATTATGAAAGTATCCCTCTCATCATCCTGCTGCGAGGGTGCAGCTTCTGAGGTGGATGGGTTTGATTCCTATTTAAAAAAGAAGGGAATCAAATTCTGGATATTCATCTCATTTCCAACCTTCTCTAGATGAACCCTCTGAGATTAGCTTGATTACTGTGATGAAGGAGAATCAGCACCTGGGTGAGAGATAACACTTCTCTGTGGTGCCATTTCAGTTGGTTTCTTTCAGGAAGTCTCTATCTGGATCTGGAACGAAAAATGGAGGCTCCATACAAAATCAAATGGGCACACATTAATCCTACTCCAGGGTTAATGCTCCCTGTGCCAAATATTTGAATACAACTGCTATTTATAAGATGTTAGACTGACACAAACAATCTGCATTTGTCTCATCAAAAATAAACTCTAACTTGTACTAAATGTGCAAACTCATAGCCATGGTAGCTATTTTTCACTTTCATCATATAAGTGATCACATGGTGTTATTTGTAATGATAACCTAAGCAACATACTTAGGAGATGAACTACATTCATGTTATCTGTGAACAACATGTCCTTCCTTCGCCCTTTCCCACCCCCAAAATATTTGGAGAATAATAAAAAGGTTTTTAAAAATTGGTACAGAATGAATAATCTCTGGAATATTTATTTCCATTAAAAGTAGATACTTCTTCCTTTCTATGAATATATTTCAAATAACAATGCTTTCAGTTGGTTTGCTTATAAAAAAAGGCTGCAAACATTACTAGAGGAATTGGAAGCTTTTATTCACAAGAGAGTTTTCTCTGGAAGGGAAGGAAAGTGTTTGGTGAATCCTCTGTCTTGCTTACCCCCAACAGTTATCACTGCATATAAAGAGGTTGGATGCACCCTGAAGGTAGTAGGAATGTTTGTCCCTACATGAGCATGTTAGAACTGCCAAGTCAGTGTGACTAATGGATAAGACAGAGAGCAAAGCCAGTGATCTAAGATGAATAGAAGCATTAGAGGAAAAACAGGAATGCAAATCTCACATTGTTAGAAACACAGACCTTATGTCTGCTCCAGAGTTTTGTTTCATCAGCTCTTATAGCTTGTGGGCTTCTTCACTGTGCAGAACAATTGTAAAAGCTAGGAGAGGCAGAGCCTGTAGAAGCTGATGTTTATATTCAGGGTTGCTTGATGGAAGCTGCTAAGCAATACTGAAAATGCTGGCAGGAATCCCAGAGTTCACAGGGAATTTCCATGTGCTGACTCAGACATGAATTTTAGCTCTCTGGAGTCCTACACCTGATCCTAGGTTATGAAATCTGGAAGCAAGACTGAATTCAAGGTGAACTACTGAAATTCTTAACAGCACATAGAAGACACAGGAAGACAGAGTGATGGATGTAAACACATAGTACACAGCTCACTATCATATAGAGTACTGCTCTGAGAACAAATTACAAAGACATTCAACTGACAGTAAGTCAAGAGACCTCATCTAGGAATGGAGGCAGTAAAATTCTTGCTCTCCCAAATTTTCATGACAGATTAACAGGTGTTTAGTCAGCCACAGAGATCCAGCTATGATCAAAATATGTTGCTGCAAGAAATACCTTAAATACAGCAGACAGTACTGATGGGTTTAAAGGCTTGCCATTTCCTGGACTGTCTTACTTCTTTACATGCTACTTTTAGCAAAGCAAACTTCTACACTTACATTTCAGTATGGAAGTTAAATTTCTTAATAAGTTTTTTCAATATGTTAGGGTACAAGTCTGAAATTAAAAGTGAGAAATATTTTTTGTAATAAATCTTGTGAAAAATGAAACTCTGGATTCCAGTGTATATATAGAAGTAAGACAATTTCTCTGAAAGAGAAGGCTGTGCAGAGCCTATCCCAGCCCCTGTGAGAGCAATTTAATCGAGCTGCAGGCCAATAAAAAGAAAAGGTCCTTCTTTAACTAACACTTATGTATTCCTTTGGGAAACTTGCAGACAAATTCTTACAATTCTGCTTTCTCTGTTTCCATTTTTATTGTCAAGGCAAGTTCTGAAGTGCTGCTTGCTGGTTATATTTCTATTAGTCAGTAATGCTTTAAAACAGTTTAACATATCTATTTGTATGGGAAACATCATCTCCTTCCTTCCAAAATCTTTGAAAACTTACCACCAGCCATAAAATCCTACTTTTCAAACTCTGGTTGGTACTACAGCTAATAAAATAATTCAGAAAAATTCATTTGATAAAACAGGTCTCTGCTGCAGCTCATCAAATCCACCATGATTTTCTCAAATTTTTTGTTGATTTAAAGTTTTGTGGAAATCACCCTACACAGAGTTATTAGTCTTTCAATCATTTCTTAGCAATCTTTTGCAAGCACTCAGTGTTTCAAAGTCAAGCTTATGATTGGATGTAAACCAGAAAGACTGCTGAGGCTGATTAGAACTTCTTCCCAGGGCTAAAACTTGCAATTAGAAAATTGAAATGTTTGTGGCCACATAGGAAGTTAAGTTTTGGGGTTTTTTTGCTTTTTCTGCTATTAAAAAAAATTTTAAAAGGCTGAGGAAGTTTAATAAGCAGTTGATTATAGACATGTAGTCATAAAATGATCTTGCTATTACGTGCAAGTTTTTCAGACCCAAAGGAAAGTTTTCATCAATTGAAGTAAACTATAAAATTCTGTTTGGAGTCAGTGGGAGTGGGATTTTAAACACTGCCAAGTACTTTCCAGAATCAATGAATTTATTTAGAAAGGTGAAGAAAGATTTAAGAAGTGACAGCTTTCAAAAACACTTTGGAAAGTGCTATTGTATGCTCTATTTTGCACTCTGAGAAAGGCAAATATCTATTTTCCTTTCAGAAATCACACTTACACATAATAATAGTCAATTTAAAACTAAAACAAAACTGCATTGAAATATGTAGCTTTTTTTTTCATTTTTTTATTTCAACTTCCATGTCCTCTAGCTTCAACATCACTTTCTTTTCATTGAGCTACTTGAATTTTATTAAGGTTTCATTTTACTTGGTGCTAAAATATTTGTGTTGACATAATTAGATCTTATGGTCATAGAATAACACCTATATTCAGTGTTTATTCAGTACACATCATGTTTCATTAACAAACTCTGACCTACAGCTCTTCCTCTCCAGTGACAGAAAGCAGAGTTCATGAAATTTGCAGGAAATTTTCTGTGAATGGAAACCATTAGGTTTTTGATAGCATCTGTATTCCCTGAAAGGAAAGGCATTTTCTACCCAAGTAGGAGTGGTAGCTTTGGGGTTTTTTTGCTTACAAGCAATAAATTATTATATATTTCTTAGAAATTAAAATTCCCATCAGACTTTCTTCACAGAAATAGAGATACATTGTATTATTTCTACACAAGGCTGAGATTATGTACCAGCAGATTCACACAATTTCTAGCAAACACTTAAATGACATCAGGCTTGTGTTTTAAACACAATGCTCCAAGGGATAAAAAGTTATGTGAGGATATGGCACTGATGTGAGCCATGAGGAACTGCCCCATCATGAGCAGAATGCCCAGAAACATTTCTGCAAAATGCTTCTAAGAGTTAGTCCTGTGTGAAACAGTTGCTTACCCATGACTCACCTCCTCATGTGGTGTAGGTAACCTACTGACGCAAACTAACATGTACCCAGACAGTTTTTTAGTTCTCTCACCTCCTTTCAATCTGCCTAACAGTCTCCAAGAGCTAGACATGTCCCTGTGCATGTGAGGAAGCGAAAACTACAGTTCATATCAGCTGGGTGGGTATTTGTGGATTTTGGGAGGTGGAGATGATACTTGCATGGATGTAAGTGCAGGAAGAGATCAGGTTACAGCGGGCAACCTGTTTAAGTTCTGATGTGGGTTTGTTCAAATTAGCAGGGGACTTTGTGATTTTTGGCTCAGGGAGTTATCTCTCTAAATGTCTGTAAAAGGAAGAAAGAGTAACTATGATATAGAATAAGCTTCTGGTTTAAAGGATTACCCTTCTCAGTGTGAAAACTCACTTTGTTCCTCCAAGATAAGCAAAAAACTTACAAATAATTGGGAAGAAAATATAGTACATGCAGCATAGCTTAATTTAGCTGTGAGATTGTGGTAGGGTACATCTACAGGGTATTTTTTCCAGGCAGATTTGATCTCACCCTACTTCCCTGAGCCAACTGCAAAATCCAAATCTCGGTATTGGCAGACGTGTAGCTGTAGTCCTCACAGTACTCATTCTAAACTAATAAGTCTGGCAGAGGTAGAGACTATATTAGCTCATTCTTAGTTCCAGCAGCTACCCAGAAGGCATTACGACACACTTGAGATATATCTCATACAAACTACTGATATGCCCACGCTGCACAAGATTAACTGCAAGGACAGCTCAGGCACCAGGAGCTGTGACAGCTCAAAGTGAGGTATTATACCTTACATCCCAGGCAGACTATTACTGAGCAAAAGCTGGTTTAGCTGTAACTCCTGTGGTTGAACCTATGAAAAGAGTCCAGTTTCTCCCAAAAAACTCAGTAATCTTAGAGCAGTGTTCATGTTTTCTATTCCTGAGCTCAACAAGCTCTATTTTAGCCTTGGGTTCCACTGAACATTTCCTGGGTGTAGAGCTAGTGTGATATAACTTCTAAAAAGTGCCTTGCCTAAAATCTGCCAGGTCAAGAAAAGAAAAAAACCTGTAGGAGTGGACTGAGCTGGGAGAAGGTAAAAAATGCAGTCAGAGGAAAGACACTTTGTTGTCCCTATTATTAAGTTAAACAAGACTGCACACTTCAGAAGCTGATAAGCATAATTTTTTTCAGCCATCAGGTAGCATGTCTGGAGCTGTCACCTGAATTCAGGGTTGAGCTCAGGATTCCTGATTCAGAAGTAGGGCCACTGCCCTCTGCAAAGTTTGTAAGAAGCCTATTAGCTTATGTTTCTTATATTTGTGTTTAAACTGAAGTCTTGCTTCACCTTTCATATAAAGAAAAGGGTGCACACTGGTGTTCAGCAGATTAGCTTTAATGTTTGAGGGTGAAACTACTTGCTTTGTGTTTCTGCGCTCTTTTTGCTTTGAGTTAATGTAAAACACCTCAAAACAGGCCAATATTATATATATTCAGCTGAGAATCAAGGAAGATACTTCTTCTTGACCTTAGTATCTTCCTGGGTATGAAATACAGTTGGTAGAATCAGACTCATTAATTGGGATATTTATATACTTACAATGTATCTAACTTCATTTATCATGGCATGCTACTTTCATGCATAATAGTCTCATGTGTATTGTTCAACATCAGAATAAGCTGTGTGTCAAATCTTTGAGTGTTCCAAGTACAAGCTCTTTTGAACATTCAACTGTGTTAAAACTGTATGAAATTAAAGAAAGAAAAAAATTGTTTGACTTGAGGCAGGGAGAGGTGAACTGACTTAAGAAATGCTAGGAGAAGCTGACTGTAAAATAGTGCCCTATTTTAAAAAAACAAAGTCATGAATCCCTCTCTCTCTCTCAGTATAACACCAGAAAAAAAATTACAGATTATTCACCTGGCCATCCTTCTTTTTTTCCTGAAGTCTACTTTTTTTTTTTTTTTTTTTTTTGTGCTGTCTAAAATGTATCCAAGTACCTCCCCAGCACAGTTCTGGTCATCTGCAATTTACTACAAACAGAACTTGATCACACCACTTTTATTCAGTATAAATCAAAACTGTCTCTAGACCATGAAATTGCTATTTTCAAAGGAACTTAAAGGTTTGGGGCATCTACAGTCCTTGGATTTTATTGGGAATAAATGAATGCACCACTGGGTTTGGCAGGGCTTTTTTTTTTGAGAATTCCAGCCTGAATTCTTTACCTCCCATATCATAGTTGTGCTTAAAAATAAAACAGGGTCGGTTTTTTGGTTGGGTTGGGTTTTGTTTTGTTTTTTTTTTTTTTGTTACATAAAAATGAGTCATCATTGCATTTATTTCCTAAGTAATGGACATGCACCATTAAATGAACTTTTCCTTTGTTCTCAATGAGACCCACAAGTACAGTCAAGATCCATTTGTCTTTAGACTGAGATGTTGGTGTATGTTATTCTGCCTGCAAAAATATATTTAGTCACTTCTCATTCATTTTACTCATTGGTCATTCCTATGGCTTCAGGTAACTCCCTAAATGTCATTGAAGTAGAATTATCAGTTGACTGAATGTCTTGATCTAGTGTGCCAGCATAATTGAAAGGCTACATAATACTAACTCTTTAGTCAGCTTGCCAAATGGTATGATCTGTTATTTCTTGTACTTTGATTTGAATGCAATGAACTAAATTTTATAAGCAGGAAATAAACTACAAAGACTATTCACATGTCACTTGCACAAGAGCTTAGCACAAGGAAGTCATCTGGGCTGCAACTTAATACTTGATAGCATTGCTTTTGTTATATTGCATGCAATTACATGAATACCTTGAAAATGCAGTTGTAAGGTTGGAGGTACAAAGTGGCACTACTTCTGGATCCCATCTTCAGTCCTTGTTTGAGCACTGGTTGTATAAAGCACTCAAGAAGTCAACTAAATAAGTGGACATTTCCCTAAATAAAGGGAACTACCTTCAAAATAGTTAAAGTAGTCAACAATAACTTACCTTTACTCTCAATCACTGATGAATTTAGCCATTACCAGCAGCTGGGAGAGTTTCCTAACTACTTACTTCTACAGAACACAATTCAGAACCAACCCCCAGGATTTGTTTTACTCTAAGGGTATGGTAATTACCCCTGAAACATTGCATGGACAAAAAAAATGATAGAGATAGCAAAGGAATGGTCATCTGTCTTCTGCAGTGGACTTATGCAAAATGCACACAGAAAAAATAAGTCACATTTATGGAAAACAATGAGTGAGGATGACAGGAAGACCCTTCTTGTCAGTAGACTAAAACTTGTTTATTAGGGGATTTAAAATTAAACAAACTCAGTCAAACTGAGACTTACCTCACATGAACAATCAAGTGAGAAACAAGATGTTGTGTTGTGCTGCCTTCAGACTGAAGAAGCAATAAGGTATTCAGTGAGGTAAGTCTCAGAGTATCAAACAAACAAGAAGGTACCTGAGAAAGCCACGGATCAGGGGTTTGATTGTTGTCAGAGAATCTGTCTTTCAGGCTGCTTATCTGTGCTAAAAATGGGTTTTAGCTCTTCGAATTCCAAGTGCCCAATCTGCATAAAGTGGAAGTAATATGCTGACAAAGTCCTGTACAGGTAGCAATCAGCATCATCCTGGAGGAGCTACAATATTGCTAAGATGTTTTAAGGATGATCTGCCAGAGAAGCATTACAGTAATTAACCCTGATTGTCAGAATGCTGGGCAGCCCTGAGTCTCAGGAGCTGAGGCATTCAAATAAATAAATAAAAGATTACTTGATGTACATCACTGCTTAGGGACTGCAAGTCTGAAACCAACATCCTGAGTCCATAAAGATAATAGGTTGCTCACAACTGATGTGAATGGATGACAACAGGAACCTTTAAAGGTGATCTGCAAAGGCAGAAAGAAAAGGGGATTGTACAATTTTTGCTTCTTTATAGTGACTAAAGAAAGCCTGAAAGCTTCTCCCCTGCCCCCCTACATTTAACATCTTACCTGATCTGTGTTCTTGGATGAGTCTACAACAGACTAGAGAGAAAGTATAATTATGACCCCACATTATACCACAGAAACAATACTGAGTTAGGAAAGAAAATCGCTACATTTTTTTAAATTAAAACCACTGAACTGTTTTTAATGCATATTTTGGTTAACAGCTATTTAATTCCAAACTTCTTTCTAAAGATTTTACTTTAATCTCTTTCAAGATTCAATACTTCCAGTTTTACAATCAAATGTGGGAAAAAATGTTAGATCCGTTTCTTTGGGTACTCCACGGACATCTCCCAGAAAAGAAAACTAAACTGATATTACCGGTATGTTCAGTCAAAAAGAGAGTGTAAAATAAGTGTGAAGCTGCCACTCTGTGTTGCCACACAGCAAAACAAGGAATGATAGTAAGTGCCATAATGCCACTCTCTCTACCATTTTTTAATCTGTAAATGCTGCAACATTAAAAGATGTGTGTTTAAGCTCTTAAATGAGATCTCACGTAAATAACATCAATATCTGACACATTAGCATGCAAAAGTTGCTGCAGCAACCTATTTAGCATGAGTAACTCAACAGAATTGAAAGAAAGTTGGAGATCAAAAGCATGCTGCAGAAAAAAAAGTACGCTGCACAAAAATGTATAAAAACTAAAGGGCTGGGTTTTTCTGGCAAATTACGTTCTCATCTGGGATCTCACAAACCAAGATTGGTTTGGGGGAGCTCTTTTGTGACTAATGCTATTGCTCAGCAACAGCAGTTACTGCCTGAGAAAGAGAAGGAATAATCAAAGCTGACTCAAACAGTATAAGCAGATATTCCATATGGAGTAAAAATTTGAATCATTTATGATAGCCAAAGCATCCCTTAAATCTCTCCCAAAATAAGCATAGGTAGGGAAACAGTCACCGGTGGCCAAAAGATCAATCAGAAAATAAGCCACAGGAAATTTAGTGCCAAAAATAATTGAAATAGTTGTCAAATCAATTTCTGATAGTACAGACACGTTTGCATTCAGTCTGCTTCCCCATGCTGTAGATCATTTGGTATGTCATTCAATCACCACTGCCCAGTGTAAGCTTGTAGCAGTTATGAGAGGTTCAGGTACTTTCCGGAGTTTACTTTCCACACACTCACAAAGATGCCAGGTTACTGAGCATTTTTTGTGATATTTACTAAGATGTAGCATTTTCCCAAGATATTTTCCATTTTGTGTACAGGAATATATAGCCTCTGCACAAGATGTCCCTTCACAATGATTATAGGAAGAGAAGAAAGGCACAAACCTGATTGCCAATGTGTTTTTAGGCTACACTTTTAGGTCATTAGTCAGAGCAATAGCAGTGACTTCTTCCACAGTTCAAAATTTACTGCACAAAGTAGTAGTGAAGAGCATTTTCCAGAGGAAAAAAAATTATCTATTCTTTCAGCATAACTAAAGCACTTTTCAAATAATGAGAAATTGAAAAGTAAAAAAGGAGCATATTTCCATATCTGGCAGGATAAAGGAGAGAGAAAGGAATTCTACCTGGAGATACACCCACTGAGGAATTGAATCAGGAACTGAGTTTAATGCTTCTTTCAGGCAGTAGATTTCCAGCTGAGTAGGAGCATATTTTGTTAGTGTGATCAGTAGAAACCACACATTAGTAATTTCCAGCTGCCTACCTGTCTATAAAGTGTCTATCTGTGCTCTATCCAGAAGTTTAAAGTTTTTCAGAAGCATAATAGTCGAAAAGCATTTGAGGTATTGATAGATAGGTTTGACTGAGGAAATGAGTCCTCTGCTTATTTCTACAGGCCTGAACACAAAGCTATAATATTTTTGGTGTGCTTGTGTAATATAAAAAACATGCTGAGTATCCTAACTTGTGGTACAATATTTGGAAAGATATTGCTGATCTGGGAATCTGATATGTTTTGCAACTAGTGGAAATTTCTGTCACTTTGGAGTGAGGTTGGAGTTTTTGGACCAAGGAGGCATTCCTGAGTGTGATGAACACTTGTTCCTTGTTCTGGGAATGAAGGGTATGGAAGGTACAAGCAGATGCTTCTTCCAGGGACATGCAAGGAAGTGGAGATATATTCTGCATGAAAGAAAAGAGGAGACAGCATTACTGCCAACTAGGTCCCAGGGTTCCACCACAGGTCTGAGCACACTCACTACACGTAATAAATCCATGACCTCAAACCTAGGTCTCTACAGTTGCTCAACAGTCACCCATATCTGACTCAAGGGATAGGCCCAAATATTTCCATCCCTCCTACAAGTGTAAGTTCCTGAACCCCGAGGTAAAGCAAAAATGTTGTATGTTGTAAGACTGAGGGTTTTAATCCCCTGAAATACATACATAGAAATATATATATATAATATGAGCACATATATGTAGATAGGGTGCTACAGCCTTTGCATTCAGATCCCCACATTTTCCTTCATAATTGTGAATTATATACTTTCACAAGCCATTTAGGAAAGTAAACTCAGTTCTAACACTGGAACCATAAATAGGCCACAATTGTTAACCAACCTCCACATATATCAGTTTGCAATCATGCAGCACAAGTAAACAATTTCTAATTTTGTAATCAAAAGAAGAATATTGAAATTTTCCAAAAAGGTAAAGAATTGAAATCACATTTCAAAGTGGATTTTAAAAAGAACTGTTTCTTCTCAACATGCTCATAATACGGAACATTGAAAATTAAGAGGAAATATGATTGAGATCCAGAGATCCTACTCCAAATAGGGAAATCACTTTCCTACTAAATAAGCCTCAAGCCATTAGAGGTTAAAATGAAGGATATTGATGCACACAGAGACATGAGGCGGAAAGGGCTCTGGCTTTCATTTGCTACAGAGTGAATGATGCTTCATAGAAAATAGTGTATCTTTTGGGAATACCTAAAGGAAGAAAACAAAAAGTATCTGAATATCTGAAAGGTTTAGTTTTTGGTTTTATTTTGTTTTATTTTGTTTTGTTTTGTTGTGGTTTGTTGTTTTTTGTTTTGTTTTTTTTTTTTTCTCAAAATTCAGATCCATTATCAGAATAAAGAAATACACAATGAATATGATGTATGCGGGCCAATCAGTAATGCAGTAGATAATATATAATTCTGGTCTATATTGTGGTTTTGTGATTTCACTTATATTTTAAGCCAAGGATGTTTAGAATCATAGAATCATAGAATGTTGTGAGTTGGAAGGGACCCACAAGGATCATCGAGTCCCAACTCTTGCTCTAGCATAGGACAATCCCAAGATTCAGACCAAGTGTCTGAGGGCATTTTCCAAATGCTTCTTGAGTATTGTCAGGCTTGGTGCCATGACCACCTCCCTGGGGAGCCTGTTCCAGTGCTCCACCATCCTCCGAGTGAAGAACCTTTTCCTAATGTCCAACCTAAACCTCCCCTGGCACATCTTCTTGCCATTTCCTCTGGTCCTATCACTGGTTACCAGAGAGAAGAGATCAGGACCCACCCCTCCTCTTCCTCTTGTGAGGAATTTCTAGACTGTGGTGAGATCTTTCAATCTCCTCTTCTCCAGGAAACTTCAGCCTCTCCTCGTACAGCTTCCCCCCTAAGCCTTTCACCAATTTTGTGGCCCTCCTCTGGACACTCTCCAGTAGCTTTAGATCCTTTTTGTACTGTGGTGCCCAAAACTGCACCCAGTACTCAAGGTGAGGCAGCACCAGTGCAGAGTAAAGAGGGACGATCACCTCCCTCGAGCGGCTCACAGTGCAGTGCTTGATGCACCCCAGGACATAGTTGACCTCTGGGCAGCCAGGGCACACTGTTGGCTCATGTTCAACTTGCCATCGACCAGAACCCCCAGGTCCCTCTCTACAGGGCTGTTCTCCAGCCTCTCATTCCCCAGTCTGTGTGTGTGTCCAGGGTTGCCGTGTCCCAGGTGCAAAATCCGGCACTTGCCCTTGTGAAAATTCATACAGTTGGTGATTGCCCAGCTCTCTAATTTATCTGGATCTCTCTGCACGGCCTCCCTGCCCTTGAGAGTGTCCACAGGACCTCTCAGTTTGGTGTCATCAGCAAACTTAGTTAGAAGTCCTTAAAGTAATTGATTAAGACATTATAGAGCACTGGCTGCAGGATGGATCCCTACGGGACCCCACTAGTGACCGGTCACTAGCCCAATGTAACTCCACTGATGAGAACCCTTTGAGCCCAACTCATCAGCCAGTTGCCCACCTATAGCAGTATGTGTTTTTCCAGCTGTATGCTGGACATTTTACCCAGGAGGATACTGTGATAGACAGTATCAAAGGCTTTACTGAAGTCCAAAAAGATTACATTGACTGGCTTTCCTTGGTCAGCTAGGTGGGTAACCTTATCATAGAAAGAGATTAGGTTCATTAATCAGCACTTTCTTCTCATGAACGCACGCTGGCTGGAACCAATGACCGCGTTGTCTTCTTTTTTGATAACTGCCAGAATAATCTCCTCCATAATTTTGCCAGGTACAGAAGTGAGACTTACAGGCCTGTAGTTACCAGGGTCTTCCCTTTTGCCCTACAGGAAGATTGGGACATTTGCCAGCTTCCAGTCAATTGGGACCTCTCCAGATTTCCAAGAGCCTTGAATGATCATTGAGAGACCACTCACTATGACATCTGCCAGCTCTTTAAGAACCCTCAGGTGGATCCCATCAGGCTCCATTGACTTATAGGGATCCAACTGGAGCAGCAAATCCTGCACAAGTTCAGGGCTGGTGGGGAGTTCATCATTCTCACAATCATGGTTCTCTAGCCCAGGGTTCTGGGGATTTCTGAACCCCTCCTCAGTGCTGAAGACAAGGCAAAGAAGGCATTTGTCTGCGTCCCTGTTTGTGAGATGACCATGCTCATCAAATAATGAGTCAGTGTTTTTCCTGGTCTGCCCTTTGCTATTAACATATTTTTAAAAGCCCTTTTAATTGTCTTTCACAGTTCTAGCAAGCTTTAACTCTGATTGAACTTTAACTGCATGGATTTCCTCCCTGCAGTGGCAAACGGCATCTCTGTAGTTCTCCCATGTGGCCTGACCTTGCTTCCACTGGCCATACACTGTCTTTTTCCACCTGAGTTCTAGAAGAAGATCCTTGTTCAGCCATGGCGGCCTTCTGCCTCTCCTGCTTGACTTCTGACATTTTGGGATTGCCTGCTCCTGTGCTTTTAGGAGGTGACACTTAAAAAAGTGACCAGCACTGGTGGACTCCAGCACCTTCAAGAACTTTTTCCCAGGGAACCTTACTAAGTAATTCCCTGAGGAATCCAAAGTCTGCTCTCCTCCTCTGCCTCAAGGCTCTGAAATCCCTTTGATTGCACTAAGATTTCTCTTGTTTACTTCTTCATTGCCAACCTGAAAGACCAATAGTGGGTAATATTCTGAGGACTTTACCAGACTAGGGAGTTTTCTGGTAACATCTCTCACCCTAGCCCCAGGGAGGCAGCAGACTTCCCTGTGGGAGGGATCCAGTCAACATATGGGGCCCTCAGTTCCCTTCAGAAGGGATTCAGCTACCACAATTGCCTTTTTTTTTTTTTTGTTGATTGAACTAGTCCCAAGGTGTGGGGGTGACTGGCTCATCCTGAATGTCTTCCCAGATGTCCCTTCCTTTCGATCCTCACTCTCCTGGCCCTCAATTTCCAAAGCCCCATACCTGTTGCACAGGGGTAGCTGGGGGATGCAAGGGAGGCTGGCAGGAGATTCACCTGCCTCCCCTAGGAGGGACCTGTTTCCATTTTCCCCCTTCACTTAGGTCCCCTACTCTTATCTGGTGGCAAGAGGATAGGAGATCCTGTGCTTCATGTGGAACCTGAACTCATCATCTTCTCATCATGTTCAGTGATAAGAACTGATTTTGGATGCATAAGATGAAATACTGTAATTGCTCAGTGTCCAGAAATGCTGAGTCCAAGACCCTTCCCCCCCACACTCAGTGCTCCAGCCACTTTTCAGAATTATTTTTTAATCAAGTCAATAGTTTCTTATCACACCTCTCTCACTGCCTGTACAGATCTCACTTTACATCCACCTTTAGCTGAGGAAACACTTCAGTTCACAGACTCCTGGTGCAACAGCTTAAAACAATTCCCTCAGAGCTACTGCAGTCTATTTTTATGTCTGTATGGTTGTCTTGATGCAGCAAGTAAAACTAAAAAAAAGTCTCATGAAGAATTAGACTGTATGGGTTCTTTGCTAGATTTAGTGAATGAAGTAACTCCCTCCTCTAGAATTAGCAATAAATAGTAATAAACCTTTTTGCTGTTATTTTAAAGGGTAGGGTAAAATGAGGGTAAAAGACTTTAGCATTGGTTTTGCACTTCTCAAACAACAAGAGATGTAATTATATTGCATTTCCCCAAGGGATATTTTATTTTATTTTGTTTAGCCCCTTTCCTCTGGCAGAATTCAGTGGTCTTTCATGGATTACAGCAGGATTCAGCAATCCACTGCAGTTCCTAGATTTTTTTTCAGAGATGCCTGTACTCCTCAGTGATAAACAACGTAAGCTATAGTTGGACCACTGTGCTTCTCTATTTGTCCTCTGTTATTTCAGAAAAAGCACAACTGGACCCAATTTTTCTGTAGAAGTATAAGCTCTAAAGTGACAGCAGCTTCTGTGTTTCCCTTAGATCTTCTTTTACCATCTGCTGCTTTGCAGAGTCTTGTGTCACTCTGTTAGGACAGAACTAAGAAAATATCCTCTCATTCAGCTCTCTTATCGTCAAGTTGTTCCCTTTGCTATATTTTGGACCAGATTAATATATTTGCATTCCTGTAGAAGATAATTTTGATCTTATTCATTCTTTTAGCTGCATATTCCTCTTGGAATGAAGAGGGATCCCCCTTCCTCCTGCTCCCCTTGATATGACTTAATAAAATGAACAACAGAAACATTTTCAGTTCCTATTGTTGCACACAATTTGTTTGTATTCCTGAATTTTATGTCTGTCATACTGTCAGTAGATGGTGGTTAGCAAGGTATGTTGAAGTTCAAAGCAGAGGTCTATGCTTTTGAAATAGTGGAAATATGTATTGGGTTTGCATGGCAAGGTTTTGGTAACAGGAGGGGACATGGGGTGGCTTCTGTGAGAGAAGCTTTCAGAAGCTTCCCCCATGTCTGACACAGCCAATGCCAGCCGGCTACAAGACGGATCCGCCGCTGGCCAAGGCTGAGCCCATCAGTAACGCCTCTGTGATAACATAGTTAAGAAAAAAAAGGGAAAAGAGGAAAATAGCTGCACATTTTGCAGTGAGAGAGAGGAGTGAGAAGATGTGAGAGAAACAACCCTTGAAGACACCAAGGTCAGTGAAGAAGGAGGGGGAGGAGGTGCTCCAGGTACTAGAGCAGAGATTCCCCTGCAATTTATGGTGAAGACCATGGTGAGGCAGGCTGTACCCCTGCAGCCCATGGAGGTCCATGGTGGAGCAGATGACCACCTGTAGCTTGTGGAGGACCCCACGCCAGAGCAGGTGGACACCCAAAGGAGGCTGTGACCCCGCGGGAAGCCCGCGCTGGAGCAGGTTCCTGTCAGGACCTGTAGCCCATGGAGAGAGGAGCCCACGCCGGAGCAGGTTTGCTGGCAGGACTTGTGACCCTGTGGGGGACTCGCGCTGGAGCAGTCCCTTCCTGAAGGACTGCACACCATGGAATGGACCCATGCTAAATCAGTTCGTGAAGAACTGTCAGTCATGGGAAGGACTTACAGTGGAGAAGTTCATGGAGGACTGTCTCCCGTGAGAGGGACCCCACGCTGGTGTGGGGAAAGGAGTCCTCCCCTTGAGGAGGAAGCAGCAGCAGAAACAACGTGTGATGAACTGACCCCAACCCCATTCCCTGTTCCCCTGTGCCGTTGTGTGGGGAAGAGGTGGAAATCAGGAGAGAAGTTAAACCCAGGAACAAAGGAGGGATGGGGGAGGTGTTTTAAGTTTGGGTTTTACTTCTCATTATCCTCTTGTCTGATTGGTAATAAAATAAATTCGTTTTTTCCCCCAAGTTGAATCTGTTTTGCCTGTGCCAGTAACTGGTGAGTGATTTCTCTTTGTCCTTATCTCCATCCAGGAGCCTTTTGTTATATTTTTCTCCCCCTGCCCAGCTGAGGAGGGGGAGTGATAGAGTGGGCTTTGGTGGGCATCTGGCATCCAGCCAGGGCCAGCCCACCACAGAATAGAAAGACAAAAAATTATTTATCTGAATAATAATGAGGATTACTGACCTGTTGGTGTCGTGGTTTAATCCCATCTGGCAACTAAATAGCACACAGCCACTTGCTCACTACCCTCCGCAGTGGGATGGGGGAGAGAATCAGAAGAGTAAAAGTAAGAAAAGTTGTGAGTTTAGGCAAAGACAATGAAACAGGTAAAGCAACAGCCACACACACAAGCAAAGCAAAACAAGGAATTCATTTGCTACTTCTTATTCGGCAGACAGGTGTTCAGCCATCTCCAGGAGAGCAGGGCCCCATCATGTGTAATGGTTACTTGGGAAGACAAATGCCGTCATTCCAAACATCCCTCCCTTCTGTCTTCTTCCCTCAGTTTTTTGTTGCTGAGCATGACATCATATGGTAGGCATATGCTTTTGGTCCGTTGCGGTCAGCTGTCCCAGCTGCGTCCCCTCCCAGCTTCTCATGCACCCCCAGCCTACTTGCTGGTGAGGTGGTGTGAGAAGCAGAAGAGGCCTTGACTTTGTGTAAGCACTACTCAGCAATAACAAAAACATCCCTGTATTAACACTGTTTACATCACAAATCAAAAACATAGCCCCATACCAGATACTAAGAAATAAAATAAATCTATCCCAGCCAAAAGCAGAACAGTTGGAAATAAAGAATTATTTCTAAAACTATCATCTGGAAAGATATGCATATGATTGCTCGCTCTGGCCCAAGGAATATCCAGGTAAGTTCTAATGTTATTGAATTTTAAACAAAAAAATCAAACATCAACTGATCCACAATTTCAAAGCGTGCAAACTATTGGAGCCCAGGTGTCCCTTTTAGCACTACTTTACAGCTTCTGCAGTATTACAGAGATGAACCAGTGAGTGGAGTTTGAAAATAATAAATAATTTTAAAAGTCTTAAAAAAAAATTTAATTAGTTTTCACTTCTCCTACTTGAACCTGATAAATGAACATATTAAACTGTGAAGACTCGGGTACCTCCAAAAGCTTTTGATGTGCATTAGAATAATCTAATAATTAACCTCAGGATTCACCAGCATGATGCATTGAGGTGAAGTGAAACAGTGCTTATGATAAAGGGAATTCCAGATCTGCCAGCCCCAAGGCACCAAGCTGTCTTCATTCTCCTCTGCTTTGCCATGGAGAGGTCTGAGCTCCCCTTGGTCTATCTTTTGTTGTATTTTGTTCTTGATGAGAAGCACTTTTTCCCATGCAGATTTTTTCAAACAGCTGGACATATCTTGTTTAAAGATGCAATATTTAGAAATAGTATTTGATTTACACAATAAGTATGCACAAAGAAGGTATATTTTCTCTCTGGACTATTTTTTTCAGTACTTGGTATTAGAGAGCATTGTTCACCCCAGAGTAGCTATTAAATACTTCGTATTCATGCAGTTACCTGATCCAGTGTGAGCCCTCCTTTTAAAATTAACAAGCCTGTACTCACAACTTGCTCTGCTTCTTTGGCTAATACAGCGCGGAATCCAGTTTTACCTCTGTTCTAGAGAAGGACAGTACTTCAGCTCCTACAAGTGCCATTGAAGAAGTGCCTGTTTTATGTTAATAAATTGCTTCCCTTGCCTTTAACTGCAAGCATAACGATTCATAATAATACAACTCCGTATTTGTACCAGGGCCAGAAGTGGTCGCTGATTTTATGTACTCAGATTAAGTAAGTACTTTCATCCTGATTTTGTAATGTACTAAAAAGCTTCAATGCCAATTGGACCGAGCAGTAACTGAGGGCATCAACAGTCCCCTGTAAATGAACACTCCAAACCTGGAATTGATTAAGGAGTGGACATTTAAAAACCTGGGCATCAATTTCTGCTGTCTGTGATTCCCTGAGTGCTTTTATAATACGTTGTGGGAGCCATGGTAGTCTCAGACTCACTGAAGAGAGCCACAGCAGTGATTGACCAGCCAGGGTTACTGTATCACTTTCATTCACAATACGATTCAGGAGGAAGAGAGGTTGACAGAAATGTCTGCAGATTTGTACAGCAGCAATATTAAGAACAAAATTACACAAGGTAATGCTTTAATCTACTGCTTAAAGACAACCTCTCTGTAAGCATAACTTCTCTTAGCAGTTGCATAGACATTTCCAGAGACCACTTCAGAGGAAATCAAAAGACACACTAGAACAAGATACAGTGATACCACTACAGTGTGTTTCCAGTTTCACAGATTGCAACTAAGTCTTTAGAGAGTTGTCTAAGAGAAACCAGGGCTGAGAAGGATTGCTCTTGCTGAACCAAGGAATGACTGACCAAGGAGGGAAAACCTTTTGAGATGTCCTAATACTACCCCTTACCCCTGAACACCAAATATTAATTTCTCTTAACTTGTTAGCAGAGGTTGTGTTCAACACATATTTATAATGTTGTATAAGGAAAGGAGAAATATATGTAGCAGTGTAACATGCTCTGATCCTTTTTTCTTAGTGAAGGATTCACCAACAGTGACCAATGTTTTAATTTACAAAAAACTTATGATTGTGCCTTGTGCCTTGGATGTGGTATAGAAGGACCACAAAAGCTCTAGAAAGTGTTTTTTAAGAAAGAACAAAGCTACTCTCTTTCTCTCTTGGGTAGACTACATTAAATGTATCTCCACTGCACACCCACTGCCTCTCAGTACACTTCCAGATCCAGATCTTCAAAAAGATTGACACACCATATTTATCCATAGTTTTTTCCAACACTTACAGTTCTCAGAGTGTTTATGTCTTTTGAAAGCAATGCAGTTTATCTAAGCTAAAAGTTATACATTCCTTCTGTTGAGGTGAAACAGTAGATTTATTCAAAATAACACTTGTATTAGGGCAATCTGAAATACAATTGCCGGGGTGAAATTTCCTTCTATCTGTAGGGATACCAAACTGAGTCATACTGAAGGTATAATTTATTTATTCCTGTCAATGAAGCTCCCTTTCATTTTAGTACTTGAATGCAATGAAAAGCCTCAGATGAACTGTAGTTAATAATGGTTTGTGGTCAACCTGGGAGCGCATTTCAAGCAGGGATATCTGCTTTCAGCCATGTTCTGTTCAATACTGTTACTGGTGATGTGACCAATGCAGTGGGGAGAACATCTGTATTACTTAAGAAGAGGTGTAGCATTTGCACAATGTAGGATTCCAAGTCTTCAGTTCAAAAACAGCAAAATGGAGATTCACAAAGGACAAGTGGAGCCTGGGAACTTGGGACTGAGGATTTAAAATGTGCCAGGTAGTAATAGGGCAGAAAAAGTATCTAAAGTTTACAATGTGCCACAAATGTGTATGAGATAATTGCTGCAAAAGAGCAAGTCTCATTCTGCGATGTTTTTAAGAGCACTGTTTGATATAAGACAGAGGAATGAAATTATTCTGCTCTACTTGCCACTGGAGAAGCCTCAGTGGAAGTACTGTATCCAATTTGGGGCATTGCACTTAAAGACAGATGTACATCAACTGGAGACAATCCAGAATAAAGCAGCAGAAATGATCAGCTTCTAACAAATGTGGCCAAGGAGGAAAGGCTGAATGGACTAGCCTTATTTCATTAAGTAAAAAGGAAAGGAAGAAAGAAGGATGATAATGACCTCCCAGTTTGTAAAAGTTTGTCATGAAAAGAAGCTGGTCAGTTATCCACTGAGTCCAAGAGAGGAAGGGCTAGAAGAAATCAGCTTGATTTGCAGCAAATTAGATTTAAATTATACATAAAGGAGAAAAATCTAGTCACAAGTTTTATGAAAGCCTTAGAGCAAGATAAGAAGGTTCACATTACATCAAAATTAGTGAAAATTTTTATATTTAGGCTTAGGTGTGGTCACTTAGGTATAAATGATCCTTCTTCTCTGAAAGGGTATGAAGAAGATGACTTCCTGAGGTCCCTTCCAGCACTGGGATATTTCAAAAGGGTGAATTCCACCCTTCCCCTTCTCTGTGCAAAGGTGTAGAGGGGTTGTTCAGAGGCAGTGCTGGGAAGGCAAGTAAAGACAGTCATTTAACCTTAGTACTAACTCTCTTTTGTCATGTGTGCTCTAAACATGTTATCCCATAATATGGTACCATGGGGATTGGCAAGAAATTTGGACCCAGGACAGCAAATGCTGCAAAGTTAGGAGCTGGAAGAGATTTATAATCCATGTGCTTAGAATTTCAGAGTTCAAATTCCTCCTGGTTGCCTAATGTCCATCTGAAACACTATTTAGAAATATGTCCTGATGCTATTCTCTTTCCTTTACTGTTCTAATTGAGGAAAAAAAAATAGTGTAAATTCTCTGTGAGACGAATGGGGCAGATTGACTGGATAAATTGCACTAACATCCAGACTGTGGGCTGAGACTGATTCTTTTTTTTTTTTTTTCCCAAAAAAGTCTTAATGGATTTATTTGATTTAAAATTTTTACCTCAAGATGAAATCATGTTGCCATGTGAAGATATATCTAAACATGCCAAAAGAGTCAGCTAAAATGCACAGGATAACTTTCTACAGCAAGGATCTTCCACAGGAGTGTCTTTGCCTTTCATAAGCCACAGGACCAAGTGAATATAAAAAGACAAATATAAAAATATTTCCCTCTAGTTACTGAGCAAACAAACATGGAGTTTCTGAATCAGCACATTAAAGCCCTTTTCCAATCAACACATACTAATGACTAGAAAGGCCTGGAAAGTGTTATGTAGGATTATTCTGGAAATTGCTGTCTGAGGCTGCCTTAATCTGGATATGACTGGTTTTGAATAGGGTTGTGTAAGTCACTATCAGTTTTCATCAAGTTGGCCCTAGCCTGTTTATCCTTTTTCTGTATGTGATGACACGTATTGCAGCCTACGTGAAAATGTCCCACCCGCCTCCAAGAAAAGCTTGAAAATTTATTGGTAGCCCATTTCATTCTAGACTAGTTCACACTGCTTATTCTCTGCACTGCACAGCTGACTCTTAAAACAGCAGTACTGCATGCTACAAACAGCTTTGCCTGACATCTCTCTGTGTTTCATTATGTTGATAGGTAGACAGTGTGTGCTGTTAACACTTTCAGAACAAAACAGAATGAAGAATTGATACTGAGGGTATTTGTGAGAAATGTCATGTCCTTGATTAAAACCGGTACAATTCAGCAACCAAGCTGCAAGTCCAATTTCACCCTAGTACCCCCAAGGTAAGGATGTAGAGGAAAGAAGTTGTCCATTATATAACTTTCATATGGGGTGTTAGGGCTGCGAAACTAGCAGCAACTCATTAGCATATTTCTCTTTCATTGTGCTTAGCCCTTCTCTGCTGTGTGATAATGCATTTGGCAAAGAAAAACAATGTTTCCCCCTTTTATCTCTTTTAAGGAGTTTATATGTCTGTTTTACCAGACCAGTATGTTGCTGCATCCCACAGAGAAATGGCTCAAATCAGGATGGGCTGAACAAGGACAAGTCACTTAGTCTTTCTCAGGCTTTCTGTTGTTTTCCTGCTTGCTTTTCCCTCTGAGCAGGCTGTAATAAGGAGCTCTACATGTATGTAATGTATGTTCATCTTCAGGCTGTAATAAGGAGCTCTACATCAAGATCTTAGGGTGCAGTTGATCTGTGTGTGATTCAGCAGTTCTGCCTGCAGTAGATCTGTGGGATTGGGTCCCTTAACACCACTGCTGCAGACGTCCTGTCTGTGCTGCTTCCTGTAGCAGCCAGCTGATGGGCTGCTGTGGTGGGTTGACCCTGGCTAGAGGCCAGATGCCCACCAAAGTCCACTCTATCACTCCCCCTCCTCAGCTGGACAGGGGGAGAAAAATATAACAAAAGGCTCATGGATGGAGATTAGGACGGAGAAAGATCACTCGCCAGTTACTGGCACAGGTAAAACAGATTCAACTTGGGGGAAAAAACAAATTTAATTTATTACCAATCAAAATCAGAGGATAATGAGAGATAAAACCAAATCTTAAAACACCTCCTCCATCCCTCCCTTCTTCCCAGGCTTAATTTCTTTCCTGATTTTCACCTCCTCCCCCAGCAGCACAGAGGAACAGGGAATGGGGTTGAGGTAAGTTCATCACACATTGTTTCTGCCGCTGCTTCCTCCTCAGGGGGAGGACTCCTTCCCCTGCACCAGCGTGGGGTCCCTCTCATGGTCGACAGTCCTCCATGAACTTCTCCACTGTGAGTCCTTCCCATGACTGACAGTTCTTCACAAACTGCTTTAGCATAGGTCCTTTCCATGGGATGCAGTCCTTCAGGAACTGTGTCAACCCACCACAGCTGCAAGGACATCCCATCACATGGTTGTTGCATTGACAACTCCTAAAGTGTGATTTACCTCTGTCTTTATTCCCACCACTGCTTTTAAAGCATATTTCAATACAATTTTGAAAAGTACTTCTCTTGCTTTCTGAGCACTGCTGAAGACCCAGAACTCAGAAGCAGCTGGGCATTTCTAAGCTAGGCAAGATGGTTTGGGACTATGAAAATGACATACAGGGCTGCATGTACAGTCTCACATCCAAACTTCCCTCTTGCATCAAATAAGATTACTGAATGAGGATAAAAACAGACTCACAGTATTGATGACTCAGGCTATCCAGGGCTGGAAAACTTTGCAACTATGCAGGCTAAAGGAGGGTTTGGCTTTTTCACGCTATTAAGTTCACAGTGTCTGACATCTGTGTGTTTCCTGTCCTCTGCCTCAGCTTCCTCGCACTAAACTACACTTCATAGAATCATAGAATGGTTTGGGTTGGAAGGAACCTTAAAGATCAACTAGTTCCAACCCCCCTGCCATGAGCAGGGACACCTTCCACTAGACCAGGTTGCCCAAAGCCTCATCCAACCTGGCCTTGAACACTTCTAGGGAGGGGGCATCCACAACTTCTCTGAGCAACCTGTTCCAGTGCCTCACTATCCACACAGAATTCCTTCCTAATGTCTAATCTAAACCTACCCTCTTCCAGTTTGAAGCCATTACCCCTTGTTCTATTTCTACCTGTCTTTGTAAAAAGTCCCTCTCCAGCTTTCTTGTAGGCCCCTTCAGATAAGGGAAGGCCATTATGAGATCTCCCCTAAGCTGTCTCTTCTTCAGGCTGAACAGCCCCAACTTTCTCAGCCTGTCCTCATAGAAGAGGTGCTCCAGCCCTCGGATCATCCTTGTGGCCCTGCTCTGAATTCATTCTAACTGGTTCATGTCTTTCTTGTGTTGGGGGCTCCAGAACTAGACACAGTACTCCAAGTGGGACCTCAAGGGAGTGGAGTAGTGGCAGGGAATCACCTCCCTTGACCTTCTGGGCAGGCTGCTTTTGATGCAGCCCAGGATACGGTTGGCCTTCTGGGCTGCAAGCACACACTGATGGCTCATGTTGAGCTTCTCATCCACTATCACTCCTAAGCCCTTCTCTTCAGAGCTGGTCTCAATCCATTCATCACCCAGTCTGTATTTGTGCTTAAGATTGCCCCAACCCAGGTGCAGGACCTTGCATTTGGCCTTGTTGAACTTCATGAGGTTTGAACAGGCTCACCTCTCAAGCCTGTCAAGATCCCTCTGGATTGTGTCCTGCCTCTCCAGCATGTCAACCATACCACACAGCTTGGTGTTGTTGGCAAACCTGCTGAGGGTGCCCTTAATCCCATTGTCCATGTCACTGACAAAGATGTTGAACAGTACTGGTCCCAATACCATCCCCTGAGGGACACTGCTAGTCACCAGTCTCCACTCAGACATCGAGCTGTTGACAACAACTCTTTAAGTGCAACTATCTAGCCAATTCTTTATCCACCGAGTGAGTTCCTTATTTATCAAGTGAATTCCTTATCCACCAAGTGAAAACCTCAGATCATCTGGGCGTTTTCACTACCTCCCTCCTCTTTTAGAGACCTTTAATCACGGCAGTGTCCAGGTCCTCTCCAGGACTTTCTATGGAATGCTGTGATTTTTAAGGTTTTGGTCTTCTGTACCAAAGGAACTGAAATTCTATAGTCTGCTTGGAAGATTTTAGTGGCTTGGGACAGCTAGGGACATGTGAATGTTTTTAATGGACCTTAGATTTTGCCTGTGATTTATGAGTGGACTAGGTGGCCATTTCTAGACTCCATGATGCTACTCCTCACCCCCCACACCTGATGTTTGGTAACTTAATAGTTATAAACAACATACACTTTTATCCTAATGTCTGGACTGATCATTTGTGTCTTCTATAATGCAACATTAGAGAGCAAGTAAAATGCATTTGCCATTACAGGCTAATAGGTCTTAACACTCAGAGAAACCAGGTTACTTTTTTCTCCCCATTAACTTGACTGTTCTTTCAGGCTCAGGCCCAGGCTATGTTCTTGCTAATAAACTGAACAGGATCAGGGCATTTTCCCTTTCCCTGAGTAGCTAGACAGAAACATACCTATATAACTATATTTTCCTACCCTCCGAAATAGCTTCAAACTGTCAAACGGGAATGATGTCTGGCCCATGCTAACTCCCAGATGTACCCAGGCATTGCTTTTGAGAGTACTAGTTGGCTCAGATCAAAAACAGCAACAGGAGTGGTGCCAGTGACCCGACCGCCTGGGCACCCACACGCCAGGTTGGGGGCTGTGCTCTGTGTCTGTCTGCCTTATCAGTACAGACATAGACTGAGGGACTAAGAGAAGGATGATCCTCAGGTATGAAGGTATCAGAAGGCCAGCAAAACAGAGAAACCCACAGATCCTGAGGGAAAGTTACACGTCTATATGAAAACGCAGACACATATCTGCTCTGCAGCTTGTATGAGGACTGGTAGCAATGGCCATACAGTGGCATGGGCACGAGCTTTGCTAGCAGTCAGAGGAGACACACAGGGTCCTCATGACAATGTGTTCTGATTTGCATTTTGTAAAGCCAGTGCTGTTGCGCTCTCAGTGGTTTGTGTACCTATACCCGTCTCGATGACCTATCAGAGTTATACTAGCTCATGCTCTAATTGAGCCCTCATTTTGCTGCACAGACAGAACAAATGCTGGATTGCCTACAGTGCAAGCAGGAGCTGCCTCATAAGCACATATTGGCTCAAACTAGAGGTCCCTTTAGCCCATTTCTCTGTCTCTCATAGTGGCCTGTAGCAGATGCTCAGGGAGTAGCAGGGCATGCATCATATATCCCAAAGACAGCAGCTGAGCAAATCTGGGACAAAGAAGACTTGACTGAAAAAGTGTGTTTATCATTTTCAGAGTTTGGGTTTAATCCATGTGCTCTGGCAAAGGGATAGATTTTTCTGTTTACATGCATAGCATCACTCCTACCATAAAAGTAAATGTTAGCAAATGTTAGATAGTTTCTGGCCTGTTGCAATGCAATAGCAGAAGTGATACCATCCAAAGCACAATGTTCTGTATATATTTTTGGTTGTTTGGTGTCAAGATCTACAATAGGTT
Organism: Caprimulgus europaeus; assembly: GCA_907165065.1. The sequence continues at coordinate 38,202,060 of OU015525.1, forward strand.
CAGGTCTTATGGCACCTATGAATTTGGTGGTCACCTAGCAGTCTAAGTTCCACAAAGTTATAAATGGTCCAGGTCAGGTTGGATAAAGAGCATTGTCCTCCAGCATCCTTTTCCTCCAGCACAATCCAGATGAGGAGAACTCTGCACACCCAGACATCTATTTGCTATGGGACTGGGTCCCACACATCTCTGCAGGGCCCTCAGCAGCTTTGCATCCCTGGGCTCCTCTGCAGCAACCCTGTGACTCAGCCCTGCTACCATCCCATGAGCTTCAGTGTTCTCTTTGTTCTGGGGAGCTGATGATAGATGTCCCATTGTGTGTGGAAGAGTGCATCTGGGAGAGTCCATCTACTTTGTAATATTCTGTTCTTTCTCCAAAATAAGGAGAAAATAGAGCAGGACAATGGGGTTTGCCTGAATATATTGGCTTTTCTAATGCTACCAGCTGAGCCTGGCCCCTGGAAGCATGTCTAACAGAGGAGAAAGCAAGTAAGAAGGTAGGTGAAGAGGACAAGAAGTAGGAAGGTGATAATGAAATAAATCAATTTCCTAGGACCTAATGACAACAGCATGCTCACAGCTAAGCAGGACCTTTGGAGATCCTCCTGTAAAGTGTCAGTATCCCACAAGAGCCTCAGCAATTGAATGGATTTTGCTCTTTGTCTCGTTGTTTTTCTGCTTTCCAAACCAGAGATCATCACATTTTGCTGGTAACATGGTAAAAGACATCCACAATCCATGCAGAGACAGCTCCTGCCCATGCATATTTACACTGCTTTCATCTGCTTGTGTGCTTCTGCCTTGGTTGCTCACTGAAAGATTTAGGTTAAAATAACAAATTTCTGAGCTTTATCTCAGTTAATACTTCGATAAGTGGAATGCTGTAAACCTTCAAAAACACCATGTTTTGAAGCTGCCTCTGTGCCTGGTAGTTTCACTAGCCCCCAACATTTCCGCAGCCCATATCGTATGTGTAGCCAGTATTAATTACCTCATTACAACAAGATGTGCAAAGCTAGCGCTGAAGAAAACAGCAGAAATTACAGAAGGTAGTGTTACAGCTTGCCAGCTGCAGCCCTCTATTTTATTCAGCCTTTCAGAGTTCCCTCAGCTGAGAGGGTGGCCAGACTCGTGCTGGAGGTCTGCAAGCCCCAAACATGTGCCGCATCATTTTTCCCAGACTTAAAGCAGAAAGCCATAAGCTTTCTGTCTATCCTTTCTGCCATTCAAAATGGGACAGTTCGGTACAGACATGCTGCTGATGCTTTTGTGTCAGAAGGCTTATCTCCCGTATATGTCCTACAGTCCATCTTACAGTGTGACTGCCACCCCGGAGTGCAGGCTGGGTGTGGGGAGGGATAGACTCTTGTGTGCCATTTGGTGCCAGCTTGGCCCTACAGCACAAAGTCGTGATGCCTGTTGCTGTTTCGCACCATCCCCTGGTGGGCTCAGGCTTCCTTCTCTGAGGGAAGTGTATGTCCTGGAAGAAAAGGGGGATGGACACCTGATTAATATCAGTGCTGGGCTACGAGTGCCCCTCAGAAGGCTGTCAGCATCACTCAGTGAGATTTTCCTCCCTGCAGCCAGCACCTCTGCACTCAGCTGAGTCCTTAGCTCCAGTTGTCTTTTGTCTTCCCCATCCCCTGTACTCTTTATGCTCTCAGCTGCCTTGTCTGTCTTTTTTCTTCCCCTGCCTCTCCCCATTTCTCTTTCCTTCAGGACTTCTCTCTGCCTCTTCCCTTCAGGTTTCCTGTCTCCCCTCCAAGCTGGTGCTTCCGACAGCAGGAATTCCAAGATATGGCATGCTCATACATTTTCTATTGGCTCTAGGGGCTTTTAAGCCTTCTGACTTTGTGGGGTTACACAAACTAGCAACTGCTATAGCCCAGGAATGCACCTGGAAGTAAGGGAAAAGGGGGGCAGGGAAATTAAATGCTTAGCAAGAGGAATGCCACACTTTTGAAGAATTAACTAGCTATTCATTCAATCTGAAAGGGTTATTGCATTAAGAACTCACATTAGAATTAAAGGGGGAAAAAAGCACTTGCTGGCTAAAGGCTGAGGATAAACCCAGCATTTCTTTATCACTGCCTAGGGAAAAGAAAAACCTTAATTACAATACTTGTCTTTGAATAATATTTCAGTCATAACAGCACATTTCTCAGATTCTGCATGATAAGGGCATTAATATTTATTCATTTTCTATGACCTTTAGATAATTCCTAAGGGTCCTATTTTGCTAGCGTTGATGGTTGCTCACTTTTTATGCTCCTTCTTTACACTGGTCCAAAGCTTGATCACTGTATATCAATATACTTGTCTTTAAAAACCTGTTCTTATGAATGGGTTGAACAAAATTTGGAGCTCTGTTCTCAGCCTCAAAACTGATCTTTAGGGCCAGAGATCTGCCATGGTAGACACTGGTAGACCTCAGGCTGAGTGCAGAGATCTATTCCTGCTAAAACCAGTGAGGCTGGGAAAGATTTGCAGCCATCCTTTTTACACTAGTTTTCCTTGTAGTTTCAAATGTTTGTCATTTATTGATATTTAATTCCCTTTGTCAACTTTAATCCACATCCTGCTTGCCTCACACAAGGGGCTACTCTGCAGAGTATGGAAGTAAGACTATCTCCTTTTAATTTCACTTATTTTACTTTTTAAAAGCATGTATATTTGCAGATCTAGCACCCTAGAAATGCTTCCTACAGCCTAAAAATTAGTTAAAATATTTAGAATTTGTCTTATTAGTCAACTGGCATTCAGACTGAAGGGGGCTCAGTGAGTTTTTATAACTTCAATAATGGCTAGATGAGCATTTTTTGTCGATATTAAGGCTTCTTTTCAAAATGTTTGTTTTCTATGGAAAAGTTAGTACTTCAAATTACAGAAATCTCTCCTGGTTTCCAGTAATAAAAAAAGGGTAGAGAAGACTGAGTATTCAGACAATGACACCTGGCTTGACTAATTTACATATAGTATTTTGAGAAAAATTATTTTGTATTTATAAGTCTAGGCTAAATAGGTTCACCATCCTCCAAGTAGTTTGCAGGCAAAGACAACTCTATAGTCCTCTGCCTAATGTCTGAGTGCATGTTTGCAAAAAACCAGAGCACTCTACATTTCTAGAAGCAAGTGCATGTGAATGAGGCCACGTCTCTTTCCTTCTTTTTGTTACACCTAATACTGAACTCCTAATTGTATTTTTCAGTCTTTGGGGATAAAAATACAATTCTGAGAGGAGTATAAATGTCCTTTATGCAAAGAAAAGTCTCTTATCTGGGGTAATTTGGTGAATAGGCTCTATGATTATATCTGAAGTGCTGTGTTTCACCCACAGAAATTCTGCCTCCCATCTTTATTTTTTGGCTTAGTAATTTCAAGAACTTGGAGTGATAGCTAAGCAGAGGATTAACATTTATTTGTATATCAGTGGATGAGAATCTCTTTTTCAACTAAACAATTTAGGAAAACAAAAGACACTATCTTTCTGGATGGTTGTATTTCTTTCATAAACAATGTCAGTAGATAAGGGCATATTTCTGTCCTCAGCTAAGGAGTGTTTTATCATGAAAAGGCATCAAACTATTATCTAGTCATACACTTGTCCCACTGCAAAAAAAAGCTTTGTGAAAGCTGAAAGGGAAAAATACAACAGCCTTGTATTCAAAAGTCTTCTACTGACAAGACAGGACAATAGTGACATTTTAAAAATAAATATTGTGGAGGTTTTGGAGGGGTTTTTTGTTGGTTTTTTTTTTTGTAAATACGAAAGTTACAAGTCTTAGGATCCAAATTAATTTCAACTACATTTACAAACCAGAAGGAATTCAGCCTAGTTGCAATGATTTCACTGAGGAATATTCAATGAGGCTAGAAGAAAGGTTTTTTTGCTTAGAGCAGGCACTAGTTTTAAGCCTGCTTTGGACTTTGTACATGACCTTGGATTTATAATCTGATTTTCAGCTATTCTTAATATTCACAGGAGCTGGAAAATTTCCTTTAGAAACTGGAGCTGTTGCTATTCCTACATCCTAGGCACTAAATTGATCAAATCCATTTCCAAGACAGAAGTCCCAAATCCCTCCTAGAGCCTGGAGCAAAGATGCCTCAGAGCACTGAAATGATGGATCTCTTCCCGGGAGAAGATTACTAGAGCATAAACACCATGAACACCTACCTAGCAGTGTACCAATCGCTGATGCCATATCTGGAAATGAATTCAATATATTTGATTGTTACAGAACGTCTTATTTCAAAGACAAAACACAAGATTGTTCCCTCCTGTACAGGAGAAACAGTATTCCAGGTGACACAAATAAAGATATTACTCGTATCATAGATACAAATCTCACGGTATTTGTCTCACTAGCAATAGCTGTCTCTTGGCTCCCAGGTAGCCATACTCTGACAAGAATCTTCCTCAGCGACCAGTAAAGTGTGATACAATATTTAGAGGGGGAGCAGACGTGCTTCACATATAGTTCAACACACAGTACAACCTTAATCATATGAAAATTTAAATTCACAGACACCATGAACATTAAAGGGATGTGAAAATCCATTATTAACCCATGCACCATCTTTCTCTTGGCTATATTGATGAAGGATAAACACAGCAACCTTGACTAATATTTTATTTTAATTAGAGTAAAAGTAAATTGCAACAAGCACACAACACAGGGAATTAACAGAAAATTAAACAAGCTGTATGTATAAACCTGTAAAATCACTCTGAGGTAATTTGAATTCTTCATCAAGCTGGGGACTGTACACATATTTCTTTATTTATTTGATTGAGTGTTCATGTTTCATTCCTGAGCAGACCTGCATGTATTGATTCTATCTCATGTTCAGTGAAGTGTGTATGTGCAAATGTCTAATGGGAACGAAGACCTGAAAGATAAAATGGTCTTTTTTTGGGCCAGACCACACACCCTTGGAGATTTGCCTGGCCCAAAGAGGATGTTATTGCACAACTGGCACAACCTCTTTTTGAAGCCTAGAGGGGAACTGGTGAAGCAACATTTGTGTGTTGCAGCTGAGAAAAGCTCTAATTTGTACTGCTTATCTCTGATCCATGCACAACAGATCTGAGAGGAGGATTTTGCCCTTAATTTGTTCCCTAGTGTCTACACATTTTGAGTGTGTTAGATCAATGAACGATGCTACATTCCATATGTGCCACAACACATAGACCTAGCTAGGTACACTGAAGATGAAGAGGCAGCCTCAACTTTGAACATCCTGTTTGTAAAACAACTTTAAACATTAGACAGATGACTTTGTAAAGTGAATTAATTAGCAATAAAGACCAAAGGCACATTCTGTGTGAATAAACAACATAGATTTAGATCTTAGTTAAAACTTCATGAATGTCAACTAATAAGGAGGTCTGTGGAGTCTGTCAGGCTTTGCAAATCCTCCTTTTCTGAATGGAAAAGTATTACTGCTCCCAGCAGAAAATGCCTATATAAGGTTTGAGTCTGTGCAGTGGAGTGAGACCTGCAGCTCCTAGATTCAGCAACTTTAGCTTTCTGTGGGAAAGATCTTTTTATAGCTGTTTTTTATTTAGCTAGGGGCTTCTCTAGGGAGGGCAGGAGGGCGTCAGCTGAAGAATCCACTTAGATTTCAGATCAGCAGCTAATCTGTCACTTCAAGGGGTGACAATGACAGGAGGGAAAGACTTCCTAATTTATTCATAAAATACTTTATCTGTCAATTCCATTTATTTAGTTCATTCTTCATAGGTAAAAGTATTGAAAAAAGGAAATTAATCCTGACCCTGGAGGTGAGAAGAAGAATGCTGATAACTCGAGCTCTGGGGGCATGAGTAGGCCAAGACTCTTTTCACCCAAGACTCTGAAAAACATGATAGACTGATATTATCTCATGCATTTTACTCCTTGAATTCTTGTAGATACCACAATACCACAGAGGCTTTACTGACCTATTAGTAACACTTACTGGAAGCTCATATTCAGTACAGCGAGTCGTGTACTTTCTTTGTTATTTTTGCATAGTGCAAAAATGCCTGTGGTACATTTTGTCTATCTTTGTGCAATCATTGCCAATGAACAGATTACATCATGTCAGAAGTGCCAGAATTTTCTGAAGGAATTTTTCATAAAGTTCAAGAATTGACATATATTTTTCAGTGAGCTGCAGCTTCTTTTTTAAGTTCAACACAGCCTTGAAAGAATTATTGTATGATTTGCTGGGCAAAGATTCTGAACAGCAAGATTCATTGGCCAAACTGCAGTGTCTTTGATGAGTGTTGAAAAAGCACTTAGAATTTAATTTCACTAGGACTTCTATGTCCTTAAATCTTAGGGGAGGCAACATGCTATTTATGGAAGACAGTGCGATTCCATGCAATTACATTTTTATTTCATAATGATAATATGGAAGAATGTTTTGTTGCTAAAAGTTAATTCCTCATAATAGGACAGACTCTACTTATTCAACCACACTGAGCTACTATAACTTTTCTTTTAATTGTAGTCTTTTTCAGCAGCAAACCTCAGATGCAATCCTTACTAAACATTTCAGGAACTCTGTGTCTGTGCAAAGTAAGGTATGATGACTGGAGAACTTTACACTATCTGTCAATTAATGGAGTGAGCTTGATCAGGAACTAAATACCTTGTTTACTGATCTACACTCTCTTCTGAGGTGGTAAATGCCCCATCCCTGGAAATATTCAATGTCAGGCTGGACGGGACTCTCAGCAATCTGATCTAGTTGAAGATGCCCCTGCTTATTGCAGGGGGTTGAACCCTTTAAAGGTGCCTTTCAGTCCAAACTATTCTATGATAGTCCCAGCCTTTCTCTTCCAGATTTCAGTCTTCAAAGTACATATGGTTTGAGATGATGAAGCATATATAGTTCTGATCATATGTAGTTTTTTTAACAGCTACACCAAAACTTATTAAAAAGGAAATGTTCAGAAAATGGACCTCTAAAGAGACCCTAAAGTGTGCTTTTCAGAGGCATATAATTTTACCAAGTTTCAGTTTGTTTTGCTGCATCTTTTTAGCAGATCTCTAAAATGTACATCTTTGCATGAGATTACTTTTTTGCCAAATGCCACAACTTTACATCAAAGAAAAGATATGTTAACATTATTTATAATATGACTGTGAAAACTGACGTAACAGTATCCCTTTCTTTAATCTCATTCTTGGAATAGCAAATATGCTTTTAGCTGACCTATTTGTCAAAAAAAGGAGAGGGGAGGCATCTAGAGGAATATATTTGTTGCGAAACACAAAGGGTTTTGGGGGGTTGGTTTGTTTGTTTGTTTTTAATATAACTAAAGACCATAGCACCAGCAGAGAGCTGCCATGAAAAGCGGAGGGTGGCACTGTGAATTTCAGATAAATTCTTCAATTGTGGCACTCTCTGCTTATAAAGCAATCTCTGCCAAGAGATACAGGGATGGAAAGCAACAGTACATTGCATTTATATTTTTGTTGCATTGTTTTCAGTTTTCCTCCTACAGAAAAGAAGGGCAGGGAGAATAGCGCACATATTAAACTCATCCCAATCCGATGCTGGGATGCAGCTGAAGTACAGAGCAGGACCTGTGAGCCGGGAGCCGTTCCCTGATCCCACAGTTTAGCAAAGGGCAGAAAATCTATATATATTAGCCTTCATAATTAGACCTCAGAGCTCTTCAGCCTCTTGTTTGCTTTTTCTTCATTCATCATTGCTCAAATCGAATTTTTCAACTTTGTTTCCTCAATCTAGTATTTTTCTCTAATTATTTGCTTAGAGCCTATAGTATCTGAAATTGCTACATGGCCTCCAGCTCAAATATTTGTCAGGCCTAGGACTCTCTAGTATCTAAAACATATGTGAACAAATGCACTCGATACTGCTAACATGACTTGGGTTCAGTAAGTTCAGTGCCTTACTTACACATTGCCAAGAAAGGTAGTGCAAGAAGATAATATTTATACCAAGGGATTTTTTTTTTTTAATGCAGTTTTAAAGAAGATGCAAAGAAATCTATGTTTAAATGTAAGTCGTTATTTAGTTGTGAATTTATCTACTCAGTTATGCATGAATATATAATTAGAAATTGTTAAACCAGAATGTCAGTGAAAGCTTTGCTCTTTGAATTAGCCTAATGGTCACAGTGACTATGAATAGATAATATGTGGTTTTATATATATATAAACATCAACGCTTATATGCCTGTGCAGGCATACACATGTATGTAGGATCAGAGACATTAATGTAAATACATGTATGTGTGTTTACAAATGCATACACAGAAAGCTAATGGAAGATAAACAAAGTAGCTGAAATTCTACATTGTCATTCACAGGTCTCTGTGTGTCAGGAAAGGCCACCATTACTGGCTTCACGACAAAAACTACTCCATGACAGGTCAGAGCTCCAAGGGTCCTTGTGTCACTGTGAACCAGAATTTTGGAGGAGCTTGCTGTGGCGCTCAAGAACGTAGTTTCCCTTAACCTGTGAGACATTTAAGCTAATAACTATTTATGTTAATACAATTTATGTATGTAGGGCCCTATGTGACTCAGTGGAAGACTGTATTGTAAAATACACTTTATTTGCAGGGTTCATACCTTAATTTAATCAGCTAATTAATTAAATTAATAAAATAGGGCATAATAACTCTTCTGCATAGAAAAAATAATGTTGAAATGCTGAAATGAGGGAAAAATTAACAATTACCTGGAGAGGGTATTTGTTATTTCTTCCCTGACATTTCTGCTTCTCTTGGGTGACTGGCTCTGTGTGAAGGCTTAAGAGAAGAAGAGCACAGTTCAGAAAATTAAAACAAGGGAAAACAAGTGTAATTTGCAATTTCAAATTTACTGAGAAATATAAAGAAAGAGAAGTGTCAGGATTTACTTTGTGCCCATCTACAGGTCCTTGTCCATAAGACAATTCAGAGAATAAAGCTTCTGGGGATGGTGAGAGCGCTCAGGTTGCATTCAGAAAATGGATGGCCCTCGAACTGTAAAAGGGATTCAAAATCATGGTGAATTCCAGGTAGTGAAGAGCCACATTAGAAGTCTCAGTTTGCTTTCTAAATTTCTTTGCTCTGTCTTGCCACAGAAACTTCTTTTTAAAAAAGGCAAGTTAACAAAAGTCGATATTGAGTCATAAAATAATTACAGTAATTTCTTCGTATTGACTCATTCTAAGAGTTGATTCCTTAATGCTGGTTGAAAAGTGTTAATCTTTGACCAGTTTAGGAATATACTATTAAATATACATTGCTGATAAATGCAAAATACTTGCCGTGATACCGGAGTGGGTCTAAGAAACTGAGTAACAGATCCTATAATGAGAGATACGAGTGAGGTAGGTGCTTTGGTTAAACACTGAAAAAGTGGATCATGCTGGATTTTAATTTACCTTGTTTGGGAATTGCATGATTGTGCCAGATATATATATATACATATATTTCAAAAAAATAATTGTTGTTTTTAAATTAGATAAAGAAAGCCCCATTCAATTTTGCTTTCAAAATCAGAGTATTTCACCACTTGTATTTATATTCATTGAATTCCAGGGTTAAATTTCAGAAACAGTAGGATACTCATTTTGATCCTAAGATTAGAAAAATGTCCACCCTCATTTTTTCCAACACTGAATTGAACACAAAATACTTATTGAAAATTGAGTTGGCCTTTTTCAGCCAAAATTACTTAAGCGTATCTGTTCATTGTAGAGCTGAGGAAATGTGGAGACTATGAAGAGTGCTGAGGATTCTTTTTTTTTTTTTTATCTCTGCAAAGCATTTTTATCATTTTCCTTTGAAGCATCTGCAAGTTATCTAGTGTTTATGTTCACTTTCTGTATGAAAAGAGAAACTGATTTATCCTCCTAGGAGCCGTTTCAAACATCAGAGAAAGCGAAGAGCAGGAATGAAATCTACCTGACTAAACAAAGCCCAGCACATAAAGTGCAGCCAGTGTAAGGCTTTGTTTTAAATTCTGACTTGACTCCTGCAATAGAGCTATCAAAATTCAGCTCCTAAATAAGTGCACTCTGTAGCTCCAACTCCAATGAGTGAGATTCCTCTCTGCATGACTCAAGGTTCATTTTGGTTTAAATAGATAGAGTTCAGAGTAGCACCCGTGGGGTAAAATTAAAAAAAAAAAAAAAAAAAAAAAAAAAAAGGAAAAGTAGAAAATATGGGTAGGAAGGGTATTTATGGCATCTTTCATGATGACTGCTTAGAAACAGAAGGAATTTCAATGCTTACTAAAGAGTTTGATGAAACTACAGCAAGTTCTGCATGAACAATGCTCAAGTTAATTTTGTTTTCAGTGGAAGTTAATCTCTCTCTTAATTCAGCCTTAATACAAGACATCCCAACAAGTTTATTTTTGGTTTTGTCCCTAAAAAACAGGGGAAGAATAATTTGGTGTACAGGGTTCAATCTTTGCAATTCAAATGTCACAGAAACTCATAAAAGTCCTGACCTTCTGTGCTTGATTTCCTGGTGATATATGACACATATGTTTACCTAATTTAGTGCTTGTTAAAGGAATAATGTTAATGGTTAAGGAGTATGAAGCCTTAATTAGATTTTGCAAGCAGCTAACAACTGTAGCAAAGAGATCCCTTTATTCTGTATTTACTGCAAACATACCAGAATGTCACTGGTATAATCTAAGACTAAAGTCAACCCAGCAGCTACAAACAGTTTCTAAAAGCTAACCTGTTCTATGACATTTTAAATTTTTTTATTTGATTTTATTCCCAAGTGAGAGCTTGGTTTTTATTGAGACTCAAAAATGAATAATTATGGGAGTTTTTAAATGGAAAAGAACCAATTAAGAAGGATACTGAGGATCAATTCAGCAGTTTATTTGGAATCAAGTCTTAGTTTGAGCTCCTGTAGCTCAAAGAGGTTGCATTATTTTATGCATCTACTTCAAAGTTAGAGTTGGTAGGATGATACAAGAAATAAATTTGTGACATAGAAAAAAATGAATGACCATAGATTTGTTGCTATTCTTGCAACCATGAGAGAAGATATTTCCAAATATTTGTGGCTCAGTGTTCACAGTGTTCAAAACAGTGTCTGTGAATCACCAAATAGTCTCCAAATTTGTACCTGAAATACATTGTTCATTACTCACTGTTCATTATTTGTTAGGCATAACTCACTATCTTTTGTTAAAGTTTCAGTCAGCTAATCAAGAAGCAGAAAATATACTGTATGACCAATAACGTCCCACAAATAATGATTAATCAAAATGAGCAGTTCATGAACAGCACAGTGACTAAATATCATTCAACTGAACTAGTTATCAAAGACTTACAATACTAATGTATTGACTGAAATTCTGAGTGGTTTGTGAATGAGTCATCAACAAAAAGCCAATTTAATCTGAGGGTCCTAATAACACTAGTAAATGAGTGTTTTGACATAAAATGCTAAGTGTCATATTCCCCTTTCTTTAAACATATTTCTGTGTGCCTTATTAGAGAGAACTGGGCAATTGCAGTTGGCTGTAGAATTGTCACTGTCTTTTGTGGGAGAACAATTAGTTCTTATATGTATTTTATTAAGACTACTTGTTAGTTAATTTTTCCTTAGCTTATTTTCTCTGTAACTTCATTTCCTCATGTATCTTTTCCTGGATCTCACTTACCTTTTGGTATTTTTTATATGATTTAGTAGAAATTCCGTTTTGTTGATTGAATGATGCAAACAGACATTTCTGGGACTGCGAATCTGACCTCATATCATATTTCTAGTCACAATTTTAAATTGAAAATTTTCATATGAATTCAAAGTAAAGAATAATTTCATTATCCTTTAACTATATTTCAAAACTCTGTCACAGCATTTTGAAAGACCAAAATTGCCAGAACTGATGGAGATCTTTTATATGATGCATTAAGGTGTCAAATGGAGTATCTACTCCAAATTGGGCTCCTTAAGTCATGTCCAAATTAGATACTACATCTGAAAAGAAAAGGGTTAAAGACGTTCTGAAAAGAATGAGCAAAATATAAAGACACAAGATTTTCTTTGGAGCTTTTCAAGACATTACCACAGTCTCTAAATTACGTGACTTTTGATGCCTCAATTTATATTTGATGTAATTTGATTTATTAAAAATTACAGTGGGAAGATATGGTTTCAATGAATTATATTTAATTATTTTTTTCTGAGGAAGCTGATCATGGTGCATTGTACTGTTTCTTTTCCAGACCACCTACGCTGAGATGTCCTGAGATTTTAGTTCCAACTGGTAAATACAGAGATGACTCTATGAATCAACCAGGTCTAGTTAACTCAGAATTGCTAGAATAAGAAAAGCCAAGAGCTTTTTGTGTTGCCTAAACAGATTGTGCCATTATTTGCCTGGAGAGAGCATTCTTACTTTTAGGTCATATCTAGAGATCTGTAGAGATAAGTGAGCATAAACACAAAAAAACTTAGGGCCAGAGGAGAAAAACACCTGCTGTTATCATTGCATGATGTCTAGTAATATCCCGCTGAAAAGGTTCTTGGTTTACATGTGAATATACAGTACAATTGTCATACTTTATGTGACCACACATTTTCCACAATAATTCATTAGACATATTTTTGCAGTATCATACTGTTGTTTTTAAGTAGCTTGGAACTAAAAAAAACCCCATGAAATAGGATGAATTTTTTAACATAGTATTAACAGCTTCTACAACTTAATTGTCTAACAATGGAGAGGTGGATAAAAACAGCAAGAGTAAGGGAAGTATGCAGTTTATGATAAGAAAAGCCATGACTATGGTCTTGTAAAGGAAATAACTGCCTAATCTTCACACATGTAGACACTTCTTCATTATATGCTGAAATATAAATTTTAAGGATGTATAAAAACTCTCCTTCAATTTTCTAACCTCATATTTATGCTTCAAACAAATTTGAAATGCTGTGACTACATATGGGTTAACTATGCCTGAAGAGATAAACTCAAGTATTTAGAATAAGAGTTTTCCTGATAAATAGTGGTACAATCTGGTGATTTCAGAGCTTATACTGGCTAGCTCCAGATAAAAGAGAAACTTCTTTTAAATCAGTGAAATGACATCATCTACACACTATGTCAATGGTATCAGGTAAAGGAAGTCTATAAAGTCCTATTAAATGTAAATAGGCCTTTCTTGCTCTTAGTTCTGTCTTTATGATATTTATTACTTTGTGCTTTCAACTCACAAGTGTGAAGAGATCTCAGTTACTGAAAAGCTCTTCGTTGCTGTTGCAATGCGCTTGTTCTTTCGCTATTTGCGTTGTATGTTAGTGGCAATACTGAAGTGTGCAAGTACTGAAATATGGGTAGCTGTACACTCAGAGCAGCAGAAGGAGGTTATAAGTGGCTGTCTCCTTAGCTAGGTAAACAATAAATATTTGTTTGTTCCAGCTATTCCACATAGTATAAACTGGTGCCTTCATTAGGTGGTCATGTTCCAAAAGGCCAAGGAAATTTGCTACTTGACCCATTCTTCATTTTTCCATGAGCATATGCACAAAGAAGCATGTTTCCCTAAAATAAGAAGTAAGGAAAATTACTCTGATTACACTCAAGTTTTAAGGGTCTTAGCAAGAGGACACATGCAAATGAACTGCAAAAGCATGTCTGGCATACGAGGTTTTTCTCCCTTAAAACATAGACAGCTTCCATCCACAAGTAACAAAATCCCTCTTGTTTGTGCAGTGAAGGAAGAGTGGCTTGAGATCTGCAGTCAGTTCTAAAGGACAAATTAAAGTTTTGTCACTATGGGATCTAATGGACACCTCCACAGAGATTTGCATTGTGTGTGATTTTGCCAAAGCAACCTCTGTGAGTTCAAAGGAGTGCTAATAAAACAAATAGCAGCAAGGAATAAGTTTTCATGTTAAGATTTCCAGACACTGGTGATAAATGATATGCCATTGTTTATGTCTCAGAATTGCACTTGGAATTTTTCCGTTTGAATATGACTTGTGACTTTATCCCTTTGGAAGTCACTTCTCTGCCAATTCAATTGCTCTGAAAAAAAAGCAACAAACCAAAACCAAAAGACTTTCAGTGATATTACCCCAGTGTAAACTTTGCATCTAGGACAGAATTGAGCTCACAAAAAAATGGATCCAGAAGCATATATGCCTATAGCTCATAGGGATACTCAAAGTAGTAATAAAATTGAATTATCTCAGTTTAGAAATTATGACCAACAGATATATACATACAACATTTACAGTTATACTATAAAATATTTTTTATGCCATTAAAGAACAAAATAGATGAGGACTGTACAGTAGCAATTCTAGTAGTGTTAATGTCTACTCGCTAGCTGGAATAATTTGGTCATTACATTAATTTTTTGTATTGCTTAGCACTGATGAGAATTTTCTAACTTATTAGGAAAGCCCATTAGTATTTAGTATACTACACAAGCAGCTTATTTTTTCAGAATAGTTGATGAGAACCCATTTCAAAATCTTGGAGAATATGAGCGATTTGAGTAGCAGTGTGAACTGATTGCAGGGAATTTTGGCATCACTGTTAATAGATGCATCTGAGGATTTACAGTGTTATAGAGGGGAGCCTGAAGTAGTAGTAAAGTAGAAGTAAGTAGGCATTTCTGTTATACATTGAGCTCATAAGATAGTCTCAACTAAATGCAGGTAAACAAAGTTTAACTATTTCTAATTTAGATGGTGTGCAGTTCACCTAACAATCACTATTAGGCCTATGAAACAAAACCTGTGGATTTATCCACTTGAGTGCCATGCAAGTGAATTTTCCTATTATAATGATGTCAAGGACTATGCCTTTCAGAAGATGTGACATTTGCAGATGTAACATACTACATGGTATACAGAGCTGTAAAAGTCAAGGTCAAGAATGGAGTAGCTAAAAAGCGAAAAAATAAAACCTGCATCCACTTTTATTAGCCAAATATTGATATTTATTTTTTCCTAGTTCTTTGTATACTGAAAGAGTTCATTTATAGAAATTAGTATTTATAGTAATATAATCCTATATCATTGCCCTAAGGAAAATATCTGATTTTTTTTTTTTTTACCCTTCCATTTATATTTTGTGAGAAAAATCTGAATTTATCACTCTGTACAGAACTTTCTGTCATGGTTGTCAATGTTAAACCAATTCTGCCACTATACAGGGGTTTTGGAACTTAATTAAAATACATTTTCCATTTTAAAGTTATAGTGACTAAGTACACCTGCTCACTTAAAAATTATCTGTTAGTTGGGTAGTTTAGCTTAATCATCATTTGATTGTCTCAGTTTGTATTGCAGGAAGTTCACCTGCTCTTCATCTAAACTTAAATGTTTCTTGTTTACACATAAGAAAATATAGAAAGATTATAATATTTAGAAAACAAAAAAATGAAAGATGCATTCAAACATATTATTTATATAATTATCCTATAATTAAATAAATAATATTTTATGAGAAAAATAGTTTTTATTTTTATTTGCAGTTTTCTTGAGGAATGTTTACTGATCATCATAGAAAAGCTACATAAAAAATAATTGGAGTTGTTATCATTTCTGTAAAAGATTTAAGTTACATAGGACATATTCTTCATTAAACAACTATGCATCTTTACAGTCCATTAGACAGGCCTGTATGAAAGAGAGTTAGACTAGTGTTCAAACATATTTGAGAGCTTTTGCAATCTTAACTACAGCCACAGCTATTCTGGATATGAATTTTCTGACTAAGGGTGGATTTCTAACATACAATGTTGCAAGCAGTAAAAACAGTGCAAATTAAAGATTTCTTGCCTTGTGATATTTTTATACTTCTAGATTCAGTTTGTTCGTTTTAGAATCAAGAAAGCTGGAAACTTATAAAGTGAAAGATTAGGTGACCATGAAACTACCTCAGTCTAGGAGCAGTAGTTTTGAAAAAGACCCATTGACTATCAAAAATAATGAGCTGAGATACAGAACATGAGGCCATTACTCAGGAAGCCAAAAATGCTATTTACATCTTTTCCTTTCATTGATAGCTAATCTATCACAGGCCACAGAATGAGGCAGAACAGAACCAAGGACCATCTCAGAGTACTTCTACCATGGAGACATGCCTGGTCTGCAGCACCATTACTCAACAGCACGTATCGCTTTCCCCAGAAAACACCCTGGGCACTGACATTTTAGACTATTGAGAAAAGACTGAGGGTCCTACTGTTATATGGACATGGGCAGGAGTTTCTCGTGGGGTCACTCTGGATTTTTAATCCTGGATTTATTGTTTTTCACCTTGCAAACCATATTTTACTTCTTCACAGAACCACACAACAAAAATCATTATGAACAGATTAATCTCAGAAATGAGTCATATATTTCACATAACATACATGGGACATATTCAACAAGAAATACTAGTCAACTACTACATTTGCTTTATTACATTAATGTAAATATCGATACATGTGCAATCAATATCTGCCAGGACTGTGGAAAATTAAGAAATCTGAAACTCTCATAACATGACATTTTTTGTATTGTACAGCTAAAGGAACGTATGTATTGGCTCAATCTCCAGAGAAAAGCATCTGTTTATTATTTGTAATGAGTCATATCAAAAGACAAGATGGATATTTCTGCAACAACAATAAGCAAAGTAGAATTTTTTGGGGAATTTTGTTCTTTCTTTTTCAAATATGATCTGCAGAAGAATGTAATCAATATTTTTTTTTTTTTCATATCTAACCTTGTGAGCAGGGGCTAAAGAAACAGTCAGCTTTAAAATAGAACTCATAAAAAATATGCCCTTCATCACAGCCTCCAACAACCTACTATAATTTCCAGAGTACAATGTGGTTGCACAAGTTGCTGCCTGCCATCACCGTAATCATCATACTTGAGTGTTTTCCATGCTGGCTGGAGAATCGCAACTAAGCATCATTTTAGGGCATGCAAGAAAATGTGTTTCTCTGAGGGACATCTTGAAGCTCTGAAAAATTTGCAAGACTTCCACCTGTGTAATCTGTACAACATTTACCTGAATGGATTTTGTTCTTTAGAGACTTATGAGTTCTAGACCTCACTTTGGACCTTTGGTCATGATCCACAAGTGTCCTGTTGCATCTTGCAGAGTCTGCAAACAGAGATAGAACTAGCTGTCTGTAAGCAGCTAGTGGCTCCCTACCCATCTGTAAGGCACAGATAAACTTTGCTTTTAATTTCTGACACCAAGCTTGTAGCCTTTAACACCCCAGAACATCTGTTCACATTATTTGGTGATTCATGTTTGCAAGTATCACTGGTTCTAGGTGGAGTGTAGCTGCTCTTATGCACAATATCAGGTATCAAGACCTCTGCAACTTTGAAGAGTAAAGTAGCTTTACAAGACTATCTGTTTAGGATCTAAGGAATAAATTTAATAAAATAAGATGTCTGGGTCAGCAGATCTTCTCAAGAAATATTGAGACAAATTAAAAAGATGTTTGGGCATACAGTGCTGAAAAGACTGAGCTTAGATGGGGCAGTGCTTTTGAGAGACCTGGTGTATCACTACAGCAGTTTTACTTGCTCTGCTAGTCATCTATTCACAACACTCAGAAGAAGAATCCATTACGAAAACATTTCTCATTTATTTATCAATAGTTTAAATAATATGGCAATAGTTAGGGAGAATTCATAGCCTCAGAGCAAAAGAGACTAAACAAGATCTCATGGATTTTTGTACTCGATACTCTTAACGAATGAGAAAGCTAACTTTGCTAAGCCTGATGTCTTCTGAAAGCTGCAGCTTGCCTGAGCAGTCAGTTCCATATAAAACTAACCCCGCTCTTAAAATGTTCCCTAGAATTGAAACTACATCTTCCTTTCAAGTCAGGCTTAACAAAAATCCATAAAATAAGTCAGAAAGCATTCTTCCAGCATTCACAAATACAGTTTTACCACCATGTTAACACTTAATAACTGTTTAAAAATTTACATTCATAAGGATAACAGACAACTTTTAGGGCAGTGAATTTCAGAATAGAAAGTCCATCTGTCTTATTGCTTTGAAGAGGTATTTTTATTATTAAACTGATTATTAAACAGAGAAGCTCAGACTGGCAGTTGTGTCAGACTGGCAATTTATACCTTCAGAAGAAGATTTATGAAGACTACACTGTTTTGACATGTTTCTTTCATTTTGCCTTTTTATTTGTTTTTACAGATCCTCTCCTTTGTTTTAATTCTGACATTCTGGAGGAGGTTTAAAATGCACTTTCTTAAAATGTTGACTATGTTTTGCCACCAAGCAATCTCAGAAAACACAGAAAATGTGATTACAGATGCATCATAACCTTCATTCTCTTTTAATGTTAAGAGCAGTTCAATGACAATTTGTTATACAGTCAGGGATCACTCTTCCACTTTTCCTAAGAGTGCACCACATAGCTGGTATCTGACGTGTGCCCATGAGGAAGAGAACCTTCCTTCAACGCGTACCTGGAAGTTAACTTGCAGGTTCAAGCCCTTTGCAGAATGACATAGATATGACATAACAGGTACTGACTGATACACGAGAAATATTGGCATGTTAGTTTGCTCTAATTATCACTAGAATAGTAAAACCTTTTCATTTCAACTATTTCTTAAACTAATAATACAGTAAATAAACATCTTAAGTACATGTCAAATATGATGAAAGAGATTAAAATACTAAGAGAGAGGATGTTCTGAGGGACCTTAAAATCTAACTGAAACTTCTGGATAAAACAGTATTTAGGAGGAACTAAGCCCTTTGGGCAGGCACAGAGTGTTTTCAGATTTTAGAAGATTCAGGCATCTGATACAGGCAGAGCATCTTTTGGTTCTGGACTTGTCATGGTTAGAGAAGTGTAGTCACTTTTTGTTATAACTGTTCCTTATTAAGTAAATCTGTTATCTGGACAATAAAATCATTTGTCAGTCATAACTGAGTCTGCTTTTTATTCAGATTGCTGTGGTGTCTGCACTTCATGCATTGCTTCTGAACTTTCCAGCTCACAATGTTTGCTGCAATGTGTCCCAAATCACACTGGCCACAGTGCAGCTCCTGAAAGGAAAACTAGCCCTGGGTTTTGAAATTAAGCCTGCACTGAAAGCATGGGTACTTTGGGAAGCATCGAAAAGGTGAGTTTTCAAAATAACCCATGAACACAAGTATATCTGTTCTGTAACTTCCAAATCAGTGTTTAGTCTTAAAAAAAAAAAAGTTTTTTCCTCCACTTGTACTTACTCTTGAGTTAAAGTTTTCACAAGAAATCACGGAATCACAGAATGCTAGGGATTGGAAGGGACCTTGAAAGATTATCTAGTTCAGTCCTCTGATATGCTCAGGCTTTATTCTCAGTTACAAAAATTTCATATATTATATTAAGAATTATTAATCATGAAGTGTATTGCTGCTTTCAGTTTTCCATACAATCACTCTTTTCTTAGTCACCAACTTTTCTGGTTGTTTCCTTACATTTTACCATGGCTTCCTTTCTTTTAATTTTTAAACACTTTTAAAATAGTGACTTATTATCTGTCAGTGCATATGTATGTCTGTCTTGGGAGGTCAGCTGTGGCTCAGGCAAACAAAGATGCTAGTTGAGAGTTTCTCCTTTGAGCAGATTCATACCATGTGGGTAAAATTTACCAACTGTATTGAATGTATAGAAGTACTTTAATATTTTATTAATTACAAAATAATTAAGAAAAATCCAAGAATTTTAAAGTTCTTGAAGACTTCAAATTCTAACAACTATGATTTTGAGCTAAATAGGAAATCTTTCTAACCATTTGCAGATTGTAATTTCCATTTTGACAGAGTATGAAATTTAAATGCTACTGCCATTGACCTCTACAGAAAAAACACTCATACTACTTAAAAAACTTTCCCCTTTCAACAAATCAATGTTTTTGCAGAATAACCACCACATTCCCTTTTTTTCCAAAGTTATTTTATTTAAAATTTTAATTCCTAATCTTATTCATGTACAGAATTTCATGTATTAATTTTTTAAAACTCTGAAACGGTGGAAAATATTCTTGTGTACTCTTTATCAAAGGTGTCTCAAGACTTTGTAGACCAACCAAGTGTGGTGGCTTGGTTTCACCCTTTTAGTATGCAGCCAAACACAGCCTGCTCTCCCAGCACTGCCCACACCCCTCTCCCCAATCCCCCAGGGAGTAGAGGAGAGAATTGGAAGGAAAAGGGCAAGGAAGGGGCAAGGGTTGAGATAAAAACTATTTACTAATTAAAGTAAAAGTATAATTATAATAACAGTAATAACAGAATGTACAAATGAGTGATACACAGTGCAATTGCTCACCACACGCTGACCAATGTCCAGCCTGTGCCATCCAGTGATCCCAGAGCCGAGACAGTCCTGAAACTAAAACCCCGGAAGAGCAAGCCCAGGTGATCTCCGAGATAATACTCTCATCTTCTGGTCAACCCTGGTTAATATACTGACATATGTGATATGATATGGAATATTTCATTGGCACATCCAAATGCCAGTTTTGAGCTTTGCTATTCACTACACTTCTCCCTCCCAGTCCTAATGAAGCTGTGAACCAGCCAAACACGATGGCCTTGAGCTCCAGCAGCAACTAACAACATTAATACTTTTATCAACATTTTTCTCATAACAAGTCCCATACTGAAATGAAAACACAGCTCATCTAACTATTAAAAAGAAAATTAACTCTATCCTAGAAAAAACAGGACATCAAGGTGTGCAGTGAAACAAGATTTCTCCTCTCACACCACAGAAATTCTTGTTTCTTGTTTCTCACTGAAGATCTGAAGTTTATAATCAAAGTACAAAAAATTACTATTTAGGCCTCTCAGAAGCCTTTTGAGTAACAATAAATGTCACTGGTACATAAAAGATAACCCACATTTTAAACAATGGCTCAAATTATATCTCCTCTGGTATATGTTGTGGAATTTAGGTGGATGATTTGTTTCTACTTTTCTCTGAGATGGTTATTCAAAGACCTTGGTTCTTCTTCTTCAGAACATCATTTTTAAACCATAATAAATCCTTCACTGCTGTTCAGAGAAGTTACTTGTGACCACTATAAATTTGTACCCAAAAAGGCAGAGTTCAGCCTGAAGCTTTGAGCTACAGATATCAAGGGGAACTCTGACAAGATATTAAATAATAGTAGGATGTGTATCTTTTTTAACCATGAAACAGTCTCTGGTTATTTGGTTGAGACATCAGAACAGAACAGGACTGATCAGAAATCTTGAGTACTGTTTTGAACTCACTTTTGCCAATGATTTTTCTTTGCTTCTGCTCAGAGTTTAAATGAACTCATTCCTAAGTTGAAATTCATATAACATGCAATGTTTTTTTTAAATTCCAAAGGATCTCTGGGATTTTTGCTTCCTTTCAGGTAATCAAGACCAACATCTGAAGCCATGTAATAACAAAGCATCTTGTCAAGAGATAAATGGGTCAAAATTATTGAAGCTTTCCTTTCGTCATTGTACTTGAAAGCATAGGTTCAAGAAAGTTCTTGGAGCCACTTGCCACCTGTTTCTTCTGTTATGTCTTCACTACCACCTCACACCTTGGGGGAAAAAGAAGTCACCAGAGATTAAGCTACCAGCAACTATCATATTTGCACAAAGAAATGACTGAAACTATGGAGAACAATATTCACAGCAATTATCTTATTTCATTAATTTTCTAAGAAGATACACAGAAAGAATGTTATTTTTTAAAAAAAAACCTCAAGCAAACAAACAAACCTTTTTTCTTTTATTAAGGACTTTGCTTTAGAGTCAGGGTGAGCTGTCATTTGGGGATCAGATGATCTCAAGCAGTCCTACTGCAACATTCAGGAATACTTTTTTGTCTCAGCTCTCAGCACAACTGTTTTTCTGATGGAAAGATAGATTTAATATTTACCAACCTGAAAAATAGTGGGTTGTGACAACTGCACACTGATTTAGCCATAAAAAGTATTTCACTGCTTGAAAAACTCTGGTTACAAAATTTATACATAATATTATAATTTTGATTTTTAAAATTTCTGAATGTATGAACTAAACTGATTTTAACTTTAAAAGCAGGAACCTTGGTCACAGGGAATGTTTTAGGTTTTACCTGAAAATAAGTCCTTCATCAGGAGATATGAAGCGAGACTACTTACATATTTTTCAAGGTATAACTGTGACTCCTTTATATTATTGTATGTTCCCAACATGTCTTTGTCATACAACATTTTAAAACAAATAGACTGGAATTCCTTTCCTGCAATATATGAATTAGCCTATTGCAAAAATTTCATCAAAGTATTATTATGATGTGGTAGTTTCTTAAGAAATAAAGTGAATGGACATTCATATGGCAAAGGGAATATCAAGAATTAGAAGAAAAGAGACAGAAAGCTTCAAAGATGACAACGAGGACAATGATATTATTAATATGTGATGGATGCCTATGACTTTCTGTAGCATCTGCAGGAGTCACATGAGTGGACAGATTTAATACAGAATGAAAATAGCTATGGTAGAGAATCAGCTTAATTAAGCAGGTCAGGTCTATCATAACAGTAAAAATTTCAAGGGTTTGAAATGCTGTCTGTTACTGTTCTACACATTTAGTCTTGTCCCCCTACCTCCCCTAGCTGAATACAAGGACTGCTTGTATTCTTGGAGGGAAGCAGGTATGTGAGCATATCTATGAAAAGCCTGAGTTTCTCATCCTAGAGAAAGTAATCAAGTTAACATGTCACGTGTCCTACTCTCTTTGAAGATACTGTTGATGATGAGTGGAAGTATCTTGTTTTCTTCTTATGGGAGAATAATGAGAGTAGGAAATAGGAAAAAGAATAGGAAATAACATGAGATACCTGTAAAATCAATTTAATAATTATGGGTTTAACCTGTCAAAAACAGGTCATTTGGCTGATTCAGAAAAGTCTGTATTTATAAGACATCATCTTTGAACAAATATAGATAATGAAAATTTCAAGGCTTGGTCTCTCAGTGTGGCACACAAGAGGTGCAAAAAAATCCCATTAGCTACTAAGAGGATTTGTGTCCCTATGTCTCATGTACCACTTTGAAAATTCACTCTCAGTCATCTGAAAGCAAGGTAATATGTCAGGCATTCAAGATTACATCATTAGAATACAGACAAGAAGCTTAATCGACAATTGTGTACAAAGTATTAGAAGCATAAAGAATTGCTTATGGTTAAATATTTAATTTCAATTTCAAGCTTGGATTTTTCCACTGGACCTACTTGTATGTGAGTATTTAATCAATTAGTGGATCTTTACTAATTTGTAACTCAGCTTTACTGTTAGTTGGAAATTGTTTCCAACTTCAAAACTGCTCAGTTATCTAAAGATCAATGAATTCCAAGAAACTTTACTCATAAAACACAAACAATTCAGTTATGTATTTATATAAAAAAAACCCAAAACAAAACAAAAAAAAAAACCCAAACCCCAAAGAAACCACACATTTGTATATGTAAACTATGCATTTACACATCCTACTCCAATAATGTGTTATGTTAATAGTAGTCCAGATAGGTCTCCATGTTTTTAAATCTGTATGATTTCATTCAAATAATCAGATTTTTCTTGTGATGGAAGTTCTTTGAGTTTTGGATAAACAAGTCAGTGAAGTACACAATTTGCAGTATATTTTTTACTACACTTGAGTGTACTGATAATTTTTTCCTAAGCTTGAATGTACTGATAACTGTAATAATAGTTCATATTTTCTGTCTCACATTAGGAAATTAAATTGGACCATGCTCAGCAGGTCGAGTGGGGTACGATGAGTGAAAATCATCATATCACATTCAGTCTACGAATTCATACGAATGACTGATTCAAGTCAAAACAGTTAATGCCAGGTCTTCTATTTAAACTTCTACCAGGTCTTTTTGTCCAGAAAAAAATAAGGGGACAGCCAGAAGTACTAGCTTAATTAACTGTATCAAAGACACTAAATATCTTGACTGTAAAACTATTAAAGAAAATGACATCTAGAAGATTCCTCAGAGCACTTTTCAGTTTTCCAGTGGCAAGCTCTTTTCTTCAGTCTTATAAAAAATGTCACATATTTGGTGAATCACTCAAGAGATAAGTAGCTTCTAATCATGAAAAGATGTATTTGAATTTATGATCATAATCTTTCATATGGTTGCGAACGAAGAGTTTATCGACATATCTTTTAGTGAGATGAAATAGTGTATTATGGTAAATGTTACCATTTCAAATAAGATCACTACATGCATGCAGTATAAGTTATATATAAGTTTTCCAGAAGTTCTCTTTTTTAGAAGGTAACTAGATATTTTTCAGAGTTCTTTAAATTTTAAGTAAAACCTAAATATTGTCCCAAGCTTCTCCCTTTTTCTTAAAGTACCAACTAGATCATCTTAGCCAGACAGTCTAAGTATTCAGGACATCACCATCTCCAATGCTTGAAGTAACCTCGCAAAATCAATTCTAGTACATTCACAGGATTTGGGGTTATGCTGTATCTTGGGGACATGACAAAAAAACGGGTCTGGCTGCTAACTTGGATTATGTATCTATCTTTCTAGTGTCTGGTTTCTTAGAAGGTAGATAGAACCCAACATTTAGGCATTTAAGGTCTCTAAATAAGGCATGGGAGGATATAGAGTATTAGGACAGAACCCAAACCACCCCAAGAAGCTAAGCATAGAAGATAAAATACCAGATAGATGTGTAGACTGTGTAATGTGTACTGCCTGAAGTCTGACAGTTCAAAATTCTAAGCAAAACTCTATGCCTTCCAATTTTCCACTTATTCAGGGCTGTGGAGAGGTACCTCCACCCACCCTCCTGAAGTGGGGAGATACCAGTTTTCATTCAAAAATTGACTTTTGCAATTGTAATGTGATATCAGGAGAAAGCAGGGCTTTTTTAAACTTTCCTTTCACACTCCAGCCTTGTGGTTCATGCCCAAGTGAATGGAAGGCTGACAGGCTTGATCCCCTTCTTCACTTGAAGAGTCAGCCAGCAGTGCTCCTGGGTTATCGAGCTAAATAAAGCTACTGCTGGGGGGAATGGTGGAAGAAGGAGAGATACTGGAGGGGAACATACTCTTTCCTTTCTGAAATGAAAGAAAATAAGAGTCACAGGGTCATAAAGCAGAGGGCCTGAGAACACGAGTCTAGCCCACACTTCAAAAAAAGTTTTTATGTATTATGTGCAAGAGATGGTAAAATACATTAGTAATCCTGAAAGCAGTTGTCAGAACCAAGTTTTGACCTGCTGAGGGCTCTTGCAACTATGATACAGTGTTGCCCTGTCTTTGCAGTGCATTTGAATATTATCATGACTAAATGTGGCTATTTTTTAACATATCAAGGCCCCTTTACAGATCTCTTTAACCTTAGTTAAATGAAAACTTCCCTCAGCTGTTAGCCTTTCCAAAAAGTTTTGTAGACCACTTGAGGTATTTTAAATGTGAATTATACAGTCTGAATATTTCATATTACTAATTATCTACCACAAATCCTTACTGTGTCCTCAGATACCTAGGTCTGCTGTAATTGCTCCACAGCAATTTACAGAAGGTGAGAGAATGAGTTCACCTTGTTTCAAAACCCTTTCCCATCACAAATTACTCTTTCATTCTAATAGTAATTTAGACCATTGATGGATAAGTTTTCTTCCTTAACAGTTTAAAATAACCCAGTCATTACAGGTCAGGAGCTTATGCTGAATATAATTACAAATATATAATGATACAACTGGTGGACTCAAAACCAATAAATAAATTTACTTCACATAGAGTACAACAGTTCCTTACCTTCCTTCTGAGTTGTGGACACAAAATTTGTTCCCCTAATATATACTTAATTTTAATTTTTTGTGAAAGAGACTTATGCAATTTAAACCAATCTTTGCCTCTGCTCAGGATTTACAGAACATGGAAATTATAGTAAATGACCACATTTCTACTGTCTCATCAGTGGCTTCAATAATATTGGTTTGTGCTGTTCATAAAGAGTATGCACAAGACAATGAACAATACACGACACACTTGTATTTGGATTCTAATTTGTGGACTGCTTGAAAGTCTTCTTTTCCCATAATGTATTCATTGCAAGATATATTAGTTATGCAATAAAGTATTTTTTAATTGCTAGCTTTAGAAATATTTAAGTACCCAATTATTTTTATCTAAAAGACTATTATGGAAAAAAAGGAAAAGTTAAAAATGGATAGGGCCATGGTTAGACAAGGATTATGAGTTGCACAGCAAGAGCACTGAGCCTTTGATGAAGTGTATAAATAATTAGTAACGCACTTTAAGACATCTTTCTCTTGGTTCATAGTACCTGTGCTCATTTAATTCCAGCTGAAAACTTTCATTCACAGTGAAAGACATATAAATTGGTGACCAAGTTGGTGAGAAAAGTGAGTCAAGTTGAAGCACCAAAGGCTGTGCACATGCACAGATCAGACACTCATTCAGAGATTAGGCACCAATACAAATGTATCCTGCCCTACCAAAAGGCTACAAGGGACATGAGATAGACTTGGATGTGGCAGTCTAGTACCCAAACATGTATGGATGTGGGTACGTGGAATAATTTTTAACATCTAGTTCTGAATATGTGAATGCTGTTTAGTAACATGGATAGGAGATTAACAAAAACAAGTAACACTCCATAAACAAGCTGTCCCATTTTTCCTTTTTTCAAAGTTATATGAATACCCAAGTATCCTTTTTAGCTTGTTTTCCACAACAAGGATGAATTTGATCAGCACAAATGGATATGAGCTTCAAAATCAATTGGTGTCTTCACTGAACTTCACTGCACTAGATCTTGAAAACCTTCACAACAGCATTTTCACATTTAAAAAAGTACTTTGTCACCTAAAGGTGCAGGCAGGGCACCTAGTTGAAATTCAATGTGACTAAAGATAGATGTTTAAGTTCCATTAAGTTCTCAAATGGCTTTGAAATTCTGGTCTTGGTGTACATACACTTTTTACAAGAAGGAATAGAAAAAGATCTCAGGAGATATGACCAGACAGCTGTTTACTCATCTCAAATAGTAAATACTAAGGTAATTGGAGAACTATTCCACATCAGTCCATTGGTTTGCAGACTTTCCAAAAATATTAAACATAAAAATACAAAACCAGGGAAGACTGCTTGCTAACTTTTCTCCCTGTTCTAGTGATTTACAGACCACTTCTGCAAAGCATGTCCCTCCAAAGTTTTTTTTACAAAACTAATACAAAATCAACTCCTCTTATCTGTGTATCACTGGTTCGGACTCTCACACACAGGGTTTTTTATATTATATGGTATAAATCCGCATTGCTGTCAGCTCCATCTGTGATACTTGCCACTTAAGTGAATTACACTAGTTGGGATGAAGTGGATCCATTAAGAGAAGTCTAAAGGAGATCATAGAATTGCTTCGATCTCAATAGTATTTTTTTATCCTAATAGTTTTTCTGCATCAACAAATACATATAATAAAAGGTACTGTACTATGGACACCATTAGACAGGCTTACATTTTGGATGTGTCTTATTTTTCTAACTTTATGATGTGCTTCTGTCTCTAAGCCAAGTAGGTAACCATACAGCTTTTGGACTCTTTCTACACTTTGTCTCTGAAATATAGTCTTTAGTGTCCATCTGCACAGCTATAATTCCCACCAAGTTGTCTTCTATCTTGGTTACAACATTACTTCCTTTGGCCTTGACAAAAACGTAAAACAGCAACCCTACCTTTCTCATATTCAAAGTAGCCTTCTGCAGAAATGACTGTTCCTCAGAGGACAATGTTAAATGCTTGTCTTTCCTTATACTCCTCTCAACATCTGTTGCAGAGCTGTATAGACCTGACTAAATACCATGTCTTAATGTTCTTAAGGAGTTAGATAAATCTTTCTAGTCTTTCATAACTACTTTCTCATTTTATTGTGCTTGACAATGTTCATATGAATGTAATTATAAGATCCTTTGTAATATTTCAGGATTTTTTTTTAAAAAGATGTAAATATAGCAGAGCAAGGAGATAGAAGCATCTGGAAATGCTAAGCCTTCTTGGTAAGAATTCTCAGACAACATGTTTTTGAAGATGATATGCATCAAATTGACTGTCAGTCAACTACGTAGTATAGTTGTGTGAAGATGTTCATTTTTACACACTAAGGGGAAAAAAGCCCCGATAATCTCCCTTTTAAATATATGTAGAGAGGAAAACTTCTGTAGCAAATTAGTGCGATTAGAATGGAAATACAGTGTTTTTCCTAAGTGCCTGCTTCTTTTCCTTTTGCTTTACTGACCAAAAACCAGTGAAAAAAGGCATTATGGGTTTTGAATAAAGAAATGTAGAAAGGAAGTTATTTATCTTCAAATCTAATAATAATTATAAACCTAGACATTTTCCGATAGTAAATGCAGAAAATATTATTTATCTATTTAGTTATCTATGTTTCAGTTTTCAGAATTTTTTTTATTATATACTAAAACCAGATTAAAACCACAGGGAGTTTTCCTTATTTGATTTTCCTTCCATTTTCTTTGTATTTTTATTTTATCCTATAGAAAAGGAAAAATAGAAGAAATCAAGGAAACTGACAAAGCATGTATAATTATTGCTTTGATTTCTAAAAATAGTAGTAATGAATTCACATAATTTTGATTTTGACATGAAAGAACACATATCATCTTAAAGAAAATATATACTTTTAAAACATTATTTTAATTAAGGCTGTTAACTGTTTTTAGTTTCTTTTGCCTTTACAAATAAGGAAGACTTGACATATTCAGCAGTTAATGTAGACTATATTTGAACACAAGACATAGGACCAAACTGTATCACCTCATCACTGGCCAAGAGTAAGGCAAATGCCCAAAGTGGTAAGTGTTTGGCCTTTGAATGTGGTGTGGTATGTGATGTGATTCCATCTTTTCCTTTGAAAGACCAGGAAATCTTTGTCAAACTGTCAAAGTTTTTTGTTTGGTGATAAGCATGGCACTGCTGGCATTGTTATCCCACTGCTCCATACAGCTGGAACTGCCCTGCCAGACACTTGTGGCCAGATGCCCTCAGCCTCCTCTGTCCAGTGACCTGGTATGGTGGAGCCCATCAGCCTGCCATGCAGAGTGACAAAGTGTCAGTGCAACCACGACTAGTATCACCATCAGAGAGAGGTGGCACCCCATTTATCCCTGCACTCAGAGAAACTCAAGTGCTGGATGCTGTCTGTGGTGGTATCTTGAAGACTGTGTCTACCAAGCAACCTAGCATGCTGAATGTGCATTGATCAAACCAATAGGTACAATCAAACATTTTTCTGTGATCCACGCAAAACCTTTCAGGTTGCGAGGTGAAAATCTTGACTGGAGGATGACAGTGCATTGTCCACTGAACTCAAGAAAGAAGCATCAATCTGCACCATACTTACTGTCTGCAGTCTCCTCAATGAGGAAAACACCATTGCAACCTCTTCTTGGCTTCATTTCTCCACACTACTGCTACTCTTTCCTCCATCATATGACATGCCATAATATGCATTTGCAGTGAGATTTCTGGGGTTTTTTATTTCTGAATTTAATTGGGCAGAAAATACTCCACAACAGTTTAAAGGATTATCTTTTATGGTAACTATATATTTCTACATTTGTTTCCATTTGAACATTAATGTACCTATCTGTGCTTTCCATCTGAGGTGTCCAGAGATCTTGGCAATACTTAATTAACAAGTTCTCATGAGACCTGTGTAACAGTGCTGAGTCCAGCCAGACAAATTCATTGTGTAATTCTTCTGTAGTTGGGCCTCTATGCCAACGTCAGCTCTTTAGTGTAGGATAATGATTGAGGCAATTTACAGAGAAGCTATGGATTCTAGGTGTTGAACCGAAATTCCTTTGTCACTGAATATTTCAGTGTATAAACTAGCTGCTTTCAGGACATGAAAAGGACCTGCTTTGTCCAGATCAGGATCAGCAAAGACTAATTTTGATGGTTCTTACTCAGATGGGAGAGTCTGAGGGCAACATGATCAATGAAAGATGAGGAACCAGTACAGCTCAGGCAGTGGAGTTTTGGTGAGGTAAGAGACTGATGAGTGCTACAGTCCTTTAAAGTCACAAAGTCTAAGGTATCTGGGGAGAGAAAAGTCAACAGAAGTTCTCTATATTAAAAATAAGACTGATTGAATATGAAGAAAGTTGCCTGAAAATTTGCAAAAAAAGACATAGTGCCCAGTAGAGATGTATTAGAATTACAGGAAGATGCTATCCACTTATCAAAAATAATCAAATAGTATAAGAAAAATCATAGTCATAGTCTATCAACTTACATTTTAAGGATGTCTGAATTTATTACCATCTCAAGAGGTCTTGAATAGAGAAAGCTGCAGGGTCCAGAAAGCTTTCTAAGAGGAAGTAGGAGTCTAAATTAGATGTAGACAGTGGAGGTTCCTTTCTCAGCGTGATGATTCAAACGTTCAATATCAGGTTAAATTTGAGTTGGCTTGGGGCTCCTCCAGAATGTCACTCTCAGAAAGAAACATCAAATACTAACATCTAATTTAAAATCCTATTCCTATTCCTTCTTGAACCAAGCAAATTCTGAATTTTTCATTTAGAGCTGTTTTTTAGCAGTGAGCTTTGGGAGATACTTCCATTGAACAATAGATTTTGTACTTAACTAAAATAAGGATATATTTTTACATACTCACCTAAAGATAACCTCCAAGGTATTCTAGTGCCCTGAACACATTGTAAAGTTTAACTCACAGAATATTTGAATTTTAAAGGGAAAAATATTATGTATCCGGATTATTCATGAACCAATAAGTTCAGACACAGCTTTACCATATGTAGAGTTTAGAAAACCTCAAGTATGTAAGGCAGTTGGGATCTGATAGATCCCAAGGGTACCAAATAAGGACAAAGCTGTTAAACAAGTATAGCACTGATTTAAATTTCTTATTTTTTTCTAAATTATAGTTTTTGGAAAATTTATACTGAATGAAAAGCAAAGTGCACTTTCCTTGCTCTTACCAACCAGCCATTTATTGATTGCATAATCCCAGAAATAACTAAAGGATTTGGGTTAAACAAGTTTAGGTACTTTATACTGTATACTCATTCAGCTGGTTTTCAAAGTGTTTGAGGGGAAAAAATTAAAAAAGTTGCCAGATAAAAAACATCAAGATGTATTTTACCAGTTGCGCACTCTATAACAATTTGCTACCTCTCGCAAATTTAAGAATACCACTCCTGAAAGACAAGCTGTGGAAAAATTTCTGTTAAAATTTATCCTTAAACAATGATGATACCTGACAAGAGAAGAATTTTTCTTTAATTTCATTTGGTGTATTTTACCTTTATAATTTATAATCTACTAATTTATATTTCAAGCGAGAGTTGCATTAGTACAGTGTATGAAAACAGTATATTTTACTTTGGAATCTAATTCTAGTATTTTGAGCTGATTTTTTTTCTTCAGAAATACTTTTTTATTGCATAAGACAATATATAAGTGGCATAAAATTCCCATTTCATTTATGTTTAAAATATTTACAATATTCCATAAATATGTCAGCTACTTTATAAAAGTTTAGTGTTGAATGGATTGATTAGCTATCTAGCTAGCCAGATATATAATTAACATCTCAAGGTCCCTTTTTAAGCTTGAGTATAACAGCCAATGAGAAGTGACAAGGCTGTTTTGGGATAAGCAAAGCTTTTAAACATTACCCTTCAACCCACACAGCAGTCTCCCTTTCTTCATAAAACTATGTTCTTGTCCATAATTTTAAAGGCCTTTGTAAACTCTGTAAGCAGCAGGACCTTTGGTTCATCAGCAGTGATTTTTCCAGATAAATGTGAAATTCACCAAGCAGAAGGACAGGCACCTTGGAGACATCATTATTCTTCACCTATCTGTCAGAAACTACAGAGGATCTGGCTGGTTCAGTTGCAGTCCTTTTATCTTCAGTCTGATTTCTACAACTTTTTCAAATAGATCCACAATGTATTCATCACACCATGAGCAAGATTTTCAGTCCTAGCATCACCAGTTATATAAGTTCTGAGTTGAGTAAACTGATTTCCCCTGATTTCAGTCATGTGAAGCAGTCTGTGGAAAGGTCACTCTCATTAGTGGGGAGAAATGCTGCTGCCCTGGTGGCCAGCTGGCTTTGCACCCTTTTAGTTATTGATCTGGGAACATACAGAAGTAGGCAATGGCTGCAGGGCAAAGCTATGCTCTCTCTTCTTGAGGCTCTCCTAGGAAAGCTAACAAAGATTTCCTTCTACATTCTGGGTCTCTGCTATGAGTAATTAAGTTTAGGCAGGTGAAATAACTAAAACATTTGGATTATTAATTCCTCCTGGAAAAAAGCTTTCAAGACAACAAATCTAGGGAAATTTTTCTTGGCATACCAGAACCCTGTTGGGTCAAAGTGACTCAACATTTAGTTTTCAGAAAGCAAAATCTTTCCATAACCAAAGCCAGTGAAAATGTTTTATATACTTCATTTTCTTGTGTTCTCTTCGTTCCTGACTTTCAGTGTCTGATGCAGAGCCAGTGTGGGACTGGGACTATAATCCAAATGAATTTGCAGAGGCAGTCACCACCATTTCTTCTAGAGGGGTTATCCTAGTCCTTGAATCACAGAATCACAGAATCACAGAATCACAGAATGTTAGGGATTGGAAGGGACCTCAGAAGATCATCTAGTCCAATCCCCCTGCCGGAGCAGGAACACCTACATGAGATCACACAGGAAAGTGTCCAGGCTGGTCTTGAATGTCTCCAGAGAAGGAGACTCCACAACCTCCCTGGGCAGACTGCTCCAGTGCTCTGTTACCCTCACAGTAAAGAAGTTCCTCCTCAAATCCAAGCGGAACCTCCTGTGTTCCAGCTTACACCCATTGCCCCTTGTCCTATCATTGGACACCACTGTGAAGAGCCTGGCTCCATCCTCCTGACACTCACCCTTCATATATTTATAAACATTAATAAGGTCACTCCTCAGTCTCCTCCAAGCTAAAGAGGCCCAGCTCCCTCAGCCGCTCCTCATAAGGGAGATATTCCACTCCCTTAATCATCTTGGTGGCTCTTCGCTGGACTCTCTCAAGCAGTTCCCTGTCCTTCTTGAACTGTGGGGCCCAGAACTAGACACAATATTCCAGATGTGGCCACACCAGGGCAGAGTAAAGGGGAAGAAGAACCTCTCTCAACCTACTAACCACCCCCCTTCTAATGCACCCCAGGATGCCATTGGCCTTCCTGGCCACAGGGGCACAGTGCTGGCTCATGGTCATCCTGCTGTCCACCAGGATTCCCAGATCCCTTTCCCTTACACTGCTTTCTAACAGATCACTCCCCAACCTATACTGGAACCTGGGGTTGTTCCTGCCCGGGTGCAACACCCTACACTTGCCCTTATTGTATTTCATTAAGTTTTTCCCTGCCCAGCTCTCCAGCCTGTCCAGGTCTCTCTGGATGGCAGCACAGCCTGCCTGCTGGTGTGTCAGCCACTCCTCCCAGCTTGGCATCATCAGCAAACTTGCTGACAGTTCAGTCAATTCCCTCATCCAGGTCGATGAATATATTGAATAGTACCGGTCCTAGTACCGACCCTTGAGGGACTCCAAGATCTTGACAATGAAAATGACTGAGATAAATAAAAAATTGAAATTGGGTAACATCTTCAGCATCCAAAGAAAAATCAGTTCACGACAGAGATGACAGAGGCAAACTGTAAAGCACTATCAATTGTGAAAACAGAGGTGCCCACTTATGATGTAGAGTTTTTCTTAAAGCAGCATAAACATGCATTTCAGAAATGGCTCTAGGTTGTAAGGCTCTCTAAAACATATAACCACTATAGAGTGTGAGAGAGAGGAGAGAAAGGGAGAGGGAAAGCAGTTGATACCACTTTTTGGGGAACGTTTAAGTAATTTTTTAGTTATTTTTTTCAGATCACCTGGTCAGACAGGTCGAATAATACATCCTAATATGGATACTGCTTTCTCCTGTTAGGTTGAAGAAAGATGACTGTTGCTCCTCCAGGGGAAGGAAAGGAAAAAAAGAGAGTTGGTTGGGAAACTCTATTCTCCCTGTGTATATCTCTCACAGCCTGCCTATTCCCTACTCTTGTCGACTGTCAAGAGTTCACAGTACAATGCAGAAAGGAAACCCTGGCAGGAGATACAGTGAAGTTTCCCTCCACAGTCAGCCACCCTCCTGTCTCAGAGATTTCCATGGACAACCTGGGGTAGGTACTGTTGTTTTAAGCCAGACTTGGAAAGAAATATTTTGCTCTCAATCCATATTCTCAGGTTAGGTTGCTGCATGACAAAATGCAGTGTCAAATGGTCTATACACCCTGCTGGCAAGACTGATTTAAACTTATTAAAAAAAAAAAAAAAGTGTCCCAGCCTTCAAAATATTCTCTTGAATTCAATTCCACTCCAGTTTGGGTAAAAGCATCATCAGCAGGAAGCCAGGTACACACATAAGACATAGAAGAAGCTGCAGTGTGGATATTGACCTATGACTGCTTGCTCCCACTGGATGCCAGGCCAAACTTGTCGTGTCATCAAGTCAAATCAGTTTATTCCTCTACCTTTGCTGATGGAGTAATAAGTGCTTCCTAGTTTTCTTGGGATGTGTACAGGACCTAACTGAAGGCCAAACAGAAGATGTTGAATGCAAAGTCTGAATAACACTTTGGTTAGTCTCTGAAAAAAATTATTTGTGTTTATTCTTATATGAATACTTCTAATACTTTCCATCTTTTAAAAATAATTCTTTATTATTTCTTTATCCCTTTTTCTGTCCCTTTTTCCTTCCTTTTCTAATCTTTTATTTTCCACACAGCTTATAATTGTGACAGACCAGCCTGTGGTGGATTAGTTTAACATGCATAAGCCAATTTTTTTTTTCTTAAAGGTTTCTTTTCATATATTAGTGAGCCAGACAATTACTTACACAGGAGCTTTCCAAAATAGGTGCCTTGAGCTGATTATTCTGCTTTCATACGGTGGCAAGATTGCATGTTATAAAGTAGAATTTCCACTCATTTAGTTCTGATCTGAGTTTAAAAAAAAAAGTAGTTTTTTCTACAGTGAAACTTTAAAAATTTGTTCTACTGAGAACTGACAATTGCTTTTTAAGGTATTTCTTAAAAGGTCTATTCTTTTTAAAGAGAAACCAATGACAGAGTTCTGTGAACAAGAGAATGAGCTCTCCAAAATGATTGATGGTGCTGTCTTATTTCTTTTGATTGATTAGTGCTTTGGTTCTGAAACTTTGGCCCACAGACCATCTGTGCCCTGCAGAGGTCTTGCTACTAACGTCTTTAGAGAGGAGAGATATCCCATGATGATGGCTTCTCTGCTTGATTCCTGCTGTTAAATCATCTTAAAAGCAGTTAAAAATTCATGAAACATTTTACTAATCGGACTTCTTCTAAGAGAGCAATTCTAAGTGGGAAGATTACTTTTGCTTCTGAAGTTGTTCTCCTTTTTAATATACGTAAATAATAATTAATAACTTATTTATAAAGCTCCATTGGTATAACTGAGGTGCTTGGGGTGCTTTACAACATCATCCAAATAGAATCAATACAAAATGGAGAAAAGTTCACCCTCATTAGGGTCAAGAAAACACAAGAATGTTACTGACAAGATAACAGGATCTGGTCCTTTAATAATGCAGTCTCAAAATTTATATCTTTAAAATTATGTTGGGTTTGCAATACATCAGCATAAGGCTCAAATAATGTACAAACAAGGGTGAAGTACCTTTGTTCTTCCATGAACTTCTTTTCGTTTCACATATCCTCATATTTTTTCCTAGCTCACCTATTTCAGACAAACCACTAAACCTGTCAGGTATTCTGCACTGCCAAAGCTCTGCATGGTGCTCTATACAGCCTTCCCCAAATAAATAGACAGAAAAACAGATATTCCAGGAGCTGTGCAGTAAATGTACTGCAGTAAATGTACCCATCATGTACTGAGGGAAGTTATAAAGCAAGGAATTTGGCCTTCCCTACCCTTTTGCAAATGAGGACTGTGGGGCAAAGTTCCCTACTTGCCAACTCTTTGGGCGGGGGAAAATCATACTGATATAAGAATCACTTCTACAGATAGCTTCAAGAATATGGATTTCAATACGACCTGTCCCAAATCTAGGCAAAAAGTTATACAAATTAACATGTAGTCATGTATATATTTAATCACTGGAATGCGCTTGCAGAAGCAATTTTTTAAGTTCCATCTGATTCATACTGCAGGTAAACACCAGCTAATTTTTTCTGCAGGATCATCAGGTACCAGTTCCACAATACAGGCTTTTAAATATGTAAGCTGGCTGTACAAAAGAAGTGAATTTGCACTCCCTCCCCGTCAGGCACCAGCCAAGCTGTCACTCTTTACAAATAGGTTAAATAGGTTATGAGAGATAAATACAGGAGGAAAAAATAATGGAAAATATATAGTGAATGTTAGGCTGTCATTAGCAGCAGCTGTTTCTGATAAGGCTCAGCTCTTAAACTATTGAAACAGGGAAACAGATTAAAGCTGTTGCTTTGATGCCTTAATACAGTATCTATTTAATTTGAGATTAAATAGTTCATGAGGCATAAATCCCCAAATATTTTTGTAAAATCCTCTAGCAGCCTTCAGAAATATCACAGTGTAATTTGTAGAATCCACTCTCATGAGTCTGGTTTTAGAAATATACCAATGCATAGATGATTTGAGAGAGCAAAGAGCTGTGCCTGATTTTGTATTTGTATATCAAGGCACAACATTTGCTCTAAGCAATAGGTTTCAAGGAAGCTCAGCTGGAACTGAGGATAAGTATTAATGGTGGAGGTTCAAAGGCATGGGTGGGAGCAAGAAGGATGGATAGGCACACGTTCTACTAACATGCAGTGAGACTGATGAGAGGATGTGCACTCCTGTCCCTCTGTGCATTCAAAACTTCTATCCCAATATATCCTCTGAGTAATTAAAGAGTGCTTCAGTCAGAGTAGTCCACATCAGGTTGGACTTAAATATAGAGGCCAGATCCAGTGTTCATTAAAATTCCATGAGAAAGCACTGCAGAATAATTTTGGCTTTTACACTGTGGCCGTCACTGTTATAATGCAGATATCACATTCACCTCCAGGCACATGAATGTCAGGAGATACAGACTCAAGGCAGGAGAACACTGTTTTCGTCATCCACCTTCCTGAATTTCATTTTTGTTTCCAAGAAAGTGATGCTGGGCATTTCACGGCATTCGTCCTTTTGAAAAAGGTAAAGGCCTTATAAAAACACCTCTTTCACTACGCTCTGTGGTTGGCATTGCTAAGGTATGGTTTGACCTCTGATGCCTGGGAATGCTGCTGTTCTGGCCGATATCCAAGAACATTTAGCTGTATGGGAGAAAAATAAGAAGAATTCTTTTGAATTGCCTATTATTTTGTATAACTGCTTCCCAAAAGCAGTAAAAGAAAATGTAATATCAGCAGAATTCACAAGTAAGAAAAAAATACCAGATAGGAAAAGTTAGTGAACAACAGCCTAAAAATTATGGTCAAAATATCTGTTTTTCCTATAATCTGTTTCTGCCACCCTTTATTGCATATAATTTTACCCAGAAATGGACACCCCCCCCCAAAAAAAAAAAAAAAACAAAAAAAAAACCCAAAACAAAACAAAACAAATCAAAAGCCCCCAGCTGTTTGTTGTAGTTTATTACAACACCAGCATGACATGAAACATTACAAGCTCAATTGCTAAACACCTTTTTTTTTCCTCTGGTTGTTTTTTACCTTTCAGAATCCCTTGCCTGAGTAAAAATTGTTTGTCTTTAACCTCTGACAGCTTTGAAAATTGTCTTTGGTCTAACACAAAACAAAGCATTTTTCTATGTCCCATCATCCAGCATGAGTTCAAATATAGGAAGTCAAAGTCTGTGGTTTACATAGAGTATATTTAAACAAAGATCCAGGGGATCTATGCATTGTATTGTACAATCTTCAACTCTTTCTTGTGTGAAATGAGTTTATGCAAGTCTGGTTCATTGCACAAGGCTATCCAATTTTGTTAGTCCCTTGAATTAGTTTCTAAATCAGCAAGGCAATAAGAATATTAAAAAAACCCAAACCACAACAAAATAAAACAACAAAACAGAACAAAAATCCAGCCCTAAAACCTAAAAAAACATATTCTTTTCATACAAGTCTTCCTGCTCACACACTTCTAGTTAAACACCTCCTTTGAAGAACAGGAATAGGATTGATGAAATTTAAGTACATGAAAAAGAGGAAACAAGCCTAATGATTGTTTTGCCCAGTGGAAATCTCTCCAAGTTGTGTTATCTAAGCTCCCATAAATATCCAAATAGGATTTTCATGCTGCATTGGAAAATTCTGCATCAGCGACTCATAGTCTATTTCATATGTAATTCATCCCCCCCTCCTTTCTTTTATGCCTGGTCATTTCTTGTGTACAAACATGATACACAGTTTACCAAAATGTTTAGTAATTGTCTGAGAGAATCAAACAGTTGTAAAACCTGCATCACAACAAATCTTAGGGCAGTACTGAATTTTTCCCTGCTCAAGATCACTTTTAATATTGCCTGTATATGCATAAGTCACAGACAGCCAATAGGATGTACCAGACAAATGTAAAGATGTTTGTTCTTTCCACCGTATTGTTGAAATCAGTGGAGCATAAGGACAAGTGGAAACAGAGAAAGAATATCCTTCCCATTTCCATTGCAGCATCAAACTACAGTTGTATGTTTGTTTTTAAAACATGCAATAAGTCTGTCTGACTTTGTTTATAAGTGCATTTGTGTGTTTTTCTATGTTTAATACAATTGAGGAAAACCCAGAGATTACTTAGATTCTTTTCACTTGAAGCACTAAAAGAATAAGCCCCTTGCCCCAACAAGGTATCACAAAAAGATAAAACCTGGAGATGGTCTCCCTGTGGGCTGCCTTGGCACAAGTCAGCCGCATCTTCACCTTCATCCATAAAATCCACCCACACTTCACCAGACACCTACTACTGACAAACAGACAACAGCAGACACTACAGGTGTACATCGGAATCTCCTGCCTCCCATTCAAAGTTAAATCACTTCCATCCTGTTAGGACACAGTCCTTTCGGTTGTCTTCTGAGGCCAGACAGCAAACTAGGCAGAACAGATCTTTTTAAAATACAATTTTCATGGGGCATAATGATGCCTGTCTTTTGGAGTATAGGCCAGAGCTAGGACATCTCCTAAGGAAGAGGATATTCAAAGTCAGCAGCTCCCATTGTAGAATGAATCCATTCCATTCGATATCTGAGTATTAAATATCTCAGTTACCCTGGTGTTAGAATTTGCAAGTTGTATCTAGTTGATGCAGAACGTAAAATTATTACTGCTTCTAAAAAGGTGTTAGGCACCAGCCTGAATTAATTTACCTTCAGATAAAATGTCTTTGTCTACTAAGGTGGAATCCTACACAAAAGATTTATGAGATGCTGAGGATTAAAACTATTGAAGATTCAAACAAATCGGTGCTAAAATGGAACCTTTTTTAAAAGGAGTCCTTCCCTGTCCTACTTTCAGTATGCAGCAAATAATTAATAAATTCAAAGTGTGCCATTTTTCATTTCTGTGCCTCTGTTTCCCCACAGAGGATGGCAGCCAAAATCTTCATCCACTGTGATACAGCACAGATTGTGCAGTCTCTCCTTGCCAGACTTCAGGGAAACTTCTCAAGGTGACTGCCCTCATCCGTACAGCTGAGGTTTTCACAATCAGGATCCTGGAATGAAAGCAAACATATTACTGTCAGTGCAATGTATTAAAATGCTGATGCTGCAGAAAGAAATAGGGGTAGAAAGTTCTGGATTCATGGACTCATTCAAAAGCAATATAAAATAAATAAGGAAAATGACTATGTGGTACCAAAGAACAGTGGTGCCCATACTGAGAAAAGAGAGAGACTGGTTTTTTGTACTGATTTAGAGGGAGGCTGCCAAAGCATATCCAGTAAATTACTATTGTTCAGAGTCATCTGAACAAGGATCTCTAAAAGCTGAGTTTGATATACAGGAGAAACACTCAACTGATTGTTATATAATAATAATTGACTGCAGAGGAATGGACTTTCAATGGAAGACGGAACTGTATTTTGAGTTGGGGAAAGCTTTTTACACTGTGCAGTGAAGCCTCAGGCTTTGCTCTATTGGAATTCACTTTTCCAGATGGCTCAGAATGCTGCCTGTCCTTGCAGCCTCTTCTGGGGGCAGGTGACAGGCTGTGGTGCTGCAGAGATGCACAATGATTCAAAAGTTTCATAAGAAACAGGACTGGGAGGAAGATGAGCAGAGTCTACTTAAGAGCCGAGTCTGCAAGTAGCTAAAAATGAATCTGAAGAAGGATGCTGTGCCAGTGAAAGTAAGGAGGAAGCATGTGCAAAGCAGCTGAAACAATTGCATTTTTTTTGCTTTTTAGTTAACTTGATGTTAAATTAAAACACAGAGCATTATTTTTAGCACTTAGAAAACCCAAGCAAAATGCTCCAGGCAGCTGCTCTCTCTTCTGTCTTGAGTAAACATTTTTTTTTGTCAGTTGGATGTTTAATCCTCAACATGCAGAACTTCCAACTTTTTTCCTTTTCCTTTTCCTTTTCCTTTTCCTTTTCCTTTTCCTTTTCCTTTTCCTTTTCCTTTTCCTTTTCCTTTTCCTTTTCCTTTTCCTTTTCCTTTTCCTTTTCCTTCTCCTTCTCCTTTTCCTTTTCCTTTTCCTTTTCCTTTTCCTTTTCCTTTTCCTTTTCCTTTTCCTTTTCCTTTTCCTTTTCCTTTTCCTTTTCCTTTTCCTTCTCCTTTTCCTTCTCCTTTTCCTTCTCCTTTTCCTTGCCCTTGCAATTGCCCTTGCCCTGTTCTTGTCCAGATTTCTGGAGCCTCCAGTTTTTAAGAGAAGCAGCTTCCTTTAAACCATTTCAAAATTCAAAGATGTCTCTTGGGGATAGCCAAATGTTTGATGCACCTGATTCTCTGTCTGAAAGCTGAGCTAGATTTACCTTCTGAGGAGAAATTTTCCTTACAGGACTAAGAAAGACAGAGAGTGGAGAGAGGAGGTCACACATGGAGTTCTAATTTTGTTTGCCTCCTTTTGCCCATGCTGAGAGCTGCTCCGTCCTAATGGCTACAGACTTCTGAGGATGAAGTAATTTTTTTGTCCCTTGAGGCAAAGGTGAACGAAGAGGAAACATTACTGATTTGTAGGTTGTTCATACTCATTCTCTGCTCCTTATTGACCTATTCTAAATAGTATGAAATGAGTCAGTTGATTTTGGAACTGATCATAGATCACAAGAGGTTGTTGTGGATGGTGCCACATATCCAGCTTTCTGGAACATAGTATCATCCAAGGCCCATTCTGTATTGTTACCACAATCAAACACTGTCATGGGCTGACACTGAGCAAATCAAAGAAGGAATTTCTTTCACTGGAACTGATGAGGACTGGTTAGAAAAACATTTGCAAGGAATAGTGAGGAGAATAAAGATGATGATATATCCTATGTCAGATATGCAGACTGTGTAACCTGATAGACTTCAGGATAGATTACATTCTAGTACATCACTAGCTAAATAACACATATACAGCTAGCTTTTTCATCTCTTTATTTGCATGAGATGGTGGAGTTCAGGACATAGGATGGTTCTGATGTTCCTCAAAATAGTGAGTTAAAAGCCTTGTTACATGTCAGGGTGGCATATCCTGAGGGTGCCCAGTACATGGCTCCAAACAAAAGGGATTTTTGTGACTATTGCCTTTCCTCCTGAAAAAAAGAAAGAAGAAAAAAATAGAAAGTATTCAAATGGTTGTGGGCTGGGTAAAATTTATGGTCTATCCTCAATTTTTGAGTCTACAAGAGCCAGACAACAGTATGTTGCTGGAGCAACATGTCCACAAAGAACTACTGGTCAACTATATGTAGCAAGTTCACATCCATAATATGCATCCAGAGGGACCTTGACAGGCTTGAGAGGTGGGCCCATGAAAACCTCATGAAGTTCAACAAAGCCAAGTGCAAAGTCCTGCACCTGGGTCGAAGCAACCTCAAGCACAAATACAAGCTGGGCGGAGAATGGACCGAAAGCAGCCCTGTGAAGGACTTGGGGGTACTGGTGGATGAGAAGCTCAACATGAGTCAGAAATGCATGCTTGCAGCCCAGAAGGCCAACCATATAATGGACTGCATCAAGAGAAGCGTGGCCAGCAGGTCAAGGGAGGTGATTCTCCCCCTCTATTCTGCTCTTGTGAGACCCCACCTCTAGTACTGTGTCCAGTTTTGGGGCCCCCAGCATAAGAAGGACACGGACCTACTGGAGCAAGTCCACGGGAGGGCCATGAGAATAATCAGAGTGCTGAAGCACCTCTTCTGTGAGGACAGGCTGAGAGACTTGGGGCTGTTCAGCCTGCAGAAGAGAAGGCTCTGAGGAGACCTTATAGTGGACTTGTACCTGAAGGGGTCTTCAGGAAGGCTGGGGACATAATGATAGAACGAAAGGTAATGGCTTTAAACTGGAAGAGGGTAGATTTATATTAGACATTAGGAAGAAATTGTTTACTGTAAGGGTGGTGAGACACTGGCACAGGTTGCCTAGAGAAGTTTTGGATGCTCCCTTCCTGTAAGTGTCTAAGGCCAGGTTGGATGAGGTTTTGAGCAACCTGGTATAGTGGAAAATGTCCCTGCTCATGGCAGGGGGATTGGAACTAG
Source organism: Caprimulgus europaeus (assembly GCA_907165065.1). The sequence goes on from OU015525.1 coordinate 38,244,832, forward strand.
ATGATCTTTAAGGTCCCTTCCACCCAGACCATTCTATGATTCTGTTCTTCTATGCATGTGCCTTCTTTTTCTAGGACAATACAGTGTGCCGCTGACTCATATGTGCTGCATCCTTGTGACACAGTCTGATCATGAATTATTTAGAATGATACAGATTCTGCCACTCTGACTTCTCCTGATTAACATCTCACTCCACAAGCAGTTTTGTTTAGTTTCAGTGGAGCTGCATCTGCAAACTAATTTTCAGTATAAGGATGAGACAATCATGCCTTTTAACTCTAACCATGATTCCAATAGATCCAGAAAGGAATTATAACAAACAACAGAAGGAATGAAAATAAACTTGATCTGAGTTCAGACTGGGCTAGTAAAAAAGGAAAAAAAGAGGATGAAATCACAATTCATGCTTATATAAATAGCACCTGTTTTGACAAATTTTGTATGCCTATATTTTCTGAATTAGCATGCTTCCAGAGTACCACTTTTCTCAGAACATAAATGACAGCATTGACAAAAAAATAATACAGTCTGTTACTATATATGTTTATAATCTTTAAGCTTTGCAAGCAAAGAATTGTTGAATGCATCTGGTAATTCTTAACCTAAGCAAACTTGCTTGGTCTTAGCTGCAGGAGTTAACTCCTTCAGCAACAGTACAAGACACAAATATCTGCTTATTGATTCCCAAATGGTTGTGATCGGCAGCACTAGTGCTGTACTCCAGAGGATGATACTAGGTCCAGTACTGTAGATCTTCGTTAATGTCCTGGTCAGTGGCACAGAAAGCATCTTCGGCAAATTTCCAGACAATACAAAATTGGGAGGAGTGGCTGATACGCCAGAGGACCATGCTGCCATCCAGAGGAATCTTGATAAGCTGAAGAAATGGGCTTACAGGAACCTTATGGAATTCAACATCTGGAAGTGCAAAGCCCTGCTCCTCGGGGGGGACACTCTCAGCACCAGTACATGCTGGGGGCACCCAGCTGGAAACAGCTTGGCAGAAAAAGCCCTGGGCATCCTGGTGGATGGCAGGTTGAACATGAGTGAGCACTGTGTCCCTGCTACAAAAAAGAGGAGTGATATCTTGGGCTGCATTTGGCAAAGCAATGTCAGCAGGTGGAGGGACATGATCCTTCCACTTCATTCAGCACTGGTGAGGCCACACCTGGAGTTGTGGGTCCATGTCTGGGCTTCCCAGCACAAGACAGACTTGGACATACTGGAGAGAGTTCAGTGAATGGCCACAAAAATTAATAAGAGACTGCAGTATCTGTCGTACAAGGAGAAGCTGGATGAGCTGGAACTGTTCAGTCTGGGGATTAGAGGGCTCTGGTGGGTCTTATCAGCATACATAAATACCTGATGGGAGAGAATGAAGAAGAGGTAAAGACTTTTATTGTGAGTGCCCAGTGACAAAAGAAGAGGCAATGAACACAAACTGAGATACAGGAAATTCCACTTAAATATATGAGAAAACTTTTTTACTGTGGGGATAGTCAAACACTGCCACAGGCTTCCCAGAGAGGCTATGAAGACTGCATCCTTGGAGATATTCAAAACCTAACTGAAGATAGTCCTGAGCAATCTGCTATAGCTGACCCTGCTCACAAAGAGGGATTGCACTAGACAATTTCCAGAGGTCCCTTCCAACCTCAGCTCTTCTGTGACTGTGATACTTTTTACATTTCATCAATAATATTGCAGCAGTATTCATTCAGCTGATTTGTATTTACATCTCTGACGTCTGCAAATAACAGACATGTTTTTTTGCTCATATTATTCAAGTTCATAATTCTCTAGCCCAATTAGGACATGGGTAACTTTAACCACATTTAGGAATCAAGACACTTTGGCTTTAATGACCCAGAATCAAGATGTGATCTTTGTGCATGACAGCACTGAAAGACTCACACTTTGAAATGCCTCAGCAGGGTGGGTTTAAACAAGTTGTTTCTTTCATAAGACCACCACAACAACTCACAAACAAAAGTGATTTGGCTGATGAATGTCTGTCCAGGATTTTCAAATATGTTCACAAGACAAATCACCTGCAGTATACAATTTTTTTTCACAAAGCTCTAAGTAAACAAGACTATAAAGGACATAACAATCCTCATAACTGTCTTCATCACACACTCTTGAGCAGGGCTTAGAACCATACCTGGCTAATGTTGAAGCATGAGGCATAGGAGATAGGGAACACAAGTCCATTTGTGGCACCTAGCTGATTTCTCAAGCATCTAAAAACACTTGAAAATGTGGCCATGACCTACTAAGAAAAGTGAACAAATTGAGAAGAACAAATATGAGCAAAATATTTATAAAATTAGGACAAGACATACATAAGCAAATTTTACAAAAATTCTTTGTAAAACTCCTTACAACTCATTCAAAGTTTTGTTCATCCATGCAAGTCAAGACAAGGGCATTACATTTTGCTGTCCTATTGAACCAAACCAGATGGGATTCACCCATTACTACAATTCCAACTACAAAACCGACATTTGGCTCTTCTCTCTAATCCCTTTTTCTCTGACATTAATGCAAGAGTCATTGTAATAGGTAGGCTTGCTATGGAGAGCTCAATGATAAAAAAATACAAAAATTACTGTTCTTATATTCATCTTGTTGTTGAAGAAGAAAATTATACTGTAAATTAAATCTGATTTTATGACATTTTGCATGCCTATAGATCTTCATATGAACTCAGGGGAGCACACTTTATTTGAGCTCTGTAGTCCTTATATTTTTTAATTAATTTTTCTTTGTGATTCAGAATAAGTTTCTAATGGATTCACGGAACAATATGTGGTCACTTGGGTTTTTTTTTAATACCTGCAATTCCCATGGTTATTAATCAAAGACTTTTTAGCCTTTTAGATAAATTATCTGCCTTCTGTTTAGAAGATTGAGATTAAGCATATGAGAGAAACTGTCCCTACTGACACAATGGAAAAAAGTCAAGAAAAAACAAAATACAACATTTTGGACATCTCACAAAACTGCAGACTGTGCTGCAGATTTTCAATTTTCGTTCATCTAGCTTCATGAAAATAATGTGTTATGAAAATGGTAATGATTCTCCAAAGGAATGTTTTTCATTTACTGATGATAAATCTCAGAATCTGTCAAAACCAACAAAACTTTTTCTGATTTGTGATTTAGTTTATCAGTGACAGTTTTTTAAAAAATAATCAGGCTTTAGAAACACCTAAGAAAGAAAGAAAGAAAAAAACCAAACCATGTTCACTTAGCATGTTTAGTTGGGAATGTAAAACTGCATAATATGTCCTTAGACAGGGGTGGTTACATTTTCATTCGCTGAATCCTGAATCATGTAAACAGAGACAGCTTCTGTGCAACTGATTTAATTTCTCTTGACTTCACTGAGTTCAATAACTTGAAAAATCCTGGTAGATTTTCTGTTCACTAAAGAAACAAAAAAGTTCATTTTTCATACATTTTCACTTGTTCTAGAACTGCATAATTGTAGCATAAGGTCCTCAAAGAACACCAAGGACAAAAGACCCTGCAGCTGATGTGATACATTTACTGGGCTTCTACATATATGAAAATATATCAGAATATAAAATCTGACAGTTCTGTTCAGCCTTCAGCAACAGTTAATCCTACATTGATAAGCCTCAGCAAAATAAAGCATTTAAAGTAGCTGTGGGCTTGACTCTAACTTTTCAGATTCAAACATCTTCAAAGTGGGTGCAAATTCAATGCTTATCTGTATCTCACTTCTATTCCTCTGTCAAAGAGAAATAAACCAAATCTTACAAAAGTATTTTAGCATACTGCTTCAAATACTCGAACTGTCTCCTTCAACCAATGTTGTACAGCATGGCATTATACTCCTTTAACATTAAAAAAGGCTAAATTAATTGTTTGAAGTCATGCAGAATGTCATAGGACCTGACTGTTGTTTTCCTAAATCTGAGGCAGCTACCTGTTCTGCAACCTCTCTTCTTTCCTAGCCACCAACCACATATAAATTAGAAAACAGCGAGGCAAGGGGAAGACAAAGAGATAAGTCAGCAAAAATTATCAGCAAGAAATATTCCTATAAAGAAAAGAGACTTAAGTGGGTAAACAAACCATACGTCCTCCTAATATGGCACCAAAACAGACCTCGGGAACATTTTTCACTTTCATCCCTCGGAAGCTCTTTTCTGGAAAGGTAATTAAAAAGAAAAGACCTTGATGAAAGTCACAGTGCCAGGGAATAAGGCCATGAGATGAACAAAACAAACAGTCCTTGAAGACAACCCTACACAGTGGTGCACAAGTGTATATTTTCTATGGAGAGAATTGCACATCACTCTGTAGGGCTGCATTTAATAAATTGAAAAACATCTTCAGGAATACATTTATACGCATTATAGGGTGTACAAAGCATACTGAGCTTCTTCATTGTGATATTGTGAATATTAACAGTTGGACTTGATGAACTTAGAAGTCTTCCAACCTTAATGATTTTGTGATTCTTTGAATGTCACATGCCTTTTCTTCCTAGATGTCTTCAGGGGTCTCAATATTTATTCTGCCAACAGAGTAAAAAGATTAGTATAAATACACCTTTGCTACATGTAATGTAGAATATGGAGCACATATATTTTGCATCCTCATGGAAGGAAACAGTGTCTATCAGCAAATTTTATTAAGGTGTAAGAGCACCACTTATATTCAATACTCAGGCTTGGCATTTTGCAGAGCTGTCTCATTCTTAAAATGGAGCTAGTGTAAACCATATTCCTGCCTTCATTTGTCATGATCCTTTCATGAACTCCTGAGTAACTTTGTGACATCAAACATGGCAAGAGCATACTTATCTAGTAACTGGAATACTAAAGTGGCTATTAGGAACATAATCCACATTTTTTATAATTCAGCCACTGGCTCTGCTCAGGAGCCCAAGTTGTCAAGTGCCACAGTCTCAAATGGGAAAGAGGCAGAATGGGGCAGACCAGATGGCTGTTGACCCTAAGGGAAGATAGAAATGGATCAGGAAATTTATTCTCAGTTGTGTTTCCTCCAGACATTACTCCAGAAACTAACCTAGTCCTGATAATGGTAGAAGTTTTACTTTTAATATCAAAGAAGTTTTACTTTTAATATCAGATCCTTTGTTTCTCATAATGCACATACTTTTTTATTTCTTTTAAGATATATAAATTGGATGACAATAGGAAAAGCAATGGAATTTACTTTATTGAATCAGTACTGCACAGTCTGAGTGATAATTCTACAAAGCTATGAGAGTATCAACTTTTCTAAAATCTCACTCTGCTAATACTTACTATTGCCCTCAGAGCTGACCATTGGAACCATATTCTAAAGAAAAGGACTTATGTTTGAGCTGAAATGTATGCTTTATTTTGAAACATCTCTGCAGTTTGAAGGCTTTCCTTCTGCACTATAAGAAATGTGTTACAATATGAAATTTTCAAAAGCTAAAACAGAACTGTGAGACAATCTGAAATTATCATTATTTTCACTTTTTTTTCAGAAAATTAGATATCTACTGAATTAGATTTATTCTAGGTAATTATATCTTTTTCTAGGTAAAAGAAACCTGGTTTGTAAATTTCAAACTTCTGTGTAAAATGGTCTTGTCACTCTCCGTCAGTACAAATTTGGTTTCTGATTTGAAGTTTGACTGAAAAACTTTTCAAAACAGTGTAAACTGTTTAACTTTGTATACTCTGGATTAGACCCACAAAGGCTAGATTTGTAGGCTGTGAGATAAAGTTACATGAAGGAGACACCTCTCAGTAACTATGTATCTTGACTAGCTCTAAAGTTTTGCTCTTACAACACTCTATTCATGATCTAAAAGATAAACCTGAATGAAACATAATCAGTAAATCACAAATGAATAATGAAAATAAAAAGTAATCACTTCCCCAGTTATTTTTACAAAAAGATGGAAAGTTAAAGTATTTCTATTGTCTTCCTGTGAATCCGCTTGAAGTGTTAACTAAAGATGTTAACTCTGAATGTAGTAGGAAGGTCTGCAAAGTCTTCTTTGCAGTTTTATATTTTTCTGTGTTTTATCTTACTTTTCAACAATAACTTTAGTATTACCAAGGTATATCATTATTCCTGAGACAGAGTGTAATTATGCATGTTGTATTCTTTTGAGTGGGTCAAATAACCTTTATACCACATTTTAAAAGTATCAGTGATGTCTAAGTATCCCACAATATATGCTGCTGACTAGGAATCTAAATTGGTATTTGATTATGCAGCACTATGTGGAATTGAGAATATATTGCACAAAGTTGCTTTGACTGAGTGTTATATTCTTTCTGCTGGCATTATTGCACACTGTGCTAATGTAGTTATCTTTGTATAATATGGAAATTAAGGAGTCCAGCATTGAGGATGCTATATATTTAGAGGTTCACAACTACATAGTTCGCTTTCCTGGTTATGGAACACCTCTCATTCAGACAGACTATATCAGTTTGTGAAAAATCGTACATACCCTGCAGAATTTGATATTTGGTAAAGACAAGTCCACTACCAGAGCTGAAAATGCTGGTATTTTGTATTCGCAGAATCACAGAATCACAGAATGTCAGGGATTGGAAGGGACCTTGAAAGATCATCTAGTCCAGTCCCCCTGCCAGAGCAGGAAAACCCAAATGAGATCACACAGGAAGGTGTCCAGGTGGGTCTTGAATGTCTCCAGAGAAGGAGACTCCACAACCTCCCTGGGCAGACTGCTCCAGTGCTCTGTTACCCTCACAGTAAAGAAGTTCCTCCTCAAATCCAAGCGGAACCTCCTGTGTTCCAGCTTACACCCATTGCCCCTTGTCCTATCATTGGACACCACTGTGAAGAGCCTGGCCCCATCCTCCTGACACTCACCCTTCATATATTTATAAACATTAATAAGGTCACTCCTCAGTCTCCTCCAAGCTAAAGAGGCCTAGCTCCCTCAGCCGCTCCTCATAAGGGAGATGTTCCACTCCCTTAATCATCTTGGTGGCTCTTCGCTGGACTCTCTCAAGCAGTTCCCTGTCCTTCTTGAACTGTGGGGCCCAGAACTGGACACAGTATTCCAGATGTGGCCACACCAGGGCAGAGTAGAGGGGTAGGAGAACCTCTCTCGACCTACTAACCACAGCCCTTCTAATGCACCCCAGGATGCCATTGGCCTTCCTGGCCACAAGGGCACAGTGCTGGCTCATGGTCATCCTGCTGTCCACCAGGACTCCCAGATCCCTTTCCCCTACATTGCTCTCTAGTAGATCATTTCCCAATCTATACTGGAACCTGGGGTTGTTCCTGCCCAGATGCAACACCCTACACTTGTCCTTATTATATTTGATCAAGTTTCTCCCTGCCCAGCTCTCCAGCCTGTCCAGGTCTCTCTGGATGGCAGCACAGCCTGCTGGAGTGTCAGCCACTCCTCCCAGCTTTGTATCATCAGCAAACTTGCTGACAGTGCATTCTATTCTCTCATCCAGGTCATTGATGAATATATTGAATAATACTGGTCCTAGTACTGACCCTTGAGGGACTCCACTAGACACAGGTCTCCAACTAGACTCTGTCCCATTGACCACCACTCTCTGGCTTCTTCCCACCAGCCAGTTAACAGTCCATCTCACTACCTGATCATTTAATCCACACTTCCTCAATTTGGCAGTAAAATGTGTATTCCTCAAAATGTGTACACTTGACTTTGTGGGAGACTTATTAAGTGGCACCAGATGAAAATCTGGCTTTGTGTTCATAGACTCCTGGGAATGTTATGTGTTACATGAAACTCATAAATCACTTTGATGTTATCTGGACCCATATTACCATAGGAACTCTATAGGCTAGTAAAATCTACTTCTAAATCGTGTAGAATCCATTTATTGTTTCTGGGCATTGCAGCTGATATTAAGACTGCACCTCATTCAGCCCTGAAACACACATTGTGTACATCATGTGTGCATGTGAGGCCAGAAGTAAGCCATTACCAATACTTCTATTACTCTTTCATTATATCTTTACATGGCTATACTGACAATTCATCCTGTTTCTATGTAAAGACATAGACAAAGTCTGATAGCATTTACAATGTTTCCACTCTTCAATATTTACAAATTATATTAAATTGATAAAATGAATAATTAATGAGACACACTGCAGACCAGTATAGGAGGACTGCGAACATTTAAGTATCTGGACTAATAGATGGCAAATACAATTCATTGACGGTAAGTGCAAAAATATGAGTTTTAAACAAACAATAAAAGGGAGGAAATGAATGGCAAGAAACTGAACCATCCTGAACACAGAAAATATTTGGAAATTATTGAAAAATAATATCTTTGGAGCCCTGAACCCGGTGTTCAGACACAAAGAGTTCAACCAAGATGTGGAAATGTATTCTCAGACAAATGCATTACAAATCAAAGCTAGAATCATGACCATGTAAGACATTGATCCAGATGCTGAAAATATAGCATCATATTGGCCAGTCCTTCAGGAAAAAGGGAAAAGAATCTAAAGTCTGAACATCCCATAATATGCAGACACACTGGAGTGCAAAATTAGACTGCAAGAAGATGGAAAATAAATTATCAGAGAACTGAGAATAAACTAATTGCACTGAGAAGGAGCAAAAATAAAAATTCTTAATTACACCATTGGGTACCAAGAAGGTTGAAAACAAAAGCCTTAGTAAGAAAATTCACTTCAGGAATTATTTTTCTTTTAAAAACTCACTGAAGCATGAACTGCTGCTGAACTTAAGTGGCTACATGATTTTCTAAACAAAAGAGACGTAGGGAACTACATGGGAAGAGAAAAAGTCAGAAAACAAAGGGTTGGAAAGCTAGGAATAACTGTAACAATACTTTAACACTTAAAGGCACCAGCAGACACTGGGCAGAGGTGAACCAGACAGTGAGCATAAGCAGAGCAGGAGACAGACTTTTCAGTCAAAAAGCATACAACTTAAATTCTTCTGCAAATTTTTAAACAGGTGACTTTATGTACAAAGTGCATTGTGCCCCAAGCAGGCTCAGAAGCTTCCACGAATGATCACAGCTTTGGAAATTTAGCTATGAGAGCCAAATTAAAACATTACACAGAGTCACAGATCTTCAGACATATCTGTCCATCTGACTTTGAGGATATAGGTAGGAACTTCTCATTGGTTTCTCTGGGTCTGCCTGCATATTGAAAATAACTGAAGTCACTTGCAATGCTGGCGGCTTCCTTACTGTGGATTTCAGATCCCAAGTTCTGATGGTTGGTTTTGAAAATCTTTGTTCTTTGGCTTGTTTACAAGAAGGCAGTAATTTTTTTCAGAGATCTACCCCCTCAAGCATACTTAATAAAAATTGCTGCCATAAAGCCCCCATTTGACCTACTCAAAGGAATTAATATTATGTTTAAATCCAGTTTTGAATTACAGGAGAGGATCTTAAATTTTAGAAAAGTCTAGATGAAAACCTTTGGCTTAACTCTTTTAGCTCAGTAAGGAACAAACCAAATCTTGATGTAGTTGAGTAAGCTAAGTACTTCAAGTTCTCAATTCCAGATCAAGAAAGTGTAGTTTAGAATTTATCTTGACACAGGTTTCATCCAAACCTCATAAAAGACAACCTAAGTCCTTTAAAGTGCTTTGTAAGCAGGGCTGTTACCCTTTGGGTCCCACAGTTAAGCCTTTTTGAATAATTATTGTCTCTCTGGCCAATAAGCAATTACACTGAATTGTAGTTAATCCTCTTACATATTTCAGAAATTTTCTTTTCAAGCTCTACGTTTTCCAAAGCATTCTGAGTTAACAAACACGAATACTAACTTATTATTTATATTATACAGAATCTGTTTCTCAATCCTTTAAAGTATTTCTCCCTTTTTGGTTATACCTTTTTGCTCTTTTTTGTTTTAAAATTTTGTTCCTAGTGGGGTTGATTTTTAGTGTCTAATATCACAGAAGATATTAGACAGATAACAGAACTAGTTTCCAACTCATGCTATAAACGATTTCTAAGTCTGATCTACAGTAATGAAAATTATCCTTGTGTTTAGCTTTTGCTGTACTTATTGCCACATGCCTTCTCATCCACTCAAACATTTTTTACTTTGTTAGACTTTTTTCCTTTAGGCAAAACCTTCATATATCAAAACTTGATAAGACTTCCCAGTGTTACACAGCTAATGTAACCTAATGTAACATTGCTGTTGTACTCTTTTTTTTTTATTTCCTTTTGTTATATTTTAAATAGAAAAAACAAGCCTGAAATGACTTATCTTAGTGTGTATCGCAGATTGTTCAAATACTGCTAAGAGAACTCAGATACCTTTATTTAACAGAGTTTATTATAGTCATTCCATATTTCCTTCTGTGGATTACATGTCTCTTTGTTTATTCAGTTTCATGAAGAAAAACAATAGTGCTTTAATTTTGACAGAGTATAGAGATTTAAATTAGAAACAGGTTCCTGAAAATATTTCATTTGCAGTAAGTAACTCTTCATTATTGCTATTAAAATAACAAGCGTCAAAAATGCCCTTTTCTTACATTATTCCACTTTCTTCTCTTTTCATTATATTCTACTTTTATTTTTACTCTCCATTAATTTACTTTACATGTAAAGTATCTTTTCACTTACTTTCAAATTTATACAGTTCCTGTTCTTGGTCAACTCACAGTTAGAAGTGTTCATTCAATTGCATATGGTGAAGAGATCAGCAGTTAGGCACTCCTACACTGATCTGTTGCCCAGTTTCAGTAAGAGTTTGTTGGAGCTAAACAAGAGGTTAGGCGATGGCAATGACAGGAGAGCAACTCTGCTTTTGCACCCATTCAGATTCGGCCTACTTCTCTGGGACTGTTAGGATGTACCCTCATTGGTGTCAATTATAAAGAGCAAAAAAATTGTGTATGTTAAAATGTGTGGTGAAAGTATCAGTGTACTTCATGCGAGTTACTAAGCAGTCTCTGTTGGTGAGAAATTTTGGTTATTACTTACCTGAGCCAAACAAACACAGAATAGCATTCAATATCTCATTCCTAAATTCTTGAGGCTTGGAAAATACCTTATTCCCTCCTTCCCCCCCCAGAAAAAAAAGTGGTGCTTTCTAGAACAGTTTTTAGATTGGCTAATAGTGGTCTGAAAAGAGGATATAATTAGGAAAAAAAATCTCTATCTCCCTGGGGGAAAAAAGTAACGAAGAAAAGAGGATGCACAACACAGAATCTACAATCGATTGTATTATTTACCCTTACTTTCTCACAAAGAGAATTAATGAGTGAAAGCAGCCTCTGTTGGAATGTCAGTATCAATGTCAGTTCATGGGATATGACTTCAGCAGAATTTTCTTGTGGTGGTGCTGTAAATAGCTTGTGTTGATTGGGCTTGTTGTGTTTTGAATTTTCTATTGTCTGAGCTAATTAAAGGTTGGAAGAATAGGACAATATAGTGCATGTGAACTACTGATTTAACTGAAGTTTTATTCTTCTTGAGCCACAAAGCCAGAATCTGTTTTTTCTTTTCAGATGGAGGAATACTGCAAGGAATACTTACCCCATGGTAAGCTGTAGCTCCAGCTCTGGGGTGAAGGAGGAGACCTGCCTTGATATTTTTAGACACAGAGCTCACCTTGGATCACAAATGCTCTGTTGGATGATGGCCAGAAGGTTTAAGATACAGGTTTAAGCTGTTCTCTGCAAAGCGAGCCAGGAAATTGCAGAATGTTAAAGTTCACAACTGAGAGATCAAAACACATCCTAAAAGATAACTACGGTTTTTATTCATGCTACACTGCAGCTTTCCCATATGAGGTATTGACATTTTGTTGAAGATACTGATTTGTTCAGATATGAAAGCAAGCTCTCTTAAACATGCAAGCACACAGGAATTTTTGCATCAATTTGGATGGTGCAGGGTGAAGATCTCTATGAGTTGCTTCACCCTAAGGATGAAACTTCCGGCAATGACAGGAATAAATTTATGAGCTCTTATCCAGCTGACCCTAATAATTGTTTGTCAAAAAAAACCCTAGCACTTTATGGTATAAGCCATAAAGTCAAGGCTGATAATTAGCATGAGAAGTTGCTTTAACTTTCCTATTTCTTTGGTAAAAAATACTTTGGGGTTTTGTCTTTAATAAACAAGATGATAATATATCAATTTGGAATATGAAATACCTCTCTATCAGCACATGTAGAGCTTTAGAATTTTTTGGTTTGAGTGACCAGTTACTTCTGCCAGGAGGGAAAACATGTTATTTCTCTGAAACTGTATTAAGCTCCATATTGCTGGACATAGAAATAACACTTTAGCACAACGTTTTTCACAAAGGCGAACAGAAAATGTCAGCTCCTGGAACAAGGTTAAGTATTTCAGTAAAGTTCATCCTTTTTATTACATGTTTATTTTCATTTAGCACTTAAAGGTTCATTAGCCTCTACAAGCTTTCTTAGAGCATCACAGTATCTCCCACCAAAGCCCTACCCATGGAGGAAATGGAAAATGCTGTTGCCAGCTAAGACCTACCATAAACAGAAGTGGGGCGGGGGAGGATGGGGGGCGGGGATGGGAAGAGCTACAAATGAGATATGGTTACATTTTGCTGTCAGACATCTTCCATCAATAAATGAAGTCATGTTTATTCCTATCTCAATCTCTTTGTGGGTTCTTTCTTTCATTTTTTTCTTTTGTTTCAGCTGCCTAGAAAATGGTTCTGAAAAAATTTCTTTGTTTCTGTAAACCCTGTTATAGCACCTACACCTCTGTTCTGATAGAGCATTCATCTTTGCAGCAGTTTTGTTATCCTCATACTCCACAGTTATCATCCCACAGCTTCTGAGAGACAACTTTTCTATAAACCATGTCTCTGTGTTGCCTCTTCAGATGTCTCTTATAATGTGGGTCTTGGCTCTCAGGAGTTTCCTACACATCACTCTATTTACTCAAGCCAGTGTGACATGTGATCCCACCATTCATAGGCCTTATTATCTCTCTTCCTCTGTCCATGTTACTATTTAATACAAAAAAGTATTTGGATGGTATATACCTCTCTTCTTCATAAATTACAGAAGTAATCAGGAAAGTTTTTTAAAAGTTTTCCCTTACAATTTTTCTTTACCTCTATAACTATTTGAGACAAAGTTATTTCACAGACCCCAGATTTTTAGGTTCCATCTTTAATTACTTGTTGTTTTTTTTTGTTTGTTTGGGTTTTTTTTAGTATAATAAGTAAGAATTACTTAAATTTGGTGGGAAAATTACATTTTTCTCTCATGTAGATATCAAGTGAAACTTAATTGTTATCTCCAAACCATATAGAAGGATTTGTAACAGCTCTGGATTCACTTCCTTTTCTCTGAGTTCTGCTTTAGACCTTGTGTTAATTTCTTCTGACTGTATTTTTTTTCCCCCTCATCTTTATGGCATAACTTGCATCCTTGGTTTTATTCTTTCTGATATAATCAGCTCAAATTTGGGATCTTCCAACTTTTCATAGTCAAAGAAAAAGCTATGAAGGTTGTGCTGGGTACATATTTCCTTTTTGGAATCCTTTTTTTGAACAAGGAATATACACAAAGTCCTGTTGTTTCCCTAGACACAGTAAGAATCAGAAAAGGAGATACTTTTTCTCTGCCAATTCTTTCCAAATTCTTTACCAGGCACTCTCTCTCTTTAGTTTTCACTTGTCTGTCTTGGTCTTTGTCTTATATCACATTGGAATATTACGACAAACTTAATGTGAGAATTTAATTATCAGGACATGTATTTATAGGTGAATAAAAGTTATTCAACTGTAAAGAAAAAAAGAAATTGTTTTATTTCATCAATTAAGGTGCAGATATAGCCTTGAAAAATATATTTAAAATGATGTATTATCTATTGTATCAAAATCTGATTTATAAAGGATATGTGTAAGGTGAAAGTATTTTGTTGGTGCTGCAAATTCTTCATGAACCATGTGGTAGTTTTTATTTTTCTTTACAACATGTGATCATGAATAAAAATGAACCTACAGGCCAAACTCCATCAACTTTGCAACTGCATTATCTTTATGTAGAATGGTCACATTTTAACTAACTTAAAAAATTTAACTAAACGTGTTTGTGAGTAGAATTTCACCTTGATCATGGATTTGCATTGTTGTAGAAATAGCTAATCAAAATGAAATCTAGACAACATATTCAAAAATATATTATGTCTTCAGAAAAAAAAAAAAAATATTAAATCCTATTTGTGCTTCTCATGATTTAATCCCAGGTGGCAACTAAGCATCACTTAGCCACTCTCTTACCCTTCCCCCACTGGTGGGATGGGGAGGAGAATTTTTAAAAAAGGTAAAACTTGTGGGTTGAGATAAGAACAGTTTAATAATTGAAATAAAATTAAAATATTACTACTACTACTACTACTACTACTACTACTACTACTACTACTACTACTACTACTAATAATAATAATAATAATAATAATAATAATAATAATAATAATTGTATGAAAAAGAAGATAATTAAAAGAGATAGAAATAAAACTCAAGGAAGGTAAGTGATGCACAATGTAATTGCTCACCACCCACTGATTGATTCCCAGCCAGTCCCCAAGCAATGATCAATCCCCCCATGGTTAACTCCCTCCAGTTTATATACTGGGCATGACATCATATGGTAAGAAATATACTTTTGGCTAGTTTAGGTCAGCTGTCCTAACTATGCTCCCTCCTAGCTTCTTATGAACCTCCTCTCCAGCAGAGCATGGGAAGCTGAGAAGTCCTTGATTTAGGATAAGCACTACTTAACAACAATTAAAACATCAGTGTGTTATCAACATTATTCTGTTACTAAATCTAAAGCACAACACTGTACCATCTACTTGGAAGAAAATTAAGTCTATCACAGCTGAAACCAGGACAGTGCTCCTAGAGAATGTTGATAAAAAATCCAGTGATCTTTGCTTTCTATTTAGCAAGAACACAATATTTCTGTAAAGTTAGTGTGAAAAAAGACCTCTGCATTAAATCCAGAATAAATAAACTAGCTGAATTTAAAAGGTTCTGAAGTAAAAGTTATTTCAATGTAATAGTTTCATGCTGGTCTCTCAGTACTCAGGGATTTAGTACTTCCTAACAGAATTTGCATAACAATCAGTGCAGTGAATGATGTCATTTCCCAAAAGGACAATTCAGGTTTTCCTTTCCCAGATAGATATTGTATGCCCCACCTTTGTTCTTTATTAAACAGAGATATATAAACCTGAAGATTAATTTCAAACTTTCAGATAGAGTTAATACCTGAATTTCATAAGTTTTAGATTCAATCTTTTGTATCAGTTTGGCCTGGTTGAGCAGAAAAGCTGAAAAGACAAATAAAATACCAAAAAACTCTTGCATACTCCATCATTGTGCATTGGCTTTACTCAACTCTTCTTCCCTTTCATTTCAATTCCTCTTACTTTCCATTCTGGTTTTCAGACAGATTCCCAGAACTTGCAGATGTTCTTTGGTTTAAGTGATAAGGGAAGCTGAGTTAGAAGAATTTTCTTGGTAAATTTCATTATCTTATCCCTCTCTGAACCTCTGTTTACATTGTTGGCAAAGATGAGATTTAAGATATTAACACTAGTCGATGACTCAGTTGAGGTCTAGGAACAATAAGTATACTTCAGATTGTGTTGTCCTGTATGCTGAATTAAATATTAAATGTAAAAGTATATGGTTTATGTGGCCAGACTAGGAATTCGTAGAAGTATTTAACTCTTTTATTTCTCTTTTGAAGGGTTTCAGAATACTCCAGATAAGATTTATAGACAGTTGTTAGGTTCCACAGTATCTTTGTATGATCTGTACATGCAGATGCAAAACTTGTAGTGAAAGGAGGTGAACAATTAAAAAGTGTCATTGTTACCATAATATTTGTAAATGGTTTAAATTAATCAATTTATTTGGTGTTAATTTGATTTGCTTTAACTTACCCTCCTTGGCCTGGATCAATTCAACTCAACATTAGTCTTTGCATTCTGAGATACACCTCCAAGAGCAGTAAGATGAATCATCCTTCAGAAGTAACTACTTTTTTCCTGTAACTATTGAGATAGCCAAGACAACTCACTTATACTAGGTGAAATTCTATTTGTTGCTATTAAAGGACCATTGCCCAGCTTTGTAATGCTATTATTCTTGTCCAGTTGAAGATGTCCCTGGTCATTTCAGGAGGGTTGGACTAGATAACTTTTAAAGGTCCCTTCCAACCCCAACTGTTCTATGGTTTTATGATCATCTGCTACTCAGGAAAACAAAAATTATATTCTGGGACCAAATTTGTTCCTAAGCAGGACATTCCTTTCTAGAAAAATTCCTTTCACAGGTAAATTCATGCATCTATGAAAATATCTGTGTGCCATGTCCCCTACCTCACTACAGAGATACATCTTCCCTGACAACAAAGTCAAGTCTTTATTGAAATCAGGTGGGCTCCACAAAAATATCAAAGCCTTAACATTTTTCCATCTTTGAACTTGAAGAAACCACACTGAGTGGGCCACACACAAATTTGCCCATACATCCACTCATAAAGGAGTATCAGATTTGGATATGTTCACACTGAAGGTACAGGTTGGGAATCAATAAAATGAGTAAAATATTTTGCAGCTGAAATAAATTGCTTTGGTAGTTGGAGTTATGTGCATTCAAATACAGAAATAAAAGCATGTGACCACTACTGATGCTGGTAATTATTATTAAGTGCTTGGTGACACTGTCTAGTTATAAAATAACCAGTAGTTGCAGGCCTCCACTCTCTGCTCATTTGTTAATTGTCATGTTAACGAATTGTTTACTGTAAGGAAAGTTTCAATGATCGCATAGCAAGAGGTGGAAATTGCAACAGTGGGCATGATGGGTGATGGAAAGCGTTAGGTGGATGTCCTGGTAGCCTTTTGTAGCAGTCACTTAAATTTCAATTGCCTTTTTCTATGCACAGCTAGGATTGGCATATTCAGCTCACATAAACCCTTAATCTAAAATTCGTTTTTTACTCTGAGATTATTTATTTTAGTACCAGAGTTTTCCTTTAATAATTTATCGAGTGATAGCTACTTGTGAAGTTGAGAGCTGGGTTTTGTCTAGAGGTAAAGGAAGGGAAGCAGAGAAAATTCAGAGGAAAAATGCCAGGCAACAGTTTAGAATAAAAGCAGACTAGTTTTCAACTAGTCCATCTTTATTATATATTGAATTTTTTTTAGAATATACTCCCTAACTGAGTTACTGATCCCCAAGCAGCAGTAGATTTTGTAACACAGGGCTAGCAAACAGGGACCCACATCTGGTACCTCGATAGTGTGTGTTCAAGCAGCAGAGGGATTCCTCCGCTATATCTGATCCCGTGTAACCTCTGATCTGAACATAAATTTCAAAAACATGGTCGTCCTTTCTCCCTGTTACTGGGAAGATGTTCAGTTCAACCTGAACCTGTAGTATCAGGTTCAGGCTGAGCTAATATGGGGACAAAGGACTTAGCCGTATAAAAATATCCGTATTATCCACTTGCATCACTGTTTGTGGAATAATGACATGAGGAAGGTCCCATGTGGGCTACGCTTGGTACTACCCTTGGAAGTGGATTACAAGGCAATGGTCCAAGAGGAGGATGAACATAACTTGCCTGAGGCATCAGGTTTTTGGCTCAGGAATACAACCTGACCATAGCATAGCATGGAAGCACAAAGGTCTGATGAGGAAACTTTAAAGTAACATGTCTTCTTGGCTCCAAATGCCAACTGTAAACATCACTTCACTTCTGATATATTATGTTCCATTCCAAAGATTTTTGATGTGGTCACAAATTTATGGACCATTTTAGTGGTGGTTAGAATGAGGTTAAAAATGAATAATGACAGTATAGGAGAGGATGTATTAACAGAGAGAGCTATAAATATACACAGTATTCTGCAAACCTGCTGGAAAACAAATTACTATCCCCAGATGCTTCCATTTGAACCAGTGATCTCTGTTTATAGTAAAAATAATAATAAGTGATATACTATGTATGTCCTTTATACAATTTTGAGAATTTAGTATGTGTAAGGAGGTTGTAAGGTGAACATAGGTAGCTTTTAAACAAGGTTAAAAAAGTCCTTGTGCTTGTATTTTTAGTCATTTTCAAAAGAAAGTAAAGAAAAATATTTTTTCATTTTTATTATAAATATAATTAATTTTTATTATTTATTCTTTCTCTATATAACTATACAATAAACAACAAAAACTAATTTTAAATCACACTTTAAGTTTTATAATTAATGGTTATTCTCTTCGTATTTTCCTGTCAAGAAATATTACTGTACAATAAATCTCCAGATTTCAGCATAAAATTGTAACTGAACTATAGTTATTACAGTGAAACCACTGTAATTATGCTGTAGTTTATTAAAAATATAGTAAATCAGTCCTAATAATAGTAAGACTACAGTAATCATATTGAGTAATAGCTGGAATTTATTATATGTATATTTACTATACTATTATAATAATTACAGTTCAACTATAGGGTTTTATTTAATATAAAGTCTAATTTTATTATGGTAATTTTATTCTAGTTTCTTCCTTTGCATAATTCCTAGAATACAATAAGTATAAGTTCTGGTTTGAACTTTGAAAACTTCATATCTATTTTTTAAAACTGTCATAAAAAGATTAATATTTAGACAAAATAGTTTAAAATTAATACATTTGAAGCCTTTTTGAATGAAAAAAAATCTTCCTTTTCCTGTAGGACATGTAATTTTTGCAACATGCTGAAAATAATTTGTGACTCTGAAAGGGAAAGTAAATTATATGTTTAAAAACAAATGATAGATTAGTTTCTTAAAAATTCTCCAAATATTTATTAAAGTGACAGACAGGCAAAACAGTACTCTTTTACTATACTGTCTTGTGATTGTAATATACAGGTTGCAAATAGTGAAATGACACCACTTTGGTATAATCCCGAAGACAGAAAACTGGATAGGCTTTGCATGTTCTGCATGTGTCCATGTTCAAGTATACAAGTGATTGTACAATCGTACAGGAGTACTGCAATTCCTTTGCTTTAATGGGGACTTAAGAGAGCAATTTCACTTACTTTGACAGCTGGCTGTGTCTTTGCATTGGTCATTCAAGTTTCACATATTCAGAGTCTTATGTCTCTGTAAGGCCATTGGTTTTTGTTATATTGCATATTCTTACAGTTCTTGACAAAAGCCCACTGATGCAATTTTTGTGTATTTTCCTTCCTGCAATATTTCCTGCAGCTTACCCATTAGAGGTTATTATCTAGAACATTTTGAAGCCATCCATAATGACCTGTTCTCTGATTAGACAAAAATCAGCTCTCATTCTTCGAATAGCTCTTTAGACTTTCAGGAAGAGCTATTCCAGATGGCAATTTAGAAAATAGTTCATTTTGTCTTACTAAGTATGATTCATAAGAGCGTCCACCCATGACCTGTCTCCCATAGGGCTGGTGGTGAAGTTAGCAGGGCTCTACAGGTCTTCCCCACCTGAGCTTTGTGAGTTAAACTTACAAAAGCAAGAAAGCATTTCAAACTCCTTGGCTAGAATCAGACTATTTATGAGCTCTTTCTTTGAAGATTAATGAGGAAAAGAGACAAGTAAAGAGGAGAGATGTGGAGTTTCTAAATCACACAATGGCCTAAAACATGGACCAATTCATATTCTATGGGATAAAAGCAAGGACCTTTCTGGAAGCAGGACACAAGTCGGACAGAAACTAATTTTACCTGAATGCTTTAGTTAAATTGGGAAGAACTGGGTATTTGTTAATATCTTCTATTTCTTCCACATACATAAATTAGAGTGTCTCTCTACATGGCCAGTCTGACAGTTTTTCTTAGTTTAAAGAGGGAACTTCTGCTACAATGAAAGGGGAAATAGTTTAAGCTTTCCCACCCCAACTGTGGAAAATGAGGATTTTAATGTTAGCCAGTCACCATGTTAATTCAGTATTTAGCTTTTAAGCTAGACTGGCAATGACATATTTTCTCAGTAAAATAAAATTGTAATCACTTCCAGGGAGCCTAAATCTGAGAGAAAGTAAAGTACCTGAATTCACTTCATGCAGTTAGGAAGATGACATCTGTGTTTTAGCAAAATGTGGTAAAAATAAGTCTCAGAACATATCCCACAAACCTCTGATGTAAATATCTATGTGAAAATAACTTACAATTGAAAGAGAAAAGTCTCTTTTTTACATTTTAATGAGAAAGAAAAGGCATAATTTTCCAGATAGGAAACTTTTTTGCAGCTCTAGGGTTTATGGCTGTTTGAAATTTTTTGTAAGCATGGGCAAATAATGAATTAAATAATCTGAACTGATAAACAATTTTTTTAAAAATTTGAAATATAATGTGTTCCTATCCTGATTTTCCTGCCATCCAAGTTATCTTAGTTTAAATATTGAATTGGTTTTGTTTTGTTTTGTTTTGTTTTGTTTTTACTTGGCACAAAAAAAGCACTTTATAACAGAGATATTCAAGTTTGTATTTATCAAATGGTGGGAATTTGAGTTAGTAGCTATACATATGTTATAAACAGCCCCTGCTTAGAAATGCATGCCCATACAAAAGTAATCGTCTTCAGCATCATGGGAAAGAAGAACAAGAAGTGGAGCTGTAGGGAGTTCTGACTCACAAAGAAGATGAAAATATGGCTAGGAACAGTCTGAGCAAGCCTATGAAAAAGGGTTCACTCTGCCATGACAAAAGAAACCACAGGGAAACATGATGTTTGCCAGCACAAAGAAATCTAGCAACAGGCATGACACGAAACTCGAGAACCTATGTGTATGGAAGCTCTAAAATAAATTTAATTCAGAAAGTGACATGAAACTTCCTGGGAGAGGAGACCCTTGTTTTACATTATCACAGAACAAGCAGAAACACAACTGAAGGGGATTACTGTATTGTCTGCCAACTGGAGGCCAGTCACTGGAGCAGACTTAATCATTAAACAGGATCCTCTGCCCATTGGCAGTCTCTGGTGGAGCAAAGTTTTAAAAACCACGTCTGATTTTGTGATTGTGTTCAACCAAGGGTGCAGGTCTGCAAGATCA
This sequence comes from Caprimulgus europaeus, assembly GCA_907165065.1. The sequence continues at coordinate 38,265,929 of OU015525.1, forward strand.
GTCAGCTGCACAGGATAACGTTAGGATGAAGATGACTTATTTATTAATTAGATAGCAGTAGCAACAATAAATCTCTACCTCATCAAAAGCCCCCTTCTGCACAAGCCTCTAAAACCACACAAGGACTTGGGGCTGGCCCTGAGGAGGACATAATCAAAAATAGGAAATGCTCCAGACAGGTCACTAGTCATTCACTAGTTCATGAACAGACACAAAAGTATAGGCATGAAAACATGTTAGATGTAGCTGTGTAAAAACAAATATGTTAAAAGGTGGCAGAATGGGCAGCTGCCTCTCCCTGTGCTAAATGAGGAGTCTGTTGCCTTCTGCGTGTTTCATTTCCCTTCCACATCTGCAGCTGCACACGGAATCAAGGTTGGATACCTGGTACTCTTGGAGCACGAGCACAGCCTATTATTCCCTCAGGTGAGTTAAAAATATCCAGCCCCTGCCCACACCAACAGTGTTAACCCATCTGAGCTAGAAATTGTTCCTTGCTAAAATGGCAATGTGTGGGGAATGCTGAAGGCTGCAATGTATATCCTTGAATGCCCAAGTGGCAGGCAGGGAAATGGCTGTGCCATGGCATTGTCCTTCCAGCAAAGTGAAAACACTGTTTAAATGGTGTTCGTACATGCCTGGGCTGCCGTGCAAAGGCACTCATCCTATATACTGTAGTCTTCCTTTCTGAATTTGGGGAAGGTCGTGTACACAGGCAGGTCAGTATGCAATAAGGCAGTGTCTAGTTTATAAAGCATTTGCTACTCTGTGCTAGCTCTCTGAAAAGAGTGTTGAACTAAACGTGCCAGGCCTTCATTTACGTCTTAGTTTACTGAACATATTAAAAGAAGAACACTCAATGTGGCATGAAGAACAACAAGGAAAGATCCTGGGATAGCTGCAAATTCCCCTGTCACTTGAGCATTTCTGTTGGTGCTTCCCCAGCACAAGCTCATGTTCTCCTTCCTGGGGAGCTCCAATAAACAGATGAGAGCCAGTGACCATCTGCAATCTGCACAGGCAGCAGGAAGAAGGAAGAAACTGATTTTCAAGCTTCAGAGTGACAGAATGTCATCAATAAATCATATTCTTCTTTGCTAAAAAAAAAAAGAAAAGAAAAAAAGAAACAAAAAAGGTTTTACAGTGCAGCCTGAGTACTATATTTTCTAGAAAGCTTTTGAAACTGTTTTATCACATCAGTGTTAGCAGCCAAGTCTTTTTACATGAGAATGTAACGACGGCTGTTCTGCGTTAGATGAAAGGTTTATCTGACTCAGGTATCTTGTCTGCAACAGTGGCCAATAGCTAACGCCTAGGGAGGAATATAAGAGCAAGACATGCGGCCATGCTCCCCAGGTATATGTTTGCAGCCACCAGAAACCCACAGCTCAGGGACATCCTAACCCAGAGGTCTTATCTCTATGTTTAGTAGCCTTTGATAGATTTTCTTCCATGACTTTGTCTAATAGCTTTCTGAGCTCCTGTCAGCTTCTGGCATTTTAGTACTAACACAGCAGTAAGAGTGAAGGAGAAACCAGATGTGGAAAACATTTTGATAAAAGGCTCATCTTTTTAGCAGAGACAAGAACCTGAAAACTGAGTAACAAAGACAGGCAGCTGGATGTTCAAAACAAGTTTTGAACTTAACACTCTGTGAGCTGCCCCCTAATCCTGGGCCACTGCGCAGGACCCCTCCAAAGCCAAATCTTCGGAACTAAATCAATAGACAACGTGCAACCATTATTGTAACAACTCAGTCACAAGCCAGAACAATGAAAAAACCACAAACACATCAGGCCAAATTGATTCATTTTAAAAGAAGGATTTATTATGTAAAAGTTTTCCCTGAACTTACATAGGGAACTGACCATGTTTAAGGTAAATGCACTTTTATATGGGCACCAAGTTCAAATGTAAGATTTTGATATTTGGCAATTGTGTGTCTGGGTTCTCAATATTGAACAACTGCATCACAACCCTTTTTTTCCCCTTCTGAAATAAACATTTTTAGCAAAGTAGAACTTCCCTTCTGCAAAGAGACTACCCCAAACCAAATCCACTTTTCCAATAAAACTTGGGCCTTCAAAGAGGAGGATTAGGAAGTATTTAAACATTGTTAAATGCTTCTGCACAACTTCTCTGGCATGTACAGGAATGATCAGATGAGTCCCCTGATTCACAATGTGTGAATGCCACCATCAATGCTCTATCTCAAATATAATATACCTGTAGGTCTTTTTAGTCTATAAATAGCTTATCCTTTTAATGGAGTGCTACGCATCTGACTTTTTTTAACCAGTCCTGTAACACAGTTCTAAATGCCCTGAAACTCCCCTTTATCCATAAATCAAATAAATAACCAACAAAACAAACAACAATGTTCCACAGGACACTAAGAATACAAATTTGTAACGCTTAGCAGCTGCATATGAAGTCACTAGAAATTTACTTCTCTTTGGAAAAATAGAGTTAAAATTAGACCAGGGGCACTGTTAAGCATATTTCTAAAACAGGAGTCAAGCAAAGAGAGAAATAAGACAGTAAGACAAGAGAAACACAGGAAATCTGAATATCCCCATATCCCCCATATCATATTCAAAAAATAAATAATTCAGCTGAGCCCCACCATGACATTTTCTCAGTGGGTTTAGTGATCTCACATGCAATAACGTGCCACAGTACATTCTGATCTACATCAAAATTAACAGTCAGCCACTTTATGAAATATTATCTTTGTTAGCTTTACCACTAACCAAAATACACTTTCAATTCTTCACATCCGCATAGTACGTCTATTAAAGCAATCTGGGAAATTAGTTTGAGATAAACTGTACAGCAATTTTATTCAGAGCCTGCCTGTATCTCACACTGTTAATGTGCATCACAGCTCACTAAATAGTGCCTAATGTTTATTGCATTTAACTGAATGTATACGATTCTGAGGGTACGCCAGGGACCGATTATCATAATTATACATGTTTCTATGGAAACCCACAAGTCTATCAGTTTTGATTCATTATATTGTTATACCTTCTAGCACTTTCTAATTATTAGGTGCCCATAAAAAAGTCTCAGTCTTGCTGTTACTATAGAAATGAGCTATAGACAGGCCTCAATTGTTAACCCTTAGAGGGCAAGAATGAAAAAAAGGTAGAAACACAGCTCTGGATAGGGGGCAGCCATTCAGAGAAGATAAATCATAAAGTATTTTAATCTGCGGTTGTAACTTCCCATAATTGCTTCATTGAACTTACTCATTTGTTTGAAAAAATACTCTGCTTTTTTTTTTTTTTTCCTGGAAACTGAGAGAAACACATAGCTGCTTGCCACATGGTCTTGGACATGCTATGTTATATTAGTGCCCTGCGAACATCCTTCAGCAAGATTACAAGATTCCCTTGAAAGACATGAGTGTTATTAATAGACTATGCAAAACCCTGTAATGTTAGGTCATTAGAAATCAATATAAAGTCTGTTAAACTCAACAGGAATATTTGGCCTCTTCTCAGTGGCCTTCAGACCAAACCTGGACTGGAGTACAACTGGGTGATTATGGAGTAATTGCTGGAGACAACTTAAAAATCAGAAAATTACTGTGTCCACACACCAGGGAAAACTACAGCTGGCATGCGAAGAATCTTCTGCCCAAAGCTTCCTCCCTACTAGGCCTGCTGCTTCTCAAGGGGAAAACAAGAGATGGGAGACAGTGGAGGCTTGCTTTTCCAGTTCTCATTTTGATCACCGTATGGCATGAGACTTGTTGTGTTGCCTATGAGTAATCCTGGGTGGACACCTGGCACCCCTTAGACAAATACGCCCCCTTTGTGTGGACCTTGAATTACGACAAAACAAAATGGACAAAAACATAACTCCAGACCACTGACTCCCCTTCTTCCCCCTTACTGAGCATCCTCTCTAAGTTTTGGTAACTTCTATCTAAAAAGGGAAGTGGAAGTGTCTTTACCAATCACCATAAAGGTATGACTAGAGTCACTCAAGCTCCACTTTGCAGGTAAAAAAATAATATACAAATAGCCCAAAGAAAAGAGGGAATTGGGGAAGATACCATCACGGTCAGAGAAGACACCATCACGGTCAAGGAAGACATCATTGTGGACCAGTCAGGGACAACTCCATTGCAAGACCTTTAACCCCTGGGACCAGCCAACAGGCTCAACCTCTCTCCCCCCCATTGGGGCACCTTTGGGTAAGACTTAGACTTAGCTCACGATCTTTCTCAGAAACTTAGAAAATCTCTAGAGAATTATTTTACTAACTTAGTGCTTTTTAGTAACTTGTCACCTTTTAGCAATTAATAGCTTTTTAATGACTTGTAACTTTAGTAAAAGCATTTATTTCTGCAGACAGTAGATTATCACCAGCAGTCCATATGAACCTGTATGAATCCTATTACTCTATTAAAGTGCTTTTATTTGCTTACAGACTTGCTGCACAATCTCTTACTGAGCTGTCACCTGATAAGGTCGTGACTGGCTGGTGGATAAGGGACACTATCAAGTAAATCCAGCACTGGTATGGCTGGGCTTGTAGTGTCACATTAAACTGTGTCTGTCTGTAACCAGCCACACCAACCCCATGCCCAATGGGATGCTGTGAAATGCTGCAATTTAGCTGTGTGAGTCCATAAATTGTGAGTACGGCAGTGCAGAGCACTATCAAGTGAGTCTGCCGTTGTCAGACCCGTAGTCCTCAACTGGGCATCACTCAGGATCTAAGCCGAGCTGCCCCCAGCTTCTCCAGTTATCTGAGGGTGAGTTGGAATGCAAGGGGAATTATTTCCTGATAGATTGTTTTATTTACACCTCTTTGACACAACAGAGATTGAGCAGAGGCTTGATTTAGGTGCTGGAATTACAACCAAGTTCAGTAGGAAATCACAGGGACCCAAGATTTCCTCAGGTCAATTCCATAACATAAGAAAAAAAAAACCAGGAAAAAGGAGTTACAGTGAAAGTAACGAAAACACCTTATTGTGACATGGTTATTTTAGTTGAGTTAATGCTATTATTACTTTGAGATATAATATACCCATTTTCCTTCTCTTCCTGTATGTCCTATCATAGCCCTGTGAAACCTGAAAGAGACCCACCGGTTTCACTGTTTCCCTAGCCCTCCTTCTATTACAGTTTTCAATTAGAAGTGCCTTTTAATTTAGATCAGCAAAGCTCTCCCAAAGTGACAGCTCGTCCTTCACACTGCATATCTATTTATTTTGGAAGTCAACACACCATTCAATAACCTGAGAATGGGCCTGATTGCTATGCTAATAGTATTCAAAAATATGTTGACACCAATTGAAACAAGTAAACTAGGACTAATTCATAAAGTGAATAATAAAAGAGAGGGGAAAACATTCACACTTTTACTTCTCTGGTTGAAGCTTTACAGTGCAAGTTTTAGCCTTCTCAGAGAAATAGCAAAAGCATAATTCACATACTCAAATTAGATTTCACCTAATACTACAGTGTTCTTGTCTGGATCTGGTTTTATTTGGTACAGTAAAAAAAAAAAAAAAAAAAAAAAGGAAGTAAACAGAGAAACAATAACCAACCCTATATATTCATGTCTTTGTGCAACTATCATGGTACAGCACTCTTCAGATCAAAGTTATATATTTTTTTCTCCTGAGTGAGAGGAAAAAGTTAGGACCACACTGTGTATTTATCTATAATATATGTATTCAGTTCTAAATCAGACTTCCACAACTTCCGGTCAATTAGAGCTAAATCACATAACATAGAACAATGAAAGAGATGTACATTTATATGTAAAAGCTCTCATCAAAGAAAGTGAACAGAGTGACATTCTGTATAAAGGTCTCAGCTTTATACTATATTTTCAAGGACCAATCTGTTCAACTTTTATTTTACTATTACCTTGGAGAAACTAGATTTGCTGCTAAACAAGATCTTAGGTAGCTAAAGAGAAAATTTAATCTGATAATTAAAAAATCTGCTAATTGGTATATTAGTATGAAATTTACAATATAGAACGTGCTCAGCTAGATTAAAATAAAAATTATGCAGCAGAGAACATGAATATTTACACAATCCAGCATTTCCAAATAATATGTCAATGTACAGGGCCAGATCCTCAGCTAAGTTAAATGAAGCTACACCAATTTACGCAAGCTGTAGATCTTGCATAATATCTACCTTTTTGATTCAGTTGCTAATGGTTATATTGCATAATTGTCACATACTACAGCTCACAATATCATGAGAGTGTTTCCAACAGTGTGCTGATGTGGGGAATGAACATGGCTGGCAGCTTGGGCCCCTCACACACCTCCTAACAGTCCAATATTTGTTAGTTGATGTGAGCATTCCTTTCCCATTTGCTTTAGGTGAATAACAGTCCTTCACAGGAATATACAAAATATAAGAATCAGGTTCCACCTAGCAGGTGAAATCAGACCTCCCATGGTGCCCTCAGTGACCTTGCCTTCATGTCAGCAGGGCACAATATTGCTCTGGACCCACAGTAAGCTCCTACCTGCCTTTATTTTAAGAACTTTAGCATGCTGGAAATTAATCCACTAAAATTAATTTAAATGAATGAATTAATCAATCAATTAATTAATGATCTAATTAATTATTAGCTAATGGGGTTTTTTTATTCAAGAAAAAGTCATTCAACATCTATCATGCAGTCTAGTGCTACAGGATTATGTTGTATTTTCTAACTGATGTATACCTTTTTAGCATAACAGTAAATTTTATTTCTTTTGTTGCTGTATCTAGCTTTTCCCATTCCACCTAAATATCAAATTCTTGTTAGAAACATAAAAGCTTTCCTTACATTTACATGAATGAAGAATACCTAATAACCGATACATCTGTGGCACCAAAAAGACCATTCATTTCATTGCTGCTTAAAGGGGTTTTTTTGTGCCATCACAAATGAAAATGCCTAGAACCTAAATAAGAACTTTCTTGATTGAAAATATATTTCCTACATACTTAATTAAAAAAAAAACCATAAAATCAGGTGTATACACCGACAAGAACAAAGCAAAGGAAAAAAATCAAGAGTAGAAGCAAATTGGAGAGATTAGTCATAAATGTTATATTATCACAGTCACTGAGAATTATACAGAACCACTCAACAGAATACTTACTCTTTTTCAAAGATGTTGAGTCTACAGATACAAAGTTTAAGGTTGTTTTGAGAAGTTAGCTGAGTCTAGCTAAAGCTGCTCATCTGAAATTGCTTTAGCAAAGATTTTTGCTTATGAATATGTATGCTATTTGTACAAAGTACTTTACCAACTGCAGGAATATTAGTGTGAGCATACGACCATCAATTCAAGTCTTTAGCTTTGGTAGCTGGTTGAATTGATTTTGTACTGTAAACTCCTCAGGGCAGGAACTTTGTCTGCTGAAATGCCAATAGGGACCGTGACACGACTTTCCCTCTCCTCCCTCATCAGCTGCATTGAATAGAGCTCTGAAGATGATACAGACCTGGTTGTTTTTTGTTTTTTTTTGTCTGAGTTGTTATTCAAAAATGGATTTAAAGAAGCTAGAGTTCAAAGAACTTTTTTTTCCTTAGCTATATGGATTCAATTCAGCTGTTATTTTACAGTATTCATTATTTGAAAGGATTTCATAATCAAAGGAGGGAAAAGTCCAGTTAAACAATGAAGTCCTCTCCCACAAAAAAAGTTTCACCTACTCTAAATCTTCTGATATGTCATTGATTAAGTTATTATTCATCTTTATTTTCTCTGGGCAGCAGTTGTCTTGACCTGGAGTCTCAGAATATGAAAGTTTTCCTGCTATTGATCTCCTAGAGCTTGGCTGATATCTAGCTGCACCTTCAGTGCATTTTTCAACAAATTCTTTAGTTCTGCCAGTTTTTGGAACACTGATTTCCTCTTCAAAGTTATATTATGGCAATACAAAGCAAAAGACATTCAACCATAAACTACAAAGATTGTAAATGGGATTTTAAAACCCATGAACTCAGAATTTCCTAAACATATCAATTACAGAAAAATTAGTATTTATAAGTTTATGTTAATGGTTTTCCTGAATAATGTGTGATTTTTTACTTAGAATTGCCCAGTGCATTTGTGCTGGTGAAGTACAGTGCTTGTACCAATATTGACAGTTGGATAGCAGTGTGAAAATTCATCAGTTACTGAAGTTTTATAATAAAATTCAAGGAAAAGGGAACAAAATTAAATTTAAAGATTTCACTGTTATTAGAGTAACTAAATAAAGACAGGAGATTTACACGTGAGTTTTACATCCTGCTGTAATTGGCAATTGACTCAACTCAAGTTGTAATGGCAAGGGCCATAGTTCATTCAGTGGCAGATTTGTTTGTACATGTGGAAACCTCTGTGCTTGGAGATGTTTCCATGACGTTAACATCATCTTCTCCTTTTGTGTAGCAAGTTGAAAAAAAGATGTATAAATCTGAACCATGTCTTCTGTTTCTGCTGCAAGCAAGGAGCCACAATCTGAGGACAGCCAAAGGAAGATGAGGGTTCAGGATGCTCAAATTTCACACCTGCCTGTGTGTGTGTAGGGGGGTGTGCATGAGTGTACATGCACTCATGTGATGAATGAAATTATCGTTTTTAGAGTTGCTGGATCACATTCACCCACTGACAACCACTGGGCACCAAAAATGAGAGACATGTATGTCATACAGCCTCTGCATTTTAGATTGGATTTCACCTCTGACCCTTTAAAACTAAGAACATAATAAGAGTGTGAATAAGGATTTGTACAGCATTTTCTAAAGTTGGTAAGACTTATGGTCATTCTCACCCTAACTTCATGTCATATATCCAAATAAGATTCAAAATCCACCTTTGAAGAGGAGACTTTTCCTGTGTAACAAATTTCTGAATCTCAGGACAGGGACCTGAGAGGAAGACAAGTAGTACTCACCAAAAATACTGGCTGTTTTTTTAAGGGGAAGATAGAAATTCTGGTATTTTTTGCAAGCAGACCAAAGATGGGGACTGTGCCCCGCTAGCAGAAGCCTTTGGTTGATCTAAACTGTGCTCATAGATTCATTCTGCCTTTCCAATATGCATCGCCCTCTTTTGCAGGGGTCACCAGCAGCTGCCCTGCTGCCCCTTGTCTCTCTTGCCAGCATTTTTACCACCTGCACATTTCCTTGTTTAAGTCTCTTTTTCCTAGAGCTCTTGGCACTCTTTGAGGGACCAAGGCTAACTGCTCCTTTCTAAGTCCTCTATTGTTTGCTGCACACCAAACACCTTCTCCTACAAGACCTACAGATCTCTTTCTGCTTTTGTTTCTAGCTGTAAGTCTACTTATCTCATCCCTCCAAGTCTATCTCCCCATCTCTCACATGGTTTTCCTTCAGGCTGTTCTTTGCTTTAGGCCTCATTCTTGCACAGTGTGGTCTCTGCCTAATCAGCCGCGCTGCTCATTACATTCAGGAGCCCTTTGCTAGCTCTTTGGGTTTTTATAAGGTCTTCTGTCACCATGGTGTCTTAGTGTATTCTCAGAACTGTGTCCACTTGGTATTTTTGTGTATTCATACATACGTATTTACATATATGCATATTATAATATTTAGTACAAACAAGATGGTTTTGCTTGGAACATTCATTCCTCTAGACCCTCCTCAGTTTCTTGTGGTTATAAAGATAAACCTCCACTATTCAACCATGCATTTTGAATCTTCATTAATAGAATTTCTTCATTTCTATTCTTCTTTTCATCGACATTCATCTGTCCTCAGTCAGGAGTTAAGAGAGAGAGAGCATTTTAGAATGAAGTAATCGTACAACCATTAATTATATCAGCAGGCAGAATGGCAGCATAATTAATAAAGGGGCTCAAGCAAAATATTTTAAATAATTTTTGTTGAAAAATTTGGTCTTTATTGTTTGGATAAAACACTCTACTGGAATGCCACTTTACCTCAGATGTTTATTATTGCTTCTCACATGGGCTTATTTCTTCTGTACCCATCCCCTTGACCCTCCTCCACCCCGGCCCCGATGCCTTCCTTTTCGTTCTGCAACCATGGCAACTCTTTGCCCCTACCGAAGGTTGGACATTTGACCACTCTCAGAGATATCATGAGGGTTGCTTCAGTGAATCAGCAGCCAAAGTCAGAGAGAGAAGGAAGCTCATATCTGCACATTCTTCACTTCTCTGTGCATGTACATCTACTTTACCAAATTCTTCTGTCTCAAGCACAATGAAAGGGAAAAGATCTTTCCTCTTTACCTCGCTCTCCTTCTCTTCCTCACTCCCCAGGATCCAGAGTTTTCAGCCTGTGAAAATTCTTTAGGCTGTTTCAAAATTTAGTTATGCAATGAGTGCCGGTCAAAAGAGAATTACTTCTTTGGCTCATGGTGTTTCTAAGGGAAGATAAAAGAGAATAGTTGGCTTAAGAAAAGTTAGGTTTCTGGAAGTATCAATATAACTTTTCACTAAAAGATCTTTAAATAATTTCTATGAAATTAAGTCTCAAAGCACTACCCCAGAGCTGTGAGACTACCCCATGTTATTGTACAGATGGAGAAACTAAAGAAGATTAAGTGACTTATACATTGTTATGTAAATCTGTGTCAGAGCCAATCACAGAATCCAACAGTTTTCTTTAAAGTCATGTGACATTGTATTTACACTGGTAAATTTAGCATTCTTCTGCAGGACTCCCATTCATGAACTTTAAGATTTTACTACTCTTCTTTCAGTAATTGTCTTCCTATTCAACATGGCACTTAAGCACATGCTTGTCTTCAAACATGTGAGTTGGCCTGGTTAAGAGACTTTTGTTCAAGTTAATCCACTAAAAATTTTGGTTTAAATTAAATTCTCCATATTTCAGAAAAAAATAGGTTTTGTAAAAATTTTCCTATGAAACATTGATTTTTAATATTTAATAGATTAATATTAACAAAGTAAAAAGCAAACAAATCTTTCAGAACAGATAAACAGACATACTGATCTTTTTTTTCAGTATGTGATGGTCTACCTAGTTAAATCTACTTTTCTTCCTTTCTTCTTATGAACCAACAAAGACTGAAGAACTCCATTCCATGCTAGTAGCCAATGCATGGACTAAAAGGCAACATTGTATGCCCCTACTGTGTACTACGTAAAAGAAAATCAATTTCAATATGCCAAATGCTGAGTCAGTAAAAAATGGGGAGGTTGAATGTTTTTCAGCAAGTGTTCAGCACCAAGGAGAATTAGACATAAAGCAGCATATGATGCTGTGCTTGTTTGACACATTGCACTATTTGAAGTCATCACCTAAGATACTTTGAATTTGATATTTAGAAAATTCTTGGAAGTACAGTAATGCAGCATACGTCTATGCTTCCTTCTAAATATTTATTAAAAAACAATGCTCTTATTCAGCTGATTAATAATTGACTATGTTTTCCACTTTATTTTGCTGCTGATATTCCTATATTGTTCATCTGATTGAAATAATTTTTTTGGGATGCTGAGACAATTCCAACTAGTGCAGCAAGTTTTAGAGTAAGGCTATACATACATACATACATACATATATATATATATATATATACATGCACACACACACATAGAATCATAGAATCATTTTGGTTGGAAAAGATCTTTAAGATCATTGAGTGCAACTGAACACCCAACACTGCCAAATTCACCTCTAAATCATGTTCCTAAGTGTCACATCTCGACATCTTTTAAATACCGTCAAGGATAGTGACTACAACCACTTCCCTGGGCAGCCTGTTCCAAGTCTCTATAACCCTTTTGGTGAAGAAATTTTTCCTAAAGTCCAATCTAAACCTCCCCGGACACAACTTGAGGTTGTTTCCTCTTGTCCTGTCGCTTGTTACTTGGGAGAAGAGATCTACATCCACCTTCATACAGCCTCTTTCAGGTAGTTGTACAAGAGTGATAAGGTCTCCACTCAGCCTCCTTTTCTCCAAACTGAACCACCCCAGTTCCCTCAGTTGCTCCTCATAAGACTTGTGCTCTAGACACTTCACCAGCTTCATTGCCCTCCTTTGGACATGCTCCAGCACCTTAGTGCTTGTCTTGTAGTGATGAGCCCAAAAGTAAACACAGTACTCGAGATGCAGCCTCACCACTGTCGAGTACAGGGATATGATCACCTCCCTAGTCCTGCTGGCCACACTTTTCCTGATTTAAGCCAAGATGCCATTGGCCTTCTTGGCCAGCTGGGTACACTGCTGGCTTATATTCAGCCAGCTGTCAACCCATACCCCCAAGGTTCTTCTCCACTGGGCAGCTTTCCAGCCACTCTTCCCTAAGCCTGTAACGTCGCATGAGGTTGTTGTGACCCAAGTGCAGGACGCAACATTTGGCCTTGTTGAACCTCATACAATTGACTTTGGCCCATCAACCTGGCCTGTTCAGATACTTCTGCAGAGCCTTCCTACCCTCAAGCAGATCAACACTCCCACCCAACTTGGTGTCGTCTGCAAACTTACTGATGGTGCACTTGACCCCCTCATCCAGATCATTAATAAAGATATTAAACAGACATGGCCCAATACTGAGTCCTGAGGAACACCACTTGTGACTGGCTACCAACTGAATTTAAGTCCATTCACCACAGCTCTTTGGGCCCAGCCATCCAGACAGTTTTTTACCCAGTGAAGAATACATCTGTACAAGCCATGAGCAGCCAATTACTCCAGGAAAATGCTGTGGGAAGTGGTGTTAAAGGCTTTACTGAAATCTAGGTAGGCTTCCTTTTTACCTTGTTTTAACAGTCTTTGCATTTGTCCTTCTCTAGTTTTCTGAAATCTCAGCTCTGAAAATACCCCAAATTTGCTTTAGCCACATCTATAGGAGGAATTTCATTAGGATTAAGCAATCTGAAAATGTCTGTGTCACTCAAGTATTTTTGTAAACTGTTCTTGTCTTAATCTGAGTTCTTACAGTTTTGCTTGGTGTTAGTAGTACTAACTTCCTAACTGAACATAGTATTTATACTGAAAGAGAATTTAATTACATGTGCTAGTTGTAGGGTTTTTTTTATCTCTGTCAAGTAGTGGACTTACTTAATTTTCCTTCTCTTGCTTTTACTATAACTGCCCTCTTACCTTTCATGCACCTTGTATCTTGTTTTATCCCTCAGCACTTCTGAATTTGTCCCAATAGCTTCTGCTATTCTTTCATTTTCATCTGTAGTTGCTTGAACTACTTTCCACCTTCTGGATTCTTTCTTCTGGGTTTTTAGATCACTGGAGAACTGATGATTTTACCAGATTGGTCTTAGTGTGTTTCCCACTCTTCCTCTGTATTGTCATAAATACTGTTAATTTCTTTATAGAAATTTATTAACTTACAGAATTTCTTTACTTCCTTTCTCCATAAGCCTTGTGTTTCTCTGAAATTATTACAGGTTGTTTTCTTGAAATGCATTATTTTTTTTGGTCATGTCCCTTCTTTCCTTAAAGATCTTGAGCTCTTTCATTGCATTGTCACTGACATATTGCCTTTAGTCTTCACATTTGAAGCTAGTCGTCTTTGAATGCTCAGAATCAAATCTAGAACAACTTTTTCTTCAGATAGGTTTTTTCCATAACTTGCATACAAAAGGACACCTAGGAATTTCTAAGCTACCAGAGAAATTGTGTATCTTTTAAGAATGGTTACACTTTTGAAGATCATAAGTTAAGATCTTATGCCTAAGCAGCATCTCCCAAGGAAATTCCAAGAGTCAGCTGTTCCTACGGCATTCCACTGCAAGAATCCCACTACAACCTGAAATGTTGAGTTAATGAATTTTTTAAATGTGCATTTGATGATGTAGATCATAATGGTGAAATCAATACTGGCATGTCTGTGGTCTATCATAGCCACATGAAAAGTTGGAAGAAATAAACATTGTATGAGGCTGGATATAAATTAATTATTTTTGTGCTCATAATATGGTCAAGATGAGACAGATTTTTATACACAACTTGAGTAAAATAATACAACCAAATGGTGTCCCAGGGGCTATCTATAGTTGTGGTATGCTTGGCATTGACTTTTACTCTATGGGTGACATTTTTATGTGCAGAGGTAAAGAACTTGGATGGCTAAAAAGTAAATAACAGCAAGCTAACAAAGATCTGTTCCCCAGCCCCCCAGGCATCCAGTTTTGTACCAGCTGAGATAGATACCTGAAAATTTGTCTCTCTCAAGGCATTAAATAAAGTTGATAATTTCAGGCTATTACATGTCTTCATGTTTTCCTCAGGACTTCTTTTTAAGTACTGTGAGAAACAACTTCATTTCCCCTGAATAATGGCATCTGCACAGTTACATTTCCAGTACTCCTTCCTTTACTATTAAAGACCCAAAATACTGCTTACTTAACGAAGTACTGTTCTTCTGTATTGTCTGTGACAAACTGAAGATAGAAGATTGTACCTGTATTTGCTGCTTTATCCTCAGAGACTTTCTCTTAGCTATATATCTCTTTCAGGAAGAGAAGTTGAAATAACTGAACACCGTAGTCATTCTCAAACATTTTGTACTGGTGCAGCACCATGCACAGTCAGACTTTCCTGTGGCCCACTGTGTTCTAGTAGATATCAATGAATTATTAGCATTACTATTTAGAACTGAAAAGACTATTAAGATGCTGTGAGTCATTCACTTATTCTTCATGGCCTCACCAATAGCCTGTTAGGACCTTAGTTTGGGAACCACAGTTTAGAGGGAAATGGGAGATTTTCAAGGTGAAAAAACCATCCAGCTCTTGACTGAGTTTGTTGATGCCAGGTGTCCTGGAAAATATCTTGTCAAACTAACAAATTCTGTAGATGACTTTCAGTAGTGGGAAACATTTACCCTGGGAAGAACATCTTGCTGATACCAGTATGAACAGTTATAGTATAGAAAGAGTGGGGTGTCAGGTTAGGAAAATGAAAAAAAAGAAATACTGATTCTGCACTGCATGGAGAGGCAGGCTGCTATTCTCAGGTAAAATATAATTTATATTCCTCTCCAGAAAGCTCAGCTCTTTTCCAGGGTCTGATTTCTGCTCTTTGTTAATTCTTGATAATTTTATACCTTCTTGACAAGAAATAGAATAGGTATCAAACTCCTATGTATTATGCATCTCAGCATTTTTATATTCAAATCCAGATACTGTGTTCTGATTTTCCACTTTCACTCTATAATTGGGTCATCAGGTTTTCCATTAAAAATACTTAACAGAACATTACAATTAAACTCTAAATCTATTACCTTTTGCCTGAGCATATTTATAATGTTCTTCCTTAGTATCTCGGGTGAAAACATATCTTTAAATAAAAGATTAATTAGAAGAATCAGATACACTTTCTACAGTATTTCACTAAAATAATTTTTAAATGCCATGAACACCACAAAATGAATTAGATTCATCCTGCTACATTTTGAGAAATATATACTAATCCAAATGTCTGTATTTGTACCCTCCATTGAAATTAGTACCCATATATTATTCTCAGAGTATTCAAGTTTCTTAATCTAGTCTGGAGATGACTGACCATTACAATTAATCAGCAGTTTGTTATTTTAAATTTAAAAACTGGTTAAAATGCCCTTGTAGGTTTTGCATTGTGATTAAAAGATATTTTTATTACATTGCGGGGATGATATGTTTGCTTTGTGTGTAAATGTGGGCTATTAAAGGCTATTACTCTTAGACAGGGGAAATGCTTTGTTAAACAGCTTTGAAATCCACTGACAGAGTCTGTCCTTTCCCACAAGACAAATGTGTGGACACCTCTGTAGGAGTCTGCCCTGGCCCCAGTTGAATGCCCCGGAGCTGTGCACAGGGAGGTGCTGGAAAAGGCAGAAGCAGATGGTTCAGGTACATAATTATTTAAGCCTGGAATATAGCATAATAATCAGCCCCTGTAAGGACATGTTTAAAGTAGATCTGGTTTGGACACTGAGGATACAAAACAACCTTCCATCAGTGTAGGATTCCAACTAAAGAGAGAGGCTTTACCAGATAAACAAATAACACAGGGATGCACAGGTACCCCTAAAAAGGCAAAACAAAACCAAAACAGTTCTGGTTAGAAAAAACCTGGGCAAATGTTGGAAAAAAATTTATTGACTT
This sequence comes from Caprimulgus europaeus, assembly GCA_907165065.1. Next base: position 38,282,021 of record OU015525.1, read on the forward strand.
TGGAAAAGAGGGTAAATTTCATATTATGCTATCTTCTATACAACTTACAGCTACTGTATTCTTACCTATATAAATATTGCAAAAGTATATATGTATGCACACATACATGTATATATATATATACATACATATAGCATGTGTCTGTGTCCAGACCATGTGCGCAAATATGTGTGAGAAAGAAAGGGAGAGATGGAGGAATGTAACAGAAAAATACAGAAAGACTTTTTGCTTTGAACTGTTTATTCTCAGTAGAATAACCATAGAAATAAATGTGAAGTACGCAGTTTTAGCAAGATATAAAAATTGATTTTCAAATTTGTGGTAAAGAGTTCAGGCAATATTTTAAAGTCAAATTAAAAGTCAGACACTCCATTGGCCCCAGAAGATTCCAAAGGAAGATGGGCACTCATAAGCATTGCCTCAAAGCATGGATATTGTGACACCCCAGATGAAGCCAGAAACACCAGGCAGGACCCTCTTAGCCTGTAGGCTTTTCATATTATGTATGCGATTATTGTTCTGTATTATTTACTATCTGACTAATACAAAAACATTTTGCTGAAAAACAAAACACTGGTTTTGTGCTTAACACCAGGATTACAAAACATTATGTTATGAATTATTCATTTTATTTGACTTAATGTAATCATTTTTCTCCCTACGTTAAGCCCCTGTGAATAGTGTCCTATACAGCTACAGTTTTGAAGAAGTTAATACTAGGGAGAAAAACACCTGGCAGTAACTGACAGTGAATTAGGCTCATTGTCACTTAGAAAAAAAAATACTTTGGCAATTTAATCCTTGCTGTTCTGTATATCCTAGTTTTAAAGACCATCTATGAAGTACACAAAATGGATAGACCTTGACAACAGGAAATAAAGATAGGTGAATTTTAGGCAGTGGCATTGAACCCATCTAGCCCAGCTGTAATTGGAAAGTGGTTCTGGTCCTTATAAACATTCAGTCAGAGAATTCTGATAAGCTTTCATAATCTACTCAGATCAAACCTTTTCAAAAACTACAAATCTCAGGACAATGGTCCTGTGAAAAAGCATGTTGCTCAGTGCACTGTTCTTGCCAACTTACACACTAATTTACTTTCTTGTTAACATGTGAAGGAAGGAGATAAAATAAAAAAAGATTTATCAAACCACAGAGTTTGCTGAAGGAGGGTGGCTTTAATTACTTTACCTCAAAGTTATCAGAACCAGTGTGAGAACTATAGAGAGCAGTTCAAAATCAGAGCCGTAGTCATCAAAAGAAGCTTAGGCTACTCAGTAAATATAATGCTCGTCACACTTAATATGTGATATCTGCTACCTGATGCCAAATCAAAACATAGGCTTAATTTATGCTGTTAATGGATGACTTCATTTTCCAGCAGTATAATGGCATCAAGCAAACAATCTTTTTTTTTAAAAAAAAAAAAAAGTTTAAGAAGCTGTAGTATAAATAAAAGGCAATAGAATAGTGAGTCTATTCAAAGCCTAATTGCCATTAATAGATGACGTGTCCAAGCACAGCACCAAAATAGCAGCATAGAAAGTAGAGATGTGAAGGGGAAGAAGAGTGCATCCATGAAGCTCCTATGGTATTTATAAAAAAACCAAATCTTTGTGGTACCCCCCTCCACATTTTGTTACGTTATTGCAATGCCCAAAAGGAAAAGGTTAACAACTCACTCCTACATTCAGTGTTTGCAATGGTGCTCTGCAGTGTCTGCTTCACAAAACTACAATAGTATTTTCAAATCAAACTCTTCCTCAGGCGGTAGCACTAACTGCATATTTTGTTTGTTGCCTTTTATCTGAGATTCCCATTCTCTCATGCTCTGCAGCAGTCTGGGGAAGCACCAGTTCAGCCATCATCATTATTATGTACTTTTATTTATTAATCACATTCACAATGCGTTTGAGCTACATTTCAATCAAAATTGTGAACTGGCCCAGAAGATGCAGCAGCCATGTCATTTTGTATCAGCAGCTTCTCTTTTATTCCAATACCACTCTGACCTTCAGCAATAGTGTCATATGCTTCTATAATGGTTCTCATCACCTGCTTTCCCAAGCACCACAGTCCCCTAGAGACTATCTGCATGGGAAGATAACTTAAGGAGCCTCTAGGGGTCTGCTTTCTGTTTGCTCCCATACTGGCTAAAAAGCAGTAAAAATCACATTTGTTCAAATCCAGAAATTTTTTTCTCTCTCTTTTTTTTTTTTTTTTTAAATTCAAGAGCACAGAGCAACACAGCCTCTGCTTTAAGTTTCTCAGCAAAGCTACTGCCTAATTACTGCCTGCTGAGTAGCACGTTTAAACACAATCAGTCAGAAAGCCTTAAAGATACAATATCCTTTTTCATGAACTGTCTGCTTGTCAATTCGAAATCGCCCTCCTGCTTTAAATCAACCAACCACAGAGCTGTTATGAACAGCAACTGATTTTCCATGCAGCGCTGCAAAACAAAATCACACCGTATCCTATTTTTAATGGCCACAGTTTTTCAACTGCATAACAAGAGGTAGCTGGCACTGCTGAGCTGAACCATATCAAAAATGGGTTCAAGTAGAAATAGCACAGAATCCTTGAAGAATACAAGTACAGAACCAATTACATGTGCATTGTGATGCTTAAAGCCAATTACAGGCAAATAACAGTGAAGCATTTTTTTCCCCTTCATAGCTGCATTGTAGACATTGGTTGCTTTCATTTTTTGTTTCTACAGGATACAATGAGATCATTTTTAAGGCTCAAATCCTAAATATTATTTTATTAATCCAGTGTGTATTTATACACAGAGGCTTTTTAAAATGGAATTAGCACAGGAACAACAGTCTTTGTCAAGCTTACATTGATGTGAGTAAGGTGGAAGAATTTTATTTTTCTGTAGGTATTTTTCTACTTCATCTTCAGATACATAGGTATTAGGAATGCATGCAAGGACACAGCATATCGAAGTAGCACACAAACAAGTATGAGACTATAATCCTCTAAAGACATGACAGAGTGCATTTTCTATCAGGTTTGGGATGTTGGATGCTTACTGATGGTTGCCAATTCTGATCTGTTCTCATCCATGCAGTTAGGTTATAAACCTCCTGGTAGCTGAAAATTTTCTGCTAACTTGGCAAAAAATTTCAAAGACAATGAGTGGAGAAATTAAAAAGTGTATTTAAATTGAACAAAAAAGGAAGAAGAGCCATTACATTTTCCACACTTAAGTCGATACCCTCAATACTGCTGTGATTTCCAGATAGGATGGAATCACAGAGTCATAGAATCATTGAGGTTGGAAAAGACCCTTAAGATCATCAAGCCCAACTAAAAACCTAACACTGCCAAGTTCACCTCTAAACCATGTCTCTAAACACCACACCTACAGGTGTTTTAAATACATTCAGGTATAGTGGCTCAACCACTTGCCTGGACAGTCTGTTCCAACGTTTGACAACCCTTTCAGTGAAGGAATATTTCCTAATAACCAATCTAAACCTCCCCTGGAGCAACCTGAGGCTATTTCCTCTTACCCTGTCATTTGTTACTTGGTAGAGAGATAGACACCCACCTCGCTACACCCTCCTTTCAGGTAGTTGTAGGAAGCAATAAGGTCTCCCCTCAGCCTCCTTTTCTTCAAACTAAATCATCTCAGTTCCCACAGCCTCTCCTCATAAGACTTGTTCTCCAGACCCCTTCACCAGCTCCGCTGCCCTTCTCTGAACATGCTCCAGCACCTCCATGTCTTTCTTTTAGCGAGAGGCTCAAAACTGAACACAGTATTTGAGGTGTGGCCTCACCAGTGTCGAGTACAGGGGGACGATCACTTCCCTACTCCTGCTGGACACACCATTTCTGATACAGGCCAGGATAATACTGGCCTTGCCACCTGGGCATATGGTCAGCTCATATTCAGATGTACAGTACGAGAATTATTTGGGGTTTTTTCTCCATTCTGTTGAGGTTTTGTACTAATAACATATGGTCAGCATAAAAATGTGTTTAAATATTTGAGTATTTGTCATCTTCATTTAAATGATCTGACTCACAAAGAAACTTTTCTGTCTGTGTGAAACACGTTTCTGTAGCCTCTAACTCTCACAGCACTACCACAGGGCAGAACAGAGGGGGCTTGTATACACAGAATGGATACTGTTTAGGGTTCCACATCTGTAGTAGTGACTGGGGCAGAGATAGGAGAAAATGGAAAGGTGAAATGTGGAACAGACACTCCACCATCAGACTGAATGGAATGAACTGCACCAGTGGCTCCTCTAGGAGCTACTAAAAGTCCTCTCTTGTTCCTTGTTCCTTACCCAACTAAATCTAGATTTTATATTGAGTATAATCTTGGTCTTGAATTTCTTAAATGTATAATGCCAGATTTAGAGATAAAGGTAGTATGGCTATTTCTCTTTAAATTACAGATCAACACACTCAGCCTTGCCTCCATGGTAATATAATCTTTTCACTGAGAATTCTATTTATTCAAAATTTATTAAATATTTCACATAACCATATAACAAAAAGCTCATGTTAAAATAGGAAAACATTGTATTTCTAGTGATTTGTACTACCAATAATACATCAATTACAGTTAAACTAGCATTAACAGCAGATCCACTGTTGTGAAATATAAAATTCTGAGAAATCTTGAAGTTTGATGGTAAAGAGTTTCACAAAAAAGTTCACCATTTTGGAGTAAATTAGAATATATACATTAATTGAATATCAATATTAAACTTAAGAATGTAAAATATGCAATGTATCACTTAGTTACCACACAAGTTATTGACTGAAATATTTATGATCTACTACTAACATTAGAGAAAAAATAAAAATTGTCAATTTTATTGCCATATAATCAGTTGGAGTGGCAAACAACAATTTGCAAGCACAGAACTAACATGAAAATGTAGGTACAGAAAAAAGTCTTGTTTCAGAGGAAAAGACTGGAAAACTAATGAGGTTCCCTAATCATTCACTAAAATGCACTTGCAACAAAACTTTATTAAAAAGAACTGTAAAGAGGATTCTTATCAATGGACTTGTAACAATCTGATTTTGTTGTTCTGAAACAAAGTAACTTTGATTGAAATATTCAGTAGTTTTAGAAAGTATTTCAAAGGACTGAAGTGTGATATTAATATTATTGTTTTAATCATTACTCTAAAAGTACACATTCTTCCAAGCAAGAATATCGTTTGTATTTGCTTAAATTTTCCTTCCCCAAATTTCTAATTTTGTTGTACTATAAGGCTATAAAAGATGAGAGGAGAGGTAAACAAGAAACCATTACAAATATTTTTCCTAAAATTTTTCTAGAATGGTTTTGGACCTTCATAGGTCTACTATAAAGGAATGCAGGACAGCCAGAATGCATTTCCCAACTACACTGAGCAGACCAGGGCATCAGGCAGCAAAAAGGAGCGAAAGTGCATTGACCAGTCTGTCCCCCAGTATGTAATAAGTCTATATGAATTTAAGTGGTATGTTTCAGAGACCAGAACATTTATATGGAAGAAGAGAAGGAGCCTAGTTCAATGGTTTGGACCACCAGCAGTTTTCTGCATAGGATACAACTTTGCAGACCTTCTACTCCTTTGGATACTTCAGGTACCCATGGGGCTCTCATCACAGAGCTTGCTCTAGTTCCATGTCTCAAGGACTGGTTTACCTACCAGATCTAATTCTTCACATGTTCTTTCAGACCCCTTCAAACCACAGTTGTGGTAACTAATAAAGTCATTGTACTTGCATTCTGAAGAAAAGCTGTCCTGAATTACCCTTCCCCATTTAGAGGTTACCTAAGGATGCCAGGAGCCTATAAGAGCATGACAGCTTGAAAGAACAATCATTAATTCTCTTAATTGCAATCTCTGTTCCTAAATCAAGACCCTGAAAAAAGTTATTTTGATTTATATAGATACTATGATGGTTTTGTATTATTTTATTGTCACATGGGACAAAAACAGTCAAAGGATGACACAAATGCTAAATTTTGCAGAATACTCAGCTTTTAATTTTAACTTGTAAAATAATTATCTGTTTTACTTGTGATGTTACATAATATTGTTTATCAAGGATGAGAGATATAAATCAGGACAATGAAACGGTCTTGATTTATTTGAATTGCAGTTTAAAGCAGAAAATACAAGTATGTGCTTGAACCATGGAAACATGTAGAGGGACCACACAACTGAGAAAGGTTTCAGCAGCACATGAAGTAATTTCTAAAAAAAATTAGTGAAAAAATATGATAAAAGAAACAGGACCATAACATTTACACACAAAATAGGAAATAAAATTAGGGTCTTTGAAACTGTAGAAGAAACCACAATGATTCCTTAAAAAGCTATATTTCAAAACCTAGAGAGAAAAAAAGATTTTCAGGCTCTTTCCTTGCCTAAAATTTACTGTTCAGTCATGCAAGACACTGAGCGATTTTTTTCTCATCTGTAAAAGCACTTATGCTAGAGCTTAACCCAAAGCATGTGAGAAATACTACTGAAATCAATAAGAAACCAGTGTTTAAGTGCTTAAAGGTAAGCAACTATTAATATGAATTGCTGGGTAGAGCCATGGTGCTCAGATCCTTGAAGACTGAAGGTTTTATGTTATAACTGGAAGAGTCTTCCTAAAGCACCATCCTGCAGTAATAAAAATAATGGCTTCCGGGATCAAAACAAACAAATACTTGCAAATTAGTTACTAGAGGTTTCTGCTCTCCCTTGGAAGTGCTGTCTGGTGGGCCCATGGACAGAGATTTTGAATACTGTCATTAGCGAGACCTTGGATGAGTCCCGAGTCCCTGAAATATACTTGTGAAATCATTAACCTTCGATCATGTAATTATACATCTGTAACAAGAACCACAAGTCAGGTTTACTTTTGAAATTAGTAAAAACAATAAAAGTCTAATAGATGAGTTCAAAGATTCAGAAGCATTATGTCTCCTGATCTTAATTTACAGCAGCCCCTGGAAATGAGATTTTAAAAGGTAGCTGCCCATTTTCTCACTCATCATCCTGGAGCTTGATGGTTGTTTATAACACTTTTGCTCATCTACATATCATACAGCAAAAATTATGTAATATGGTGGTAATAATTAGCTTTGACTGCAGGCAGACTCCTGAATAAAGGGCTGTTGCCATAGTATTAAATAAATGAGGGATCTGTGACCTTTTTATAACTTACTGGGGTCATTTTAGTCTTCACAAACAGTTACAGCTATTAAGAAAATATTTCTCATAACCTCACTTTTTTCTTCTTGCTGTGGGTGTTGGTGTTACTATTTAATTTCATACAGGCCAGCATATTACTAAGCACATCAAAGACAACAATCCATATTCAGATTAGTATTATTAGTGGCATTATCTTAACGAGCTACTTACAAGATATATAGAGTTAAAATCAAAGGAATAATAAAAATGTCAGCAATCGCGTGTTTGGGTTTTTTTTAATTTTATTTTAATGAATAAATGGGATTTCTGTTTGGACATACTGAGGAATTAATGAATACATCTGCAGATATATACTTATTTTTCTTTAAGGTGATAAAATTAGAACTTCATAAAAACTAGATTGTTCTATTTTCTACAATGGGTCCATGCTTCAGAAGAATTAATTAATTGCATTTAGACTAAAAGGCCAAATGTGGTAACATTGTGAACAATTTATTTAATCTAAAAAGTTTATTTAGGACGATAGAAATATGTGAATTGCCATCCTGGGTCAGAATAGTGTCCACCTGTTACCATGTGTTATTTGGAAACACTTAATGTTCCACAGGGAGATTTAAAAATCCTGCAGCAGCAGTGCTCCAGAGGGAGATTTAAAAATCCTACAGCAGGCTCATAAAAGAAGTTATCTGCCTCACACCCTAAGTCTCTTCCTAATTAATAACAGAATCAAGACTGCTTTTATCCCAAAGTGTAAAGTTTAACACTCATTACATCATATTCTTATAGCTAATTAGACTAACACTGAACTGGACTGCTCTGCCTACAAAGTCTGATTCTTTTCTTAATTTTGCTCAGTTCTTGATTTTTGTAACTTCTTGTGGCAACTGGTTCCACAATATAATTCAGACTGTGAAAAATTATTGTAACTTTAATTTTAACCTTATTGAATGTTCTTTTATGTATTAGAATAAAGGCAATGAATTTGTGTCCTACCTCCTCTAACTGTTTGATATTTGATACAATTTTATCCTGTCTTGCAGTCTTACAAATCCATTTGACAACATCTTCGGGTGATCCTTGCTACGGGAAACTGCAGGTCTGAAATTGCAACATCTTTTTCTATGTCATTAGTTGACATGAATGGATACGAGAGCTTGCACATTGAGTAGTATAGTCCATGAACATATGTACATATGTCTTGTCATTCTGTCTTTACAGTTTAAGAACTTTTTGTAATTCATTTCCACAGAAAGAGTCAAGAGTTTTTTATACTCATACCTTGTTCCACATGCTACTTCATGGTTTATGTAAACAGGCCTCTTCAATAACGTTGTCAGTCAGAAACAATAACATTGGCATCCTTTTTCTTGGTCACAACCTGAAAGATTAAGGTAGGTACAAACCACAAATGCTCACAATGTGGCTAAAGGATGTTCACAGCTGTGAACAATCCTTGGTCTACAATTACTAAATCAAAGGCTGTTTTCTATCTAGTAGACATCAGTTTCCAGGACAATAAACCCAGGCTTTCATGAGTTCAATATTCATTAATGATTTTCTTAAATAATGATTTGAAATTGAAAATTAAAATTGAATGTATTGAATTAATACCATAGTTACAACATTATACTTTTGGAGGGGGGGAGTATTAGAAAAATATGAAAGATGAACCCTTTGGATCCCTTCATATGAGAAAATATATAATTGAATAAATGCATTGTTTTACATGTAATTTCATATTAAAATAATGTTAAAAGTACAAAATCAAAAATTTCCACTGTAGATAAAAGTGACATTTTCTCTAAACATTTAAACTCAGAGAATGTTATAAAGTTTCTGCATATGAGCCAAAACTGTAAAGCTCTTGCCAAAAGCTTTCTGCTCTCTTTACTGGCACTTCAATTGCAGCTCTAAGCCTAAAATTCTCAGTGGCTACATGGCACTGAATTTTTGATGTGTTGATTTTAGACTGGCCATGTTTCGAGAAGGATGCGTTTTGCGCAACTTTTGAGATAAAACTTATGCAGATAAGTCCTTTTGGAAGATGTATTCAGTGGTGATCAGTTAACATTTGTTTTGTGGCTGGTTATGGTATTAATTTTTGCATTAAGACCAAATTCTTGTTTAAATTTGGTGTTTCAGGCTGCGTTCATACACTGACTTACAAATGTTAAATGAAAAATTAATTTCAAAGAAAATGATAAATCTTCATAAATTTACTCTGATTCTTATTCTATTTTTTCCATTCCACATTTCCTACCAAATGCTTCCTGAAGCCTTGTGACTTCTTATTTTAAAACATTTCTATACAGAATTTTGCAATTTTCTGTTGAATGGAAAAGATCTTTAGGTCTCCTTTCTTGGTGATATTGGTAGCTACCATTCTTTCCATGTATCACTAAGTGAAAATATAACTTTTGATTGTGAGTGCTAGGGAAAAATCAAATAATTAAATTTCAGTCTATGTTCTAAGATACAAACTGAGCAACTAAAAGTTGCTCAGTTTATAATCCCAACTATTTAGGTGAAGTAAAATCACCTTTCTTTTACTTCCTGAGGCTGAATATCCCCAAAACAACTGCTTAGACATCTCTCTGATTTATGAATCATCTTTATTATCTCTGCTAATGGGGTCAAGGGTGCTTTGGATTCTCTTATATTTTCTTAAATCCCTTCCATTCTCTGTTTAGACTCACCAGTCATAAACAGTCAGGGGCAGTAATTGGGCATTCAGCCTTTGCATACGCCCTTCTTGATCCGCACATGCCGCAAACAGTCTGCATGCACTGCAAATTGCAGACAGCTGGAAGAGTCAAACCAACAGGCAGGAGAGGTACAATCTCCCCAGCACCTCCCTGACAAACAGGAACCATTCTGCCTTTTAGCAGAGAGGAGTCTCATTCAGTCTCTTCTATTTACTGTTCTTTGTTCTGTTAAATGTATTTTCTTTTTACACGATTTGTTATCCCAGTCTGCATCTAGTATATTTCCTTTAGAAATGACCTATTTATAACAATAATTATACATTTCACTTACATATTATTGTCCAATAATGGCATCCTTTGGCATTCAACAACACTGTTTCTTTTGCTTCTTGTCCAGCTATTGAGATGTGTCATTATATTAAAATATAACATGTACTCCTCTTTAATATCCTGTTGTTTGACCAACTTCAGATAAACTGCATACATTACCTGATTCTCTATATGTTCAAGCATAATCTCTTGAAGCCTATACTGTCTCAGAGCGAAGTGCAATACTTTCCAGGAACTTTGAGCTATGAAATGTCATTAATTTGACTCTTTCCTGATTTCAAGATGTGATTTTAAATATTTAGATTTTCTTTTAAAATACAACAGTGTAATTTGAAAAGAATTCTGGCAATTTCAGCATATGAATAGATGTCAGGGAAATTGGTCTTCACAATTTTTTCTGTAGAGGTGGGAAAACACCATGGATCTAAAGATGTCTCTGTAATTATTTATAGTATGATATCTAAAATACTGATTACTTCATGAGGTATTTGGGTAAAACAGAATATTGTGGGTTTTTTTCTTTTTCTTTCATAAACCACTTTTCTTATTCTAATATTTCCAGACATGGGTAGAAATGAAGCCATTGCTCTCAGCAGGGAAAAGAGGAAAAGAGAAGCTATTTACAGGACACTGGGGGGGTACTAAGAGTTGCTCAGACTCCTAGGACTTCCATTTTCAGAATGCATCGTTTAAGCACAAGAGAGTACCAAGATCGGTCATTTGGAATGAGCTGTCATTCTTTTTCTCTTTGTAACATCAGCTGAGAACAAATATTCAAAAAACAAAAAAGTAAATCTTTTTCTCTTTTCATTCATTTTTGAAGAGGTATCAACACATTTCACAAGATTTTTCTTTGTGTATTATTGAGCTAACTGTATTATAAGTTCCCTAATGAAACAGTATGCATATTAGAAAGATATGTCTTTGTTCATCATCTTATAAGCATATTTTATCATTAGGTTTATTTCTACCATTAATGAAATATTTTTATCTACTGCAGATTTTTTTTACTTCTAAATGTTTATATACATGCAGTTTAAAAAAAAAAAAAAAAGGATTTTTTTTAATAAAAAGGTTTTAGAAAGAGTCCAAAGAGAGAAAAGAGCCATTAAGAGCTATTTTTCAAGAGTACCATGGGGAACCAGGATACATGAGCAAAAAATAGCAAAATGAAAATAGCCTCTATAAACTCATATGCAAGAGACACTGAAATGTTTTCTGTCCATGGTTCATATCATATAACAAAGGGATTCTGTTCAACTCATCTCAGAATTCTCTTATTCTTCTACCCTGTGGAGGTGAAGAGGTTACTAAAGCAGTAACGACTTCCGTTTGTAAAGTGTCAAGTCTCTCCCTCTCCTTGCAAGAACAAAACCCAATTGTGAAATCCCATGTTCCTTTTAAGTGGGAACTGGTTTTTGGGGTCATCTTCTGCACTGAATAATAGTCCATGGCATGCTACCAGTACAGCTGTCCTATAAGCATCATTACCCATCAAGACTTATGAATTCAGCTCTTGAGACTGTTTGGTCATCACATGAAAAAGCAGGCTCTGTTTCTCAACCTTTACCACCGTCCAGCTCTCACTCTTGGCTATGAGCACAGTCAAGATAACAAAAAAGCCAAGGTGAAAATCTCCTCCTGAACTGGCCTTCTTAAGGCCACTTTTGTACATGAAAATCACCTTCTGAAGTGAATCCAAATCCAAATCTTCCGAAGATACCACCTCAAACTCTCTTCCCATAATCTAGTCTGAGCATGAGACAGACTAACCTACTAGTGTTGCCCATATCTTACTAGTTTCCTCCTTCATGATCATGAATACAGGCATGACAAAGACACAAGATGATAAAGCATGTCTTTGCTGACTCTGATGAGGCATTTCAAAGAGCTGAAGTTGCCTTCAGCCAATTGTACTGGTTGCTGCTACTTGTACCACTCTGGAAGATGGATGATGTAATGAAGAGGGAGGAGAGGAATGGTGTTAAGAGACAGAATACTGACACAAAATTTCTCACTATTTCTCTGATGATTTTTCTTTTACTCAAGATCTTTGAGGTAAACATATAAGGCTCTCCCATTCCTACATCTATAGCAACATTCCTACATTCTTACAACAAACAGCCAGTTTGTTGGCTTATCATAAACTATTTTCTACAAATCCTCTAGTTTTAAGTGTGCTTCTAAGCACTTTTGCATCTTGATGTTTTTCTTTAGAGTTGTGATATATACACAGTTATGGATGTTGGATTTACTAGCTTCTCGATTCCCAACATCGAAATCCCTCACAGACTCAACCATGACATTCCTATCTTTTGTATAAAATAAAATCAAACAACTGCATTCCTAGGTGTCATGCATGTTACACTTGTGCACGCTTTAAAGGCTGGTCTCTTTCAGTAAGATGTTTTGCAAGTTGTTTCCCATTTTTATTTCCTTTACAGACTTGGACAAAAAGGCCCTAAAAAGTGGACTTTTACTTCTCTTGCATGGCCCAGAAGAATGAGAACCACTTCTGTTCTTGCTTCTTGATCTCTTCACAGTGAAGTTGAAGAATGACCTGGGCCTAGAACCACTCTCCTTCTCTACTTCCCAGAAACTTTCTTTACACTTTCAGGAATGAAGAAAGAGCACAGATCTGTCATCTTTATATTCAGTCTATTCTTCTCTCTCTCTGCCTCTCCTGGGGTATGTTGTCAAATCATATACTTCCCTCTAGGGACTTGGAAAAAGACTTTCCTAGTTTGAGCTGCAGTCAAAACTTGCAGCTTTCCAAATTTATGAGGAATACATTGCATTGGCACTTACCTTTCTCCAAATTGTTTCCTGGCTCTTACTTGGACTACTCAGCATCCTCCTCTGCTTTATATATATATGCTTGGAGGTGCAAAATTTGTAGTTGTAAGTCTCCATTTACAATCTCTTTTAATTTCTCTCTCTACTCCTACCCACCCTATTCAGAGAAGGTAGACTTTTTACATCTTAAAATATATTTCTGAGGCCTATTTTGAAAATAAAAGTAAAGTTAAAAGGTACTCATGTCTCTGTAGAATTAGCTAACAAGGTGTCAAGATAGAATCAGCAGTGGAATACCTGCTGCTTTCCAGAGTGAACAGAATCATCCCTCATGTCTCCAAAAGAAGATGAACGGAGGAAGTTCATTCCCAAAGGGAATTGCAGTTTGATAGTTTTGGGAAGAAAAGAAAGTGTTTGAAAACATTCATTTCATTACTAGCATAATGTTTCTGAATGGAGGTATCTGAACACTAACAACTTCTTAACATAGCTCTGTCCCCAACCCTTACTGTGGGCTAAAAGTAAACCTTGAGAGACATCTCACTAGAAGTCAGAAGTCACCTGGTACATGTTCCAGAGGTAATTACAGTGCATGATATATTTATAGATCCTTGTGGGACATGGGGAGTAAAAATGAGGTGTAAAAAGTGATGAAGGAAGAAATAAATTTTTTACTAACGCTGAGACCTGATGGCCATGTATGAGGAAGCAAGACACATTGTCTCACACACTTCTCCTAAATACCGAGGAGCTCGTAGGAACACTCTGCTTCCCTGCAAGCTTGGGATAAAATATTTTACAATTTCAAAGTAAAGAAAAAAGAAGAAATCTCTTTATCAAATTACTGAATTTCCCCAAGTAAAATTTATTCTTGAGTAACACCAAAAGAAAACAATAAAAAGTATATATAATGCAAAACAAAACTGCAAATTCTACATCTTCCTACAAATCTTGCTACAGCTATTATTCTTCTTTGGCTTAGGAGATATACACACAAGGCTCTTTTCTAAAACATGCAGAAAACTTTCCAGTCAGCCTCTTGAAGGTATTTGCTTCGTTGTACACACTTAAAAAGCTATTATGAAAAACTATTATTTTAATTGCACTATTAGTCAATCTTGTCTTGCAAAAAAGGAAAAAATCCCAAACAATCCCAATTGCTTGCATACTTGAAGAGGAAGAGGGGCAGAGGAGAAGCAAAAATATGCACAAGAGCTAATTGTTCACAAGTCACTGGGCACATTTATTTGCCTAATAAGGACTTTTACCATGAGATCTGCCTCAGCTCCAGAATTAAAGACAGAAAAAAGTCAATAAAATAAAGTTTTCCTTGTGACAAAAAATTATAACTTCCCATACATACCCCCTTTATTTCATTGGTCTTTGTCTTGTTTCTATTGTCTTCATCCCCTGGTTTTACCTTGCCTGACAAAAATCAGCAACTTTAAAAAATTAATTAAGGACAGCTGCACTTCCCAAGAAACTGAAGTCCCAGTCTAGAATATACTAAGATGTGCAATCCTTTACCTTATGCTTCCTAGCAGACAGCAATCATAATAAGCTAATTTGTTCCTCTTTTCCTCACTATCTTCATGTTCTATTGATGTTTCAAGCTCATAAAAATAGAAGCAGCATTCTGCACATTATTCTACTTAATAGCTGAATAAAATTCCCATACTTCCAGTAAGTCCAGAAGGCATTTCTGTTGCTTTCTGAGGCAAGGAGCTGTTACTGTTTCACTGACAGTGTAGGAAGGCATTAATTGTGGAATAATTTTCAAGACACATTTGTTGTACAAGGAAAACCTTGTTATTTCTATCTGTCCTCAAAGGTCTTACACATATTACGTGTAGAATTATATGGTTGTTATTGCACTGTGGCAGACACAAGACACAGATTTACAACATAGGTAAGATTTAACACAATGATGACTTCATTCTCAACTTTCATAACAGGTCTCAGTCCAATTCCAGTTTTAATGGGTATTAAGTATATTCAGAGTTGATGTGAATACTTCCAAAAACTCAAGAAAGTGAGGAGGGGTCCCACAGTAGGCATGTACTGCCAAGAAATTGTAAGACTGCACAGGTAAACCAGAGCTCTGAACCTAATTCTTCTGTCAACTTTCAGCACATTTGTTATTTAACAGTGTTTTGAAACAAAGGTTTATTTTGCTGTCTAAACAATTAAACAATTTTGAAATCTTTTCAGCTTTCTTATGCAGTCTAGGTTTATCAGCTGCCTATCTGAGGCCCATTATCTATTTTAAGAGCCTAATTTGCTTAGCAAACTCTATGTGTTAGCAGAATGATGTATATTATATTTCTAATTAATTCTAAGCTGGCAAAATAATAAGGAAAGTCTGTCATATAAAAAAATAATTATAAGATCTTAAATAAGGACATAAAGATCTTTTGCAACTTTTTTAACTTATGAACTAAAAGTGTGGATATGCTTTTGCCTTATTATTACACTCAAATGACACTGAAAGATTTGTATTAATAAAAAGTAAGATATGACACAGACATAATATCCCACAGTTGTAATTTAAGAATTAACCATTTATTATACAATACATTGCCATTCAATTCTACATATACTTATAATTAATTTATACAGAGATTTACCTGAAAAGAATAGTCTTCATTTTTTTTAAAGATAATTATTTTTAAATTGATGATACGTGTAAAGGGATGTAAGATTTAAAATTAAATTACATTAAATGCTTTTGTATTTACTCTGCATTAAATAAAACTCTATTTTATTTATTGTCATCTTCCCAGCATGGTCTCATCATGGTTGAAGAGAGTTGCTAATGCTATTTATATTATGCTGCACTGTCCTCTAATTGACCTTGTTTGTGCAACGGAATGGCTGCTTTTCTCAAGCTGCCAGCCCTTTATTGCTGCATTTTGACCATGCACTAGTGGCTCTTTGTGCTGCTGTTGAGTTCAAGAATCAATACTGCATTCCCCACAGACAATAAAGGAAGCTGACAGCATGAATTAACTGAGTGTAGCTAGTTGCAGGGAGGGCCATTGTCTTTAAGGAAAATCCAGACGATTACAAGCTCCCATTGCTTAGTGGAGATCTTAATGCAAAGTGCGAGGTTGCTGTAATTTAATTTTGGCCTGCTGCTCTGACACACTCCTCTTTGCTACTGCTTCATGGAGTCGAAGCTATTAATGGCTGCAGACCAAAACACATAGGGAGACAAAAGCAAATAGTCACAGTCACACAGTATCAGCAGTTACTTCTGATTTAACAGTAATACTTCTTTTGCATTTACTGGAGCTGACAGGAGGGGGTTTTTTTGGGTTTTATTTCCTAATTCTCAGACTCTTCCCTGTTGAATTCATACATACAAAATAAGTCAAATGCAAATATAATACCCCAACAACAGAACCACAAGGTGTCATGTCCCAAACTGACACCTAAAGGGAGGCTGCACATGGGGCAAAACTGGAAATGTATGCATTGACCAGGGCTTTTTCCCTTCTAGTCTCACTGAATCATCTAATAAGTGATGCTGCTTAGCCACAGCTACCTCAGTAGAGTGTTGTAAAGAAGTATCCACAGAAAAGGCACATTAAGTAAATGTAAAGTTAACAGTAGGACTTCTGCTGCTGAGAGCATAAATGAAATCCTTTTTTATTTGAAAAAGAGTAATGGCTTTTATTCAAGATGCTTTAATATTGAAAACTCCAGTTCCTTATGACAGGTAATATTGTTGATTCAAATGGATTCAAGCTCAGTTATTCAAAAGGACAATGTATTATATCCAAACCATTTAACTTGAGCTTTTAACTTGTTTTCTCTGTTGACAGTGGTAGGAAAGATTGTCTGGAGGGATAATCTTTTTAAAGTAATGCCTGTAAAGTTTTATCCACTTACCACTTCCATAAAAAAAAAAAAGTACTAGATTTCTACTGTCTGCTTACCTGCCTTATAAATGTCTCAGATATTTACCTGAGATAAAGAGCTGAGCCTAAGCTTGATTTAAAGGCTATTTCTTCTACACCATAGGTCATGGAAAATAACATAAGTAAACTAACATGAAATGACATTGTACATATACACTGTAATTCACAGAAGAGACCTTTCCATCACAGCCATTAAAAATTGTATTGTGCCCTTTACAAACAGCCTTTTTTTTAGGACTGTCTAAGCCCTTTAACAAGTTAAACTTAGCCTTGTAAGATCTTGAAGTTATCAATTTCCCAGAAAGGAAAAATGAAGTTCAGTGCAAATAAGGCCAAGTGATGGAGTCATTCAGATATGAGCAAAAGTCCTTTTCTACGAGTTGCAGGCAGCCCTGGGAATTGCTAGCTGTACACTAGACTCTTTTGACCACATGTCTCTTTTGCATAAGACAAGTACAAAATACTTCACAAGTGTGTCATTTATCTCTTCTGCAATTAGATATCTTAGCCATCTAAGAGTCAGACATCTAGTCGACTTCTATACTCAGTGTAAAGTAGGAAGTGCTTCAAGAGGATGAATCACTCTGTCCCAACACAGAAGCTAGAAACAGCTGATGAAATGTGATCAAAAGATATCTGCTTTTTTCTTCACTGGCAATAGAGGGAGTCTGGTCAGTTAGCTAAGTTAACTTTTATAATGCTAAAATGAGGTGAAATAAATCCCAGACTAGCTTTTTAGTATTAAACAGTGTGTTAAAGGGAATGGCATAAATAACAGTCAGCAGCTTGACTAGGTTTTTCTTTATAGTCATTGTCATTCTGTCTGCTGCAAAGGTGTGTGAACATCATTACACACAAATAGTGTATGGGTGCATAAGAAGAAGTGTTGGGGGTTATACCTGCCATATTCCTTGGCAAAACACAGGTGCATGCATTTACCTTGGAGTCCCATCCCATCAGTAAAGCCAAGAGATGGGAACTTATGACTTCCCCAAAAGAAGGAAGTAATTTTCTTAATCCTGGAGATGGGAGCCAAGAGCTAGTTTTATGATTTAGTAGATACATATGAATGCTCAGATTAATTTCCCCTGAATCCTCATATTTAAGGGCCTTACTAACTACTCCTCAACTCTTTAATAGGCTTCACATCTTGCACTGACAGCAAAGATGTGGCATAGCTCTTCCTCTCTGAAGCCACACATAAATTTACCTTTCAAGAGACATTCCTTGATAGACTGCATTTTGCACAAATTCACTCAGCAGAGGCATAAGTAATCCTAAATTTTTTCCTAATGTGAAAGGGTGAAAAATTACCAACTTTGAACACAACTTTTCTACAGTATAAACATCCTGTACAACCATCAGAAAGAAGAAAAACAAGCTAAAAAGGCAAAAATAATTTGGAGTGACCCACAAGTAAACATTATCCATTGCACTACAAAACGATAAAACTGAAAATCAAAGGATCTGTGGAAGAAAGGATCAACAGATATAAGGAATAGTTAAGTACCTCTAAGGGAAAGTACCAAGATGACAGTAAATATAATCTAGGCAGGCAAGCTTTCTCCTGGGGAGGAGCAAGATATTATACATAACATGGGCTTGACCTCTGCTCCAGCCGGCAGTAATTATAATTATGTGACTGACATTAGAAGGAGCAGATCTGGGCCCTGAATGAGTTTCTAAATACTGCTGTCACCATGGCACCTGAATATTACTGAAGTTGCACACTGCGAGCATTTAAACATGTTGAACTCTTAGTCAAGTTCAGGACTAAGGAACCCAAATATATCTCCTGCTGACTCCAAGGAGAAATAGTTATATGTATTATTTGGGAGCAGAATGTGGCACCAGCTGTTGAAAAATATCATCAGTCACAAATGATCAAAAGTTTACCCTATTCACAAAAGATTATTTTTCCAGCCTAGCTTATTAATAAACTTGAAAACGCAATCCAGACCTTGTAAAAATGTTGACAGCCAGGAAGTTTGAAATCGTTAGCAAGACCCAGTTTTCACGCAGAAAACAAGGACAGAGCACATCTAACTTTCCTTTGAAAATAATATGTTATTAGCATTAAGACCAGCAAATTATATGGAAGTAAGGTAAACTTAATTTGCATTCTTCAGTTCAAAAGAAATGTTGCTTTGATATCACTGTGGTATATTTAGAGTACACCCATGTCCTCCTGGGAATAAATGTTTATTAAAATTTTACTTCTCTCTTCTTTTTGTTTTACAGAGTGCTTTTTCCCCTAGTCAGGTTTTCAGTAGTGAAGCTATTCTAAGTGCACTTTATACATAAGAACATTTGCTACTGAGTTACTTGCTGTGATTGAAAAGAAAGAGTGAACACAGAATTAGGAAAAACAGTAGTTTTATAAATGCCAGTAGTTGCCACTAAATTCTGTACATTTGTAATATGACATCGGCATCTTGTTTTCTGCCACTAGTGAGAATTGTATCAATGATTATGTTTGCATGCATTATAGAATATACAGGAATTCAAGCTATGTTAATTTTTAAATCACAAGCAAATTAAAACCTATGTTGTGCAGATGTGTTAATTATCTGTTACTTCTTGAACTCCTTGAAGCTAATATTAGATAATGAGGCTAAAAAGGTATTGTTTCTGTTATTATATTAACCTCTTCACCTATCTCGCAAATATTGATTTTGCTTGGGTGTGCTAGATACAGTACAAATATGCAAAACCAGGTCCCATCTCAACAGCTGTGCAGTTTCAAAGAATACAAATAATACTTAGTGCAAAGCTGGAAAAGAATATTGATACATAATTACTACACACTAACGAAATTTTTAAATTACCAAGAGTACCAAGAGTCCTTGCCTATCCCTCAAGACTACATCATTTGTCTGATTTCTTAGAGTCAATGCAGCTGAGTTTTGTGAGGCCTGAAGGGAGTGTGGTGGGCTTTTATGGTGCACCTGAGGGGAACTGTCTTCAATAAAGGACTACCTGGAAAAAATATTTTAAAATTTTTTGATTAAGCTTTTACGTGTCTGTCTTCAGAGCCCACCAACTGAGCTTTGATATTTGAGCTGGTTCTGATAACTATATTCACATTTTTAAAATGTTACTATTATTAATTATGTAAATGCTGACACCCTCTCCCAGTCAAAATTTAGAGCTTTATGCCTATCTGTATATGGATAAAAGACAATTTTTTTTTTTGTTTAATGACTTTGTCAAGGTAGATAGATAAGAAGAACATATTATGTGTATCAAATTTTCATTTTTCTTAAAATAATTTATAGACTGCATAAAAAGGTTACTCACTTTATTCGCTACTGAAATGGATATGCAAGGTAGCCATATGGTGTGAATAATACTTTGAGAACAGTTTCTAGAATGGAAGAGAAGAATATCTTATCACATAAAAGCCATGGAGAATTTAGGAAGGGAGAACATGATGAACTGATTTAGAATTTGGAGAGCATTAGGGTTAACACCTCTAATGAAAACTGCCACTTGAGCTTTAATAAGCAAATGCTTCAATTTTAGGTCTCATCTGAAAGGCAGATCACACTGAGAATAGTCTGAAACTCTTTAATTGCCTTGTATAACAATACACATTTTTAAGTAAGTGAATGCATTACAGCTTTGACTTTTGTTCTGATCATTTTGTGTTACAAATAGCAGCACACCCATCGTTCTCATTTGTTAGAAATTTTAATGTTGCTGCATAGGATATTGAGTCTGAATAATTCCTTTACTCTTAACAGGAAATGTCTGGTTATGCCTTTATACACTGAGGAGAGAATAGAAGCAGTTGTCTTTGAAAAAAAACTGCCTTTTCTTTTGGTACAAAACTGTATCAGTATGAATTGACATTTGTGTCCTTAGCAAACTATGAAGTAGAAGGCATTTGAAAGAAATAAAATCTCAATGAACAGTGTCCACTTCTGACTTGTTTTATGTTAATAAAGTGGCCTGTACACAGCTCTTATTTATACCATGGTCAGTTGTTGCAATTGTATTAATATCAGGCAAGTTAGTCCAGATTTACATCTGCAAAACTGAATTTGGCCCCATGTGGGGAGGGAGCTATAGCTGGTACCATGAAGCCTCTCATCAGAGGTTTTGGAGTCAGCTCACAACAGCAAGTGAAGAGGCAGGCAAGCAGATGCTGTTCTTTTAAGGCAGTGGCAAGTCTAACAACTTCACACTAGTAGAAAAGCTTAAATACCAGTGCTGTTTGTTGACTCGTGCAGTGGAGAGCCACTAACCTTTTTCTGGATGTTTCCCATGTGCTAAATGAAGATACTGCCAGCTACTTCCCTGGGATGATGTGAGGTTTAATTAATGGTGTTCTGAAGCACTACAGAATCTTATTGCTAGCTGGAATTTGTCCATTGCATACATTTGGTATTTTGAATCAACCACAGGTCCCTAGTATTCATATTACCAATATTAAAGTAAACAAAATATTACAGAGAAAGTACCAGGAAGTAAAAAATTTTGGGAGTCTGCCACAGAGTCCCATTGATTTGTAGAGGTAAAATATCTTTCCACAAATTTGCTTAAATGCCGTTGTGACTTCTATCCCAAATAGCTCCACTCAGATCAGACTATAACTTTGCAGAGATGGAAAGGCAGAGCTAAATTTGGGTCAACGTTTGGCCTATTAGACTGAAGAGAGACCCACACTGCAAGACTGTAAAGCTCTACTTATGCTAATTAAAATACATAAACAATAATGAAATAATATATCAGAAGGTATGTTATAAATCATTCAAACTCATAAAATATAACTTTCACTTCTAAGTGCCAATAAAACCTTAATTTCTTTAACAAGTTTTCTATTGTAAAAGTGAAACCAAAGCTTCCATTAAAAGATTAACTTTCCAGGCAACAGACATAATCTGTAATCCAAAAAGCTGATATCCAAAATGTGTAGTGGTTTTTTGCCTTGTCTAATCTTCTAGAAACTATTTTTACTTTTTAAAGAAGGCTATTTCCCTTAATGATAGAGACTCTGGTTTGCATTAGATCATGCAGTATTGATTTTATTTTTTTTCTTATGACTGTAAGCTAAATTCAGTAATCTTTCTTTTTTGTAAAACACTTGTGGGCATCCCTCTTGAACTAAAATGTCCTGTGGTCATTCAGGTTCTGAGGTTTTGAATAATGCATTTTAAGCACAAAATATGTTGGGCTGGGGAATTCTTTTGTGTCACCATTTTGTTATTGCCTTATGAAAGCAGCAAAAATGCTATCAATATTTTATTGAATATAAGGACCCGTGTGGTTTTTGTCTGTGAATATGTAAGGCAATGAACCAGAGCCTTGTCTCAGATAGATTAGTGTGAATGCTGTCAAAACCAATGCAGCTCCTCCAAATACAGGCAGGGAAATGGAGAGCAGAAATCTAGCTCAGACAATATTTTTTCTTTAAGAGTGTGCAGTTTTCAAGCTTGCCTTAACCCCATGCTATCTGCCATGAGCACCTGGGAAAAAAATGAAGGCAATTTCAAAAGCAAAGCAGGCCTTTCAAAGAACCTTGTGCACCAAGTTCCCACTAGCTGACAAAGTTGCAGAGCAATGGTAAAGTCACAATAGTAAAAGCTATTGGATGGAAACAGCTCAGTGAAAGATACTAACTAAATGCTTTCTGTGCTGTCGCTTGGGGAAAAAAAGAAAAAGAAAAAGAAAAAGAAAAAGAAAAAGAAAAAGAAAAAGAAAAAGAAAAAGAAAAAGAAAAAGAAAAAGAAAAAGAAAAAGAAAAAGAAAAAGAAAAAGAAAAAGAAAAAGAAAAAGAAAAAGAAAAAGAAAAAGAAAAAGAAAAAGAAAAAGAAAAAGAAAAAGAAAAAGAAAAAGAAAAAGAAAAAGAAAAGTAAAAAGAAAAAGAAAAAGAAAAAGAAAAAGAAAAAGAAAAAAGAAAAAGAAAAAGAAAAAGAAAAAGAAAAAGAAAAAGAAAAAGAAAAAGAAAAAGAAAAAGAAAAAGAAAAAGAAAAAGAAAAAGAAAAAGAAAAAGAAAAAGAAAAAGAAAAAGAAAAAGAAAAAGAAAAAGAAAAAGAAAAAGAAAAAGAAAAAGAAAAGTAAAAAGAAAAAAAGTCAAATTTTTAGTTTGTTTAAGACAAAGATTAGAAAAAATTGGGTAATGTCAGGTAATGTTAAATATTGATTTAGAACCTTCACACTTGATATTCAGATTTGAAAATAGGAACCTTCCTTTCTTTAACTAGAGTTTAAGTTGGTAATTTGGGCTGTAATTCTAACTCCATGTGTGCATATTACAGTATTATATTCAACAACAAAGAACAGATAGGCTGTTTACTGTGCAAATACAATGCATAACAATTCTCTGCCTTGAAAAGCTGACGATTTACATCTTCAATCCTTATTCACATGTTTAATTTTATGGACTTGAATAGTCCCACTGGAAAAAAACGGACCTGCCTCCACCTTTGATAGATAAGGGCTCAGTTTTATGGATAATAAAAAGGTGAGTGTTTGAGCACTGAGAGTAGGAATTAAGAACAGACCAGGGCTCCAACAGGAAGATGTTGTAGCCACAGTAGGTGCATATCAAATGTTTCATAAAATACCAAACCCATGAAACACATGGGATCAAGAATCTTAAAAAATTAACACATGCCTATTGCTGCATAGTCTGTGATTTTACATGTTGTACCTGAATACCCAGTTGCACATCTGGATCAGAAAGAAACAAATGCAGCTTAAAGAGGAAATCATATACCAGGCAGGACTGAAATTATCTTTGACAGAAGAAAAATATGTAACAGCGACACAGAACTGTAATTCATGCAACATGACCTAATTATTTTAAAGGAAATGCTAGCAGCATTTTTAAAGCCTGTGGATACACAAATGTTAAAATTTAATACTGTTGTTTGTATGTATTGAAATTTATGGAAATTTGTGAAATTTTCACTCCTGTTTCATCCAGGTCTCCTCTGAAACAAGACTGCAACCTCAGTAGGGTTATTCAACTTAATAAAAATTTTAAATAAAATAAATAAGTAATGTTCTGTGTGGAATTAGTGACTGGATTTGATGCTTTGAATTAGTTTTTTCCTGTCGTCCATTACTCCACAGCCATTTGAAAAGACTATGGTGCACCATTGTGCTAAGGACTCTATTCCCCTTTGTCTTCACTGGTGGTACCTGAATAGTCGTGTTCTCTCTCAGCCTGAAGACAGAATGCCCTAGCAGGATGGAAATGGATGTGATTGCTTGCTCTATGGCACCCAGCAAAGTCAGTGACGGACCTTTCTCTGCAAAGAAAGAGATGACTAGGTGGTGACAAAATTGTGATTTTCACCCGACTGACATTAATCCAAATTCTTTAGTGGAAGACTTGAATTTGGCCAACTAAAGGTAAAGAAAATGGAAGGTTAAAAAAGGCACACAACGACCCTTCAGCTCAGACCTTACAATGAAATCCTTTGCTGAACTCACCTAGTAGTTGGCGTTATTGCTGAAATGTACTGACCTGTCTACTTCCACTCACTATCTGTGACAATACCGTTTCTGTTATTCACCCTTAGGGCTGTATTTAACTAAAGGGAGAGAGTTTTAGTGCTCTTGACAATGAGAGACAGATATCCATAGCTGTAGTCAATCTCAGCATTAGGGCCGTCCATGAATTCTGGCTCCAGCATACAGGTCAGTTAGCATCAATTTACAGATTTCTGAGCTTTAATTTATTTATTGAGGCCAAATTACTTTAGTGGGAGCTGAAGCTACTCAACACCTCTCAAATGGGGCATTTTTATTTAGAAGTCTAAAAAAAGAAGTCAGTACCTGGGCTTTAAACACTGAAGTTTTTATACATTGAGAGTGAAACTGGTGGCAGTAATTTAGGCAGGCATTTTGCCCCTGGGTCCTCAGGCTTCTGCTCATCATATTTAAATCTGACCAGTAGCGTTCCACAGTTCTCTCAGTCTTTGGACTTTCTTGAATCAACATTGCCAGATTAGAGCTAATTTCCACTGGCTATCTGATGAATGTATTTTTCAAAGGGAACCAGATTCAAGCCATGGTGCATGGAGACAGTGCCTGCCATTTGCTGATGGCAGTTAGAGTATGGAGAGTAACAAGATATGGCACCTGCACATTTTTGAATCAGTATTATTATTGCTTTGCCAATGAACCAACTAATGTGAAGAAAGGTGGTGGCCCATATTTCCCAAACTATAGCCTGCCTTTTGCATTTGCAGCTCTGGCTGAATTGCTGAATTTAGCATTTGATTGCAGGCTGAAATCTGTCCATTCAAATCTTTAGTGCTTAAGTTCGTGTTGGTGATTAATCCTGCAGGCAAATATACGCAACTTGCTGAGCTTCATAGAATACAACCCACAAGCTCCAAACTGTTGGCCTTCTTCCTGGCTTCACTTGTGATAAAACTGTATTGCAGGTAAGCTTCTGTCTTTTTTATGCTGCTGTTACTATATGAAAACAACATAGGTACAAATTTTTTGTAGGTTTTAACTAACCTTAAAATTCATTCATCCTTTTGAAAATGATTATACACACTCATGCATGCACACACACATGCCAACAAGTTTAAAAATCTTTCCAAATAAAATCTGGAGAGAAGGTACTTTCCTCTTTAAACATTTAGAAACAGGCTCATTTTTCTTCTCAATTATAGCAACTACACAAAGGAGCAATAAGTCTCAGAAGATTTGTCACAAATCCTCCAAGTCCATGACACCAGTTTCAAAGAATACAACTGGTTCCCTTCAAAGCTGTAGTCTGTAGCTGCCTGATAAAAGGCCATAACCCAGTACAAGGTAATAATTAGGCAGACATTATTATTATTTTGCTAATTAGTCAAAAATCATTGGATTTCCTGTGGCTCCTTCCTGCTGAGCAATCATTTGATCTTGCCTATGTTGACAAACATGTAAGTCACCAATTGTGCCTTATTTATCATTTGACAAGGACATTGTTTGCTTCTTCTTGTGTGAAGAACACTAAGAGCAAGAAAACAGGCAAGAAGGTTCAGAATATAACTGTCCTTCCTTTTCACTTCAACTGATACAGTGACAAACCCTGCCAAATGAACAGGATCTGCAGTGAGCTATAAAGCTGCTGTTAGATCCTAGGGGGAGTGTTAATGCAGAATTCCTACAATGAGCCTCAAATGAATTAGACTGGAAATATTCCTGCTTCAACTGAAATGTGGAGAACTCCATGTTCCCAAAAAGAACCCCACAGCATTCCTCCTGCAATGCTGTCGAAGTGTCAAAATGTGGCTAAATTCAACTGGGAGTGCTCAAGGGGAAAAAAAAATAATTTAAAAAAAATTGTAAAATGTAAGAAGTGAGATAAATTTGTACAATTCAAATTGCCAAATTTAGTTTGAAAGGCATTTCAAAACTGAGCTCTTAACATAGGGAGCATTCTTTCAAAGAATGTACAGGAAAATCTGGCACAAGGATGTGTATATGTGGATGCTTATTTATAGTTATTGCTAGTGATGGGTATGAAATTGCTTTGGTCTAGATATTTCTCTTACAGTAAACTGGTCTTTATGTTGCCTAGCCATTGCTAAAAAAAACCCCATCACTGCAAAGTAAACTGTTATACCAGTTCCTGTGCATAAAATCAAGCTCTGTGTTGTTTCTAAGGGAGTTGCAGTAGGTTTTTCCATATTTATTCCTGGTTTTTACATACTGCAGCTCTTTTACTTGGCAGTTTAGCATATCACAGCATTATTTATTTTAAATTATTTTATGAATTAGTATTACCATCCTCCCAGGACAGAAATAATTAATGGAATGCTGATATAAAAAGAAAAGAATAACAATAAAATTGTGGGAATAAGTATTTTAAAATATGTAAAATGATTTATTATCTGTATCGATCATTTGGAGGAAGGCAGACAGACTAGTGTCTTACTGAACTTCCATATATGACTTTAAATAGGTCATGCAAGCTGCTGGATTTATATGACATTGACATATGTGTCATCAAGAAAACCTGGATGTCAGTCTTTAATACCTTTATATTGAAGGGGTTTCATTAGCTAGGAAAAGTAAGTGAAAACATGAACAGGCAGAGATGTGTGTGAAAAATAATGTATTCTACCCCTTTTATGGAAAAGTACAAATCTATCATAATTAAGGCTTGTGCAAAAAAGGGGATTTAAGTGCCCATTCACTATTTACTCAAACATACATTTTTCTAGGGAGATAATAGTAATTGTTTGACTCTTATTTACATGCAGTTTAAATTGGCTTTTAAAAATAGAATTTATACACTGAATGATCTCAGGTACTTTGTGGAGTTACTGATGTGTTCTTTTTATTGAGGCTTAAATATTCTACAGTAACAATCCTACCATCTTTTTGGAGCTTGCTGTACTGCTGCTAAGAATTTAAAAGCAGATGTGCCAATTTTAATTTTAAAGAGACTGTATTCTTACCTCTGCTTTAATAAATCAATCTCACATGACAATGTTGGCACTTTTTTAAATGGGTCAGGCCAGAGTGTGTCCTTAGTTCACCTCATGCAGCCTGATTGCTGATTACCAATAATTTGCCACAGGAAATGATTGGTTCAATAGATGTAAACATGACCAGCTGCATCCAAAACATAAAAGTCAAGAGGACTCTGTCCACCCTCTGACTTTCCCAGGAGCCAGAGTAGCCTTTGGCGGACTGCGCTGCCAGATCTGGACACTGCCCCCTCGCCTTCAGCAGATGATTTGTGTCAGATGAAGGGAGCTGGGGATGAAATTTTTAAAAAGCTGTGACTGCTCTTTGATTTTAAGCACACATAAGTCAGAACAGAATTGCCAAACAGAATATTTAGGGTTCTGACTAGACAAACTAGAGAAATTATAGTCTGCTGGGCTCCTGCTCACCGACCAACCTGCACTGCAGGATTTCCTTCTTGACTGTTTGAGGTGATGAGTGCTTATTGATTTTAAAGAATTTGACATTTTCAAGGGCATTCCTAACAGTGCTTAGACATTCAATTCAGGGATGTAATGATTTTTTTTCCTTCAAAATGCATTTCATTACAGAATGCTTTAAACAAAAAAGCAAGGAAAGCTCTCTCAGCAGCTCTGGCATTTTCCCTTCTCAGGCAAGGTCTGGCTTGCAGAAATGATGACAGGTAATTTCCCAGCTTCTCCACTGAGCGTGCCTGAGAAAGCAGAGCTGAATGAAACATGCAGACATTATACAGGGATATTTATTGGCAGACTGGCTTGGTTTATTCTGTCCATCCTTCACATCTTCTGCACATTTACTCCTTGTACAGTGGGCTTTACTGGCACTTCTTGATAAAGCACTTAAGGTCATTGCTGGTACAGCTGCTCACAGAAACTTAATTTCAGCACTGCATGGCAGAGTATATATGTTCTCTTAAACTTTAAATTTGCTCAGACAAGTATTCTGGTTTGAATGGCTTCCTATGCTCAGCCAAAGTAAAAAAGAGTATTGTTGAGATGGAGCTGAATACCAACAGTTAAGCAACGCATGGCAGATATTGTGTTCAACATGACATCAGAGACCAAGAAGTTCAGAATTACTTCAGTCAAATAAATTTATGCAAAAGGTTAGCTTGAGAAAATAGCAGTCTGCTTGTAAAGACTTTGCTATCTAATTCTTGGAATAAATTATTCATTTTAGATTTTTAGCCTAGATGTGAGCAGAGATAGCTTGTTTGTTTCAAGGAAGAAAAAGAAAAAAAGAACAAGAAAACCAAGAAAAAAGTGTTAAAGCACATAAATAAGGACAAAACAGAAACAGCTTTTGTGAACCTAACAAAATTAAAGGCTTATAGGCTGTACCTTACCATGAGACTATTCATTTTTATTTTCCTCCGGGTAATGCCACAATTTCATTGCTACAAAGACACTTAAACTAAAGCGATTACAAAATGCTTATATGTAAGGACTCAGGCTTGGGAAAATGTACATGAAAATATACATGCCTGTTCTTGGATTTTTTTGCTTTGCTGTGAAATTCTGCATTTGTCACTTTTGTTTTTGTTCTAGAATGTTAGCAACTTTTTAAAGATTTCTTATATTTTCATACAGAGACTTTGGCAGAAGTAGCTCAGAATGTGGAGAACACTAGAACACCAAGTTCCTAAAACAACATAATTATGCATCTTAAATATGATTGAGTTTAAGAATGCCAGAGGGACATGAAGGCTCTGTCATGAAAGCTTTGTCTGTCAAGTCTGACAAAGAACAAAATTAATAACTTGTATGAATGCAGTATAGTCACAAAGGACAAAGAGAGTAGATCTATAATGGGCAAAAAAACAGCAATAAAGGGGTCACAGTGGTTTGAAGGAAATGAGAAACGAATTCCTTTTTTGGAAGAGGAAAAAAATCTACAATGACCTTTTTTCTTAAAAAGATGTATACTCTTGTATTACTCTATCTGATGTTACTGTAGTTGTTACTCTGTCCTTCCTTACAATGACATACATCACAAGTATGTCATTTCAAACAAAATTATTTTACCTATTTATTCTCATCTGCAAGAACAGTTTAAATAGAAATACAGGAATTAAGGTACCGGCAGGTAAGAATACCAAAGAACATGGTATATATTATAGGTGGTTCTTTTTGTTCCCTGTAGCCTTTGTTTCACACCTGGTATCAAGGCACAGGATATATGGGAGGTCTGAGAGCTTTGAGTACCATGTTTGGCTCCTGAAGCAGGATAGAGCTGCTGCCAGAGCTCTTGACAGCCAGTCTACCCTCTGAAACTGAGTTCAATGTCAAAACTGCACCTATCAACATCCACAGAGAAATCCCAGCCCTGGACCCCAAAGGAGTTTTGTGAAGGGCTTTGCTGAGCCTGATTTCCCACATCTATCCCCAAACTGTATCACAGGGCCACAGACATGGGTACCTCAGCTTGTGTGCTCCTTCCTCATCCCCATGGCCCTGCTCTCACATCCTGGGCATGTCTGACCCCAGTTACCCCCACTGGGCCTGATCCTGACCCCCACCCGCGGGCTGACATCCTGTCACAGCCTCAGCTTATCCTCAGCGAGGTGCCTGATGCTGGAGGCTGAGGCTTCCCCAGTGCCCCTGGCTGCCCTGCTTTTGGCTGGGGTGGGACAGGATGGGCTGCCAGGGCCTGCCCTGCCACCCTGGGGGGGCCCTGCCACTTCCCAGGGAGCCTACAGTGCCTACAGTGTCCTGGCATCCTTGGACTGTAGTAAAATTAAAGCCACGGTGTGCAAATGTCAGCCAAAGACAGAGCCAGGCTGTGGATGAAGTGATAACCAGAACACTGACAAAGGTGCTGGGGCAGCCAGCTCGGCAAGTGCCTATAATGTAAAATGTAGTGTTCACTGAGTTGGATATGGGGCTGCCCCTCTGCTTGGGCAGAGGTTAACTATCCTCTCCCTCTGTCTCAGAGGCAGCCAGCACAGGGAAACCTTTTTGGTGGGCTGCCTCCATTTCCCAGACTCCCCACAGCTGCCATCAAACCACTTGGAGAGGCAAAGAAGGCCCTGAGCCCAGACAGTGAAAGCAGGTGGCTGCTGGACCCCTTCCTCTTTCCAGAATACCTGAGTTGCCCTAGCTGGGACCAAGCAAGCACCAGTGTTACATTATATAGGCAGCAGACGAGTGTAAATCCCAAAGGATGTGTTGTGCTTGTGCAATCACGCGTCAGAAGAACACCTGCAGCAGGGCAGCATAGCAAAATCCCAATGCTGACAATTAGATTTTTGTTCCTATTTAAGTAAGACACACTGCTCATACTATGAAATGTATTTATACAGGAAAAAAGGAGTTGTCAGAGACAAGATCTTACCACCTTGTAGGAATCCATGAGATGGATGTAATACAACCTTTGTCTCTTTCTCTAGTGTTTTCTCCTCTGATTTTTCACCAGAAGTCCAGGAGTAGAAAGTTTAACAGAAACGTGAGACTTCATTACACTTTAAACAATGGTTGTAAAGGACCAAAGGATTCAGCAATTGGCACACAAATGTATTCAGGCACAGTGTACACAAATGCACATTTATTTATGTCTTACAGAGAGAGAGGTACTGTTAATTAAACAGTAGATAAGTCACTAAAAATTTTATATGAATATAGCTTGTTTGTTTTTAATGTCTCAAGGGGAGCCAGTGGTAGATGTGCCCTTTAAACTGTGCAGCTGAACTTTATACGGTTCTTAAGACAGTTGTGCTGCAGTGAAACAGCACAGTGCCATCACTGGCCCAACTGATTGCTGCAGTTATTTCATGTTGGATAATGGATTGATGTTGAGGCACATAGATGAGAGAGTTATTGTTGGAGTTTTTCTGACATACTCTCTTTAATAATTCAAAAACAAAAATTTGGAAATGGTCCTTTTTCAGTGTTAATGGTGGTACCCATCCAATTAAAACACTTGCTAGATTTCATAAGTAATTGCAGCTGCCTCAATTTTGATATGAAGTGACTGCAGCAAAAGTGGATCAGTTATAAACAGCAAGGTCATGGCTTGGCAGTGTGAAGAGAACAGTGGTTTCCTCATAAACTTGACTTTACACTATAATAAGCTGGGAGAAGGCAAGATAGTAAAAGGCAAATGTGACTCAGTCCAATGGGATTATACATAGATTGGTGAGCAAAGAATTCATGGCAATTTGACTGGCACTAGAAATATGCTCAATAGATCTATGATCCCCTGAAGATCTACAATGTCTTGAAGAAACAATAGGCCAAATTGATAGCAAGTAAAAGGAGGTATGAAGAAAATCACTGGACAAAAAAATATAAACCTCTTTGCTCCATACATGCATATGGATTGTATCTTTTCCACAGAGAAAGGGGAAAAAGAACAAATCTGGCTCTGTATAGTACAGTTCTTCGACACAAAACAACATACAAAATATCTGAATAATATGAAAATGAGAGCAAATAGTATTTGCTCTTGATATTTTTCTAGTCACTTATCAATGTCAATGAAGAGTCAAGTGGGACCCAGCTATGTCATGCCCTTAGGCTTTTGTTTATATGTTTTCCTGTTTCGCATTTGTCTTTCTATTCTTACAAATGGAGAAATGGTACTGACTGTGGAAGGAGACTGTGTAGGAAGAACAAAACAGGTCATAATTCAAATTTACCTTATTAGCACATCAACTGTCATGCAAGAGATTTGGAAGGGGTGATGGAGTGACTGGTGTTCTCACCACAGAACAGATCCAAGCCATTTACTTCTGATCTGTAGAATTAGATGAGAACTGCAACAATAATATGCTATAGGAAGACAGCAAAAGGCACTGAGAATTTTGCTGGTGTCTCCAATCCCTGCAATAATAAAAGATATTATTGGATAAAGTTCTCAGAAATTATAGGGAGTAAATCCTCACTCATTTTATGATATGAACATGATATGATATAAATCTAAATGGGGAGACAATAATCACTCTTAAACCAATCACCAGATTTGGCTCAACAAAGATGAAGATGTACCAGTGAGCCTCAAAACAGAATTCAGCATCACTAAGAATCACAGAATCACAGAATGGTAGGGGTTAGAAGGGACCTCAGGAGATCATCTAGTCCAACTCTCTTGCCAAAGCAGGTTCGCTACAGCAGGTTGCACAGGAAAGTGTCCAGTTGGGTTTTGAACATCTCCAGAAATGGAGACTCCACAACCTCTCTGGGCAGCTTATTCCAGTGTACTGTCACTCTCACAGTAAAGAAATTTTTCCTTAAGTTTGTATGGAACTCCTGGTGTTCCAGTTTTTGCCCAGTGCCCCTTGTCCTATCACCAGACACCACCAAAAAGAGCCCTGCCCCATCAATTTGGCCCCCACAATTCAGGTATTTCTAGAAATTGATAAGTTCCACTCTCAGTCTTCTCCAGGCTGAAGAGGCCCAGCTCTCTCAGCCTTTCCTCGTAAGGCAGATGCTCCTGGCCCCTCATCATCTTTGTGGCCCTTTGCTGGACTTTCTCCAGAAGATCCCTGTCCCTCTTGAACTGGGGAGCCCAGAACTGGATGCAATACTCCAGATGTGGCCTCACCAGGGCGGAGTAGAGGGGGAGGAGAACTTCCCTTGACCTGCTGGCCACACTCTTTTTAATGCACCCCAGGATACTGTTGGCCTTCCTGGCCACAAGGGCACAGTGCTGGCTCATGGCCAGGCTGCTGTCCACCAGCACACCCAAGTCCTTTTCCACAGAGCTCCTTTCCAGCAGGTCAGCCCCTAACCTGTACTGGTGCATGTGGTTATTCCTCCCCAGGTGTAGGACTCTGCACTTGCTCTTGTTGAACCACATCAGGTTCCTTCTGTGCAACTCTCCAGTGTGTCCAGGTCTCGTTGAATGGCAGCACAGCCTTCTGGTGTGTCAGCCACTCCTCCCAACTTCATATCATCAGCAAACTTGCTGAGGGTGGATGCTATCCCTACATCCAGGTCGTGGATGCCATTGCAAAGTGCTATATCCTGAATCCAACCCTAACCAACATCTAACACATCAGAAAAAGTTGGAGAAACCCAGAAGCATTTGCATTTGTATTTGCATTTGCATAGAACAGTCCCTCCCTGGATCTCACACACATATTGCTATAACCCAAGTAAAGTGAAAGTGAGCCTTGGACAACCAATGTTTCATATCACAAACTTTATTTGCTGTTGTCAAGAATTCGCCTGCATGACTATATAATTTCTTTCATAAAATTTCTAAAATCTATCTTAAAACAATTTACATTTCTTGTCTGGAGTATACTATTTGGAAGACCACTAGAATATTTTTTCCCTCCTAACATAAATTTATTAAAGATAAATGAATGTTCAGTCAGATCTTTGAATCATGCTTTTCAACCAGAAATTGGTCTTTTTGCAAACCCTGAGATAAGACTAGAAATTAAGCTTGTTAAAGAGAAAATCTACACTGGAAAGCAATAAGTCTATTGTTAAAAGCAAACAGACAGGCTTTCCAAGTCTACCAAGAGAATTATACAACTCTTTTCTACCAAGAAGCTGTGGGATTTGAATACTTTTTTTATGCTCTGAAAGCTCTGAAAATTTTCTACATTCCTCTCAGGATGTATCTTCTCTTCACCATCTCTCTGAGGAATCTTACATACATAGAGGAGGGGAGAGGTAAAGAAAAATCCACAGAAGTTTCCACAAGGGAAAATGCTTTGGGAAAGAGGTGCAATTACTTGTAACCATCTTCTGGTCATGTTTTTGAATTCTGAAAGAACTTGCTATACTCTTTATTCTTTTTATGCCATGTAAATAGGTCATGTTTGACATAAACTGCAGAGTGGGGTCAAGAAATCTGAGCTTTGAGATTTGGTCCTGATTCATGAACTTGAAGAAATTCACCTGGGTGTCATTTGGACAGCCTCTGTGCTTAAAACTGGTCTGGAGTCCAATTTCTAGATGTCTCATTCTGATGATTCTGCAGTTTTTCACTGGATTAATCTTATATGACCACAAAACCACACACTAGCAAAACTTCTAAGGACATGTCAGAAACACATAAGGTCATGGAGGTCATGACCAAATCAGGGCAATTAGAAGACAGTAGCCACTTAATGCAAGCTGCTTTGTGAGCTATTGGTACCATCTCACCTGGTCATCCTACTAGGAGTTTCCCAGGAGCTGATTCACAAAAATGGATCTTTCTACAGAGCATTCACCTACATCACATGTCAGCTCAGAGGCTGACCTAGGGGAAAGGACCTTTACTGTGACACAGTCCCAAATGTCCTATGACAATTGTCTTAAAGTAGGAAACTGGGTCATTCCTGCAGTTATATTCATGTGAGTAGTTGTTATGCACTGGGGTAGTGTTGTTACAGGAATTGACTGAATTCAAGAGTAAGTGTTTGAAACTCTCTCCCCAGGAGAGTAGGTGCATCACTTCAGTTTCTCTCTTCTTCTCCCAGGGCCTCTGTTTGTTGTAACATACGTATATACTGAACTGAAAGTCCACCCTTCATCTAGTCTATTCAGTTTTCCAATTGGCCTAAAATGAGGGTCTTATTAAAGACACTGTAAGAGGTTTGAACTCTGTCAGGAATGCCCCTTGTGAGTTCAATTCATATTACTTTGCCCACTAGGCTCATTACAAAAAGCAGGTTGAAACCTACAGCTTTCTGAATTCACCTGAGAAGCTAAGATTGGAGCACAATAGAAAAGGGCAGTGCAGTTCTCTTGACAGGCCCAGGTACAGCTCCGTTAATGTCCTCAGGAGCTATTGTATCTATAGATAGAAGGAAGAATTTTCAAATGTAGTGCCTAAAATTCAGTTGTCTGACAGCTTTAAATACTACATTAAACATAGATTTATGTGTTGTGTCTAAATTTAGACACCCTAGTTTTAAAGATGAGCTTATAAAGAGGACAACACATATTTAAGAGAAGACAAAAATGCTCACTTAGAGTACTTTTGACTTCTTAAAAATACTCTTTAAAGCATTATGAAAGGCCATGGAAGTGTTCTTCCTACTTGCATATGAATATCGTAAGAATAGCATAATCAGAACTTAAGGGGGTGATCTTTATTTTCTTCTTAAGCTAATTTATCAAAGTTTCTTAATTTACATAATATCACAAGCAACACTTCCTGGGCTGTTCACGTTAGAGAACACAATAACCAGCAAATAGCTCTAATTGCAACCATCACAATATAAAACAGTGTGCAGGCAGTAGTTTAAGGTTCATCACAGCTTTGCATGTTATGTGTTCACTGTACAAGGAGGATGGAAGCTGCTACTAAATCAGAACAGTGGTATTTTACACTTTTTTTTGTATGGCTAAAAATGCCCAGTAAATACACAGATAAAGAGTGGATAGTTAGGTTCCATTGTTTTAATTCAGCATAACCAGTGCTGTTATAACAGTCTAGCATAACTGATCATCTGGTTTTGAATTAATTAAGAGTCACTGCTTAAAAAATGCAAATGAGAAAGCAGTCCCATAGTGTGAAGTAAATTCAAAGTATTTTGATTATTATAAGCAGAGTAGATAGAAATGTTAGAAAGTGTGAGATTTATCAGGGAACAAAATAAAATCAACTAAATCAAATAAAGGTCCATCCCTCCATCTGTGGCTGTGTGTCTGGAGATGAGGGTTGAAAACTAGTTTTGATGTTTCTGTCTCATAAAAAGAAAGCATGAGCCAAATACTGATCTCATCTGCATTCTCATATCTTTATTGACTCAATCTAACTCTTCTGTAAAGTTTGCCAACAAAAAGCTGACATGCAAGACAAAACGTTAAGAAAATCAATGCCAAATGATTGCCCAAGCCATAAGAAAGAATAAACTTGTCCAGTGCATTATGTTCCACCAACATTGTGGAGAACGGTAAACCTAAAAGCCAGGGGAACTAAACAGCTTTTATTGTGCATAATATACTTTATATACCAGCAGGCAGCACAAGTAATTTCTTCACTGCATTTCAATATCTAGTCATTCCTTCTCTTCTATATTCAGTTCTGCACCAGAACTAGGACTTAAATGCTATGCTGCTGTCAGTTAGTTGGCTATCCTTTCCTGGGCTGCCAAGGGGGATGCTTACAAATGAAGCTTTTGTCCGGGTGAGCAAGCATCTCCAGGTGGGACAATATGTGATACATTTTTAAGGATGTGGCTACAACATAAGACATACTGTATTTTACATCAGACATTGTCACACACGGATCTGTTTCTTCTTTATCACTTCTAATAAAGTTGGAAGACTATAGTGGACATTATATCAGAATGACAGGAGATCCAAGGTGTACCTTGCAATGTAATTCTGCAAGTTTATGGATAATATCAATCATAAATTTCAAGGGATATAGGTAATCTAATTTCATTAAAGCAAGTCTAAAGGTATCCTGAATATCGATGGAGTTTATTTATTTGCATGCACTTGCCCTAAAAACTTGGATTTCTTTTAATTCTATTTCAGGGAAGTTTTAAAAATTCCTCATTCACAGTTAAAAGCCTTCCAACATTTGAGGACAAGCAAAAAGTTATGTCCTGACATGTGTGCAAGGTTTAACTGGTATTTCAGGTACAAGTCTAACACATGTGCTAGCTTATTCTCAAAGAAAAATGTTGAAATCTCCACAAAGGAAAAAGACTGACTTGAAAGTCAATATTTCTTTAAAAGAATGTTGGTTCCAAACACGAAAGCAAAACCCTTTTCCCATCTCCTTGGGGTCCCCAGAATCACCAAGAGTTGGCTAGGTTCCACAAATAACAGCCTCTTTTCATAGTTTTAAAAGCAATTTTACCAAAAGACACAAATGGATCATGATATGCAAATGCAGAGAAAAGTCAACAGCTTATATTCAGCCAGTGCTGGAAGCAGCATATCATAGCACAGATTATGCTTTAAGAGTCCTATGGTATCAGACACAATTCAGTTCCTGTGAGCCAGTGAATATAGCACTTTTTCCTCTTTTGGTTTAGACATAAGGCAATCTCTTACACTGATATTAAGAGAATATTTACTAAATTTCATTTACTTGTAGATTTTTTTTCTGAATCAAGAGGCACGTCTACTATAACTTTCAAACCACATTTTTAAGCCCAACACATTTTCTTCTTAGACCAGCTATTATTGCAGGAATACAGTAGTGATGTTATTCTTGTCTTAATGTTTTATAAAATTAGATTAAAATATTTTTGCTAGTAAAATACTCCTTTTTTTTCTTCAGAATCTAACCTTGGCCTTGGTGGATAGACTGCTCACTTTACAGAATCACACAGAATCACCGAATATGAAGGGACCTCAAAATATCATCTAGTCCAACCCCCCTGCCAGAGCATGAACACCTACAGTAGGTCACGCAGAAATGCATCCAGGCAGTTTTGAATGTCTCCAGAGAAGGAGACTCCACAACCTCTCTGGGCAGCCTGTTCCAGTGTCCTGTCACTCTCACAATGAAAAAGTTTTTCCTTACGTTTGCATGGAACCTCCTGTGCTTCAGTTGCACCCATTGCCCCTTGTTCTACTGCTGAAACGCACAGAGGAAAAGGAGAAAACTGTGTTGTGTAGGAAAAAAGTCATCAGTACACAACAGATGCCAGGTCAAGCCTCCAGGACACTTAGTACCCAACAGTAGACAGAAAACAAAAACATGCACACAGAAATTTTCCTAAGTTCCCCAGGGCATATATGTAAGCATAATGTTACATGGAGGAGCAGAAAACTGAGAGCTTGCAGTTTGTTACTTGAAACAGAAGCAACATTGGGAATACCACCATGTGCAGTGACACTAACTATGATGACATCTAGAAACTTCTAGAAGTACATCTTCTAGTTAAATTTCTGTTCAACTTTCAAATTTACTTTGTGGCTCAATCTTTTCTGACTGATGATTTTTTGTGATACTCTCTGTCAACTATATGGAAAGAGTACCTGAGGTCTGCTAAGACACTGATTTCATTCC
This sequence comes from Caprimulgus europaeus, assembly GCA_907165065.1. The sequence continues at coordinate 38,320,322 of OU015525.1, forward strand.
TGACATTTTTCCTGTTGCTTTATGGTGCTGAAAACTATACTAATAATAATCTCTTGTCTTCTCTATTTCCATGCTATCTGCCTGGCAAAAAAATCTTAATAATATATTCAGTTAAAATTATGGAAGTGAAGATTTTCTCTGCATCAACAAGTGGAAAAATTATTTTGTGATTATCCTCTATATATTTTCTACCCTTGGATTAAATCAGTAAATGTATCTTTGAATTCTCATAAGGGTATCAAAGAATTTGATAATGAAGATACATGTGGGTTATAAAAACCAAAATATTCTTTCAGTGGGTGTTGAAATAAGTTTCACCAGTTCTTCCAGTTGCTTTCCAAACTATTTAGTCATATTCTCCACAAATAACATTCAGCAAGTATCCACGGACACACCACAAGCTTATAGAGACCCTGGCTTATTCATGTGAATGGTCCAGGACAATTGTGATAGAGACATACATCCATTTGGTTAAGCATGAAATAAGACAAGAAAGGAAGAATTTTTTTAATAGACAGCCTGTCTTTAATAATGAGTTTTCAGCATTAAATAGCAGCATATGAACACACTGACATTTTAGTTCAACATCTCAAATATGACAGACCAAAGACATAATTTATTAACAGTTGGCAGTCTGGCACTGACTGGGGTCCAACTTTTACTGCAGTGTGCTCTGACTTCTTTTTATTCTTTCAGCTTATTTTGACTTCTTAGAAGAGCTTTGTCATTTGCTAGCACACTTCTCCAATTCCAGGCTTATTCCTGATTGTATATTAAATAAACTACATGCACAATCCAAAAATATTTTTAAAATGTTACTATAACAAGAAAACAATAAGTAGAAATAAGTAATATTATGCAAAGCTTAACTCTTTTGTCTTAGCTTCCTTTCTCTGACAAGTATCGGTGATCAATGTTTTGACTTCTCGTTGTGTCCAGGTAGATTCACTTTTGTACTTGCGCTTGAATTATTTGCAGGTAATATTTATCTTCAAATGTTTTAAGATATTTCACCTTGATTTTATGGCAATCTATAGGTCTTTCAAAAATAAATGACAGTGGGATGTTACTATTCTTTTTTTCTACCAAAATTAAAGTTTAAACAATATCTCAAACAGAATAGTCTGATTATAAAGTTAAATGAGAGATTACAATCCTGAATTAGATAAGGATTTAGACCATGTACTAACTCACTGTCCAAGGCAAGCAGAAAAGATCAGGCAAACAACCTGTTATAGAAGTTTAGAGTCTGGACAGTCTTCACCATGATATCTCAAGATCTCCCCATATGTGTGGAAGACATAGAGGATCAGAGTTTGCAAAGATTCTTCTTCAGGCTAGAAAAACACATTTTCTCCATTTTCACCAGGAATCAAAGGGGAATGAGTAAGGAGAAAGCCCAAAACCAAGCAGCAAAATAAGTGGAGGACACAAAGAAGGTAACATTTCTTTCTTTCAGAAGCCACATTTTTTGCGCATTAGGTGGTGTTGGACATTGGATTCCTATGTCTTGAATTTGCCTTGTCACGAATTTACTGTCAAGCAGTTCTCAGAGATTCTAGCAGTGTCATGGGTTCTTATACTTAGGCAGTAAAGAATAATAAAGCTAAGTACAGACGAAATAAATATGACTCATCAATTCCGTGTTTGCCACTGTGGTAGCATACTGCTTTTATGCAATTTAGTTTGCAGAAGAAAGACTGTGAAAGATTCTTAACCTGTTTTTCTATACTGATAGATGAAATGGCATTGAATCAACAAGTTTAGGATACCCTGATCTGATTTCTTTTCATTTTACAGGGAAGGAGTAAAGATCACCATTGACATGGAGTGAGGTGGATCAATACAAACAAGTGCCCCAGGTCCATTAAATGCTTGAGGTTCAAATATTTATGCTTGAAATATCAAGAAGCACCACAAGAGTGAATGATGCACTGAATATATCAATTAAAATGCTTTGGTTTTATGAAAAGTGGCAAGACATCAGAACACTTTTCTTTCTTTCACTATGGGTGCTTGATTTGCATTATATTTTTTCTCAGTGTAGTTTGCATTTATCTTTTAATGAGAGACCTTAAGAGATACTCATGAAAACAAAGTAATATGAAAACATCTGTATGCACTCCAAGCATTGCAGGCTCAATAAATTAAGAAGGGCCCTAAAAACTGTTAACCAATAACATTTTTTTTACTGGTGGGATTAAAATGCTTGAGTAAAACCAACCTAAACTTCTGTATAATGGCCCAACCTGTGCACACCAAGACACTAGGGGACACCTGAACTAGTCAGTTTTGCTAAAGACCGTTGGTCTTGGTCGTCAACCTTTTCTTTCAATGAAAAGCTCCTCGGTAGTAAAAAATCCTCGTTAGTGACCTAGTGTAATGTTCGTGTAGTGTATTGTTCCCTGTGAGAGAATTATTGCTTTTTTCTGCAGTTCATTTCTCATATTGAGAAGCTTCAACATTTATCTACTTTAATGCAATATATTTTCCCCATCCCCCAACAAAAAATACGATGTTCACAAATATACTTTTATTGCAATTCATTGTATATTATGTCACTATGAATATAGCAGATTTAGAAAGTCATTATAGAGGGAGTTCCTAGTGTGGTGTTACAGTACAGTGGGAGTGATACAAGTTAAAAAGTTTCTATTTTAGTACCCTACAAAAATCAGACACCAGCTCAATGAAGTCACACACTGCCTAACTCAGGCAATACCAAGGATGTGTATATGTCCAAGTCTCTGTACTCAGCTGTCCATTTATTTTCCTGCATCTGTACAGTACATTTATATCCATGGTGGTTGTACACCCTCAGAAAGTAAGCCATCCTAAAGTTTGAAAAAATCAGAAGATTGCAGTCAAAATTCCCACCTATGAGCTAAAAATCAGGTCTCTGTGCTAGCAGAAGCACAGACTATGCATTAAAAATCTGCACTGCAGATAAAGGCTCTGCAGTACAGATGAAAGAAGAAATGCTGTCCTCATTAGTTCTAGATATAATTTGTTAAAAAAACATAAACACACTATATACTTTCACCTGATAGAGGCTTGGAGTTGAGATTTCAGTCTAATGAGTACACTGCTGTAAATATGGATACTAGTAAATATAATTTTCAGGTAAGATTTTTACCATAATTTGCTTTTAATGGCACACCACATAAAAAATATTGGATTTTAGATTTACCTCAGGTTTCACATCAATATTGCAAATGAAACCTGGTTTGAATACACTGGAAACATGCAATTCTAACAGAGCAGTGGAGTTCAGTGATACATATATGTCGGTGTATACATATACCGAGAGAAACATATGTGTATATACTCACAAATATTTTGTAAATTCCCTTCATATGCAAATACTTTTAAAGTATTTCTCTCTGACACACTGCCTTTTGACAAGCCAGTGTGCACTTCCACATTTTAATGGTAGAAATGCTCTGCCATAAAGTACAGAGACTGTATACCTATCAGAGACATTAAAAGGTGGAAAAGATCTCAGTCATGCAGTCCATCTGCCAGATAATACAAGATTATTGCCTGTATCATGTTTTGTCTTGTTTATCTAAGTCTAACTAGGTATCCTTCAACCACATACTACAGGTTATTGCACTCTCTAATGTGCACCACTCAAGTTTTTCCATTGCCCTCATATATTTGGACACTTATTCATAAGTTCAAGTAGTGCTTACCACTATATACAAGACAAAATGTCTCATCCAATTGATATCAGTAGGATAATTCCAATTATCCTAGATAATAACTTACATATCTAATCTAATGAGATAAAATCTCAGTTAGTTTCTTTTACTTTTGTTGCCCTTCTATCCATTCCTTTAGACACTTTGAGGTAATTTGCCAATTACTTGTAGTTCTATATTAACATACAGGCAGTATTCTAACCTGAGCATCCCTTTGCTTAGCTAGACAAAACCCAGGAGATAAAATATTATAAAAAATTATCAGAAGTTTGTTGCAACAGGAGATCTCTCCTCCCAGCCTTAAAAGAAACCTAATGAGAGGCATTAATAGCTACAGCAGTGCTTCCCTTAGGGAAGTGGGAAGTTACCAGTGTAGTAACATGTGTAGAAGGTCATTTTTTTATTAGGGCACAGAAAATTTCATGCTAGAATCTCTAGCTGGATTAGTAGCATAAGTGTTGCTTGGATTTCCCACAAATACTGCAGTTTAAGTCCCATCACATCAGTTTATACCACTCAGCTTTGAAGCTGATGGATAACCATCTTTCATTCAGCTTAAATATGATAAAACATTCCACAAACTAAGATATCTGAACCAGAGCAAGTCACTTCCCAAGCTCATTACTCATCTAGAGAGTTGCTTTCAAGGAGTGTGGAGTAACATGGGAATCAGATTTGAGGAAGGTTATATGGGTATGTGAAATAGAAGGAAAGCTGTAGAACTGTACAAACATTAAGAAATTTTGAGTAAAATTGGCCAAGGTTGTTACCCATAGCACAGTCTTGATTGTAAAGGCTTCAAAAAAGCCCTGGGAGAGAGTGCTTTTGGGCAGAGTTCTGGGAAGAGAAAGTCTTGAATCATAGGGAAATTATCTCCAATTGTTATTTCTCCCATGTTCAGAAAACCAAAGCTTCATACACAGTACCATGTGGTATAGAGATAACACAAGCAGAATAACAGAGTTGGCATGAAGCTCTATCTGGGCAATGTAACTCTCCTAAGGTTAATAGGATCATAGTAAAAAAAAAAAACCCTTTTTTTTTCCCCTTTTAATGAAAAAGACAGTGCACATTGCACAGCATTGGCCAACCCCTGAGGATGTTGTGAGTGACAATACTATGTCATATTACATGCTTTTACAGTGCCTAGTACAATGTGGCCTTCAGCCCTGAAGGAGGCTTCTGCATACTACCTAAGGACAAATAAATTATAATAAATACATGTGAATAAACAGTCATTTAACGCTAGTCAAGACACATTGTTATGCTTTCTCCATCTTAAAAACCTTTACTAAAAAGTATTTTGAACCATTTTCAGGTTTTCATTTCTTCCTTTCCTTATAAACAATATCATAAGGACATGCCAGGAGACACTGCTTAGGTCACTTTGTCATATCTCCTATGAGGGCAAGGGAATGCCTTCTTTTCCTCCTCTTCCGCAGCCTGTGGCAGAGCATTCAGCAAGAAGGGCAAAAATCTCTTTGGATATTACTTTCCTTTTTTAAAAAAAGCAAAACAAAACAAACCACTGTGTATTGCCTCACTCTCACTTGTCTAAGGATGCAATATGTAGAGCCACTATATCATAGTTTCAATATGACACGTTGCGAACCTTCTGGCTTCTAGTCCAGGAGCCAAATGGCATTGTGTATTCCCCCCGTTTGGCCTCATTTTCATGTTCCTCTTTTGCACTCAGGCTGACAAGAAGAGCATATGAAGCTTTTTATCACTGCTGCATCTTGACCTTGACCTTACAGCTTTAGAAAAGGCTACTTGCATGCACAGGGCAGCTATTGTCCCCAGCCAAGTCCTCCTTTCTTTTGACATTAGGGTACTAAAAGGCCATGTGATATAGTCCCTTCTCAGCCTCAACATTTCTGTTCTGCTTTCTCTGTTGCAAATATTTTTGTACTGAGTTTTTTTTTTCCTCAGGTCAGGCTTACAGAATCTTTCTTTTTTTTCTCTCTCTCTGTTGCTCCCATCTCTCTCTCCTTTCCTTACACACATGCGCGCGTGCATGCACACACAGACACACTCGAGCACACACACAGAGGAAAATCTATATGTGTCAGACATTCAGCAAGGGAAAGACAAAGGCACTGAGTTAATTACCCATCATTTACTGCTGCTGAGAAGAACAGATGGTAGCAGGCGATATGTAAATGGCAAGGGGCAGTGAATTATTCGATTTTTTTAGATTAATCGTCGATGACAAAGGAAGTGATTACAAGCTGTGACATTTATACAAATGTATAAAGTACATAATGTTAGAAAAAAAAGATCTTAATATTATTATGAGGATTTCAGGCATGTGATCACCATTGTCATAATACAAAACAACACATTTTGTGAGATCCAATGATCTGCTTTTCTTTCATTTGCAGTCTTTAGTAAGTCCTAGCCTCTACAAATATATATTTCCCAAAATGAATCCATGCCTGACACTGTTTAAGAAAAAAATTTAAAAAAGGTTTGGGTGCTTTTGCATATTTCCCACAATGCAGATGAGTGCCTAGTCTGAACACTAGAGTTTGCGAGGGACGAAGCTAATAGAGTGTAGGACTGTAAAATAGAAAAAGGTACTAATAAAATACATAATCAGAAAATGGAAATTAAAAGGAAAGGTGATGTGTAAGCTGACAGACCCTCTGTGAAGACAGAAGGTCAAAAAATGAGGTGGAAGTGATGACAGAAGATAATACTGTTTGTTTACTGCTTGGCAGAAAAATAATCGTTTTAGAGACTTTGAAGGTCAAAATGACATAATTTCCAGACCAGGCCTTGCTGTTGTTACACAAACACTCAACCTGCTCATCCTCAAGGTAGTCTACTGTATTTTCTGCTGCATAAATAATTAATTGGTACATGAGGAAAACAGATGCTTTCTTTTGCAGATCATAGAAACTACTCCATCATCAAAATGTCTTCAATCACCTAATTATTAAATCTATACAGTACTAATAATACAGATGGGAGAAGAAGCCAGTGAGCTGAAAATGTTGTGCCCTGTGAAGCATCCCAATCCACTGTGAACTACTCTCTGCAACATCAGTACGGGAAATAGAGGAGAGAGTTTTGGGGCGAGCTTATTTATCCTCCTCAGAAATCCTTTCCAATTAAGCAAGGCAAACATCACCAAAATTACTATGAAACACTCCACTGTTATATATGCTTTGTTGATTACAGAGGGGTGAGGGAGGGACAGAATAACATTATATTAGTCAGCAGCACTGGGTAGTATATTTAAATCTAGCAATCCATTTTGTATGAGTATTGTTTCAGGAATAAAGTGCTGGCTGAACCAATCTGGCCTGAAGAAGGAGAAGGATAAAATACTGTAGACGCCAGTATTTCCAGTGTGGTGTTTTAGAAGCCAGACACTCAAGATAAGCACCATGAGCTAAGCAATTGGCTTCTAAGTTTTTTTGTTTTTTTGTTTTTTTTTCCTTCTGGCTAATGCTACCTTCATGAGATTCAATTAATGCAATAATATGGTTTCTACTCTATTCAGAGGTGCACATGCAAAGTTGGTTAGTATATTTATCTTTCTCTAGACAAACACAGCATGGACCCCAGAATAAAAATGCACATGCAGTTATTGAAAGAATCAAGCTGTATCCATTTCTTCTGACTGCAGAGACTAAACTGAAAGTCTCCCAAATCAGTTCATGGTGTAAATAACATCATGTCATCTACTTATTTTGTTGGGAAGGAGGATTATGAGTTAAAGTTGTAACCTGCAAGTGGGGAAAGGCAGTCATTTCTCTCTTAGAAGGCTAGAAAGCAGAACAAGATTCTCCCTGAAAATTAAAGAGAAAGAAAACATCCTTCCTATAGAGGAACAATGAATGGGACATAACTTTGTAAGAATACCTAGGTAAGTGTCAATGGCTGTATTTCTTAGCCCTTCCTAGACAAGATGAGAAGCTTCCAATGAGAAAACCCTCTCTCCCTCCTCCCCCATTTTTTTTTAAACAAAGGATGGATGATTTATGACATAGGCATAAGCATATACAGCTTTCTTGTACCTATAGATTCATATTTATGAGGGTTTTTTTAAATGTCAGAGGTAAACCATACGTTAGTGCAGTCTCTCCATTATTAATGTGTTAATGCATTCCAAAGGACAAAAAACATCAACAGGGAAACATATGTTTTTATTTGGAGAAAACGGCTGAATCTGAATCCACGCCATATCTAGCCATCTATTTTATACACATTCCTGCAACACTACAAATTCATGAGGGAAGAGAAAATAAAATATCCATGCATTTCTACAGCTTTCCACTACTTTGGAGATATTTATTTATGAAAACCACAGGTAGTCATTATTTATAGTCCTGATCTTTTTGTTCTTTTATTTTTTTTACTAAAACAACAATGAAATCGGAACTGATTTTTAGAGGGACATTTATACTGAAAGAAGGATCATTTTATGTTTTCCCAAGTTGAAGTCTGTTTTCATTAATACGAAAATATGTAAGAACAGCAAGCTAAAATATTTTCATTTGTGGCCCATATTTATTTTATAGGAAGCTTGTCACTGCACCATTGCATAAAAATGGAATTTGAACTATGCTTCGACAATAAAATGAACTTCGATGCACTCTATTCATACACATTGAAATTGTACACTGGATATATATTTTTCTTATGCATGTATGTACACATTTATGTAGAGAGGTTTTTTGCTTGGTTAGCTATATACTTTGTGTCTTAAGAAGGCAAACACACCTAAAAATCCCAGTCTTCCATTAAGAAGATATGCATATCTATATGCAAATAGAGTTGTATAGTTAGTTATCATGCATGTATAAGCATGCTTGTTAGTACTGGTTTCATTTTTTAATTTCAGTGCTGTCCACATTAAAATAACTGTGAATTTCATTTGCTGTGCATTATAGAATATATACACTGCAGTCTATAGCTAACCTGCAAAAGTATGAATATGCTATGAGAGTAGCATCTTTCCAGTTACACAGACATGGATAACAAGAATTAAAAAGTAGAATAGGAAGGCCTATTATGGCAGTGAAGAGGTGAGTTAGTGCATCAAGACACTGTTTAGTGAGAGAGGTCAGGTACTGGGTAGCAGTCAAACACCCCAGGAAGACTCTAGGTTAGTTTTCAGTTTATTTTTGGGCCTCCTACAGCTCAACCAATAGTATGTTCCATCTTAAGTGAGATATAATAAAAACTTTAGCTAGCTAGGAGAGCAAATATTTTACTTTAACTCACTTTCGTGTTTATTAAGATGAATTTCATCTTTGTGTATTATGATGTATTAAAATAATACATCATAAAAACAAACATGACTGAAAAAATATTTGGTTAAGCATATATAGACATTTTATTTTTCATAGGCTTTAAACATTGCAGGTCATTTAAAATTATTACACTGCTAATATCTTCCTACTCCTAAAATACCTCACAACATTCTGGACTGCATCAGCCAGCATCAGTATTCCAAAATACCACAGAAAAACAACAACAAAACAGGTAGAATAACACTTAAATTATGTCCCTTTAAGCATTTCTTTCAATTCACTTTGGCTGACTCCACTTTTATATAGGTTATAGGATTTACTATAGCAACCTAACAAGCTTCCCCCCGCCCCCCAAGTCTTGTCCCCCCTTCTTTGCCTTAAACCAAACCAATAGAGCCCTCTATTGGTAAAACTTCAGAGAGCTACTGTGGAATAAGGGAGGCAATACTTGTCATGGCCTATGCCTTCATGCTACAGCTGAAGTCAATGGCAGATGTTTTTGGACTTAGACCGCATTAGAAAAAACCCTGAGATAAATGATTCCCCAGGAATGAAATTTATTTTTTTTAATTAATGCAACAACCCTACACAAGTGGTTACTGTGAAACTTGAGCATATCACCACGTAAACCCATAACATGTCTGGTAAGCACTTTGTCCCCTTCAAATACATTTCAGTTTCTGGAAAGGATGCAAAAATATTACACTTGGCTCTGATTCAATATTCTGCTTTAAATACAGTATTTCAGCTTGACTCTCAGAAGGTATTTGGGACATTATCCCCTGTTCGGTCCAATAAATTAATTAAGGCCTTGGGTACATTATAATTGAGAGGCTTAAAGCCAAGTCACCTTAGCAACCTAAAAATGCATAACTTAATTCATTAATATAGAAATGAGTATATCAGGAGTGGAAGCTGTTTCTTTAAAGAAACGTAAAGAGCTAAAAGCAGAAAGCCTTTATAGAGGGAGGACGCTTAAGGACTTCAGAAAGATTTTTCTCAGTTCAGACTGCCAAAGCTAAAAACAAAGGTGGATTAGACCTTACAATTTGGCCTAGAATTTATAGCTCACAACCCGGTTTCTGATCAAACAGCTTCTTGTAGCCACATGGATCCAGGTACCTAAGGCACTATTGACTTCATGGAGCCCTTCATGGGGCAGGTAGGAAGCAGGAAGAGACTCTGCAGGAAGGTAGACTGTAATAAATGTCTGCTTTTTTGAATGAGGTAATTGTCTCTATTTTGGCTTCCACTTAGTGGGACTTTATGACCCCCTTAGTTATTTATATATTTATATAGATTCACTAAGATTAGCACTTTGTGGGTAAGTGGATGTATTTATTGTTTTATTATTAAGGAAAGGCACTGGCCTATCCAAGGTAGAAAACTATCATTTCTATTTGGCATATGGAGAACCAAAGCAAAAAAGGACATTTAGGCTGCCACCAAAGTAATCTGTGAGTCCACAGCATGGCGAGACCTGTCCCCCAGTCACTGCAAATGGGACCTGGTGGGAGTACATGTTTTTCCCCATAGCACTGAGTTGGAAGGAGGTTGGTGCACACCAGGGACTAACTCACATGGGGAGATGGGGCATGACTAGATCTGGCACACAAGCTGAAAAGCTCAGAGCCCTCCTGGGTCTCACAGCTGAGATGTAGCCTAAGGTCAAAGTCACAAGGGACACCTGTAACTGATGCAGCTACTGAAAACAGCTAATGAACTCTGGGGCTTCCAACTGTTTGGCTGCTTACATGGCCTCTGGTTGCTTCTCCAGTCCCACATGCTCTGATCTTGTTCTCACTGACTACAGGATGCTTCTGAAAGTCAACATCAGTTTTTCCAGCTATCTTCGAAGTTGATCCCATTCAGGGGGACAGGTCCTGGGCCTGAAATGGGGCTGCACAGGAAATACTACACCAGCAGCAAACTCATTCATCTTCACATCTATGTGGGTTGTTCCTTACTCTTTTCCTGTCACTCATGCATCCGTGAAGACATTTGCCCTATCTTTAAGGCCAAAACATGGTGTCCCACCAGGTTTCTCTGTTACTTTTACACTGCTTTCTTTTGGCAAGAAGGGAAAAAGCTAAAAGTATTGTATGCTTCTAAGTGTACTAATGTTGTCCAACTATTTCGCTGTTCAAAAGGTGCAAAAGACGGGGGTCTTTTTTAAGTTTATGAATTCTATTGAACTGCAAGAATTAAAAAAAGCTGTGGGTGTTCAATAGATTAAAATGTACACAAATAATGCCTCCTATCAAGTTAAATTAGGGTTGTTGCCATTTCCCATGACTTCAAATCACCTTTTTGTGTGACATAAAGATAAATCCATTCTGGAAGGTGCATGGGAGCCCCTGGGGTCTTTCAGAAAAGGTGACATTGTCAAAACACAAGAAGTCCTTCACTGGAGACTTTCTGCCCTCATTTCCTAACAATTCATGAACATCCTGGTATGTTCTGCACACCAGACATCTCTGTAAAACTGTGTGACTTAGTGGAAATTATTTAAATACTATTGTAGAAAGACAGGACCCTGACATAATTTTGTGTGAGCACTTCAATATCTCTGTAGGCATTACATGAGAAAGTGCTGAGGGAAAAAGTAAAAAAGGAAAAGGTCCTTGTGAACTGTAAGTGAATCTGGTATAACAAATCAGTCTATTAAGTGTTTATCAGGTCTTGCAAGCACTGTTTCAATCTAAACAAGTTTCTCTGCATTTCCTTGGGCATGAGATCTCCATACTCTGCTTGGCAGGACAATGGATGGGGCAAAAAATGGAAAGTGAGAACAAGAGCTTGACTGATGTATCCCATTGCATTTTTCATCTTTCTTTTACATGCTGTTTATTTATTTTCCTTTCTACATTTGCCAAAAAACATAACGTCCTTTAAACTACCTAAAGTCTTCGAAAGGTCTTTCTTCATATTTATTTCACAAACACTTCTTATTTAACTGAGTAAATAAGCATAATTTTTAAACTCTCTTGAGCAGAAGTAATGACTTTCTAAAAATGATGTTACTCTACGATTAAACAGAAGAAAATTGCACTGTGTTAAAAACAGCTTGCCTCACACCCTGAAGCTCTTGATGCTATAAATAGCAGAGGCTGGCAGCCTACAGCTCGCCATATTCCACTGCACCGACGCGCCGTAGTGCTAGTGAGGGATGCGATTGCTGTGTTCACCTGAGGAGTGAGTATTCTGGTGTCTCGTCAGTGTCTACTGAGAAAGGGCTTCCAAGTGGATGCTTTCTAACCCATTGGGAAAATTACAGCTGTCCTTGTTAAATATCTTCTCTTTCTTTTGCCCCGAGCAACACAGGTAACAAGTTTGAATGGATACAGGTTGAGCGTAACTCTAGAGAAATGCAATAACCATTATATTAGAGCAAATACAGCTGCATATATCCAGTCTTACAAGGGTAAAAAGATTGCAAGAATAGAAGCAAATTAACATAAACACATATAAACTGAGATTCGTCACACACAAGAAAAGTAATTTTTAAAAATACTTGTGGGACACAAGTAGGAAGAAGACGATGCCAAAATTATTCTGAAATTGTCAGACTGTGTACTTAATTGATAAATTCATTTTATCCTGTGGAAAAGGAAGGGAATATATATGTTTTCAAGGTTGTACTCATCCCAGGATAAAGTAAAAAAATACGTTGTGAGTAACCCCCAGAAAGTGATGTGTAACAAAAAAAGACTAAATCAATTCATCTGGATGAGATGTGTGTGCACATCTCGCCTCTCTCTTAGTGAAGGAAGACTCGCACGCCTCCAGCAGCCATGACCCTTTCACTTAGACATTACCAGCAGGGTGCCAAGAACTAGGACAAGGACAGGGACTGGCTGGGAAGATGCATCAGTAACCCCCACCAGATATCGGCAGAAAGGTCCTCAAAGCAAAGCCTGCTCACACCTCCTCCTAAGGAAACCCTGACCCCTGCCATCACTCAGCTAGTTCTCATGGGGCTACAGTGCTGCTCTGTTGTGCCCTTCTCTTCCACCTGGGCCGGCTGGTACCTTTTCTTCTCCCAGCCCAGAAGCATAACCAGATTCAGACGGATTAGTCACATCAGTGTCAAAAAAAAAAAAAAAAAAAATCCAGGAAGAGTCAAATCTTCAGTGAAAACAGTTTACTAGAGAGTAAAATAAAATTCTCTTTACTAAGCGCAGTGACAAAGCACCGGGCAGAGGCAGTGACTGTGCTGCAGATTTCTTATTTGTGACACCATAGCAGCAGCAATTTGGCTCAGCCCCTCTGCACCTCCCTACAGCTTCCCCTGTCAGGGTCATGCTGCAAAATATGGCTGCTTCCAAGAGAGGAGCGGGGCAGGCAGGAAACCACAGCTGAATTCCCCATGGACCTCAGGCAGTTTATAATTGCCTGTTGGTAGGTAGGTTCTTCAACGCTGTGCATGTTGCTTAAAGGTCAATGCACATTCTCCTTAAAATTTCAGGACACATTTATGCTCTACTGCATGCTTTTTATATCCCTCAGAAACTAGCACAGGAGAAGTAGAGCTGATTTTAGGCTCCAGGAGCAATGCTAGGAATGCTTCATTTTTTTAATATTTTTTATTTTTTTCTCAGACTGGATAATTTTCAATTCCAGTCTCCCCAAACTTTGGGGAACCATCCAGTCAGCTAAGGTGAGAATAAAGCAAGCTTGCAATTTTTCCCTACTGCTTTTACTGGTTAAGATTGAAATCAGCACTGCTTTAACATGCTCGTGCAGTTAATATACTACACTGACGAGTTGAGGAGGAAAGAGAAGGGCAACAACCAATTCACCTGCCAGCTTAATAGCCTATTTGGATAAGGCTAAAAGCAAACTGTGGTTTTGACTGTAAGCGGTGATGTCCTCAGAGCCAGAGATGTTATTACATACTTCTGATCAATATACATTACAAAGCAATGTCATTCTTTTTTCTGCTTTAACCTCTGGAATGTGTACATCTCTAAAACACTAAAATAAGTCACAATATTGATAATTAGAGGTTCTAAATTCTTTACCTAACAGGGCTACAATATGAATGTCATGAAGCCTAAAATTCAGATTATCAACAAGCCAAAATATTCAGAAAATTGACAAATGAAATACAATCACGAAGGATAGTCCTGAATCAGGGCTTACCGCAAATACAAACTAAAGTTACTTTAACGCTTGGAAAATGTAGTAGCCTGTATTCCCTCTTTAAACAAAACTATCGCATATCACTTTATAGCTCAAAAAAGATTTTGGACAAATGACTCTGGACTCTCTCGTGTTCTAATTGTCCATAGAAACTATGTGTGTTTAAGCATTAACACAGGCAGAGCTGAGAATTAATTGCATTGATCCTCACAAAATGGACATTTATATCAAAATTTTTATTTAAAATAATCTTTTCTTCACTGAAGATGAGACTAAGACAACCTAGCAAAGACATCGATGGTTTCTTTGTATTATCTTTTATGATCTTATTCTAAACCATCTCTTCCTTTCCTTAATTTCCATAAACCTGTCTTTTTTTTCTTGCTCCCAGCTCTCCCTCAGAAAACACCACATATTCCAGCATTCTGCAGTTTTCCTACTTCTTCATGAGGAGCTAACATCATTTATCCCCATTAGCTGTTTGTGCAGTTCCCATCAGCAAGGCTCAGACAGACTGAAATTCTCCAAATCCCATTGCCAATTCCCTAAATTATCCAGCGCCAACTTCATCCTGCCTCTAACTTTGCTTCTCTCTTTGTTACTACTCAGTAATTTTATGGCCACTGGCAGGACCAGACCTGGAAGAAGTAAGAAACAATGAAAAGGTAAATCCGAAGAATATTTCTAAAGGTATCATGTCCCAAATTGTTTAGACTAGTTTCTGGTAAATAAATTACATTCTTTTTCTTAAGACAGTGTTGTAATAAATTAAAGCAATTAAAATATGACTACTTATATCACATTCCTATAACATTTCACTGTCACTTGCAAAGTTATATTTATCCTTTTTTATTTTATGATTCAAGGAGACTTAAATAAAGGCTGCAGTACTTTAAATTCCAGCTTCTAGTTTGGGCAAATACCAGCAAAAATACAAATAGAGTTCAGTAAGACTGCAGATATAAGTGCCTCGAGCGCCCAGGTGAGCTGTGTCGCTCCATCTGCACTCAGCTCTCCATGCCAGGCTGCTTGGCAGGGGAAAGGAATGGACAGGACCCTGCTGTCCAAGCATTGCAGAAGACATGAATCTTGTCAATTTTGGATTGGATTCCCTGCCAGTTATTAAGCAAGCAGCCAGCAAACTGCAGCACACCACACAGCAATGTGCATACCAGTGTTTCTGTGCCTCACTGTCCCCCACCCCAAATGGCACTGATTAAGGCATTTCTGTGGGTTCCCTATCTCTAGGTACTACAGAGACCATCACCAATTAACAACACTGACTGTATTTACACCAGCTGAAACACAAACCTATATTTATATACAACATAGCTTAGAGCAGCTTTAATGTGGGACTTGAAATCCCTCTTTCTCTGAACAAGCTTATAGGAACTATAAGCCTTCCTATAAGGGTTCAGGTTCCTTGTATTTCTGTTTCTTTAAGATAGTAAACTCTAGCATTGTCAATTGTATTTTCGAGGGTTTTAATCAATTTCAAGAGATTTATCACTGTATACTTCTTGCTAGCCAGGACTGAAGTCATATGCAAAGCATACTCTGGTGGTCAATTGGGAAAACATTGAAAAGAAAAAGATTTCTCTGTTATTAACTCAATGGAAAACAAAAAATTTTGCTTTATTAAATTCATATTTTGCAGCTAGTAAAGATAGGTTATTTTATTTTATCTTAAAATCCTTCCTTTTAGCACTCTGTTTCCCTAAACCATCTCACTGTCTTTTCTCCTCAGATTTTCTTATATTCCTTCTTCAGTTTCATTCTATTCTTCATCCTATCCACAGCAATTTCTTCCAGTCAAGATATGAATCAATAAGTAGAGCCTTTCAAAATGATAGAGAAATGTATTTAAAGAAAAAAAAAGATAAAATATCTTAGAGATGTCATTTGCAGATTATATTCAGCCAGTTTCATCAACTTTCAATCAATGATACACGAGTATGAGACTTAACAAATAAGTTCATCTTAATGTGGAAAAAAACAGAAGACCTGAACTGTAACACTTTTACAACCTCTAGAGAAACCTGATTAGAGCAGTGACAAACAAGCATGGATTCTCTGGAGGTACCATAAGGGGCTGTGAAAAGCTTAGATTTGCTCATGGAGCTGACCAGACAGTTGTGCCTCTTCTTTCAGACTACTTTTGCCAGGCCCTGGTGATCTCCAGAGTTACTATCAAAATGGTCAGGTACTAGGTAATTCAGGCATTAGTAACCCTACAGCCAGTTCAGAAAGCTGCTCCCTGGAAGCTCAGCAGCAGTGATTGCTGACATCACTTCACTCTTGTGCCTTGTCCTTATTCCTGGCTCCCAATAAGATGCTGTGTCCACTTCATACAAGAAGCAGCATCTTCAAGGTCATTTATGACCTTGGGTACCTGAAGACTCTGATGCATGACCACATTAGAGGAGTTTACCAGCGTATTTTTTGTTGTCTGAGCTACTGTAATCACTGGTAGATGTGGGCGTATTGGTAGCCCATCCCAGGTGTAAAGTGATATGACTTAATTGAAGCATTTAGATTTAAAGTTAATTGAAATAAGTTAATGCTAAACTATATTATCTCGCAACTGGAACAGGCCAAGAATGGAAAATTACTTTAGCTCAGCAGATGGGCAACAACTTAGTCAACCTTGGTAATTTCATTTTGTTCTTAACTCTGCCTGGCCCAGAGAATATCATGTCTTCACACAGCAGCTACGTTCCACTAGTCCAGGGAAACCTCTGAAATGGAAAAATGTTTAATGAGAAATGGTGGACCACTAATAGTTTACACACCTGCAGTTTGCTCTTACAGGACTCCAGAAAAGCACAACCTTACAAAAAAGAGATGCAATTCCAGCTTCTGAAAACAAAGCCTTTCTGTGTATCTCGAAGCAGTTAAAACAGTGCCAGAAAGTGTTAAGAAAAGCAGAGCCCAGATACCACTCTCATTCCTGTAAAAAAAATCTAGTTTGAGGCTTTGAGTGCTTTTATTTTCTTACTAGTAGAACAAGTGACATGATTCAATGTAGAAGCATGAACATTTCTGGGATAGATTCATTTGCTACCTTTTGATTGGAGTCTGAAGCTGTATTATTATGATGCTGCAATGTGAGTACTCATTTAATTCCTGGGCTTTTGTCCTATGCTCACAGGGAACATCAAAGCAAGCTTAATGTCATTTTAAAGATCATAATCTAAACTAGAAGATTTAAAATGATGCCCAAGTCAACCTCATATGCCAAGAAGATAGAGAGAAAGTGTGATTTAATCAGCTGGCAGATTTTTAAAATATTTGTTCAGCGTTTTTCTTTTGTTCTAATCAAATTTACCAGTAGCAGGGGAATTAAAGTAAAAACTGTCCGTACAGATATACATCTTGCTTATCCATATTTTCATGAGAAAGGACACCGATAGTAGACTTCAGATTTTGTGAAAACTCAAAGGAATATTAAAGACATAAAAATAAAAAAGATTCCACTAATGTTATCCTGGTACCAAGGTACCAAAATCACTGTGTGATCCAAATGGGTTTGCTGGCATGTAACCATGTCAGAGCTTTTCCCAGAGGAGAAGGCATCTTGACTCAGGAAGCAGTTCAGAGGAAGTCAGACTTGTTTGTTTCTCCTGTCTTCCTCTGAGAGAAACTATGGTGCACCATAAAGCTCATCAGCAGGAGATGGGTTGCATGCCTTCTTCCTACCAACAGCAGACAGATGTGGCTCTTTTGTTCAGCCACTTTACTCAAGCTATCATTTTTCCTGGAGACCGTGACCATTTGCCTGACAGGAGGGTCACACAAGGAAACAGAACCATGCATTTGAATTTTGTGTTCAATTGTGTCTCACTAGGAACTGCAGAAGTTTTTTTGCCTTTTAAGTTATGGCCAGTGAAATCATTCCAATTGAAGTTATAGACACAAAACTTTGGTTTGATGCTCAGGAACAGGCATCTGGGGAAGCCTTCAGCTCTATTGTGCTGCTAGAAAAATCATGTGCTTCTCAACTCCTGGCTGCCCTTTCCCGGAATAAACATGGGAGGGAAGAAACACATAGAATTCTCACTGCATCCTAAAAATCCATACACTTGCTGTATGATAATGCAGCAATGGGGCAAGATTCACAAGCGTGTTTTTAGATAGGAAGGCTTCAAAAAGCCTACAAAATTTTTTAATTAATAAGAGATCAGTAGGAGCCTATTAAATAATGGTCATTCCAAACAGAGAAGATAGCTTTGCATTTTTTCCTGTGCTGCTGCACAGTAAAGTATTAAATTTTCCAGTCCCTCAAATAAAATTTCTCTGTGCCTTTTCAAATTACTTTCATTTCAGTTATAATTAAGTGAAAGTTAAGAAGCAAAGAAAACTTTTCATTTTTTTAAAGTTTAAGCTTTAGTTATCCAGGAAAAAGTCTTCATCAATGGTTTTAAAAAAACTAGAGGGCCATATCAAAATAACTAGAAACAGATAGAACTGTCCTGGCTGTCCACACAAAACTAAGGTACATTTGTCTTTGCTGCAGAGAGAAGTTAAATATGTTCAGATACAGTCCTTTGTGTTATTCATTTTTTTCATATAGAGGCAAATCATTAAGAGAGAAAACTTTAGATTCATTATTTTTTCAGTTTTCATTAATGTCCTCTTTTGTGTTTAGAAGTGTGTAACCACCCCATTTTCAACTTTTTCTACTCAGTCACACAGCTACCCCGAGACCTTCTATCTTCCCCACAGCTGCAGGTCTTCACTCCCATCCTGCAGCATTGTTATTTTGTGTTTATGTCACAATCTGTGATAGGAGAATTGTTAAATACAGAAAATACTAAAAGAAGGGGGCTTTGTGAGGGTTGAAGAAGCTAACACTTCAAAACATATTTTGCTCATTACCCATAAATATGTAGTCTATCTTATTGACACTCCGATAACTTGATGCCTTTCTCACATCATGTTCAGAAGACAGGCAGTTTAGGAAAAAAAAAAAAAATCTATGTAGCTCCAGGTTATGTACTCTGCTCCAGCATATCAATACTCTTGAAACAGTAAGCTATAATATATTCTATCAGTCAAATCAATCCCCACACCTTCCCCAGGCAGAGGCAAGCCTTACCTGAATTCCTAAATAGGAGACCTTTCACTTATGCTACCTTCAAATAAACAAATTCAGCCAATTCATTTTAATTGCCTTGGAGTGATCAGCTGTGCATCTCAATAATGACGTTAGGCTTTTCTTCATCTCTCAAGTTACTTTTTGGACCAGTTCTCATTCTATGTGGGGATGACCATAACAGACATTGCCTCCAACCTCATCCTTCAGCCTGGGAGCTTAGGAGTTACCCTTCTTTCTTCTACAACTCTTTTTTTAACATCCCTGCATCACTTCTGCCTGCTTATCATGTTCTCTCATGCTCTGTGGAAAGCACTGTCTTTGCACTTCAGTTCTTATTCATTTTTAATGTCAGGAAATTCAGGTTACTTTCCCAGGATTTTGTTAAGGTACTGTTGGATTCACCACTCCTCCTGGTCATCCAAAAACTGCATGTGGCCAGGCTGGCGTTCTTCTCTGTAAGTCAGGGGGCTTTCGTTTTAAAATATGGGTCATATGGGAGCACTATCTATCTCTCAGTATTTTGTGAAGTTATGAACTATATTGCATTTGCAAAGTGACTGTAAAGATGAAGAAATTGCAAGTTTAATCTGCAATGTGCATTAGAAAGGGGTTTATTAAAAAAAAAGAGTTTTAGATTCCATGCTCATGTTGTTTTACGTTGCCTTAGAAAGCGCTAGTTGAGAAAACCAGCAGAGATGGCTGCCGACTTTATTACATGTCTGCTAATTTTGAAGATACTTGCTGAGAATGTCCTAGGTTTTAATTGATATCTTGATTTACAAAATTGTGTTCCTTATCTTCTTTAGATATACTAATTAGCAGCCTTGGTCTACACTTTTTGTATTTCACTATACTTCTTAAGAAAGTGTACGTACTACATGGTAACACCTATTTTTTCTGGTGCCCCATTCCCCTAGGACACAGTGCAGTGTCATGTGTGTGGGCATGGTAGAAAGCTGACTCAGATGCTGCATCCTTTCTATTTCTCACTTGCTTTCCCTCAGGAAGCCCCAGTAATTTCCCATGATTTCTCGTCTTCTATTCTTAGAATCCTTTCCGTGAGGAAAAACACCAGGTATGTCCTGAACCAGGACCAGGTATGTCCTGAACTAACTATTTGCCACAAATATTCCACTTTTTTGCTGTTTCAGTAAGAGAGAAGTGGTAGAGAGAAAAGAGAATTATAGCAACTTGAGTAATATTCACAGTAAATGTCTTTTAAAAAAAAAGGTATTAAAAGCTGTCGACTGCAGAATTTTTTTTAAAAGGCCAAGCTCTCAGTGGAAAAAGTCCCTCTCACTCTCTCAAATGCACATTCATAGCCCCAAATGATGAGATGATTAAGTTACATGTGCTTCTCCACTTTAGGCCTCCACTTTTGGACCTGGTCTTTTCCAGAATCATTTACAGATGGAAAATCAGTCATTTTACTGCTCTAAAAAAAAAAAAAAAAAAAAAAAAAAAAAAAAGTAAGAGAATGAAGATACTAGATCTCCTGAAAAGACTCATGGGCATTCTTAAGGGTAGATTTTACTCATTGTTTTCCTTACACTCTTGAAGCGATTAGGATTTTCTATGTCAGTTTTTCATGTCTTTCCATTAGGAAAGATTAGAAAAAATATTTTTTCCTTGCTCTCAATTTTTCTTCTTGGCCTTCAACAGACTTGGTTATGAGAATTCTGCGACAAGTTGACCTGCTGCTGCAATGTACACCATTTTGATGGTGGTAACAGGAACTCCCAAGCAGCTCCATTACAGTCAACAATGGAGAGTAGTAATAATTGTAGCACAAATTGGACTAATGCAACCAGTGCACTTTCCCACTGTTATTTTTGTACTACATTATTTGAGTCTAGTTCTTAGTAAAATAAAAAAGCTCTTTGTGACAGAGATTATCTCCATTATAAGGCTGTATATATGTGTACACGGTGAAGCAGTTAACCATGTTGATTTCTACACTGTTATATTTAAGTTTCAGAGTTAACGTCCTTCTGAAACAAATAGGGCTGATTATTCTTTTTAGAACAAGTTTTTCTTGTTCTGCAGACTGAAGTATTGTCTACATTAAGAATTCTTGTACCATTATAACTTTTAGTCACGTCAGACTCACTCCTTGAGATTGATGAATTGTACCTAACCACATCAGATAAAGCATCATTTTATGGCTTTGCAAGCTGTTTATATTAAGCATTTTCAACAAAGAACAATGGAGTTTCATTATTGAAAAGTTTCTCAAATGGGGAAAGATAATATTATATCACTGCAATAGCTTTGCATTTTAAAGATTGTACTTTAAACAATAAAGAGTTAAAATGTTTTTTAAAGAAAGGGCAATATATTTTTTAAAAAACAACTAAAACTATGCTTGACTGGGGCAGTCCCAGTTCAAGCCTTTGAGGAGTATAAGTTTCTGCTGCAAAGAG
This sequence comes from Caprimulgus europaeus, assembly GCA_907165065.1. Next base: position 38,341,959 of record OU015525.1, read on the forward strand.
TAGGTGTGGGTGCATGGTCAAAGGCTGAACATACCAACTTTCAGAGCAGGCTACTGATATATCTGACAATGCAAACCACTGCCATACACATCACCAACCTAAAGCTAAAGCGGCTTGTGTTCCCTTGAGAAGGAACCAATATTTTCTGTTTGCATATTACCTAACTCAGGAGGTCAATATAAATATTTAATCCTAATAATTAATGAGGTAATATCAAGGGGATATGTTAACATGATGATCTCCAAAGCTTATAGTGACTAAGCAACAACGTTGTTTTCTTTTTTAATAGGTAGAATAGAAATCAGATTTTCAAAATATAGAATCAGAAGTAGACCAAAGCCTGAATTTCTGTGCCCATTGACACTGCAGCTGAATAGCCCAGATTTTCAGCTTAAGGCATTCAATTTTTGCCAGTGTAAGGAGTCAGACAATAAAAAAGGAGCTGGTGGTGGCAGAAATGGGGTTTTGCCTCTGTCTCCCTCCCCCTCCTCTCCCTGTAGCACAACATATTTCTACCAGGAACAAAAATAAATAAATCCTCAGTTGTCTTGCTGTGCCCAATTAGTATTCCATCCATGAACTGTCCCATCAGGGAAAAATGCCTCCCTCACACACGTGTTCAGGATAGCACTGATGGATCTGAGGCCCTCTCCAAACACAGTGACCATCTGCTAGGCAAAACATAGGGGTCTGACAAGCAGGAGCCATTCAGCCCTGTTGTTGGGCCACATTATTACATATTTGACAAGGGTAATGAGAGGCTGTCATTAACCTTACATGACAGTCTCCACAATGACACACACTAAAGCAAGAACAAAGAGCAGAACTCAGTAAAAAGGCACCTACTTCTCATTTAACCCCGGAATTGTCAGACACCATTATTGCTAATGGAGGCTGGCGGTCCTGGGGTTAATTTCCATCTCTGTGCTCTGCTTGTTCTCTTTTTGAAATGTACTCCTCATATGGTTAAGGAAGCAGTTTTATCAAGGCTATTGGGAAGGCAATGCATTATTTATCATAACACACTGAGATGTAAGAACAGAGAGGGTCTCCTGGAGGAATGAACAAACAGACATATTTCATGAACCCTTCTGATGGTCTGAAAAAAACCTGTTTCTGAGCTCAGTCTCTGATATTTAAGGTTATCATTGCCTAAGTATGACATTTCTCTCATCTGCATTTCCTGCCAGATTTCTATCGAGCTTAAAATCACAAGACTGTTTTTCCTGGTGACCTTGTCACAGTCACCAGGCTTTATAATCACAGGGAAATCCCATTGAGAAAGTTAATCGGTCGCCTGACTTTTAGTTGAACAGCAGATGTAGGGTGGGACAGTATTTAAAATTTCAAGAAATAAAAGGTCATCTGAATATAAATTCTCTGTCTCAGATGAGATAGTATGGGTTACAGTCCTCCAGCAAGTAAGGGAGATCTCATAACAGAGCCGCTTGTCACCTCAGCAAGCTGAGAAATACATCTACTTCCACAGTGACCTCCAGGCTGAACCTAGGACAGGGGGCTCTGGGAATGAATGGAAGCACTTGTTCAGATGCTTTGACATATTAAGGACAAATGATAGAAGTGAAAGTGAAGATTATGTCTCGCTGCAGGAGGCTCAGAGCCAGTACAGCTGGGCGTGAGCTCACGGGAGTCACAAGGTTTGGGAACAGCTAGAGCCAATGAGAAAATAGGACATCAGGTGGCGGGTAGCCGCAGTAGGAGGATGCTCAGAGCCGTCAGGGGGAGGGGATGCCATCTCTGTGGAGAAGCTCTCTAAAAATAGCATACAAAAAGCAAATCACTTTCCTTCCACACAAAGAAGCGACTGCAGCAGCATGAAGCTATCCCTTCAGACACACCAGCTAGGAGATTGGAAAAGAAGCTGGTTGAGAGATTAATACTTCAATGGAAAAAATGGAAGGCAAAATCTGCAATTAGGAGACAAACTATTCAAGAAGTGAGTCTAAGCAAAACTGTATTTTTAATTCTGTTGGTGAATTAAGAGTCATCAAACCTTTACAAGCCTGTTGACTACTAGAAAAGGTAAAACATGTTGTACAAGTACATTTCAGGTTATGAAATGCTTTTCCAAATTTATTGTGGTGGTCCTTTGCAGAGTTGGATACCAACTTCCTGTGCTATCTTTTCTGTTCTCTCACTGGAGAGTGTCCTCTTCCTGAACCACCCACAAAGAAGTCTGGTTTACAGTTAAATAAGGATTGTTGCCATTGAATCAAACTTATTTTGATATCTAGTTGTCCAGAATTCACTTTCCATTAACAAGTGTATGATTAAACCATTGTTTTACAACTATTCTGGAAGTGCTACTGAAAGGGACGCAAAACACATGCAAAACTGAGTTCTGCTTTGAAATTACAAAAATGCCAGTGAAGGGTTTTTTCCTCCTTTACCCAGTCTGGTGTACAGCTACAGCTACCAGCATTCAATGAGTAGTGGAAATACATGGCCCACCTGCCCCATCTCTTTATCATGGGATAAAGCTAACTCACTATTGCTCCTCCCCAAGAGATCTTTCTTCTCAGTTAGCACAGGACTCCATTCATTAATTTCCCTAGTAAATGTGCATGTCAAACTACTAAGGATGACTGAAGCATTTGTGCTGCAGTACCATCAATATATGGATTGTACACAGCTCTGTCTTTCCATCTCTCTTCTTCCCTGCCCCCAGCTTTTACCCACCTCCATCTACACCCTCTTGTTTTCTCAATCCTTAGTCTGAAAAATTCCTGGCTTTAGCTCAAGATAGGGTAATAGGGAAGTCTACCTTCATCATCTGAGTCTTAATAGACTGGTATGATCTCTAATAATGGTTGTAAAATTATATGTTTTAGGACCCACTGGTGGCAGCCTTAACAAGTATGACTGCTTTTCTCTAGCACATACAATGAGAATTAAGCCAAATTACTCCTGGTTAGGATTTATTAGGCTCTCTAAGACTGGTGGAGATGCTCACCTCTGCTTAGTTCAGACTCTGGCCATGTGCCCACAAACAATGGGAGATAGCAGTGGTTTGAAAGACAGTAATTTCTTGCTAGTTTTTCTGAATATTTCATGCATTAACCTTACAGTAGGAGAAAATGATTTATGAATATAGAAAGATAACCACTCCTAAGGAAACCTTCAAATATAGCATATGCATAATATTACAGTGACTTTTAATTCTGTGGAGAATTTGAAGAGTCTGTGTTATCAAGATCCCTAAGGACAACAAAAAAGGTTTGATATGTCTTTCCTTAAAGGGAATTTTAAAAGGTTCTTTAACTCTAATTACCGAATCTGCTTGGGAATTCTCAGAAGTAGTACTCTGTACTCAAAAAGGGAGAATACCTAATAAGTTTTAAACAAAACAAAGTTCATTTCCTGTTTCAAGCACAAAATTCACGCTTTACTAGAAGACCAGATATGATGGCTTCATACTAACATAAAATGAGTTCCCTCAGCATGTCCAGTCTTTAACATTTTATGAACAGGACATCACATTCACCTATAAGACTTATTTCCTTACAAATCAATGCTTTCACTTATTTATGATTCCATTGTCCTTGTGATGTTATATAAATCTATTACATTTTCATTTAATATTATACTGAGCAATTAAATGTTGATACCATTAATTACCAGAATTGCTCTTCATTTTGTTTTTCTGATTTGTGGCTGTTTTGCTCCAATATTTTGTCAATTACCTCATTTTGTATGACTTTTAAAGAGATATATAACCTAAGTAAGATTCTTCCTGTCTTATGACATTAAATAAAGATAGATCATCATTATATAAAGGTAACACTACTGTACAACAGTCACTTAACATTTACTAAAAGCTGCAATCAACTCAATATAAAGTCCAGGAAATAATATCCAAACCTGAACTCTAACTGGAAAATAAATGAGAAGTACTAATAGCATGTAGTTTTCTTGTATTTTACATAACTTTCAAGGACAGAGAATTATTTTTTTCACCTGCCCGAGCCACCTTTACATGCCCAGACTCAGACCTATGGATCTATTGTGTGGGTCATTGCATATGAAATAGGAAAGAATGAAGGATTTACAATATAACTCTGTCTTGATGTTTTCAAAGAAAAAAATAAAAAGGTAAAAAGAAGGGAAAACAGACAATTATCAATGTAAACAGAAATTTCTGCTATCCCAGAAAAAAAGAATGTGCATTCTTTGGAATATGGAAATGTATAAAATGGTTCATATATTTTAATCAAAAGGAGAAAGTTCATTCTACACACTTAGCATATATTGGCAAGTTATGCAAGTATAATGTTCTGTCTCTAAATTAGCCTCAAACACTATCACATGAGTCAGACAAAACTGCATTTAATCAGATGTCTGATGAATTATGAAGTTGTCTACCAAGTAATTGGGCATTAAGCATTAGATGAGACATAACTGCCCCAGATGCTTCACCTAGGTTAAACTCACGTATTTGTATCCCAACTTTCTTAAAATTAGAAGGCTTAGCAACCAAAATTTGTTGATAGCTCAAGAGACTCTAGGACTGGAAATTTGTTTGCATAAAGTTAAAACAGGAATTGCAGCCTTGTAACATGTAGAAAAGTCATATATGAAAAAATACACATTTTTCAACTTCTTCAACAGAAATAGCCATAATTTGATTAACTGAATTCCAATGAAAAAAGAAGAGCAATAGCCATCTCTGCTAGAAGCTGCTTCTCTGAGGAAATGGCAGACAGCTTGAACTTAGACCTGATTTCTATACAAAATCATTAAAAATGACATCCATTCTGAACCAGGGATCCTAAGACAGTAAAGCAGCACAAGGAACCTGCCAGGCACTATTAAAAGATTAGTAAAATAGCTCTGTCATTAAAATCACGTGATTTTCACTATCAAAAGAGTTGGCAGCATTGTGGATTTTCAAAGTCAACGGTAAAATGACTGACTGACGCAGAAAATTCTGACCTACCACTGTTGTGAACAATGGCTGCAATGTGGAGAAACTGATCCCTGTGAAACACCATCCCTGTGTCAGGGCATCATTTCATCAAAGTGTAGTATAAGCAGCCCAGAATTTAAGCTGTATTGCTGTCATTCCTCTCACGGCCCACAAAGGACTATTATCTTTTTATAGCAAGTAGCTGCTGGCAGCATTTCTGCTGCACCCGGTTCCTCAATCTACATTGCTAGAGGGACGACAGCCCTGCATAAGACCTAAGTACACTGAGCAAGTCAAGTCAGTATGGTGAAGTTCGTTGCTTATTATGATCCTATATGTAAGATTCAGAGATGCAAATACCAAATATCAAAGTGCTGCAGGAGTGCCTGAATTCAAGGCTGTGAAGATGGAAAAGCAGTTAGGAGCAACAGCAACTGGCTGGAGAGAAGTTGTCCCTTAGACTTCTACCGGCAGGTGTTGCCAGTAGAAGACGGCAACACCTGCCAAAGTGAAAATAGTGGTAGATATTTGCCCTGGAGGAGGAACTTACTGAAGGCTTCGCTTATGTATTGTGTCACTGCAACTGTCCTGGTTCCCACAAGCTACTTGGAAAGCCTTGGTAGAAAGCATCACATTCTCCCCTTCACTCTTCCTGTGTCTCATCCTGAGTTCACTTTTTAGCCCACAGTGAATTGTTTCCACACAGAGGTGAACAACAGTATGTTCCCCTTTCCAAACACCTGCAGGTGCAGTGTTTGTAATAGCTCTTCACATTTTTCTCTCAGCATGGTTTTGCTGCTCTGACCCTTCTGATTCGCAGGACAACTCCTTCCAGCTCCACCTTCTCACCATGCGTCTGCTGGAGAAAACTTTTCATGCCAGTGGCATCTCAGTCAGCAGGGGCTGCTGATGATTCTCAGCTCATTGCTATGCTGAAGTCAAGAGTAACAAATGTCCTCTTGAGGACCTATACATCTAGCCAGATAGCAGCCCACAAGGACACTGATGCTGCTCGCTCTTTGTGTTGGGAGCTCTGTGTGGTGCAGGAGCACATGCAGCAACACAAACCTACATGAACATTTTTCTGAGCTTTTATTCAATTCTTTGGTGTTTTTATTTTTGCAATACAGTTTCCAATCAAATACTTCAGTTGTAACAGAGACCACTGTTTTTAATGATTAAAACTGATGTATTTGACTGAAAACTGTATCACAAAAAGAAAAACACTGAAGAATTGGATAAAAGCTCAATAAAATATTCTATGAATTTCTACATTGTACATATGGGAAGGAAAAGTGTTCAGAGCATCAGGGTTCAGAACAGGGCCATAGCCTCCTCCCCCAGTGTACCACTGAACTAGATAGCTTATTTGTTCCCTGTCTGAGTTTTTGTCCTTTCTAAGAATACCAGAGTGCTACAGGGAGTCATTCATCTGCCAATAAACCCTGGGACTTCCAAAGGCAAGCAAACGTAATTTTCTGCTCATGCTTATGTCTCTGAAGCAAGTTGTTGTCCTCTGCACACAGAGGACTCTGCAGTCTTTCATGGAGTGCCAGGTTACTCTGGGATGGGTGTATTTCATCATGAAATAAGGAGAAACACAAAACATGTCCTGCCCTTTCTAGGAATCAAGATGAAACTATTGCAGTGGTCAGAGAGGAAGAAATCTCTCTCTAACTTCTTTCCTGAACTCTCATTCCATTGCTAACATTTCCTTTCACTGTCAGACAGAGACCTCATTTCTGACCTGGGCACCTACTCATGCTGCACTTCCACAAGTAAAAGTACTGGTACTTTTTTGATGGTACTTACTTCCCACTTTAAACCATCTCCTGAGAGATTCCTAGGGCCCATCTAAGTACTGACACATCCTAGGAGTTGAGCAAATTTGTGGCTTTGCTAGTGAAGTGCTGACCAAAATTATTTATATCCTGAGGACGGTGTGAATGTCTGTTATGTTTCCTGACCAGTTACAAAGGGAAAACTAACCCTGTACATCTTGGATCATAGGTATGAGCTGATAAATCTATTCTCCTAAACCTAATGCCTATTCACACTTTAAAATAGTGAGTTATCAGCAATTCTGTTGCTTTGAACAAGAGAGCCAATGTGCTACCCCTCCTCTGCCACCATTTCAGAAAAGACTGTCATGATCAGGTGAATGAAGACTGATCTCTTACCCAAGAGCCATATGTTACTGGAGAATAAATACTGAGACCACAAAGGACCATCAGAGCTTTCAGGAATTTATTTTGACTCAGACTTCCTATAACAATCTTTTCAATTCAGTGTCCTTCTTTCCCTCTTCACCTTGCCAGAAAAGTCATTTGGAGGATGAATGCTGAAGATATTCTAAGAATGTAGGCACCAAAAATAGAATTTGTGTGAGAATGAGTGCTGACACTGACTAATTGCTCTCCAGAAAGGCTCTGCTCAACTTACCTTCCCTCATTGGAGTCCATTGGCTTTGACATTGATTACTTCAGGTTTGCCTCTGTACATCCTCCACAGGCTCCACAATCCACAGACCTGGAACTCTCCACCCTGGAGGAGTGAGAAAGTTGACATACTGGTGCTGAGTCTACCCTTCTCAGGTTCTCCATCCAGTATCTCCTTTCAGAGTTCACTTCATTTGCACACAGTTGGGTTCAATATAGCAAAGAGTTACTTTCAGGTTTTTCTAAGAAGTGGTAGAAGACTGCAACACCTGCCAAAGTGAAAAGCCCAGGGGTTAGAACGCTGACTCAGTACAGGCAAAAGCAGAATTCAGCCATTTTGCCAGCACAAGGGGACAGGAACTGGTGTTCCCACATCTCAGAAGGTTTCCTGAACTTTGCAGCAATGAAAATGAGGAAAGCATTTCCAAAACTCATCTTGTTTAAGCTCTGTTACCATTCAGCAAGGAATGCAAAACCCATTGTGCCATGCTCCAGCAAGACAAACTCCCTGAGCTCTACTCATATATCTTTTTTTACTCCCAAGTGGCTTCTTGCATTGCAGGTAGAAACTTTTACTCATGGACAAAGACAATGGGAGTCTTTCATTTTAACAACTAAACAAATTCTTAGCACACACAGAAAAGTCTGGTACCTTAATTCCTTACTTTTTATTGTATGATTGTATGTTTCTTTCTGCCAGTAAAGCACTGGAAAGAGAAGACAGTTGTAATCAGATCATTGGCTAAAACAACTGATCAATAGCAACTGCATATGGTGCAAAGAGCTTTTAATGGCTCTTAATCCCCATTAGACAGAGCTGAAGGAAGTTGAGGGGGAAACTGCATCACATTTCAACCATTTATAGCAGCATCCTGGTACTTGAGCGGCTTTCAGGGAATGGGAGCATTTGTTCTGAGGTGCTTTGGGACAACCATCAACAGGATAGGAAACTATTGCATCATTATTATCCAGGAAATGCTTTGGGGACCCTCCAGAGAATTGACTCCAAGGCTTATAATTTTTTAACAAGAGTCTATGTTGGGTCAACGAGCAAAGCAGGAGCATGTGAAAAACTGACATTAAGCTTTATAGTACACCTATAGGTGGCTTGAGAACACATACTTTTGTCTCACATGTCTGGGCTGAAACAATTCTATATGCACAGCTTTTCATAGAATCATAGAATGGTTCAGGTTGGAAGGAACCTTCAAAGGTCATCTAGTCCAACAACCCTGCAGTGACCAGGGACCTCTTCAAATAGATCAGGATGCTCAGAGCCCTGTCCAGCTTGACCTTGAACGTTTCCAGAGATGGAGTATCTACCACCTCTCTGGGCAACATCTTCAAGTGTTTCACCACCCTCATTGTAAAAAAAATTATTCTTTCTAGCTAGTTTAAAACCATCCTCTTTTAGTTTGAAACCATTACTCCTTGTCCTATCGCTACAGGCCCTGCTAAATATTTGTTCCCACAAAAGTCTATTTGTTTATTTTCAGTCTACACATTTTGTTTTGTAAAGAGAAAAGACCAAAATTAATAATAAGGACCTAATTTCTGTACTCCTCAGTCCATAGATACTAGATATTATCACAAGATTCAGCGTGAGATCTTAATGAATCCAATATTAAGTTTATCTGGTGTTACGTGAAAGGGGTGGTAAAGCAATTTAGCAGGAAATGAACCCCCTTGCATTCCAACTCACCCTCGGGTAACCGGAGAAGCTGGGGGCAGCTCGACTTAGATCCTGAGTGATGCCCAATTGAGCACTATGGGTCCAACAACAGTGGACTCACTCAATAGTGCTCTGCACTCCCGTACTCACGATTTCTGGACTCACACAGCTAAACCTGCAGAAATCAGCAGCGTCCCACTGTGTACGGGTCAGTTGGGGTGGCTGGTTACAGACAGACGCAGTGCAATGTGACACTACACATCCGGATATACTGATGCTAGATCCGCTCGATAGTGCCCTCACCCACTGTCCAGTCATGATCTATGGGCTCTCATGGCCTCATCAGGTGACAGCCCAGTAAGAAATTGTGCAGCAAGTCTGCAGGCGAATAAAAGCACTTTAATAGAGCAACAGGAATAATACAGATTTGTATGGATTGCCGGTGATAATCTACTGTCTGCAGAAGTATATACAAGCAACAAGGTTACAAGTTACTAAAAGTGTTAAGTTAGAAGCACTTCTATCTAGATTTCTAAGTCTCCAAGAAAGTTCTCGGGGCAGTATAAATCTTACCCAAAGGTGTCCATATGGGGGGAAGAGAGGCTCAGCCCATCGACTTGCCCAAGGGGTAAGAGGGGTGCAATGCAGACGTCCTTGACTGGTCCGCAATGATGTCTTCCTTGACCATGATGATATCTTCCCTAATTCCCTCCTTTCCTTGGGCTATTTGTATACTATTTCTCTACCTGCAAGGTGGAGCTTGAGTGACTCTAGTCATACCTTTAAGGTGATTGGTAAAAGACATTTCCATTTCTCTTTTAAGGTAGAAGTTACCAAAACTTAGAGTGCATACTCAGTAAGGGGGAAGAAGGGGAGTCAGTGGTCTGGAGTTATGTTTTTGTCCATTTTGTTTTGTCATAATTCAAGGTCCACACAAAGCAGGGGTATTTGTCTAAGGGGTGCCAGGTGTCAACCCAGGGTCACTCGTAGACAACACATCAAGTCTCATGCCATGCTGTGATCAAAACGAGAGTTGGAAAAACAAGCCTCCACTGTCTCCCATCTCTTGTTTTTCCTTGATAAGCAGTAGGCCTAGTAGGGAGGATGCCTCAGAGAAGATTCTTCACATGCCAGCTGTATTTTTCCCCTGGTATCTTCTTTGACACTGTGTCCTGTGTCCACACACTTTTCCCTAGTGTGTGGACACAGGCATTTTCTGATTTTTAAGTTGCCTACAGCAATTACTCCACACCTGGTGATGTATCTTGCTCTTGCATAAAGCTGACTTTGAGAAATATAAAGTCTTTGCAAACCAAATTAAGATGCAAGCTGTTTAACCTTAACAATGTACTGTGGGCAATAGACTCTGAGAATAATCAGTTTTTATTCCAGTTGCATTTGGTAGGGGAAGTGAGGGGAGCTAGATAAGCTTGGAAGGGCCATGACTGAGACATAAGGTTAAAGAAATTCTGCTTCACAGGCCAGGGGTCTGTGCACCTCTTTCCTGTGTGCATACCTGGTATGAATTGAAAGAAATTCAGCAAAGTCTATTTTGCTGATGATAACTAGAGCTGTACTAACTGCTGTTTCTCCTTACCAAGAGAATTTTTAGTAGCAACTTAACTCTGGGCATGTTTGTGGGTCTCCTGATAGATGGGGTAAGAGTAGTGTTAAAGTGACATCTTTTGTGAAATGGTGCCTCTGTTGCAGGTATGTTGGGTATGGCTTAGAAATGGCAGACATCATTCTGGAGCAACTCATGGGAAGCCATCCTGTTGGCCTCCTACACTTTCTATTGAAGGCTCCTATCAAAACTTTATGAAGTCAAGGAAAATATTTTTCAGTGGACACTGGCTATAACCCAGATGAAAGGCATCTCCTTTAACAAGAAGACCAGGTTTCTTTGCCTTCATCCTGCAAAATCAGAGATTCAGAAACTGGGAATCTCAGTGCTCCTGCTTCTTCTACTGGCAGTATTACCAGTAAGACTAAATATAGAATTTTGCAGAACTGAGCCTCATTCCTAAGGCTTTGATGTGTCATTTAAGCTTCTGAGGGTTAAATAACAGTTGCAGTAATCTGAAGAGATTACAGAAAAGCGCCAGCCACTGGAAGCAATGAGGTTATCCCATGGTACCATTTTGGATTTTACTTCTTAGCTGTCTCATGAAGTCCTCTGCCTTCCTAAAATAATATGTAATCAGTATTCAAGACATGCTTCCTACTGGCAAATGGGAATAAAGCATAGCAACATTCTTGAAGAATGCTTATTTTTAGTGGTTTTTTATTTTGAATCTTCAAAATGACATCTGCTTTGCGAGAGACTTAGGAATCTGGAAGGAGGTTTGCAGAGGAGAACAAAGTCCTATCTCTTATCCTTCTGTATTCCAACACCTTCAAAATAAATACTTACGCTTGCCTTCCTTCAAAAATCAGTACCATACCAACTCACTTTCCAATAGTTTTATATAACATCCTTCTTTCTGGAAATATTTTGAAAAGATTATTTCCATGTTGTATTTTCTATTAGGCTAATCAAAACAGTTAAGCATTTTAATAAACATGAGTGAATAAAAGCACACATCTGTCAGAAAACACCAGCGATTTGCAATATTATCTGCAGTTTTACATACCAGGAGTGGAAACCAGCTGACAGAGTAATTCTCTAAAGATAAAGCAAATTTGCCTTTTTAGTTAAATTGCATATTCTCAATTGTTCAAGTTCCTCTGGTACTTACATGTAAGGGACAAAAAACCACCCACGTTTTCTCCCTGTCTGTGGAAGAAAAGGCTTTATTTGTTTAAATTACATCCCTCTGGTGTGGTTGTGTGTATAGATGACATGACTGGGGCCTGTAACAGTGTAAGGATGTATGAAGACATGAACTTCACTCTTCTCAGCTCAGCTCAAGCTACTGAGACTAAGACATGGCTCTCCAAGCTGGGCTGCAGTGGTGCCTGAAGCTCTTGAAGAGGCTGGGACTGGGGAGAGGGGATACCTGCCACGGGTGATGGGCACTGGTGGGGGTATGTATGGCATTAAAGACGAGGAATGAGGTCCCCTGTATCTTATTTGAGTCCCCATGGAGACAAAGTCCCAAACCTACCTCCGTGGTATGGTCAGAGCTGATGGAGCACAGCACCACACATCAATGCAGATGGAAGAACCAAGGGCAGCCCTGGGGAATAGAGGCCCCTTTGCTTCCTTCATCTGCTGCCCAGTGAGTTTTACTACTTAATGGGTGCTTGCAGGTGCTGGAGACGCTGCTGAGGCTCATCTGGTTATTGTGCTACAAGCCCCACTATTCTTCTACATGGGCACCTGTTGCTAGGCCAAGGCGGGATCTGGATCAAGTCAAAGGTGATTATGTGGCTCTGAGATGAGGGTCAAGGATATGGGGGTCCATTAATGTTTCCTTGGTCCTGCTGGTGAAAGAGAAGGGCTCAGAGACAAGTGGATGGGTTCTACAATTTTGTGCATCAACAACTGTTTGCACAGCAGGTCATGAAAATAGGGATTTATCTTTTAGGACCCTGGGATCCTCTTTGAAGATTGAGAACTTCCAGGAAAGGATAAGATCCACCTGACCTAGCAGAGGATCTTTGCAAATAGTCTGGCCAACCTGGTGAGGAGAGCTTTAAACTGGGAGTGATGGGAGTCATGATGGCAACCTTCCCCAGAAAAGATGGACCAGGTTGGTAACCAGAGGGTGCAGAGTGACATGGGAAATAGAGACTTTCAATCATCAAAACAGGGTGGAAGGGGGTCTACCCCAAGTATGTACATACAGATAAGGAAGTACCTACAGGACAGCAATATGGAGGAAGCTCTCATACCTTTTTTGAGAAGTCAGCCTGAGTACCTCTCTTGAAGTGTCTGTACATTCACAGATGCAGCATGGGGATAAAACAGGAAGAATTAGAGGTCTGTGTGTAGGTGCAGGGCTATACAGAACTATATAGATTTCAGTGGGATTGTGGAGATGTGGTAGGACAGCTGACTTGACTGGAACAATGCTGTGATTGGATACAGGCTCTTTAGGAAATACATGCCAGGATGGTGAGTAGTGGAGTTACCTCATACATGAGAAAGTAAAGCGGATGCGTGAAACTGCCTTGAGATGAGTGAGGGGACAAATGAGAGTTTATGGATTTGTACTAGTGGGGAAAACAACATGGGCAATGTTCTCATGACTGTTTGCTACAGAACCATGAACAGGAAGAAGTAATAGGTGGGGTAGAGAGGTGGAAGAAACTTCACATTTGCAGGTTAGTCCTCATGGGAGACTAACCAACTCAGTATCTGCTAGAGGGACAACACAGAAGGGCATAAGCAATCCAGGAAGTTTCTGGAGTGCATTGATGATAACTTCTTGGCACAGATGATCAGGAAGCCAGTGGTGGGATGTGCTCTGCTGGGCCCCATAGTTACAAACAGGGAAGAACTTGTTGGTGTTGGGAAAGTCAGAGATAGCCCTGGTTGCAGTGACCATGGGATGCTGGAGTTCGGGACACTGCAAGAACAAGCTCAGGTACCAGATCACACTGGGGGCCAACTGTCTGGAAAGTAGGTCTCCAAAGAAAGAGCTTGGAGTCCTGGTGGCCAACAAGCTGACCATGAGCCAGAAAGGCATCCACACAGTGAAAGCAGTCAACAGCATCCTAGGCCACAATAGGCATAGCATTTACAGAAGGGCAAGGGAAGTGATCCTTCCCTTCTGCTCAGCACTGGTGAGACACATCTGATGTGCTGGTCCAGTTCTGGGCTCCCCAGTATAAAAGAGATATGGACATACTGAAGAAACACCAGAGAAGGGCCATAAAAATGAATAAGGGATGGCAGCATCTGATCAACCTGGAAAAGACTCCGGGGAGACCTTATAGTGGCTTTCCAGTACCTGAAGGGGGCCTGCAAGAAAGCTGGAGAGGGACTTTTTACAAGAGCAGTTAGTGATAGAACAAGGGGAAATGGCTTTAAACTGAAAGAGGGTAGATTTAGATTAGGTATTAGGAAGAAATTCTTCACTGTGAGGGTGGTCAGACACTGGAACATGTTGCCCAGAGAAGTTGTGGAAGCTCTCTCCCTGGAAGTGTCTAAGGCCAGGTTGGATGAGGCTTTGAGCAACCTGGTCTAGTGGAAGGTGTCCCAGGTCATAGCAGGGGGGTTGGAACTAGATGATCTTTAAGATCTCCTACAACTCTAACTATTGTATGATTCTATGATTCTATATACAAAGAGAAGCTGAGAGAGCTGGAGCTGTTCAACCTGTAGAAGGGAAGGCTCAGGGCAACATCCCAGAATGTGTAAGTGCCTGGTAGGAGTAGTAAAGAAGATGAAGCCACGCTCTTCTCACCGATACCCAGTGAAAAGATAAGCGGCAACAAGCACAGATATAAAAAACCTTTTTTACTACAAGGTCAAACAGTGGCACAAGTTACCCAGACAGGTTGTGGAGTCTCCATCCTTGGAGATGTCCAAAACCCAACTGGACAATGCTCTAAGCAGCCTGGTCTAGCTGACCCTGCTTTGAGCAGGGGGGCAGGACTAGAAAGTTTCCAGAGGTGCCTTCCAGCCCCACTGATAGTGTGTTTTGGTGCTTCATTAGTAAGGGGGTCAGTAATTATTTTTTGTTGTCTGGAAGGAACTGTCACAGGAACTGGAGCTGTCCTGTAGTCACATCTAAATTGACAGACCCAGGAGCTTATCCATGATCCCGGTTCTGGGTGCACACCCTGGAAATAGCTTGGGTGAGGGAATGGTCCTCCACCCTCTGCCTTGATTTGTGCTGGGAGGGAGCCACATTGCACTACAACCAGGGCTCTGTGAAGAAAATTGTACCTTTTGTACTAATGATCTCATTCTCCTTCTAAATCAATAAGTTTTTTAGGGGATCTTGTTTTTCTTCCACAGTACAATATAATTTCCTCAAAAGCCCCAGCTGGAGGGGCAGAAAGAGACAACCCCATGCAGCTCTGGTTCATCCCGCAGAGGAATTGACAAGGCTGAGACTTTTAAGATGAGCCCAACACAGACAGAAGAGCACCAGACTGAAGTACGTACAGCAACCAGAAAGCTGACAAGCTGTTGCATTTTGTAGCAGATGCAGCTCTAACAGGGTATGTGGCTTCATTCCTGGAGATAATGAGTTGCAAACGCACACTGGGAATGCTGTTTTTTGTTCAGAAAGTATCTCCTCAGTTAATATACAATATGTGCACTGGATGAATGTGTGCTTCTATTCCCATAATGCAGTGAGAGATCACAGTGAGGAGCTGTCACACTTTACTGGACTGATACTGATTATTTTGTCTGTTCATATCATTGCTGTCTCTTCCTCTTCTGAAAAATACAATTAAAAACCTAATGCTTAGAGATCAAATTAAGGGATGGCTCTTCTACCTCAGGAAGTACAGTTCCAGTCTCTGTTTAAGGGGATGGATAAGTTCTGCCTCAGGTTCAAGGCAGTGGGATGTATTGACACTGTGCAAAAGTCTGGAGATGAAGTCATATATGCATCAAAATTCAGACAAGCTGTTGAACAGATCAAATATATCTCTCTGTGTACTCAAGCAAGGAAGCAAAAAACAGAGGGGACAGGGACCACAAGTATTGGGACCTCCATAATGGATTATATGTCATCAAGAGAGTGCATAGACAGACACATTCTTCCTACAAGCCAACTCAAAGGCAATAATTGAAGAACAGGTACCAGACAGCTAATTGCATAAGGCAAATCACTAAGTAAACAACATGCTATTAGGGCAGATAAACAGCACACTCAGGCAGATATCCAAGCATGAACATGATACTTGTCAAATTCATCTCACAGTATTAACATGTAAATGACAAGTCTCACAAGCATCAAAGATGTATGTTCAAAGTAAATTAAGTTTCTAATATGGAATATAACAAAACATGAAGGAAGAAATGTTATCACAAACAATGTTGATGAGAATAGTGCCCGAGACATTATGTAGGTACACACTGGAATAAGTATTAAAGAGGTATGAAAATATCAGATTCGCAAATTAAGGAAAGTGACTTCTTTTTTTCCTTCAGTTTGGGAGTCCAAGAAGCTCATGTGATCACATGATGAGCGGCAATGCCCACTACATTGCAAGCATGTCCTCAGATGCAGTCTCCATCTTAATGAATAGGAAAATTATTTGGGGCACTGGCAGTAAAGGGTGACAGGAATGTGATCATAAACTCATTTTCAATGTTGCCATTAGTGTTCAGATATTTAATTTTTTATTAGCTTTTGTAAGCTAATAATGACAGAATTAGGCTTGCAGTCTTTGATATAAGCTGCCATACTTCTGCTGCCACAACAAATTGCAGAATCATGTGCCTGTTCAAGGTGCTGAAAGGATCAAAGTGAGTGCAACTTTCTTGTCAGAAGCAATTTTTAAAATCAGCTCCTTGAGGATGTTCCTCCTACTTCTTTTTTTTAAAAAAAACTGTATTTCACATCTAATTCTGCCAGCTGGCACATTTTAAAGCTTGCTAGTGGACTCTAAATCAGATTAAGAGGTCTACCCAGTACAGATGAGGATGGGGGAAGAGGAGAAAACAAGGTCTATATTTAAATTCATGGTCTATGGCTACTAAATGACACTGATAGTTCAATGCATGAAGGCAATTGTGTTTTGTTGTCTAAAGCTCCTGCTGATTCTGAGAAAAGAAAAGGAATAATGGACTTGATGTGATTGCAGAAGTATACACATTTTTTATTTTTTTATTTACTTGGAAAAGTGTTATTTGAAAAACAAACCAACAGACAAACAGACAAAACTCCACCCCATTACTGGGTTGTTAAGTTTACAAGGTGAAGAACTTAAAATTATGAAATGCCCCAAACCATGTCTATAGATAAACTACAACAGCCCCATATACATTATCAGAGTATATTTAATTATATAACTTCATATGATAAACATGGCATAACATGTTCATCTGCAGTACTCCTGCCTCATGCAATTTACTGATCAGATCACGTCCTAAGGATGAGTCAAAATCAAGTGGATGGTTATGTGAACGACTCCCACATCTGACTGGTTGCTGAGAAAGGGGCATACAGGGTGAAACAGGATGAAAATTTCCAGAAGAGACTCTGTCTTCCTGATTAAGCCCTTTGACTATTGTTTTGAGCTCTGATTTTTTTCTCTCTAGATCATACAGTTTCTGTACGTTACTGATCACAGCATTTGTGCAAACTCTTTCTCTGTGATCGCTCCTGTCTCATTTTCTGAGTGCCCAATCTGAAACAGCTGGAGTACTGAACTCTCATAATTGCAAAAGTTTTATATGAACTGTGCTGTGAACACATAAAAGACAGCAGAATGCCCAGAAAAACTAGTCTCTAGTCTTGAAAATTAGCCTCCAAAAATTAGTTGATATAGGGCAATTTCAGCTTTAGTCTCAGTGCCTCTGTTCCCAGTTTGTAAAACTGAGACAGCATCCTTTTACCTTGCTGGTGTGTTATATAAATAAACTCATTAATACCTACAAAGAAGACACAGAGATCAGAATCAGAGGAAAAAAAAAAGAACCCATGAAAAAAGAATACATTTGTACTCAGTGCAGCTTTTGGATGTTAAGCATTAAATGACATAATATGGGACCGCTCACCGGAAGAGGATGAAGAAAAGCTGTTGTGGATCATGTGGATTAAAGACTTTATCATAATGTATGTACACAGTTTGCAGACATAAGACTGTAAGGTATTTTAACTCTAGTACCTCCTGGCTGATGAGTTTCATTAGTCTTTTCAGGTAAGGTTTTCTGTTTTGCTTAGAGCTATATATATACCTGAAAATTTCTGAAGTTTCTACATGGATAGCTAGAGAGACAGCTATATCAATCCCCATTACATGGATAAGGAACTGAATCTAAGCCTTATGAATATAAATAGAGAAAAAAGTTCTAAAGAGTTTGGAAAATTTTAAAATTATTTTGCAATAAATCTAATTCCCAGATTATCTAGGTGAAGGGGACATCCAGAGGAGAAATTATTTTAGATTTTCAGATGTCAACTACAGAAAACGTGGCCTGGACACCCAGTGTTTTCTAGGAGATTATGATCTTTTTTCTTCATGGTACATTTATGTGATCTTTCATATCCTATAGGCTGAATGAACGCTAGTCCTGATACAAGGGCTTGAAGGTCTAAATACAACCATTGTATAGTTCAGGACAGTATGTTCCCAAGAAGGCAAAGTGTACAGATAATATAAGATCCAGTTTTTCTTACCTACTTGCTCCTCCCTGAAGTCAGACTAAGTCTCAGTGCTTATTTTCAAAGCCTTCAATAGACTGCATCGAAATTTATTCTTAAAAATAAGTCTTAATTTTTGGAAGTCCTTGGCTACTTCTGAATTTTCTTTCAGGGAATGACATGTTCATGTGCATAGGAACAGAGACTCAGCAGATGTCTCAGCAGAAACAGGTCTGAAGTGCATGCCTTCAGAAGGCATGCAAATTTCTCCTCTTTTATACAAATACCCGAAGTTGCTGTGTCTGCAATACTGCTGCATCATTACCATTTTTGTTAAAAGTAATGTATTTGAAAGTATGTAGCTAAATTGCACCATGACAAAAATTGTGGACTTTGGAAATGGCATAATTATGCAGCAACAAGCTGAATATCAGAGTGGTGGGCACTGTCTCAATACACCAGGATTTAAGAGATCAGACAAGAATGAAAGGAGCTACCACACCCCACCGGAGACTACTCAGAACAGATCTCCTTGTGTTTGGTCCTCAGGCAACATCAGAGTAGCTAGGGAAAGGTTTCACAACTGTGACATAAATATATAAACAAACTATATTTTTTCTCCAGCTGAAGTATAACTCACCCTAAAAGGATGACAAATCTGTTTCAGAGTTTCTTATGACCTTTGCTATTAGACCAAAACCTGTATTTGATTAATAGAAAAAATAAATAAAACAGTATCATTGGTTTGGAGGTTATTTTCCTCTTTTGTGGACTCTCTCTATATATATTTACACCTGACAATTCTCTTTATAGAGGTGTTTACTTGATGTTCTGTTTCCTCTCCTGAAGTTGAAGCATATACAGTACCTGTTTCATTAGTGTCACTTGGCTTTTCATTAGACAAGGAAAATGAGCCTCTACAGCATTCAAGGGACAGACCAATAAAGATATATTACTGTCACTTTGCTCAATAAGAGCAGATGGGTCATAATAATATGGCTGATACCAATACATTTGCAGAGTAATTTTTTCTTATCAGGCAGTTAATGAAATGAATTTCTATCGTAACATCTTTTAAATATAATACTCTCACAACTGTCTTTAAAGACCTATTTCAAACCAAATATGTTATCTATCAAAATATTCATTGAAATTAGGTGCAGGCCTACAGGAAGAGAGAGATTAAATCATTGAGGCATCTGGGTCTCATTCCTCTAATGTGACCTCATTATATCATAATTTGTTATTGCAGAAATTTAATTTTCTGATGCCATGGAATTATTGAGAGTCTTCCCATTTCCAGCATTTTCACTCTGCCTAATTGTAAACTTCAAGATCATTTGGTATTTGATACTGGTGGCTCCAAGATTGGATAGGAAACCGATACTCTGTAAATGAGGAAGCACTTAATGAGGAAAATGTGATCATGTCATATTGACTACATTCTGAGATAAAAGACAAATAAATAATAGTTTCACTTGAGATGTCCTCAACTTCTCACTGACACATTTATTAGCTCTATTCAAAGCAAGATGCTTCATTGCCTCAATATCAAGTAAAGAGGAAGAGTCAAGAGACTAACTTCAGCCATGAGCCTAATGGCACAACCACAGGGTAGTTACCGAGCCAAGGATTATGAAGGAGAAAATAACGTACTTGTAAGCTTTATAGCTGGACTTTAAATGTCATAGGACTGACATAAGAGAAAGGGACAAGCAATCCTGTTATGACATGCTCCCAGAAGACTTCTTAATGGACTTACAGTGTTCTTCACTGAAAGACTCTTCCCTCCCATTGAAATATACTGGAAAAACAAATTACTTTCATGGCACTATTAATCCTCTCCAGCTGAGGTATGCTATTGAAAGACACCAAATTTTCCAGGAATGTGTGACTGAATTTTTTATCACATCCTAGATTTTTATGGCAGAAAATTTCATCTAAATAATGCAATGACATTGCCCTACAGAGAAGGTTCTGTAAGTTTTGGATACTGAGTAGCTGTTACACGTGGGACACAAAAACAAAGCACCTCTTAATGCACATAGCTCTGGACATAGCTGCCACAAACTGGGATAGAATAATAAGGGACACATACCCTAAATGAATAGCATTCCAATGTTCCTATCCTTTCCCTCACCAATTACACAATGCACTTCAAAGGCTTAACAGTCAAAATCAATGCTTGTTCACTCTGGGACAGCTTCTGCTGCTCTGAGTTTGAGCACTCGAGAAGGCTAAAATTAAGAATTTTAAGACAGTTCTAAATCAACACAGAGTGAATTAGCATCACTATGCTTATGCAAAATTTGGCCAAGGCATTTAACTTCATTTTCTATGGATACATCAACTTTGAATTCATTAGTGAGTCAATGAAAATACTTTTGCAATGGTGTTCCAGATGACGAAAGAATTCACAATGCAGAGGCATCCACTTTATGACCTGAACACATAGAATAATCATCTGGGATGTTCCATTCTTTTTAATTGAGACAAAAAAACTTTCATTTTCCCACCTGCAAGTGGATACAGTATTTCTAGAAAATATAAAAAAAAATCAAAGGACATTCTATGCATCTATACTTCCTGATGCAGCTTCTGATGTGTGTGTTTAAGTAAAAACACTTTTCTTAATTGTTTTGTAGCTCAATAACCTAATAATTATTAATTTCAACATATCCGTAAATAACACTTAAAACAAACTCCATTTTTATTCAGTGAAAACTGCCATTTATTGAAAAGGTTTTTTGAGTAATTACTTTGCATTCCTATTAGTAATGTGGATTTATAGGAAAATCAAAATTATATTAATTATACCATATCCTCATTTAATATTAATAGACTCAGAAACCAAACATTTTGTGCCTTGTAGAGTGAGGTGTAATATTTATACAAGGATTTGCAGCAGCAGCCAACATGGCACTTAGCTCTAATGCACCTACTTTAGAGTATTGACTTGGTGCTCCTGGGACCCATGAGCTCAAATCCCAGCTGAGAATGTAGATACACTGCACTGTCTCCCAAACAGTGTCTTGGGGTTTTTCTCTTCTCATAAGGGGCCGATTTTTTTCAGTGGGTGCAGTTTCTATTTTGAGACATCAGTTTCCAGATGCAACATGTGTGTTTTGTGCCTATTTCAGGCAAGGTTGCAGAATTCTCTCACTTTGATAGGAGGGAGACCTGAGAAGATGCAGCATTTCAAAGTCAGTGATATTCAGCTCTGCAATCACAGGCATGTGCAATCTTCTTACAAAGGTATGGGCTGGAGTAATGACTCATCCTCAGAGTTGCAGTGACAGGAATGCTACTTCTTGCACTGCACACAGTGTGTTTGCCTGGCTGGAAAGCCTGATTGCTGTGGCAGCAGGTAGGATCCAGGGTTTGGGTTGTTGATTCTGAGCATAAACTGAGAGAAGAATGACTGATCAGGTGCAGGTCCGTGACAGTAGCTCTTGTAGAGCATGTGCTTAAGTCAGACATGAGACTTGTGATGTTACTTAATCATAGATGGCTTCAGAAACTTAACTGAGTTTACTGCTTTTTGATCTGTCAGCAAGTTTGCTGATGATACAAAGCTGGGAGGAGTGGCTGACACAGCAGAGGGCTGTGCTGCCATCCAGAGAGACCTGGACAGGCTGGAGAGCTGGGCAGGGAAAAACTTGATGAAATATAACAAGGGCAAGTGTAGGGTGTTGCATCTGGGCAGGAACAACCCCAGGTTCCAGTATAGGTTGGGAAATGATCTCCTAGAGAGCAGTGTAGGGGAAAGGGATCTGGGAGTCCTGGTGGACAGCAGGATGACCATGAGCCAGCACTGTGCCCTTGTGGCCAGGAAGGCCAATGGCATCCTGGGGTGCATTTAGAAGGGGTGTGGTTAGTAGGTCCAGAGAGTTCTCCTCCCCCTCTACTCTGCCCTGGTGGGGCCACATCTGGAATATTGTGTCCAGTTCTGGGTCCCACAGTTCAAGAAGGACAGGGAACTGCTTGAGAGTCCAGAGCAGAGCCACCAAGATGATTAAGGGAGTGGAGCATCTCCCTTACGGAAAGGCTGAGGGAGATGGGCCTCTTTAGCTTGGAGGAGACTGAGGAGTGACCTCATTAATGTTTATAAACATATGAAGGGTGAGTGTCAGGTGGATGAAGCCAGGCTCTTCACAGTGGTGTCCAATGATAGGACAAGGGGCAATGGGTGTAAGCTGGAACACAGGAGGTTCCGCTTAAACTTGAAAAGGAACTTCTTTACTGTGAGGGTAACAGAGCACTGGAACAGGCTGCCCAGGGAGGTTGTGGAGTCTCCTTCTCTGGAGACATTCAAGACCCGCCTGGATGCCTTCCTGTGTGATCTCATCTAGGTGTTTCTGCTCCAGCAGGGGGATTGGACTAGATGATCTTTCGAGGCCCCTTCCAATCCCTAACATTCTTGATTCTGTGATCTAGTTGTTGTGTGGTCCAAATATTTTATTTTTAAGACTGCTAAAGATGAATGAAGCTGCCAGCCAGATGTTGAAGTCTAATAATATCAATAACTATGCTGACCTACCCTGCCAAGGATTGCTGTACTCACTCCAGCCCCAGGATCTTCCTTTGAGAGAAATATTCCTCAAAAGGGCTTTTAAGGGAAGACACTTTCCCTTGACCATTCCTCTGATGACTGATACAGAGGAACTTAGAGATCCCATAATAGCACTATTCGTGTGGTTTGCCACATCACTACCCTGTCGTACATGAGGATGGTCATTCATTGTATCACTGGTTCTTGCTGTCGTATACATTCCAGATCTACAGATACTGTCACATGCCTGGGCCAGCATGCCCTTGTGCAATCCCAAAGGAATCTTATAATCATAGAATGGTTTCAGTTCAACCATAAACCAAACACTACCAAGTCCACCTCTAAACCATGTCCCTAAGTACCACATCTACATGTCTTTTAAATTCGTCTAGGTCAGGGATAAGAGCTACTGAAAGGATGGACCCAGTCCCACTCCTGTGCCCAGGGGACCTAAAGAAAGGCAGTGATAATGCTGGAGGCCCTGTGAATTGTTCTGGTGGGCACAAGGCCATTGGAAACTTCCTCCCACTGTGACCTTGGATGGCCCATTAGCCTCATTTACAGGAGATGGCTAACAGTCCTTGCTCAGGTGAAGATTTCAGCCCTCTCCCTTACAAAGTCCCAACCCAAGAACACAGCAGGGAGTGATGCTCTTGTAAAGAGAGTTAATTCCTCCCTTCTACAAAGGAAATGGCAGATCCTCATGCCTGGTGACAGCTCTTGGTCTGTTTTTAGCTTTTCTAAGTTCCTTTTCTTGACTTCACCATCCTCATAAGTGTTTGCAGCTCAAGCTGTGTCATCTGAATATGTCATTAGTCACTGAATAGCCGAGAGAGGAACAGTCATCTGGGGAGGATTCAGGACTATATAATACTGATCTCTGCCCTCTGTGGATTATGAGCATTTTTCTAAGTGCCTCTAATTTTAATCTCCCAAGCTGTGGCTTGTACAAAAATATATTCAATGGCTTCCTCTCTAGTGTAATATCTTTATATTAAGGATTTTCTCTTTCACCTCAGGAAGTCAGCTTTGTGGTAGACCATCTCATTTAAAATCTAGTATAACAACAGTGGCATTTTTCTGTGTAAAATTGGAAGTACCACAGGTGATAGATTCAGCTTTTGCCTCTGTCTTGTTACAAGTGTTGGAGATGGAAAAAATAATTTTGAAACACTTTGCTGAAAGTTCAGATCTTTTCAGTTAGTGAAAGTAAGTAATTTACTTCTGCCTGTAAGTAATAATTATCTGTATAGAAACCATAGTGATGGAGAAAGACAGCCCAGCAGGGTAAAAGGAGAATGAGAAATCCTGGGATTTTCTGAAAGCATTCAAAAGGATCAGTAAGCAATCTGTCTGTATCTCCTTCCTGCCACTGTGCATACAGGATAGGAACACAATGGGGAAATAAATAAAAAAATCAGCAAGATACAGCAGGCACCTAACAAGCAGAGCAGAGATGACTCTCTTGTGATCCAGATAAAGCCAGCGGCTAGAGACAGGATCCAGCTGCAAGGAATGGAAGATGGGTAAGGAGACAAAGCCAATGTGGGTTTAATCCTGATCTCTGAATAGCTCAACTCTTTCGGGGCTTCTCTGGGGTTATTCCGGGATCATAATTTGTGCTCATGTGAAAACATAAGAATGGATGTGAATAAGTCAGACCAAAGGTTCAGAGATATGGATCAGGTGCTTCTGCCTAAGTCCTGACTGAATTTCTGTCCTTATTTGTTCATTAATGTACTTTCCACCCAGCAGATAACAAAGTGCCAGAGACTTTTTCATCGGCTTCCCTGTGGTTGTGACCTACAGCTTTAGGCTGAGGAAGCCCAATGGCTCCTGGTGACCATGGGGTCTATTTTCTGTTCCCTACTTTGTTGTGCACCAGGACAGATCACCACTGTACAATTTCAATCAATCAGCTCCATGGCTGGCTTTTAGGGAGCTTATTTTTAGTATATAGCTGTCACATTATTCTCTGTTTTTCCTTTTTTCACCTTCTGCACTAGTTTGGTTATTGAGCAACAAGCCCTTCTCAGATCAGGCAAGGACTTTAGTTTCAGGAGGCTGGGAAGTGAGTAGAAACAGAAGCTACTAGCAGATGCTAATGGAAAGACCTTTAGAAACACAGCAAGTGTAACAGTACTTCTCAGCTATATACCAACTATCTGATACTTCTCCCAGTGTTTCCTCATGGTTGTATTATATTTTTCTTATTGTGCTGTGAGCAGTTTTTCATATTTCTTATTTTCTCTTATTTTTTAATAAATCACTAAAACTGTCTGCATTTACCCATCCTTAGAGTTAGTGCTTTTTGTTCAATGACTTAACCAAAACATCTTTCACACTGTGGGGCCTTCCTCCCCACATTGTTTCTGATCGGCAGTAGAGCTTCATCTGCGGTCAGTGCCCTGAGCACTGTGCTTCCCCTATCAGCTGTTTCAGGCAGGAGCGAAAACACACCCTATCCGCCTATGATATCCTCTTTATTTCCTTGTTGCAGCCCTTTTCATTTCTCCCTGGCTGTTCTCTGACAGCTGCAGCCCAGGCTCCAATCTGCTGCAGGTGGCTCTTTTTGCCCTTCAGGCTTTCTTCACCATTGTGATGCATTAATGAAGTAGAGCTCCCTGTCAGACTTCATCAGCAGTCTTGTGAAGGCAGAATGAAATCACTTCTATTGACCCACTGGCATATTTATAGGCTCCTTCTTTTTTGCTGAGTATGGCAGTTATCACCTTTCTATCCCCATGTTGTGTTTATTCAGCAGAAAGCTAAATCACATCTGTGCACAAGTGGAACATTAATCAGTAAACGTAAGCCACTCATAAAGACTGCTGAACTTATCTAATTACCAGAGCTGGGACAGCTCACAACACCTACCCCTCAGAGGGGTTCACAACCCCATCAATCCACAGCCCTCTAAACAGAGCCCAGCAAGCTAAGAGACTTTTTCAGCTCTCCTCTTGCTAAACTGTTCCCTGAAAGCAACATTTTAAAGTTTTCCTGGACTTGTTCCTGGTACCTCTTTTTTCTCTACAGTAACAACAACAAAACCGTTTGGAAGCAATTTTCTTTTCTTTCTTTTTTCTTTTCTTTTCTTTTCTTTTCTTTCTTTTCTTTTCTTTTCTTTTCTTTTCTTTTCTTTTCTTTTCTTTTCTTTTCTTTTCTTTTCTTTTCTTTTCTTTTCTTTTCTTTTCTTTTCTTTTCTTTTCTTTTCTTTTCCATCTCTGTTCTCCCCTTTCTTATTCTATTTATCAGACAGAATTGTTTCCAACATAATCTGTTCCCATGTGTATCTGTGTCTGCCTGCCCTCCTTAACAATTTTTCACCCTATTTTCTACTAATTACCAAAATCAATCACCCTTCACATTATCGGAGTTGAAGTCTATCACATTTGCAATTGTATAAATTTGTATTATACTACTAGATAGAGCATAATACTATGTCAGTATAGTAATATTTTCAGTAATGATGCATAAACAGCAAGTGTTAGATAAATTTTGTGTGAAAAGTAGTTACTTGATGTACCAGACCTACAATAGAAAAAAGGTGCTGTCAGAAAGTTTGTAGCATTTCTTGATGAGATTGCAGATTTGGCTGCCCAAGATGGCTCTATGGATAGATATACCTCAGCTTCTAAAAAGCTCCTGACTTAGTCTTGCTTCATTCTGATGAAATTAGCAGTTCTCCTTTTGAGTCTGTTAAATACTTTATTTTCTGGAATTCTGATCTGCTCCATCTAGAACACATTAAATGGATTAAAAAGTGGTAAATCTATAAATCTTAAAGTAGGGAAGCATCATCTTCTGGGGATATTTCCAGACAGTAATCTTTTCTTAGTTCAGTACTATTTTCAACAGTCAAGAGAAAAATCTTGCGGGTAGATTTTGCCAATGACATAAAAATGTATAAAGTTATTAAAAAGGACAGATCAGTTCTGAAGAGAAAACTGACATTTTAGTAATATGTATTTTATTAAAACTGAATCTAAGAATCAGGATTATAGATCACATTTATGAGAAAGAAAAGCAGCTAAGAAAAGGGTTTTGAGGGGTCAGGACAATTAGCATGGTGCCTTGTAGCAGTGAAGCAGTAAATATGGCCCTTGACTGAGTGATCAAGGGCACATCAGATAGATAGAAAGTGGGAGCTGTTTACACCACAGTGAGATAATTAGCAAAATCCTCTAACCAGTAATGGCCTCTAAGTTTATCATATATGAGAAAATCAAGAGAGAGAGCTCCAAGAATTATTTCAGCAACTATAAAACCTGACTACTGTGAGAAGCTAAAGATACTCAGTTTAGTGTATACTATTCAGGAGGAAGTATGATCAAGTAATTACTCAAAGAGTATGTAAATTGCAGATGTTAGTAAGCTTATTTAGTTAAGGAGATGAAAATATAACAAGAGTCTGAGCTTGGTCACCTATGCTGAATAAATGCAGTATTTGAATAAGACCTGAGATAATTTTAAAGTAAAGGAAAACAAGCATTGAGACAAGTTACCTAGGTTTGCGTTGGTTTCTCTGTTACTTATTTAACTCAAGATAGCAAATCCTCCAAAAATAGATGGCATATTTCAGCCAGAATTTATTGTATTTGATAGAGAAATCATTTGATACAATTTTAGTTTAGATTATTTTATATACAAGTAAATAATAACTCAGGTCCTTTGAGGGTAGCCTTTTCATACTGAAATGATCTATCTTCATGTTCACTAATGGGGCTCACTTGAACTGTGCAAATTTTACTGATGGCAAAATGGATAATTAAAATTTTAGGGGCTTGCCTAAACTATTAAAGGAAATTATTAGGCCCAGGAAGAGATGGCTTAGAAGTTCATAACCACATCATTAGAATACAGGTCAATAGGTATCAGTTGCAAGGATCACATAAACTGTACACAGTCTGGAATTCAAGAAACTCAAATATAGATTATTGAAATAATTGTTCATTGGATATGCAGCCTCCTTTAATTTGCCTGATAGCGGTTTTAAGGAAACACATGGTTCTAATTAGAGAGCTATAAATACAGAGAAATTATGTTCAGTGACTTTATTATCTATATACTGAGATGAATTTTTGGTTCTTTTCATCTGAAGGAAGGATGAGATCTAGTCCTCATGATCTCTTTATGATTAATGTCTTGATTTAGTCACATAGTCATGGTTTGTTATCTTCTCTAGGAGATATCATTGAACTATAGTCAGAAAATAGCAGATGATCAGGTTCCCTCTGAACTTCTCTCCCAAATAGTCATTGCTGTTTATTTAACATCAATAGATTATAAGGTTTTATCACCATTGACATTTATTTAATAGGTCTTATTTTGTTTATCTGTGGGACAAATGAGTGGTCTTGCCCTTGAATGACACTATTTCAAGTGATTTTCAAGCTTCATCTCTGTTTGTAAAAAGCTTTAGATATTTCCTTATAAACACTGAAATCTTATGACACTGAAATCTTTCAAATAAAACAGCCTAGTAAGTATGAATTAACAAGACTTTATTATCTTATTGTGAGGACTAAGATTATTCCAAGAAAAGCCAAATGAAACTAGAGGATCTTCCTCTGGGATCTGAGTATTTAAAAGAAGCTCATCATGTATGTGAAATTGCTTATACTGTATTGAAACAAAATGAAAGAGTCAAACAATGCATATTTTTTCTCTTGGGGAAAAAGAGCAGCAGTTTGTAAGTCGACAGTGATCTCAATATCCATGTCCTCTATATATAAGACTGCCTGTTCCCACTGGACATGGTCTATTGAGCAGTGGAACTGATACAACCTAAGATTATTTATGTTCCCTCTCCTACCAGATAAGAGAAGAGAGACCAGGTCTACATGAATAAATACAACTACAGAATCAGAATCATGGGTATCTGTTTGCCTTCTTATTATTACACAACACAGTTACCACAAAGCCACCGAAGACCTCTGTTTCATGGTAATCCTTCTCAAAGGCAATGTCAATTAATTCAGCCTTAAAACAATGAGGACATAAGGAAGGTAGAGAAGGCTCCAAGTGAAGACAACTATTGCTAGGATTCTTCAGTTCTCCATGTATCCAGCTATAGTACAGTTTTGATATTTCAAATAATACTTCCACTGCATGCTTTCAGAAGAAGATGACTGCCGAAGAGTTGCTGAGACCGGGCACTATTTCCTGATCTCACACTTCCTTACTACCAACACAAGGGAGAGTGTACACGTGCACATGAACTCAAGTACCTTTTTGCCCTGCTACCTCCCACTCTCCAGCATACACTGGGAGCAATGAATTCAGCAGCTCTCCTCTTCCTCATGTGATTCAAGAGAATTGGAGCCTTTGAGGATGTTTTCTTTGTCTCTATATGCCATCTTTAAAAAATATGTCAGAAAAAACACCCTTAGTGAGGGCTTATACCTCTCAAGATTAGGTGACCATTTTTATCTTGTCAACACAAATCTTATCTTCAGTAAGTCAGACATGCCTTTAGTAGTACCCTACAGGCAGTTTGCCATGAGCAGATGGGGTAGTTTCTTGTGGACCAAATATTGGCTGTTATTTAACTTGAAAACAGTCTCAGGCTTGTAATACTCTAGATGTAGATTATTTCTCTTTGCCTGCATACGCTCAGTTGGGTTTCCTTGCATCATCATGTCTACTGCCAGTGTTGTCCTACGGAGTTATTTCTGCCACTTGGAGTTGTTCTCACCGTGTGCTTAGACAGCGTTGGGTAGTCATTACAGACTGCATGAGTAATGACTTAGTGCAAGTTTCATCACAGTAGGAACTGAGGAATTTCACCCAAGAAAGCAAATTAATAGTATTACCTTGAATACTTTTACAGTGAAAAATTACTCCAGGAGTAATTGGAAGAGCAGACAAAATAGGTTTCACCCCTGAATACCCATTCCAAACTAATTCTGAGGCAAGGATTCTCAAAAAAAATAATCTTTGACTCCTACAGAATGTGGGAGGTTGTTACTGTGTATGATTACAACCTATGTCTCAGCTGAAGACAACAAAACCATCTACCTATACCATGAAATGATCCAGGGTAAAATAATTAAGGATGCACTTCAAAACGAGGTTCTTGAAGACTATTACCCTTTTTGTGAGGTGCTGATCTGTTATAAAAAGTACCTTGTACAAACAGAAAAAAATTTCTATGACATGCTAATTTTGAATTACCTAGGAAATGAGGCATTGCTAAACATTCAAAATAACATACAGTGAAGATGGGAAGATAAGGGGAAGGAAAGAACAAAAAAGGAGACACAATGCCCAAATGGAATGTAGTTATCTTCTTGTATTTCTAAAAAAAGTCAGTAATTGGATCAAGGAAAAGGCATACATCAGAAGATGCTCCTGTCTACAATGTGGTATCATCCTTTGTTATTGCTGACCTCATTGGACACCAATAAAACAGAGCCAAAGAGTTTTCATTTGCATGATCTCTCTCACCCTCACAGTTTATACTCAGCATGGACTCAGCTCAGAAGGACTGGTACTGCTGTTGCCACAGTGACTGCTCCGTCCAATACATCCCGGTTGCTGTTACGAGATATACCACCTTATTGGAGCTCAGCTTCTTTCATAGATTCTTACAAAGCCCACAAACCTTAACATTTCTATTATCCACATATGTACTGCTTATAACACAGGCTTTTCAAGGGACAGCTTTTCCTCGATGCCCATTATACATCTGTCATATGAAGTCATACTGCTGCTGAGGCAGTGAGGGTTAATGCTGTACCATGTATCTTGACTAAATGGGAGAAAGGGTGGGGGTAGAAGGGATGGAAAGAAGTAAGAAGGAAAGAGGAGAATAGCAAAATTTGACAAATGCTTTTCTCAGCATTATGTCAAACATGTTTACAGAACTGCACAATTAATAAAAAAAACCTGCACTAGAGTCCCTAATTACTATTCTACACAGGGCAGAACAGTTCTTCATTATCCCTTTTTGAATTGATTGTGTACATCAAGCAGTCAAGACATAAATAAAATATGCCTGCATGCATAATACCCTCACATTAAAGCAGAAGGCAATTAACCTATGATTTTTCATTAATTAAATTAAAATAGCCCTCTGAAAACATCTCAAATCAAAACAAGTTCCTTATAGAGTACTTTTTTCTTGCCGTGATGCACAGAGCTTGCTTGTAAAATCATTGGTCCAATGAAATGACAACAAACTTCCCCAATTTTATCACAGGCTACCAATCTTCTTCTGTGACTCCATTGTTCAAAGTGCTAATCTCAATTACAATATTGGTTTTATTTTTCCATCTTTAAAATAATAATTAAAAATGCTTGTCCACTATTTAGCACATTGTTTACATTTTATTTTTACTAATTATATTGATGTGCTTTACAGAATTACAGTGGGTATTGATCTGATCAGAAATTGGCAAATTAGATCTGAATCTAAGGGTGGGTCTCTTTTCTTCCCTTAAATGTTTATACACAATAATAAACTCAGTTAGTGTAATGGTTTATTAGTACTTTATGCTGCCAGAGAGAGGTGAAACTAAATCTGCTTGTTGCCCCATACACAAACATATTTCTTGTTGATCATTCTTTTCAGATAAATGGAGTTGTTCTAAAGACACCTTTATATGTTTATTTGCTTTGCAGACTGTGAGGATCCATGATCATAAAACAAAGGGAAGACATATTAAAGACAAGAATTCTCACCAATTGATAATAAAATGTCCAATGCAAAATTGTTGTTTATAAGATATACCCATTTCCCTTCTTCAGATTTAAGGAACAGCTACCCATACAGGCTATCCAGGTCACAGATCTGAATGGAAAACATGATGGAGTCTGGGTTTGTTGGGGGTTTTTGTTGGGTTTTTGTTTGTTTGTTTGTTTGTTCGTTTGCTTTTCTGAAACCTAAGGACACAGAATTTTAGAAAGTTCCGGTTATTTATAAACTTTTGATAAGAAGCCACAAAACAAAATACCCACTTGTTGCCTTCTAAAATTATATCTTTACACCATAGAAACATTGTATTAAGTGTCTGTCCTAAAAGAGGGAAAAGAGGTTTTCAAATAGAGAATATACGAACAGCGGTGCTAAAGCAAAAGTGCATTTCCTTTAACTCAGAATCCACTTAGCTTCTTAACAACTCTGTAAATTTTTAATTTATAAGATTTTGGCTATTTAATAATAATAATGACTTGTTATGTCAGCAATATTAAAAACAAGCTTCTCTATCCCCCAAAAGGGGACACAATCATTTTGGTCCTTATTTCTTTGTCCATAAAATGATCTCACACAAATGCTGCAAGAAGATACACATTTAGATTCAATTTATGAAACAATGAGTTAGTAGAGACCAGCAGGTACTTCTATTGTGACACAAGTTTTCAGGTCAGATTTATCCACAGCCTCTCTTCAGTCTTTCATAAATCATGCAAGCCTCAAGACTTTTACTTCCTACTAGGGAGAATCCCAAATTTCTGATAGCCTCAGAGCATTCAGCACTAATTTCTCTTCTTCTGCCTCTTAGCTGTTTTAAGGTAATGCCCAGCCATCTCTTTTCTTGGCATCCCTGGTGTAATTCTATTCATATATTCATAGCTTGATAGCTCATTTACACTAACGTATGCTTTTCTGTTCAATATTTGTGGCATGTTTGCCTGGTCTCCAGAAAGAGCTATGATTAGATGGCCATGGTTCCCTAATCTTGCTCAAAACAGAGAAATAAACAGATTAAATAAGTTTTGCATATCGTTCCTAAAAACAATACAGAATTTTATCACATTTCATTACATTTTTCCTATTTGAGATTTGGTAATTTAATGAGAAATAATGATCAGAAATTTCAAATCAAGAACTGCAGTTTGAGCTACCCATCTTTCCTAAGCTGATCCAACTGATTAACTGTCTAATTAAACTCAAAATAATTGTTCTTCACCTGTATGCCTTTGAAGAGAACTACTTCTATTTCAGATCTGGAAAAGGGCTTATGGGTCTGATATCTTGACTGTTTTTACAAGTATATGACTTGCTCTAATAAAAGATCTTACTTCTCCCACAAATCTTGACTTGCATACATTATTGTATATGAGAACAATTGACATATGGTTGTCTATTCAAACCTATTTCCTTCCCAAAGAAAGAAATAAATACAAAATCTCACACAGGTCACAGCAGAGGCCCAGTCAAAAAATTAGTTATACTACACTCATGTCTAAAAAAAGCTATTCTATTTTTAAGCTTACATTCTGGCACCATTTTCTTAATTAAATGGAAAAAATAATCAATGTTTTAGGAAGTATAAGGTGTTAGAAGTTGGACAGAAAATAATGCCTTCCCAGTCTAGTTATCAGATATTTTGTCTAATTAATTTAATTGATTCTTCTCCTATAAAAGTACTGCAAGATATTCATTCATCTTCTTCATCAAAGACAACTTTTAGCTCATAGATTCATAGAATCCTAGAATAGTTTGGGTTGGAAGGGACCTTTAAAGGCCATCTAGTCCAACCTCCTTTCAGTGAGCAGTGACATCTTCAACTGGGTCAGGTTGCTCAGAGACTTGTCCAGTCTGACCTTCAATGTTTCCAGGGATGGGGCTTCTACCACCTCTCTGGGTAACCTGTTCCAGTGTTTCACCACCCCCATTGTAAAAAATTTCTTCTTTACATCTAGTTTAAATCTACCCTATTTTATTACCCCTTGTCCTATCACAACAGGCCCTGCTAAAAAATTTGCCCCCATCTTTCTTATAGGCCCCCTTCAACTATTGAAAGGCCACAATAAGATTCTCCCAGAGCTTTCTGTTCTCTAGGCTGAACAACCCCCAGCTCTCATCTTTCCTTCATAGGAGAGGTGTTCTTCTGATCATTTTTGTGGCCCCTCCTCTGGACCCACTCTAACAGGTCCATGTCTTTCTTGTGCTGAGGACTCCAGAGCTGGACACAGTACTCCAGGTGGGGTCTCAGCAGAGCAGAGAAGAGGGGGAGAATCACCTCCCTTGACCTGCTGCCAATGTTGCTTTTGAAGAAGCCCAGGATATCGTTGACTTTCTGGGCTGTGAGTGGACATTGCCAGCTCATGTTCAGGTTTTCATCCATGATTCCCAAGTCCTCCTCTTCAGGGCTGCTCTCCATCCCTTCATCCCCCAATCTTTATTGGTATCAGGGATTGCCTTTATCCAGGTGCAAGACCTTGCACTTGGCCTTGAACCCCATGAGTTTCACACTGGCCTACTTCTCAAGCTTGTACAGGTAAATCTTTCTGGATGGCATCCCATCCCTCAGGCATGTCAACCACACAACACAGCTTGGTGTTGCCTGCAAACTTGTTGAGAGTGCACTTGATCCCACTATCTATGATGAAGATGTTAAACAGTACTGGTCCCAATACAGACTCTTCAGGGACACCACGTGTCACTGACCTCCATCTGGACATTAAGCTAAATCAACAACTCTTCGGTGGTTGGATGGTCGCAATCCACCTATCAAATTGATATCTCTCCAATTTAAAGAAAATGATGTTTTGGGGGACCTTGTCAAAGACCTTACAAAAGTCCAGATAGATGACATCCGTAGCTTTTCCCTTGTCCACTGATTTAGTCACTCCACCCTAGAAGGCCATTAGGTTGGTCAGGCAGGACTTG
The DNA here is from genome assembly GCA_907165065.1 of Caprimulgus europaeus. Next base: position 38,376,386 of record OU015525.1, read on the forward strand.
CCTTTGGTAAAGCCATGTTGGCTGTCTTGAATCACCTCCCTGTTCTCCACGTGCCTTAGCATAGCTTCTAGGAGGACCTGTTCCATGATCCTCCCAGGCAGATGTAAGGCTGACAGGTTGGTAGCTCCTAGGGTCCTCCTTTCTACCCTTTTTAAAAACAGGTGCAATATTCCCCTTTTTTCAGTCACCAGGGACAGCCATGACTGTTTTAAATGTTGTGGAGAGTGGCTTGGCAACTACATGAGCTCCTGAGCTGTCATCCTAATTTCATTCCTAGCAAGTAAATTGAGTTATTTTCTTCATCCAAATGTAGATAACTCCTAATGTTCTCTGTTTCTGCACTTCCACAGTAGAGCCCACAGTGCCAGAGAAGAGCTGTAGGTCTGTTGCAGGTACTTAGCTGATGCTTTCAGACATGGTAACTGGCCAAGGCCCTTATTTCCTACAGAATAATAAAAACAGTTGCATATTTCCACTCCTCAGTCAAAATACATCTATGGGTCAGAATAGATTACGTTATAAATAAAAAAAAAAAATGGAGACTACAGACTACTATTTTTTTTAAGCCAGCTAGAGTAATTTTATAGGCTCAGCTACACCTCTGTACCTGTGCCTGTGCTACAAAAATCAGTAGGTCCAGAAAATAGCCACCGTGAACTGAAGGGCTGTGCTTATTGCACTTCTGAGGGATTTGGGAGGAAAAGACATTTTGTGATTCTAAGCTCTAGGAACTATTTTTAACCTAGACAGGAAAGATTCCATCACAGCTTATCATGAAAAAACCTCAACAAAATTAAACAAAAGAAAACCAAGCTCAACCCATCTTATAAGCAGGATACAGACTGCATCAGCATTTCTCTTCCAAAGTTACCCAAAATTTGCATTTCACTTATTGTAACACTTTCTCCATCCTATCAGTTGTTTCTCTTCTCTTCAGCTACTCTTTTCCTAGCAGAAATCAATCTGAGAAATTATATTTTATTCAAGTTTGTGATATATAAATATATTTTAGCAGCTGAAAATCAGTGCCTTAGACACCATAGGTACTAATGAAGGAGCATGTCATTTATGTTCACACAGAAATGGAGACTTGGCTTTACTCCAAGCATAAGAAGAGTTTTGTGTTTTTCAGGCAATATTAGTCAAAAAACCTGCTATAAATTACAAAAAAACACAGGTAATTTTCCCACTCTTCTCCTCACCCTTCTGAGAATAAAGAGCTTGTGAACAGATATAAAAAAAAATGGTTTTCAAACTAAATGCACATGGGGAAAATCTTTTTGGCTGCAAAATACTCCCTCACCAGAGTCCCAGGGGACTTTCATAAATACGAAAAATGGAATTGCAAACAGCTGTGGTGTCATAGGCTATCACATGGTTTCCTATGATTAACACCTAAACAGACAAACAAAAGAGGAAAAAAAAATAAACTGTTATCAAATTCAGAAGGGAGGAGGGTGGGGGGAATCTGCCTGATGTTCTGACTTAATAGAGAACTGTCACAGCCAGCTTCACCCAGAAAAGCTCCAGTACATGGAACAGCCAGGATAAGCGGACACATCACATGCCAGTGCACCAGCCTGAGACATTTTCTTTTATGTCTCAGCTTAGGATACTTCAAGATGAACTAAACATTTTAGCAAGTTTATGAATCACAGATAGCTGCACTGGCTTTCAAATATTACTTTTTCACAGACTTTAAAGAAATAAGGAATATAGACAGAGGATGACTCCAGTTGCACAGACTCCTCTGGGAGGAGTCTGAAGATTTGCCTCAATGTAAAACTCTTGTTGTTTTTTGCAAGGCAAACAGGAGCCAGGAGAATACATCTTAAATATTACCACCATAAAACATTTCTATAAACTTGGTGGCAGGGGAAAGCAAGAACATAAACACTAATATAAAAATATTTTTTAAAATTGTAAATATATGTAAAAATGACATAAAACGATATGCTGGATCATCATTAATGCATGCCCAAGAGCTCACCAGATCAAATACTGACCAGAGCATCCAAGTGAGCTCTGCATCTTTCAATGACAAATTACCGCTTGACTGGACAGTTATTAATGTGAAATTTCCACCTAAAAGCACCAGACTGAATTTACTATCAAAAAATAAATAATGGATCACTGGCATTTATTCATGTTACCCATTTTGCCATGAGAGAGAGAGAAAACCATGAGAGATCATAGAATCATAGAATATTTTGAGTTGGAAGGGACTCAACTCTTGCCCCAGCACAGGACAATCCTAAGATTCAGACCATGTGTCTGAGGGTGTTGTCCAAATGCTTCTTGAATGTTGTCGGGCTTGGTGCCATGACCACCTCCCTGGGGAGCCTATTCCAGTGCTCCACCACCCTCTGCGTGAAGAATCTTTTCCTAATGTCCAACCTAAACTTGGTCTGGCACATCTTCCTGCCATTTCCCCTGGTCCTATCATTGGTCAGCACCTGCTTCTCCTCTTCCCCTTGTGAGGAAGTTATAGACTGTGATGGGATCTACTCTCAATCTCCTCTTCTCCAGGCTGAACAAACCAAGCAACTTCAGCCTCTCCTTGTACGGCTTCCCCTCTAAACCCTTCACCAATTTAGTGGCCTCCTCTGGACACTCTCCAGCAGCTTTATATCCTTCTTATACTGTGGCACCCAAAACTGCACACAGTACTCAAGGTGAAGCCACACCAGTGCAGAGCAGAACGGGATGATACAAAAGTGTTCTAGTATGAATAGCCTGAACACAAGCTCTTGTCATCCTCCTACCTGTCAAGAGAGGAGAAAAGAAGTAAACACTAATTTAAGTTAGTCTAAACTGCCTAAATAAAGAAATAAATAGATATGATTCCCCACAAAATGCACATTTATTAGATCTGTCATTTGAAATAACTTCATTATATGCCTCTACAATTCAAGAAAAGCAGAAGAAAGTGTAGGATTACAAATTACAAATTCAGCTCATGTAATGAAACAGATACATCGTGTCTTTTCCACAAAGAAGGATTGTGATGGAATTCAAAGCTCTTAAGTGAGCTTAATTCTTGTCTCATGCTCTAAGGATGCACCCACAGTCTGAGCTCACAGCAGGTCCCTTAGAGGATTTATGAGCACTGACTTTCCTGACCTATGTATTTTCCAGCCTATTCCAGCCCCTGTTAGAGTGCAGTCAGATCATGTTCAAGGTATTTACACTGATCTGAGAGAGGTCCAAGCTCCAGTTATATACCAACTAGTGTTTTATGCAGTAATGCACCTGATGTTATCACTCCAGATTGCATAAATGAGAATAAAGACAGATAGTGAGGTGCTGACAGTGCTGGAGCATCCAACTTTGGAGAGCTCTGCAGTGTATACTAAACATACAGCTTGCATATAAATAATATGGGAATTAAACTAGTCTGGTCTCAGAAGTCAGACTGGACATGGACAGTTTAGGAATATAGGTACATATTAAAAGGCACAGAGCTGAATGTGTACTCCAAGGAGAAAGGAAAATATTCATCTCTCAAATTGCTGTCATGGCTTTAAAATCCAGAACTACACTGGGCATCTCTAAAATAATATAGATTACTCTGAGGATATAATATAATTTATAGCAAGTAGATTCTCAGGAGGTGAGTAATTTTGCACAGAATTTCTGCAGGAGGGAACTGCCACTGGAGTTCAAAGCAAGCAGACAGCTGACAGAGCACAGTCTTCTTTTGGTACCAAACATGGGTCCAGCGGGGAAGAACAAGCAGCTGAAGTGAAGGGAGACTGTGAAGCTGGAAACCAGACAGACTAGAAACTTTCTCTGTTGTGACAGACCTGCTGTAGGACATTTCTAGTTTCTGTCCCCAGCTAGTCACTGCTGCCCCCATTATTGCTAGAAGTTTCCAGCCCTTTGCTGCACTGGTACAGGTCTTTGAATAACTGCAGCCTAACTCAGCACTGTCATGGGTGTAGGGGTTGGGGAAGTGGAGGGAAGAGTGTGGGGGAATTGTGGGGGACTTGTTTTAATTATGCCTGGTTTAATATCGGCTGTACTCTTGGGTGAAGATTACAAAACTTAGTACTGAGGAGCACACAGGTAGATTCAGGCCCGAGATATTACACATGTTCTATGACCTGAGCCTAAAACCATCCATGATGCAGTGTCTACGAGGATTATTTCTGTCTATAAGCGAGAATGGGGGTAGCTTTTACAAAAACACTCTTCATAGACAACAGTCCTCCCTGCCTCCTTAGCTTTTCTGTATTTTTCTTTTACTTTGTTTCACATGTAAATATAATAAATCAGAATCCCAGGTCCTGAAAAACAGCATTTAAAATATACAGTCATTGCTTGTGCCATGGAGGCAGCACAAGAGGGCTGTGCTCCCTACAGAGCCCTCCAGCACCTATATGCTGATTCCTGCAGGCCATAAGGAGGAGTTTAAGGGCTTCATTCCCCGAACTCCAGACAGGTACAATCAATAACCTCATCCTCACATAATACCTGCTCCACTCTGTCTGATGGAGCGGCACAAAATTTTCCAAGAAAGAGAACTGAAGTGTTCCCTCTGCAATAGAAGGGTCCTTGGGCAGGAAGGCTGCCTCAGGCTCTTGTTTTATAGCACATTTCAGCTCAGGATTGTTGTTGGGTGAGAATGACCATGTCATGTGCTGTCTCCACCTGCCTCATGGAAATCAGCTTGCCAGCTCACTGTACTTTACATGTTTAACCACAGCAAACCATTATGTTCCAGAAACAGTGGGGTCTCCATTTTGATCCAGGGCTTCTTTTTTTATTTTTCTGCAAAGGTATGTGTGGGGATTCCCCCTATTGCAAAAGGGCCTTAGGGTATTCTTCTTTTCTCTCTTTTGAAGTCTCCACAAGTTTCCTCAAGACCAAAGCCATAGGTGTCACTCAGATATCACTCCATGGGTGTTTAAGGCCTCACTCTTCCTTAAAGATGCTGCCAGTTTGCAAGGGGGTAGATACAGAGGAAAATAAAGGTAATCTTAAACAGAAAATCAAGGAATCCCTACCAAAAAAAATTTTAAAAAATAAAATAAAAAGAAAGAGAGAAGAGAGAGAAAAAGACATGAAAAGACATGCATATTATTTTTAGGGAGATCACAGTTTGTAAAGAATCCTAACAAACCTGAGAACCACTGAATAAAAATTTCATGGGATCAGTCAAATTGTTAAGCTCTGACTATTTTTATGTGGGAAAAGTTCCTATTTTTTCCATTAGATGTTAGCTCTTATTACACAAATGAAAACCTGCTGACCAAAATCTTTTTTTTCCTCATGAAAAAGAATTTGCCAGAGAACAAAGCATCATTTTTTACTGGATCTTAATAAAGTCTTCAGGATATTTCCCCTGCTCATGTAAACATTTCTGCAAGCAACAACAAAATATATGCCTTCTGGTCATTCCTGTGTTACCCAAGTAGTATACATTTAATTCCACACTGTTGCAAATGTTTAGTGCTTTTGGACAAAAAAAAAAAATCCCAACAAAACAAAACAAAAAAAAAAAACAGTAACAAATGGCATTAACTATCTCTTCAGACATAAACAATCTTAGTTTGTGCATTCCCTCATCACCCAGTGAAAATGTCACAAGGTCAAGCTTCAGATGGAACCAGTCTATGGGTTTTACACGTAAATTGCACTGCAGCCCAGGCTTAGGTAGAGAAGTGCTGACCAGCATGAAATAGCAAGTCATAGTGAAAAATGCATTGCTATCAAAGAGGAAAATATCCAGGTATCATCTGCAGATAAAAATATTTTAGTTGTAAGCAGTAAATAAACTGGCTTTATCCAGTGTTTCAAGTGCCTGGCTAATGAAATGAATGGATTGCTCTCTAACTTCTCGGACTCCATTCAAAAATTAAGAGTTCAGCAGGATTTAATCAATCACTGACATACACACACACACTTCCTTAGCCCTGTTCCATTTATTTCATATACAAGATGTCTAGTTTAGACTCAGTCAACAATATTTACTCTACTCTTGGCTATCATCCTTTCAAATTTATCCTTAATCTGGCATGTTCTCCTCATCAAGTCCTTTATGGCCCTCTCTTGAAATTAATCAAAGTATTTTCCAAGCATGAATATAATGCAGAAACAACACTTAAGAGTGTTAAGGTGTTAAATACTTGTAAAAAAGAGAATGGCCCAGGAATGTGTGCATTAACTGGTGTGTCATCAGGTCCAATTCAACCTGGAAAAGAAGATTCACAGGTGACAGGGGACTGTGGTGACAGGAAATCACTACCATACTCAGCTAGGGCTATGGCTCCTTCATGGAAGAGTTCACATACTACACAGAGTGGAGAACAGTGTTGCAGCTGTTCCTTCCAGTGTCCATTTTACAATATGGATAAGCCTCAGTCAAAACAATGTGTCAATGATTCTTTATCTTTTCTATTTCTTGTTGCATAGTCTTCTGGCTGGAAAACGAAACAACTCTGGGTTCACGCATTGTATGCTTTTTCGAAAATATTTTGTATTTTATGACATTTAAAGGTATTTTATGACTCATCATGTTGAATATACAAACTGATTTTTCAGCTACAACTCTCCTTCCCACAGCTTTTTGAATAAGCTGACTTACGTACCTTTCAGATGCACTTAGCAAAAACATTATGCTTTCCTGACAGATCCTCAGCAAGACAGCAAATTCAGAATGAAACCAGTGTAAGCCAGTCATACATTCTCATACTTGAAATTTATGCTCAACTAAGCAACAAACAGTGTTAAATTTCTTCCAAATAGTTGGACATATTTAGCTGCTTCTTTTGTTTGAAAATAACTCACTGAAAGACTCAAAGCTTTGCAGATTTACTTGTCAATAAACATTAATCTGCAAATGGTTCATGGAAGCTTCCTGCAGCCAATGGGTAGCTCACAATCTGTTTATTGCTGCTATTGCCTGGTAGCTGTTATCACTGTAACTGCTTTCTCATAGAATGACTCCTAGAGAGCTTCAAAAGGCCAACAAACATTTTAATTCAAATACCCATGCAAAGCCACATACGATGTTCATTTCCCACTAACACCCTTTAGAACAAAGATCCACTCAGTAAATATTGGTGGAGACAGGAGAGTGGTTTTTGAAGCATTTGCCTAAGGTCAAAAATTTCAAAAGTGACTGATTGTTTTGGGTGCCACAATTTCAGTGCTTCCCAGACAGACATGTGCAAGGGATCTGTGTACAGAGTGAAGGAAATCCACCATAACTCTGGATTAAGCCCTTGAGAGGGTCTCCAGGTGGACAGCCAAGAATTAAGGTGTTCAACATCCTTAGGTATTTTTGAAAATTCTAGTTCACTGTGGGGTTTTTTTTCCTCACTGAACTTCAAGTGCTTTTCCTTCTGACCTGTTCTCTTTGCTTATAAGATTTTTCATAATGGAAGATTTTGGAATATCGTCTTTCAGTTGTAACTAAATTCAGATAACTTGTATCTGGTTTGGGCTTTTTCCCTCCTTTGGGAATAGAAAATTTACAGTAAACAGAAAGAGAAAAAGAAGAGGAGAAAGGGGACTGTGTATATTAAATGACAAGGAAAACTCTCAAATTGCCACAGATACAACATTTACATTTTTCAAGGTCATGTGTCAAATACAAATGAAATAATGAACCTTTGTTACTCTGTGGTATCCTGTGCCAGGCATCTTATGCATCAGCATCAATACAATGGCTTTGATGAACTGCACTCCTGTGCCCCGCTGCTCTAACCTGGAAGTTAAAAAGGCAGCAATTAAGTTTTCTAAAAAGGAGCAAGAAATCCAGGAAAAATGAGGCTACAAGCTGACAGTATTCTTAATTGCAGGATTGTTATTTAATACCAAAGCAAAAGAACTAAGCAAAATGTGCAGAAGAAACGTAAATGGCACAGAAAAGGGATGTTAATGAAAGGTTCAATAAGCTGCTGCTATGAGATTCACATCTGACCCATGAGACCCTTCAAGAAAAAGAAAAGGTGGGAGTGTTGGGGGGAAAGATAAAGGTGAAGGAACTGTTATTTACACTCCTGTGATGGAATGCACAGCAAAAACATGCATCAAAGCTATTCTTTCAGAAGACACAGGATTGCATGAAAAAACTGTCCCCAACTAGGGTAATGTATTTTATTCTAAACCGTGTCACTGCAACGAAATCACACAGTGCCTTCCAGAAAGGCAACTTACAGTTAACTATATACTGTAAAGGAGGCTGTATATCATAATCCAATTTAGGATATCTTACATTGAATCATTAGCAAACAATTTTCACTTGGTACAGCACAAAATGTCTTAATGGGTTTAAAACACATGCCTCTTTTCCTTTTCTCTTCTTCTCTCTCAGCATGGCATAAAATGAAGCTATGGGTAATATTTCTGTTCCATGTGCCTTCCTGGAAAGTGTACATTAATGAAAAAGTAATGGGTGATTCCAGAGTTGTATATGCTAGTCATATTTTGAAACTAGTCATTTCAGGAAATTAGTAAAATTTTCAGCCATTTCACAAAATGCCTGTTTCATGCAGTTATTCTGTGAAATAAGAGACTGTTTCACAACTTTAATGAAGTTAGTGAAACTAGTAGGGAGGCACCATGTAAAACAACTGACACTTTGTTACTTGAATTAACTTAAAAAGACAACATATGAGCTTATTTTTGTAATTTATTTACTTCTAAAGCCATACAGACTTCTACATTTATTTCTGAAATCATCCAGTCACATACACCACCTGCCAGAACTGAACTTACCTCTGTAACTGAGGCCACTGCTGCATCACTATTATATCTGTTTTGATTTTCAGTATTTTCATCCATTTGAAGACTGTGCATCCCTGGGAGCTCTGCCTGCAAAGCCCATGCTGCCCAGGCTCCTTCCCGGCAGGCAGGCTGTGCCGGTGAGGACAGGGGGCAGCACGTGGGGCAGGATTTTGCAGGGGGTGGTTGAGATGGTGCCCTAGAAGTGATGGGACAGTTAGCTCAAGGGTATGGGTGGGTGGAGAATTTGGTGGTTCTGGATGGATCCTTTCTGACATAGCTTTAGATATAGGAACAGGTCTAACCTTTAGTTTTTCAGTAATTCCAATTTGGCTGCCTACCACTGTGTCAGATGTGGGTGGCAGTGTGTCTTCTGGGTATCTTGATGCAGCAGAGTCATTAGAAAGAGCACTGAACACTGAAAGCAGATTGTGCTGGCTGCAGAGGTGGTTGATTATCCCTGATGGTAGAGAGGTTGAGCTAAGCATACATTTGGGGTTGGTACTGAATCAAGCTGCATACGGTGTGCAGTTTATTCCAGATTCATGGGTGCTGCTTTTGAGAACTGAACAAAGTGTCTCATGTCCCTTGTCCCACAGTCCAGTCCCATGAATTATTGTTTGTCAGCCATGCTAAGAGCATTTGCTTAATATCCCCTTTGAGAAAGCCCTGGCTTCGTGGACATCTTGCTTTTTTCATGCACCAAACTAAGTGGAGGCCACAGAAGCTTGAGTTCTTGGATTACTTCAGCAGCAAATTCAGATCTTTTGTCACTCTGCAACACAACACGGGTAGTAAGTAGGAGAAAAACATCAAAAAGCTGACAGGCCACTTCTGGTGCTCCCTCTGAGGTAAGAGCTCAGAGAACACAAAATCTGGTGAGGTGGTCTTGGTAAATCTTGTTGCCTTGAAACTGCCTTGAGAACAAGCTTGCATGCCCATAAGGCCAGCTTGCCCTTGTGACAAGTATTCATTTCTTACAGTCAGTTTTGCACCAATGCCAAGATCCCCTTTCTCTTCTTCTGGAACCTAAAACATAAAGATTTGAAGAGCCCAACAGCCAATCTTGTGATGTTTGCATATTTAGATGATAAATGCTTTATGCTTTTGGGGGTTGGACTAGCTGACCTTTAAAAGTCACTTCCAAACTAAACCATTCTATGATTTTATAACATGAACATGTATCAACACATGCTTTTCTGGTAATATTATACCTGTATTCAATGCTCATATGGTATGTTGGAAATGCTTCTGTAGTCCAATGTTTCTAGTTTAGCTTCTCCTTGTCACCATACTATAGAATTTCACACCCATGAGAAATAGAGGAAATGTGAAAGAACTAACTGGAAATTCCATAACCAAAGAGACAAATGATGAGGAAAAGGATAAAGGGGGAAGAAAAAAAAAGGGGGAGGTGGGGACGGGGAGAAAATGCTGTTCTTTAAAACTTACTCTGCAAGCATCCAAGTCTTGACATTGATTTGAGATCTTGGCTTGAATTTTTTATCTCAGTCTTTGCACAGTATTCTTCCCTTGGTATCATGTACTTTGTGCACTTCTAATACATTTTGCAAAGTTATTTTCTGAAGCTACTTTCAAAATCCAAAGCCATATCCAGCAGTCACTGCAGAACAAGCAAAGGATCCTTATCCAATAACCCCCCTTTTCACAATATGCCTGTTACTGAGTGAAACAAACAGTCAGATAGTCTAGCAGAATACCCAGCACGTCAGTCACTTCATAGAACACGTTAAACTTTTAGTAATTTTACCAAATGAGTGAGTGAAGGAGTCATTTTGCGAAATGACTGAAAATTTCAGTCATTTCAGGAAATGACTGGTTTCATGATAAAACTAACATACCATGTGCTAAAGGAAAGGCTTAGGCTGAAAATGCGAAGCAGATCATGTTCTTCAAACCCCCTCTTGTGGCTGTGGGGAATAACGCCATAAAACACCACATTTGACTGGGATCTTTTGTTTAAAGAATGCAGTGGTTGTTCAGGAAGGAAGAATATGTGGGAGCCCTTGTTTTGCAGCAAAGTACATCCTGATGCTTCATATTCTTCCTTGAAAATCCCCAGTAAAGGAGTTTGGGGTTTTTTTAAGTTCTTAAGAAATAATACACGGGGTATGAGACAGATACCTCTGCAAAGATCCAGGATAAAGTAGTTGCCAAAACTGTTCTTAGCAGATAGCATTGAGGAAGCTTTCACAAATGCTGATGAGCAGTTATTCAAATCCAAGCAGCTCTGGACAAAAGCTGCTTATAAGTCAAAACTCCTTGTTTTCCTAAGTAGAAATAAAATAATTTATCCTCAGGTAAAGTTTGAATGGGACTGAAACAATGAGTGGACATGGTCACATATGTCCTAGTGAAAGAGGAGACCAGGATAAGAAGAGATGTGATTGTGGTTTACTGTGAAAAGAGCTGCTTAATTCCAAAGTGCTTTAAAAATAGTGATGCAAATTATGGCAGAAATTTTGGTCAACGCCATGTATCTCTGGTGCTGCCTTCCTGTGGAAGGAAATCAGCATCTTGGCTTTGGCAAATTGGATGCTGAGGAACCATTTGCAGAACTGGTACCCCACCTTGAGTTCCTGTCAAAAGGATAAAGCTAGAAAGACAGTTAAATCCAGCAGATTGGGTTTTTACTTGGTTTGGAACTTATTCAGAACAAGATCAGCAGAGGCATTCTTTGTAGAATTTCAGCACAAAAGCCTTCGGACACCATCCAGGTCTGTGATACCTCATTTTGCCAGCATTCCCCTCTTCCCAAATACCACATACTTCCTCTTTCTTCCACTATTGTTTCAGGTAATTATTTTTAAAAAAATTAAAATCTATTTTAAGTGAACTATTTTCCTTCAGCATAACTAAGGCTACTAGTTTCTGGTCCTTTTTTTTTTTGTCTTTGCTTTTTTCTTTTACCTCCAGTGATATTGAGAGTCAGTGGACATACAACTTCTAAAACACTAGCTTGAGGGAACCTGGTAGAAGTAGTCTATTTTACTGTACATTATATTTTGGCACACTGAAAAACTACAAAGATCAACTACAAAAGTACTTCATGCCAAAACGTATGTGAACTGTGCCTGATCTAATGCCAGAGAGAAAATGATTGAACTGCATAATTTAATAAAGGCTTACATTAGTCTAAAACATCCTAAATAGGGAATAATTTTAAAACACTACTTTATGAACAGAAAAGAAAGAAAACAATTGGTTGCACTTTCCTTGTTTTGTTTTTTTTTTTTCCCTGTGTAAGATGTCCAAAATGCTGACCATTATTAAGTTTAATATAATTTATTTAAGGCATAAAGGAAATTGTTCACTGAGTTTGTGCTACACAGGTTTGTAAAAACTAAACTGAAAAAAAAAATTCACATTAAATATTAGAGAGATTTTTTCAGGGAAACACTGAACTATTTCATTTCAGAAATGCAGCAGTAAAATCAGCTAGACAACATTATTTTTCCCCGAACAAAATCGTCACACCTAACAAAATTCATAGCATCAATATTAGCCATGCATTTTTTGACAATAAATACTTCAGCAGTGTGTTTTTGCCTAGATCTCTATATGTTTAGCAAGCTCAAGGTTTGGTTCCTGGCTCTGTCACAGTGTTTGTGGGTGCTTTAGGTCAAGGCAAGGACTTTTAACAGTGACTCTGAATTTGCTTGAGTGTGTCTAAGTTTGAAACCAGTGAAATTCCACTGTGCTCCATTTCAGTACATCCTGATGTGCCTCAGCTCCCTAAAAATATCTTCCTGGAAGAGAAAATGTATTAGTTCTTGTAAAACACCCTCATGCCATGACAACAGGGAACAGACATGAGGACAACAAGGGCAAATCAGGACCAAAGCTCCTCAGCGGGGCAGGATAAATTTAATTTTTCATTCTTCAACTTACATTATCCTCACAGAATCACAGAATCACAGAATCACAGAATCACAGAATATTAGGGATTGGAAGGGACCTCGAAAGATCATCCAGTCCAATCCCCCTGCTGGAGCAGGAACACCTAGATGAGTTCGCACAGGAAGGCGTCCAGGCGGGTCTTGAATGTCTCCAGAGAAGGAGACTCCACAACCTCCCTGGGCAGCCTGTTCCAGTGCTCTGTCACCCTTACTGTAAAGAAGTTCTTTCTCAAATTTAAGCGGAACCTCCTGTGTTCCAGCTTACACCCGTTGCTCCTTGTCCTATCATTGGTCATCACTGCAAAGAGCCTGGCCCCATCCTCCTGACACTCACCATTCAAATATTTATAAACATTAATCAGGTCCCCCCTCAGTCTCCTCTTCTCCAAGCTAAAGAGCCCCAGCTCCCTCAGCCTTTCCTCATAAGGGAGATGTTCCACTCCCTTAATCATTTTGGTGGCTCTTCGCTGGACTCTCTCAAGCAGCTCCCTGTCCTTCTTGAACTGTGGGGCCCAGAACTGGACACAATATTCCAGATGTGGCCTCACCAGGGCAGAGTAAAGGGGAAGAAGAACCTCTCTTGACCTACTGACTACACCCCTTCTAATGCACCCCAGGATGCCTCATAGGAAGGAGCAACAAAACTTCTCCATGTAGCATCCTTCCTAAATGATCTAGGGCACACGTTGGTCCAGGGAAGGCAGCCTTCCTGGGACACAGCGGCAGGTGGAGGGGTGGCCTGCCACCTCCCCAACCCTGGCCTGATCTCCACAGCCCCCTTGCAGTCCCTGCTTTCCTCTATGGCTGTTGGAGGTTTTGGCCTCACAACAGGTTGTGAGGGTCCTTCAAACATTGACATATCCCTTGCCTTGCCTTGACTGGTGGCATAGGACCTGCTATAAGCCTGAATAAAACATCACACAGCATTAAGCTTTTCCATTCCAATAGTTTTAATGAAGCCAACCAGTTCGTACTATGCATTTATCAACATTAAAACCAGAGTTATTTGCTGAAGAGAATGTAGACGTTCAGAGGAGTTAGGTATTAGTAATTACTCTTAAAGCACACTATACATATACAGCTACTCTATTGATTTCCAATATTTAATATTCCACAGTGACCAGCACAGAGCTAGCTACACTAATGAAAATACAAGTATATTATTCTCATTTCCTTAGCCAACATTTGAGACATTTATTTTTATTTACCTAATACTGAAGAAAAGCTCTATCCCTAGTAAATTTATTTGAGTGAGAAGTTACTTGCAAGGTTGACGATACTTTGCAGATATATGGTGCAAAAAGTAAACTCTTTTTAAACATTACTTGTCTACTTTATTCAAGCATTACTTTTAAAGTATATTTTTAAGTATTTTGCAACTGTGTCATATATTTAGGGGTTTTGCACTATCAGCTGACAGACGGGTCAGTCTCATTTTGTGGTTGCGCTGTGCTGAGACAACACCATTATGATTGCCTTTCAGCAACAGAAATGAGATAGGTTGGCATTTCTTTCCTTTTTCTTTTGCTCACTCCATAAATATGTTTCTGCTGAGTAAGTAAAATTCATTTTCTTTCTCAAAGGTGTATAACCAGTGGACTTCTAAACCACTTGACACTTCAGATGTGTGTGTTTCTGGAAATAGTTTGCTAGTGAAGGCAGTGTTGTGTATTACTTCTGGCTATACATTCCTCAGATCTCCCCTGTGCTCTTGTTTTCAAGGTTTGTTATGGGATTGGACTTCAGAAAGGCAGATTTTTAGAGTGCACTTAATTTGGCTTGATCTCACAGACATCTGTTTTCCTGGGAATTCCATTATTTTCTTCCATGTGAGCAAATTCTAGTGAAAGTTGAGTATAACTGAAACTCTTCCTTCAACTCAGATGCTTTCCAAGTGGTATCTGTGCCCAGAAGGAGCCAAGCTATAGGTTCAAGACCTGTAACAGCTACTTGCTTGATCAAAGACTCCAGCACTGGTAGTAATTAGATAACTGACAATAAAAACTGCAATATGGAATAGACTATAGAAATTATGAAAATGCAATTTTTGTATGTGTACATACAAATGTGAATGTTAAAAATCATTCTAAGTCAAATTGTCAATTCACTAAAGAAGATACAGTACTTGTTTTTCTTAACCTTTCCATAGCAACTGGGAACAGCCAGCTGAGAGTTTTTTCACCAGAACAGATTTAATGAGTTAAGATTTCCCAACTCTAGATCTTCTAAAAAACATATCAAACTGGCATTATTTGTCTATCACATGCACTTACCAGGTAAGAAGATCTTGGCATTTTTTCTATAGCAGCTTACAAAAACATTCAGTCTAGTCATCTTATCCATTTCTTCTCTTTTAAGTTTTGTTTCTGTCAGTTCACAGCTTTAAGCTGTGACACTTTAAGACCCACACTTCATCAGAAAATAATGCTTCAAGGTGCAAAGCGCTTCTTGAAGATCAGTTCTGTTCCAAGCTCTGATGTTATTCCCAGTTGTACCACCCTTCCGTCCTGCCTGCTGCACCGTCAGTGGTAGACAATACAGATAGTCTTTGCAAAACATTAGTAAACTAATCATCATGAACTGGATTTATCTGTCCATCTGAAACATACTGAAGAGATATTTGCTTGGCAAGAAGTAACCTTTCTCAATGGAGAAGAGTTTCAAAACCTTTGTATGTTTAAAATTTCCATTAAAATTAATGAGGATAACTTTATTCTTACCTTTGATGATTCAGGAATCCAGTGCTTCTGGGTGTGAAAATAGTCAAGTCCCAAGTAACAAGTGACCTCTGCGGCAAAATGAAGACTAGAGAATTTACAATCTTACTGGTTTTGTCTCAAAGCTGATAATTTGGCTTACTGGCTAAATCTCAAATGGCAAAATGTTTTGGATGATGTTAAAATGGTCAAGTTTGTCTTGGGATATGGACAAGCAATTGGAAAAAGTGAAAAACTTTTAAAAAATTATTATTTTTTTTAAATTTCTCTCTATGTTTTTTTAGTCAAACAAATTCAACAAGCTTATCACAAACTCACAAATACTTTCAGCTGACCTGCACTTACATTTACAGTGAACAAATCACTCGACCAAAAGACACTCATCACCTCTGGGAACAATGCACATATTTTTTTCCATGTGGCTTTCCTGAACACTAGTAAGCCATTAACCGCATTTGCTGCTTCCTGCATTCAATTACCAAACACAGTGTGCTTGCCAGACTAGATTTTCCACATGAAAGTATTCAACATACATATATTTTTTGCAATTCTTATCCTGTTCCAACAATTGGTTTTGTTTTTATCTAAACAAGGATTGGAGTCCATGATCAAAATTGTGAAACACTCTTTCTACACACTAAGTGCAAAAAGTGTGAAGGACCCCAGATCTTAATTTATCTTAGATTGGATGAAGC
The DNA here is from genome assembly GCA_907165065.1 of Caprimulgus europaeus. Next base: position 38,392,451 of record OU015525.1, read on the forward strand.
ATTTTCTAGTCTGGGTATCCAAATTATAGCACTCAGATTGATTCTCAGGAGTGCTGAAGTGCAGTTTCTTTTTCTATTTTTAATTTTAAACCAATACTCATATTGTATAATTGTATTCTTTTTTTTTTTTTTTTTTTCAGATTTACCATTTCAACAGCAGATGCACTCCAGCAATGACAGATACTTTAAAAAACAATAGGAAAGGTACTTTAATTAATTAATGCACTGTTAGAAGCAGTTTGGATGCAGAATCTATGGGGGAAGTTCATGAATATTTTGTCTGAATGGTTCTTCTGTTTCCCAACAATTCTGTAAATATTTTAATAGTGTAGCAAAAATGATGCATCCCTGATGAAAAGTTAAGAGACAGACAAAGGAAAAAAAAGTTATTTCAACCTTTGTACTACTTCCCCACCAAAATAGGAGATGTAGCCTGGGGCCAGGCAACTTCAACCTTGTTAACTGAGCCGTGAGCATCCTCCTAGGAATGACTAGAATTCATCACAGGCGCACCAGAGCCCTGTAATGGATTCAGCATTAGGCTTCAAATGCAAGAGTTGAACTCGCATGAGCCCACAAAAGGCCTGGGTTTCAAAACAGACAAGAACAAAAGCTCTGTGTGCAGAATCCTTCCCCTACCTTTAGAAACTATTTTCTGCTGATTTTTTTCCTTTTTTGCAAGAAAATCACCTTTTCCAGGATACATTGGCTTCCTAAATTTATTTAAAAGTTAGAAATTATTTTGGGAGAAGGGAAGACATATGACAAGGTTGAAAATATAGCTGTGAAATACTGGTAACACATTACTGTTCTTGTATTCTGGTTGTTGATCATTCTGTGGGTTTGTTGTGTTTGTTGGGGTTTTTTTAAAGCTTTCCATTCCCATTTCCTTTTTTCCCAAAAAAGGTTTCCATTTTGCACTCTGCGCTTTGCTGAAATCCAGGGAATAATCTGTGTATCTTTTTAGGGTATCTGAGCTTTCTGGAAGGCAACAGAATATTCTGTATTAACCTCCAGTGTGTCAATGGCAAAAAGCCCTATTGTAGCTCCCCTGTTTTCATTTTCAATCTGCTCTTGCTGGAAGGGATAATCTGCTTAGTCTCTGCTGGGTAGGATGGGACCTTGGGAGTTCCCATATTACTTTTTGTCCTGCAGGTTCCTGGTGTTCTCCTCCCTGATATTTTGCCGGGTCCCACTGAGAGGGTCACAGAAACCTCCCCTAAATCCCATTTTTCACCTGGTATGACACAGCACTAAATCATCTCATTTGCACAAATCTGTTCTCTGCTACCATTCAAGGACTGCCCTCCTCTCAGTCTGGCTCTGTCTGCAACATTTGCTTTTCCTTCCGTTCTTAAAGGATTGTAAGAAACTACAGACAATCAGGAGTTTTCTTTGGGAGGCAAGCTACTAAACATGAAGGTTATAAATATGAGACTCCTAAATCCCTCCTCCTTTCTTTACGCACTCCCTTCCCCCATATTTAAAAGCATGTGAGAGGCTGCCGGTCAGCTCTGTTTCAAGGTTATTTGGAAGGTCTTCGCTTTCCCTAGTGTCAGCAACAAGCCATGAATCACAGCATTCAGTAAAGTAAAGGCTGCCTGTCAGCTAAAGCATTACTGAATACTCCTTTCGGACTCACCCAAAACAGCACCACAAAGTCTAACACTAAATCCCAGTGATAAGCGATAGCTGAAATTAAACAACGTGGATGTTAAAATCTGTTGGATCTGTACAAAAACACTGCACTCTGAGAGACACTGGATCAGTAATACCAGGGGAAATCAGTGTGCAAGCTGTCTGACCTCTTTTTTTTCTTTCCCCCATTCCTCCCTTAGTCTCTCTCTCCTCCATCCCCAAAGGAAGTTAAAGATGTTTTTACAATGTGGATGATAGAGACGGCTGATCTGCATAATGAAGCTGAAAACAGCCTGCTTGTGTTGAAGCTCCTCCCCTGCATGTTACATGCCAGCAGAGATTTGCTGCGAAACAGAAGGAGAGCTGCAATGCAGCATTTTCCTCTGGAACTTTGCAGCTGTATTACAGTTTCAAGCACACCACAAAAAGACTTTTGTTTACAGTATTTAAATTCAATTTGAATGGTAGCTGTAAAAGTAGGCAGATGAGTCACTGCACGTCCACTAACACTTTAGTACTCACCCACCCTTGGGCTATTATGCTTAACTGAACTACTTAATGTTCTCTTACAATTAATTTCCTATAGTTTTATGGTACTGCCTGCCCCTAATAATTAGTGGTCCTTAATATTTACCTATTTAGAAATAAGATGCCTAAGTGAAAAACCAGAGTCATAAAGGAGCTCAAAATATTGAAGAACAAAATCACTAAGCAGGGATGATAAGGGCAGTAATCTCAGAAGGGGGAGAAACTTCAAGGAAAACTTCATATTGAAATAATCCCTTATTTTGTTCAAGCAGAGCAGTGTTATTTCCTAACAATGTTCACAACTCTTCTGCTTCCCAAACTGCACAATGTCATTAGAAGGTCAGCTGGGATGGGAGTATCTTTCCTCCAGAAGTCAAAGCTGGCAAACATTTGGTAACTCCCATTCCAGGCAGAGAAGTAACTGCCTTTTCTCTTTCAAGTCTGTATTGCTTTAACATCGGCTGAACTCAGCAAGGCAGGATGTTATGAGGTCATTTCCAATATGCTGTCCTGCATCTCAAGCCCTAGAGCACTGCTCCGACTTACTCATGAATCTGAACTCCAAATAACCTGGGAAAAGTTAATGTCTTGGTCCAGCTTTCCCCTCCCAGCCCTTCCAGAGAGGTAGTAGTTTAATGCACCAACATTTCCATTACAGGTTCAAAACATACCGCAGTTGCAAGTGAGAAGAATAACAGTGCTCTTAGATTAGTTCCCCATGGAAATAGTCACCAAACCAGTCAGCATAATTATCAGACTCCAGTGAAGAAAAATCCTGGATGAAAAATATATCAGTGACAATGATAAAATTTGACTGATGAAGAACTCTGTCAGAGCTCTGGGGGAAAACTCACCCAATGCTCTCTCTCGTTTGACATGATATGAAGATAATTTGTATAGAAGAATTATATTTGCACAAGGTTAGTAATAAGAACTCTCAAATTGGATTTCTGCTCTGTTTTTAAAAAACAGCTTCCTACATGCTGGATTTAACCACTGACTTCAATAAAGCTAGGATTTAATTCTCACTGACTGCAATGCAGCCATTTCTCCCTAAGCCTGAAAAAATACTTAACTTCTCACACACATGCAAGCAAAGAGAACAAAAGAGCAGAAATCATATAACCATGTGTCTCCTATAACATTCTATATAAATTGCACCTTACAAAACAACAGCTGCAAGTGTGCTTTGCACCAAGCTTTCCCTGTACGTTTAAGCTATACTGTGCAGCATTAAAGCAATTGCAAATGGCTGACTATCAAAATGATAGAAGCATCTCTCACCTTCATCTTTATCCTGCCATTTCACTAGAGAAGGCAGTTTTATGATGGGTCCTTATTTGAATGATCAACCTCTGACTTTCTGCACCTTCTGTTGCAACTGACTGAAGACCCATCAGTTGTTGATAGGTACACACTGTGAATGTTAAAATACATCACACCAGAAATGGGGACAGATTTCTCTATTAGCTGTGTACATACAGCCCAAAATAGCAGCCCCCTTTCCCTTGAAGTACCTATACATTGCTGTATTGCAAATATTAAACAGCAGTGAGTTATCTATTGCCCAGTCAAGTCCTCTCACTCCTGAACATGACAAACTCTATTGCTTTGCCTGAACTGACCTCTGATGGAACAAAATTAATCACTGTTTCCACAAAGACTATACAGATGTCCAGAACATGGGATCTTCCTAGATATTTTATTCTTTTGCTGAGTAGAGTGCTGAACTGCGTAATCCCTAAATTGCTGACTGCTGAACAGGTTTAGCAGGGGAAGGATCACTCTTTATGTTCCTACATGCTTCCCTAAGCATCTGCTCTCACCCACTGCTAGAGATATAATATTAGGCTAGAAAGACTCATAGTCCAACATCCTTGTTGTGATCATAATCACAGTTCAACTTCACAGTACAATTTGCATACCAGAATTTGCAGTTAATCTATGCTGGTCCATGCTGGGAAGAGAAGATGTTGAAAGTCTCCCCCTTCCTCGACAGAGCTTTCCACCTTCTAGCCCTGCACTCAGACCACCATCACTGGGGAGGGGCCTGATGGTGGAGTCACACGTGAACCCCACTCCAGGCAGTAGTCCCGCCCTGGTAAGCACAGCTTACTCCTTTGCAAGGTGCGACACCTTGGTTTCTTCAGCAGCAGCTTGGACCCTAGAGCCTCTCACTGTGCCATGGAGTTGAAGTTCTATCTCCCCAGCAGTAACTTCCTTGAGACTCACAGACCACATCGCAGTTAGGGTCAGAGGGGGACATCAAGTTTCAGACGTATGGAGAAATACTCTGGACTTGGGGGTAGCCACTTGGACCTAGCTGAATTAATATAGCCACTGATCAACTTCGGAGAGACTTTGATTCTCACAAGACTGCTCATTAACTGAAGCTGTTCAATAAATGTTTTCTGCAACTGTAATTCAGCCAACTGATTATTTATAATCTTTGCCTGTGACTGTTGCTTTCAGTACAGGGAGAATTTTTTTTTCCTGCACTCATCTGCATCTGAGTGTCAGCCTTGCAAACAAGGATGTATTGGTTATTAGAACATTCACAGAAAAATATTAGATGGACAAATTCATACTTCTCAATTACCTGAAAAACATATATTTGAAATCACTTGTGACCACTGATTTTATCTAAACAGCTCTTTAAGCCCAGCCTTGAACCTTGGCAACTACGGAGACACATAGGGTCTAGTAGCTAGGAACATTACCACCTTGAGATAACCATAATATCAGTGATGCGTTATCATTAGCAGAAAATGAAAATTCATGTACAAAAAAAATCCTTACATTTCACTGCTTTGGAACCGTTTCATATGCTCTGCTTTGCCAGCAGCATAGCTCCCTGGATACAAGACTCAACACATGCATTAGTGAACTCTGACCTTGCTGGATATATGGTCACAAGCTGCAGTGTTGGGCTTTTATCACAGGGGATTTCCATAGTCAGCTCCACTGACAGAGAAGGACCCCAAGGGAAACAAACCATTACAGAAACTTTCTTCTCCACCTGTCACACCAAGTTTGAACCTGCAAAGTATGTAGGCTAGTGAAGAATGCCAGAAAAGCAAGGATATGTGCAACCAAAGTGCTGGACAGCTTTATTAGAATGGTCACAAGACCAAAAAACCCACAAACCTAATAATTATTCCATGCTCAAATGCTAGTCCTTCTTTATTCTTTTATGTTGTTGCAATTAAACTGCAGATTACTATTTAATTTCCTTAAATGGGACAATATTTCACAGAAAATGGATGTCCTCCTGGATCCCTGAACTCCTCTCTGAGATGTAAGTCAGTGTTAATAAAACAGTATTAAATTACCCTGCAGCAGCAATAACTCAGCCCCAGACCTAAGCCGTAAATGGCAATAAGAGAAGATTCTCCCACACACATGTAGGTTACTTTTAATATCTGCATTGCTGATTGGATTTAGGTTTTGGCTGGCTTATTAATACTCTTAATTTAATCTACTAGATTTTGATCAAGAATAGGAAGGATGGGGAATGCAAAGGGAGAACAACATGTCCTGATCAAGCAAGAGGCAAATTCAAAAGGTCTTCGTTCTATGTGTGAAAGTTCTGCCAACAAAAATACATAAAAGTAAAATTGAATCAAGTTGAAATAATCTAACACACAGGTACCAAGTCTAGATGTGTAAATTTAAGGAGGTGGCCTGATTACCTGGAAAAAAGACTGACATTGTCAGTAAAACTCTGATGTGAGACAAAAGATGCCCATCTTCCTGAAGTGTAAATAAATAACAGTAACTAAGCACAGGCAAGTATTACATAATAGAAAGACAACATCAATGGAACTGGATGCTTTGACAGGACAATGACACTCTTCTGACAACCCGAGTTTCTTTGTTTCCCCTGTGGATTTCTAATGTTCAGTTAAACCAAAGAAGACACGAATGTAAAAGCCTTGTGACTGCCTTAAAATTGTATGTTTCATTAATCTGTGTTAGGGCACAGATGTGCTAGATCTTTAATTCCTCACTCATAAGGAATAAAGGTATATATACCTTATGAAGTGCAGCTCCATCACTTTGCTGGGAACAGCCAGTTCTACAGTGCAGCGCAGGCCAAATAATAATAATAAAAATTCACGCTTCTAATCCTTCAACAGTCACAAATTTCAGGATGTAAAAATAACACACTTGAGATGCATTAAATGCTCATTAAAATTAATGAGAATGATGTGATTCTTACAAAAAGTACAGCATTGTCTAGTGAAGGAACTGTTTAGTCTCACAAGTGAACTGAGAGTGTTAAGAAGTCTGGTGGTACCAGATAAAATACATGACAAAGCTGTATAGAAAAATTCACGTGACCACCTGGAGAAAGAAAATCACATTTCTGTCAGCTCTATTTTATCACAGATTTTGTTAGTGTATCCACATATATTGAGAGCAGTTTTCATAAACCCAGGGCTTTGTGATTTTTTTTTTTCTTCCTTTTCTCTTTCATGCAGCACAAACTCTCCTCTATGTTTCATGGCCTAATTTTACCTCTTTGCCCTTGAAAATCTGTATTCATTACCAGGCAAAAGAATGAGAAGAGTACCAAAAGTATCACACTACAGTTCTCATGTTTGGATGTAGATATTGGTAACTTTTACTCTGCTCCAATTCTGAATAATGTTTAAAACCTCCAGATCTAAGAGCTGGTAAAAAATAGTACAAGTAAATTATTTTTTCAAGGAAGAAATTTAAGATCAGAAATGGGGATTCAAGGACTGTGGGCAGCATCTAAAAGACATAATGAAAAGTTGACTTAATGTTTAAAATGTTGACTATAATCAGAGATCTTTAGAAATCCCCTGCAGAAGTTATAACACGTGGCTTTGGGAAAAGTTAACACGTTGTAAGCATGCTGGAGCTTTCCAGGGTTGTTGACATTCAGTTCTTTGATTATGACCCTTCTGCAGTTTAGAAGACTACTGCGCTAAAACAGGAATGAAGACAGCAGAGTTTGGGGTGAAGAGGGGGAGATGTCCCTGTGGGCAGCAGTGAGCTGCTGTGGGTACATCAGGTCACCTCTCTGCTGCCTCTCCCACCATTTGCCTGGTGTCTCCAGCATGGGCATTCACAGAGGCAAGGACCCTTTCTTGCAAACAGTTTATAGATTGATTAGTTCAAATGGTGCCATCTCAGATAAGGCCCAAAGTACTAATTAATATAAAAAGTGGTAAATGGACAAAGACTAATTTCATTCAAGTTAATCAGTGCTTAACAGAACAAGGATTTACTGCCAAGAGTTGTCTTCTAATAAATATAAACTAGTAGTATGAGAGAGAGTCTGGCTGTTCACCATGGTTCCTTAATGGCAATAAAGCAATATCAAGAGAGAGTCCTGTTAATTTGTGATGCAGTGAGAACATTAACAATGTTTATAAAAGATGTAAAAGAACAATAATTAATTTTTTAAAAAAGACCCTAGAAATATAAAAGAAATACATTCTCTGTAGAAAGGGTTGAAAAGTTTTAAGCACTGCAGTGACATAGCCTGTTTGTTTTACCTAAGACAGGTCTGCAGTAATTGAAAAACTCAGGCCAGACTGCAGCCAGATTAATCCTCTCCCTCCTTTGACTCACTAAAGTTGCACTAGAGATTTACATCCTAAAGTGATGTCTTGCGACAGCCCTACCATGTAGCTGGTGTCAAGTCACTTGATAGCCCAGCAAGAAAGACTGTCAATAATTGGATCCCTAAAAGAGAGGCATAACAGAATTGATAGAGCACAAAAGAGCTTCAGTAGCAACCATTCAAAACACCAGAAAGCCTGAGGAAAATGAAGATAAAAAAACAAACAACCCACAATGGCAGCAAGTAAGGTTCGTTCAAAGCCAAATGGAAAATTACTAGATTCAGCAGTTGTCATACTAGGATATTAGGTTTGATATTAAATTTCAAAATCTGTATTATCATTCATGTCCTGGTAACAGTGTAACAAAAAAAAATTAGGAAAAAATCCAAATGTAAATAAAATAATTATTTATTAGTATAATCCATATGGGAAGAAAGAATGATATACAGTGCTTACCTTCAGTTTTCCTGTAATTTCAATTCCAATGCTCTAGTATTCAGTTACCTTAACCAAAGGCAAAAAGTTAGCTACTTTACAATGCTAAAGTAAAATATGCTAGCCAACTTCTGTGTAAGAAAACAGGTCACAGAATGCAATCCAAATCCACTAAATCTGCTTAATGCAGACACATTCTTTTTCCACTTTAAATCAATACCAAGATTTTCAGGAGATATGTAGTGTTCTGCTCCTAAATAAATGTCCTTGTGTCAGTAGTGTTGAGCTTCTATTGTTTCAAGAAAGTAATGAAAGATATAAAAGATTGGATTTTGCAGGACCAGGGCCAAACTGTCTATATGGATATAAAACATGAAATCACATTATATACATAATTAAGACAGACGCATACAACTAAAAACCTTGAAAGAAAAGAAAAAAAAAAAAATCCATTATTTTCTCTGATCCCTGCAGGTTTAGTATAGAAATTCCTATCTTCCCAGAAGAATGCAAATGACACTGCTTTTTCACTTTGACAGCTTTCCTTAAAATACAGGAGGCCACTGTATGTGCCTTATCACCATCTTCATATGCAGCTAAGGTAATCCTGATTTCAGTAATCAATGGGTTATGAGGAAAGAGTCACAATTTTGCACATGCTTTTCCTTGAGTTGTCTGAATTGCTGACTTAAGTATATGGCAACAAAGATGCTCTTGAAGAAGCAGATTCTGATACTTCAGCTGTATTAATGGAGCACATGCAGTGGGTGACATTATTCTTAAAAGGCTGTAAAGGATCCAACCACTTAGAGAAATTAAGTGACATGGCTTGGCTTTTGTTCAAGTACTAAATATGAAGAACCTATGGCCTTGCATTTTGTATCTGTCTTGCTTAAATAGTGGAGAAGGTCAGCAGTGTTGGACTAGGTTCAGTAAAGAAATTAATATTATTTGCCTTTTTGGTGCCAATATAGAAAGAAATACAGCAAAACCACCTCCAGTTCTAACATCTTATTAAGATTGGAAATAAAATGAAAGAAAAAACAATGAACATACCCTAAGTGTTTCTATGGCATGTAGACTTTCTTTCTGGCTTCATCAAGCTTTTAATATGTAATGGTTGCTCTGTTGATAAAAAAAAAAAATGCCTACCTTGTGAATATTGCTACACTATGAACAAGTTAGTAGTACCATATAAATTCACTCTTTGCCAATTGTTTCTCAGTCACCTACTGAGAATGTGCATCTTTTACCACGTAGTCCATGTGGGATAACTTAGTGACAGAGGCACTAACAGCTCACGAACAGGTATCAACCACACGGGAGCTGACCTACAAGGAGACCATGCACTATCTGACCTGTCAGTAACTTGCTTTCTGACTGTGATTTAAAGACAGAGTATCAGAGAGAAAGTACCTCTCTGCAGCATTTCCTGGCCATACTATTAAACGGCAATAACCATTCAGGATGTGTATGCCTCTTCCTATTTTCTCCAAACTGCTTACCATAGACGTTAATCACAAGACCTATGTCACAGCAGCAGATGAATGTGGAGGCAAGAAATGCACAATTTAAATATATATTAATACTTCCTACTGGTACTGAGAAACAAAGGATAATATGATTTGCTGAGCACTGTCTACGGGGGACACTTCTACTGACCAGCTCACTTCTACTGCTGCAGCAAGCTTGGCATTTTGCAAAATAGGAAACAAGAAACCATTCCATTCCCATCTTCCCTTCCCGGTTTCTGAGGTGATCAAATGCAGATGAGGACAGAGGAGAGCAAATGCACAAGCCAAATGCTTACTAAATATTTACAAAGGTGAAAGCAAAGCACATTTAACATGACCAGCCCAAACTTTTTTGTGTGCTGGAAAAAAGACTATCTACATAGGAACGGATCAAAGGGAGGATACTGACTTTTAGTATCATCATCCCTAAAAATAACAATTGGCATAATCTTTCCCTATTCTTAAGGGAAGATACTTATTTCTCATCTAGGTGAGATACCTATTCTTACAAGTATCTAAAACCATAAATTAGGAACCCTCTGTCACAAAGGCAGCAATGTGGAAGAGAAGGGAGAGCCTGGGCTCCAATATCCAGCTGCATGCCCTACCACAAAAGCCAAACATGCCAGGTGACATGAAGCAGGGATATTTTCTTTAATTATCTTTCTACAAATTAGTACCTGTGTCTCTCAGAGCTCCTCAGCATAATAGCTTTCACTGGACTCTAATTTAAGGTGTGTGGCTGCTGTTCTGTGTGACATTTCTTCCAGATATGAAAAAGGCTGTGGAAAGGAGTCATATCAGATTGTGGCAAAAAATGTCATTCTCGTACTATTTCCTGGGAGTAGTGGCATTATTAATAAGAATAATAATAGTAATCACTGTACAGGATATGTGTACCTTTATTTATTTCATCTGAATAGTCTACTATGGTTTTCTCAAGCCTGCCAGTATAACATTCAAACAACCAGTTCAATTACTGAAGTATTTTCTATTAAATTAGAAGCAATGTATTTCTCAAAGAAATCATCTATTATTTATAACTGAAAGGCAAAGAAACATCTAACCCACAATGTCTTTACAAAATCTTACAGCCAAACTGTGAGGCTGTAAACAAAGCCATGTTAACAGGCTCATTCTATAACAAATTACTTAAGAACAGCACAGCAACAACAATGGTAGATGTTAAAGTGTTTTAATAAAATCACAAATCCAAACTGTTCATGAGAAAATGTGAGACATGTAAGTGAAAATTCCCCCACTCGTAAGCATCACCAAAATGTCTGGCACGGGATTAAAGTGTAGTTCATTGCTCCCCTCCCCAAAATTATTACTGTAGCATGACAGAGGAGAAGCTCTGGTATTTATTGACCCCTGCTATAATATACTACATACAGAAGAGGCAACAATCAATACCTGCCTCACAATGAGGAGAGAGGAACCTCAGTCCTGTTCTATAGAAAGAAAAAAAAACAAACCCAAAAACTTAGAAACCTATAAATCTTATCAGCACGGAAGACCCAATGCTAAAGGTTTTGTCACTGATATTACTCCAAGTTTAGGCCCATTCTAACATACCCTGCTGAATAAAAACCCAAGGTTAAGGGGGTTTATTGAAACTGTTAATTTTCATTAACAGGAAGAAACCAAGCCAATTCCTTGGAGCCTGATCAAATAAGATTACTATAAGACAGTTCCTGGAAAAGGCCTGGGTTTAGCAGTATGTTGTGGGAGGGAAGACCTGCCCCTAAGACTCTCATTTGTCTCTAAACACTTCATTCTTCAACCAGTAAATGTAAAATTCAGAAAGGGAAGCCTGGAAGAGGCCTCTAGGCTTCATCTGGTGCATCTTAGCCTACTACTTCTGCACTGCTTCTGACAGATGGCTTCCCAGTCTCTTACAGACTTCTTATGTCAAGTTCTAATGGGTTTTCAAGAAAGTTGCTTCCCAGGCTTGGCTATCCTTATTTTTTTTTTCTTTGAGTTCTAAGTGAAGTCTCCTTCTCTGAAACTTAAAATCATTACTCTGAAACTTAAAATCATTACTTCTTGCCTTACCTATACAGGAAAAGCCAAGTTGAACCCTAAACCCTCTCAAGAAGCTATTTTTTTTTGTATTTGAAGATATAAGTGAAACTCAAATTATTCTCTGGAGAGTATATTTTCTTGACATCGGTATAGACATTTTCTGGAAAACACCTTCCCTGCTCTCCTTTAAACTCTCTCATCAGTAGTAAACACTGTTCATCTTGTAAGACCACATCTAGCAGTTGAGATTTATACATCCCAGCACATTTGGATTTTTTGGCAACAGCAGGTAGCTTGTTGTCTCATGCAATTTGCATCCTCTAAATCCTGTGGATCCTTTTCTATACATGAGCTTGTTCTTCCCCTTGTATTTATGCCACTGATTATACATACCTAAAAGCAGAATTTTCAGAATCAAACTGTATCTTGCCTTTTCCCCTAGCTCATTTCAAATTCTAATTCTCTCCTCCAGGATATTTCCAGGTCTTCCCACCTTGATGTCATTCACAGATTTAATAAACATGCTTTTCATTCTGTTAGCCACATAACAAATCAAAACATTCAGCAAGTTGAAACTCAGGACAGGAACAAAACAACTTCCTAAACCAATGCAAAACAAAATGTTCTAACTTGAAAACAAACTACTGTCAGCACAATTTTGCAGTGTTTACACCTGCATTATAGTAGTTTTTCCCAGAATGTGAATCTGTAGCTTACTTCTAAATACCATGCAAGTCAATATTAGAAGCCAGAGTTCCAAAAGTTAAGACTTAGAACATCTATTGTTTTTCTTCTCCCTAGAATGTTTGTCACTTTAACAGAAAGATATTATACTGATTTGATGCACTTTATTCCAAACAACTTTCCATGACAACTGCATCGTATCTCATTAATTTCTAGGTACTTGCAAACAGCTATTATAATAATTTTCTGTTTGTTTGTTTTACCAGGAACCGAAATTACATTGTTTTCTAATTCACAAGCTCCTTCCTTCCCTATTTTAAAAGAAGAAATCTTATTTGTCTTTTCCCAGACTTCAAAAACTTCAACTACTATTAATGAGATTTCAAAAGTAGCCTTTCACTTTTTGGAAATGGCTTCATCTCGCTTTTTAAGGATAAATGTTAGATATTTTCAAATTGGATGTATCTGTTTCTTCTGAATACTCTGTAACCTATTCTTTCTTTATGTCTGAAAAGAGTTTCTTATTAGTCATCCTTTTTTGTTAATAGTATTAATAACCTAAGCATGGTCTTTTTTTGGTGAGAACTAAAACAGATTTCAGACTCAATCACATTTGAGAGGTTCCTCTCTGCTTTGAGCAGTGGGCAATTTTTTTCTTGACCATCATCTTACTAACAACATAACATAATTTTTTGTCATCCTTTATGCCATATGTAATATGCATCTCGATTTATTGATCTTGCCCTTTTGACTTATTTTTTTCATCTTGTCCTTTTGACTTTGTTCTTGCAGGCAAATCTTATTGTTTTATACTTATGTTTAGCAACTTAACCTGTTTTCTGCACAGGTTCTTCTTTTGCTGAAGGTCATATGAGTACTCATGAGTTGGCACACACTTGCTTTTTTATTCTATGTCTAGAATCCTCCTACACTGGGTAGTTTTCACTTGTGGCTTCAGAGTAACTTCTTTAAAGGTCTGCTGTTTCTCTTGAGCAACATTTTCCTGAGACTTATTTTCTATGAAATCTTATCAGTTAGTTTTCTGAGATGACAATGTTCTCCTTGCTTTACCTCTGTAGGTTGCTTCAGGTCGTTTGTACAGGAGTGCATCATAAATCACCAAGAAATATTGACTTATGATTTTTTAAGACTTTGTTGTAATGTTTTTCCAGTGATAAATGTGGCTTGCTTTGTTTGAAACATTACCAATGGACAAAAAATATTTCCCAAATAAAAAAAAACAACTCTATTTTTATGCTATATAAAACCTAAATTCAATGTTTCCAACCATTGTGTTACAGAAATGGTTATGAGCAGGGAAACAGAGGAAGAAGGGAACATTTTAGTGGGCAGAAACAACTATCCTCTCTCTCTTTCTTTGCCCACCTTTGCAGACATCATGCATTTTCAGAAAGTTAAGGAACAGACACTGAGCGACATAAAAGCAGCTTTAGCCATAGCAAGGAAAAGCTATCACATGAACAGCCGCAGCAAAAAAAATGGACTCAAGCAATCAAATGTATTCCCTTAGATAACTCAGGAATACAAGGAGCACTCAGGTAGTCTGCAACAGTCCCTTTCCCAGTGTCATCTCTACAGCTACCAGGCGGAGCAAGCAAACACCTCCAACCAACTCAGGCTTTTGGTACAGGTGCACAGAAATCCACCCCAGGAATTCTGCAGCATTTCAAGGTCAGTCTCTGTGGCAAGGGCACAAGATTTCTGCAGCAAACGTTCGTCAATCCTGCGGCTGTAATAACGCATTGCCATCTGCAGCCCCACACCCCCCGAATCCCCTGTCGGCTTCCGAGCTGGAGGAGCCAGGGCTTTTCGTAATTCCATGGTCACACACACGCACGCTGCCCAGTTTATTTAACTCTTTCTCAGCACTCAGCTAATGAAACAGTGACAAAACCCACAAATGCACAGAGTTCAAGAAGAAACATGAAGAGAGCTGAGCAGCAGAGATGAGCTCTCGCTAGTCCGGACACTGCTGAGTGCCAGCAGCACGGAGAAGGGAGGGTGGAGGAGAGCGGGAGGGTAGCAGTGCCGTACGCCCACTACACTGAGCAAGCAGCTAGAAATGTGGGAGAGGCTGCTGGGTCCCAGGGCCTGCTGAAACCAACAGTCAACACCAGTTCATGTGTCACTACCCAGACAATCCCATGTTGCCAGGTTCAGGCTCCAGTGGAATATCACAACTGAAAGAGAGAGAAGAAAACCAGCACTACAGAGATATTTTTTACTTTCTTTCCAATTTCTAGAATGTCTCTTAACCAAAAAAAAGAAAAGGCATTTTGTTCTTATCAAATCAGAATACATTTCTAAGCCCTCAAGCAGGCACAGACTACCTCAGGTTTACTTCTAATGTAACATGCCATCCTGAAGCCTGGAGCTGGAAAGTTTTTCCACCTCTCTGCAGACCCTGAGCAGCAGCGCGTAGGTTTTGCATAACCTTAATAAAGAGCACTTACACTCCAGGCACAGAAAGGTGACAGTCATTCTGCAGCTTGCCACAAGCTAGTGGTGAGAGAATTAGAGAGGGAGGTGGAGGTACAAGGCTAGCATTCAAAGCCACAGCCAAGCTCAACTTTCCATAAAATTCGGGTGGGTGCAGAGAGGGATGTTGATGAAGGATGGGAAGTTTGTCACACGGACATTCATGAGACACAAAGAAATGGATCATATCTAGCTTGAGTCAGCAAAGGGACCAAGATTTGCCCATTCTCAGGACATCATCCAAAGGCAGCAAGTCTGTCCAGCTGGCTGGGAGCAGTTCACTGCATCATTCATCATTCACTGCAATTTCCAGTGCTTCCACACTTGCATGAGTCTGAAACACTGAAATAAAACATTTTGCAGGGCTGGTAAAACCACCCAGCTGACATTACCAATGGAAGCAGAAGGATAAGTGAGGTAGAGTGGGAAGCTTTGTTGCTTCACAGTAAGCACTTCTGTCTTCAAAGCATTGCTGTAGGCTTGGCTGGGTTTTTAAATGTGGGTAGGTATTTCAGGTTTCACTGCACAGCCAGTTCATTTCAGCTTGGCCACTAAATATGTGAAGTTTAACAGCATTATCCCACTCTCCAGTCCAAGCAGCTCTGCCCTACAAACCACTTGGTTTGTCACTGCAATAGAGAAAGAAAACAAGAGAAAGTTTCTTTTAATAAGAGCTTTTAAATATCACCAATCAAATGCCATTCAGGACAAAATTTTCATCAAATTCAGCTCTAATATAAGACAAGACCTGGGCTAAATGTATTCATTTTCACATACCTCTAGATTTTCTTCAGTAACTGAATATTCTTTTCTTTTAAACTTGATGACAGCTCCTGAAATAGCATATTCTGGTAGTAAATTCTCCTGAATTATCATATCAGCTACTTGCAACTGATCAATTTAATTTTGACTGATATTTGAAAGTGATTATAGTGGGATTAGGCTCCCAAATGTAATTGAATTTCAATAGAATTGTGGCACTTAGTTCCTTTCAATATGTAGAAGATTCCAGACCTTCAGACTAAATATTAAAGCTACTTAAAAAAAAAATTAAAAAAAAAAGATTGCTACAAAAAAATTCCAAACTACCCCCCATTTCACTTCAGGAAGTTCTCTCAAACTTACATAATTTTTCACCACTTAAAGAAGATAACATTAAAAAAAAAATCTTGAAGAACCAGGGAAAGTTTTTATTGAATATGATTCATGAAACATTTGTTTAGCAGAATATATATAGGCCAAAAATTTTCACATTTATTATTACAAAACCTGACCTGCTAATGGAAAATTACCAGATATCTGATCTTAAATTAATTTAAAGGTAAGATTAAATATTTAGGGATTATCAAAATATACCTTTCTAGGACTGTAGATGTTTCAGAGCTTTCATTTTCTACCATTGAGCTGATGCAGATTAACATGGGGTTTTTTGGCACTTAAGAAAATTGAAAATAATTAATCTGTAATGGCATTGATGGAAAAAGTGTTCAAAATGTCAATAAAAGTGCTGCTTTAACAGTACTTCAAATATTCTACTTACACAACTTAAGAGACACGTTATCTGCCAGACTACACACTTTTCCATTAAGATCTATGAAAGTCTGCAGGTGTTTAATTACCTGCTCTCCCATTGTTCCCTGGCTGCAGCAGGAGTAGTTTGAACTCCAGCATGTAAAAATTAATGTACAAATTAGCATAGTAGTTATGCAGATTAAATGAAAACTTTCCCTAGTTTCTATTTGGTATGAAAAGTCTCACACAAATAAACCATAAGTTGCTTTTCACCAGAAAGAGTTGTTTAAATATTTTCATTAATTTCAAAACATTTCTGACTTATAAAAATGTTAAGTATCACTATTGCAGTAATCAACGTAAGACCACAAAATATCTGGAAAAATACTATGAGGAAAATTACATCTCATGAGAACAGTTTAAATATATGTTCATTTTCCCTGACAGAAGGAGACTATTCAATAAAGTCTTATTTCAGGAGATCACAGTTTTCACAGAATCAAAGCATCTCTCAAGTTGAAAGGGATCTCTGAAGGGCATCTGGTCCAACCCCCCTTGCTCAAGCAGGGCCATCTACAGCCAGTTGCCCAAAACCTCATCCAGATGGCTTTTTAATATCTCCAAGGAGGGAGACTCTGTAGGCCCTCTGGGCAATCTGTGCCAGCACTCGGTTACCTTTGCAGTAAGGGCATCCTTCTAGGTCTTCATTAACTCTACTCTGCTTGGTCTTTGGTACCATGCTTCACCCAAGATCAACAGTCCAGGATCCACTTTTGGGAGCAGGCATCTGCTTTTCTTCCTTACAGAGACCTTTCCTCTATTTCTAAAGCACAGTAGTGTGAAAAAGCAGAAAAGAGGACATCATATCTTTTATGGAACAGTTCAGTGGTTAAATATCCTCTTCACAGCTCAATGATGCTTAGTTGTGTTCATTCCTCAGGTTTAGGCTTTAAATTCAGAGCATCACCCTCCAAGTCAATAGAGATTGAGGCACCCTCCACCCTTGCCATGGAAGCTATCCTACACTACAAAAGTATAATTATTCAGCAATGGGACTAGGGAAAGAGACAGTGGCAATAACAACATGGAGTAGTCTCCAGGACACACCTGGGCCTCTCCAAGGGAAGGAGTTTTAAGTTTCATTCACTAGTCCCTTTTAAACATTTTATTCAGACTTTTGAAGGAAATTCTTATTTAATCAAAGCATTATAGGATTTTGCAGTCTTTTTTCTGAGATTAGCACAATCTATCTCCTTGCATCTCAAGGGAACTGGATGTGATCCCTCTAAAGGGACACAGATCATTCCTGACAGGCCCAGCTCACTGATACAATGGTGAAGGACCACTATAGCACTTGTTATGATGCAAACAAGTGGTTCAAAGCACCTTACAACCCCAATCCCAAAGCTCGTATTCTTCCTGAACCCTTCAAGATGGAGATTGTGACACCACTGCATTACAGACAGATGAGTCCCTAGTCAATCTGTATCTTTTACAAACCTTTGTGAAGAGAACATGTTGCTTTCAAAGATATCCTGCAATATATTTTACATTACTGTTGCCTCCTTAGATAAAAGGGCACAATTAGAACTTTCACTTGATATATGTCCCTTATGTGGAAATTACCTCCCAGTTCTCAAGATAGCGATGGCCATTAGAAGTAGATCGGGAAGCTGTTAGCAAAGGATTGCACCCAGACTAATAAACTCTGCAAAAAACTCCAAAAGACAACCCAGATATTTCCCAGTTTAGATTACAACCAGATTGTTATTAAGCTCCTTGACCTGGATGTAGCACAGTCTTTGCTGTTTGGGGCTGGATGTCACTCTCAGTCTTGTAGGGTGCAAGTCCCAGGCTTCCCCACAGTGTGTTTGACAACATGTGAATGAGGCAGTAGTAAAAATCTCACAGCAGGAATTTCCTCCCTTTTTCTACCTGCTGCTGTTTACCACCAACCCTGACCGGCTGAAAAGACATAATTTCATAGGAGGTTGCCAAATTTTGCTGATTTTGCTGAAGTAAATTGGCTTATGTAATTTTAATCATTTCACAAAAAAAAAAAAAAAAAGGAGTGGAAAGGAAGTAATGAGGGAATCATGTTGAGAGATTTAAATATATAGAATAGAACTAAGAGAGCAATACTTGTATTCAGTAGTTGGAGGAACCTTTCCGAGCATGAGAGAGAAAGAGAGAGATAAAGATTTAAATTCAGTTCTTTTTTTTTCCTATTATGCAGGACTGCAGCATCAACAACCAGCAATTGAGAGAAGAGATACATCATTAAACTTATTTATAGCATTAACTACTTTGCATTCATCCACACAAGTGAAACTGTAAAAAGAAGAAAAAAAATTATAAAAGGGAGTGTGTGGTTCTTTCATTAGCTTGTCTGTAATGTTGGATTGGTCCATAAATTAATGTGTAAAGGGGACAAAAAAAAAAAAAATTCAAAGCTTTGCCATTGTAATTACAGCTCTTTAAATATCAAAAGACACAAAGAAAGATTCCTTTTGAAGAGAGTACCAATTCTCTTGGCAAGCCATTATTAAATACTTGCATAAATCTACAGTCTGTATCTTGCAAGTTGAGGTGACATTGCTATCATGGCTTACAAGTCTTCTCATGTGACTATTGGTGCACTTCAGTATTATTTATATATTTTACCTGAACACCTTGATGAGATGTAACACCTTCCTTCTGTCAAGGGTGAAGGGCTAGGAAGTAGCAACTGAGAAAACTAGTGAGATAAAGGGCCTTGATCAAAGATCAGCTAATTGACTTGGGCTCTTCCAGACACAGACTCTGAAAGTCTCTTTGGTACTACTCAGACATCCAGGTGCAGCTTCATCACAGATTTACCAGTAGCTCCTCCTTAGCACAGTCCATATGCAAGTACCATGTCACAGCAGCAGGCATGTGGCTACATCTCTGTCTCTAGTTTGCACAGTATTTGACCTCAGAAAGCCACCAAAACTACCAGACAAAACATATTAGTAAAACACCCTCTAATACGCAGAGCAGAGTGGATTACAAGGCATTGAAATTTCTAAATTAAATGCCACAGAGCTCAGCTCTCACCCTCAATTTGCTCCTTCCCAGATGACGTTTCCCCACAATCTCCCAATGAGCCTCTGCCTTTCAAAGGGCATCACAGATAACAGATCTGATACTTGACACCTCTCAAGTTAAACCAATGCCCTTCGGTCCTATACATTTCACAGATTGCAAGCTTCCTCAGGTTCAGTCTTGTATTAGAGCAGCAGCTCCAGATATTTTCTGAAAAGGCCAAATGCCACACTGTATGGGCTTCATGGACCAAAATAATCATGCACTGCTCATAAAATAATTCAGAAGTAGGCTTTTTATGAAGCTGAGCAACAGCTTCCACAAGGTTGAGGTCAATATGTGTGTGAGCAGCTGTAGCTTCAAGGGTTTTTCAAGGGGCTGGCTGTTTCCTCAGGCTGCAGCCTCACAGCTCTCAGGCTGCCCAGCAGAAGTTGCCCTGCTGGTTCTCAATAGCCATAGACAGATCCTGTATAAAGCATAGCAGCATTAAGCTTTGGTAATAATATAGTCTCTCTTCTGATCTGACATGCAAACAAATTCCATGACACAGCTCATCAAACACACAATGGAAGGAGAGAGTGCTTCGGAGAAACACAGTAACTTTTCCCCAGCTGCTAGAAATGTAAGCCAATGTCCAGAAATGGGCAATTGCAAGACAATTTTTATTAAGCCAGGGAACCTGGGTGTGTTGGTGCTCTCCTCTTCTTGGTCCTCAAGCATGCAGTCAGAGTGGACCAGATGAGACACCATCCCTTCTCCTTTCCAGGTATGATTTTTTTTTTTTTTTAAATGTAATCCAGCTGCAGGGAGGGAAATAGAGTGGGAGCCAGTTGGTCCCCCAATGGGAATGACCTGGACTACAGGAGGGAAACAGGAAAGGACCACCTCAGACTTCATAGCTGGGACATGGCAGAATGTAGACCCCAGAAGCAGTGTAGAGCACACCACACAGAGATTCTTCCCATAGTTCATACTCAGGTACTTACATACGGGTGAAACAGCTAATCACTAAGTGTAATAAATTTACAAAGCCAGCTACACAGTTTGGACAGGATCTCTGTCAATGGTTCATATTTGAAACAAACTGGATTGAAGATTCAGTGGGAAGAAAAGCATCTGCTATCACAGGTGCCCTAACCGTCAAAAATACCCAGTACTTTTTCCAATAACTTGCCTGCTAGTGATGAAGAAAAAGTACAAGAGCAAACCCTTGAGGTACACTGTATTGCCTGCTTCTAAGATTGACTTGACATCATGTAGTACAACCTATCTGCATTCTTTGCAAGCTAACAAGCCAATTAATTATGAAAGGCAACAGGTTTTGGCCTAAAGCCAAATTACAGTGGTGTCATTAGTCTCTGCTTTGTAACAAAATCGAGTCCTGCCTGGATTACATTCTCTGAACTCTTCAATTCATTGATACTGTGCTGCTGTAGGACTCCAAGTAGGTGCTGACACTTACACACACATCGTAATAGCAGGCACAACGATAGCGCTAATCATCTCATATTTGTAAAGGATTTTTCACCTTTAAGTGTTCAGAACTTCTTTGTAAAAATGTGACCTCAAACAAACAAGCCTCTACTGTGCACCTACCCATCTGAAGACAAAGACACATCACCCAGGCTAATACATAAAGTTTAGCCTGGAGGCTGCCTATCCACCAGTAATGTTCCTACCCCTACCCACAGCCTACCCCTGTTCTCAGTATTGCTCCCTTGGATTTTGTGCAGATTATCCCTAAAGCCTTATTGCTCACAAATGTAATTTCAAGGAGTAGTATTATTAGAAAACAGGTGAAGGCTGTGTACATGTCAAATATGTTGTTTCTATGAAGATACGTACTTTATGTTTAAATTAAGATATTATTTACACTAAAAGCAGATCTGTTGGGTGTATAATATGCATTTTTAAACTACACATATGCAGGGGGAAAAAAGAAATTGATAAACTCCAAAGCAGAAACACGATTTCAAGCAAGATGGTGATCTCCTAAAGATTTTGCCCGATTAGGCTGCACCTCTACCACAATACTTTTAAGCTTACCTCATGGGACATCTTCACATTCCACCCCACTTCATCACCCAGCACTGCTGTGCTACGCCCTGGAGTCACTTGCTGAATTGCTGAGCAGGCTGGAGAAGCTGCCATGAGCTTCCCAACCTATCAATGCACCACGCATGGCTCAATGATAAGAGTGAGCTGGCTGCAGCAAGCTAAGCAAATTGCTTTATTCATAAATTCTAAAGGCTCGGTCTGAATTTCATTCAGTATCATTATAAAGCATCATAGTTTAAGCTAGCAGGATCAACGGCTCATCTCATCTAATTTCTGTATAATGTGAAACAATGGGAATTCACTTGGTGAATTCTGTGTTGCTATTGCTGCTTCTGATAAAATATTATACAAACACATTAAGGAAACCAATAGAAAACACCTGAGATGTCTATCCACGTTAAAGTTTTATTACTTCTGGGATCTCAAAAGGCTTAGGGAACAGCACTGAACATTGTTTCATACATACTCGTGAAAGGGTAACATAATAAAACCAGGTCAAACAACACTGAATATTGAATTTAATGTAAAGTATGTAGAAGAAAGAAATACAGGAGATGTTGGAAGAATTATTAAAAGAGAAGGAATAAATAACCATACCTGTGATTGTGGGGTTTTGGGTGAGGTTTTTTTAGGGTAGTTTGTTGGTTTTTAACTGGCACACAAAATTATTTTACATCCAAGGAAAGATGCAATTAATTTTTGACATTTTTTTCTGACTAAATTTGGAGCAGCTGAGAGGTTGGATATTTCTAACCATCTTTAAAAATGGACTTATAATGTTGCCATCTGTTGGCATACGACAGATATAGCATCCCATGATTCCAGACAGAGTCACAAAGATGGAGAAAATTAAAGGGACAGATGTGAGAAATACATGCTCTCAATTTGGTTCCAGTGTTCACATCTGTGCTCCTCAAAGATTTTTCAGTCATATAAATCTATCCTCAGAAACTAGTACCTTGAAATGTTATGGCATTTCTGGTAATCATAAAAAACATATTCTAAAAGAGTTTACTGTGTTCCAAAACATCACTGGATTCATAAAAATCTGTTTTCCATCAACAGGACACAAAGTACATAGCAACATTACTTGTCTGCTTAACTTCTCTCTCCTTCATAAATCACAAGCAAAAGGGTAGGTGACTAATGCAACTGTAACAGAATTGCAAGCACACAATTTCAACAGGTACCTGCAGACACTATATGTTTACACACCACCTTGAAAGGAAATAGGCGTCTGTTCCTAACGGTCCCTGTACACTGCCCTCTCCAAATGTGAATCACAGAAGGCGATACCCCTATTGTGCTGATGTAAGGGCAATTCTTTTATCTGAAATAGTTGCCTGCTGTTGCAAGCACATTTCTCTGCATTTGCAGTGTCACTGATTTCTTCTTACAGTGCTTTTGACAGGCTGGATGCTAATGCTTCCATCAACTGCAAAGAAAGATTTTTCCCTCTCCCTGCATCCCTGTCCAGCCCCTCAACTTACATAGCACCTGCTCTCTCTGGCCCCATAAGTCCCTTCACCATTTTGGATGGTGCAGGACCTCATCACTCCTCACAGGCAGAAGATGAAATAACCACAAAACCAGATTATTACTCCTCCCTCTCCTATCTTCATCTTCTTCTACCTGTTACCCCTTTCTTCCTTTGGATTTGAACCTTGCATATAATTTTCATCCAACGGGGATTATAAAGCACATTTTTCTTCCTCCCTCATTATTCTGTTAATTGGAGTAGGGGCTAAGGATACCTGCATACTTGTGAGACACACACACATTTCTATGGTGTCCTGGTTTTTTCAAACTTGTACCTCCTTTTTCATTCACAGATAGGTTTTAAAGGTGAATAGAGAAATGATGCTTAGGGTCTTATTTCACATTGGATGCAATGAACTCATTTTCACCTTAAGTACAACATATCTCCTTCTCATTAATACACTACATAAATTCTTTCCCAAAATGACAGTGTCATCAAAAATCAAAAGGCACAGTACAAAGCAAACAATATTGGAGCTACATAAGCAGGCTGATAATTCATGTGGACAGTTTTCAGTATTTACAGAAAGCATTGACTGATACAGTTCACTGGCCCCGTGAGCACTGTGTTAAATCATTAAAGTGTGAGCAGTCTTTATTTATATTGCAATAATATTCTGTAACCCCAGCCTAGAACCCTGGTGTGTTCAGTGGTGTACAAACAAATCATGATCTGCATTTGAGCACAATTTTTTTTCCTTTAAGAACTGATTTCATCTTTGACAACTCCTAATTTTTCTACATATTTTCAATTATTTTGAAGCAGAAAATGAACTGCAGACTACCAAGTGGAAGTCAGAATTCCTCCACACAGCTCCTGTGTGAAACACTGACATAAGTTGAAAAGCCTAAATATTGCATATTTCAGAAAAGCTAGTAGCCTATATCACAGAATCACAGAATGTTGGGGATTGGAAGGGACCTCGAAAGATCATAGAATCATAGAATGGTTTGGGCTGGAAGGGACCTTAAAGATCATCTAGTTCCAACCCCCCTGCCATGAGCAGGGACACCTTCCACTAGACCAGGTTGCTCAAAGCCTCATCCAACCCGGCCTTGAACACTTCCAGGGAGGGGGCATCCACAGCTTTTCTGGGCAACCTGTTCCAGTGTCTCACCACCCTCACAGTGAAGAATTTCTTCCTCGTATCTCATCTAAACCTACCCTCTTTCAGCTTAAAGCCATTCCCCCTTGTTCTGTCATTAACTGCACTTATGAAAAGTCCTTCCCCAGCTTTCCTGTAGGCCCCCTTCAGGCACTGGAAGGCTGCTATTAGATCTCCCCGGAGCCATCTCTTCTCCAGGCTGACCAGCCCCAACTCTCTCAGCCTGTCCTCATAGGAGAGGTGCTCCAGCCCTCAGATCATCCTCGTGGCCTCCTCTGGACTTGTTCTAACTGGTCGATGTCTCTCTTGTGTTGGGGGCTCCAGAACTGGACACAGTACTCCAGGTGGGGCCTTAAAAGAATGAAGAGGGGGAGAATCACCTCCCTCGACCTTCTCGCCGTGCTTCTCTTGATGCAGCCCAGGATACGGTTGGCCTTCTGGGCTGCAAGTGCACATTGCCGGCTCATGTTGAGCTTCTCGTCCACCACCACTCCCAAGTCCTTCTCTTCAGAGCTGGCCTCAAGCCACTCAGGGTCCAGCCTGTACTTGTGCTTCGGGTTGCCCCGACCCAGATGCAGGACCTTGCATTTGGCCTTGTTGAACTTCATGAGGTTGGCACAGGCCCACCTCTCAAGCCTGTCAAGATCCCTCTGGATGGCATCCTGTCCCTCCAGTGTGTCAACCACACCATTCAGCTTGGTGTCATCGGCAAACTTGCTGAGGGTGCACTGAATTCCCCTGTCCACGTCACTGATAAAGATGTTAAAGAGCACCAGTCCCGATACCAAACCCTGAGGGACACCACTCGTCACCGGTTTCTACTCAGACTTTGAGCTGTTGACCACAACTCTTTGAGTGTGCCCATCCAGCCAGTTCCTTATCCACCGAGTGGTCCATCCATCAAACCCACATGTTTCCAATTTGGAGATAAGAATGCCATGTGGGATGGTGTCAAATGCCTTGCACAAGTCCAGGTAGATGACATCAGTTTCTTTGGCCTTGTCCACCAATGTTGTAACCCCATCATAAAAGGCCACCAGATTGGTCAGGCATGATTTGCCCTTGGTGAAGCCATGCTGGTTGTCACCAATCACCTTCTCATTCTCCATGTGCCTTAGCATAGTTTCTAGGAGTATCTGCTCCATGATCCTGCCTGGCACTGAGATGAGTCTGACTGGCCTGTAGTTCTCCGGGTCTTCCTTGTTACCCTTTTTAAAAATGGGGGTTATGTTCCCCTTTTTCCAGTCTGTGGGAACTTCACCAGACTTCCAGGACTTCTCAAATATAATGGATAGAGGCTTTGCAACTTCATCCGCCAGTTCCCTCAGGACTCGTGGATGCATCCCATCAGGTCCCATGGACTTGTGCACCTTCAGGTTCCTTAGGTGCTCCCAAACCTGATCTTCTCCTACAGTGGGCAGTTTTTCATTATTCTGTACCCATCCTATGCTTTCTAGGACTTGGGCAGTGTGGCACGAGTCCTTGCCGGTGAAGACTGAGGCAAAAAAGTCATTGAGCACCTCAGCCTTCTCAACGTCCCAGGTGACCAGGTCTCCCGTCGCCTTCCAGAGAGGGCCCACATTTTCCCTAGTTTTCCTTTTCTCCCCAACATACCTATAAAAGCTTTTTTGTTGCCCTTGACAACTCTGGCTAAATTTAATCCTGTCAGAGCCTTGGCTTTCCTAACCTGATCCCTGGCTTCTCGGGCAATTTCTCTGTATTCTTCCCAGGTTATCCCTCCTTCCTTCCACCCTCTATAGGCTTCCTTCTTGATCCCAAGTTTGTTCAGGATCTTCCTGTCCATCCATGCAGGCCTCCTGCTGTTTTTGCCTGCCTTCCTCTTTGTAGGGATGCATCATTCCTGGGCTTGGAGGAAGAGATCTTTGAGTATGTTCCAACTGTCTTGCATCCCTCTTCCTTCCAGGAATTCATCCCATGGTACGTGACCAAGCAGATCCCTGAAGAGGTCAAAGTCTGCTCTCCTGAAATCCAGGGTGGTGAGCTTGCTGTGCACCTTCTTCACTGCCCTGAGGATCTCAAATTTCAACATTTCATGGTCACTGCAGCCAAGACTGCCCAAGAGCTTCACATTCCCCACCAACCCCTCCTTGTTGGTGAGAACAAGGTCCAGCATGGCACCTCTCCTCCTCGGTTCCTCGATCACCTGGAAAAGGAAGTTGTCCTCCACACATTCCAGGAACCGCTTGGATTGTTTGTGGCCTGCTGTGTTGTCCCTCCAACAGATGTTGGGGTGGTTGAAGTCCCCCACGAGGACCAGGGCTTGTGAACGTGAGGCTGTTCCTACCTGCCTATAGAGGGCCTCATCTGCTTGGTCTCCCTGGTCTGGTGGCCTGTAGCAGACCCCCACTGTAACATCCCCTTTTCCTGCCTTCCCTTTAATCCTTACCCAAAGACTCTCTGTTAGCTCCTCATCTGTCTCTAGGTGGAGCTCCATACACTCCAGCTGGTTGTTGACATAGAGGGTAACACCCCCTCCTGTCTCCCCTGCCTGTCCTTCCTGAAGAGCCTGTACCCTTTTATTCCCAGACTCCAGTCATGGGAGCCATCCCACCACTCCGTGATGCCAATCAGGTCATATCCCTGGAGGCATGCATACATTTCCAATTCTTGTTTATTTCCCATGCTACGTGCATTGGCATAGAGGCATTTAAGTTGGGCCCCCAGTGAAGTTGACTTTGCCCTGTTGGCTGGAGCCACTGGAGTCCCAGTGCAGTGCTCTTCAGGCATGTACCTCCTAGAGTAACTACCAGCAGTCCCAGCTATATCCCCTTCCCCCTTCCAATCTAGTTTAAAGCTCTATCAATGAGTCCTGCCAATTGATAGATCATCTAGTCCAATCCCCCTGCCAGAGCAGGAACACCTAGATGAGATCACACAGGAAGGCATCCAGGCAGGTCTTGAATGTCTCCAGAGAAGGAGACTCCACAACCTCCCTGGGCAGCCTGTTCCACTGCTCTGTCACCCTTACTGTAAAGAAGTTTATTCTCAAGTTTTACCCAAAAAGATTCTGAATTTAAGACCAAAGCATTTTTTTTTTGTAGCAGCTGGTACTTATCGCAACCTTTCTAAACATGATTGAAGCTTAAAAACAAAAACAGAATTAACCACAGCTTCTTAAATTTCAGATGCCAGTAAGTAACATGACCAGTGATTCAAAATATCCCTTCTGTGGCTTGCCCTCAGCTTAAATCTTGTGGCCACATAGCAGGGCCATAATTTGTATTGCCATGAGAAGCAAACCCAGGGGATAAAGAAAAGACAGTAAAATTAAGTAAAATTAAGGCTATCATGTCTAATGTGAAGTCTCTCAGAAATATTCTGTCTCATATTTAATAACACTTAAAATTAAATTATATTTTTACACTTACTACAATTTAGTCAGGAAATGGGGTTAGGCTAGGATTTATTATTGAGAAATGCACACTTGCATTCAAGCACCTTTTCCTTGCAGACAGACTCAAGGTACTTTTTTAGCATGTGAAAGCAGAATATATCAC
Source organism: Caprimulgus europaeus (assembly GCA_907165065.1). Next base: position 38,420,176 of record OU015525.1, read on the forward strand.
CTATGTCATCTTCTACAGAAGGGAAAAAGAATACTAGTCATCTCAGTCACCTCCTACTTGACTTCCTTGATAAAAACACTCACTGCTTCCCTCCTTATATAGCCAATCATTTTTCCATTTCCTAAAATCATCTTCTTGTAAATAATATTTTGATCACACTCATTCAGTCCTTGCCTTATTGACCTTCTGCTGAGTTTCTTGTCCCCTCATTTAAACACCTTCCCCACTTTTCCCCTCTCCTGTTGCTTTATTCTTTTCTTTTCTCATGCTTCCTCCTGCACTTCTGGTGATAAATTCAGAAGTTGATCTACAGTTAGCAATTTTTCCACTATTTTCGTGTTTTCATCTATACTGATAATTCTATGTAAGACCTCCCACTTCAGTCACTTACTTACACAATCGCCTGTCTCTCAAATTCCTTCTCAAACTATTTTTTTTCCAAATTAACTCTAGGACTATGAAAAATAGCTACACGAGTTGGTTTTCTTTGCTCAAACTCCTACCTGTGGTAGATACTAATGTCATCTAAGTTTATCCAACTGACCAAAAAGCCTACATTGAGAGTCTAGATGCAGTAGGCTAGAGACTAGTAGTTTTAAAGTTCTTTACACAACAAAAATGAAAGACCCTCTGGGAGTTGTTTCCATATTCTTAAGACCCAAGTCATGACTGGAAACAACCTGCTTCTTTCCCTCCATTGACCAGGAAGCAAGCTCCTGGCACAGGTGTGGTGAAGCTGAGCTGATGACTTCAGGAGTTTTTGAGAAATGCTTGGTGCACTTAAGAAATAAAGTGTTACATAAAAGAGTCATCATGATATCAGACTCTAGCTGCACTAAAAAGAAGAGCAGAAACAACAACTGAATTAATGAGGCACCCTATTCTGTCAGTCTATGTTAATTAGTCTCACATCTTGCCTACTGTGTCAGGGACAAGCACAGAAACACTTGATTTTCTGAATCCTGAAAAGGCTTAGGGACAAATAAGGTACTGGAATGCACTTCCAAAATTAAAACAATTCTGGCCTGGTATTGAATATAATTTTGTAATTTTTAATTAACATCTAAAAATAAATAAACTTTTAGAGTACAGGTATACTCAGGTTTAAAGAACAATTGAGTAGGGGGTTTCAGTGTGAGGCTGAAATATTTACTTTTTGTGTCTATTTGTGGACAAGCACGACTCATCAGCAGAACATATTGTGGAAACAGGCATCCCCCTCCAGCCCTGACCTGAGCAGGAGAAGGCTGGGGAGTTAGGACCCGTATCCGCTCGTGCAAACAAGAGGTTAACAGCTCCTTATATCCCCCTCCAATAAAGCTATTCCTGATAAATGCAGTGTGATGCGCCTTTAGAAATTAAAAGTTACCAAAACAAGTTGTCATATCCTGCATCATGATACAAACAGACTAATATAAAAGACTAATTTACAAATCAGAAAATGTTCACCTGTTCATTTATAAAAGTGAAAACGCCTGAAGATGCACAATGCTCCTATGTCACTAGGGAAAGGCTGTATAAAAAGCACTTCTGTTTATTGTATTAGCATCTATTTTCATTATACCCAAGATGATATCATTTCACACACTAGAAAAAGTAATTGCCAAAAACATGCTTTCAAAAATGTATCTATTGATTAGAAAGTGCTCATGAGACAAATCAACTTAGGCAGACCAAGGAGAAGTATGTTCATAATCCCCTCGCAGCTGGAAGAGACTGAGTACACAGCAGCCCGCAAACAGTTGTAGCAAAGCCCTTTTATTTGGATGGTTATGTTTAAACACTCCTACATCACTGCCATCTGCTGGCAAACAGAAAATACAAGTTTCGCTTTAAAAAATTAAAAAATTAGTAGTGTTTAACCATGAGGTGGTACAGCTAGAAAAGAAAGCACAGTTGGAAGTAAGGCACTTTGCAAGGTCCAGGTCTGCAGGAAGGCACCTGCCTTCACCACACCACTGGAGACATCCCAAGGGTGGAAAGTGCATCACCTTCCACCAGTGGCATCAGCAGCACTGAGAAATATTACTTCTCCTTCTTTAAAAGTATTTGCCTTCCTACAAGAAAAATCAAGTCTTAAATGTTTCCTTCATCAAAGAAAACAACAAAGCTCCTATTGGCTATTACAGGAGCTCCAGGTGACATTTGAAAAGTACTGACCTGTTGGATAATGCCTTTTTTTTTTTTTTAATTCTGTTAAGATACATAACCCGAAGAAGAAACAAAAATAAAGTACAATGCAAAACCAATCAACTACATTTTCTTCCTCTCGCTAGTCAGTTTAGGTTTTCCATGAAATGCAGGGGAGTCTTTTGTGACAGGCACAGCAACACATGACAGTGACCTCAACAGACTTTCCTGGTAGCTTTGTGAGTGCCAAAGCACTACATAATTTACAGCAAATATTTACAGTGCCAGTGTTTTATGATTTGCCCTGGCCAAAGGGTGGGTCAGCTGATCGATACAGATTGGAACAGGAGCAGTGAGCTTTTCTATGCATTTCTTTGGGATTGACTGATAATAAGAAAAACATTCAATTCTGAAAACCCGGTTATCAGCCCCAACAACACAGCATCCTTCACAGCTGTAGAACTAGCTAAAATTTTTCAGTTAAAAAAAAATGAGCTTTTAGATAGGGACAGAAAAAAAGATTATCATTATTATTATTAGAAAAGAAAAAAGGACCAACTCTGGGACTCTTTTTTTTAGGAAAGAATGCAGATCTTAGTGATTTAATGAGTGTTCAAGATTTTTCAATAGAACGAGATTGTGCCTTAGAAAACAAACAACCCCAAAACTTTAATCTATAAATTGAGACATGTACAGTATTCATATTATGAAAGGATCTAGGAGATTTGGTTATGGATGATGACTCCTTCAGCAGTAGGACACTACAGAAACCTGGGAATGGGGGGGACGGGAAGCAACATCCTTGCCTTACCATGCAGGTTTTCTAAGGTAACAGAAGAACACAATGAAGTCACAGATAGTGGATTCCATTCATCAGTTGGTCAGTGAATCATCCTCGTAGCAAAGGCAAGAAGTTTCTCTAAGCTGCTTTGGGTTCACATCACAGAATGAAGCGAGTTGCCCTCATGCCTTGCCAGGGACAGTAGATGCTGCTTATGAATGACAACTTTAAACTAGGCAGCTGTATAAATGCCAGCTGAACCTCAGCCCATGGTAGTGGAAGTACAAGGAAGCAAAATGCTGGTGGTCAGCATCAGCCTTTCTGGTCACATCACCTAAAAACCCTTTATAAAGGCACAGGGAAGAAGATGGTTTTGAAGGAGGATATGGAGAAAAGTTGGTAGCATGGAAAAGAATGATGGTATTTGTATGAAAAATTAGAAGATAGAAAGAAATCAGCTACTTCAGAGGAAAAGGTTGGCATATTCACAGTGAAAGAAAGAAGGAGGGTAGGCTGGGAAGAAACTGTGAAATGAAGCTTGTGTGTGATGTGCTAAAGAAGTGAAAAAGTCTAAGCAATGGCCTGAAAAAAGGAAAAAACCTGCACCTTTTCAACTGTCCCCTGCACATTTGAATAGACTAAGGCTGCAATCCCATGTCCAGACAGATGTTATAACTACTGACAGAGAAAATTAGAAAAAATTTAGCTGTGTAAGTGGATTGCAAATATTATCTCTCTTGGAAATACTAGAAAAATCTGTAACAATTGGCTGTAACATGCAAGAGAGGCAAAGATGACACACAAAAATATACCCTCTTTTATAGTTTTAATGAAGTAAGAAATCAAAGTTGCCTTCAGAGATAAAAATGGGATGTAGAACTGTGAATGCATAACAGAAAAGAAAGTTTGTCTTTTTATATATTATATGTACAGTTTTTTATATATCTATATGTGCACATATAAACTACAACGTTTGTATTTATCCAGATATAAAGCCTATAGACCCTTTCGGGTGCTGAGTTAATGGCTGGACATTCATGAAGAGATATCACAAAGATTGAATGAAGTTTATTTTCAAGTGGGGAGGAGAATGTAGTTTGACAACAGAGAGTAAGTTTGCAAGTGTAGAAATAACAGCAATCTCTGACAAATACAATTTAACTGAGACACTATTCATTAAAAGAAAAAGGGAAAAAAAAGAAAGAGAAGGAGCAGGGGAATAAAAGCTAAAATCAGACTGGATTTCCAAATGACATGCAGTCAAAGTTAGTCTCATCACTGCTAAAAATAGAGCTCATGAGAGTCACCTACAAGGAGTGTAAGGGAAAGAAGCAGAATAGGAAATGGACTCACACAGAACTGGAAAAGAAAAGCAAAACCAACAGCATGTAGGACTTCCAGTGGTCTTAGAGAAGCCAAAGTAAGGATGGGAGGGGAAAAAACCAAGAGCAGATGAAGAAAACAACCCTGATAGATCGACAGTCAGAGAGCAAGCAGGGAGATGCACCCGATGAGCCCTGCTAGAAAAGATACTGTGATGGCTGGAAAAAGGGAATGAAGCAGTGGAGACAGAGGGCACAGTTTGCTAAAGAGTAAGTTAAGTGAATGATCTTTTGAGGAAAGTATGAAACAAGATTGTAGATCAAGCTAAAAAGAAAGAGAAAGCAAGGATGCAGCTAATATAGGGTAGGTACTTGATACCAAAATTAAATTTCAAGTATTAATTCCCATTCAAGTCAAAGGAAAGCATCTCTATGGTTTACTTTTTTGGGCTAGGATCTACATAGTCTCAAGAGATAAAGCCTTCTCTTTGCCCAGGAGCCCAGCTTCCATGATCAAATATTAAAGCATGTGTGTTATGGAACATAACTAGATAAATGAAGCATCATAGAGAAGTAAACAAGAAATATGGCACTGAGTAGAGTTGTTGCAAATGAGGGAGGAAAAATACCAGTATGTTCTTTCAGTTTGGGTCTGGAGTCAATCCTGAATTTGAATTAAGTGTCAAGATCAAACATGAGTGTAGTTAATTATTTAAAGATATGATGCTTTGGGGGAAAGCCTTGGTTTTTTGATAATTTGTGACTAACTTTTAATCTTTAATTTTTTTTATCACACTTTCTTTTGAATAATATCTTAAGCAGTGCATCCTCTGAAATTCCCATGAGTTCAATTTGAGTGTGGTAAATAACATGCTTTGCAACTCAGAAATAATCTTCCATATTCCAAATACTATAAATCTGAAAATGTTGGAAAGTCTGTTTGTTTGGCTTTTTGTGTCCTTTGTGTAGTTTATTTTTCTTCTTATAACCTCGAGGGACTGGTTTGGATGTAATAGAATACTCTATATCTCACTTGTTGCCCACTCATGCCCCTAAACTCTATTTACTATTGTAAAACAAGTAAAAAACTACACCCTTCATTTTGAAAGTGTAATAAATATTACAAATGCTTATCTAGATTAAGTATATTTTTTCCTAATTCCTTTATCAGTGTCAGAGCAAATATAGATTTTGTTGTTGATTATTTTTAACACTGTTCATTTGGAGGGATCAGCTCACTCCCCAAACTGTAAGGCACTGCTATTCCCATTCACAAAGCAGCTAATCTGAGGCCTAAAACAGTTAAGTAATAATGTGACTGCAAATATATATTATACATACAATGTAGAAACTGAGTCACATGACACTTCAGCTTCTGCTCTGTCCGTTCGACTATATAACCTGACATCTCATGCAATGCAATTTGCTGCAGCTTTTCCATCCCACTTTTCAAAAAGTAATGCTTTAATATTCTGGTAAAAGGTCCCTGGATGAAGTATTTAGCAAGCAGCTATCCTGACAGCATACCATCAGGATCCCTTTTCAAGTAACATGAGATATCTACTGTGAGTATAACAGCAATAAGTAACATCAGCATGATAAACTCTTCAACAGTAACTGCTTTAGACCTATTATTTCTAGTTAATCAGAGAAAGAAAACAAATTTCTGAAAGCAAGAAATCTTATATTCTACTTGGCCAATGAAAAATCTTCTAACTTAGATGAGAACTTCATTCTTACTCATTGTTTTATATCTACAAATGGTCATAAAATTATCCAGTTTCAAAAAACTCGGAATTGAAGGAAGAACAAATCAAATTAAACCAAACCTGATTATAACCAAATATTTCAATACTGAACTAATAGCAGCCTCTGAGAGAAGTAAACAAATCCAAACTTCATGCAGCTGCATCTGGAACTGTTTTAGAACATTAAATTTGAAGGATATAAAAGTCTATGGCCATAGGCTCCAAGAAATCTAGTAGTAGGCATCAGCAACCTTTGATGCCACCAGTACAGGTGAGATCTCAGCCTTTCTGAGGAGCAACACAGGTCTGCAGGCATTGGAGCAACATTCTATTTCAGACATGAAGATCTGGCTCAAATTGCTAACAGCAAACTACATCACAACATCTACAACAGGGGAACATGGTTTATGAACCACAGACTGCTTCCATGAGGGACCACACTCAAGTGGACTGACACTATCTGTGCATAACACCAATCAATATTACTCCGAATACAGCCATAATTTGGTTTGTTCCGTTCTTTATTTGGTTTTGCTTTTCTTTTTAATGCTTTGCTAATAAGCAGCTAAGCTGTCAAAGTTCGTAGAGTGACTTCCAACCTGACGATCTCATGAGTGTACAACTGCCCACAGGTATAAAAGTGCCAACAAGATGAGTTGTTTATCTCTGGGTCCCGACAGCAGAGTACAGCTATGAAGGTCAGGCATTACATTTGCAAGAAGTGACAGTTTCAGCATCAACTTCATAATTTCAGCAGCTGTAACTGCAAACTATCTCAACATGTGAATGGCAATAAGGAAGGGCAATTACAAACAGGAAGATGAAGGTCGCTGTAGTGTACAATACTACGTTATCCTGTATATTTCTACATGATCCAGCTGGAGCCTTACAAGGTCAACCTGTCACCAAAAAAAAAAAAAACAAAACACCAACCAACCAAACAAACAAACAAAAAAACCTTAAGAAAATGATTACACCGGACAGACATGCCAGAGTGCCCCAGCTTTCATGTGATGCTCTGTCTAGGAATTAAGAATGATAAGATTAGTTTGCAGGGGAAAAAAAAAAATTATCAACAAAACTACTGAAGTAAAAGGAAAGGTTCATTCTGATGTTGTATACTGGAAACTTGTGTATTATCCCAAATGTTGTTTAAAATATTCATCAATTCCTCAACCTTCTTTTTTCCTCATTATGGTTTCTTCAAAGACTTTTTTTTTTTAAACTTATATGCATTAAATTAATTGCGAATTTGTAGAACTTCGGGTTATTAGATTTTTGCATTTTCAACTCAGAAGCTGTTTCAAACCAAATGTAAAAACCCATAGACAACAAATGTTGGTCATAATTCTTCGAAGAAGAAGATGATAGCAAGGCCAACCACCCACCAGTAAATGGGTAACTCGAATGAATGAATGAGTGGGAGCAAGAGTGAAAGCAAACCAGTATGAAGGTTGTTTTAGTTGAAAGAACTCTCTCATTTAATAAACATACATTAAAACAACGAGATTAAAGAAAAAAAAAATTATCTCCTTTTGCAAACCTAATTTTATTAATACTAGAAAATTTTCAAAATAAAACCACCAAGACTAGGAGTATCTGTAACTAGACTTGTAAAAAGTCTTGGTGACCTTCTGAAAAATAAAATATACTTAAATTATACTTTAAGTTCAGGCATTATATATTTAAGTAAAACATCAATAACCTCAACTGAAGAATTAAATGGTATAACAGGATTTGAAATATAATTACAGAATGTAAATTTTAATTTTCATTCAAACAGGGTCTTAAACCGCAGTTAAAAAAAATATTATTTCTTTAACCTAAAAACTAATGTACTCAGACCTCTGCATATCCATTTGAATGAACAGCAGTGGAAAATCTGTTAAGGCAGATAAATTGTTACCATTAGATTTCATCAAACTGAAGCTGTGGCAGTTACTGAACTAAAAAAAAAAAAAAAAAAAACACTCATTCTGCTCAGCTCTAATTTTTTATAAACCTAAATCTCAATAATTCAGATGTTAATTCAATCTTTCAAAAAAAACAAAAGCAAAACCAAATCCATGTTTTGATGCTCTGATTTCAGAGCAAATATCCAAATTTAGGCAAAACATAAGATTTTGATTTTATTTTTAAGTCAGTGTCAATACTTCCAGTAATCTAAGACTCTATGAATGCCCAGAATCATTATTTTAATTGCCTGTGTTTTCTTCACAGAGCTCCACATGTGCAGATTTCTTCCTGGAAGCATAACTTTGTTATTTAGAAAAAAGACTAATAGACTCAGCAAAACCAGAAGAATTCTTATTATTTCAATTTCAAGAAACTTGTCATTATTTGTGGGTACAGAAATATCACAAGATCATATCTAACAGCACACATCTCCTTAACTGTATGGAATCCTGCTGGAAAGTACTAATTTATTCCCTTCCCCAATGATTTGTTAACATCGGGGTCAGAGCTGGACATGTGTTTTATTTTGACTCCACATGACTAATGTCCACCTTAGAATCTCTTTATTTGAGAGTTGGTGAAGTTAATTCAGATGGACTCAATACAACAGATTCTACAACATCCGTTATCACATTTGGGCTTCTCAGCTGAGACATCCCAGACATCAACATCGAACCAAACACTCAGCTTCTCTTGATCATAATTTTCTACATGCAGGCCTTTTACAAGGAGACTTTCACTCATACCAGTTCCTCAGGACATTGACCTGTTTACCCATTTTTGTTGAGTATGGACAGACACCAGCCCTATCAGATATGGGTGCTGTGCGGTTATGTTGCTTATCATTTACAACTGAAAACTATTTTGGTCTCTTCCTCCATCATCTTATATCAATGCTTACATCAACCCTTTGGTTCATACCATATCCAGAAATTTCTTGTTCTGCTTCTTCCAAATACAATACTACACAGCTGAACACAGACAACAGCAGGATCTCATGACTCCCCATTTAACATTTGGTAAAAATCACTCTCAGGTGATCCAGAAAAGTCTTAGGTCCTCAGTATAATAGTACCTGATGTTTACTTTCATCCCTCTTGATATTTTTCTATTCTTGAAAACTTCTTAAACTAAATTTTGAACTAAAGCTAGCCTCAAGCCACAAGAACTCGAGGAGCTGCTCTTTGAGCAGCAGTTTGCTCCAAGATTAAGGATCTCCAAGGCTTACAGAGGATGCATACCTCTTTAAATTAAGTCTGGTTACCACCTACTTGCAGACCTTTTCCCTCGATTAGCAGCAATCAGACAAGTTAATCTTATCCCTGCTAGTGAGGAGGTTTGCTGTGGCTTAGGAACTGCAATAAGCAGGACCCTGACTGCCAGTAAGTACAGGCCCTCTCCCAGATGGAAATGCAACTGTGGTGGGTTTAATAGGGCCACACAGCTGCTTACACATCCTCCCCCAATGGGAGGATCAGAAGGGTAAATGTGAGAAAACTCATGTGTTGAGATAAAATTAATTTAATAATTTAAATAAAATAATAATGACTATAGTAATGATAACAACAGTAATAATGGAATATACAAATGAGTGATGCACAGTGCAATTGCTTACCATCCGCCAACCAATGCCCAGCCTGTTCCCTGGCTATCAATCCCAAAGCAGAGACAATCCCAAAACCCAAATCATAATTCCAGAAGAGAGAGAGAGACTGAGAGATCCCAGAGCTTTCTGTCCCACTTTCATTAATATACTGAACTTGATGTTATATGATATGGAATATCCCATTGGCATCTCCAAATGTCAATTTGGGTTTGCTAATTTACTGTGCTCCCCCTGAATTTCTTCCCCACCTGCAGACTAGCAAAACATGTGAAGCTGGAACATCCTTGTTTTTCTTAGCAACAACTAAAAACATCAGTATATTGTCAACATTCTTCTCATAACAAATCCCACACTGATGCCAAAACACAGCACTACTCTAGCTACAAAGAATAAAAGTAGCTCTATCCTAGTGAAACCAGGACAGCAACACATCACACCCCCATAGTCAGAGGCACATGTTACCATAAGAACAACCCAGGTACAGTGACAATCTAAGGAAGCTCAAACACCAGAAAACAGAAGAGGATTAAGACAACACAAGTGCTATTTAAAATTCTTCCCTTTTTGCACCGCTTCTGTGCTGCAGCTTTTGAAGGAGCACACACCATGTCTCATCTACTGCATAGGGGCTTTCCATGGATCTAGAAGTTGCAGACAGCAGATTTGGCTATAATGCATTCCAAGGAGCTTATATTATGCATAAGCCCTTTGGCAGCTTAGTTTCCCATCTAACTTTGTATGTTTTGAAACTACTGCCAGAGCTCACATACAGGAGGTTGACCACTGCACAGAAGTGATAGGGTTAGCAAATCTGTCCCTCCTTACAATGCATTTAGCTCTATAGCTGATATAGAAGCAGAAATGCCAGCATGAAAACAACATCAAACTGTCTAGCTGCAATTATGGCTTCTAGCTTCTCCATTAAGTTTCACTTCCATATGCATTTAAAATCTGGACTCTCATTTTTGTGTGTATGTATACTAGCCTAGGTTTTCTAAACTCAGAACATAAGGCATTGGTCCTGAGTGCATTTTTCTCTTCACTTAAATCTTTTTTCCACTAATGCCTAACTAATCTTCAGTTAAAACTTTATTGTTAAAGAAATATTTAATAATTTACGTTGAACTCTGGACTGATTTCAAAGATCTAACAGATCTATACAGATTTCTATGCACCAGAACAATAACTACGAAACACCTTTTAAGGGACACTGAAGTTTCCACTTTTCATATCCAAACACCACGACCCTTTCAGTGCCCTTTGATAATAAGACAGCTCCACATGCAGTCTGCCCACATAGGCAAATATTTTTTTAAAAGTAGTTTGTCAAGGTCCATTCCAACATACATATTTGCCAACAAACATTTGGTAGCTCTAGAAGGCACACCAGAACAATTGTGAAGATAGGATGGCAAGAAAAGCATGAAATGGAAGTCTCCCCTCAAAGACAGGAGTAGCGTTCAAACACTGAATCAGCATTGTATCCTAGGTGTTTTCACAAAAAAAAAAAAAAAACAACTGCTTTTTGAGACTGATGTGCATTCAGGAGGTAACTAAACAGGAGCCATCTTGAAGAGTACACATGATACTCTTACTGCTGTTATTCAAAACTTAGAGAACAGGTATTGCATGACAGCAGAGTCCCGATGCAAACAAAATGCAGTAAGCATGCTAAACACTGCTTCTAAAGGCAAACTTTACCATCTAGCTCTAGTTTACAGGAATGAAGATGCCTGGAGTAAAATCTCAACTGGCATCTCTCTATTCTAGGCAGCCAACTTCATATTCCCACCTCTGCTTTCTCCTCCCACGCTACAGTTTATGTTGCACTGTTTGATTTGGGGAGCACATGCCTCAGTATGTTTGTGGAGACAGCGCATAGCACTATGAGCTGGCATTTTTTGTGGTTTCTAGCCGGTAATAAGAGTCACCAATAATAAGAATTTAAATGCCTTTTTTTTTTCTTACCCATTTGCCGCAGTCTATCTGTTAGTAAGGGTTTTTTTTAAAAAATAAGAGAACATATTTTGTGCACATATAGCTTGCTTTTGGAAACTTCTGTTAACATTCCCCGCTACCATTCTCACAAAGCCCACGTAGCTTCAGGCACTGTATAAACATATGGAAATACATATACTGAAGTAAATACAAAACAGTAAAAAGAAATATCAGTAGATATAAAAATGAGGCCATTAATGATGTAGGTCAAAAATAACAGGTTTATAGCACAGCTTTTAGTAAACAATATTGCACATTCTAGTAGAGACAGTGTGCATGTCACAAACTAATGTCATTGATTGTTCCATAAAGTCACGTGCTCAGAATTTGTTGAGAAATCTACCCAGAATGCTAATATAAAAAATATCTAGCACATCTCAATACAGTAAGTGACACGTATTGAATTAACATGGATTTTTTTTTCCACTCAAATTCTCATGTATCTACTCAGTTAAATGTGAAGAGGAAGTGTGCTCTACAATGTGTTTTGTTTGTTTTCAGGTTTTTTTCCCCCATAAAAGAGAAGTGAACAAACCAAATTTCAATGGCTCCCTCTGCTGTCATGTCTTAGAAGTTTCACTATACTTGTAATTACTGTTTTTTAATGTTGTTTTTCCTGCCTAAATAAACGAATACATGGTATTTTCGCAAATCACACAATATTCCAGCTCTGAAGAGTCAAAGACACTTTAATCCAAAAGTAGATTCCTCAAAGTGCAATTCAATATCTGCTTATCAAGGCTGGAACAGTAGCATTCCTTCACGTTTGCACAGCAGCTATGGATAGTATAAGGAAAATTGATGGATGAGAAGCTCAACATGAGCTGGCAATTCATGCTCACAACCCAGAAGGCCAGCTATATCCTGGGTTCCATCAAAAGAAGTGTGGCCAGCAGGTTGAGGGATGGGATTCTGCCCCTCTACTCCACTCTGGTGAAACCCCACCTGGAGTACTGCATCCAGTTCCAGAGTCCTCAGCACAGGAAAGACATGGACCTGCTGGAGCCACAAAAATGATCGGAGGGATGGAACACATCTTCTATGAACAAAGGCTGAGAGGTTGTTCAGCCTGGAGAAGAGAAGGCTCTGGGGAGACCTTATTGCAGCTTTTCAATATTTAAAGGGTCCTATAAGATAGATGGCAACAGACTTTTTATCAGGGCCTGTAGTAACAGGGTAAGAGGTAATGGTTTTAAACCAAAAGAGGGTAGATTTAGACCAGATATAAGGAAGATTTTTTTTTTTAAACAATGAGAGCAATGAAACACTGGAACAGGTTGCTGAGAGAGGTGGTAGATGCCCCATCCTTGGAAATGTTCACAGTCAGGCTGGATGGGGCTCTGAGCGACCTGATCTAGTTGAAGATGTCTCTGTTTAGTGCAGGGTGGGGGTTGGACTAGATGACCTTTAAATGTCCCTTCTAAGCCAAACCATTCTATGATTCTATGATTTTGTTTTTAAGAAAGTCAGATGGCTTTGCATGAACCAACTGTATCAAGGAGAAACAAAATTGTCAAAGCTATGGAAACAGTCCCAGAGACAGAACACATTTCTCTTAAACAAAAAAAAAATACTCCTAAACCAATTAAACAAGCTGGAAAGCTATACTGCTTCGTTCTTTGCCAGCCCTGGGAGACAGATTATGGAACTGATTGAAGTTACCTGACACAGTCGAACAGCAAAGCAGCAATATCAAGCTGCCTTGCCACACAGCTGACAAGGACTTGTCTGCTTCCCAGCATCATGGTAGGAAGCTTAGCAACAAGCACTCCATTGGGGACCTAACTCCAAGCCACAGAAGTCAACAGGTCCCTCAGAAGAACCAGAACTGGACCACAAAATTTGCCCTCCCACAGACACAACTGTCTGATGAAGTTCCCATGGAGGGGAAAAAGGGATAACAGAACCTCCATTTTTAAAAAGGGAAACAAGGAAGCTCTGGGGAACTACAGGCCGGTCAGACTCATCTCTGTGCCTAGAAAGATCATGAAACAGATACCTCTGGAAACTACGCTAAGGCACATGGGAAGTGAGAAGGTGACTGGTGACAGCCAACATGGCTTCAACAAGGGCAAATCATGCCTGACCAATGTGGTGGCCTTCTATGATGGAGTTACAGCATTGGTGGGTACAGGAAGAGTAATTGATGTCTTCCACCTGGATTCGTGCATGGCATTTGACACTGTCACACATGACTGCCTTGTCTCTAAGTTAGAGAGGCATAGACGAGACAGATGGACCACTTGGTGTATAAGGAATTGTCTGGATGGTCACACTCAAAGAGTTGCAGCTCAATGTCTGAGTGGAGACCAGTGACTAGTGGCATCCCTCAGGGGTTGGTATTGGAACCAGTGCTGTTAAACATCTCTGTTGGGGACATGGACAGTGGGATTGAATGCACTCTCAGCAAGTTTGCTGACAACAACAAGCTGTGGGGTTCAGCTGACATGCTGGAGAGAAGGGATGCCATCCAGATGGACCTTTGGGCCTGTGCCAACCTCATGAAGTTCAAAAAGTGCAAGGTCCTGCACCTGGTTCAGGGCAACCTCAAGCACAAATACAAGCTGGACAGAGAACAGATCAAGAGAAGCCCTGAGGAGAAGGACTTGAAGGTACTGGTGGATGAGAAGCCCAACATGAGCTGGAAATGTGTGCTCACAGCCCAGAAAACCAACCATATCCTGGGCTGCATCAAGAGAAGCGTGGCCAGCAGGTCGAGGGAGGTGATTCTCCCCCTGTACTCCACTCTCATGAGACCCCACCTGAAGTACTGTATCTGGTTCTGTGGTCCCCAACACAAGAAGGACATGGACCAACTGAAGCAAGTCCAGAGGAGGGACACAAGGATGATCAGAGGGCTGGAGCACCTCTCCTATGAGAACAGGCTGAAAAAGTTGGGGCTGTTCAGTCTGGAAAAAAGAAGGATCTGGTAAGACCCCATAGCAGTCTTTCAGTACCTGAAGGGACCTACAGGAAGGCTCGGGAAGGACTTTTTATAAGGGCAGTTAGCGATAGAACAAGGGACAATGTCTTTAAACTGGAATGGGGTAGGCTTAGATTAGATATTAGGAAGAAATTCTTTACTGAGAGGGTGGTGAGACACTGGAACAGGTTGCCCAGAGAAGTTGTGGATGCCCCCTCCCTGGAAGTGTTCAAGGCCAGGTTGGATGAGGCTTTGAGCAACCTGTTATAGTGAAAGGTGTCCCTGCTTATGGCAGGGTGGTTGTCCAACCCAGACCATTCTATGAGCCTATGAAAGAAAAGAAATGGACAAAAAGGAAGGGTAATAAAAATCAACAATTTACACTCAGTCAAAACAGAAGTGTAAATTTAAGGGGAAAACAAAATACTTGATACTTCACTTTCCAGACAGTCTGTGAAAACCACCTCTCCATGCACATGGTGTGTGGACAGAGGCAGCAGGAGGGACCTGCTTGGTGAGTGCAGTGCCACCCCCCCGAACATGCTCCCACCACCTTGGCTGCCCAGCAGAGGCACAGACTAAAAGGGGCACGTTCCCCTCATGCTTCACTAAAGTATATTTGGTGCCTGAGGTTAATGGAACGACTGCAGCAAATATTTCCACACTAGTCACAGAATTTGCCCCAATTGCTTCTGTCTTCCTTTCACTCTGAACCTGATACCTCCCAAACTAGGAGCTATATTTACTCCTTGCACACTGCAACGTTTGATAGTCTCATGGTTCTAAATTAAGCAGCTTCTGTCATGCCCAGGATCAGCCGTAATCCTTCTCTGTTGAGCATCCACATCAGACTTCTTGGTGCATTTGTGCTGCATACTTAGGTCTACACACTTACATAGCCAGCCGTCCTCTTGCTCATCTGATGGTGAAATTGAGATCACTGGATGTTCCACATTTTTCATTTGGCATGTATCTAAACTGGTGGAAGACAGTCTCTCTGTCCCTCTCCTCAAACTGCTAAGGTAGCACTAACAGCTACAGTCTAATTTTCCCTAAAGATTATACCCAGCTGCATCTGCCTCAATCCCCTTTATCCAGGAAACATGCTAAAACCCCTCACAATTCCACTCTTTCCATATCTTTGTCAGAGCAAAACTGTCCTCTAGATTTCAACTTTTGTTTTCTTTTTATTTTTTCCCCAGTACATTTTTCCCATTATGGTAGGCTCATTCACCTACAGGAAGCAAGTCTTGTTTATTCTTTGTAAAGCTGTACCAACATCCTATTTTATTATTTTTTGTAAAGCTATACAAGCACTCTGATCTATTACTAATAAACACTTAGTATGAAATGGCTTTGCTCTCTAGATTTATGAGGCTAGATTCAGGTATTAAATTCTACACATCCAAATTTAGATAATACTTCTGACATCTCAGATTTAGCTTGGAGGTGAACCATCCTAATCTAAGAAGAAAAATCTGAAAGAGCTTTTGAAATATTTCAAGTGAAAGATACCCAAATAATATTAAGATAGCTCCATATTTAAAATCTCCCAAATGCCTTTAGGTAACAGTCATGACTCTTTGCTATCAAAGCCTATATCCAGTGAATTTAAGTTTATCCTTGTTTACCAAGATTGCTAGTACAAGCAACTTAATCAGTTTATTACAGAGGTAGATACTGTATACAGGCAGCTGCAGGAAAACAAAAACAAAAAACAAAACAACAAACTTAGAATGTCCGAAAGAGTTAAACTTTCCTCATAAGGCACCTTGCAGTGCTATCAAACACATAACAGAGCAAATCCCCCAGATTAAATCTTTTTATACTTATGTTAGTAACATCTTGTTGCATCTTTATTTCCTCCAGTTCAATCCAACTGCTGCATGCTTTCTGGTTTACTTTTACTACTTTCCTGACTGGCAGGGCTGGAAGGAACAGTTTTCATACAAAAATTGCTGATATTATAAAGCCAAAAAAAATTTTGGCCCACTTATACCTCTCCCTTCAACACATCTAATGCTGGAAAGCAAAGGGGTAGAAGAGGAGTACAAATAGTTAATGCAAGCAGGTGGCAAGCCCATCCTCCCTGCTTTTTTAGATGGGAGAAAGAACACAGCCTTCCAGAGCTCCTCTTGCATCTATTCCAAACTCTGCCTACAGAGCTGTAATCATTATCCTGAGTTGGGATCAACCGAGTGTCAGAAAGTCTGAAACAAAAGAAGTTAGTGAAATTTATCTTTACAGTATTTGCATGCTCAATTAATTTGTTTCCTCACTCCTGCTAGGTCAAGAAGTACCCATGACTGACATGAAACCAAGGAATGAAGATTAAAGGATGTTTGCTGTTCAACTGAAAGTCTGAGGTACCAAAAACAGAAGGCCAGCCGTATCCTGGGCTGCATGACAAGAAGCGTGGCCAGCAGGTCGAGGGATGGGATTCTGTCCCTCTACTCCACTCTGGTGAAACCCCATCTGGAGTACTGCATCCAGCTCTGTAGTACTCAGCACAAGAAAGACATGGACCTGCTGAAGCAAGTCCAGAGGAGGGCCACAAAAATCATCAGAGGGATGGAACACCTCTCCTATGAACAAAGGCTGAGAGCGTTGGGGTTGTTCAGCCTGGAGAAGGCTGCAGGAAGACCTTATTGAGGCCTTTCCATACTTAATGGGGGCCCATAAGAAAGCTGGGGACAGACTTTTTAGCAGGGCCTGTAGCAATAGGATAAGAGGTAATGGTTTTAAACTAAAAGAGGGTAGATTTAGACTAGATATAAGGAAGATTTTTTTTTTTTTTTAACAATTAGGGTGATGAAACACTGGAACAGGTTGCTGAGAGAGGTGGTAGATGCCCCATCCCTGGAAACATTGGAGGTCAGCCTAGATGGGGCTCTGAGCAATCTGATCTAGTTGAAGATGTCCCTGCTCATGGCAGGGAGGTTGGACTAGATGACCTTTAGAGGTACCTTCCAACCCAAACCATTCTATGATTCTGTGAAAACAGAAAAAGACAACCTTGTCACCTCCTTTTCTACAATGTTGTTAATCAGTGAATTAAGCCAGAGAACTGTGGATACCAAATCTTTTTGTTTCACGACACTGCAGCTGCACCTGCTGTTCCACGTAGGTATCAGATGAGGCTGTTGTGTTTCCTCGTCCAGGGAAGGTAGACTTTTGTACATTTTAACTGATCCTGCTCCATACTCACCAGACATGATCTCCAGGCCACGGGTGCTGCTGAGCTGGCCAGTCTGGTGGAGAACAACCTGAGTAGCAAAGTTCATTCTTCTGACCCAGAACTGCAGGTTCATTGCTCTGACCCACTGCAGTGGATACTGCTCTGTAGAAGCAGGCACACAAGCAGCAGAGGTGCACAACGAAGCTGACAACTAGACAAGCACTTGCACAGATAACAATCTAAGACCACAATGTTTAAAAGGTCTTTTTCCATCCTAACTCTCACTCTTTGAAGTAATAAATTACCTTGGGTAAAGGCATCTTTATACCAACATTAGAATAACCTGAGCTCTATGTAAACTATAGTATGCTTGAAATACACAATCTGTTACAGAAGGGCTGTAAAGAAGCCTGAATATTCAGGTTAAAAACTGTAGCATATTAGAGGTAATATCCAACAGCATCTCACTCCTGTTCTCGAAACAGAAACTCCTGCAAGGAAAATCTGGATTCTGCAAAAGCAAATGATCCAGCTTTTACTTGGAAGCAGCTTTTCCTCTGGCAATTCCTGCAGGCCCTGACAAGAGTGTGAGGGAAGAAATCAATACGAAAGAGCAAACCCAAGCCACTAACTAACCCAACATCAAGCACATTTTGTCTTTGTACAGGGACAGAAGCACTTGATTCAGTGGGAGTACAGCGCCTGCCCCCATCTAACTCCTACATTTAGTTCTCCTGTAGGTTGCTTTAGTATGCTTCCTCTGGAATACCAAACACATTTAAAGATGTAAACTTCAACCAAATTCTCTCCAAAGGTAACTCACTGCTGGAGCTTGAAGGTATTTTTCCCGGGGAAAAGCAGAGTATGGAAAGTCTGTGGACAGTCCTTCTAGACACACCTAGTAACTGAAACCTGCCAACCACATTTCTGTATTGTGCAGTATAGATTACATTTTGCAAAGTAAATGCTATTTTGCCTGTAGAATAACATTCCATTTAACATCTTGATAATTTCTCATATTTGGTTAAAGGTTCTTTTAACAGAGAATCCATGCTTAACTTAGCCCTTCTGAGAAAGTTCTCAATGGACTCTTTTGTTCTTGGCTGTCAGATGAGTCATGTTTCTACTGCAGACATATTTTTTTTAAATGATGTTTTGCTATAGATTTTTCCTCCTTTTAAAGGTTTTCTGAATCTATTCAACTTACATTGAGCTATTTATATAACTCACAAATCATAAAGCAACTGAACTAATCCATTGAAGTAAAAATCCAGAAAGGGTTCAAATTTAGAAAGTTGCAGCTAGCTGGAAGCCAGGAAAGCATGCTGGAGGCAGCTTACGCTTTCCTTGCTCTTACGCTGTTCTTGAAGTGTTTCACCACCATTTGTGGTCAGAAGCAGGATATGAGGTAGACAGATCTTTGGTCTAACTGGCTTATCCATTCTTATATGGTGCAATTTGTGGGAAGCTTTTGATTGTAAAGTATCTGCAAAAAGGGCTGGGTTCAAATTTCAAAATATTTTTGCAACAAACTTCTTGAACTTGTTAAAACTTAGGACCAAAGTATTTTTTCATACTTTTTGGATCTCAGTTCAGGCAATAAAGTGAAATTGGTTTATTTACATATTTCATCTATCTATTTTCATGACTTTTTTAAAGCACAACATTATGAATAGTAAAACACATGAAACTTTAAAATACTTTGATTTACAAAGAATTAGGAAAAAAATGAACTGAGTGCAATTTAATACATCCTTTTTACATCCCACATTATGGTTCATTTCTTTAAGAGTTAGTGGGGTAGAAGACTCCTACACATTTTTTTGGATTTACATGGCTGTAAGATTTTAATTTAAGCTGTATTGGTTATTAGCCTTAGTGAAATTACTGACCAAGGACTTTGGGCTAGACTTGTCTGTAAAACTTTGCAATAAAAAGAACTTTGCCCCAGAACTTTCTGAACATCAGAGTGTCCCACACAGATTGCAGAGAGAACTACAAAATTGGATCCAAATCAGCCAAGAGTGAGCCTTTCCTAGTACTGATGCGAGCTAGATGACAGGTGAAGGCTAAAACTATCTTAAATCTCTCCTACAAAATAGCATACTCAGAGCCTCCCTTAAGACTCAGCAACCGTCCTCACCTTTGAAAAGGCTGCAGAGAGCTCATCCTTCTTTAAATTTTGCTAGCAGATTAGTGGATAAATTACTTACCAGCCTGGATGTTTCCCTCTTGACTTCCCTGCTCAGGCAGAAGTGATTCAAGGTCAAGCTCTTGCCTTGTGCAGAAAGTTGCAACCACTAGAGAACTGCCGCCATCCTGGAAGCAGGCACCCATACTTTTAACTCTGTCCTCCTACCTGCGTGATGAAATACCCGTGCTACAGTCCTTTTCTCCCAATTCAATCAATCTTAAGACTGAAAAATCACCAGTTAGTGTCAACAAATTTATTTCAAGATCCCTTTGCATCCATTTTTACACCCTCTATCTGCAGTTCATCCTGTACCTCCCCCACTAAACCTTTCTGTCCCTAATACTCCTATCTTCAGTGTCCTTCTCCTAGAGTTTCCATGTATCCCACCACTACTGATTTCTATTCAACCCTTTCACCCACTCCACAAAAAAAGAAATAAAAAAATAGGGTAATACATTTGCTGCCTGCTCATTCTGCCCTTGATTCTCCCAGTTTCCTCAGTCTGTCTTAAACACAAGCTCTCAAGTCTAGGGACATCCATTTGTAAAGTCTGGTGCACATGTCTTACTCTTTGTGTGTCCTTCAACTCTCCTGTAGAAAAGGTGATTTATTATAATAGGGTTATTACATTATCCATTAAATATAGATGAGTTGATGCCTTCTGGTGGTTGAGTAGGTATAAACGCAAGAATTACTGCATTATATTTTTGCATTCTAGTTGAAGATCTGTTCCTCTAAAAATATGAACAGGAAAAATTTGTGGACACCAATGTTTGCAGAAATAAACGTTTTAAATATCACATTCAAGATTACCTTTTGATAGCCAAATGAGTAACAATTTCTCTGTCTCCAACAGTATCTTGATACCAGCATTTAAGAAAAATTATTTAGCTTATTTAAATAAATCTTACTACACTGAATGACCCAAAAGTACAGCACAATAAGTACCTTTTCTGTTCTGTACACCTCATCACACTGTTATCCCAGAGTTTCATTAAATCATTAATTCCCAGTCTGCACCCATAGGGTGTTTTTCTCCCTTGGCTGCCATGCATTCTTTGAAAGACAAGTATTCGGCAGCAGGGATGGTCTCATTTGGGGTCTCTGGTAAGTCTCTGCCTCAGTGGTACCTTAACTTCTGAGGAGCAGAATTTTTAAAACAATAGCTCATTTGATAAAAGTGTAAGCACTCTTTCAAGCCTTTTTTCACACACTTATTTCGAAAAAGTCAGCTGCATTATTTTCCATGGTCACTCAGGTAGCAGTGCCTCAGACCGACAGTTCTCTTGGCACATTCCTTCAGGGGCTGGTAGATGGGCTCTAAGCTCCCAAACTTCAAAATCCCTTTGCTCGAATAACTGCATTACACAAACTTTTTCCTGCACTCTCTGTAGATCTTTCTGGGAGATTTGAGGACGGAGGAGGGGAAGAATGAGAAGTATCTTCCACCTTTAAAAAAAAATAAAATCAAAATTTCATTTCTCCCAAGTGAAAAACAGCTTTTTATTCTTTGTAACCATTAGAACTGTAGGTTTAAGATCAGCAAACTCCTTCAATTATTAAAAAAAACCAACAAACCCTAAAACAAAAAAACACCAAACCAAACCCACAACACAAACTTAGCTCCAAACAGAACCAACATAGAAACGCATAGAGAAACAGAGAGCATCTGGACAGCGTTTCCTCAATTTCCTTTTACCTTCAGCTTCGTTGGTGTGTTTGCTCCCTGCAGGTGGAAATATCACACAATTCCATCTGTTTCTCATTTTCTTGAAAGATTTCCCATTATCCCTCCCACTTGTTCCAACTGAATAAACCAGCAGCTCAATGTTCTTTTACATGCCATAGTTATGATTAATTTAATTGCAAGGAATGGGAGGAAAACATCAAAAGAAAAAGAAGGTAGAAAGTCAAAGCGTCCTTTCAAGGGAATTTGCTGTCGCAGGGAAAGCAGGCCAGCTCACTGAATGAGATTCAAGTTCCTCAACAGTCGCTATCTTACTCTTGGATCTAAAGCAAGATACTAAGTGAGAAACTCCATCATGGTGCAATGCTGCAGAAAAGCTGTGTTTAAACAGACACTTTTTTAGTCTGCCTAAAAAGTCCTGAA
The DNA here is from genome assembly GCA_907165065.1 of Caprimulgus europaeus. The sequence goes on from OU015525.1 coordinate 38,442,122, forward strand.
CTCCGTTGAGACAGATTTGGCACACAGAAAGCTAACGAGAACTTGCAAGAGCGTTTAGCAGTGAAAGTGTTCAAAACACAGCTTGTGTGGGAAACCTTTAGTATTTTTTTTAATCTAATGTAGAACTTAGGTAATCATATTTCATTATCTTTTCATCAGTATGAAGATAAAAAATGATGCAACTTAAGCCTGCTCCAAAGACTAACAATTATTCACAGAAATAAACTAGTAAATGAGTAACTTCTTCAGATAAGCAACTTAAAATAAGCAAGATTAGAAAAATTACTGACCATGAAATCAGCTGGGGATGTCTAGCAGTAAACTGCAATGATGACTTCGGGCTCAGGAATGGCCTATGCACTGAACCCAACTCATCTTCAAAGCCTTGGTAAATACATGGCTTATTTAAAGAAAATGTGAAACAGGAAACCTTACACAGGAACACAAGTTAACTCCAAGACTGTAAACTGATGTAAAATCAAGAGCAAATTCATAATGTTAAAAGTAGAAGAAATATGAGATCAAGCAGATCAAATTAGGAGTTCAACTGGTCTATGTGAACATACTTAATTTTAATTCTTTGTTCAAAAGATTCTTCCAGTATCTGAAAAGATACAATGAAGTGTGAATGAAGAATCAACCTCACAAAACCCTCTTGGCTGTTTAACATCCTTTGTCTTGTGCAGCTGTTACTGCTCTTTGGCGTTCCAGCACTTCATCTCCTTCCCTGGACAAGTATTCCTGTCTCCACCTTTGACTTTCAGTTTTCAAAAAAAATTATCAATACTCATTAGCAATCCAAAGAGCAGATAGGATAGTTATTTATTAACATTTAAAATAAGCATAAATTTCAGGAACTAAAAACTTCTCCGAATTATTCTGCATGTGGTGTTCTTGAAACTAAAGACGATCAATACAACTGAAAGACCAAGTATTATCATAAAGTATGAAGTTGAATGGAATACAGCTCAAGTTAATAGCAATTAAGTTACATTAACTTGAAGAAATTAAATAGTTTTACACATTTTCTGATGAAGCACCACACTCACAAGACCCAGTGAAGCATCTCATGAGAACTAAGCTGCAAACCAGTTAAGCAGATGAAAACAAACTGGCAGCCAATTTAAGAAATTGAAAAAAAAACAAAAAAAAAACCAACAACAAAACAGTAAGAATTTAGTAGCAATGTTTTCCAGAGAATTAGCAGATGAGGGATAGATTCAACATCCAATGTATTCCAGTCACACAGCACAAACATCTGAATTTTAACCAATTCAACAATTCTGTATGCCTAGAAAGAGAGATCTCAGTCCTCTCATCCTATATTTTACATAGCTGCTAATCTGAACTGATGCAAATACTTATAAGATTCTTGGGTAATACTGAAGAGCAGCTGCATATATTGCAAAATAAAATTTCAGCTTTTTTTTTTTAAGCAGTAGATATACAATTACAGTAGGAAATGAAAGATCCATCACCTTTCATCTTACCATTTTGCTGAAATGCAATAGCTTAGCTCAAACTAAAGCTCAAATACTTAGTTTGGAAATTTTTATTTCTGGACTCAGCATAAAGTAAGGATTTCTTTTTTTAACATCTGAGGTTCTTTCAGATGTTTGCAGAACAGGAAAAAAGGGATGCATACATTCAGAGTTTAAGATTAAAGTGTAATGCTTCACATATGAGGGCACAAATCAAGACAGCTTGTTCATCTGAAAGCCCACAAGCTCAACTTAAAATACAGTCATCAATCTAGAGTACCTTGTTTCAATTTACATGAACATCCATTTCATTTTCAAGATCCACAAACTTGTGCAGGCAGATGAAATGTTGCAGTCTCTCTTAGTGGATGAAATTCAAAGCAAACAAACAAAAAAAAGTAAAGTTTCTCAAGTGTTACAAACTAATTTTAGAGGCAAAGTAAGTTAATTCAGCATCAGGATGACAAGTGCCAATGCACATAAGATATGCAAACAGCTTATAAACTCTTACTGTTAACACATCGGTTATCACCATCACTGAAATGCAGAACACTTAAGAGTGGACTCTTGCATTTAAGTAACTGTATACCCTTTAGAATTCCAACAGAATCATGTCTCTTTCCACCTTCCGAATGAAAATGCTGCCAAGTTAAAAAAGCGGCACACCACACATGGGAGACTGAATTCATCCACTTACTAAAACAATATTTCTCTATTTACATCGTGGTAAACAGGTTGAGACAGACTGAGACAAGCTAAACTCAGCCAGCAGATTTCCTCTGTCCAGAAAAGGAAGTAAGTGAAGCCATGAACTTTTTTGTAGATTGTGAAACAGCATCCAATGCCAGGCTTCCCTCACGGGCATCCAAAGGAAGCAGCAGACAAGACATGACAGTGGAGTCTTCCCAGAAAGGGTAAGGAAGTGGGAAGGAATGCTTACTTAGACAAGAGTAAGAAATTCACTACTTCTTGAATGTCTGACTAAGAACAGACTTCTGGAGGAAGATACTGGAAGACACATCCATTTGCACTCTGCTTGCCAAGTGGCAAAACAAATTTCTCGTGAAACACATAGGGAAATTGGAGGAGACATCCAACTGGTGTTTGACTTCTGTTCTTCAGATTTCTACTTGTGGGGAAGGACCAGGTCAGAAAAGAATAGTTAGTACAAACATTATGCATCCCCTTATATTAATAAACACCAAGTTTTATTATTAATATTTGGTTTAGAGGTCTTTGGATACTGAAAGTATCATTAAGAAGAATGCTGCAGGATTATTATGTGAAGAGGCACACTTTAAAGTCTAGACTGAATACAAATTTAACTTTGTGAACTGAAATTAATCATATTAATATGCAGTTTATTAAAATATATAAAGTAGGACAGTATAGAACAGATGTTTTGATGAAAACATGTCAGCTGTACACTAATGTTGTAACTTTATATGAGGCCAAACTTATTCCAAATTCCTATGATCCACAAAGTTGTTCCTCTCTCATGCTAAATTATGATGGACACATCAGGCTCAAAACAAAATAAGGGTGTAAACAGGTTAGTGGCACTGAAACAGAATCAACAATTGAATAAGATCAAGTAGTCAGTTCTCATGCTGATAAGGATTCTTATCTATGTTACCATACTCTAACGCACATAAAAACAAAACTTAAATCAGGTTTTGTTTCAACTGAATGGAAAAGAACCGCTCTCAATCTCTGAATTTATCAGTAAATTATATGGATCTTCATCTGGCAAAAGAATAAACAAGACACTGAAAAAACGGTGTGTATTTCCTTAACAAAGTGGTTGGAAAAATTAGTTAAAATGGCTTTGAAAGTAACATAAAATCCATTCTGAAAGGATAACTGGTATTTGAATGTCTACAATTATTCACCTAATAATCAGTGCTGTGGAAATGTCAAAGACTGTCCACATTGGATTTTCACTGTTTAAAAATCACCTGAAGTATTTAAAATATCTTTCTGGTGAAACAGTCACCAATAATTTTGAAAAATTTAGCTAACTGCTACTTGCAGAATTCAAAACACTGTTGCTTCAACTCAGTTTCAGCTAGGAATGAGGTACAGATACTTGTACATCAAAACAGTTTAAAACTTTTTTTTTTAAGGAATATATTTTCAGTGTGTAAATTCTCCTATGATATAGAGATAACTTCAAAACAGAAATTTGACTCAACAGTGACAAATATCTAAGATGCTTCCTCTTAAATATTAAGTTACTTGCACTTGACCAAGAGCTCAACATTACCTTTTTTTTGGTACCACAGATTTGTCTGGGACAGGAATCATTAGATACAAAAGCCCCTTGCCAAAAAATTTACAGACAGTGGATTATGGAATTGCCAGGGTATCCAAAAAAGAAGAAAACAGACCAAAAGGCTATAGAGAAGCAAGTATTTGACAAATTAAGCCTAGAATAGCAAAAGACATGAAGCAGTGAAATTTGTCTAGTTGTGAATATTGAGTCTTTCCCAATCTGAGTCCCTCAAAATAAAGTAGTGCTCATGTTTTCCTTAAGCCAGCAACTTGAGCATTCAACTGACAGGAATTATTTCTTGTCAAAGTCAAATACCAAAAAAACTTTGTTAAAGGTGCTGATATTACAAAATCAAGAGACACTCAAAGGTTAGCAAAGCTCATACAACTTTAAACTGTTCCACTTGTGTTGGTAGAACAAGCCTTTCAGCAATAACTTTTCTATATGAATTCTCAGGTCTCTTCAAAGTGGAAAAAGTAGTCAAAATGGAAAATACTTGGCATTTCTTCCCTCCTCCTGGTATCATTAAATATATATGATAACATCATATCTCACTGTACACTACCAAAATCTTACACTGAACAGAGAAGTGATTTTTTTTTTTTTTTTTTCCTTTGGGAAGCCTTTCCTAGTTTAAACATTCTGTTGCATCTCCAGTTCACCAATCCATAGGGGTGTAGTTATAGTGCAGCTAAGTCTATTCAAGAGTGGGTACCTGCTTCTGAAAGGACAAATCTCTGTCCTTCCCCTCCCACCATCTCCCTTCTAAACATCTAACCTCACAAAGAACTGCTCAGATCATTAAACCAGCAGACAATGTCTTGAACTGGCTCAGTAGGGATCGCAGGAAAACAAATGCTTACAGAAAGCAGGAGCAGAAAAGGGGTTCCATTGACTTCTCCATAAGCAAGTTAGCAAGCAGCCATTACAACTTCACTGTATTGAAAAATCAGACCAAAAAATGTATTTCTACATTTATTTGAGATATTAAGCACCATTCCTTTTCTTTCTGGAGGAAAAGAACTCGTGCATAAGGAAGTTGAAGGCTAGAAGTTTCACATGTCCATTAACTAGTACAGCACTCCATAGCTGATTTTACAATGTTATATACTATTTTTACAGTACTTTATATGCACATAAAACTCCTTTTAATTTCAGCTGCACATACTAAACTCTCAGCAGTCGGCAAATCGGTCGCAACATGACTAACACCATCAGCAATGAAACTCTTCTATTTGTAGATTTGCTAACAATTCTGGAACAGTGTAAGAACTGTCACAGCTCTCTAAATGCAGTCACCTCCTTCTCTCACAGTCCTGTCTCATCTTCCAAGCCTTCAAAGTCTGCAACAGAGTGATGAACCCATTTTATACTAAACCTGATTCAATCCAAGAGCAATGTTCATGCTATTAGAATAAAACAGGCAAAGGGTAAAGCAGGAAATACTAACAGAGCCTGCAAAAATATGAATACTGCAGTGGAAGCAAACTAAGGTTGCACATGCAATCAACTCCTGAATGCCTGACTAACAGTAGCTTTCTTTTAACTGGAAACTTCTGTGCATTTTCATAAGATATTTTTTTAACAAAGAAGCAGGAACATGCTGATCCCTTGAAAGATCATCAGAAGGACTACATTCTTTGGACTCACAACACTGACCTTTGCCACTTCAACTAATCAATGACAGTTGGAATAATAGGGAGTAATCCATAAATCAGCCAACAGAGGGAAAGAAATAGCTATAAAACCTGTTAGCAAAAAACAGAAATGCATGGAAGCAGCAATTTTTGGGCTCCAGCCAAATTTCACAGGGTTTGGGTTTGAAACCTTTATCTCCTAGTCTCAAAATATGCACTTCACTTATCCCTCCCTTATCCATTTCCAGAAAGCTAGCAGTAAAAATTAAGATTAATATCTGCTACTCTGCAGTCTCACTCCTCATTCTCAAACAAGATTTTAAATAATAATAATAAAAGCGTGTACTGAACTTCTTGTGTTTGCAAGGTTAGAAGAGTGCAAGGGACTTAAGAAGAGAGAAAGTGAACTACAGGAGAATAGCCTGTATTCAAAACAAACCTTTGCCACTTCAGCTCTGGAACTTTTCATTGCCAAAATCTGTAAATGTAGGACTCAAAACACAATACAAACATCTGTGTTGGACAGTAAGACATGAAACATGTTCAAATAATATGTGGTAATGCTATTTTAAGCTATAACATATCTGACTTCTACATTGCCGTTCCAAAAAGAGAAAGCTATCCCGGGAGTTTGGTACAGGCTGTTCAGGATTTTGTACAGTCAACACACCCGCTTCACATTTTTTTAATATTCTCTTCCAGCAGATAGAATGCATTGCTATACAAAGTAAAACAAAAAATATAATTTTTAGAAGTTAAAAACTAGTATAGAATCACCCAGTTCAATGTGTATTCTAAAATTCTTGTTGCATGGTTCTAACAAAAATCATGTTAACATGAATATGAATGAGTAATCTCCATGAATCAAAGTATTTTTCTCAAAATATTTTTGAATGGAGGAAAAAACACCTGGATGTTGGGACAATAAAACAAAAAAATTTGAGAAACAGAGTATATGCTTGCTAAACAAGAATTATGTTTATTTAGCTAGTGAATCACCTAGAGGAGTAAATTTTCACTTTCATGATAGCAATCTGTCAGGCTTGCAAACACCCAGAAATAGGAATTAAAGATTATTTTAAATGTAGTTATAAAGGTCATAAAAAGTCTGATTTAGACTGAGGTACATTTACTCAAAACTGAGATTCATTGAGTGGTAGCAAACAAACAGTTCCTCAGACAAATGCACTTTTTTCAGTATACATGTTACAGAAAAAAAATAAAGAAATGTGCATTAACTGGTGGTGTCCACCAAGCTGCATATTAATATTCTCTTACACCAAACAGTTTGAAACAAGGGAAATGTCATTCTAATATAATTTTATGTTACGTTTCATTTGGCTAAACTGCAGCTTAAAGTTGCTTTGCCATATTAAAAGATTACTACAATAATTTTCACATGAACATTTAGACTTGAGTTTTACTCCAGGACTAAATATGGCATGATTTGCTTTTAATCTGTTGAATAGCTAAAAACTGACAATTAAAAAAACTACAACAAAGAAAAAAATTAAGTTGAAGCAATGTGAATCTCACATCATTGAACCACTTCTAATGGTTAAATGTTAGTATTTAACAAATTCAAAGAGTTAATGAATCCTTGCATTCGTTCGGTCTCCTGTGCCTTAGCTAGGATGCATAAATACAAAAGACAGCAGATACTGGTAAAAGCTTCAGGACAGAAAGTGCTTGACGAAGGTACAGTTCTCAAGTGTGTTTGGTGAGAGAGTATAAGGGCAGATGCACTGATGAGAACCATTACAAGAAGAGTCAATTTTGTGTTAAAGTGTTCAAAGATGTCACCTTAAGCAGAAAAAAGCTTTAATAACGTCTTCTTAGACATATTAGGCATTTCCAGAGTCTACATCATTAGTGTTGTAATTCTAGCAGGACATCTCCATATAGTTATTGTTTGTTTCTATTTCTCTCCTGAAAAAAAACAAAAACAAAAACAGAAAAAAGAAAGTCACATTAATACACACAGTTCAACTTTATCTATATTCTTCTCATTAGAGCAGTTGCATTGTTTTGTAATTTCTCTAAATCAGGCAACAAGCTTTCAAAGAAACAGCTTCACTTGTTTTCAGGAACATGAAATATCTTGTTCAAATCAACTTCTTAAAAAGAAACACAGAAGTATACATCAAACTAAAATGCACATATGTTCCAGAACACAGCTATTGAAAATGTTTTATTACATTACTTTTAAATCACTTCCAATAAAATATATTGCACAAAGTGAACCGAGTAAGGAGACCAAGGGACCAACAAACAAGGCAAGAAAGAGGTACCCTAAATCTTCTGCTTAACTTGTCAAAAAGTGCTCCGAGTTTATATTCTATTCTCCATCCACTATATCTCTGAAAAAAGTAAAGATCATAGTCCCAGGTCTCTCAATAAAAGCTTACTGTAATAAAATATTTCAATGTGCTGAAGACTAAAAGATAAAGGAATAAACTGTCCCAGTACCTCTTTCTCCATACAAACACATTGCTCAAATGATAAGAAAAAGAATAAAATAAAATAATTAAAAAAAAAAAATCACTCTTTTTTTAAGAAATTACTTTTAGGAACAAAATGCAAACCCAGTGAGGTAGGAAATGGCTGGGGAAAAAAACCCACTTGAATGCAAGCTTGAGTTGCAGTCAAGACCATATTCACAAAACCATCACAGCATTGTGAGATGCTGCATTTGGTTTAAAGGAACGAAATGTGTAACATCATCTGTGCAATACAAACAACGATAATCAACTTTAAACAGGGCTAAAACACTAACTGCATTGTATCTCTAGCAGGGACAAACAAATTCTTCCTCTAGATTACAAGTCTAAGAGTAAACATTTTCAGTGCTTTATCATCACCCTCCATTTTCTCTACTTTGTTAAAGATAAACATACACTTAGGCATTATGACTATCTCTAGGAAAAAATAAAAACAGACCAACAAACTACACCTTGTTACCTTCATTATGTACCTTCTAGACTGTAAATAGATGCTGTAGCTTGACTCTAAGAAACTAAGAATTTATCTTCCAATAGCACTTCCTTTCTTAATATGTACAACTGAGCACACTATAAATGTTTTAAGATATCTTAATGGAAGAAAGGTAAGTTTGCTCTCCCATAAGAAAGAACAAAATTCATTTCCAGTATTTTTATTATTATTGCATTACACAGCATGTTATAAATGGAACAGAAACATAGCAGGGAAAACCAAAATAAACCAGGAGGCATTTGAACAATGATTTCAAAACCACTTTGATACCACACTGAAACCTTATTATGCTAGAAACTATTTAGGAAAACTGCAAATTAGCATACGAACCTAAATAAATTCTGCCAGAAAGACACTATGATGAAAGAACAAGGATACATAACATTTATGCTGGTTATTAGGGTACAGCTGATAATCCAGTCCTCTCCAAGAGAAACCTCTGAGTTGCTTTAAGATGAACACCAAAAAATAAAGCTCACAGAGAGTTCTTGGTCCCAATAAGCAGCTCACAGCCCCAGCAACTCTATATCCAAGACTGTACATTCACTAGGGCAGAACTTAAGTATATTTAAAGCAAGAGCAATACTTTCACTATCCTGCTAGAAACCATTTTTTCCTAGTTCAAAGAGACATGATTAATATTTGCATAGTAAGATACTGTTTTTAAAGCGTGAGATTGATAGTATCAATCAATCATTAATACAAACTGATATATTAACAGTCCACGTATAGGCTGAAAAACAGATGATCACTCGCCTCATGCCTCACTATGCACGTAAGGCATTCAAAAATAGCCTGCTCATGCACATCTCAAATTATTCCTCTGCAGCAGACTCAACTGAAATGACTGCACAAAGTGCTGAGAAACACTACTGCGGCATTAAGTAGCAGCCTACAAACTGCAATGTTAAATAATGAAATATCAATATTTTAACAACTTTAAATACTACCTACATACAAATAAAATAATCCATTCCTGCCCATGTAAAAGTATTATGTACGTAACCACTGACTCAAGCTGTCCAGAGAGCCTCCCTCTGCATTGCAAACTGCTGCACAGTAAACTGACCAACCTAGCGCTTTGAGTAGCCCCTGAACTCAAAATGCATTTAAGTTCATAAAAATTCGAAGTAGAAAGGGAATGGTGCCCTGACTACCTGCTTCCAATAGATAAAATGAAGGAGGTGTTACAAATTTCAAGTCCATTTTGAATTCTACAGAATAAAAAGGCTTCAAAACAACACCAGTACACATTTCCTGTAGCCTCAAAGTTACATATGACTACTTTATATTTAAATACTTAAAGCAGACAGAAAAACTTGACATTTTTCAATGCAAATGAACAGTATGTTCTTCAGCTATTGGCCCCAGTGACATTTGGCACTCTGTACAATAAAACAAAGAGAAAACCTGATTTATTCAAAACGCAGGTAGTAGCTTTAGCAAACTAAACCCTCCTACAGCTCTAAGCCAGATCACACTTGTTACCCCTGCCTTTTTCTGTTATAAAAGTATTCCTCTTCTGGTTTTTTGAGTGGCTTTTGTTTTATTGTTTTTGTACAACAGTTATTATAGACAAACTAGCAGAAGACTATCCCCAGAAGATGTCCACCATCAGAGCCAGGAAGTTTCCAGTGTACTGACTGGATGCAACTACATTTCCCTTTCACACAACATCTCTCATATCTTACATTTAGATGAGGAAAACCTTTGCTACACCTCTTGTAACACTCTTGGATAAAAAGCTTGTCTAGTCAATTTAAGTTCCCTGCCAAAGGCCGGCTTCACTTCAGAACTCATCAGGGTGAGGCTACCTGGCTTTAGGGGGAGTTTATGAGCACAATGTAGAAATTAAGTACCGTTACAATGAGAACGACATTGGCTGGTTAAAGGTACCTGCCAGCTGCAGACCATGCAAAAAACTTTCTACACAAACCTAACAAAATGAAGCAAAGGTGAAACCAAAAATGCTTGGGCCTCGGAAACAAGGATCCAACTAGGCTAAACAAAAATACAGAATTAACTTGATCTGAACTGCAAGTCTGACTTACATTCAAATTTCTGTTCTCTTAATCCAGGGCATTCATTGAATGATCCTGTGCTGAAAAGTAGCTGCAATGCAATTTATCCTCAGATTTAATGAAATCTCTCTGCTATCAAGATTTTTAAATTTAAAGCAACAAAAATGTTTCCTGATCTGATTTGAAAGAAACTACCAAGAGGCACACAACAATGACTTCTGGAAATTTTTGTCAAAAAGAAGGAAAATTAAAAAGCCTAATTTTTAGTAGCAAAAATGTAAATGGCAGCCTAACAACAACAAGCTACTGTAGTCCTCAGCTGCACTTTTTTTTTGCCTAAGATCCGCCAAACTGGAGCTTAAGGTGAGGGAAGGCAGACCTGAAAGGACTTTTGGTTTTTTTATAGCAGTTGCAAGTGCAAGCATTTCAAGGTGTCCATTTTGAAAGTTATCCAGGATTGCAAACTTGCGCAAACAAACTGCACGTAGTTCTCACATACACTCACCTCCAGCACAATCAGTAATACTTGCAAAAAAACCCTAGAATTTTGCCAAACTTCTGCATTTCATGGCAACGTTTGAAACATTCATGCCTGAAGCTGTCTGCTTTGCCCTCTTTCAAGAGGCAGCATTCTCACAGCAGCTTCAGAAAGGAACGTGTAGCACAACTGAGCTGCTGCACTGCAAACTGCAATTGAATCTTCAGTTTAAAAGCCCTGCTCATCTGCAGTGCAAGCTACCATGTCAGACTGCATTCTGTGAAGTGAGGCGCGGGCACACGTCTCCTCTGCCAACTCCACCGTGTGGGCAGAAACACCTGGCAGAGGCAGAGCAGACAGCTGTAGAGGTGGTGAGAAGCCACAGCAAAGTTCATGAAACCTCATTTACTAATGGCATCAGCCATAATCTGCTGTTTATTGCACCCCAGTGTACCACTACAGCTATGACAGCATAAACATTGACCTTAGTGCTTGAGAACCACAATGAAAACTAGATTACTGAGAAAACTGAAAAGTGCTAGGAATAGTTTACTCCATTTATTACAAGGACCTCAATGACTGTTAACATAAACTACTTTACTGAAACTTTTAAACCGTGTAAAATAAAGGTCCTTTTTAACTTTTCACTCTTGAACTTCCAACTAGAGAGGGTAAATTCCTGAAGACAGAGATTACCTCAAAACCAGTTAAATATTTAAATACATTTTTCTAAGAAGCACTTCTGGGAAGATGAGAGGGAAGGATCAGATGGAAAGGATCTCTAGAAGCCTTACACAGACCTGGAAACTTTTCCTGTGGAGATGCCATCCCCTCCCTAAACACTCATTTTTTCCTACTTCTTATCCCAACAGGAAACCTGTAAGGCCCAAACTTATAAAGTCAAAGTCAACACAGTAAGTCAAATGAGGTTTTACAACTCCAGAGCAGTTTCTTCTCATGGTAAGCCTTATGAATTAGTACTCATCTGAGACCCTCTTGCTGCAGATCATTTGAGCCCCAGACAGTAAATAAGGCTTTCAAGCACATAAGCATTAAGAAAGTCTGAAAAGCTATGAGATCTAGACTTCTAATTTATTTATTCTTCCTATTAGTTTTGATGGTATTTTACTTATTTCTATCTCTGAAACATACTTAGTAAAAATGTGAACAAGTTACAGTAAAAAGGTAAATAAATTCAAATTTGAGCAGACACATGAACTGTTAGTGGGACATGAACGGCTCATATTATTTTATTACAGTAATGATATAGGCAATAAGAACCTAATACACACCTGAAATTCCATAGCACACTAAATAGCAGGGTACAAACATTCAGAAGGCAGAGGTGGGAAAAGAAACCAAACTACTTTAAAGATACCATATAATAACACACAAGAAGTGGCTCTGCATAAACCAAGCTTGAACTCCATGAGCCAGAAAAGCCTTTTTTGTCTTGTTTTCCCAGGTGGATACTTTCAGTGATGGATCAGCAAATTCTCACTACAAGTAGCGAGTGCTTCCTTAAAGTGCTGTACGTCGTTACACAGTGAAATACCAGATTTTAATTAGCTACCAAACAGCCATTTTGGCAAGTTCATTAAAAAAAAAAAAAAAAAAGGAAAAAAAAAACCCCACCCAAGCTTCTAGATCTTCATTGCTGTTTGTTAACAATGCTCATGGTAGAACATCAGCTTCCAAAGACTGACAACAGATCGCTTCTAACTACATCTATGGAAACTGCATTCAGTGATGATCATTGTCCCAGCAAAAGGAGCAGAAAGATGAGTCTGACACCTTTGTTTATTTTTCTCATACACCCATCTGCAATAACAAGACCTTATTTAATTGCTCTGCTAAGGAATCTATAGTAGCCTTGAAAGGGAAATTACAACCCCCACAGGGCCTACAAAATACACTGGGACTGAATTTCTCAGGCAATTTTCTTTAAGCCTCATCACTCATGCTCTTTGCACATGTGTGACTCAAATTCCAGTCTGCCATGAGAAAATGCAATGAACATGCAAGTTTATGTTTACTTTTTCACAACTGACTATAATGCCTAGGCACAAAAGCAAAACAAAAATTATAATTACCTGTCAATACTAAGTACACTAACAGACCTCTGAAAAGGTGCTCACAAAGAATGGGGCTCAAACAGTTCTTCATCTGATACAATATCCTGTAATATATCATTTCAACAAGATGAATCTGAAATTTAAAGCCAAGCAATTTTGATACAGAATTTAAACAATCCCAGTTCAACTGAATCTACAGAAATAGCTTTACTAGATCTGTATGGTTTTAAAGTGACAATTTTTTCCAGCAAAGCACCACCAGCAATCTTCACTCCAGTTTCTGCTAACTAGCCCATCTGTGGCATGAAGCAATGAAGTAAGACTGAAGTACTGCGAGGAGAGCCACACAGGTTGTGACTTCCTTGCAATTTGCAGGCATATTTCTTCTGTGCAAACTGCAGGAAAAGCACCAGTGTTCTAGTCAATTTGTTCTTAATAGAGCAGTGCAATCTGAGGAGATGTAGCAGGAAGCAAAAGGCTGCCACATGAATTTTAACAGCTATTCATGTATACTGAAGGTTCTGCTTTTGCTCTGGAAGAAGAGATGTAGAATTACTCCTTTGCATTAAAAATAACATCCTAAAGACATGCCATTTAGAAAAGGTGGAGCTGTCACAGATCAAGCTCAATTCAAGGTTGAAGCCTTGTCTTAGGCAGCTACCTTCATATTTAAGAATATTAAATAATAAGAGTCCAAAAAATGACTGGTGTCTCTAATCATTGAGGTAAGCCATTTAGTTGACATTCCTGGCTTTTCCAACAGGGGTCCCTATTTTACAGGATAAATTGGTCTTTCAAGTCCCATAGTCAAGAGAAATTAAATCCACTCCATAAAAAGGACTCTGTAGGCTTGATTTTGCAAGTAGGAATTTCAAACTAAAGAGAAAAACATTATAGGATCCACACAAGTGTCACTATAAACTAAGATCGCCTACGAGTTAATTACATTCCACCTCCTTCATTCAACAGTCTAATATTGCACTTTCCCTGTTGTAGCATCTTGTCCCTTATTAGAGAAAGGGGGGCCACACCACGACTCAAACTCTTACACAGTCACGCTATATGATACAGACCCCTCCATACTATCCCCATCCTGCAACAGAATCTGATCACTACCTCTGAACAGAAACAATTGACTCTACCAAACGCAGAGAAAACAGGCACATCCGAAATCCATGTGGCCGTAACAGGAGAACCTGCATGTCATTTTTAAGCATCTCCAAAAGACTAAAGAAACCAAAGCAGATGAAGACATGGCAAATAAGTAAATCATCATGGGATGAAAAATTCTGGATCAGTATGTCCAAAATTATTCTAGCCCCAAATAATCCTCTTCTCCTGAGATCAGAGGTACATATTCATCTCAAGGGAGAAAAAAAACCAAACCACTATCTTCTGTTCTTACTTTCTGACCATATTGTTTTATTCTTAAAAAAGACCTGAGACCTACAATATCATCATTTATGAAGATGAAACTAAATAAACATCAAGTTAAAGGAAATTGCAAAATAATGTCCCTTGAAACATCATCAAAACCATACAGGAAATGCACAAGTTTCTCAGAAGATATTACATAACCTGTTTTATTTACTGTTTTGAACCTTTTTAGATATAAATACACAAGCTTTAAACTGGTATAACTATCATTAACTACATTTAAAATGTTGGTCAATTACCAGTTTTCCTTGACTTGGACAAGGACTATGGATGTACCTACATCCCACTTTGACATTATAATCTAGTAGTTGATCAGGAAGTAAGGGGAGGAGGAAGTGTCTACAGTTTACTCTTAAAGGAGGTCTTCTTACTTCCTTTACTTTAGATATTTTCAAGAAGTATCAAATCAAGCATAAAGCTAGCAATGTCCTGGAGTGGAAAGGAGTTACACTGCTTAACACTGCAGCCTGATTACGACTCAATTATCAGAGAAAGAAGTTACATTAGAATTAGAATGGGGGGGGAGGGGGGAATGAAATTACTCCTTTTGAGAGTCAGAAAGTTTTAACTGTATCAGCAGTCCTATTACAAGATACATAGTACAACAGGAGAAAGTTAACATTTTAATTGCTTCATTACCTGTTATTTAAAGGCTTCCTTTGTAATGTCTGTAAATGTAATGAAACATAAAAATTCTAAATGCAGTTACATATACAGAAGTGTACTGAATTCCTCTATCTTTTCCCATGGATAAAAATTAATTATTTTTCTAAAGTATCTCACTAAGAAAAATCACCTAAAGCATTCTACAGTTATGTGGAAGCATGATCTTTTTCCACTATATGTTACAAAAACAGAATTCTACACTAAAAAGCACCAAAAGTTGTCCTAGGACAACAGGTAATTACAGGATAACAAGCCACCATCTGAGGGCGAGGGATTTGAAATCTTCCAATAACTGCTTTTTTAATAAGAGCTACATTTAATTTTGATCCATATATTACTGAAGATCATGCACATAACTACTAATACCAAATTTTTTTTCTTTTCAATATCTTTTATTTTCTCAATGTAATTACATGCTCTCGAATGGCACATTTTAAGACTTCTGTTCCATTCTTTTAGATCTTATTGCTACTGCTCTCTGTTGAAAGACAATTAAACTTGTTTTTAAATAACCTTCACACAAATATGCACATTTACACCACAAAGAAGTAGTTCAAACTAAGGACTAATGCAATTTCAGATTATTTCAATATAGTATTGATAGAATTCATGAAAAACATCACAGACTACTTTGCTCCTTGGGTGAAAGATCACAGCACGTGTGTATTTAAAATAGGACACTGGAACCTGAGCCATAAGTGTGAATGATTACTGCACAAATTTGTTTCCAGCGCCAATCGTAGATACCCTACCCGCACTGGGGTCACATCAAAAAGTGGTAGACACTAAAGTTCTAATATTTACACTTGAAGAGACTATTCAGAGTCATTTGCAAGTTACTTTTACAAAAGGCAAAGTTACTGAAGCTTCAAGTTAATCACAGATTATTCATCGCACTTTTGTAAGTATACTGCTATATTTTAATAAAATATATTGCCAGGTCATATTGGAAATTAATTATTGATTCCCTTGTGTTGTTAAGATTAAACTTTTACACCCAATAATTTTAAAATGTTAGCTGTAATGATGAACAGTTAAAAAGTAAATTAAATCCATAAATCATATGCTGTTTGCCATGTTTAGATCACTGGCTGTATGAAAGTTTGTTACCACCTATGCAACAACAAAACATTAACTGAACTTTAAAGAACATGTAAATGACTACTGCTGCTTTTACTACTGATGCATTTAAAATTTTATTAACAGCAATAAGCACATTTTTCATGACAGAACACTGGAAACAAAGTGATTGCCACAGCTGCCACAGAAAATGGGCATGAACTTAATTTACACAGTTCTTTACACAGTTCTACTGGCAGCAGAAAGTGCACTAATTTAAATACAGCTCCATAAAAGCCTAGCTGGCACTAAGTAATAAAGGATTACTCAAATAACCATAAACCAGAGCTTACAATACTAATTGTTGCATTTCCAAACTATTAATGAATCACAAAAGAGTTAACAATTACATGTTTGCAATTTAAAGATAAGTTGGTTGTGATAAAATGAGAAATTGAGAGGTTTGAAATCAATCATAAGAGAATGATAAAGGTGAACTCTCAGTAGCTGTCATTAGTTTAATTTGGACTTCCTCTATTTTATGTACATATTCATTGCTTAAGGCATATCTCAAATACATCTACAAAGAAAAAGCCTCACAACTAGATACGCAGCTCTAAAGTAATTTTTTATAATTTATCATAAAATAAATTTGTATGATGCTGTAGAAGAATCAATGCCTGCTATGCAAGTATCTCAAGTATGTTTTCTCCCAATAGTATTGGGAAACATAAGTCCTTAACAGAGAAATGCAGAGTTCAGTACTTGAGCCATACAGATTCTGTATGTTTAAGATATTAAAGGAAACAGTAATGTTACTTTATTACACAAATATGTATAATCACAGTCATCTAGCTTTGCACTGTGAGAGAGACATAACTCCATGACGAATTTCAGACTTTGAATTTTAAGTTTAGCATACATAAAACCACTATCAATAATCTATGTTCCCCCTCTCCATTACATTTTTGGCTCTCATCTACTAGAGAGGGAACAAAACAAACAAACCACATTATCATCCTGAGATGCTAGGGCATGTCTGAGTTGTGACTCCTTTGATAAGTTTTTTCTCAAAAGGAGATATTTTTGAAGTAAATCCGTTATTTGCGAAATGTCTTAAAACGTCAAAAATTAAGAAAATACTGAAACATAAAGGCTACAGAGAAACATGATAACCTTAGTCCTTGTGAAACATTACCAAAATCACAGTGAAGTTGTACTAAAGCCTGAAAAACTCAAAGTTTTCCCTTTACATCGAGTATTATTTAAGAATGCAGCCTGTCCTCCCATGATCAAGATGGCAGGGAAGTAACAATACTGATTTAGGGCATTCTCGTGGTTTAACCCCAGCTGGCAACTAAGCACCACACAGCCTCTCGCTCACTCCTTCCCCCACAGTGGGATGGTGAGAAGAATAAAATTTAAAAAAAAAAGATTGTGGGTTGAGACAAGAACAGTTTAATAATAGAATTAAAATATAATAATAGTCATGAAAAGGAAGATTAAAAATAAAAGATAAATAATACCCAAGGGGAGGGGGGAGGAAAAAAAAAAAAAAAAAAAGTGATGCACAATGCAATTGCTCACCACCCTCTCACTGACTGATGCTCAGCCAGTCTCCAGGCAGCAATCACCCTCCTAGGCAGCAACTCCTCTGAGTTTATACACTGGGCATGACATCACACACTATGGAATACCCCACCAGCTTGTTTGGGTCAGTGGTCCTTGCCGTGTCCCCTCCCAGCTTCCTGTGCACCCCCAGCCTCCGCTGGCAGGGCAGTATGAGAAGCTGAAAAGTCCTTGACTTAGTTTGCACTGCTTAGCAGCAACTAAAATATCAGTGTGTTACCAACATTATTCTCATTCCAAATCCAAAACACAGCACTATACCAGCTACTAGGAAGAAAACAAACTTCATTCCAGCCAAAACCTGGAATAAGGACAAGTACATTCAGTTTGCTTTTTAGGAAAAAAAATTTAAAAAAAAAAATTCAAAAGGCATTACATGCCCAACTGGGATATTTACCTTGCCTCCAAACAATAAAAAAATTTCCAAAATGGCAATTTATTGCACAGCTATGCAATAAAACTACACAACTGATTTTGGGTACGCACGACACAGGTCTATAGAAGATGCAACATGCATGTTGAAAGATTAGGGATGTATAAGAGGGGTGGAACCACTGCAGTACTACAAACCTAAGACAAGTAAGGAGGATGTGAAGCAGTTTAAATTCTTACACAGCCAGAATTGCGGCATCTTCAAGAAGTGAACAAATTCAGGATTTCACATCCCACAAGGCCCCTAATTACCATAAACTCTAGACTTTTGGGGTTTTTTATTCAGTAGGTGGTGTGACACGATGAATGGAGAGAGCACTACCTCCAAACTGCACTGATGCAAACTCCCATTTCTGAATACCTACACATCATCTAACTGGTACAATAGTTCCTGAAATGTTTCTAACCATGAGACAAATCATATATTTACAGTTACTAACAAGTCTGGAAAGAAAATAAATATAGCAAAAGAAAATATTGTGGCCAATGGTGAATATAAGTGTTATTGGTAGGGAGAGTATGCACAAAACAAAGTAGAAAAGTACAATGCAACAACCTAAATTAGATGCCTTTTTCCCTTTCCTGGTTTTCTGAAATATCTCCAAAGCTAAAGGTTTCCTTACAGATTTATAACAGGTGTACTTTTCTTCACAGGAATGAAATAGGTATTACTTTTTTAGGAAACTCACTATCAGAAAATGTCCAAAAAATTATTCTGACACTGTACAAGTCATCACTGTATCACTTCTGTGTTTCACAACTGTACAAAATAAACTGAATGAAGGGGAAAACCTGCGTTTCATAGTAATCATGATGTTAACTTTTAGTTAAAGCACAATTTGACTTGAAATGTTATGTTAAATAAAGTAAGCTTTTCCTGTAATTTCAGGGCCTTTTTGTGACATCCAGAAACTTCAAAAATCTAAACTAGAAGACTTCAATTACAGATAATACACTCAATTCAGTTTTTGTTTACTTTGAAGAGTAAAACATGTCAGAAGTCTATCTATGTAGGCCTATGTTAGTATTGTGGTTAAACACATGCCTGTGTTAACAAAACAAGTTACAAGAACTTAAATATTTTCATTAAGAGACAGTTGATATATCAAGTACAGACACCTCGGGTAAAAAGCACCACCTTCTGATTCAACACTCACACACAGGAATTCCAGTTGTATGAAAAACAAGGTTTTCAAAACCAGAAAACACAGGAGAGCTACTACGACACCGATTTCTTACCCTACGCATGGCTTCCTCCTCCTCTTGACGCTTCTCATAATGTGCAAAGTCATCAAAGATTGAGGTGGTATGCTTGAAAGTAGCGATTATTTTAAGCACTTGCTTGGCTTTTTCTAGGGGTACCTCTTGAGTGTCCCTCGAATTGGTAACCGGTTTGTTGTCATTGTTTTCCAAGCGAATATGCCGCAGTTGGTTATTGGGAACGTCTTTGACAAAGATCCATTTGACATCAAACTTCCCCTTCCACTTATCCTGAGACCAGACACCAGCATACGCATTGTAGTCCACAACAGACTTCATCTCAGCCACACCACAAAAGTGTCCACTGCCATTCACACTGAAGAGTAAATAGAGCGGGCCTTTTCCATTCAGGGAACGGTAAGCAGCATCCAAACGCTTATTACCATGTTCAGTACTACACCAGATAGAGTACTTAATGGAGCGATGAATATCGTCCTCTGAATAACTTTTGATTATAAACACACGTCCATTCTTCAGATTCCAATCGAAGTCTTTGGGATTGTAGTTGTTTATGGCCTTTAGTTTCTCCAGCACTGGGTGCACTTCCACACCAGAAGGTGAGGAGCTGACGGATACAACACCTAAACCAAAGTTCTCACTACCAGCTCCATTGTTCTGGCTGAAGCCCACACCCCTATTACGAGGAGCTACCCAGCGGTTTTGCAGCTGTTGCTGCTGCAACTGGTGAGGCTGGGCCTGCTGCTGAGGTCCTTGTTGCTGTTGTGGTTGCTGTGGCTGAGGCTGCTGTTGAGGCAGTTGGCTTTGCACCAGTGGTGGTGGTTGAATTAATGGCTGAGGCTGCTGGATTATAGTCTGAGGAGGCAGTACTGGTTGGGCTGGGGGTGCTTTTACCACTGACCCTTTGTCATCCCAAGTTCCAATATTCATGTTGTGTTTTATAGGTGGTGGTGGCACAGCAGGGCCCCCAATGCCCACATTACCTTTAGGCTTGAGTTTCGGCTGAGGTTTAGCAGGCTTCCTTGCAATGGCAGCCCACGAGGTTGGTTTAGGTGCTGAACTGCTAACTGGGGGCACACTGTTTGCTGCAATGCTTGTCATACCTGTACTGCTCAGAGCTGAACCTACAGTTTTTGTTACAGCAGCTGTCATATCTCCACCAATTTTCAGTCCAGTCATGCCTTGCTCAATGCTGCTAATCCCAGGCACCTTGCTCAGCGTATCACTGCCAAATCCAGCCTGCCCATCCGCTATGGCTCTCCCAAGAGAACTAGGTGGATAGCCATAGTTGCTGCTGTAAGCAGAGCTCTGCGTTGATTGTCCCTGAGATCCACTTGTCCCCCATGTAGAGAAGTCTGCATTCCCAGGAAAAAAATTAAATCCATGCTGCCCAAGAAATGGAGGGGTATTTCCTAATGCCCCAGGTTGACTAAATACACCATCAGGTATGTAATGGTGTTCGCCATTACTCATCTGTCCATAAGTTGTCAAGTATGGCATTGGAGGGTCACCTGCAGTTGACCATGCTGCTTCACCTAAAGAGTACGGAAATCCAATGGATGGAGCATAATAGCTAGGCATATATGGGTCTGACATTGGTGGATAGCTGTTATTCTGCAAGAAAATAAAACAAAAATCAGCAATACAGACAATTATGCTCAGGGTAAGAAAACCTGAAACACAGTCCAAAATATTTTTAAACATCATATGAATACATTTGTAACTCCCACCATTCCTCCCAACCAAAAGATGAACAAGGTATCTGTTAGATTTGGCCATTTTTTTTTCCTCATGAGAACTTTTCAAAGCACTGAAGAGACACATTTTTTTATAATATATTATCTTTATTTTCAGTTACTGAGCTAGGCTTAAAATGCCTCTGTGTCAACAGTATCAAAAAAACCAACAAAGTCACAACAACTGTAGCTTAATAAATACAAAAAAAATAGCTGCAATTATGACTTAAAGTTTTGGTATTCTTAGTTTTTTGTCAAATTTTTCATTTCCAATTGGAGACACCTGCCAGAATCTTACAGTGAAAAGGATGCCTGTTTGTTTCAGGAGGAACAACAATCAAACCATAACATTTCCACACCACTGAGAATGGGCAGTGAGTACTATCTGTGACCTAGTAGAACCAAGTTTGCTACCTAAATTCAAATCCCACTCCCAAGACTCCTTGGAAATCACAGCATTTACTTCTTGAGAATATAAAGCTCCAAGACATTTGAAGGACTATCCTGATATGGCTTTTGATGTTCTTTGGAGGAAAAAAAAACCCTGCACATTATCAACTTCTAGTTGATGCCTCCTTAATTTTGCATTATTTGGTTTAAAAAAAAAGGAAGGCAAGCAAAATTCTCAAAGTCTTTTCATGATTTGTACTTTCTCCCTCTCTCAAGACCACTACAACTTATAAACTTAACCCAATGAATATTAACATTTGACTACAGGGACAATTCACAGCTCTGAAAATAAGTCATTAACTTCCTGGTAGAAGGGTTATACCAAGCTGTAGCAATACTGAGCTTCAATCTATTATGCCATCAAGTGTGAGCTACTTCTACCAACTTCAAAGGAAATTACATCCAGGCAGCTAATATTTTCTTAGAGACAGTGAAACTCTTGTTTTGAACTGCATCCAATATATGATTATTTCATTGTAAATTAAGGTGTAGGGTTTGTTTGGGTTTTTTTCCTCAAGTTTCTTGTAACTGCATCATTCTGAAGTCAGAGCACAAGCACAAAAATAGGAGACAACAGAGCATGCTTTTTAACTGAATGTTTTCCAAAATTATTAAGACATTACCTGTTTAAGATATCACACGATAGAACATCATACGATATAAAATTATATTTCAGTGGATATTCAGAAAAGTAAGTAATGCTAAGAAATACCACCTAAAAATCAATTAAGTCTGAAAGTCAGCTGAACTCCAAAATTAACTTCAAGAAAGTAAACAATGTTCACTTACCTGATTTGTCTGACTACTTAGATATGGCTCAAAATCATCATCATTTACTGCATCCTTTTGATGAATCGAACCGTTTTGTACTGAAACTAAAAGTAAATCTGTATTAGGTATACTCTCTGTAAGATCTATGATGCACTTTTAATCTAGATAACATTTCTTAATTGCTGGAACATATAAATACTTCTACTTGTGCTTTGTTGAGACTGAACATACTATTGTTAAGCACCACTTCACTAAATTTAAAGAAAGCAGCTCATTCTATTGATTATTTTAATCAGATCTCAGGAGAGGTCTGGAAAGATGACAACCAGAGTGGACTACTCCTGACTACTCCTTCCTGAGATCCACAGACAAAGGAAAACCTATAGGCACACCTTATCTGCACAGGCAGTAAATCCAGCGTTTCCAGAAGTACGAGACCAAGTGCAAATGTGCAGACACACCAAATCAGACATATTCAATTGGTACAGGAAAGTTGCAACATACAGCTTTCTCCTGCCAGGAGGAAGGCAGTTACCTACCAAGACAACCATGAAGGGCACCACCATTCAGCTATTTAATTCTTTATTTCCTACATAACTATTATACAGTACTGCATTAGCAGCACCTCTGAAGCTCAGAGGGGACAAAGTAAGACAGAAACAAGATCTAAAGTCCCCAAGGGCGATTACAATCTTTTCCCAGCATATATGCCACTATACACTGGAATCTCTTCCTTCCTGCTCTTCTTGGTCTCCTGTTACCTTTAATTTCACTTAAGGCATTACATCTACTTGGGATTTTCCAGGTGCCCAAATTACTTGAAGCATGTCTCTCTACCCTACCCTCGACTAGTACTCAAATTGCACAAATTTCTACTATGTTCCACTGTTTCCCATGATGCAAAGCAGAACAGGGTCTTAAAACAGCAATTTGCAATTATATAACTTGAAGATGAAGGCTTCTGCTCAAAAATAAATTACTGCTTTTCCAAACACTTTTTTTTTGTTATTTATCAAATAGGTTCAGTGAAAAAAAACCCAAAGCAAATCAAGTTTTAGAGTGATCAGTAATGTGCACTGAGAAACCATGACAGCATTAGTTACAACAAAACAGCAGATTTTCTGACAGTTGGAGACACTGAGGTAGGAGCTGAGTTCATGTTTTCCCTCTTAGCAAAAGCTTCTGAAAAGTACACAGAACCATGTAACTAAACCCTCAACTTTGCTGGAGTTAGTGTTCAACAGCAGGGTTTTTTCTATTTCATTGGGGGGTGTGGGGGAGTGCCACCAAAATTTCACATTGCAAACTAAGTGACAACTAGACCAAGTTACTTCAATTTTTTTTTCACATT
Source organism: Caprimulgus europaeus (assembly GCA_907165065.1). Next base: position 38,465,832 of record OU015525.1, read on the forward strand.
TGACTTCAACACCTCTAAACCAAACTGCCTTCAGGGAATGAAACTATCTGAAAAAAAAAAATGACAAAGGAATAGATATAATCAGGAAAAACAACATTCTGCAAAAATGTATTAACTTCAGACAGCAGTAAAATGAGCTAAAAATTCATAATTTAGCACAGAACAAGAGAGGAGCTTTTTTTCAAAGCAAGTATCTGGGAAGGAAGAAAGCAACTCATGTTTTTAATATCTTGAAGTTTTAAGAGTCAGAACATTTGACACTTCAGTTATTATAAATTGGCACAGTGCGTTTATATACTAAGCACAGCCAAATATGACCAGCAACAGTGAGCACAATAGGTTTGCAAACTTGACAGAACAATATTCCTAATTAAACACCAAATTTAAACCAGCATTAGGTGTCGAGGTTTTGGTTTTGGGTTTTTTTTCCCCATAAATAAAGAGTTTCAGTTAAGGTCATTAATCATCCTGAATTTACACACAGTGGTAACATATTAATGAGCTGGAACACTATATTGCTCCTTCTCTTTGGCCCAGTCACTCAACAGGATGAGCCTCAAAACCTTTTATCCATGCCATGTCCATTGCTAAGACTTAACCAAATAGTAGAGAGAGCACAATTCTCAAATACAATTCTGCTACAATGAAAAACATAGATGGCAGCAAACAAGTTTCTTAAAGGCATGCAATCACAAATAAAGGAATAAACAGCTGCATGTCAAGACTAGAATCCCATCAAAATTAATCTCCTCATACTGACAGCTAATCTTCATAAAACGTGCATCTGCTGTTTATTGTTTCAGAGGTATCTAGAGGTCACTTAAGACAGAATTATTTTTGGTCTGCCATTACAACTAACAGAATATTATTTTAAGTGTATTTTCTTTTTTATTCGTTCTATATTGAGATCTTAAGTCATCGACACAAAATAGACCTAAAATAACATATTTCCTAGTACATATATACATTTCCCAGTGAAACAGCACCACTAGAAGTGTCTGTCTTTTGGCTCTTCGTTCTAACTTTACGTCATGGGTTAATAATGAAGAATGTAGCCCACACACACACACTTAACAACAGCAAACAGATTAAGATGCATGCCTCATTCCCAAAATCTCACATTAGGTGTTCCAACTAAACAGGGCAGTGACAAAGAATACTAATTGAAACTAATCTACAGTTACTAAAAATAATTTATATCAATCCAACCCTGAAAATATCATATACTTCTGCAAACACTGAAAACTTACAATGTCATTGGATATTGAGAAGAAACAACCCATCAAATAAAGGAACTTAAAACTTACATTCTTTTAACTGCTACTATCCTTGCAAACCATAACCACTTGCGAAACACACAAAAGATGGCCAACGGCATAAGAATAAATTTTAATTAGAAGTTGTTACACCTTGATTAAAGTGTAGAATAAATACTAAAAGAAACACTTAACTTTTCTTTCTTGTTTTAAACCTAATGCTTACATTTAAACCTTCTACAAAACCAAAAAATATATACATATATATGCAAACACGAGTCAGCACTTTCCTATCACAGGTGCAATACACTGGCACAACAAACAAAAGGGGGAAAAAAGTTTCAGGTATGCCAGTTTCTTCCCCACCCCCTCCCATTCCCCTGTAAGACATAATTTGATTGACATCAGTTCTGATGTTTTATGTCAATTATACAATAGTTGACAATGAGACTAAGAAAACTTTTGAGACAGGATGATTTACTCACTCAGGTCTCTGAAATACCAACATTAACATCTGACACAACAAATGGACAGTATTGTTCTACACACTAGAATTTCAATACCACAAATTCTGGTCAAGGGAAACAGCACAGCACATCAATTTATAATCAACTAGAATAAAGCATCCAAAACATTTTACTAGACAATAGAAATCAGCTACCTCCTAATATCATTTGCAGCTTCTAATATTCTTTGTTTCAATAGGAAAAATCCTCTATTTCCATGCATTCACCCCTTACACTGCTCACTCACATTCTCTCATACACTCTACAAGACATGTGGACAGTGACCTTTTTACCATTCACTTTAACATTACTCTTATGCACAGAGCTAACTTCAGATTAGTCTGTTAACTCAGTATCACATCTTCCCTCAAAGCTCCTTTAAGCTAGGACCTATCATGATACCTGAAAAAGATTACTGTTCGCTAACATGTGGTCAGTAGGGATTGCTGGTACTGACTTAATTTATCCTCTGGAAAAAGTCTCTAACCCAAAGCCAACTACTCGTGCTACACTGAAAATGGTAGCAATCTCTTCATGCTAAATCCTAACTTAGTTTCATTAAATAGACAGTATACCAAATAATTTAACAGAATGGAAGAAATTATTGTTTGTTTCACTGTAGTTTTCATGTAGGTAATATTCTCACCAAGAAAATACATAGTAAGTATCCATGATTTAAAAGAATGCCCTCATAAAAATCCAAGTTCAAAAATGCAAAAATATATTCCTTACAATAGCAAACTAAGAAACATGTTTTGATTCAAACATCCTGCAGCATTTACAAATTATAGCACACAAAAATATGCTAACATAAGTAAGTTAAATTAAAGCTGACTTGTGCATTTTCACTATTAAACAAGCTGCAACATAACACCTAAATAGGAATGCTCAATACTCCCACTTCAATTCATATATATGGAGTATATTTCAAAAACTACTTGTATGATTCTCTTATAGATACATCTCAGTAGCTTCACTAAAACTGAGATATGATAATTCAAACAACGTGAAGCCACAAACTACTTTGCTAAAATGAATCTGACTTTTCTCCTCATTTAAGGGCAACATGGAATGTATAAACACAAACAATTTCAAAGACACGAAGAAATACTTAAAAGCTCCAGTTTGGGGAAAAAAAAGGTAGAAGTATTAGAATATGAAATAACAAGGATTAAAGAATGACCACACTGAGAAGGTCTGAAGAGGTAAACGTAAGTTCATTTTTCTCTGAATGCAGAGAAATTAAAAGGAACAGGCAAAATTCAGGAGGATTCAGGAACCATGTGCCATCTCGTAAGTGATATATGTAATAAGCAGCAGATAACCTGCACATAGACAGAATAATGTATTAAGTATGCTGCAGATAACATTAAATGACGGTTCACAGAGAACAGTTAGATTAGTTAAGATAATGAATAGTGGGGCACAAAGAGTACATGCACTCAAAAAAAAGGGGTTTTGTCTGCATGAAGGAATAACAAGCATATTAACACACGAAGGCAGATGTGTACATGCTATTCTATAGCTCAGCTTGCTGAGCACTTAAGAATTAAATGGGCACAAGTGTATTGATTAGGCAAAGAGAATATTAGTCTTTATAGCAAAGATAACAAATTCCAGTCCAGAAATAAATTGCAAGATATAATCTGAGATGCTGTTTATGACAGACTTGCCAAGAACTTGAGAGAGAAGAATATTAAGCAGTTAGTTTGTTGTTTCTGTGGGAGAGAAGAAACCCTACTGAGTATGGCATTTAAAAACTAAGATGTTGACAGAAACACTAAAAAAGTAGAAAAGCAGAAGGCCTACAAACACCAAGAGAATATTCTATACTGATGCTAAAACGAAAAAAAAGCCCACAAAATTTCTGAGAATAAGGAAGATGATGTGTTCTGCTCACAGATGTGAGTAATTAAATAGTCACATGGCTGTTGTCTCACAAGCTAAGGAACCTGTTCAAAAGATTCTTCATTATTCTAGCACATCGATCCTATTCACTGCACAGAAAGGCCCAAGGTGTACTTATAAAGAGAATGTACAAGCATATCACAAAGTCAGTTAAAAGAAACAGCTATGTTATCATCCAACTTCTGACATTTATCTTCATTTACAAAATCAAACATTTTAAACTGACGTACCATTGTGCCACAGTAAAAATGCTGGGGAATAACATTTTGGTACACAATTTTCTGTCATCTTGCTCCAAAGTAAAAGACATCCTATAGCTACCTGCTCTTCCCATGACTGCCTGAAGACACATTAACCTCCACAAACAGCATTAGAGATTTATACAGTTATACAATAAATCAACTTACCTTTATTTCCCTGTCCTTTAGGTCTCTGTATATAGGAAAGTGGAAAAAAAAGCGAAACAAGTTCAGTTAGAATCCTCTAATGCCTACTTCAGGGTAATTCCATTTATTTGCCAATTCTGCTCTTTTCAACTTAAATATCAATTTAAAATATTATTAAAAACATGCTACTATAAAAAAATTATGATACATAAATATTACCAAAAAGCCCAACAAAATAATTTTAAAATTTAAAGCACTTTGCCAAAAAAACATTTAAATAATCTAATCTTTTACAGCATGTGAAGCTTAACTGGTGTTGAAAACCTGAACAACAAATGAATTTTGATTGCTCCCACAACCACGAAATATAAGCAATAAACAAAGCACAGAGTAAAAGAACAAATAAAGTTAGTCATTTAAGATTACTGCCAATACTAGAACTTCATTAGAACCTCATTATCATATGTCATCTCTTAAGTTGACTGATGGGTACTTATCAGAGAATAAACTACAATGCCTTACTTTTGAGATATACAAAGGATATTGTAAACTGAACTGATATTGTGAGCTGAACTACGAGTTGTGCATTCCTCATCTAGGCAATTACACTGAGAAAATGACAGTTTGTACGAAGCTTTCACACAAGGAAATAATACCTTAAGGAGGATTTTTTTTTTTTTTAGGATTAGTCATTACAAAACCCTGTTAATCTGTCATGCACTAAGAATCACTGTAACAGAACAAGTTACAGTATCCTTAATTCCTTTATAGCAAAAATAAAACAACTTAGAAAAACAAATGCTAGCCCATCAAAATCTAATTCATCTTCTCACATATGTACAACTAAGCATGAGTGGGTCTCTGGGATCCATTACTCTCTAATAATTTTTAGTCTTGAAAAATTCAATATTCAGAGGTTTGAAAGTTTAGGCAGCAACCACCTCCATCTTGCTTTTATGTGCATTTCTCTCAGAGTTACCCCTAAGACTGTTTAACACTGTTCTATTTAAAGCTGCAATGGTTAGTCACCTCCCTCTCCCAAAACCAGAGAACAATCTCTTACAACCTTAAAACTGCCAACCACCTCATCTTTTGAGATGAATCTAATTCAGAGAGAAAGGTATACAGAGATCAACAAGAGACACAGAACTAAAAAAGCTGGGATGAAAAATCCTTCATGGAAGCCAGAGCAATGAAAAGCTAAGAGATCACCGAGCTAGAAATAAGTGCACAAAAGAAAACTGGAAAGCATATAGAGAGACAAAAGGAAAAAAAATACTAAAGCCACAGAGATAAAATAAAAGGGGGCAGGAGACTGCAGGGCCAAAACTTTCAGGGAGTGGCAGAGGCCCACGGAGGAACCAGAGACCAAGACAGAATAGCTTCCAGCCAGAAAGGCAGGCCAGCAGAGGCCTCGCAAAGATGAAAAAAATAACAATCTCTAAGCTCCATGAAGAGCCAACTAAAAAAATGCAGCACAGCGCACGGAGGGAAACAGAGAAGAGCTGGCAGAACCGGAGGCCGCGGGGAAGAAGCAGAAACCAGAGGCCCGAAGGGAGAAGAGGTGGGTGAGGAGAGCGAAAGGCACGAAGAGAAAGGACGCGGTTACGAGGAGCCAGAGAAAATTAGGGGTGCGTGGGGGAGTGGAGAGGGAGCTGGGTGCCGCGGGGAGCCCGGCACCGAGCCGCTCCCGGCGTCGGGAGAGGAAATGGAGCCCGGAGGGGCTTGTGAGACGAGAACACACAAAGGGGCCGGGCCGGGCAGCCGAGCCGGCAGGGCGGCGGGCCGGGAGGCGCGGGGCCGAGCACCGGCGGGCCCTGCGGGCGTGGAGGCGGAGCAGCTCTGGTGCGGATCAGCGGTTATAAATAGGGGCTGCCAGGGCTGGGAAAGGGCCCGCCATCCCGGGCGCTGCCGGCTGCGACTGATCGCCGCTCCCCGTGGCGGCGGGGAGGGAGGGAAGGGAGGAGGAGACCGTGAACCGCGCCGCCGGCGGCGAGGGAAGGTGCAGGTGGCCGCCCGGCCGCCGCGCCCCCCCGGGGCTAACGACGGGACAGGGAAGAGGAAAGGGCAGGGAGCGGGCGGCCGGCCGCCCCCCCGCCCCGCGGCCGGTACCTGGTCGACGCTGGTGGCTGACATTCTTCACGGGGAGCCGCGATCCCCTCGCTCCGCTCCGCCTGGGCCTCGAGTGATTCCGCACGCCGGGGCCGCTCGCTCGCTCGCCCGCCCGCCGCGCCGCTCGTCGCCTCCTCCCCGCCGCTGCTTGATTGTCGCCGCCGCCTGGGCTCGCTGCCGCCGCCGATCGCGTTCCCGCTGGAAGGAGCCGGCCGGCCGGACACAGCGCCGCTTCCCCCCCTGCTCTGGGCTCCGCTTCCCCACAATGGCGGACGGGCTCCGACTCCCACTTCCGCTCCGCGCCGCCCTGACCTTCCGCTCCCCCTCCGCCGGCGTCGCCGCTGACCTTTCCCTTCCCGTCCCCGCCTCCATGTCACGTGGGGAGGGAAACAGCCCCGCGCGCTCCAGCCGCCAGCGACTCCGCTGGCGCGGGGGTGGAGCCTGCGCATGCGCGCGGTGGGGCGCGGGCGGAAGGCGTCCTGCCCCTGCCTCCCACCGCCCCGTCAGCCGCGGAGTGCGCGTGCTCTTGAGGGCGGCTGAGGAATGCTCGGGGGGGGCCATAAAGTAACTGATTCCCTCCGCTCCACTGCGCATGTGCGGGGGAATTGCGCGGTGGGGGCAGCACATGCGTGGGAGGTGAGGCAGTCGGGGTAGTGCTGGCGCCGGTGGTGCTGTGCGGGCTCCGAGGAATCCGCGCTGTTAGCGGCCGTTACTGCCTGCGGCGGGCCTGGACTGTAGCCCCTCCCCGCTGTCTTCCTTGAGCCCTGCTTGCTCCTCTGCGCCATCTCCGTCCGGGGTTTTAGGTGGTGGCCGTAGAGGAGTTACCTTTGCCGCGGTGTGCTGCCTAGAGCCCGGCTGCGTACGGCCTTTGGCCGGCTGTGTTCGTGGTTGGCGGCGTTACCTGCTTGTAACGTGTCTGGCGTAGCCCCCGTCCGCTGCGCTCTGTCGCTCGCCTGCGTTTGGAAGTCTGTGCTTTGGTACGGGTTTGGTGGGAGAACGAGCAATGGTTCAGCGAATGCATGCTTGTGTATCCAGCTGTTTTCACCGCCATCGTTAATGAAGTGCACAAGCCTTAAAATGGTGTAAGCACAAGTTCAGCAACTGTATAGGGGCTTTCAGTAGCAACCATAAATAAAAGCTGACTGCTCTAACAGTGTCTCGGGGGAATTAAGCACTTATAAACTTGAATCTGAGAGGTCAGCATGATTGTTAATAAGCTGCTTAGAGTTTTGAGGAGAGAATGCCTTCAAAACAGTACCATCTGTGGTATAAATGTACCTGTCAGGGCAGTGGGAAGGTACATCCCTCAAGACTGTAGTTCTTTCTAAAACTCGGTGCACGTGCTTTTTTTTTTTTTTTCCCCCACACAGTAAAGGCTTTGGAGGGTTTTTTGTTGTTTTCAAAACTTAAGTAATTACACAAAGTGATCCTGGGAAATAACTGGGTATGTAGCACTTCCAGATAAAAGAACCAGGTTATAGTAAATAATAATTTCTTACTATCGTCAAAAAATGAACATTATACTGGAAGTTACCCCAACTTGGTACAGGTAAGACTTGCAGAGTGCTCATTTATTCTGTTGTAGTGCAGTCTGTAATTCTGACAACCACCTACCAAGAAATGTGTGCTAAGAGTCCAGAGGGAAGCAACGAGGATGATGAAAGGTATGGAAAATAGGTTCTAAAATAAAAGATTTAAAGAAATGGCCATGGTTGGACTAGAAGGCGAAGCATGAAGGCTGATATGAAGAAAGTAATCAAATATTTTTATGCATAAAATAAAGTGATAATTTCTGTCTGTGTTCTTTCAAGCAGGACAAAATATGGATTTAAACTGCAGCTGGCATGGTTAAAGTTGATCTTTTATTATAACACCTGGATGAATTAGTTGCCCTTACTAGATTTGCAGACTTAACTTCGGATAGGCCTCTTAAAACTCTTATCAAAGCAAGTACAACTGCACACCCACCTTTGTAGCACCATAGTTACAAAGTAGAGGGACCCTTAGATTTAGTCTTTTAAATAATATTTTTTTCCTTTTTTTTCTGTTTTCCATAGGCAGCCATGGCATGAGGGGATTCTCACCTCTTGGTGAAGTGGTTCTAGTTTACATATGAAAAATAAGGATCAAGTAAAAGAAAAGTCAGTCAAATAGACCACAGGCACTTAGCTAGAAGGAGTGCCTGCATTGCATAGTCTCCTTATCAATAAGCAAGACCTTAATTTCTGCCTCAGTAACTTAACGTTAACCCCAGAGTAATTTTTGGTGTGGTGATGAGAATACTTCCATGAGAAATGTGGGTTCTAATCTTTTCCCACTGAGGAGAGAATTCAGATCTCAGTGTTTCTTAGGTGACAGGAACTACTGGCCATGGGTAAGTACCGCAAAATTACATGTTGAATATGACATCATTGAAAATTCCAGTTTTGATCTTAGAGACCTAAATTTGACATCGGGAACATGCAATGACAATCTGCCATGTAAGTCCATTAGGGAATCTAGGCTAATGAAACAATGGGCTTTAAACCATCTGGTTCATAGCATATTGCCACTTCTCAGGATTTTATCCTGAGACCTAGGAACTGTATTTTTTTTTACCCCTCTGTCTTTGGCATAATAAAATGGCATTAAAGTACCATTTTTTTAAATGGTTTTAGAGCTCTTTATTAGACTTGAAGTCTTGAAAGTAAGCAGCCAAGAATTTTGAGAACAGACGTCAGGAAAGGAGAACTCAAATTTATTATTTGTTTAAGATCTCATTGGTTTTGACCCATAGTCATTAATTTTATGAGGCTGACAGTTTTGAATGTTCAAGGTTTTAAATGTTTCTCCTTTTATAGAAGTGCTGGCCCCTAGTGACTTAATAGCACCTATTTAGTTGAATATGCAATGTAATAGTGGAATAAATACAAGCAGTAGGAATTTTGAATTCAGTTTATAATGGTTACTGTGATTTGTGTGACAAAAATCCAATGTGCTGCAAGTATTTCCAGGTTTTGATAATGTTGGTGTCTGTGCTGGGAAGTGATTCTACATTGTTCCTCCTTATCTATACCATTAGGAATGTGGTAGAGTGAAAATTATCCATAAAGAGAGTGCAAGTTCAGCAGGATTCCAGTCTTCATCGCAAGCTTTACAAAGTCTTGGGCTCAAATTAACCTTTTTGATGGGGAATAATGAAAGCCTCTGAGGACTTGCTGGAATGCTCTGTGGCAATTAGTTCTGTAATATTATAGTTCAAGTTCCAGCCTTATGTGACTCTAGAGACTTTGGAAATATATACAGTTCATTTTTCAAAATGCTTTTAGGCCTCTTTTTTTTTTTTTACCCTCTAATTTTTTGTTGTCTAAGAGTTACATTCAGGAAAATTATTTGTGATCTGAACTGTGATAGCTTCATTCCGCCACTCTTTGCCATAAGGTTATTATAGCAAAGATTTGCATCATCTGTGTGCATGACTTGCAGAGTTGGTGCAGATGGAGCTGTGTCAACCACTGTGCCGGCAGTTCTCCAACTGGACTTAATTGGACAGAGAGTGCCAACCAACAGTAACATTCTCTTCAGGACTCCATTTCCTCCTGGGTATTTGAACTGTGTACTGAACGGGTGTGTGCTCATGACCCCAAAAAGGTCTTGGGGTCCTTTTAGAAATGTGGCTCTAGACTACAGCAGAGATGAGGAGGACAATTGCCATTGTTTAACCATGAAATCTGTAGGTCCTTACCAGTCTTCCCTGTTGCATTCAACAAAACCTTTTGGATTTTTCCATTACTGCTTTCAGAGTAGTGATTGTGCCAGCTTAATGACAAGCTTAAAGGACAAAAGGATGACTGCATTTACCTTTTTGAGATAGATTTTTCCCTTCAGCTTCATTGGACAAAACCAAAAGAATACGTGTATTTAAAAAATTTAGAAAACTTTATGGTAATAATATCTTTGAAAAGGATTAAGATTTAAGACACGGTTTTTAAGTGCTCAGAAAATATAGTGAGGTTTCTTTTATTAGCCAGTAAATTGTAAAAAAGACCAAGTCCAAATAGCCATTATTTTCTCATACGTCTCAGAGGCTGTTACTGAACTGTAAAACAGGTGCTTTATGAAGTCTTGGCTACAGATGGAAAGGGACCCCAAGACTCTTACAAACTAATACCAGACAGCAGGCAAACTGTAAATAGCATGATGCTTGTGTTTCTCAGTGTAGCCTGACAGCTCCAAAAGATTATGAAAATGCTTGTTCAATAAGTAGAAAATGTATGCTACTAGTGTTCTTCTGTTTCTGCTGCCTCAAAAATATATTTAAAAAAATATATCAGTGGATTATGATCCAGCCTTTGTGAGAGACCTTCTCCAAGCAGTAAGTTGGACTAAGTGGCCTCCAGATATCCCCACCAACATTTTAATGATTGGGATTGAGAGAGTCTGTGGATGGTTCATGAGAACAAAGTCAAAGCTCAAGTGTAGGTCACTGCTGAGGAACTGGCCTTCCGGAGTGTCCCAGCCATTAGCACACCTCTAGCTGCACCTTGGCATTGCACCTCAGCTCCTTGGCTCTGGGGTCAAGAGACTGGGCTGCTTGAAGGATCACCGTGTTGGCAAAAGTCCTCATAACACAGCTACAAATAAATGAAAAGCAGAGCTCAACTGCAGATAAACTAATAATTCCCCTCTATGTGTGTGGGATTTAATAGTGTCAAGCTATTAAAAATAGGAGTATGTGAAAACTTTATCATGTATTCTTTAGTCAGTGGTAATTAAATAGCGACATGGTCTGCACCCTGTGTAAAGTTCAGTCCTATGCTGAAGACCAGGGCAGGTCACAGATTCCAACAAGCATTCCTTTCCAAGGGTTGAATAGTTTTGAATAGTACATTAGCATCTGTGGTACCGGGTATTGTAAAATATGCAACAGGCAATCTGGAAAATACACTGACCGTAAAATGTGATAAAGTTGTACAATATGTTAATGTTGTTGATGCACTTCTTGGGAATGAGGAAATACAGGCTTGCACTTAGGAGTGAGTTTGGCAGGAAACATTGTAGGAAAGGACTGCAAAACTGTATGAAAGGACTGTAAATAGTCTTAGAATAGAATTATAATTGATGGACAATTAAATAAAATGTAATAGCTAACAAAGTGACAGATAAGCAGCTAAGGTAGTGTGTGCTGTCTTTAAAAAGTAGATTCTGTTGTTTTAAATAATGATGATTTCACCTCCTGGATGGTTTTCTTTTATTTCCTTTGTTATCCACTGTGGTTTTTTTGGTGGGCTCCATTATGTAGGAGCATGAGATAAGACAGGAGCTTTCCACACTCGCAAGCTCTTTTCCAGATATTATATACTAATGTAAAGTATTCATATAGTTGATAACAGTGTGTGCTAACTGTTTGGCTTAAGGGAGCATGTAGTCGCACACCACAGTAGGCTGGCTCCACAACAGTGATTAGTTGCCGACAGATCTTCTCTCATTAGTTCTTCTTATGAAAGAGAGTCTTTAAAAAAAACCCCCAAACTCTTTTTTTTTTCCTTACATTCTCCCCCTGAAACCCTCTCTGTCCATCAGTTTATTTTTTTTAATCTAAGTTTTGCTCATATTTTTGCTGCATTTGCTCCTAATTACATAGAGCAATCTCCCTTTTGGTGTACAGTGTTACTCATCACAACCGTACGTTTGAAGCTTGGCTATGCCATCATCCTGACTACAGCCCAGAGGGTGAGGTAACAACCACACACTGTGCTAGAGAAGACCACCAGTGGCCATAGTTTATATAGCTGGAGTAATTCTGTCCAACATCGTAGTACTTTTTATACCATACTTTTCTCAGTTCATTAGCAAACGATAGAACATCTAGGAAAACCAACCATTTTCTAATTTTAAAAAAGCAGAAGTTCCTGCACGTGGCTTTAAAACACACTCCTGCAAGTAGCGACCCTGTTTTCTTACAGCGCGCTACAGACAGCAGCCCATGGCCTGTTCCCACTTTGTTTCAAGTTGTTTCATATGCCAGACCAGAAAAAGCGTGGAGCTATTGCACAGACAGTGCTCAGATACTGAACTATTTGTCCAAATATTTTTAGGTGTCCTGTAGTAAGAAAAGTGTCTCTAGTTCCATTTAGCCCATGACATTTATATTCCAGCACAGCTGCTTAGGCGTTTCATTCCTCTTTCAAGATTTGGCTTTGATGAGCTGTAGGTAAATATATGTAAAACTAGCATTGTAGGTGCTAAGCCTCACATGGTAGCCTGCTTGCCTAAGAATATGCACTGAATACTATTCTTTTAATTTAAGTTTATCATTTTCCTGATGTTTAAGAAAAAATGTCATGAACTGGATTCCATAACTATTTCAAAGACAAACTGTGTGATTCCCACCCCTGACATTAGATTCAAGAATATCTTTGGAGTTAAAACAAAATTTACTGCATCAAAGAGATGTGATGTACATTTGCTGAGAGTGTCACCCATTCCATAAACCTACTTTGGCACTTATTTTGGAAAAAAAGATTACATAGATTATGGAAAGGATACACAATTCTAGGACCTTATTAGTATTTTTTTGTTCAGCCTAGAGGAAAATACCTGTAAACATTTCTGAAGTCATGTTCTGCATGTGACTGCAGCATTTTGACTCCTGCAGTCTTTGACTATTTCATAAGATAAATGAAATATTTTTACTGCCTGGCTCTTGTCATGCTACAGGAGTGTCCTATTTTTCTTTTTCTCCCAAGAACTTTTTTTTTTTTTTTCCCCCCCCAGAAATCAGAGAAGCTCATGTCTTTTCCACAGGATTCTGTGTTTTTCGTTCTTGAGCAAGAAGTCCTGCAAATTTGCTCTTTGGTAGAATGAGGTGTTTGGCTCTGCTCCGAGCATCCGTTCCACATCCCATTCAATTAATCTGATTTCTAAACTTGAAAAGTTTTTATTAGTTTTATAACCTTACAAAACTTTCTAAAATCCTACCTAAAATCAGTGGTGCTTCTATTTTTTTTTTCCCCTAAATATTTTTTGCTATGTAGTTTGTTAGTGGTTAGATTGAAAAGCCGAATACCGTAATATGGTAGACCTTGTCTGCTAACCAGAAGAAGGGGAACTGAAAGGATATTTCCAGCGCTTGCTCCGCTAGATCCTGAGAAAGTCCATCACTCTCCCCAAACCCTGTGCCTATGTCTAGACCCTGTTGTCTTTACAGGTGTGTCTATGCAAGATGAGTCTTCTGTTAGTGTTGTGAAGCCATTTATATAATTATAGTATGTTGTCAAAATTCATTATTTATGTGAACGTTTAATGTCTACAACATCTCCCTAAGTCTCCATTGTGCTCTGTAAAATTTACTGAAATTTAAAACAGTATGGTATGCTTCCTATCAGAAGCAGTATTTTTCAGGCCATACTTTTATATTTTGTGTTATTTATCCACACTTCTTTTTCCCGAGAAAGGTGAACAAACTCCCACCAAGTAAGGGTGCAATAAGGCAACAAGTGAAGAATTGTGTTTCTGAAAGACTTTAGCCTTAAAAATATCTACAATAATTATCTTTTTTTTTTGCATCTGTATCATGCTTCTCTGCTAAGTTATATGCTAATTTTAATATATATCACTTTATATCCTCACATTATACACAATTATGTAGATTATATTGTAATCTTTATTTAAGAAATATTTTAATGTTAAGAATAACTTTTTAGAATAAAACTTTGTTACAATGAATTATGGTAGCTTTCTTTGTCCTTGGATGACATACTGCACATATCTCCTTAAAAGCATCTACCTTCTGGAATGCTGAAGTCTTGTTAATAAATCCTGATTTGGATACAAGCCAGAGCTTCTGAGTCCTTGGAAGCACAGGTCTGACTGACCAGAAAGGCTGCTGTTTTTCTCTGCATAATTTGAGTGCCATACACTCGCTGAACAAAAACACAGGAAAAAGATGTACATACATTCTCCCTGCGCAATGCAAGAGGATAAATTCAACCCTAGAATCAGTGTACAGTGTCAGTGGAACAGTGTTCATTGACACCAGGCTGAATTTGACCCTCAAAAATATAGAAGCTGCACAAGGCAGCTGTGTGATTTCTATTATGTATTTGTTCTGGATTGCTGATCCATCATTACAATTTACCTCTGCAGGCACAAAACCCAGCCACCCACCCTTTTATCAGTATGATGATAAAAAGAATTAATTGCCAAAGGCTGATAAAATTCAGTTACTTTCTCTATTTGACTGTATCCTTTACCACAGTATGTGGGAGGAGAAGATCTAAGAATCAGAACATTTAATATTTTGCATGTGCATCTGTCCTGGCTTTGGCTGGGATAGAGTTAATTTTCTTCCTAGTAGCTGGTATAGTACTCCGTCTTGGATTTAGGATGAGAATGATGTTGATAACACCTGATGTTTTAGTCGTTGCTAAGCACCAAGTCAAGGACTTTTCAGCTTTTTGTGCCTTACCAGCAACTAGGCTGGGAGTGCACAAGAAACTGGGAGGGGGCACAGCCAGGACAGCTGACCCGAACTGGACAAAGAGATATTCCAAACCATATAATGTCATGCTCAGCATATAACCTGGAGGAGGTTGGCTGGGGGACAGCAATCACTGCTCAGGGATGAGCTGGGCATCAGTCAGCAAGTGGAGAGCAATTGCATTGTGCATCACTTGTTTTGTATATTGTCATTATTATTATTATTATTGTTATTATTTTCTTTTCCTTTTCTGTCCTATTAAATTGCCTTTATTTCAACCCATGAGTTTTGCTTTTTTTTTTTTTTTCCCCCCACAATTCTCCTCCTCATTCCACTGGCAGGGCAGGGAAAGGAGTGAGCAAGCAGCTGTGTGGTGCTTAGTTGCCAGCTGGGGTTAAATTACCACAGCATCATTTTAAAATATTTAATACAAATCTAGAGAAGGAGAAAGTTCTGTTTTCTCTGAAATATGTAAGCTCTATACTTCCTTTGTCAGCACTGCCACTCTGCATCACCAGGATAAAGGTATTTATATGATTAGGCACAAAATAAATACATTTTCTTTATACTTTTTAATATCCATATATTTACAAAAGAATACCATGAACAAATAGGTACGAAAGTGTGATTCCCCTATTGTTATTTGAAGAAAGCATGCAACTTAAGTTCTCTTTCAAAGTGGAGATATCTTTTAATGTACCACATACAGATCAAAACAACTCAGGTAATTTCAAAATAAAGATAAAATTGTGATGATTAGTACACAGTATTTTGGCCATTTCCATTCAGTCAACTAAAAGGAACTATATTTCCTTATTAATGACAAATGTCTGTTCTTTATCACTACTTGTAGGTGTGTATTCCTTACAAAAATTGATCTATTTTCAGTCATGCCTTACTGTAAAATAGCAAGTTAAATCTAGATTGTGAGTTTAGTATAAAATGGGTGAAAAATACTTTAAATATACAGAAGTTAGCACTAGGGACTTTTTTTCCTAATAAGGATAAATTGCATAAATAAATATCAAATACAGCTGACAACCAATTACATGATGGAACTCATAGAATCATAGAATGGTTTGGGTTGGAAAGGACCTTAAAGATCATCTAATTCCAACCCCCCTGCCATAAGCAGGAACATAACCCATTGGCTGTTGTGAATCCATTTTTATTTTAATGGCTTCATCAAAGAGAGATATACAAGGCTTTTTACATCCTTATATTTAATTCCAGACACAGAAGCTGTCCATTTTTTAAGGCTTTTCATTAACTTATGTAATAAAATGTCTGATCAGCTGCTGGATCAACACCATTAATTCTAGTACACTCAAAAATGTCTCCAGGGCAGAAAGCTCAGGATTGTTTTTTCTGAGTATTGGTTTTTGCTTTCAGTTTTTCCACTGATTTCTGTTTGCCACTCGTTTGATCTTTTAGCCATCAGTAATTGCATTTCATAAATGGTTATGCTGATTCTGGCATGACAGTACTTATTGTTGACATTTTGCGGTATTTTATATTTTAGTTGCCTGATCATGGCCATCTCTGTTCCACAATGTGAAAAATGTTCTTAATATTTAATATATGAATCAAATATGTTATGATGCAATGCTCAGATCAAGTACAGAATTTAAAATAAGTACCCATCCCTCCATGCTTAAATCAACAAAACCAATAAAAGTATTAATAAACATATTGTATTGATTCATGTTATATAATTTATGAAATTGGTCAAATAATGGGCCTATCAAGTGTCTCTAAGCATAATATACTACATTTTAAAAATTATGTAGTTACATAATTATATAGCTGCATTTTCCTGACCAGTGAACAAGATTAGAAGTACTTTCTTTCTTTGGTTAGTTATTTTCCATTATTAAACTATGACATCTCAGTCTTTTTCTCTCACTTGTTTTTATTTAAAAGCAGAAGTTAATTTTTCTTTACTTGGGGAATTCTAATCATTAAAGGACATCTCTCTTAATGTTTTGGGCCTAATGAGTTGAGAAGAGAATGTCCTACCCTGAGGCTCAGTAAGAGCCAAATTTTGTACATGGAACAGCTCAACAGACTAGTATTTTTTCACTATTATTAATTTAGCGTTTTTCAGATCTGTAGTGACTTGCTATTAACAAGCAATCAAATAGAAACGTTTAAAAAGAGGAAAGAGGTGCCCTTCCTTCTTTCAAAAGGTAAATATTTTTCTAATTGCTTTTTTTTGTCTGTGTGTCTTTTAAATAGATCCACTAGGTGGTGCTTGAAATAAGCTACCCCGCTGTGACTCGCTCTGGGTTGCCCAGCCCATCTCAGAAATCTACGGGCAAATGGAAATTATTGTGGCTGTGAAATGTTAAACTACAATTCATTAGTCAAAACTCCAACCCGAATAAGATTGCTATCCAAGTGCTCGGGTTCCACCTTTTCCAAAATCGAGTTTTCTCTTTCAGAAGTAAAACTAGGTGTTCACCATTATCGACTGTTCTCTATTATAAATTTCAGTGTTTCTTCACTTCTGATACTCTCAAAATAGAACATTTTCCATTAGTATTTTTGGCATTTGAAGAAGTAGCTTACATCCAGACTCAAAGTGATTTGGATAAGTAGTTCTTTAAATATATTAAATAAATATGAAGGTTGGCATACTCAAGAGCCTCATCAGTGCTGAAAGATTAACATCTGATAAGAAATGAAAGACTGTTGTGATGTTACTGCGCGTGGCTGGGCAAGAGGCAGGAAGGAACCTATGGCCAGTTTTACAGGTGTGAATTACGGACACTGTGCCAAATTCCTTGTTGAGACTAAGACTTTTTTCCGGTTACTCTTTAGCCCTTTGCTGTGCAATCACTCTTCCTAATATAAACCAACTTCTTCAGAGCTTTGAAAACAGCACAGCCACTACAGATTTCTCAGTCAGCTATGCAACCACCCTTCAATCTGACAGCACAAGCTTCCAGCATAATTATTTATTCCTGACATTGCTTCTCTATCAAAGAGGGTGTTAGTCCTGTCAAACACTGCCCAGTGCCCTGGTGGGAGCTCCAGAGCCCCTCCAGCTGCCAGGAGAAGCTGTGACACCCTCAGCCCTTGGGGGCCACTACAATGTCCTCTCCTGCCTTGAAGGTGAAATTCTGGTGATCCAGGATTCATTCAGCACGTGGTTCTGAGGGAAGTGCCCCTCAAAAGGCATTTCTCTGTTCTTCTCAGACTGCAGGAGAACCAACTCCTCTTAACTCATACGGCAAGTGGGAAATAGATGGAGGAGAGGGAGGAAACATGATGAACGTGTTCCTGTCCTTTTTGCTTGCCTATGGTGGCAGGCAGGTGGCCGAGGGTGGCTGCCCAGGCCATACTCATGCAGTGCTGACACTTGCACAGCCCATGCAAGACTTGCCTGAGAAGAAGGCCAGAAAAGGTGAGACCCATGAGAGGGCTCTGATTGCCAGGGCAGGCTAGGAGGGTTTCAGTTTTGGGGTGAGGGAGCTGGAGAGCTGAAGTGGGGGAGCCCAGCGGGAAAGTGAAGGTAATACTGAGGGCTGGGGAGGAATTGGAGGTGCTGTGCTAGCAGTTACTGAGGATTAGGAGTTTGGAAGTAACCACAGTTGGAATAGTTTAAGAAACACAGGACAAATTTAGAGTAAGCCAGGCTTCTTATTCATAGAAAAAAAAATTAAAATTAATGTTGAGGCAGGGTATGAAGGAAAAGCATGTATGAATTGCCAGTGGAAGAGACTCTAGATAGTCTATCATAAATAAAGTCTCCAAAGGGTGAACCCAGAGAATTCAGACCTAGTTATTGACAACTGCACTGCAGTCAAATGTAATGTGTTTTTTAGGTGCCAAAAAAAGCCATTTTTGCTCACAGCCAAAGCAAAAAGGTTCTTTCTACCACAAGGGTGGGAAACAGAGTAAGATATATAAACTAGGGTGATGTATATGAGAAGCTAATCTTTCACCCTTCGTATGCCTACATCGTGTCAGGTATTTTTCATGTGTAAAACATAGTCTATGAAGAAACATCCTAAGGATATTGATCTCACAGAAAAAAGGAAGGATTTGGGTCACTGGTAAAATATGGAGAATAAGTTAATCATAAACTCAGCATTTTGTGCAAAGATGATTTATAGGACATGAAAAAACAAGCTCAATTATCTGCAATGCATATTGGAATAATGCTGATATCAGTAATCTGAAATATGCAGATTAGAAAATGTTAGTGCAACCCTCAATTAATAGGTAGTTGTCAGTTCAAAGCCTTCCTCTTTTTCTTTTTCTTTGTTATTGTAGTTCTGAAATGGATACACAAGTTTTATATATGTATACACTACTCTCTTTCTTCAGTTTGTGCTTGCTGCTTAACAACTGTTTAACACCAGTTTTAGTTTTGCATCTGAGTATCTTCATTTTTCAATATGTGTACTGCCAAAAATAAAAGTGGGGTTTTTTTGGGGGGTTTTGTTTGGTTTTTAACCAAGTTACCTTTGGGTTGATCAGGCTAGTTGATTCTATTGTTTAATTAGTTTATGTATGCATTAAATGGAGGGGGGCGGAGAGTGTTAACAACCTAATTCTTATTTTACTGCTTCTGATTCATTTTCATGGCTAAAGAGGAGACTGATAAAATATTTGGTCAGATTATGTCAGTGGCAGAATCACCAGAAGAACCACCGACCAGCGGCGCATGTCTGCCACACAGGCAGGGCCAGAGGTGTAGCTGGTCATCTCAGCAGAGAGCCAAGAAAGAAGCCCTTGTCTCTGCGAGTCCTCAAAGGGGGAGGGATCTATTCAGTAAGTTTGTAAATTTTGCAATGCAAGCTAACTAGAAAAATGTTTAGGTTACATAAGGAAAATTTTTCCCCTGTCATGTTCTGAAATCACTATTCATTTTAAACTAGGCCAAATTAATTCTTGGTGTAACTCCACACAACTGAGCTATGTCAGTGTTTTAGACATATTTTCTGGGGCAATCTGTAAGATGGAAAGTAGAAAGTTTAGAGAGAAGTCAGTCTGAGGATAGAACTGCAGAAGTATTCCTTAACAGAAGGTGAGACCAACACAGCTTTTGTCAAGGGGAGGGCAAATGCTTTGCTTTGCACGCTTTTTAAAAGCTAGTGACATAGCAGGTAAAGATGTCCTAACAACATAGTTTGGGTAGTTTTTCAACAGGCTCTTTCACAGAATGAAGATGATTAAAGAGGATGAATAATCATGGATTTTGCTATGAATTAAACATTGAGTACATAAGGAAAACAAGGAAACAAAAATCTGGAGTGAATGGCTGTTTCTCCACATAGAAGGAGGTTAGTAACAGGCCATCCCACAGATCTGCATTAAGACCATATTATTTTTGTTTGCAAGCAAAACCTTTTACCCACTTGGTCTAAAAATAGGCTAATATGAGATGGAAATAACTCTGTTAGAAATCAAAGATGAGATACCTTACGTCTTTGTGAGAAGACAGAGTTGACTAATAACTATTCTGAGATTGTGTACAGGAGGTGTGCTGTTTTGTGGTTATATTGGCTTCTCAGATATGTATCAAACACCATTTATTTCTATGCAATTGGTCATACTCTTTTAAGATTGTCACATCAATTTCTCATCACCAAAACATTTATCAATGGTAACTAAAATATTAGTATATCTGCCTGGCTTCCTGTCATGGATGATTAGCCAACAGTCTCCCTCTTGCAACCCTTCCCTGCCTCCTCTTTGATGCTGTGGGAGATGTCATCTCTCTGCCTGTGATTTTGACTATACCTGAACATCTATCAGGCTCCTCTGTATCTTCATCCCTAGTTCACACCTCTTTTTTTACTAATCCCTCTCCATAATGTGTCCAGGATAGATTTCACTTTGTCTACTCACAAAACTGAAGTTCTCATTCATGTTATTGTTGTCTCATTTATTGAGAACTTTTTCTGGTCTTGTCAAAATCAGTCTTGCTCTGCTCACAGCTACCTATGAGGCTGCTGTAAAGATTGTTTTTTGTGCACATCTGAAAGTGTTGGCACTTTGTATGAACCCTTATACTCCCATTTCTCTGCCACATCAAAACTAAGATGCATATCCTCAAATCAAAGCACTTCTTACTGTTGCCATCTAATGTATGGCACCAGCTTTTCTTTAGCAGTGAGTCAGAATTAGGTGTGGGCTCCCTTTTGCCCTTACTGTTGGGCAGTTTTCTCCTTTCAGTCCCTCCTTGAAGTTCATCTGGGACATTTCCAGGCTTCTCAAGACCTAGGTTGCAGACATGCAGTAGTTTAGGTTTATTATTTTGACCAGTATGGTTTCACTGTTTTCTTATTCTCTGTCTAACTGTCATTTTGTATCTTTTTTATATGTAGATGCAGGCTGCCTGAGGCCAGAGACCAACTTGTTCTGTGTCTGCACAGAACCTAGGAGAATAAGGTAATGCAATAACATCAAATGCAGTAGTAATATCATCAACACATACATAATATTATTCAGCTCACATGTTTTTTAGGAATCACAGACATCTTTCTGGGTTACCTTCTCAGTCCTTTTGTGCTAAGGCCTTTCATTTAATTTTACTTATACGATAGCAAGTTGCCTTGCCTGGACAGCTGAAAGGACATCACAGGGAAGCACTATTTCAGTGTCTAAGCGTATTTCTGTCCTCTGGCTACCTTCATGCACTAAAAGAAAGGAAAACATTGACAGAAGATAGAAATGCCTCTAGTATGCTTCCTTCAATGGTGCTTCTGTGGAGATTCTAAATAAGATTAGTATAGGCAATATAGACAGCATCATCATTCCTTTTAGTTGAAGTTACTAAAGCAATGGTAAAGAAAATCAAGAATAAAAGTACCTCATTCATTTATTAACTCAGCCAAGTCAGTGAATACCCTGTGATTGCCAACCTGGATTAAAATTTATATGTCATTCAAGAACTCAAATATTGTTTCATTTGGCGGGCAAGAGTTTAAGTAAACGGGATTTCCCTGAAGGTAGCAAGGAATGATGATGCAATGTGGTTATTTATTAGCTTTGGTTTTACTGTCAGGGAGATGGGCAAATAATGCCCTAGTGCTTCAAATTTAAATGGGTCAAACTATTTGCACTGCTTAGTCTCTGCCCAACTTCCTTATAAGTTCCTAGAGATAAGCTTCTCAATAAACATTATAATTTTCAGAAGTCCTTTATCCTCCTTTGGTACTTTGTGCCAGTCTAAGCCCTTTTGAAAATCAAGCCATTCATTTACATTTACAGTAAAACTGCTCAGAACTATTTCTTTGTGGAAGATATTCCTCATTTAAACTCAAAGCTTTCACAGAGATCTACCAATCTGCTTGCACAGAGATCTACAAATTTGAATTAAGTTTTTTCCTGAAATGTCCCGTGTTGACTGTCTAGTCACTGCAAGCGCAATATCTAAATATACATCTGACATTTTAAATCCAAATCCAAATATTTTGACATAGCATGCTCTCATAGGTTTTGTTTTTTACTGTATAAAATGAAAGAAAATTTAATAATCTTGGAATGCAGTAAATGGATGGTTGTCCTCTGGACAGATTTATGTACATCCATAGCTGAAATTAGTTATTTGAAAAACATATTAAAACCCCTTCTTAAAAAGCAAATTTACTGGGAAAAAATAAATACTGAGGGTGAGGTGTTCGACCCACTGAGGGATTCTGTTTTCCAGTTGACTAGAGAAATTAATTTTGATAGTGGTGAATACCAGTCTTACTTTCACAATGCCCAGCAGACACAAGTATTGTCATAACCCAACTACCCTGAAGGGTTATGCATTGGTAAAGTTTCAGGCTGTTGAGGGCAGATCCACGTTAGAATGACACCCAGATTCCCCTCCGGACACCACACTTCTGTCCACAGTTTAATGTGGGTGTACATATAATATCAGACCAATGTCCATAGAATGATGTTTGAAAATAGGAGATAAAAAAGTACCCACTGAGCCCCAGTATGTAGAAAATTAAACTAACCAAACATTAGGGTTATCAATATATGTATGCTTTATTAAGCATCTAGATATTTGCTAATGCTTGTTAGATTAGATCTAACGGAACACACTTTATTCAAACAATCATGCATAAAATCACTTATATACTTAATAGCAACAAGAATAATAATAGCACAGATAATACTCACGATTGCAATTTAGGTGACTGGCAGCGTCATATAGCCTGGTGTTATTATTATTTCTGTCACCATTAATCCTTTATGTAGCAAGAACAACAGTAACACAGACAAAACAGTCAAGCGCCACTGGCCAAGAGAATATCACTGCACTCGTGAGATCCTCAGCTAGCTTTGGTCCTAAAATCAGCTTTTATAAAGTTGCTTTACCTAAGCACAACTAGTAACACCTGTGATCCAAAAGCAAACCCTGAACCACAGGCGCTATTTTTTAACTAGATTTACGTTTTAGCGCTTTTTCATCTAGTTTGTGTTATCAGTTTGCTGCAGCACAGCAGTCTAGAGCTGCCAAGAGAATGGGGCGAATGAAGGGAGGGAATCGGTCACCACAGGTATCGCATATATGCTTGTAGTCACTCTGCCCACTTTCCTCTGTAATCCTTCTTGCAAAGATTTAGCCAGAATTTGCTCACAGGTCTTGACAGCATCAGTACACCTTGTCTACCATGGCATATGGCTCTGCTACACACCTCACATATAGAAATAATGCAAACCAAATGAACACTTGCTTTGACTGTGCCTTTGCAACACTTCACTGGTCGTCTTCTCTCACATACTTTATGTTTTAACTGGCTAGAGAAAATGGGAGAACTCTGATCCGATTTTTTTTTTTATTTGCCTGGATCAATGTAAAAATTTGTAGGAACATTGCTTCAGTGTTGACTGTCTGGCATCATTCTAAGGCTTTGTTTTGCCAGTGGCAATTTGCCACTAAAACAATGTGTGTGAATTAAGGCATCTCATGCAACTTTAAATTTTTCAAGGTTTTCAGGCACCATCATTGCTTTTATGTAAGCTTTATAAAATGATAGACTCTTCTAAATCAGTGGCAAAACTCCTATCATCTACTGTTTTAGGTACAGCAAATGGGATTAAGGCTACTCAAGTGATACAGCAAATCCCAATAAAGTAATTTAGGTTAGACTTTTAATGTTACTTAGGTACCTACTTCTCCTTTTATCTGAGTTAAGATGAGATGCATAAATAAATTTGCCACTCTGGGTCTTAGGAGCTTTAGAAAATCTAACCTACCAACATACAATCCAGAGTTTTGCTTATGACTTACAGATCTGATTTCCCAAGGAAATAAAGGTGATCGTATTGCCTGCCCATCTGTCTGTCCATCAGTTAGTCTCTGAGCTTTCTCCCCCTCAAATTTTTTAAACCTGAAAGATAATTTTGACTACATTTGACAGAAAGGCAAGGGCCTAAAGGTATTAAGTCCTTACAAAGCATGACGATTGGAGAAAGGGCAGGGGTGATCTCCCTCCCTTTGAGAGCTGCAGTACAAGCTCAGCTGCTGTCCTCACTTCTCTCTTGTCCACTCAGGTTCACCAGTCAGCACATCTATCAGTCACAGCCAGCACAGCACCATTCTTTGCCAGACAGAGGGTCTTATCTCAGCTCCAGGAGCACACTGCACAGAGAAGGCAGCTGGCACTGCTCTGCTGAGGATAGTGGAGGAATTTGAAACACAGGTCCACTGGAAGCCAAGCTTCATTAGTTTCATCATCTGAAAACAGTCATTTGCTAACTCCCAATAGCCAACAGTGAACAGTAGCTTCTCAACACAGCTTTTGCAAAAAACATTCTTGAAAACCATGCATTTCCTCTGAAAGGGGATCAACAGAATTTCTTTAAAACTAGTTGTTCTCTGTGCCTCCACAATTTTGCTGTCTTGCAAAGGGCAAAAAAAGGTGATGTGTCCCAGTGGCAGAAGCTGTACTGAAGAGCTGACTTTGCTGCCCACCCTATAGGAGGTTCTCCAATCTAGACTGTTTCTGAGACATGCCACCAGCAGCAGATGCACTGTCATCTAGTCTTGGTTCACACGGGATAGTATTTCTCATCCCCAAGGTTTACCTCATCTTGATCTCAGATGATTAGCCAGCAGGACGGGTACTGTGTCTCAGGAAGGAATGGAAATCTATCCACAGGCCGCAGCTCTAACTTGATTTCTCACACTCGGGCTCTTTTGTAAATAAGATATTAATGCTCAGGCCCATGAAGCAAGGCAGTGGGCAATGATACTACATGGTCAATAAAAGTACATTATGAAAGTCAGGAGGGATAGTTGACCTTCAACTGGAAATGGAGAACCTGGTGTTAAATGAAATTAGGTTGTCAATGGCTCATCTTAAAGATTTCTTTGTGTTGAGTACCAATTGGAGGCAGCATAGACCAGTTTTTAATCCAGTATGGGGAAGAAAATTAAGATAGAGGAGTGGCTATTTTTCTCACTTGCTCAAAAGAATATTTATAAAGAGTATTTATAAAGAGTGGAAACCAGTGTTATACGTTTTGGGAATCTCTTCCAGTAAAGACACAGCATTTATTGATGCTTGATTTTTATCAAAGTATCTAAGTCATGACAAGGTAAATTATTTTTATTCACTTGGACTGAAAGGCAATAATGCAATATATTCCTCTCCATGTCACAAACCTGTTTAGCATTAGGGACAAGGCCTGAGAAATTCCTGCTGCATTGATGCTTAGTACATAAAGAGATGTGAGGACTTAAGCTGTTGGTTTAGTCCAGGTATAATGTAAACAATGCATAGATTCTACACAGCAGTGTGTTATAGTGGCCTGATTCTGACCATAGCACTTGTGTATTGGTGGTCCAAAGCTTGTCTAGGTGAGAAGATGACCTTGTTTCAAACAGGATGATGGTTTGGTCACATCTAATTAGCTTGATGTATCCTAGAACTCCTTGTTAAAATATCTACTAACAGAATTGATTAACAGCATGATTTAAAAAACAAACAAATGTGGGTTTCAAAAGAGCAAATACTTATGTTTTTCAAAAAGGAAAAAGGAAAAAGAAAAAAGAAATTGCAGAACTGCATTTTCTGCATTGTAAATGAAATAGTTACAATTTTAGATACAGAGTAATGTCTGTTTATTGTAAGAATTGATCTGTACAGGTATATTATTGTATAAAACTCCAACAATATCAGTAGTAGCAGACCATAGCCTAACACATATCTCACTGTTTTCCAGAAAAAAAATAATTTCTCAATTCCATATAACTTAGGACGAATATTGTGTTATGTGTCTCTCATTCTTTTACACTATGATATACTGGCTTCTCTCCTATTTAGAATCAGAATGACAGCTGTATAAATTCATCAGGATAGATGATTTATTTAAAGCATAGGCAAAATAAAAACCTAAACACTAATAAAATACAAGATTTAGTTTGCTGAGGTATATAGCATTATAATAGATACAAAACAAAAGGAGGACAGGAAAACGTGACAGATTTATCTGGTATGGAAGTGAAAGGTAACCATGGATGCAAATGTGTTCATGGTGCACCTGGATAATTTTTTGCAGTATTTGCAGGTGCCCTTTTAAATGTTAAGCTTTTATTTACAGGCTTCAGCTTGCAAATGCTTTTCCCAGTATCTCAGAGAACCAATGCTGTATATTCTCATGAGAAAAGCATGCAGTAGGTCTGACTGTTTTACTCAGAATCTTTCAATTTCACAGATTTCTGAGGCAGGTGAATGTCTTCAAAGCTTCACAACCACCACTGAACCATGTACTACTAAATTCCCTGGAAATCGCTTTTAGTAGTCTTTGCAGTGACATCTCATTTGCCAAAAATATTATCTTTTTTTTTTTTTCTGTGACTAGATCAGCTCAATTAAAATATGATCAATGAAAATCTCATCAACGTCAACCTTATCTCCACAGCACTAGTAATCAACAGTATTAATTGATCACCAGAGAAAATGCAGACCTGTTGAGGATATAAAATTAACCATTAATTTTGCTGGAGTTACTGAGCTGAATAGTACCACGGTTAATTTCATTTCTAAGGTTTAAATTTCTACAGCAGCGGTTCTCAAGCTTTTCCATTCCTGAAGACCCTTCACTCTTCATCTTCCAGTCCCCTTCTCATTTACCTGGAATCTACCTTGGACATTTAGCCCATTTAGCAACATGCCTTATATAGAGTGGGTTTGGTTGGACAAGCTCATGATAATAAAATTCTGATAACGAACATTTCAAAGCTGTTGAACAGTACAGAGGCAATGTTTATCTAACAGTTGACTTGTTCTCTGTTCCATTTTATTATAGTGTGAGCAGAACTGAACCCTCCTGTTTGAGAATTATGCTGAAGTGCAATATTTCATGACCAAATCAGTGAAGGACATCAGGTGCCTTAGATAAGAATTAGCTACCTATTAGGTATTTCAATTGCAATAACTAGGTCTTGTAGCTGCTTGTATGAGCTGCCTAACCTGATTGCAGAGGCTCCATTTACTGGATGCTCAGGAGTTTTCAGTCCTTACAGCGCTAAATAAATAGTACATACCGCATGTATACACCATAGCTGGGTTAACAAACCAGTTCTAAAGTAGTCTTTGCCAGAAGGCTGATCTGGAAAAGGTATGGAGAGGGAGTGGGGGAAAAGAAAAAAAAAAGAGAGAGAACAAAAAGGAAACCTCAGAAACTTTTAAGGCAACTGTTTTGTATTGTTTTGTCCTTCTTTATAATGTCAGGTTTAGAAATGCCAAAAATTTCTAAAGCTTCTATATGAAATATTTTCACTCACAGTAAAAAAATTGACAGTAACTTTAAAATTGTGGTTTGATTTTGCACTTCAATTCTAAAAATGCTTTCTACGTATATTTTATTTACAATATTTAAAATCTTGTGGATGTAGACAATTAGAATTCTTGCATATTATAGGCTTATATAGTCTCCGTTTATATAACTTCTGCAGCTGCTTCTAATATATAAAGATCAGGCTTGTTTTTCAAGCTTTTTCTCTAGAAATAACTTAATTGGAACTAGAATAAATTAAGTTTGTTCAGAATCTGTATTATAACATTGGAGCTCTAGTTATAAATCACTGCTGAGATTCATTGGGTGTAATCTCCACCTGTATTTATTGTCAACAGTACTCATGTTGTCTTATTGTTATTTTCTTCCTAATTTTTTCGGAGACAAAATCTTTTGTGAGAGGTACACTTCTGTCTTTAGATAGAATACACTGTCTTAATTCAAAAGTGTAAAATAAATAAACTCATTTAGTACATACATCTCAGTAGTTTCAGTACATACTTAGTACTCATCAGTACTCATTTCAGTACATCTCAGTACTTTTTAGTACATACTTAAATAAACTTATTTAGTACATACATCTCAGTAGTTTCTATGTATTAAATTATACTTAGTACACTAATTTCCAAAGTAATATTTTCCCAACAATTGCTGCAAATACTACTTCAGATGTATTTTTCCCCAAATGTCCTTTTTTTGAAAGACAAACCCAATATATTTCTGTGCCTTTGAGATTTCCATGCCTCATGCAAGCTTCCAAAGCAACAGCAATGTTTGTTCAATGACAGGAGAACTGTTTGGCAGTCCCTCCTCCTGGATATCTTTGTGTACTGCTTGTAAAACATATAAACAGTTACTGGAGAAGGGTTCTGGACTAAAGTTCCTACTCCTATATGCTATTTAGTACTCTGCTATGCAACCTTGTCAGATACATCTTATTATGCACTAAAACCCAAATAATTCTAAGGAATGATGTGCACTATAGCTAAGGGATGGAGTCTTCTCATAGTATTCTTTTATAGCATTTAAGGCACGTTTTTTGGAGACAAAGACTTGGAGACAGAGGGAAGAGTAAAATCTGGAGCTTTTACAGTCCTGGCAAATGTTCTAACCATCATGTTGATATTAAAATAAAACAACATGTCCCCTTCTCCAGTGACTATGTTTTAATGACAGAAATTTATTTCCTTGTTGTTTTTATTTATTTTTGACATATTTTAGTGCAGAATTCCAGCGCAGGAATGGGCATATCTTGAGAACATAGAGTCAGCACCCAACTCTCTGGCTAACAAAACTCCATTTAGAGCCATCTTCACAGGCAAAAATTTTTTAAGTCAGGGTACTGGATACTGGTTCTGTGTCAGGGCTTGTATTTATTACCCTGTATATCCTGCTGTGTACCATAAGCAAGACTAAGAAGTTGACAGGACAAAGTAGTTGCAGACTGCAATCAAGTTCAGTACAAGGCAGCAAAGAACCACACCTTGAAACAACATGCTTTGATTGAGTACTTGGCATTAAAGGTAAAGGAAACAGGAACTTGCTACAGCAAGTCATAACCCATAGACTGCTGCTGCTGCTGCAGCTACACTGCAGGCAGGACCCATATGCTGGAAAGCACGCAGGAAAGAGAAGGCATGGGAATGTACAAATATTCATCCTATCGATTTTGCTTGTTGATTTTGCTTGCAGCTGTTCAGTGGCTGCCAGCCCCAGCAACCTGAGTTAGCATCTTTTATCACTTGTATGCTTATACAATGGAAATGTTGACAAGCTGCAAAACAGCAAAAAATTGTGAGCAGACGTCCCAGGGAGGGACACTGCAGCCAGCCAGATCAAGTACGCAGTCACAGACAGAAGTTGTGAAACACACAGATGTAGGGAATAACAAGAAGTTTGCTGAAGGGCTGTTTGCTGGCTTTTTTTTTTTCTTTTTTTTTTTTTTTGGCTCCTCCTCACCACCAGTTTACAGAAGCTTTTTAATGAAAACCCAGTGAAATTTTTTAGATAAATTTCAACTAAAAATGGGTGATAGGTGGAAAACTGTGAAAGGTGAAATTAAAGCCTGAAGTATTCAATTAAATATATAGCCAATGGGTAAACCCTTCCCCATATGTATGGGCACAGATTTATCTGAATGGTGGAAGAGATGATGGTTAAGGTCTTTCCTCTTTTAAACACATTCAGTGTGATGCATATTCTCCCAGCCACATGACAGGGCTGGGTCTAGCTAGTCCTTACTGCTTCCACAACATGCCCAGGCTTTGAGGGGATGCCTGTAAATCTGACAGTAAATAAAGCATCACTTCTGCAAATGGTTTGGTGCCAGATGATTCATACTCTTGCTACACCAAGATGGCAGGGTCAAAGTCTTTCCCCTTCATCACTCACTTGGTCCTTGAGTTACCCTGCCAGTTGCTGATCGTGAATGCTTTTCATAATCTCTTCACACATCAAGGATTGCAGTATTTTAAAGAGCAGAATAAACTAGATATAATTTAACTAGAAGCTTGGGCTGTGCTTATACCACACTTTCCCCCCTTATTTTTACTCCAAGATGGTTTTGCAAATAATCTATTGTGCTGTAAAAGGTTCTCTACCAGTGTACCTACCACCAACTGTCTGCTGAGATTGCCAAATTATATTATAGAGCAAGACTTTTAAAGGCTATTGCTGAGTTGTTGAGTCACCAACCAAGCCTGCTAGACAGTATATTATAAACTTAAAAGTCTAGTACAATAGGAGAAGGTTTGCCAAAGTTTTGAGCAATGCGATGAACACCAGTGAGCAGATAGACAACAAGGAGGATGGATCATGGTGAAATTCAGACAAAAATCAGAAAGTATTTACTGCAACACCCAGAAGCGTTACACCTTGGTGTTTAACTTTCCTTGAAAGGCTGCCATCTTCAGCACTATTATGTCCCTTGCTGAGGCATTCCTACAGTATTGATTCAGAGAAGGATGACAACTACTGTACACTGTTTTTTTGCTGTACAAAATGGTCAGCCTTCAGATACAGTAATGGGTTCTCAGTTCAGTTTTGCTTAGCTTGAAAGATTTAATTCTTCCACAGTAATATTCAAAAGTACTCTATGTGAACAGACTCCGATGACAAACTGGTGGTCCCATGGATTTGACTGTCTGCTGTGGATTTCACTGGAAACTTTCATTTGTATATGAATTTACTTCTACGGGACTGGGTTTTTTTTTTGATTGTTTGGGGTTTTTTTTTCTACCTGTACATAATAAATACCAGAGTGATGAATAATACTTTTTCCATGTGACATGCAATTTCATGTATCTACAGGTAATAAATGGTAATATAATTCTTCCCTAATCCTATCCACCCTGGAATATGTGATAAGCTTGAAGAAGAAATACTTAAACTTGTATTTTTTGGTAGAGTATAGTGGTTATTTTGTTTTAGCTGTGTAAGTTTCTTTGAGCAGAAAGGCAAGAGAAAAGAGCAAGCCATCTGGCACCCTGTAAAACAGCTCTCCCAGTTATTGTCCTGACTTCCCAACTCACACCCATGCACTTACACTTTTGAAATATATGCATTCTTAGTAAAAAATCAAAGATCTGAAAATTAAACATTCTGTGATGGCTTTCTATGCACAAGTTTAAGCAAGTTAACTAGAACTTAATTTATAGAGATGTTGACTACTTGCTATCCTCACTGACTGAAATTAAGTGTTCAGCATCTATGAATGTTAAACTCTTGATCCTATTGAAACTTGTGTGCCAGTGCTGGCTTAAATGTGTGTGTGTGAAAGACGAGGCCCTTCTATATATCCATATCATTCACAGAAAGGACATACAACTAACTTCTGTAGGGTTGAAACTCAAAAAAACTTTTTTTTTTTATAGTGTCCTGTGAAAGAAAGGAGCACAGACTCATGCTTCTTAAGGAAAATACCTCAGTATTGATCTTTCTTTTCCCATTTGCTTCAGAAGCTTTGCTACAGATGTACTGCTAACTTTCACAGCTCAGACCTTTAGCCTAAACTTTAGCCAGAATATATACACAAATGTATTTCAATAGCTTCAGGAT
Source organism: Caprimulgus europaeus (assembly GCA_907165065.1). Next base: position 38,497,276 of record OU015525.1, read on the forward strand.
TTCACCCATACACAGTATATTATGAGGCTGGATTCCTTGCAACCTCTGCCTTGTCCTGAGTTTACTTAACCGAAGGATGTTTTTAAATGTAAAGATACATGCCTTAGAAACATGCCATAATATAATAGTATGAACTTTGTATTAATACATATTTTCTCCTTATATACAGTGTAAGGGAAAGGGGATTTCCGAGTTACAAGTAAGAACCCAGTCTCAGTATAAGGCAGAAAAGTAATTGACATTGGACAGTACATAGGTCAGAATATACCTATTAAGTCTTATCTCCCTTGAACCTTAGCAGTTTTTGATGTAGCGAGTTGTTCCATTAAAACAATTATTTCTCCGAGATATGGCATGTAAATGCTTTTCACATGTCTTTGACTAGAAAAATACCTTGTGAGTCACAGAAAATATCTGGAACAACCTGAAGGCTGCCTGCAACATCAGTTTGTGACTCAAGACTTCATTTCTGGGCCAAGTGCTCACTTAGGCTGCATACCCAAAGCCATTCTGCCCATTTTGCAAATTAACTTGTAGTATCTTTGGTGCAACTTGCAAGTGGATGGGAGTTTGGAGGACTTATCACAAGTCTTCATGTGTGAAAACAGGTAAAGAAAAAGCAGCTTAAGCAGATAGAGGTGAATTCTTTAAACTCCAGAAAGGTTTTGTTCCTATCACCTTTTATACAGACATGCACATATATCTATATGCACAGGTACATGTATATGTGTATTTTACAGTCAATCTAAGACACTTGCCTACATAACCTTTGAATGCTTGCTACAGAAGACCTGTTAAAGTTATTACATAGGTTTTACACAGATATAAAGCTTCTGCTGAAAGAGTGCAAACTTCAGCTATCTGGGAAAAGTCTGTTTGTCACAGGAACACACCAAAAAGTAATATCTAACAGAAACTGCCAAAATTTCAAGTCTATTGCAGCAGTAACAATCATAGTCCAAGGACACAAACAAGGCAAAGTTTACAAACAGGCATATTTTATTTAGACAGAGCTTTCAGGCACTTGAGGTCTTTTCCAGATGTAATTAAACAAAACAAAAACTTAACCTACAAGCCTCATCTTGCAACAGGTCTTAATTGCTCTGGTGAAGGGTCAGGTATTCAACATGTTGGCTCCTCTGGGCGAAGCCCTGATGATATCACATCTTCACTGTCAGAGATAGGAGCTCTCATTAGTATTACAAATTCAGCCTCACTCGTTGCATTTTTAATACAAACCTTACATTCACAGGTATTTTTGTAACTCAGTCTTGAGGGAAATCACTGAAACCACTAGTAAAAATAATTTCAATCAAATATGCAGCCAAAATTGCAATCTGAATTTCATAGAAGAGCTAGTTAAAAGCCATGAGTGCTCAGCTGACAGGTGTAATAAAACGTATCTGTAATTTCTCATCCTTTTTTGTTTTTACAGACAAAACTCTAAGTTGTAAGAATACTGAAATGGCAAAACTAAGTGCTCAAATATTAGGAAGTGGTGTTTAAAAGCATTCTATGACCCTGCTGTGATATCCTTTTGTGTTTGTCCTGCCACCCGTGGTTGGGTTACACATTGTTATGACATTTGTCCCATGGAGGCTCTGTCCAGCTCTGTACAGAAACAAAAGGTTTAGCACAACCTGCTGTTACTGCCCTCTCCACATGCTGTTGTCTTTGTTTCTTCTTCTATTTCCAGCTTGCTTTTTCTTCTTGATCTAGGGCAGGTCCATCCTTCATCACACCTTCCTCCTTCTCCCTGCCGTTCCACGTGTCCACCTCTATATACTCTTGACTGCTACACCCAACTGTTTCCCAGTTGTTATCCTTTGCTGCAACACTTTGCCCCTGCAACGCTATCTTTCCTATTCAGTCCCTTGAGTTCCTGCTTTTTTGTTTGTTTGTTTGTTTTTGGTTTTTTTGGCCACCTATCTGCATTTAGTCAGGCAGATTTTTTTTACATTTGTAAAACTGAGGGTGATACCCGCAGACATTTCAGCAGTGTGTAACAGTCCAAGACATGACTAGATATGACCAAAAGGCTGATCAAAAAGTAAGGAAGTATTAAGTGTATGTGTAGAAAGCCAGAGAAAGAGAAGATAATCTGGAACAAAGTTTTGTAAACCTTTTAATAGGCCTAAGTATGCCTTATAAATTGTATGTTTAATGAAGTAGGGCTTTTAGCCTAAGTAGGCCAGAGAGATCTCAAAGGAAACCTAATAAAAGGAAATGGTTGTAGTAAGAATACTAATAGCATCAATGAATTCTTCACCTTCCATAATTGAACTCACTCCTGGGCAGCAAAGTTGGACTAAAGTCGAATTCAATTTCACCACCGTTTCTCCAGGCAGACTGGCTGTATTTCTATTACTGCATATTCATGTTCATGGTTAGGTGCTCCCAGGCAGGTTTCCACCAACACCAACTCTCCTTTGCACAGAGCAGTTCCCAGCTGCAATGAGGTTGCAGCTTTTTGCCATTTAACATCTAAAGATGGATTACTTTAGCCAGAAAGGCAGGCCACGGTCCTTAACCATCCCCAGAGGCCCGGGATGCCCAGCTGTCCGGCCACACCTCTCCCTCCGCGGCAAAGCAGGCACAGGTACCTTCTGGAGCTGCAAGCAAAAAACAAGAGATGAGCTTAAAGCATAAAATTCTAAAAACTGGTGAAGTCTGTAAAAACCACAAGACCAACGCCAAAAGATTAACCGCCGCAGCCGGGCCGGCTGGGGACACGGCACACCTGCCTCCTCCCCGTTCCCCCTCGGGCCTGGGAGGGTGCTGAGGGGTTAAGCCCTGTCGGGGGCGGAGGCAGCCCGGCAGGGCACCGCCGCGGCTCGGCAGCCGATGGGACCGGCGAGGCGGTGGGGTTGAGCACTGCCGTCGCCTCAGAGCCGGCCGGCGGCGGGATGTTGCAGGGGCCGCCGGGCGCAGGGCACCTCAACGACCTCCCCGACCACTCGCCGCGGGTGCGCAGCGCTGTGGCCGAGCTGCGGCGGCGGGCGGAGGCGGAGGCCGGCCAGCGCTGGCCGCAGCCCCTCGCTGACTCCTTCCTGGTGAGGTTCCTGCGTGCCCGAGACTTCCACCTGGACCTGGCCTGGAGGGTAAGGAGAGCCCGAGGGCTGCGGGCCCGCCGGTGGCCGCCCGCGGGGCTGGGGGCTCCCGCCGGCCGCTGAGGGTGTGGAGGGGGTGGTGGACTCGCCCTTTGCATAGGAGCCCCCGCGGCGGCTGTCAGCCAGCCCGACCCAGCCCGGCGGCGTCACGACCGCCTGCTAGCACGGCGGGGACCCGCAGGCCCACCGGGCCCGGTCGCCGCTCGTGAGCTTCGCCTTTGTCCCGGGGATGGCGAGGCAGAAGGGCGGTGGGTAGACCGGGGGTGCAGAAGCAGGCAGGGGGCTGTTGCCGAGCGAAGGCAGAGGGTGCGAGTGTTGGGTGGGCGAGCTGCGCTGCTTGAGTCGGCCAAGGCCAAGCAGGGAGCTTCAGGGCATCACTAATCGCTTGTCACGCGTGTCTCCAGCGTGAAGCCGTACAGATGTGCGGTGTCGAAGCTGGCTTTGTGCAGTCTCACTGGGGAAACGTAAAGGTTATGGTAAGTGGGGTGGGGTCGCAACTCTGCTCAGCAAACAATATCCTCTAAAGCGCATCCTTGTCATGCTCTTCAGGCTTGGGTCACTTGCTGCTGGTAATGTTGCTAGTTTTACTACAGGTTTATAATTACTCTAAAATAAAGCTATGAGTTAAAATGTATCTCTTGGAGTTTAGTCATTTACAGCACTCCTTTCAAGCTTTGGCAAGTTTTGGTACTTTCCTGGCTGTTGGTATGGTTCTTTGACATACAGACAGTGGCTGTGTATTTTTAATACCCAAAGGTACAAATTGTTATTAATTGTTTCCTTCTTTACACAAAGATTGTCAACCACTAACCTTTCTGAACAGAAAGTATTTCCAAATCTTCCCAGGGCAAAAGCATTTATTCAGTTGTGCCAACTGGAAGCTACATTTCAGTGGAACTTGGTGTTGATGGCGTAGCATTGCCCAACAGACCTCACCTTTTAGTTTCTGACTTCTCTATACTATAGATTTTCCAAGTTTAGTCACTGTAAGAGAAGATTGTTGGCATATGGATATATTGCAGGATCAGAGTAGCTAAAAAAGAACACGAGAAATTGAATTAAGCCCTTAATCATAAATAGCTTTTGTGTTATTTTCATTTGGCTCATAAGATTTGCATCACAGCTTTAAACCTTTCCTCAGCAGAACTATCAAGTACAGTCAGGTTCCTTTGGATATTTATGGATCTTACTTTTGCTTGGAATTAATGAGATTGTTTATATTGGAGCTGTAAACTAACAGTTGTAGGACCATGCCTTTTTTTATTTCCCAACAAAAGCCATTTTTCTTTCCTTGGTTCCAAAGAGTAGAGCACTGCAATTGGTTATTTCTGATAATCCCGTAGACAGGACAGTGGCCCATACATTTCTCCACTTCCCTGTGATTGTGAGATGTTTTGTAGGTAGAACTAATCTTCAAAAATGTGGAATTCAGGCTAGGTTTAGAGATGGAGTCTACGAAGTAGCCTATTTCCTATACTCTTATAGAGAATCAGCCCTCGAGGGCAGGGAACATGCTTTGGAAAAATTTAAGTCTTTTTAGAGTCTCTTTAGAATTTCTAGGGCCTCACAGGCTGGTAAGTTTCTAAATTTCTTGTTTGGACCCTTCTTTGAATTAGGAGATTCTGATGTTCAAAAACCACCAGTGTTTAATCTTTCCATCTAGAATTTCAGGTCTCCAAATGCTGTAGGTACTTATACTTAATCTTCCACATACCAGCTGACACTGATTTCTAGGTTACTTCTCTTACAGTCTTACAGCAAGGGAAGAAGAAAAGAAGGTTACTTTTTTTTTTTTTTTTTTTTTTTTTTTAAGGAATGTGTTTATCTGCAATTGGTATAATAAGACCCAAGAGAATTATTGTGCAAAAATCTGTGGTGGTCATAAGATGTATATTCCCCTAACCCAAGTCTGACCTCATGCAGAGGTTATGTTAGTGCTTCATCCTAGACAGAGCCCTCCTGCCATCAGTCCAGACAGTGGGGCTATTCCCTCCCGTCCTGGTTTAATGTTGTCTGAGAATTTGGAGTTCAGGCTGATACAGTCCCTTTTTGCCCACTGGGCTCCTATGTACTACTGCATGGTACTTGCTGAGCAGCTAAGGGATAATCAAAGTTTGTGGCTCTGTCAATGCTAATAACCAAAGGTTGTCAAGCGTCTTTCTTAGTATGGGCTTGTACTTAGCCTTAAATATGAATCAAGAGTCTGGCAACCGACCAGACTGTTTAATGATGCATCCCTGGTTAATGTGTGATACATTTATCTGATTTCAATTTATCAACATTTGGAAATACTTCAGAGAAGAATAATCAGGTAGATTGTGGCAAAGCATCCAATTTCTGAATCTTTTCTGATGACTCATTCCAACAGCAATCTTTTACATTTTTCCAATGGCAATTCCAGACTTGCTTTCAAGTACTGATGTATTGATGTATGTCATGATAGAAGAAAGTCCACCACTGAACAGGTAACTGGAATTGAAGAACTTGAAGAAGAGCTGGAGCTGTCTGTATTTTTCAAAGCAAATTATTATTGAACTAAGTTGAGTATCAGACTTTTCTCAAGTTAGAAGAGAATTCTTCTGCTTTTTAAATCACAGGAAGGATTAAACTTGACCCAATGCCTTACCTTAGAAAGTAGCTGGAGATATATGCATGGACTCAAACCACTTAAGTACAGGCTCCAGAAGAAGAAGTGAAGTTAAGCAGATAGCTTCTGTGAAGGGATTTCAAATGCATGAATGTTATTGGTGAGAAGGTGTTAAGTCAGTCTGTGTGAAATGCTAGCAGAAATTTGTCTCCAGGAATGAACAGAAAGTGTTGAGGGCTCCAGAGCTGGACACAGTATTCCAGGTGGGCTCTCATGAGGGTGGATTAGAGGGGGAGAATCACCTCCCTCGACCTGCTGGCCACACTTCTCTTGAGGCAGCCCAGGATACAGTTGGCCTTCTGGGCTGCGAGTGCACATTGCCAGCTCATGTTGAGCTTCTCATCCACCACCACTCCCAAGTCCTTCTCTTCGGAGCTGGTCTCAAGCAATAGAAGCTGTAAGAGCTTCTATTAGGCTCTCTGGGCTGACTGTTGAGGAAACAGAAATCAGTCAGCCAGTCTTCTTTGTGCTAAGCCAGATGTCTCAATTTACACATCTGCCAGTCTTCTCCCAGCTGGCATAGAAGTAATGCATGTGGAATTGTGGAAGTTCTGTGTCTCTATGAAAATAGTTTAAATTATATGTGTAGCTATATAGACATATATTTAAAAAAAATATAGAAAACATATGCACAAAGGTGTGTGCTTATGTGTGTATATATAGAAGTTTATGTTCTGAAGTTTGAGCTGTTGGTTTCGCCTCCAAAGATTGTCAATAGAAAACTTTTTTTCTAAACGTTGTGTGTGCTGGTACAACTGCTGACACAGTGGAGGCCTAATTCTGTCTAGCATCTTTTTTAATATGAATAAATAATTATTAATTAAAAATAATTAATTTACATTTACATATACAGATACATTGGTGTCTGTAGCAAGCACATTGTTTTTTTGTTTTTTTAATTCTGAGTAAATTACTAAGTTCACTTTGTTTTGTAGCATGTGAATCTTGGCTTAATCAGTAACCTTATCATCTCTAATGTTCAGAAATCTGGAACTAGCCACAACAGACCTCAGGAAAAAACATCTTAATTAATGCTTAACTCCAGACACTGGAGTTTTTCATCCAGCTTTCCCCATTTATCACGTTAACTTGCATCTATTTTCAGATGCTGAGTGGATACTAAGTAGGTCATTCAGTTTGTAAACACAGATAATTATACATGGAGATGTTTTCCTTGTGTTATAAGTACATGAACCACTTTTTATACTAGGTAATGAATCCTCCTGTTTTTCCTGATATTAACTTGCTTCATTTTCTATATCCGGATTGATTGTTGTAGATAGTATTTATGTTTTTCCTTGCTGTCTTTGCTAAAAAAATATATATATATATATTTTTTCAAATATTTCACTTGAATTTCTGTGTTTAAACAATGTTAAAGTAGATATTTTCAAAATAAATTGAATTCCATTATTTTTAAGGGTTACTTCTGTAAGTAGCTGTGTGTGACTTGGGTATGTCCAGCTGTGAAGAAGGGGATTGTTTACATAAGTAAAAAATTACAGAATATGTCCCAAAACTAGCTATAGATGCTGTGGAAGATTTTCTGATGCTAACCTTTACTTCAGCTCTAAATAGTTTCCAGTAATTAAACTAGGTTTTCAGAATCTCAGAACTCTTCAGCACTTTGTGGCTTTCTGGCCAAGGGAGTATGTTTGGAGCTGAGCCATATTATGTGTCTAAAAGATGTACCACTTGCCCACATCACAGAAGGTGTCAGACATTCCTACCAAATATTTACTCCTTAATGGACTTGTCAGTAGGTAAATTATGTCTTCCTTAAGGATCTTGAGTGTGTCTTGCCATTCCCTTTATCCCAAGGTTCAGAACTTAAATCCTTGTTGTTTCCAACTCAGAAAATGTAAATATTCATACAAATGAGAAATTAACTGTACTGACAAGATAGGATTAATTAGGGTATTGAATGAATGTATAATTTTTATTCTTATCTTGGTTTTGGCAGGCAGCTCTTCAAAGAGATGTTTCAAACATTTAGGTAACTGTTGATTAGATTCATTAAGTTGTGGTACAACAGATTTTAGAAAAAGAAAAGAAAGAAATGACAAAGCTACAGATGTTTGCATAGTTGTTTTGAGGATGTTTTTGTATTTTGCTGCTGGTTAAGTGTCTGTATTGGAAAGACCAAGGAAATAAACATAATATGTTGACAGTGCTGTCTGGTTGGCACAAAGCAGTTGGGATTGCTCAAACAGTGCCCTTTGTAGAGAGTCAAGCACTAACAGAGTGAGATAATCAGAGAACCTCATCAGGCCTGTGTTTGCAATCATAGTGAATTTCTATTCCACAAACTAACTTACTTTCCATGCTCCCAGCCCAGCCTTTTTTTGTTTGTTTGCTTTTGAGTTAGGCTAGACTAGAACTGATTTAATGCAGTCAAAAGGCTTCTAGTAAAATTCTCCTAGTGGTTAAATGGTTTTTTTTGTACAGTAGATGGTTTAGGATGAGGCTTTTATCAGCTTTCTCACTGACAAATCAAATAGGATTCTAGCATGGCAGATGAATTTTTTAATATTTGTACCTATTAATAGATATTTATAGGTGCTATTTCCATGGGGGAAATGGATAATTTCTGATGAGTATATCATCTATTTGTAAGTAGATTCTGCTGATAAACACTAATACTTTACAGTTTCCTCATGACAGTTTATTTGAGACACTTTCAAAATAATTTAACACCTTCATCTGAGCAGAAAAGCCTTAAGCTGAAGAAAAAGTGTATGTTTTATGTAAAACACTGTAAGAAATTTGACAGAGGAAAGGGTAAGAAATAAGACCAATTATCTAACATAAGCATGCTATGAGGTACAGGGTGGTGAGTCTCAGGTCTCCCTCTAAGAGCCTGTAAGTAAGCCTCAGCATAGCTGATGCTGTGATGTTCCAAGGGATGAATTCAGTATCCACTGAGGTTCCTTCTGCCCACTCTTTCTATGAAAATGCTGAAGAAAATTATACTTGCATAGGTACAAGAAATTTGTAATTTATTTAAGGTTATGTTTTGTTAGTTGGAGCTGACAGTTCTTGTAACTCTAACGTTTCAGTTGTGAAATATGGAAAAATTGAGAAATGAATAATTAATAGAAATTAACAGATGTAAAAGACTGTTGGTTGATGCTTTCATTATGGTGAACAAATTTAATTTGTAAAACTGTGCTGAGGATCACTGGGTTTTGCTGTTTGATGAAATATAGTAACAATTTGAAAGGCTAGCCTGTGCATGCTACTTTTAAGATTTAAACCGACATTTCAGTTTGTTGTGAAAAGTATTGAAAAATTCTGATTCTCCTGGTCTTCTTTCAAGGTCTCGGATTAGAAGTCTAAACTACAGCTATTTAGGAAATTTTAGTACACAATTTAAATTAGTTGCCATAGCTGTCCCTCTACCCTCCAAACTCAGTGCTAGAGAACAGAGCATGGATCGTACTGCAGAGGCAGAATTCAGTTGATGAATTGAGAGGAAGCTTTTTAGAAGACAGCCTTGCATGGCTTCCCACTTACCTATGCAGAATGACTTAAATTTTAGTTGCAGGGCATAGAAGTTAATTTTCTCCAACACCACTTAATTAATATTAAAGGAGAAACGGTAATTTTACTTGGAAATTAGAACTACTACATCACCAACTTAATTTTTTGTGATCCATCTCTAAGATGACCTTTCGCACTATCACCTGTAATTTCTCTACATAGTTGTTACCTCAGAAAGCGACACCTTTAATTGACTCTTCCTTAGAGTTAGGCCATCATCTTTCAACACACAGCCCTTCCTGTGCCTTACACATGTTTATGATGCTGCCTTCCAGCCTTAGGAACCTGTGTGGTCGTGTCCCTATTAATGGTCAAGATATCTGCTTTAGAAAAACAGGTTCTCATTAAGTTTAATGGGTAATGGACTCACTGCATTGTTAATTCCATTTCCAGTACCATTTCAGAAGGGTAGGACGGACTTTGAAAATATGTTTTAGATAGGCTGATGATCTGTGTCAAATAGTAAACTGAAATTATTAATGAATATGCATACAAAATAGACCCATACTTTGCAGGGGTGGGGTGGGATGGTGAAGGTGGAATGTTCCTCTGAGATTTTGCACATCTAAGTTCTACAAACCCTGAATGAATCTGGTGCAGTATCAAGTGGAATAATCCTAAATGTAACCTCAGTAAGAAAACTGGGTTTTAGATGTATTTTACGTAGAAACTAGCAGCTTTTTCTGTGTATTCCAATTTTCTGTTCTGGCACAAAATGACAACTGCAATCCATTAACACGTTGGCAGGATTCTAAATTCAGCATAGCTTACTTATTTGATCCAGTATTGCAACCTTCTACTACTAGGAGGGATTTGATTAAAGTACACAATGAACTGGTAGCTAATTTAATGAATTAAACCTCTGACTGTGACCACATGCTGAAAACACACTTTTAGCTGTGCTTTTCATGTAATACCTGATGGCTATCTGTCATTCACATTTATTTTTTTCCAGTTATTGAAGAATTACCAGAAGTGGAGAATTGAATGCCCAGAAATAAGTGCAGATTTACAACCATCTTCTGTTCTCGGTCTTTTGCATGCTGGCTATCATGGAGTCCTGAGATCGAGGGACCCTCATGGAAGCAGAGTTCTAATATACAGAATTGGTGAGTGACAAAATTGCTTGGACTTGTTTTACACCTGGCTCTGGTACTGATGGTTTTGTTTTGGTTTTTTGGAGGGTATTTTTTGTTTTGTTGTGTTGTGGGGTTTTTGTTGTTTTGTTTTTTTAATTATCACAATTTCAGCAGCAAAATAAAACTATCTTACAGGTACAAAACCAAAGGCTGATAAAAAGGTAATTCAGAATGTCTTAACTAGAAAGGTAACATATATTTATCTTCCTTTTTAGAAATACCTTTACATTAATATAAAGGTGAGTTTATTAAGCTGTAACAGGTACATCATTTGACTTATATACTGGTATGGCTAAAGCTGTACAGTCCTTTATGAAGAACTTATTTTCTTTTTAGTGGAATTCTTGTCTGCATCAAAAAAAGTCTTAAGGTTAAAACCCTAAAACTTGCAAGAATGTGTGGTTATTTGGGGCTGAATGTTCCAACAATTATTTTTTTCCATGTAAACTTTCAAAGCAATGTGCTAAGGTTTTGGTACTGGTGCACATGCAGCACAGAAGGGAGAGAGAACAGAAAAAAAGGTGTGTACACCCAGTCATGTACGTACATTTAGTTTAAATATGGATGAGAAGTTCACTGGGTTTTCACTGTTTAGATGTAGCCAAAGAGTCCTATCTAACAACACTCCAAAGATCCTTGGTTTGTTTCATGCACTACCAAAAACCTTTTTAAAAAAGGTGTAGTTAAGTGATCATGTCACCATATTCCTTTGTGCTTGTTTCGGACACAGAAATTATTTTTTGCCAATTTTTAAATAATTGTTTTATTATCAGCTAGTCTAGTAGAAAATAATGCTTCTCTTTGGACAGTTGTGTTCCCTGAAGCTTTCGTCTGGGGTTAACGCTCATCCCAGGTAATTCTTTGCTCACACTTCAGAAAAACAGGTGGGGTTCACTGAATCTTGACATAATTACTGCACTGAAGAATAACTATAGGGATTGGTTTAGTTGATGATCTGTAGTTTCTGTTAACATGACTTACTGAATTAGGCTGTTGTCATGGTTTAACCCTAGCTGGCAACTAAGCACCACACAGCAGCTCACCCACTTCCCCCAGTGGGATGGGGGAGTGAACTGAAAGGATAGAAGTGAGAAAACTCATGGGCTGAGTTAAAGAGAGTTTAATAGGTAAAGCAAAAGTCGTGCACACAAGCAAAACAAAGAGAGGAATTCATTCACTACTTCCCATCAGCAGGCAGGTGTTCAGCCATCCCCAGGAAAGCAGGGCTCCATCATGTGTAATGGTTACTTGGGAAGACAAACACCATCACTCCAAACGTACCCCCTTCATTCTCTTTCCCCCAGCTTTATATGCTGAGCATGATGTCATATGGTATGGAATATCCCTTTGGTCAGTTGGGGTCAGCTGTCCCACCTGTGTCCCCTCCCAACTTCTTGTGCACCCCCAGCCTCCTCGCTGGTGGGGTGGTGTGGAAAGCAGAAAAGGCCTTGATGCTGTGTGAGCACTGCTCAGCAATAACAAAAACATCCCTGTATTATCAACACTGTTTTCAGCACAAATCCAAAACCTAGCCTGATACCAGCTACTGTGAAGAAAAGTCAGCTCTATTCCAGCCAAAAGCAGCACAGCTGTTCCTGTCAAAATCTTGTACTGAGGGCTACAGGCATAGGTGGGACATACTACATTAGGTGGCATTTACTGCTGTCTACCATTAGGTGGTACCATCTACAAAAAGAGTTCAACAGGTGAGTGACAGAGCAGGCATACAAAATAACATTTGTACTGTCAGATCTATTTATTTCAGGACCTTTGATATTGCTGGGTACCTCTTGTTCCTGAGAAGCACATTAGATCCAGTAACAACCAAAAGTACAGGTGTATGTGGTATCCTCGTGGTAATGTAGTGCAATCTATTTATGCTTCAGGACAATGGGATCCCAAGTTATTTACGGCATACGATGTGTTTCGTGTAAGTCTTATTACATCTGAACTCATTGTAAAGGAGATTGAGACTCAGCGGAATGGAGTCAAGGCTATCTTTGATCTTCAAGGGTGGCGATTTGCTCACGCATTTCAGATCAGTCCAGCAGTGGCCAAGAAAATTGCCGCTGTACTCACAGTAAGTATGACATACTGCTTTATGCTTCTTCATGGCTATAACTCCCATTTTTTCATCTGTTCTAAGCTACGGTAAATTTTCCTTCCTTAGACCTTCTTAGAGTCTATGCAGTTTGAAAAAACAAAATCCATTAAAAGTCAGATAGCTCAGGCATAGGTTGTGCCTGATTTTACTTAAAAGTAAAACCAGTAATGCCCTTAAACGTGTGATGTTTTATAAGAACTCCACTGACCTGTTCCATAAGTATCATGAGTGCAAGAGCAGATGAAGTCCAGTTCTGTAAGGATCTGTGTTTGTTATCCCATTTCATCTTCTCTCTTCCATTCTTTCGTGCATGAACTCAACATTCAAAGCTTTTTTTCCCTGAGACTCAGAGAGGATGAGAAATAGCATGTGCTAAGAGAAGTTAAGAGCAAGACAGTACTAACTTGTTACCTGTATGGATGATGCTACAGAACCATCCAGCTGCTACTAATGTTTATGTTCTGCTTGCTTTTTACCCCTCCCTGCATTGTTTTGTGCAATCCACTGCTACCTCACCTCCTATTTTTCATAAAACTTCAAGGGACTTTACTGTCTTTAAGACTTGTTCCTTTCTGTCAAATTTGGTTGAATTTTGCCAATTGGCAATGAATTTGAGGAGGGGGGGGGGAAGGAACAAAAGAAAAAAAGCAGGGGACAGAGAATTGACAGGCAAGCTACGGTGTAGTCTTATAATTCCATTTTCCTTTAGAAGTTAGGTTGAAAATCAGTAATAATAGAACTGTTAGCCTATGATATGGTAATGAGCCAGAGAGAGAATATCTTGCTCTGATTTGGTAAAGTTCGTATCTGAGGTTCAGTCAAAGCTTAGTCATTTAACTAATATCATCAGAACTTCAGCTGTTCTTCCTTTCTGGTATCTGCTGCAAAACTTCAGTGAAATCAGCAGGTATTTCCAACTTTTCACATCTAGAATAAGAACTCTTGATATTCATATGATCCTGGGCTGTATCTCATGAGAACAGGACGTGTGAGAGTGTTTCAGTTGATTTCTGAGGTAGTAAACAAGTTACTAGTAACTTTTTAACCTTGAAATAGAGCAGAAAGGAGGTAGAGTAAGATTTACGATTACATTTAAAGGTTTCAATCCATTATCTTGAACCAGGAAATTCTTTGACTGTGGTGTTTCCGTCTTGACCTGTTTCAGATTTATTGCATGTTTTTCAAGCTTCTAATTGTTTTTTTTATAGCTATTGAAAAAAAGGCAAAAAAAATATTTCCAGTGTTCTTTTCTAAAATGAGAAATGTTTAACTCATTTTTTTCAGATTCTTTTCATCACTTTAACTGAGTTAATATAATTCACCCAGAGATTGTTTTAGAGTTGTTCAGTAAGCTTATAAGTAAAAAATTAAGGAACCTTAGTTTCAATCCTGTGTGTTTCTTGAGAAATGTCTTGCAAATTACTGTCCTGTATGAAGAAATGGAAGTTAATAGAAAGTAAGTATATACTAAGGAATGGAAAGCATAGTAACATTAGTAAGTGACATAATGTTGAAAAATCTGTTACCCCAGGCAAAACAAATAGTTTTGTGAAAAACATCATAGTGGACTTTAAGTGTATGATAACACATAACATGCACTAAACCTATAATCTGATAGTTTTAAGGGCTTTATCATACATTAAAATATAAAAGGAGTTGCAGTTAATAAATGTGTGGTTTGTTTTTTTTTTTTAATTGATAGAAGAGTGCATGAAATAATGTGAGAAGAGCTACTTCCTGTACTAGTGGGGAGAACTATTTGTGAGAAGTACCATTTTTATAAGCAGAAAACCTCTGGTTGCAGAGGAAGTATCCATTGGGATATGAATGGGAGCTGTACTTTCCCCATTGCATAATGTTGTCTTTGAGCACTGCCATATTTTCTTTTAATTTGCAAAGGTCTGGAACTTCTAAATGAATCTTAAATGCCACTAGAAGTATTTCTATACTATAAAGACTGTATAGCAGATATAATTTTTATTTTCATTACAACAATAATCTTATTATAAAGCTGAACTTCTGTCTGGGGAAAAATTCACTGTGAGAAATTTCAAGGCTCTAAATTATATTTATAAGGTCTCTAAATTATATTTATAATTTATGTAATTTAAAGTTAGTAGCTTCAGTGGTTTATATTTATATATATATTTGCATACTATCCTTCAGGCTGTGAATTGCCAATGAAAGCACATGGCTAAATAGGTTATTGGTAAATCGGTAGCAGTATCTCTACTATGAAGAATTGTACCTCTGAGGAAAGGCTGACCACAAGCTTTTCGTATATTACTTATGTGGAATTTGGTGAGGGTTTTCTTGTTTATTTGTGGGGTTTTTTTAATAGCCTCTCCTCATACTGGGTGGTTTTTGTTTTTTTTCCTTCTAATGGGAGGAACAAGATGCGATTTTCTAAGCATTTTTGGGGCAGTGTTAACTAAGAACACTAAAGTGCAGGTGTTGGCAAGGTCAGGAGAAATACTGTAACCTATGGACTAGATAGTTTTCACAGTTTTGTCCTTAACAATAGAATTTTTTCAATAGTATTTTCTTTTTCTTATGCTGTTTTTCATGTATGTTGACAGGATTCCTTTCCACTAAAAGTTCGAGGTATCCACTTGATTAATGAGCCTTTATTCTTCCACCCAGTCTTCGCTCTAATTAAGCCTTTTCTCACTGAAAAAATAAAAGAACGGGTGAGTGCACACAAATATTTACTTCTGCCACAAACCCCCTACACTACCATCTGCAGCACTTCCTTTAGGATCTGGTACTCCTGAGCACTGAAGAGCATAAATAATTTTTCTGTGTTAGTGCCATATAGGCCTCCAGAATCTAACTGTAAAGCATTTGCACTTATCAATAATGTGAAAGTTGCA
Organism: Caprimulgus europaeus; assembly: GCA_907165065.1. Next base: position 38,512,692 of record OU015525.1, read on the forward strand.
AGTGGCTGCTGTTATCACCACTCTAAAGATAAAAACCACTGTGACACAGACAGGTTAAATTATTTGCTTGAGATCACACAGCAATTCTTCTGCAGGACTAGGAAGAAATAGGTCCTGGATCTCCCAGCACTGCCTATAAATGACAGTGCAAAGTTGTCACTAAACAGTGATATTATGCTCCAGGTTGTGCAGAATTAGTAGAATACAAGTTTTTAATTCTGAAAGATCTGCAGAGGCATTTGTGCATCAAAAATAGCTCAGGCTTAAGGTCAAAATTTCTTTCCAAATAGCTTTTTAGTTGTTTTAAGTTGTTTTGCAGTTCTAAATCTCAAAACCCTGTTTGTATTTGGATGAAAAGGCATGCCAAGAACTCTGGAAGAATTCTGGGTTTTGTAGCATAGAAAGAATATTGCAGGTTTCATCTGTGAAGTGTTAATAGCAAGACTAATGTACAAAATAAGCAGCACTGCCTGTTGTTAATTCCTGCTCAAGCCTCCTCTCAGCACATGGATCTTTTGCATTTGCAGTAGCCACTGCACTCCAGGACAGTAGATCCAGATTTTTCTTGTCACTGTTATCTGTTACTTGCTCATCCCCTTTTCCCTAATGTGTGCTTGGTTATGGGAGGGAGGCAGGATTTCTTCTGCCAGCCTTCTGCAGTCCTTCACTCCGAGATGATGATTAAAAAAGTATGTTCCAGCAGCCTGGTTCTGTGGCCCTTCTCTCATGTTAATACCTGTGAAACAAGACCCTGTGCAGCTCAGAATATCTCAGGCTAGAACTTCAAAAGCAGAAAAGAGGGCAGAGGGACAGTAAAGGCCAAAACCCAAACAAAACAGATATCCCATTTCATGGGATGAAAGAGAAGCAGATTGTCTTGTCTCCTCAGGTGTGATCTGAAAAAAAACCTCTAAGGGCCAGTTCCACATACCTTCATAGGAATAATTACTATTCACTCATTATCTTACTTCCTGATGAGGAAGTGTTAGACAGAAGACAGACAACTACCTTTTGAGTGCATATTCTTGTAGTCTTTGTGTAATAATAATTGCAGAAAATTCTTGTCAGGTGTTAATAAGACCTATAAAAGTTTCTGACTGGAACTGATGAACAAGGCTTCAAAATAGCTGCAATAAAGCAAGAAGAGAAGAAGCAAAACTACAGTATTACAAGGGTTAAAATGGAGGAATAGTCCAGGATCAAATTTCAGTTGGAACTGCAACATAAGGACTGAGATACAGATTGTTCTAAATATCCTCCTTGGCGCCTGTTTGAACCTACACACATACTATGTAATGTTGCTTTTAAATACATGTGGAAAGACCAGATAGTAATGGCCAGGAGCCAAACACTGTTTTTTTCTTGGAAATGACTGAAAAGCAAGTATGTGATATTTAACATGACAAGACCAAACCTCACTCTGCCCATGGTTTAGCTCACTTGAGCTGTACAGATGTAGTGTGCACCCTCATCAGTGTCACTAAATCAGTCTGGAACAGGTATGCAGTTAGTTTCAGCTCCTGTGCTTGCAGCTGCATAAAATGCAATTCTCTGGTTGTAGTCTGTGCTTTATCAAGCTGCAGATACTGAGCATAATAGAGTTTGAGCACCCATGGGAAACTCACGTGATGGTACTTTCGCCTTCATTTAAGGAGAACAAAGGAGAATGTGCTTCATTATGAACAAGCACACTTAAGCACACTTGCTTAGACACACCAAGCTGGTGGCTTCAGCTCTTGCACAGAGTTTCTTTGCTTCCTGTTTTCACTCTGTAGTCTAGCATTCAACCCAAGTAAATGCTTTTCGTATTGTTTTAGGTGTATATGCATGGAAATAACTACATGCAGAGTCTGACCGAACACTTCCCGGTCAGCATTCTCCCACAGGAATATGGTGGGGAGGAAGTCTCCATTGAAGAGCTGGCCAAGGAGTGGACTGACTTTATAATGGCATCTGCAGATTATCTTCAGAGCATTTCTCTGGTTGCCCAGGAATAAGCTTACTACAGTATTATATGAATTCTTGAACACTGGAAATGGAAATAAGTTTAATATGAAATCTTTCATGTAAACTTGAAATTATTGTAAATGAAACCAGTATGTCTTTGCAAGGCACTGAATATTTTATTGACTGCACTTTTATACTATCTGGAGTCTATCAGTATGTACGTCTGAAGAGATTAATGAATTCTACATGTTTGCAATTCTGTTTGTAATTGATTAACTTCTATGCCAAAAAGCTGAATAGTGCATTGGGTGTCAGAGGTCGACACTGCTCCTCTTAAGTCTTTGGAGACAACTCATCTGTAATAATGCAGTCCAGAGCCTTATGCCTAGCTCTTGTATCCTGGCTTGTCAAGATGGTGGGATACAAAAAGAACAGAAGGTGGATGGGGTAGACTAGTTTGTTGCGGCAGTAGGACTAAAGGGCTAATTTACAAGGAGTGAAAAGAGGCTGCTTTTTGGATTGATTCTCAGGGAAAATGGCTGTTTTGTTAGTTTGTGTCAAATTGAAAATTAGTCACTGATAGTGTTAAATCTTTGTGCTGCTTGTGCAGCTTCCCCTTCTGTGCCAATTAAGACAGTAATCAGCCCATTTTGTAGAGGAAGATAGGGAAGACACCATGTACCTAGTCTTCAAAGGACAGTGTGAATCAGGAGGAAGAACTGAAAAGAGAGTCAAAACAACCTTGAAAATTCTGATTTTATTTCTTCAAAGAGATACTGTCTATGGACATGCTAGAAGAAACTCAGATTATTATCACCTTTAATTCCTGCTGTAGAACACTACAGAGGTCAAGAGCTCTTAGCTCTTGGCAGCATCTGTTATGGAGGGTGAAGTGGGTTATCCTTTGTGGATCTAAACTTTAGAAGTACTTCTTGTGTGGCTTAAGGGTGCTTGTAGGTCTTTTTAGACCTCAGTGTAGGAGATGCTGGGTATCTTAATTTTATTTTCAGAAAAATAATTGGCAACTCACTGGTCTGTGTGTTGTGTTGGGCACTGGAAGAAATTATTTTTAATTTCTGTTAAGCCTTCTTTATTTCTGTAGGGGTAATGAATAAAAAATATCTGTCTATACTTATTGAATACAGATTTATTTTTTTTTAAAGGACATGATTCAGATATGAAATTGCTATGTGTAAAAGCTATCACTCACATTACATAGCCATGTCATCCTGCAATCCCCAGTAACTATTAATCTAAAACATAATTTTACTTTTCACTCAGCTTTTTGTTAAAAGCTCTGTTAGTACACCAGCGGAGTTCATTTACCCAGTTTTTGACTTTGCTTTGTAATAAGCCAGGGGATCTGTGCATAAGCAAGTATATTTAAGCATTCCATATGAATCATTGTATAAATGAATCTATAAGAAATACTTTGTTTCTCAGGTAGCTAGAAATGCTAACTTCAGTTACTCTGGAATCTTTAGCTCTTTGGGACATTATATTAATATATGCTTAGGGGAGAGAAATGGGACTATCCTATTAAATCGGAAATATCTTATTGTAGATTATCATTAATCCTGCATTATTGCAAAAGCCATTGGAAGCTATTTTATTAGGAGGAGGAACATCTGTGACAGGCCCTCAGAGTACTAGTGGAGTGTAATTTCTTCTATGGTAAGGTCATGGCCAGATAACAAAATTATTTCAAAACTGACAAGGACTCTTTAAAAATTGTTTTTTCTTCCAGTTCCCTCATTTCCTCAGTGCATTTTTCATTCTTCTCTTTCAGGATATCTTTAATATGGAGCCTAAATTTAAAGAAACATTTTTCAGATACATTTCATATATTCATATATTTCATATATCTTTTTCTCAGTTTGAACTATTTTGTGATATAAAAGCTCCTTAAATAGAGTTCAGTGAAGTGCTAATTCTTTTTTATAAGAAAATAAACTTAGTGGTCAGGCATCTGGCAGTTCCTCAGTTGTGTAACTCAAGTTCCAAATTATTTACGGACTTGAGAACTGAAGCTGTTGTCTTGATTTTACGCTCCTTCAATTTTAATCCTTGAATATAAACTGCATAAAGGAATCAACTGTGTTTCAGTGAACAAGAAAATTAAAACTTTTCCTATGAAACCAATCTTTAATCATTGCTGGTTTATGTAGTAAAGGCTTCGTTTGTTTGGGATGTGTATGCACAGAGCCAAAACGTAGGTGTTTTTTTAAAAATCTTCATTTGGATTACACCAGCTCTATGAATATAAAGCCTTAAATGTCTTCAAAAATATCCTGAATCTGTTATTAAAGGGTAACGTGTTTATGTAATACAGCGTTTAGAGCACTGAGTGCAGTTGTTTTTTCATGAGCTGTTAAGTATTTGTAAACGTTTACACGTTACATAGACGGTAGGAACTCTGTAAGGGACCATCGCAGTTGCTGCTAATAGTAAGGCCACGAGACTGGGACATTTGCTCGATGAGGGGCAGAGGTGTTGGTACGATGGGCGGTGTTACGGGGGGGGCGGTGTTACGGGAGCTTCGAGCTGCAGAGGCAACAAAACAAAAAATAAAAATCTCTTTAAGTGCATTATTCCTTAAGAATATCAGGAGTGCCTTTATAAAACCAAGTTGCTGTGAAATGATGCAAATATAGTTTACTACCGACTGTAAGCACAATGGTTTTTAATTTTTTTATGTGTCAACATTACTGTATTAATAAACGTGTTCGAGCTGAGCCGGCCTGGTCTGTCACTCTTTAGCGGTACCGCGTGCCTTGGCCTGGGGCTTGAGAAGCGGCCGGAGCCGCGGCTGTCTCCGCCGCCGGGACTACATTTCCCAGCGTGCTCCGCGGCGGCGGGCGGGCCGTGGGGCTGGGCTGGCCGCTGTGCGCTGCGCAGCACCGGGCCGGTCGCTGAGCGGAGCGGCTGGTTCTTGGCAGCGGGCGACGTGGCCATGGGGCGCCTGGCCGGGCTTCTTCCCCTCCTGGCTGCCACACTCCTACTCCTCCTGCTCCGCTGCGCTGCCGCAGCCTCCCTTGTGCTGCGCAACCACCTGGCGGGGGGCAACGAGAGACCCATCATCGGTGAGGGGCGGTGGCGGCAGCCGGGGGAGGCGGTCGGCGGTCCCTCAGCTCCCGGCGGCCGCTCGCAGGCGCTTACCGGGTGGCCCAGCGTAACGCCGCGGCTGGGGGCTGCCTCGCCCGCTGCCTCCGCCGTGCTAGGGGAGGGAACGCGTCCTAAACCCCAGGTGAAACCCGGCGGCTCCTGTGTGGAGTTGGAGTGGAAGGGCTCCCGGAGCGTGGGTTTGGTTAAAGCTTTTATAAATAGCGTTACGCTACGCATACTTTGTTTAAAAATCTTAAAATGACTATAACTTATCCGAGAGAACTAAATAGTTAAAGCGGGGAAGCTGAGTCTTAGTCAGATAATGTGTGTTTATTTGGTTCCTTGTGATTAGGCATCGTAATTGATGCCTCATTGTCTCAGTGTTTGTGATTCTTCCGGGCAGTAAATGTAGTAACCTGGCATGTGGGAAATTGGAGTTTAATTTTTCGTTCAGTGTGTAGCATTTGCTATTTGTATAGTGCTAATTTTCTTTCTTGGACCCTTCAGGGATACTGTCACAGGAATGTCATTTTGAGAAGTTCCACAGATTTGGAAGTTCTTACATTGCAGCTTCATATGTGAAGTTTTTGGAATCTGCGGGTGCCCGAGTTGTACCAATAAGGTAGACTTTTATATTCTTATAAACAGATAATTGTTTAACACAAAGGTATCATCTTAGAGGCACGGAAAGCAGTTTTGCTGCTTTTCTGAGTGTTTAGAGCTCCTCAAAGACTATTTAAAGATGCCACAATTTATGGGGAGTTATAGATCAGAATGAAAGCAGACTGTAACATGCAGTTTTTAATATTTCTTCTTATGATAATAACCTTTATTTGAAAAATATTTTTTTTTACCTGTAAAATTACCCTCCATAGTTTGCATCCATGGTTTTTGAAGTTGTCTATATTCAATAGTATATTGTGTACTGTAGTATATTCAGTACACTAATGTGTAGTGCCCCACAAACATGCATAGATATTTAGATACATATATGCATACTATCTTTTGTCACATTCTGTAGTCCTAGAATTCAAGTAATGAAAGAAGACTATTGGTACTCCTTGAAGAAACCAAAGCCCAGTTCTGCTCAGACTATGGGACACTAACTCCATGTAGTGTTGTATTTTGGTTGCTGGGTAAAAAGTAGCAGAATAAGTAACAGAACTAAAAATCCTTTGTAGCCAACAGTTAGATAGAAAAAAGTAAATGCATGAAAATCATATGTTAAAATGATAATTGTCAGAACTTAAAAGCGATACTAATGCAGCTACAGAAGCTCACACTAGGATGGATCTACACAGTCCAATAAGAGCACCAGTTAAGTGCCTAAATCAGAAACCAATGTTCCTCACGTAGCTGGTGGAGTTTTCAGAATGTTTGCTGACCAGAAGCTTCATCAATGGATGGAAGCTTCTGATTCTGGGAACTAAGTAAGATGCAGCAAAGCTTTACACCTTGAATATACCCAGCGTATCAGTTCTGCAGAAGTGTAGCCCTCATACTGGTTTGCTGATGTTTTGCTGATCCTGAGGTCTTTCTCATCTTTCCTCTGTTTCCTCTCAACTGTATCTTTGCTGAAGGATGGGTGTGACCCACTGTTTGCAGCTCTGCCCTTCTTGGAGTCAGTTGGAAACCGGAGTTGCCAGTCCACAGGAAGTAATAACCATGCCATTCATGTAAATGTTAAATTTAACATGTGTCTGCAAAGGGGTCTCAGAGTACCTAACCCTGAACTGTACCTGAGAGAATCCTGTTTTCAGTTGAGGCTTTCAATCAGTCTCTACTGAGCTGTTTCAAGTGAAATGTTTCATTTGATTTGGGACAATATTATTCTGTTGAAAGCATGCTTTCTGCATGTTTTCTGTGGCCTGTGTTTGTGTTCAATAATGATGACATTTTTGTGGTTAAGTATGTGTATTTCATATGTGTTCTGTAACTATTTTCTTGGTGTTTCAGATTAAATCTCACAGATGAAGAATATGATAAAATATTCCGCTCCATTAATGGGTAAGTTTTGAGCACTGATTTTCTGTTGAAAAATGTGATAGTTCTGGTTTTGAGCTCTGCCATATTCCCAAGACCAATGTCTTTCTACACTCTTGAGAGGTTGTGCCTGAGCACTGCAGATATTTAAACATGTTCTAAGACAAGAGAGAGCACTATTTAATCCAATATCAGTCTGTTGCTTTCCTTCCTTCAGGAGCACATGTCAGATAGTCTGCAACAGTGCCAAGGCTCATCTTGGCATTCTCCTGTGCTTGTCTGCAGGCAAACAGAGGTGGCATGATACCGGTTAACTATTTTACAAGTGCAATAGCCCACTTCCTCTTTGTTATTTTTTTTTCTTCTTCCTCATTTGAGTGATCACTTTAATTTTGATATTTAATAGCACTTGGGTGTTTCATCCTTGTTCCTACCCTTTCTTCCCTCTTCCAGTCCTCTCTGTATCTCCTCTTTCATAAAAGTTTCTGTCTCTTCTACCCTTTTCTCTATAGGTGCTTTCTCTCTTGCTACTTGAATGGCCTGTCTTGCCTGTTGTGATTCTGTGGCTTAGGTCTTTGTTAGACAAACATTCTGACTTTTCAGCTGTGGCAACTGTTCAACTGTGTGTTCTTCCTGCATTTTAAATGTGGGATAGTGTGATTTAAATTAATACATTTTAATTGTGGACTAAGCAAAGTCAAAACCATTTATGTTTGCCTTATGCTAAACGGGCACTTTAGAAGAGTTAAATCAGCTGATGCTACACTTCACAGACTGGATTGTATGTGAGCTCGTAGCGTGTGATTGGGCTATTTGTGGTCACGAGATCAGCATCTTAAACCATGAATATTTTTGTTGAGCTTAAACGTATGCTAGAACCACAGACTACCACGCCCTGTGCACTAAGATGTGGGTCTTTACAGTCTTGCGATATAAGCAAGTGTAAGACAGTGACATGTTCTCCCCTGTGGCTCCTTGTGTTGGAGACAAAATGAATCATTTCATCCCTTTCTCATGGCTTCCAGCCTCTCTGGTTGCCAGAAGGACTTTCATCAATGAGGTCTCCTGTTCTTTCTACCTCACCACCTACCTCAATGCAGAAGAGGGCATTAGGCAAGTAGATCCAGTTCCCTTATCCTTCTGTCTTTGCAGTGACTGGAAGTTGGGTTTGTGCTATGTAGGTGGGTAAGGATGGTTTGTATTTCCTCTTGTTGCCCTCCACTGTCAGCTAATGTCTCCCACAGTATAACTCTGTGTAAATAACAACTAAGATATCTGGAGGGAAGGACTTTCATTCTGTGGAAACAGTATAAGAAAGAGATACATTGTTTTTTCTTGTTGTAAGGGCTTAGCTCCAGTAGGTAGGAAATGACTTATTAAACACCACCTTCTTAAAATCATGACACTTACTGTAGTAGAGACAGAATTCTAGGAATATAGTAATGGACTCCTGAGATAGCCTTTGAAATTCAAAGTGAACATCCAGCTCTAACCAGTTAGAGATACTGGAATACAGGTAGCTGCATTTTGATCTGCTTATGACAATGTCAAGCCATTATCATTGCTACTTAATGGGTTACTTCCTTTTTGCATTAGCAGAAATGACAGTTGTTTTTCCTAATTAGTATTGGCCAGTTTTTGGGTTGAACAAAAAGAACAGGTGAAGTGAATTTTCTACCACTTCTAGGTAAGGATCACCTTATTTGTCTAACTACTCCTCTAACTAGAAATCTGGCCTGTTTTGAAAATACCTTCAGCTGTATTCATTTTCTGTATTGGCACTGGAGAGTAATCTAATATACTTTGTGAATACTGCTCTACTTTTCCACCAGAAGCTTGGTGTCTTTAGCATGATCCTGTACATAATTCACCTTAAAATAAACCTGATCATGAGGGTTTAAATACACACTGGCTCTGGAGTGTTTGCGATCATTTGAGATGTTAGTTGTTTCTAGCTGCTTGTTAGTATCTTACTGATACAGGTTGCCATTTCCAGAGTGCAGAAATGTAGAGGAATCCTTCAGCCATTTTGGTAAAAATTCAGCAACTGATGGATGTGGCTTGAATAAATCTAATTGGGGGTTCTGCTGCAGCGGGTTTGGGAGTGTTCTGTTGGTTCTGCAGGTGCTGTTCCAGTTACAGCCAGAAGAGACTTCCTTTATTTCATGTTACTATCTCTGATGGAACTTGATTACTTTCCACGTCATCACATGTACATGTGAAATCTCTGCTAGACTGTACTGAGTCTTCTTATTTTGTGGTGTTTGGATTTGGGGAGCTAGACAGAGAATTGTTACTGCTGGTTTGTTTGTTTGTTTTTGTGTGTGATGGAAGAAGATTGTGGACTGTTCATTTGAAATTGTCTCTGAGATTGCTCTGTCTTCTTTGGCTGTAATAGATCCTGTGTGACCAAACGTTACAGGCAAACATACTTTTTTTTCCTTTTTAATCTGTGTTATCTGCAATAAGAAGGTCGTTGTGCCAGGGCCACAATTCTTTACTGAAATTGAACAGGATGAATTGAGATTGGGACCGGGATTTTTAAAGTGGTAGGGAGAGCTAGCTAAGAGTCAGGATAGGATTTGATGGAGTCATGGCATGCAACTCTTTTGTATACCCCCTAAAATCTGTATGTTTTGTGTATTTTCTATTTGCTCTCCTCTTTCTTATGTTGCACTAGGCTGGGTCACTACTTTGCAATATTAAACATTCTTCAGTAGAAAAACACTAAGATTTAAGATATGATTCAGTTAAAGATTTAAACACCTGAACTTAGCTGTCTGTGTGTGCACTAGCTGTCTAAACTCACATAATGAGTGGAGTGATAGTCAGTACAGCCAGTGGAGCCCACAGGGCTGTTCAATCTACTGACCAAGTATATCTGCTCTAGAAAACATTTTTGAGCCTCCATTGACTTTTCTGACTAGATCCCTGCTGTCCATAAGGGAAGCTTAGATTCCTGTCTGTCGATTTCTGAAATGTAGGTGTCTTAATTTAGACCTGAATCCTACCCTTAAAAACACTATCAGACCTTTCTTTGTGTACATTGTCCAGGTTTCAGTTTGATCACCATTGCTAATCAGATTCTTGGATGTTGCCTTTCAGGGTACTTTTTCCAGGAGGTGGTGTGGATCTTAAGACTTCAGAATATTCCAGGGTTGCTAAGATATTTTACCACAAGGCGTTAGAGGTAATTACTAAAGAACAGTCTGTTCTTGTTATTGTCACTGTTCAGAGATGAAAATGACAGGGAGGCTCATATTTTCTAGTTTTGCATTGGCATCCAGTGTGTTAACTGCAAGCCCAATAATAAGTAGCTTGTTGCTGGCTTCTGCATAAAAAATGATTTAGTAGCTTAAGATTCAGACTCCTGACACCCTCTCCTGTTATATGTTGTGTCATGGTATTAAATTCACAAGTTCTTCAGGTTAGAACAGTGTTAATTATTCATTCTATCCAGAGCTTTATGGCTGTGTGAAATTTAAAATAAAGGAACAATAATTCCTTCCAAAAGTCCAAAATATTAATTTACATTAAATGTGATCATTTGTAGAAGTCTTATGACTAAAGATTAGGCTCAGAAGGAATTCTAGAGACACTCTCAAATAAACAAATTTACAACCGTATAACGTTAAGGTCTTGCTTCACATATATGTAACAGCTAGTGAAACACCTTTATTCTCACTTACTTATAAGTAGATTTAAATATATCCTTGGAGGTGCATATGAGGGATCTACATTAGCATGTCATACCATTTTACCTATTTCTTTGCATTGGTAATGGTAAATATAGCAGATTTTTAAGGTAAACAGTAGCTTTATTTAGTAACACGAAAAAATGAGGGAAGAACACTTGAAAGGTTATATTGTTTTTAATATTTGTATGATCATTAGCTTTTTTTTAAGAAAAGGTTGAATTTCTGGGAAAGCTGTTTCTTTCAAAGAATATCAGGAAGGTTCTGAATACTCATTAAAGATTTAATTCTCTTAGAACATAAGAGGTGAGGGTTTTTTACATAGTAATCAACACATTTTGAAGTAAAATTTGCATTGTGAGAAGGAGTTCATTGAGATTCATATGAGCTTTATATGCCATCTTTATGATTTCTTAAGGAACTTCTGTATTCAGATTGAATACAAATGTAATTTTTTTCTGTTTTTCTTCTTTACTAACTTTATTTTGTTTTCAGCTAACGTTGGTTAAAGTTGTCACAGAAGTCATACTTTTGAAAACCTTCCCCCATTCTCGAGCCAGTTATGAGTAGTGTTTAAACTGTTACCGTGGCAGAAGTGTTCATTGACAGTGAGGAATTCCTCTTCTACCCTTGCTGCTGAGTTTCCAACAGCAGGCAAAGAAGGCACAACCAGTGGCATTTACAGGACTGGTCAGCTGCTGCAATTCAGTAATTGCAGCAATCCAGCTCCAAGGGCTGGAGCACCTCTCCTACGAGGGCAGGCTGAGAGAGCTGGGGCTGTTCAGCCTGGAGAAGAGACGGCTCCGGGGAGATCTTATAGCGGCCTTCCAGTACCTGAAAGGGCCTACAGGAAAGCCGGGGAGGGACTTTTTACAAGGGCAGGAAGTGATAGGATGAAGGGTAATGGCTTTAAACTGGAAGAAGGTAGGTTTAGATTAGATATTAGGAAGAAATTCTTCACTGTGAGGGTGGTGAGACACTGGAACAGGTTGCCCAGAGAAGTTGTGGATGTTCCCTCCCTGGAAGTGTTCAAGGCCAGGTTGGATGAGACTTGGAACAACCTTATCTAGTGGAAGGTGTCCCTGCTGGTGGCAGAGGGGTTGGAACTAGATGATCCTTAAGGTCCCTTCCAGCCCAAACCATTCTATGATTCTATGAATTAAGTTCCCTACTCTTCAATCCCCATGGCACCAATGTTGTTATTCTTTTGTCTGTCTTTATTTGTGGTGATTGTTAGCCTGTCACCTTAAACCTGAACCTTGCAAAGACTTATCTCACTGTTATGCAAGACAACTCATCTCATTTGTCTCTTTGAAACTGCTCACTGCATGAAGTGCAGCCTGCGTGTTGGTATTCAGTATTCAGGGCGAGGGTTTCATGTGGTTTGCAGTACTGTTATGAAATTCTGTTGCCATTTCACAATGATTAACTGAATTGCTTATGTCATAATTTTATGATCTGCGTGAAAGTCAGGAAATAATTTTCAGTTCATCGTAGGTAGCCCTTACTAATAAGTCGAGTTTTTTTCTGTGCTATTTGTGATGATTGTGTGTTTTGATTTTCATCTTTTGAGACTTAATTAGCACTATAAAACATTGGTAGTTTTTACTAATGTAAGATAAACTACAATAGTCAAGAGTATATTAGATACAGAATGGACTGAATTTTATGTATTTTTAAAACGTATGAGAGCCCCTTTTTTCTTCATTTTCAAATGTTCACAATGAGAAATGACTTGGTCTGGCTCTGCTTTAATATTAATAAAGGCTGTGAAATGCTAATCCCCATCCAAGTAAATAGAATTTTACTAGCTAGGCAAAAACCTAAATGAAATACCATTTTCCAGGTTTTAGGTTAGTTTTTAAAATGTGACATCTTGGGGTGGTGTTTAATATATGTTTAGCCTCCAGGCTAATGTTTATTAAAAAAAAAAAAGGGAGGGGGACAGAAAATGTTTATGGTTCAGTTCTAATTGTTCTTAAACTGTAGTCTATTTTTTGCCTTTAGTGGTTTTATTCCTCACTTACCTGAAAAACAAATTTGAGTTGCAAGTCCTGTGTCTCTACCCATGCATGACAAGTGGTCATGAAGACTGCAGTTCTATTAGTCTTCTCTCTGTAAATCTTCCATGTTTTGCTCTGAGAAGAAATAGTTATATGGGATTTTATTACCATATTATCAGTAACGTGGTAGGGTGGCATTTTTATTCTAAGCCTGTAATTTCAGCGTTCTTAAAAATGGCTTTTGAGCCGCAGCTCTTGGGGAGTGGGTGTGTGATAAGCATAACTTAAACATGTTTAAAAACAAGATAAGAAATACTACTCAGAATTCACCAAAATGGGAGTTCTTGCTGTTTTTTATTCTTTTGAAAATGATTGTCACTTGTTTATGTTGCTTAAACTCACAATTTATCTTTCTGGTCCACAAGTCCAAACCTGCTAGTTAAATAAACATATAAGGATGTTACTTAAGATTGTAGCCATGCTAATAATGGGATTTATGTTTTCTTAATGCAGATGGGTAGGCACAGGCACATGAACATTGTAAAGGACCCTTGCTATGTGGTCGTGACATGCTTCATATAAAAGTATGAATTGTAATTAATAGACTTTCCCTCAAAATGGTGACAGATTGGTTTGTGACCCTTCTTATGATTGTCTTTTTTATACAAATGTTGCCATTTTTTGGTTTCTGTTTAGTCTGCTCTCAACATTACTTATTTGTAGAACAGAACAGTCAAATTAATATTCACATTAGGCTCAGTTTGCTGCTTCAACAGACGTGTATATCCCCTAGCCTTCATATTTTAGGACAAAAATTAAGGGAGTCTGTTTATTTAAATTGTAATTGAACTGTTAGAATTCCTCTGGTAGCAATTTGTACTATTGTAGTAGTTCTACTTCTCACCTACACAAGAGAAAGCAAAAAGAGGAGCAAGTTCTCTTCAGTCTTCTTTCTGTAAATCTGTCAGTACTTTTTCCTTATGTTGTTGCTTTTTATTTTGAAGGCTAATGATAATGGAGATTATTTCCCAGTATGGGGAACATGTCTTGGACACGAAGAGCTTACCTATCTCACCAGTGGTGAAGTTTTACTTATTAATACCAAGACAGATGGTTTTGCACTCCCTCTGAACTTCACCTCAGGTGAAAAATCCATTGTATCTCATGTCTGAGTTTTGCTGAGAAGTGTTGTGTTTTGTTTGTGATAAACATGTGGGGCTGAATGCTTGGGAGGTTTCTGGTGATTATCTTGTTAGATTCTTTTTTACTATGTTGCCATGAAAGTTTTCAGAAAGTCAGTGCAACTCTCACTTTTAAAGCAGAATATGAGCATGAGCCATTTGAACCCAACAGCAGTCAGCAAAAACCACAGTTGTGGCTCTTTGAGTCATTCAATAATTTGTACCTACAAAAATAATGTGGGTTTAGGTCCTTTTTAGTTACTGAGCTGAATAAAATTGATGGGTCCAAAACCTATTAAACTCGGAAAGCAGATGATTTTAAATTTTTCAAATTACATCTTTCCTAATGATGAATATTAGCATTGCTGTCCCACTTGTACAGTATTGAAATCAAAGAGATTCCTTAAAATAGAGCTGTGCCACTCAGCAGCACTGGTAAAATGTGGCCTCTGGTGTTACTTTATCCTTTGATTGGTGAGTAATCCATCTGCGGATATTGTAGCATTCACAGATTCTGTCATTTGTGCTCATCATGAATGGAAAGGTCACTGAAATAAGTGGCAAAGAATTATGCTTATTTTAGTGAGAACTTAGCAAAGTTGGGTCCTCTCTGGGTCAAGACTGGAGGACAGTGGTAACAGTATATTGGAAACCTGTTGTAGTTATTTCATTGATTTTCCTTGGAGTATATTCTAAAATCATAAAGTTATAGTAAACAATAAAAGTTTACTTTAATGCAGTATTTTATTAAGTTTGTCTCCTGTTCAGTATTAGCCCATCTGTTACCAGCTTGGGTAATTGACAATATAATTTTTCCATTTTTCTTTTTTATAGCTGCAAAAGACAGTAGATTATTCAAGGATTTCCCGGCTGATGTATTACGTGCATTTGCTACTGAGCCATTGACATCAAACTTTCATATGTGGAGCCTCTCTATGGAGGTATTTAGTAACTTTATTTTCTGAACACAAATGCATTTGCTCTGTTAAAACTAGCAATACGTGAGCAAATAACACATCTTTCCCCCCAACTCCTCATCACAGAATTTCACAAAGAATGAAAAACTTCGGAATTTCTATAATGTTCTGACCACTAATGCCGATGATGAAGTGGAGTTTATATCTACCATGGAAGGTAGGGAAATTGATTTTCTTTGTAAACTGTGACTGTAACAAACTAGTTCTTTAGAAGCGTTGTGGCTTTGATATTAATTTGTAATACAAGCTTGCTGTCAGACTAGCAGGGTGAGTGTCAGCCCTGTCTGTGCTCCGGCTGTGAGGAACATACTCTGTTTGCAGGGATACTTTATCTTTTGAGTACATATCTGTGAGCCTGATTACTTACTTCTGTCACCTGCTGTTCCCCTTCCAGATATGCTGTTACACTTTAGCACTGGAATATTGGAGTGCTGTGGTGTGAACTGTGCAGCACAGTGCAATGTGCCTCCGCTGCACCTTGCTTTCTGCCAGCTTGTGCTTGCTTTCCTGTGATGCTCTGTATATACTTGCTGTATGGGAAGAACAATTCAGAGTACTGAGATAACAGCAACATCCCTCATTACTTTAGCAGCAATACTGGTAATTGCCCTCTTCCAAAAGCCTTTTGCATTACTTATCTTCAATTGTGTATGTTTTGCACCAGGATTGCTCAGAGAAACAAGTTAGCTCATTAGGGAGTGGTTTATCTTGATGGGTGCACTACTAGCAGGTATAAAGTGAGGCCCAGTTGTTGGCTTATGGGATTTTTCTGTATGGCATACTGGCTGTCCTCCAGAAGAGAACAGCAGTTTGATCAGAAAACCTGATTAGGCTAATGACAGTCATCTCCTGTGCCCGCAAGCAGTTTATCACAGAGCAGTCATCAGCTGCTGTACTTCTCTTCGCTGTAAGAGAGTTAAGGAGTGGCTTCCCCATGTCACATATCAGACCTGGCACAGAGCAGATGGGAGGTGGATTGACTGGGCCTTCAAGGAAATCTTAAGACTTGAATCTGTCCCATGGAACTGCCAGGGATATCCTGTGTGGCTGTGAATATTATGTGCTGCGTGATGATGGCAGTAGATAAGAATTTTTGAGACTGATACACGTGCAACATTACTTTTATATATATATAAAAATTCTGAAATGGATAATCAAAGAAGTGATGTACAAAAATCTTCTTGCCTGAAACTGTTATTTTATAATATAATTTTTTTTCCCTTCAGTTATACTGTGACTTTAGCAGAGTTGCGACTTGCTGTTTAAGCTTTTTGATACTGTTGAGAAGTGAGGTATTTTTGTAGCTTATCCTTTTGAGTTTATTTTGCAGAAAGCACGTAATTCTTGAGGCATAGACCTTCCTTACATGCTTCATGTTTGTTGCAGCATACAAATACCCTATTTATGGTGTCCAGTGGCATCCAGAGAAAAATCCTTTCGAGTGGAAGAATTCACCAGGCATTCCACATTCCACATCAGCTGTAAGAGCTGCATATTATATAGCTGAATTCTTTGTGAATGAAGGTAAAAAGTTTACTATCTATAAATATTTGACTTACAGTGAAGCATTACTGAAAATCTTTGAAGAAGACAGATCTCTTTTTCAGCTGTCAAAGTTCAGTACCTCTTACTACTTTCTGAGAAGATTACTCTGCAAGCTTTATAGGCTTATAAAAAAACTAAGGACACTAGAAATAGAATGGCTTAGTAAAAGTGACATAAAAATGCCAAGCATTCCATGAACTATTTTCAGTAGACTGGATCAAAAGCCTTGTCTGTGCTGTGACTTTCTACCATTTTGAATGATCACTGTAACATTGTAGCCTCGCTTGCACAAAGAATGAAATGGAAAAAAAAATACTTAATGAAAAAAATACTCCTTTCATAGTTCCATAAGTTTCTTCAGTTCCAAACTGAGTTGTAGTCATTCAATGTATTCTCAGTTTTGCTTGCAACATATATGCACAAAGATAAATACTGCTTGGGCTAAGTATACAGATGTTTGAAAGGGGTGCAGTATATGTGCTAAATGTGCCCAGCAGTTATGTGCTATAGACAGCACAAGAAATTTTTTAAATTTACAGAGCTTCTGGTTTGATTTTTTTTTTTTTTTTATACCTTAAGAAGCGATAAGTATCTAATGTGTAAAATTTTGATACTTTATGAACAGACAGTATACTTCATGGTCTATTCACTATAAATACAGGAGTATTTGAAGTGATCAAACCTACTTTATTCCTTTACTTATACTTACTAAACCATTCTGCTGAAATATCATTTTCCTATTTAAAATTAACTATTTATGCAGTTGTCTTACCTGATGGATTTGGACTATCAAGAACGTAATCAATAACCTAAGTGAGTTTGCTCTATAGATCTGATCTCTCATCAAGAGTCACCAAATTGGAGAAAGCAGATGGTGATTTAGAGAAGTTCAGCTCGTGCTGACCTGGTCAGCGAGAGTGTAGAAATAAAATTTGTGCTTCCTACAAGTTCAAAGCTCTCTTTTGCATAATATAATACTACTACACTGTGCAAAAAGGTAGCAAAATCACATTAAATTCCTTGTCAGTATCCATTAAGCTTCCTGTATTTTAAGAATTTTGATAGGGTGCTTATGGGAGGCTAAGGCAAAAATAAAGGGGAAAATAGGAGGAAGTATAGTACAAGTCTGTTTTTTCTTCTGTAGTTTAATACTAGAATGCAGCGTATTCTCTAGTTTTGTTCGCTGCTTTCTCTAGTATCTGTCTGCACAGTACATTATAGGCAGAAGTAAGCTTGCCAAGTAAATGTGTCAAAATAAGTGCTAACTCTGCTTGTAAGTCCTGTTGAGACAGTGCATGTAAGTTTTTTATACACATATCATGAGCTTGTGAATAGTACCACACAGATGTGTCAGTAGCTTTTGGATCTGTTGACCTTCAATTCTAGTAGAGCAAACTTGTGTCAGCCAGATGTATGTGTCTACCCCCTATCTCATATAACAAATCATGAGTTATTCTTCATTACCTCCTCAATCTGTGTACAGCTGTTCCTACTGAGTTCTTCATATCATAACATTGCAGTGAGTAATTGATGGTTTTAGGTAATGTAAGACAGAATGTCTTCCTTAACTTTGAAAATAAACCATGGGGTGAAAAATGCATACTGTTTTCAGGTGGCAAAAATACACATATCTATGATCACTTAATAACTAAATCATTCTACTGAAATATCATTTTCATATCCATTCATCATTAATTTTAACTTCTGTAGAGTTGCCAACATTATAAACCAGGTGAAGATTCAATTTTTATTGTCCTCACCAGTACAATCCATGCTAACATTGCAGCTTTCAGTAGGCTGATACTTTGATGCATTTCTTTCAGTAGTACAAGTAGTGGTATCTCTGGTAGATACTGCCAGTATCTCATGGATAAATATTTTTTGTACAGTCTTGGCTTTAAATTAATGATTAAATTTCTCCCTCCTCAGTAATAAAATACTGTTGTAACCAGCTTTCTGAAGATGTATCTCCAGAGTTCTTCACATAGTAGTTACTGTAATTCCATTTGCCGTTAAGCTACACAGAATAGCTTACTTTGCCAAGAAAGTTACTGTCAAGGAGGATAACAGTGAAGTGATTTGTACTTTTACAATGTTTTACAGCCCGGAAGAGCCTGCACCATTTCCCCAGTGAAGATGAGGAAGCAAAAGAATTGATTTATAATTATAGTCCAGTTTATACAGGAACATTTTCTTCATTTCAGCAAATCTATTTTTTTGATTGAGTGGCATGTCAGAGGTGTAGTGTTGCTATTTATAAATGGAATTATTTGCCAGCATTGTGTAATTAAGCTGAGAAGGTGCACTACACGTGACAGAAAGCCAGAACAGTTCTCTTCCTTTACAATGATTTATCCTGTGTTTCTTCTGCACTGTTGGACCATTAATAAAAAAATTTCCATTCAATAACATAATAATTATCGTGGATCACACGTTAAGGCAAGCTACAGAAAAATGCATTTTTCTTCTGGGGAAGAATAAAATAAATAAACTTGGAAGTAATCAGGTTATTACTAGGAAAAACACTGTATTCATGTATTTTAAAATATGAGAGTTGTCTTTGTAAAACATTATGGACTATGATAGCACTAGAGGCTTAGATACGTTGCTTAGTAAAATCATATGCTTTTCAAATTATTTACCAAATGACACTTCTGATCTTGAGTTTGTCATAAATATGTGTATGTAACCAAGTTATTGACAGGGACTATTTTGTAATTTGAAACATTGACCAAAATAGTAAGGAGATATGATAGCAAAGAGACATTTTTGCCTAAAAAGTACATGCTATATCCCATTTGTGAAGCTATTTCTCTTGTACATTCAGCGTTGTTTGGAGTGCTTATACATTGTGATGTCTATATAAATATGAGGATACAGTGTCAACTAGGCATTGCATATACTAGGTAAAATAAGTAAGTCTGGAGGACGTAGTTAAGTGCTGATTCCACTTTCTGTTCTTTTCAAATTCAGTTTTATATATCCTCCAAGAATTTGAGAGTAACTGGGATCAGACATTAACTTAGTAAAGTTTCTTTGTCTTGTTGGATAGTTGAATGCAGCTAGAATCAAACAGCAAATGAATGTATATTGAGAAACCTATTAATGTTGACATAATGTGATAATAGCAGTTGCATTCAATACACTGTGATACAGTTTTCTTTTTTTTTAATTTGCTTTGTTGCACACTTAGTGAAAATTTTGTTCAGTGGTTTTGTGTGGTGTCCAAAAAGGAACTAAGATGAGACAATCAAATCTAACTCTTCTCTTGCACAGCTTCCGAACTCTGTTAACATCAATGGGTTTTGGAGTTTATGAATAATTCAGCTTTGCACCTCAGCTCTGTTCTGTAGTATTTTATACGCTCAAGTACCACACCTGAATAATGCTGGTACGTTTCTCAGGTTTTCTAAGTAAAGGACTCTTAACTGGTTCTTTATCAAGAAACAACTGCCTAAGAGAATGTGAAATGCCTTACTTAAAAAACTGTAAGGAAACATTAACTGTGACTACCAGAAAGGCACTACCAGGTAATTACAAACTTAAACATGTGATATTGCAGATCATTTCTACATTTTTCAGATTAGCCAAAGTCAGTAAATGAAACTCATTTTTAATATAGGTGACTTCATTATATTAACTATATTAGCTGACTCCTGTGGATATCTAAGTGTAAAAAGAGGATTACACTCTACAGTTGCATATAAAAGTAGCAGCGAAGATACACACCAAGTCCAGCCTTCTTATTCAGGCTGAGTTCTTTGGAATGGCTTGAAGAATTTGCCTAAGTAAGGAGAGCAGGATTTAGCCTTAAAACCAGGGATCAATCTTGCAAGTGAAATGTCTGCTAACTGCAATGGTAGTAATTAGTTCCAAAGTGTGTAACTGTAAGGAATATTGTGTGTAATATGATGAGAGAGCAGTGTATTTATTACAAATTTGTATGTGTCTTTCCTTTATATCCATAATCTTGTAAAGCCTTATTTGATGGTATCTGTGATTTTTCTATATGATACATGAAATAAACTTTTATTCAAGCAGATGTGTATTTTTGTTCTCTTTTAGATGCCATGGATAAAGCATTAGCAGTCACTCTCTTTTTATTTCCCTCTGTGACAGTCACAAATCGGGAGGCTGCTGTAACCTATGTCCACTTGGTATGGTCATGTCGGCAAGTCAGGGTCAGGATAAGTGAGATCCATGGCCTGGCACAGACACACCTACAGCACAGCTCTGGCAGGGACCCACGTCCAGAGCCTGAGCATAAACACACCTAAACTCTGCTGCTGAGCCAAGGGGCAGAAGCTTTCAACAAGGCTGCCCAGAGCTCTTTCTCATGCAGCCTTTTCACAGCAGGCTCATCCCAGGAGCAGAGTGTCAGAGCTGGCTTGTGCATGGGTAGCGAAACCCCTACGAAGGTGGGAAGGGGTTGCAGAGCCGGTGGGTGCTTTCAGGGCCCTGAGAGCTGTAAGCAAAGCAACTGCTTCTGCAGTGTTCAATGAAATGAGAACTTCTGGCTGTTCCTTATAATACCTGACATCATCCATCAAGTGCTCCTCCTGCCAGAAGCAAACTATAGGGACCCAGAACTGACTAAACCACCCAATAGAGGGTTTAAAAATTTGTTTTAAAGATGTGTCAGTAGACCTCCTCTCTGTTCTCAGTAATTTACAATACGGTTTTCCACTGCTTAGACAGAACTTCTAACATAGTTTTTAGGGTTAATGCTGGAGAAAGGTGAAAAAGAGCCTGTGGCCATACTCTCAACTTATTCAGGGTATGGCTTATGAGCCTAATCATCTTGCTGCTGTGTGGGAAAAACATTCATTGATCAGCAAGGTAAGTCCTGTGTGTCTTGCAGATTATATTAAATAATCTTTCAGAAGGAAAGGTTTGAAATGGTTTTATCTGTGTACTGTTCTGCTTTTCCCACTAGATGGCCTACAAGAACCAGTGTTTTGTGCAATTTTGTAATCGAGTGTGGTGGTGTCTCAAGGTAAGTGACATGTTGAGTAGGATATTTACTGGACTGTGGTATTTACTTATGTACCAGGGTATTTAGGATGTGGGGGAACAAGAAGGGAGGAGACAGAATAGACTGAAATCTTACTGGCATAACTGGCCAGTTCAGCAGGATTACAGGAGAGAAACAGAGTACGTGAGCATAGAGTTGATTCAGCTAAGATTAAATCTTGATTCTGGTGAATATTTAAAACATTTGAGTGTTAGCTGGTGGGAAGAGCTGAGAACCTGAGCTTGGAAAAACTTTTGCCTGATAGTAAGGAAAGACTAGTTTAAATTCCTTCAGGCAAGGAAGAAATTACAAGGAGGAAACATCCTGAGTAAGTGCTCTAAGTACAGAGTTAAAGAGTAAGATGAAGAGCCCAACCCACAAGCTGCTTTTGGAAAAAAAACCCCACAACTCACCCAAAAGCCCACCACTTTGGGGCCGACCAGCTATGCAAAATCCCCTAGCAAGGTAGTGAATCCAAAGCAGAGATTAGTGTCCAAGCAGGCCGTGACCCTATTCCCACTTCAGTGCTGACTATCTTATTTTTAGGCTAATTTTCAACCTTTTTCACTTTATCATCAGTGCCACCTTATTCATTGCTGTGGATGATACTTAGCAAAAGGATATTGAAAGCTGGACTGCACTGCACTTCTGGGCAAGTTTCCATAGAAATTAGTGGCCTGTTAGGGAGTGATGGAGAGTTTGAACAACAAGGAAGAACAATAATAAATATTTCCCTTCTTTGTGATTCTCAGAAATGTAGTGAACAAACATCCCTCACAACCAAGCTTCCTGTAAATGAAAACCAAAAGGCTAAAGGGAGTAAATTCTAGCAATAGTTGCTGCCGATCGTCAAACCAGTTGGGTTGAGTACTGTTAGCCTGGGACTGTGTACCTCCCAAGCTTCCTTTGATGATCTAGACTGGAAGGTATTTCACTGTGTTTTTTGCAGTTACACAAGTCTGAGAGCTGATTTTATATGTGTGTAATTTCTTACCTTTCTCCTGAAGAGTAGATCAGCAAAAACAGAACGCCTAAAATAGCAATTCTCTAGCTAGAAGCAATTAGGAAATTAGTTTCTGTCTGTGACCTTGAGGTACCAATATAGATGGTTAGTAACCACCTTCTGAATTCAGTTTCAGAGGGGGAAGTTTAAACTTCACATACCTTTACTGGGACTTTCTCAGCAGCTCTCACACTAGGCTCCTAAGGGCCTGCTTTTTCAAAAGACAATGAGACTTACAACTACTCAATTATTATGATTATTATATTAATTACTAATTGTTAAGACTATTAATACATTTTATTAATAATAATGCTAGTAATAGTGTCGCAAAGTAAAATTAATAGTTGTGGTGATTTCACTTGTTCAGCACTTGGCTAGCAGCCAAAAATGGCCATTTGCTCACTCTGCCCTCCTCCCAAGGGAGGAGAACCAGGGGCAAGGGTAAGGAGACTCACAGATTGATGTAAAAACAATTTAATAACTGAAATAAAATAAAACTTAAAATAATAATATTAAAATAATAACTATAGTAATAGTAATAAAATATGCAAATGAGTGATACACAGTGCAATTGTTCACCATCCGTCAACCAAGCCTGGCCTGTTCCCAGATAACAATCCTGGAGGAGCAACGATCCTGAACCAAAACCACAATCCTGGATGAGCCAGAGCCCAAGGGAAAGCCAGAGAGAGCCAAAAGAGGAAGAGACCCTCATTAATATACTGAACATGACGTTTCATGATAAGGAATAGCCTATTGACATATGCAAATGCCAGTTTAGCTTATTAATTTAAGTATTCCTTGCCCCCTTTAGATCTTGCACTTTTAGACTAACAAAACACAAAGTCCTTCACTTTCAGTGACACGAAAACAGATAATTGACAAAATTGACAGCTCTGTCCCAGCGAAAAAACAGGACAATAATTTAATGATATTTTTCCAAAGAGACCCTGGCAGAATGGATGTACTCCAAAGATTTTGGCCAGACCCATTCTCACGTTGGATGGAGTTATTCCTTGCAATTTTTCTAGGCTTCCAAATTAATTGCTAGCATTTATACTGTTGTACAGCTCATAGAGTTTGGTGGAGGCCACTCGCAGCCTCTCAAAGAATATCTAACCATGTCTGTTGCTTCCAGAGGAAAAGAGAACCTGAAGAACCTTATCTGCTTTGCCTTAATTTGAGGAATTTGTACTGATTATTTCTCATTAATTGTTTGGAAGCAGCATCTCAGTCCACCCTTTCAATCAAGAGCACCAGAAAGCCTTTTGTCTCTGGAGTTAGACCCACAACAGTTTTGGAGGGTTTTTTTGTTCTTTATGATACTAAACTGAAAACAACGGTATTCTCCTCTTAGTAGAAACAGAAGCTGGTTCACCCTTCATCCCTAGGCTCTTCAGCTTTACTTCAGGCTTCTCATCACTCCCAAGGATGAGTTTGAACACATCCTTGTAGATTTCCCACTTTGGTTCTTGCAGCCTAAGGAACTTTGCAGCTCCTTAGGGAGCTTAGTTAATTTTCACAGAATCACAGAATGTTAGGGATTGGAAGGAACCTCGAAAGATCATCTAGTCCATTTTCCATAGTCCCCATTTTCCATAACTTCCAGCCCACAGTCACTACTTCTTTCAGCAACAGCTGCCCTAGTTTTCTCAAATGCTGGCAAATGAGAGAATTGGCTTCATGAGCACACTAAATGCTTAAGCAAGCTCAGGAGCTCCCTGGCCAGTGGATGTGCTACCTGGAGTGCAGCCTGCTGCACCGCACTGAGAGGGGAGATGCTGGAAAGGAAGTGGGAAGCAGCAGCCTGTGCCATCTGAAGCCGAAGCTTGAGCCATCCTAGCCTGAGCTGTGGTGAGGCAGCCTGTACTTTAACATAAATTTCTTTCATGTTCTTTCATTTTTAGCTATTAATGTTCTTGCTCTCCCTTAGTTGCATTTGCAAGACTTGCCTACAGAAAGCCATTCAGAATCATACAGCAGTTTCCTCTCTATTTTCCACATGCAGGGGATCTGAGACACATGAAATGAATGGGTCTGGACTAACTTCCAACAGTTTTAACCCAAAGAGAAGTGAAACTTGTGCTGTGGATATAGCGTGGCTTTTAGCTGCACCTTAGTGCAACTAGTAGGGACAAGTTATGGTAGAGACCAAAACTTATCTCTGTACATAAATTTTATTTTAAGAGAAGCTGAATCACATCACATCAGCATGGGGAATACCAATCTAGACGATAACACCAGTTTGAACAGCAGGGCTTGCTGAGCGTTTTCTTTTTCCCCAAATTCCTTGCTTGAGCATTTTGATAGCTAAATCCAGGTTATTTTATAATAAACTGCTCTTTTGGCAGCCGTTCCTACAAAGGCTCAGAACACATGGTGATGGTCACACCAGGGCTTTGGTGCTAAACTCAGTGTTGCCTCCTTCTTTGGCTTCTCTGTCTGTGGCAGTCAGGCCACAGAACTGGGTGGGAGAAGATTAAAAGTCACTTGGCAATGAGGTTTGACAAATCACACCCAGTCTGTCATGTCTCACTCACACTTAAACAATTTAGGAGAGTTTTGCTTTCCTAAAAGCAGAGCAAGCCCGAGGCTGATGTGCTACCACACTGATGAATGAGGACACGTGCATGATACGTGGCATGTATCTGCACTGTTAACAAAGGATTTAAAGTAATATTCAGAAAGGTCATAAGGTGTCAAATAACATTCCTTCTTCCTTCTTTGCCATGAATTCATTGCATGTTTTTAAACTTATGACTATAATATTGAAGAATATAATCCAGGCAAATAGATGATTAATTGTATGAGAAGTAATTAAAAAGAAACATGATTTCATACTTTTGTGAGCAGCAGGATTTTTGGTAGCTGTCTTGTTCTCTGTGTCCTGTAGAACTCATTGATAAATTATAATCTAGAAACCAAGACTTCAAACCAGACAAGAAAAATTAAAGAGCTTAATTTATGCAATTTGAAATTAGACTGCAGCACTGAAAAATAGGGGCAATTAAAATTTGGGATGTCTCATCTGCCTGATTAAACATCCAACAAGATGCGTGACTGACACTCCTCTCCAATCTTCATTTATTTGTTTAATATTAAAAAACTCCTCAGATGTATATAAGCCATCTGCTGTTCTCAGATTCACTGAGCCTTGGTATATTATGCATCTGCAAAGCATTTTCATCTGATGCTATTAACTATGGAAATTTGCTCCTGAAAATTTCCAGTAGAAAAAGCTGATGCTTTCTAGACATTTCTGATTATGGCCCCATCTTATTTCCCCTTTTGCCTGAAACAGCTCTATTTTGGTCATTACAGCTAAGCTGGAGACTGCTTTGGTGTGATAAATAACACTGTCTGAGTGACAGCAGTGAGGCTGAGTTCTTCTCAACATGTTTGGGCCATTTAACCTTGTTATTTCTTCAGTGCACTGCAGAGATTTCCACCTGGAGATGGGGCCCTTGCTCAGGCGGTGGACTGTAGAGCAGCCTGGACCACAGATTGCAGTGTGGTGTGCATCATGGTCCAGCAGTGCCAGGGTAAGCGGGAGCCTGTGACAGCGTGTGAGGAGTTTCAGATGGAGGAGGAGGCTGTGTCTGCTGATGGTGCAGCCCAAGGCAGGACTCACCCAGGCAAACATCCTAGCTGGCCACCTTGGCTCTCTGCTTTATGCCCTCCACCTAAAGTAAGCTGAACCATGCCTTAGCACTGCCCTTTTCCCTCCTGCAAGGGCAAGGAGAGCCTGCAGCCCTTCCTGGGCAGAAGCAGGGTTGTGAGAAACTGTGGGAGGAAGCCCGGC
The DNA here is from genome assembly GCA_907165065.1 of Caprimulgus europaeus. The sequence continues at coordinate 38,538,947 of OU015525.1, forward strand.
CTGGGTCAGCTTCAACCAGACCTTCCACACAGGTGATGGTGAGCTGCTCTCCTCTCTCTGCCTCTGTTTGCCCTCCTGCCTGCTGTGCCTTCTGTCTGCTGGAAGCTGTTATACATTTGTACAGTAACAAGCATGCTGGGATTTGCTGGGACAGCTGCTGTAATACAGCAAACATATGGAAATGAGAAGGAATACATCAATGCCATAAAAGAAACTAGCCCTTAGGTCCTGAATGCGAGCTGAAGCAAGACATGGCAGTTGCAGTCGATTAACACTGTGAGTTACTTCAGGCGTTGGACTTCCTGGTTGATTCTTGGTTTTGTTGATTTGAACAAGTACCTGAGGCTTTCAGTCATCTGCCTGCCTGCCAGCTGCAGCATCTGAAAGATGTAAATCCTTAGACACGATTTCTTCTCAGCTTTACAGATCAGGACTGGGGGGAAATGACAGTGTTCAGTGGGTAGCTACCATTTCACCTTCAGTGCTGATAATCAGCTCCCACCAGCAAAGTGCCAGGAGAAGACTATGCATGAGGGGAATAGTCCCCGACCCTCTGCTGCTGGGTTGTGTAGCACCAACTCTGTGGGACTCTTCAAGTCCCCTGAAGGAAAAAGTAGGGAGGTGCCACTCTGATGAGTGAGGCACGATTTCACTGTACTGGGTCCCATGCCACTGTAGAAATGTCTTTTTCTGAGGAAAGGTGGTAGCTGAGCCCTCTATCTGTGCACTGTCACTGCTTGACTTCTTCCCCCTCAGCCAGTCAACCAACTTAGCTGCATGGAGGGGAAGTTGTCAGTGCCACACTGACAGCAAAGGTTTCATCTCTCTCAGGAAAAAGATGAGATTTGAGTGTGCAACTTCTCATTTGTGAAGTTTGCACCAATTTTCAGGTCAATCCTTATATGACTTGTGCTTCTCTTACAGCTGCACCAGCACTTCCCATTCATATTGCATGAGTAGCTGGAACTTGATGCAGCAATGTGGAGTAGTGTGAGCCAGACACATCTGAAGAGGTGGAGGAGTAGTTACAGAAGCTGACGAATGCAAAAGAATGGCTGTAGAGACCATCCAAGGGTCTTATTTGGTCCAGTTATGTTTTATGCATTCATATTTTCCTCGTGCTTTTCCCTTTTGCCATCTGTGTCTTATACCAGCCTTCCTCCTCTCTGTTCCTTGCAGAGACACAGCAGAAGAGCACAGTGAAGTCAGCAAACTGTGCCTGTTACTGGTCACACAGCAGCCTCTCCCCTTTGAATTCCGGAGTTTGGCTGCACACTGCAGTATGTGCACTGCACATGGTATCAGAGCCCCACTGCAAACTAACAGAAGTCAGCACAAGGAAGTACACTAAGGGTCTTTTATTTTATTATATTTTGATATTTTATTATTTATTGTATTGTATTGTAAATTTGTCTCTCTGCTTCTAATGGCCCTTTAGTCTTCTATCCCGCAGAACATGAAAGGAGGAAGTGGATGAAATGGCAAATCGTTATGTTCACACCTTACCACCTTAATGTACAGAATGAGGTATTAAACAAAGAGGACTGCAAATACAGAGTGCCTGGTGTATAGGCAAAAAGACACTCCAGTTTATGATGGTCTCCTCCTGGACTAGACAGAGATTTAATCCAGTGCAAGCAGTAACAGGAGCTCACTGAGTATGCCGAAGGGATAGGCTGCCTGTCACTCCAGCAGGCACTAAGTCAGCTCTTGCTGTGGCTACAGTAACTGGTAATGATCTTTTTTTACTGTCACTGGGGCCGGTTTTAAAGATAGAGAACTTCCCATAGCTGTCTGCAGAGTTACCCAAATAAGCACATGCTATATAATGTTGAACATGCCGTACCCAAGGAGCACATGCCCTAGGGACACTGGATTTAAGACTTACTGCACTAACAGTCAGTGTATTCATACTGAACAAATCAAGGGTTGTTGGCTTACAGCCAGATCAAAGCTAACAGTCACCAGAAGCCAACCCCTCCAAAAGATTATGACATTAATAGAAATCTGGGAAATATCCCAAGTCCTCAGATGATGATCTCAAATGATGCCAAGCAGTTGTAATTTCTGGATAGGGAGAAAGGACACTTCCAGGAGCAATGACCACACAGTAGCCCTACACAAAGGATCTCCATCATTTAAATTCTGTCCCACATCAGCCTTTGTACTATATTTTTGTAGCACACCTCTTCAGCGCAATTTCCAGTGATATTTTTTGTCTGCTTTAGCAAACCATTTAATAAACTCTTCTGGGCTTTGTTTGATATTGCAAAAATAACATCAGCAAACCAACATAGCACTGTGTTTTGGCGAGGGCAATATGATCTCGCGTAGTGCTAACAGCAGCAGGTACAGGGAGTACTATTGCTCAGTTACTTTTTGACTGAGTGCTAAAGTTTTGACTGGAGACTGTCAGATTTCCCGACTGTGTTTTTAAACTGCTTTAAGTGTTCAGTAGCACTTTTGACAGCAATGAAGAATAATACATTTCTACTTGAGTCTCTTAACCTTCTCTATGGAGGATTTTGTGCCTTTTTTTTCTTAAAAAAAAAAAGTCTCTTCATTTTTCCCCTGAGGGAAAGACATAGATAAACCAAATCCTGTAAATGACAACATGTTATTTTTAGTTTCTGAACTTAGCAATGCTTAATTAGTTTATCCAGCTGAAAATGAAAAAGAAAACCCCATGCCCTTGAGCAATATGCACTCATCTATAGCTCCTAATAACTTAAGTCCTTCAATTTGTCTGTAAAAAACACTCATTAAAGTTGTGTGAACAAAGTGGCACAATCCATTATATATAATCCTCATACTTAAAAAAGGACAAATACTTTCCTTTTTTTTATGAAAGTGGGCAAATTCACTGCCAAAGTGTACACCTCCATGGCATGCCTTGAGAAAAGCCACCAGAAACTTAAATGTAATGCAAAAATATCAGCCTCTCTGTTGGTTTCCTGCATAGCTCTTTCTCGTCTCTTGTGTTTGCTCCTCACACAACCCATCAAGTTAATCTCTCTGGCATATTTTTCTAAATTATTTTGAACATGGAATATTCCCTTTCCTACATTTTCTTCTTTGATGCACCTTTCAGAATCCTTGTCTTTTGCAGTACTTTCCATTATTTTTGTCACATGCCATATCATTCCCTCCTTTTTGTCCTTTGGTTTTCCTTAACAAAGGCAGAGCTTTTATAACTCTTCAGTTACATGGCATGGTTCAGAGGATGGTGTTGGCATTTCCTTCTCTATTCCTTTTCTTTGCAAAGGTACCCATGCTCAGAGGTTTCTTCATGCCTCACCTCACACCTCATTTTATGCCCCCAGTGTCCATGTCCATAAAGTGAAGAAAATACAGTGCTCGAGAGAAGTCAAGGGAGACATTACACCCTTTGCTTTCCTCCCGCTCTGGGCTGAACTGTAGCCAAAATTCAAACCCCACCCTGTATAGAGCTCTTCTCCCTGTGTCCTGTCCATCCAGGCTGAAGGAGGAGGAGCCTTGGGAATGTTGTGAGCCTCCTGCCCCTGCCTTTGGATCTGGTGTTGAGGATGGTTTGTGCTCTGGGCACTGAAGCTTTGCAAAGCAGCTGGTGGTACCACAGCCATGCCTGCCCCTATGTGTACATACATGATATACAGCACATTCCACAAGTTCACTGAATCATAGAACGGTTTGGGCCCTGCAAAAGAGTCTGTCCTCATCCTCTTCATGGGGCCCCTTTAAGTATTGAAAGTCTGCAATAAGGTCTTTTCAAGGGTTGATGCTTGAGATCCTGTCCTACAGCAGTGTACTGGGTGATACAGGGCCTGAGCAGCTGCTATGCCCTAATCTTTACCGGCTACCGCTGTGGGCTGACCCCAGGCTCTCCTTGTCAGGCTAGACTTGGGGGGATGGAGGGGAAGGAAGGAGTTTGGCATCAGCACAGATTTGCTTTCTGAAGGAGGTACAGCCTTGGTCCTTTGTCTTTACAACTAATTCCCATGTAGAGTAAATGGAAATTGAATCTTAGAAGGTGACCTGGGAACGACTAGAATGGCTGCCATGCAACCATCATACTTTGTAGTCACAGGCTTCACTAAATAAAATAATATAAATCTGAGTAGAATCCTGTTTCTGTGAGCAAGTATTACATAGCTATTACTATTCTCATTTAACAGAGAAGTGTGGTACCAATAAATTAAATATTACAGTCCAAGTCCCACAAAGGGATTCCATGTAACAGCCCCAGTACACTTTGGATCATTAGGTTGATGTCTCATTAGCAGGCAGTGTTGCTTCTTCAAAGAAATCCCAGTGTATCTTCTGTTTTGTTAAGGTTTCAGAAGCAAATACAGCAAGGAGAATGCCTTGCAATTTCCTAGCACAAAGGGAAAAGGGCTGCATTTCCTTCCCTGTTTTCTGGTAAGGCTTGGATCTCAGTGTCACAGCTGTGTTAAAGCAAGCAGCCACATCCACTGAGGAAGCAGAGTCATTATTCTTCTCCAGAAGGACAAAGACCTATCTACACACCACTAATGCACTGGCCGCAGCAGGTTTTCATCAGCCATTTTCAATGTCATTACAGAAGAAGACATGAGTGTTTTCAGAAGATATCTTTTGGAGTGTATATTCCAGGCAGCTCTAGGAAGTAATCTGTATGTAATTTGGGACCAGAAACTCTATTTATTAAGGAGCCCTGACTTCCAACATACTAACTAATATTATGCAAAATCATATGTCATACAGAGAAGACTGAGAGTCTTAATAGTTATACTGGATGAACAGAATGAGGACAATCCCTAAATGCATCAGTAATCTTGTACTGCAGATTACTGCTCCAACAAGTGCATTCCCTGAATAAGAGGGAGAAAACCTGTCTGTAGCCTTTCTAAACATACAAAACAAAAACATTTTCTTATATCTGAATTAGATTGCCTCAAAACCAGGGCACAGCCCTTTTTCCAAACAGCTGTATTAATAAGAAAATCTGAATATCCAAAATGCAAATGGTGATTTTCACACCCACTTCTACAAAGTTAACCTACAAGTCTCTTGCTCAGAGATAAACCAAGTAAAGTTACTCTGTCATGATGGAAAGACTGTAGTACCCTTTAGAAGAGGAGTTTTAAACTATGCGTCATCATTTCTCATGTGTCCTGAATGGGTTATCTGGTTAACCAGGTCATAGAAAAAAAACCCAAAGACCTAGCTTTTTGATGCCTCATTTCCACTTCTCAAGATGGCATGTGTGTGCCTAATTAATAAATGTTTTTGCTTTAAATATGTTTTTACTTTAAAATCTGGATTTCCTGAGATACTCAGGAGGTAACCATGCTCTGAACTGTCTGAAGCTGAGTACACTTCATTGAAAGATCAGGAAAGTAAAAACACAGGATTAGGAAGTACATTTGTTTTATATTCCTCTGGCCTAACTCTGGGTGGGAGGATATGCCCAAATTAAGAGCTTGATTACCACAAACCCCGTACTGGAGGTATGTTAGCAATATATTTGCGGTAAAACAGCAAAGCAAACTGTTAAAAGGAGATGTGTTTTGCAGTGTTTTGTCCTCATATATTATATATAATTCACAGATTTGATTTTAGCCCTCTGCAATGACTGATCACAGTGGGACTTGTGACATTTGTACCAGTATGTACCAATAAATGAGGTGCTACTCTTTTCCCTCTGCTACATTCTTGAAATAGCACTTTCAAGAGTGTGGTGGTATTTCTGCCACTAACCATGAGGTGGCATAACATACACAGCAGAACAGCAAACTTTCCTTTTAATATTCCTTTGTACATCGTATTTCTTGGCATATTACATTTTAATGGTGAAAGACAGGCTGTAAAACTAGTTGAGCTTTTTAGAAACCCTACACTATTACAAAAGAAATGACAAAGACACATATTTGTGTGCATGTATGTTGTGGTGCTATTAATTCTTGCAAATAATAATTTTGAGTGTACTGCTGCATGGTATATGTTTTTTAAGTCTGATTTATTTCTTTTCCCAAATCTCTCTTCCTTCAGAAAGCTAGCTTATCTAGGCCTGATGTTGCTTTCAGATTCTTGTAATGTGAAACAGATTTGATGGGTCAAGAATAGCCACAAGTTTAATTTCTAACTAACTGGGCAGATTATTAGGAGTATCTTTTAAATGAGATATATATTACACATCTGTTAACTGTGTATCTGAGTTTAATATTTCCCCAACCACACAGCTTACCTTAACAGGGTGTAGTCTTAATTTGGATAAGAACATTTTCATCAGAGTGCATGAATTTAATATTTCACCATCAAAAGTGCATCTGAAACTCATTTCTTCAGCACAGCTTTTTGTATTTGCTTTCTTAAAGAAAAAAAAAAAGCACAAAATCCAGTGCAAAAAGACTTCTTGCAGATTTGGAAAAATCCCTGGCAAGCCATTAATCAGCAAATGGACTATATGCCATGGGTCTTGCTTCCCTAGTAAACGAACTCTCTATTATAGCTGCCTCATTTTGATCACTGGAGCACCTTATGATGAAAGGGTGCAAAAGGGAAGTCATTTGAAGCTGTCAGTGGAGGACACTTTATACAGGAAAAATCCCAATCGTCCCTTTCGCAGCCCACAGAAAGAGGAGCGGAAGGATGGAAGAGATAGGGACAGGACAAAGGTATTACGTGAGCAACTGGGTTGGGGGTGCTTGTCCAGGGGAGGTGAGCTGAAAGCCACAGGTAATGGCCAGAGTGGCCAGACTCAGAGCTCTGGGCTTCTCTGGGTTTCCTTCAGGGCTTCCAGCCAGTGCTGGCACCAGGATGGGTTCTGGGGGTGCACCCATGGGCAGACAGTGGTCTCCATAGTTGTTATTCTGGTGTCCAGACATTCCAAGTGACAGTCCCTACAGCAGTCTTGATACAGCCTCCTCTAAACTTCAGGACAAAGAGACTGATTTGAATTACAAGACCTTTAGAAACCAAATCATGACTGTGAATATATATGCCTAAGAGTGGCATAGAAGGTTACTAGTTATCACACACCTGAGGATCTGGCTGCAACATGTTTGTTAAGAAAAACAACACATTGCAACGTGGATTATTAATACCAGACTGAGGTTTAAACAAGTGGTTGGCTTGCATATGCCCCAGTGCTTGGGACTCTGTGCCTGCTTGCCACTCTGGTTCTGGCTGCACAGATAAAGCAAGGTAAGTACACCCTAGTGACATTTTATTGAATAGCACGGGCCAACGTGGGGGACTGACTTGTCTGCTCATATGTGCTCAGTTCTCATTCCAAAAATGTCATGAGCTAGGAAATGCTGTAACCCTTCCTTGTAAATAATGCTCTACTAATTGGGCAGGTACGCAACATTGTGGAAAAAGATAAATTAAATTACTCTTGGAATCGCATCCAGCCAACTTATAATTCAGCTTCAGCGAGCCTACTTGGCACTGACTTACAGAAGTGTTTTGATAGCATGGTTGCATATGGCTGGTGTGAAATAAATAAGAAACCGGGATGGAAAGCTTAAGGATGTGATATTGGGTCCTAGGGGGGATAAGCAGATTTTTGCCTTCCCAGTATTATTTATGCATGGCTGCTGTTTAGTGAGACTATCTTTGGAGTCTGTTGCTGGTTTTGAGAGGTAATAGACCATGAAAGGGCAGCTGTTCCACAAAGCTGTCACATCCGGGACTGTGTTGTGTGACTGACCAGCAGGTATGCTTGCAGAGGCAGGAACTAAAAGATGTTTAATTTGTTTAAAATCAAAAAGAAACATTCAAACTATGACTTGTATGAAGGAAATAGAAATTATGGCAAAAAAACATCATTAGCAACCTGGGGAAAATAGCACATCATATATGTAAGCATTACAGATGCTTACAAGCAAGCAGTACAGCCTAGATCTGTGTTTTTAGCAGCTAAATAACTATTTAGGGTCCTGAAGAGGCTACTGTCCCCTTACAGTGGAGTGCTGCAGGTACTCCTGAGGGATCAGGGCTGCTCTGACATGCTGTGAGCACACCACCAGCATACGATGCAGCATAGTTCTAAGGGCCAAACCCTACTGTAGTAATCTTGACATGAAATATCTTTTTTGTGTGCCTATTTTCACAGACCTGAATTCTCTGATTGTCCATAACACGTATATTAGTTTGCTCATGAACCCTCTGCAAATTAATGAATCTTTCAGGCTGATCCTCAGTTATGGTTGCAGGATAGTCAGCTCCCTGGGCAGACAGGAGAGAGAGAGAGGGAAATCACTTCTTTGAGGCTGCATTGACGAGGGCACCCTCCACCTTACGGAACCCTAACTCACCAAACCTCTGACATGACCTCGGGGTCCAACCCAGCCAACCTGCTGTAAAAGCACTATTTGGCAGACAACAGCATGACCCCATCACTGTGTCAGGCACTAAAGAACAGGTTTCTGTCAAAATGCTCAGCATAGTGGGTAAGAACTGAATTTGTTTGCAAAACATGTCTTGCCAACATGGGAGCTGTACATGGAAGTTACATTTTACCAACTGGCAAAGGAACTTCTTCAGTGTATAAAAAAGCTCCCAGGTTGTAATTTGTTATAATTAAAGTAGATGAGGCTGATACTGGAAGGAGGCAAACCAATTAGTTTGGGATGTCAATTTTTGTTTACCACTGTCAAAGTCTGTTAAAGGAACTTGATAGATTTCTGGGTTGGCTTTTTCAACCAGATAATCCTCATGTGAAAGACAGGCAGGCAGCCAGGTGTAGAGAAGCACATTGCAGTTGGCGCTGAAAAAAGGCTGTGGTGCTCGGAGGTGACCAAGGTTGCAATGCCTGAGCTGTGGAAAACGGGATGGGGAGGTGAAACTCAAGATTCAAACACGGAGCAGATCTCCACCCAGCAACTATGAACAAAGAAAGCCTGCACTCAAAGCTATTTGAAAGAGACAGGCCACCCATTGTTTGGGCTAAAATCTGCCATTTTTGGAGCAAGACTACATGTTTTTCAGTGGCCCAATGATATATTCTCAGGTTTTAGATAAGAAAAGGTAGTCTTATTGCATGAAACCAGAAACCATATCCCTAGCTTCAAACTTGGATATTCTTATTAATACATGACAAATACCATCTTTTTAACACCATCTTCTGCACTGCTGGGAGAAAAAAGGTGTTAGATAAAACCAGGCATAATTCCCAGGGTTTTAACTGGTAGAACTGTATTGAAAATCACTTATAGTAGTTAACGCCATCTCCTAGTACTAAAAGATCCCTTCAGCACATCCAGGCTATGAACTGTGTCATTTTAGACAGAACCTTCAGATCATAACTGAACTTCAAAAAAATTATTTATTTAAATTTTTTTGTAAAAAATCTCTATGGATAGGAAAGAACTGGGGACATCAGCCTAAGCAATAATTCCTCCAGCAACATCATAAATTGTAGTATATAATCTCTCTATGTCACTGTACCAGGCAAAAATCTGTTCATTTCTTGGTATAGTTCCTGTTTTCAGGTCCTGAAGACATCAGCTGCTTTTTTATGAAACTGATGGGACCTGTCTCAGTCCTTAGTGAACCTGCAGTGCCATATTTCTGCAGTCACATCTCCAGTTTTGCTATCAGTTAAAGTACCATTGCAAATCTGATTCTCTGTAAAACTTGAATTAAGCAAAAACTTGGGGAAAGGAATAAAACTTCGCAGGACAGATCTTCAGCTGTTCTAAATTGTTACAGTATGACTTATTAATGCCACCAAAACAGTTTATACCAACTGATAATCTGCTCTGAGGTTTTAAGATTATCAACAAATTCTGTTTTGCAGTACAAACCTAATCATTTCCTGATATTGTATATTACAGTTAAGCTTTAGAAAACTATCCAAGTTTATTCGGAAAGCCAATGCTTACTTCCCATGTAGCTGGCTGATCTGGGACTCACCTAACACCTCACTGAAAGTATGTGTTGCAAAAATAAAAGAATTACTGCTCAAGGCTTCCTACAAAACTGTCAGCCAATATGCTCTACTGTATTGGAGTACACGGCAATTAACATTCAAATCCATTTATTATTCTCAAGATTTTTCCCTCAACATGTACAGATTGATTGGTCCTATTTTCTGTGTCTCAATTTAGAAGAGAAAGATGGTTTCCCTCAGCATTCCAGTGTGTATTTTGGCTTGTTCTAATGAAGATAAATTCCTCTCAATCAGGATCGTTCTGTTCATTAAGTGAGACAGATGGCAGACTCACTGTATTGGTAAGGATTCTGAGATTTTTCAGCATATATGGGATATACTGGTTTGTGTTCCCCAGCTAAAAAGTGATCGATATTTCAGATGGAAGAGAAGTCAGGTTTTGTCTTTGCAGAATATTTGTGGTATGTACACTGTTCTTCATTAAGCAAGCTGAAAGCCTGAAGCACCCACAAGAAGGCAGGATTTAGACACATTCAGACAAATTTGTAAAACATGGTCCAGCAGACATGTCTGTCTTGGTAGAAAATTAAACAGATGCTTCCAAAGCTCTGCCAGAACTGAGTGAATCTGTGCAACTGACAGGGATGCAGCACTCCTTCCTGAAGGTGCTCAGATATCCCCATATCTGAATTTCTGGAGCCATCACAAACACAGAAGGCTGCAGGCACTGGCTAGGTAGGCATTATCACTGTTTAAGGTATCACATAAAGAAATTAAATAATCTGGCGTGCTAAGCAGAAGTAAAGTATTAGAGAAGTAGTCAAAAATTTCTTCATTGTGTTAAATTACTACATCTATAAAGGAATTAACATAGTATCTTCTTCATGATGCCTCAAAAATTATATTACTCATACTAGTTTTGTGACAAAGTACTTATATTTTAAAGCTAAGACAAAGTCTTCAAGATGGGACAAACCTGGTATTTGTAGTATTCTAGAATACAGGAGACAAGAGGTATGAGGGAACAGACAAATACAGGAAGACAGGTGGCATTATCTTCATACAAAGCAATCCTTTTTTTGGCAATCTGACTTCACGCACAAACACATACCATTGGAGGTATGTCCACTCCTAGGAATATGAATAAAGGGTTTTATTCAGTGGTCGTTTCTGTTGACTTTGTCTTAACACTTATTTCATACTCGGATTCAGGGAAGGTTAACCTGTGTTCAGGTTGGATTTTCTCCAAAGATGATGAGGTCTTTGATTTAACTAGCCGAGAAACAGGTAGATGCACCACAAGAACCTAGTCACCTAAAAAATGTACTCTCTGCCTCCACTGTATGTATTAGCATCTTCTAGACTTTAGAAGGCAAAGAATAAAGACAAGCCTTCTTCTAGCTCTCATATGATCAGACTTGAAAATACATAATTCAAGAGAAGACTGTAAATATAGGATCTAAATATTATTGGACTAGGGTATTCATGAGGGAACTTAGTAGACCTCTGTTCAGCTTCTGGTGGAGAGCTGGAGATACACATATCAGGAGCATCCTTCCTGACAGCTCCACCAAAGAAACCATTTAATGAGAAAATGCAAAACCAGAAACAGCCCCAAAACCCTGATGAAATTTCCGCTGAATGCTGAGGTACGTAGGCTCTGTGGAGAGACATAACCCTCCAGGGCATACAACTGTGCAGAGCACTTGACGTAGTAATTTAGAAGCAAGTTCTGTTAAAAAGACTTCCAGTTCCCCAGAGAAAATAGTTTTGTGTATCACTTTATGCTAGTGGTGACAGAATAGAAAACAAAATACCACAGTTACATACATATTCTTTGTCTAGAAGTATTTACAGATAACTTTACAATTTTTTACACACATTTTCAGGTTTGCTTGTTTACTTCTAAATTAAGAGCAAAATTAGTCCCCAGAGGCTTCTAAGGCTTCAATTGGTGCCTTGTACTGTACATTCATGCTTGGCTTCTTCCTGGGGGAACGGAGGAAATTAGTTTAAAGATGTGCAAATTACAGACATCTAAAAAGCCCTGGGTGTAAGAGTTCCTAGAGACCAAAATCCGTAGAGTGGTCATCCCACGTCTCTTCAAATCAAAGACAGCTACTGGTGGTGAGCTCAGGCCAAAAGAGATTAGGGAGAGGGAAGGAGCCATATATGAATTGCAATAATTAGATGAGTACATTAGTGCTGGCACATTTGGGTAAGAAGAGTCATAGGTAAATTCCTACTGCATACAGCAGTTCAAACAATGCAAGGAGCGGACATTGTGAATTCTAAATACAGCATTGAAATGATCTCTTGTACACTGTTAAGAGTTTGACTCCTGCTGCATATTTTGGAGTCAAAATTACTGTTTACTGACACAATCTTGACTAGGCACAGTATGATTCTATCAGTCAAAAAATACTGACTTTTTTGAGAAAGACGCATCCTTCTCCTAGTTTTCACAGGTTGTTTTGTTTTCATGCCTTAACACTAAATGTTGTAAAAATATTGAAATTAAAAAAGAAAAAATTTACAATTTACAAGTGTCCATATAAGTAAATTATTCAAAAATTCAAGATCATCTACAAGGATCTACGAAATAACAACGCTGATAATGACACTGAGCCTGTGGGAAGAACAATCCACATGCCGTGAGAAACGGACGGTGGGTTTCTTCCAGAATGATGAGTCACAAGGTTGGTCTTTTCTTCTAAAATCTGTTTCTTCAGCTAGAGGAGCAGAAGTCTTCAGTCCATGTTCATTACTTACTTCGACCTAAAAAGCAGAATATATTAATTAGTTACAAGTGAAAACCTATTCTGTTTGTCTTCTAATTTGTGAGATATAAATTCACACCAGTTAATAAGTTAGTAACTAATGAACAAGTGCATAAAACAACTCTGGTCGCTAATTTCCTCAGCTGTAGGACCCACATATAAGGTGAAAAATGAATGGCTGGATAGAAAGCAGTAGCTCTGTACCATGCATACCACAAAGGCAAAAAAAGTTTGGGGAAAAATCCTGCATGTGGTAAGAGGTGTCTGAAGCTCACATGATAATACATTCTTTTTAGCATAATTTATTTTAACAATGTAAGATGGATTTTCACCAGCCTATAAATTTCAGACATGACCTGATTAGAAACGTGTATTTGAGCTGTACTCACACTATTTATAGTCCTTTCCACAACCAAACACCTGCTGAATCTATGTATTCACACATGACTCCCTTCAAACCATGTTAACTTGTTTCATCTTGGAAAATCTATGATGGCCTTTCATAGCAATTTTACAGTGGGTAGAGTCTCAGGAGAAAATACAAACAGGACAGGACCACACAGACCCATCACAGAGTGATGACCTCTCCACTGGCAGAGTTTCTTTGTCACTGAACAAGTCACATGAGCAGAAGCTAACAATGTCCCTAGAAATGCTAGAGACACCCCTAATTGGAATTAATGATACAATGTCTGTCCAGACAGGGTTACCCAAAATTGTAGTAGCACTAGATCAGACCTACTCATTCAAACAGGAATAAGGCATTTGTAAACTTTAGCTTCTGCAAACCATTATTATTATTACTATTACTATTATTATTAATAATAATAATTGTGATAAAAAAACCCAATGCAATTTTTTTTTCTGCTAATCCCCATGCTTCTCTCCTTCCTGTGTAGCAGTACATGAAGCAATTCTAATTACTACTGAGACACATGGCTGTTGATATTGTGCTTGAAATAGATGAGAACACAACAGTCTTTTTTATAGTCCGTGTGTTTTAGTTCCAATGAGAACATGACAATTTTTTCTTCCACTCTATTGTCTCCTGCCTTACACACATCTTAACTGAAACTGTGTTCAGGGCAAAGATCCTACTTCTCCTTGTCCAGTAACCTAACGGAGTTATAGGTAGAATGAAGAGCAAACAGACAAGCCATCATTCATACTTGTATTAAAAAATGTTTCCCAGGAGAACAGTTTCAAGTTTAACCTCTTCTCAGGGTTAAAAAGGAAAACTAATCTTAGACTTGCTAATCGTTAATAATTATGGCAGCACTAAGCAGACATTATATGGAATATGAGTAGTCAACAAAACTAGACTGTCTTCTACATAGTTTTGATGAGACCCCAGAACCTTGTATTTTCAACAGGCTATGTTTAGTTAATTTATGAACGAAATAAGGGAAATAAAAGAGATGAAAAAAAGGGAAATATAGCCAAGCTTTCATCCATAAAAAGCTTCACGCTAATTTTTCCCATGAGTAAAGTGGTCAGGATGGCAAAAGATCTCTAACCTGTACTAAGGCTTATTTAACAAACGTTACTCATGATCAATTCTAAGTGAGCAAAAATGGAGTTTTTCACAGGCTGTATACCAGAAGTCACATTTCTTAGGGTTACTATAGATTCTCAGACTATATATAAGTGATATAGATAGCAAATGATTTATCAAAAGAAGTCAAGAAGGCTGATGTGCTGCAGACAGATAAGCATCTGCAAATTTCTGGCACAATCCAGTGACTATTCAAATTGTTTCCAGAAATCTGGCTTTTAATTCAGACTTTGATCACTGATACTACTTTTTCCTCCCTGATAAGTAAAGAAACTCTTTGTATATATCAGAGCATAAAACCAAAACATCAATAAAGAAGAAAAGACAATACAATTTTCTTCCAATTTTATACTCCTAGCAGCCATCCAGAGGCGTGAGAGGGAGCTCCCGGCTGTACAAGAATACCCATACAGGGGAAACGGGAAGATGCCATTTATTTTCCAGTACTGCAAGCTGACCAACAACCACAAAATCCTTAGAACTACTTAACCAAAATCTGCTATCACAGAACAAATTCTCAGATTCTGTGACTTTGCTACTGCAAAATAAATGAACAGATTTTGCAGGACCATATTTATGTCTTTTGTGAAAGAGTCTTTTTTTCCCCTCTCATTTACTTGTAAGTTTGCTAAGAAAGTACTAAATGCTTATTCACCTAATACTTTAAAATTAACTTGCATGTAATTTTAGAGATTAAAATCTTTTGCGGAGAGGTGTAAATGTTGTAGCTGTGATTTTCTTCCTCCTGGATACCAACCTCACTTTTTCAGTCTAGCAGCTTATTCAGAATGATCAAAACCCCATTTTGTTGTCATCTTTCCCAGAGAAAATGCAGCAAAATTGACATTTAATGAAATATTACAGAAAATGCAGATTTCAGTATAGAGGATGTACTTAATGCCACATCAAACTCTTCATTGTTTCATTTTGTTGTCTTAATGTGATATTACTTCCCGTTGTAATATACACCATCATACTGAGATAGGGCTTTTTCTGCCTTTTGGGCCTTCATAATCCTACAATAGTTGCTCACTAGATTTAAGTAAATTTTTTCCCATGTTCATTTCTTCAAACTGAAAGCTGCAGCATGAAAAAAAAAATGTTTAAAAAACATGCAAAAAAAAATAAAGTCACAAGCAAAGTTCAGTTACCAAGTGCTGACTCAAAACAGTTGGTTAGCAATTGTCCACTTTAATTTAAAAATCCCAGCACATGCATGCATGTATACACTAGGAAAAAACTTCAAACCCATTTTAATTTTGTTAACTGGTAAGTAAAATACAGTAAATAATTAAATCACTTTCACCCAATTAGCTGCATGTGGGTTTCATGTTGCACTTAAGATGCATAAAAGGCCTGAAGATAAATTTAAAGATAGAAAGCATCAGGGCAACAATTTACAAGCATTTAAGAATTTCCAAATTAACATCTTCTGTTTTACCAATAATACTTTGAAATATAACCTATTTGAGTTTATCTGAGGTTCTGCCAAAATATATGTACTAGTAATGTCTCCCAATATCTTAATTTATTCCGAATCAAATGAACAGATATGCACCCAAAATTATTCATTAGATAGCAGAGTAGGAAGAGTCTATGAAAACATGTGATTTTCATGGTGGGAGCAAATAAGTGATGACAAAGAGAAAATGAACTTCCAGTGAAACGCTACAGATAGATAGATAGATAGATTTTAAGCTGACTGGCAGTTTTTCAGCAAACATTTTTCTTTCAGTACCTAGACAAATATAAAAGCTTCTGCTTTTCCATAAATGGGTTAATCTCATTAAGGTTTATGCAGCAGCAGCAGCAACCATAAACCAACTCTTGCTAAAAAGTCAGCAGGGAAGTAATTCCATCCTTCACTGAGAGCCTCTTCTTGCGTTAAGCTGAGACACGACACGGCAGACATGGTGATAGCTACTAATCCTTGCTTTAGCGGATGTGTCATCAACGACAAAGTATCCTTACTTGCATGTTTTATGTGGATTAATTTTAAATTAAATTCTAATTAAAATATAATTAAATTATTAGTAACTCGATGCCAAAATTATTTCAGGAGAAGGTTAGCTTTCAGTCCAGTTAGAAGGATTAATGTGGTCCATAGGACCAGAACCTTACCTACAGGCTTTACAGGCTTTAACTCAACATGTTCCTGGGGGGGCTGTCGGTAGGAGTATGTGTCAAGTCCGCCTATGAAATCAACTGAAAATACAACAGTTCCAGAAATGAACAAATGGAAATGAAAATATGTCAACTGAAAAAGAAATATGGACAAATTATGTTAAAAAAAAATAGTAAGTGCATGCACAGGTTTGCATACTAGAAATAAACAAGTAGGAATGCTATGGAAACTGCTTACAGAAGGCTCTGTGCTCTGTCTTCCTTGGGGCCTATTTAGCCCTGTGCTTGGCAAGATGGGCTACCAGCTGGCTGATCAGACCCACACACTCCTGCCAGTGTGCATGCAAAAGGAGCGTTCACGGATCTGCTGAGTATGTAAAAAGAAACTGCTGTGGGGTGATGTAGCTGCTTCTCTTCAGGGAAATCTCAATATATATTTCATAATTCATTTTCAACTCCTTTTGAAGTGTTTAGAAATGGAAAAGGTTTAGCTCATGAACCTAATATCACCTAAACTTTTACAAATCAATGGACTCACAGAAATGTAACACAACAAGTTAAACCAAAGGTGCGTCCGCTGAGTTGAGAATAAACAGGTGAGAACTGAATGTGAAAAAGTAGCAGCATCTTCTCTGGATGAACTTGTGGGGCCTTTTCACAATCCTTCCACTTTCACCCAATATTTCTGTGTCAGAAATAATGTGGAGATATCTGCTCTTGACAAGTTTTGAGTTCCTTCTGTGGCCATAATGATTTTAAAATCAGACATTTTAGTCTGTGTCTTTTATCTTGTTATTTTTGGTACGATTTTCACCAGCTTCAAGAAGCCACATGTCCAAGGTATCCTAGAAATCTAAAAGCAGGTTCATGGAGAAGGTTGTTTTTCTGGTGGTTTAGATGGGCTTTTTGCAGACCTGTGCAGAGCTGACAGATTCACAGTACATTAAGGTTATTTGGTCACAAGTTTATATTTGTTCATTTATAGACATATATTAAAAGTCCAAAATGGAATTTAGATCCTCATTGTACCAATCACTGTATAAGCACCTAATAAGAAACAGCCCCTTTACAAGCAATGTATGCCCAAGAACAAAGAAAGAAGATTGCTCATCCAAGATGAGGGGATGGGGAAAAGAGGTTTAGAGATTGAAGGGCTGATGAAATCTGTGGAAATGCTCATGTTGATTTTAGTTGCCTCTCTTCTTGAGTCCAGGAAAGGGGTAGCTTAGCTGAAAACTGAACGTGATGTACTTCAATCACACAGAATCACCTTAGTCACAAAACTTTTTAAAAACTGTCTGAGCAGGACGTAATGCTGAAGAGCCAGCCCAGCCAAGGGTCAGTTATAGCCTATCTGCACCTCCTCTCCATACTGTATTTCTTTCATGTTGCAGCTCTCCTTCAGAATGCTGTTACTAAATAAAAAAAACATACATCAAAACTGACTTAAACACTAATGAGACTGAACTATTATAAAGAGACATATTTGCATATATATTTTTGTAAAAGCTGATTTTTCAAATGTCTAGATGCCCAATGTAAGACATAGTTATTGATTCATTTTTTGGAATAAATTGTGTCCATAGTGATATAATTTGGTTTTGTGATTATATACTTCAGTTTTCCCTGCTCTCTGAAGGGGTTTATTTTATTTTATTTTATTTTTTTTTTTAATGTGGACATATGATAGGAGGAGCTAGAAAGAATGTTTTTGAGATAATTCACCACTTCAGAACCTCATAACATTCCTCTTGGCAATCACAAGTAACTAGCCCTTCTAACAACTTTTTTGGAGAAAGAAATTAAGTCAATATGTGTTAATGATTGACAATACAGACATGTCTTTGTCTGAGAAAGAAAATATACTTAATAGCACCATCTAACAAGCTTTGAGATGAGCTGCTCAAACCTGTTTTGCTGAGGCTTTCTCTTCTGCAATCCAAGACAAGTAATACAGTATTAAAGTTGAAGTTTGACTTAAAATTCATATGAAGCTAATTCTCAAAGCAAGAAGCTGTTCTATCACACAAGACAATGGAATATGCCATTTTTCATTATGCATTCTATTTTATGTCTGATAGCTCTTTAATATGAAGATTCATCATCAATTATAAGTTACTTTTCACTTTAAAAATTCAATTTGATTTCACCTGATATTTTCACCACTTATATCTAGTAGACTCCCAGGACTAAGACCTCAAATGGCCATTAAATATAGAGATTTGAATTTTTATTTTCATTCAGTATGACGATATTACTATGCATTTCTCACTTCAAAAAGACAGAAAGTCAACTTTGATCACTTTAAAACTTTACATTGACTAAACTTTTAGGATGCATACATCCCACTTATTAGTTGGCCTAAAGTAAACAGTAGAAATATCTGTAAAGATTGCACAAGGGGAAAATCTTAGTTTAAAGATAATATCAAATAATTGATTTTGTTTATTTCTGGCCTGCTTCATGGATTATGGATAATTTCTGACATAGATTCATAGGACTACAATAATTAACTTCATAAAGTTGCATATGCCTGGAAGAAATTTCAACGAAAAATAATTAATTTTCTATACAGTTCTATAATTCTATGCATTAAATAATTAATAATAATAATAATTAAAAAAACCCAAACAAACCCACAAACCCGAAGTACAACTTGTTAGCTGTGGGGATATTCAGTCACTAAACAAGGAACACCCCATGGAGTCCAGTCATTAACTGCAGTCATGCAGAGAGAAACTTAACTTCCTAGGGAGAGGATTTTTTAGCACCCCATAGATAATAGCAGGTTATAGCAGCAGCTAGTTATTTTATTTGCAGCTGGCTGCAAAACATGATCCATATTCCAAGGGAATTGCTCTCTCCTTGTGTCACCTCAGTTTTGTGGTCACGCTGGATGCTTAATGGCCAGTGTGAAATGTTCCTTTAGAGTTCACTACCTGCTGGGCTTGGAAGTGCAAATCTGTGCTGGCTCTCCACTCTGGGTAGTCCTTTAAAATGATGTTTGTTCACTCATGGGCTGTATCAGAGGAACAGCTGTCATAATCTGCCTGAGTGAGAAAAGTGCAATAGGCTGATGGCTGAAGAAAGTGTATCCACTGTCATCAGTTATTTTGAGGGGTATTCTTTTCTATACAGATGACATTTAGGTTTGCCTTACTGCTATTAATCTGGCGCATTCATCCATATGTCAGTTAAAATTTGCTTCCATTTTACGTTAGTGCAGAAGAATCAGAGCTCAGAAAAAATCCTTTTTCCTTTCCTACCCTCTCATCTGGAATTCAGCTTCTCTGGCAATATCCCACTGACCTGCTGGCAGGCCCTGTGCAAACAGCTGCCAGAGTTTGTCAGCCCATTGGTATATTACTAATTTCTCCTTTCAAAGTTGGCAAATTCTAAGTGTGTCTGGAGGTACAGGGTATGAACAGAGCAGTGATAGGCAGATAGCACAATTCTTAGCAAATGCTGGAGCCTCTTGGCCTGGAATACCTATACATTATATTGATGCTTGTTTCTCCTTTTTATAAATGAGGGTAAACCCTCAAACTGATGGCGTGAATGTCTGGCACCTCCAGCTGTCCCCTTTCCAAGAGAAGGACAGGCTAGCAGATGCTTGAACATGTGTTTTTATGTACAGAAGATTTTCTTAAACTATGGCATTTCATATACTATTTTGCACTGAATTACTTTCCTTGTGCTGTGATTTTGTGAATGGCAATATATTAATGCAATAGCAATCATTAAGAAAAGATATGTGACTGGGGAGGGTATAACCAGGTCACCTAAGTGGCAGGTAGTAAGAAAAAGAGCCAACGGCAACAAGAAAGAGGATGTATAAAGTACAAACTTTGACCCCTCCAATGTTTGCACTTGCAGCTTATATAAACTTTCCAGATAAGCACATTTATTTTTTTTTTCCCTAGGATCTCTCCTTCTTCAGTTGCTTTCCATTCTCAAGAGACACACTGTTCTTACACCCTTCACTGAACCAGCCAGACTAACCCAACTATCTGTCTGGAGCCTATACTATCCATTTTTCCCGCTTCATACTGAGTCTGAGCACTGAAGCCTCAAGCCATGTTGGAGAAGTACCACAAATTCCCTTGCAGAACCCCAGGAACAGCTTCTCATTTATGCAGAGGACTAAAGGAGGGAAAATGTGTGCAAGGCAATTAAGAAAGGGAGAAGAAGAGGCATCAGTAATCAGATGTGGCACGGTGATTGCTGCTCTGTCTCTGTGAAGTACTAGCAGACAGTAATCAGGTTAAAACAGGATAAAGTGGTAGAAAATTACTAAAATATAACCTTTTACATAAACTTTTATTACTGAAAGCTAGAAGGGGAATATTTCAGGGTTCTGCAGTAATCATTATGATTTTGCAGTAGATTTTCTTCTTGGTCTTAACCAAGAAGTGAGACAGATGACCATTTTAAAAACTGCCCTACATTGTAACACGAGTACCACACTTCTCTGCAGGGCTATGCTGACAGAATCATCCTCTCACATGTTGCCTTAGAAAGGGTGTTGATACAGAAATTTTAACTAGATATTTGCTATTGAACTCTATCCTTATTGTATCAGTGTTGTGATATTCAAGATTTTAATATTGGGTATTCAGAGATTTTTTTATTTTCCAAGGATTTGACTGTCCAGTAAGATGAAAAAAGAATAAGGGAGATCAAATTTCTTAGAAAGTGAAAATGGCTCAAACCTTCTTATCCCAGATCCTTGAGTCATTCCAAGTAAGAAAATACTTTTCCAAAATGTTCTCTGTGCCATGCCTTTGAAAGCCTATTCACAGCCATACCATCCCATTACTGAAGTTAAATGACAGGCTGCCTGATTATGGGCTTTTTCTTAAAGTAAGTATTTCTCAATCACTTTCAGGTCATTAAGGACTCTTGGTCACTATATGGTAAAAATCCTGAGAAGAGTACAGTCATCACACAGAAGATCTACAAGAAAAATTACTTATCACAAGTT
Source organism: Caprimulgus europaeus (assembly GCA_907165065.1). Next base: position 38,560,246 of record OU015525.1, read on the forward strand.
TATTATCACTAATTTAGTATCAGAAAATATTATACTTTAAGCTGCAAATATCTCAGAATTTTTTCCTTTAGACTTCAGCAAGCATCCATTTTTCATGACGTTGTGCTATCTGCAAACCCATAAGCCAGACTTAAGTTGATGAGGAATACTTTTCTATTTAATTTTAAAATGTTATATTTTACTCTCTCTAAATACTTATCAGACCCTAATCTTTTTGGCAAAGTCAATCAACTTCAGCATAAAAAATCCCATACAGCTCAACATAGTTGGCTATGACATGTTATTCATTAGCAGTGGTGTTCAAACAAAATATTTCTCATTATACATTTTCTTCCTATATAGGTCACATTTTTTTCTGTTCCTCATTTTAATAAAAATGATAACACTTTAATGAGAATATTAACATCTTTTTCTTAGTTTTTGTCTTGGTGACTAGAATACTTGTCTAAGGACTAATAACAAAATGACTTGGTATTTATTTATATAAAAAAGAATATGGAAATTGTCCCTAAAACCACTTCGAACAAAGAAAGCTTTTTTTTTTTTTCCCCTGAGGCATTTAAAGGTGCTATTGTTAGTTCTAAAACAAGATTTCAAATACAGTGAAGGATAGCCTTCTCTCTGCGTATGACCAAAGTAAATTACAAACTATTCCAATTACATCTTCTTACATAATTTTTATACAGGAAGACAATTAGAAATATGAAAAATCTTAGGTCATTTGTTTTCACTGATTACCCTCTCTGGCACACTTTCTGTTCTAATGCCTTTTGGTGCAGAATTCTCTGGGATTCCCTCTTTTTCTTAGCCTTAAAGTTACTATACTGCCTTTGTACAAGTTAAGCTAGTAAAAGAAAAATAATACTTGCATAAAAGATATTAAATGCCCAGAAACTCCATCTATCAATTACATTCACACAATACCAAGAAAGAAACAATGCCATTGAGCTTTCACAACACATACCCAGTTAATCTACTAAAATGGCAGCTCAAGTAGTCAAGAGTAAAGGCTGTTGTACAGAAGGCTGCTACAGCTTCTGTCACACCTCCCTACACATGATCTTCATGATAAATGTGTCCAAGTTGGCTTTAGAAGAGACAGAACTCTGAATCTGCTTTTTGAAGTTATGCTTTGATCGTTTTTGGTAGTCTGATTCAGGGATATACGTTATGTATTAGTGTGCCTTTGTATTTCTGCTGAGTTCGATGTCATCAGCTACAGAGCCTTTTTAGAAATGCTCAGTGCAGATGCTAGGACCAACTGGGACTGATATACTCCACTTACAGTTCATTGCTAAGTTGCAAGTTAGGTGTTTTGTTCCTTCAAGTTGTTCTTTTTCCTACTCGTTGAGTCCCACAGGGCTCTATTTCTGGACTGTTGTTCTTTGTATCCATATCAATTTCTTTTTGCTTCAGTTATCTGTCAGTGTGATCCAATTATTTATTTTTTAAGACAAAATTTAAGTATCTATATCTGGCTGGTTATTATGTATCCAAAAATATCACAACTGCTGTTTCTAACCTTAACTACATGTCACAGATGCTTTAGTATGTGAAATTAATGTCCACTTATATAATGCAGACACTGTTCAAATCTATTGAATAATAAGAGATAAACATCCTAGAGCAAAGTATTTGCAAGATCAAATGCACAATATAAAGCCATGCCTTTCAGAACATTTGTGACATTTGGAGGAAAAGATTTCTATGCATAGAAGAAAGTTCACACCATCCATTCACAACAGAAGACTATTAACATTATTTTAAAAATTGAGGTTCTAGGACTGGAGTGACTCTTTTTACCATTGAGTGATTTTGGATTTTTGTTCCCACTTTTCTAGGGGTGGAAGATTGTTCCTGAACTTTACTGCTATCAACCCTCTGTGACATGATATTGCTTCATGTGTTTGTATCTTGTCTTAAAAAGAGTGACCATGAGTGAGGTGAGGATGCTCAGGAGAGCATAAGTCTGTGTGCACAGCACAGCACAGGACACACGTCTGAGAGGCAAAGAGATGCCAAACTGCTCCTCAAGCTGCAGTTGCAGCAGGGAGCAGCAAACCACGTGCATCTTAGAGACAATGGAGAGAAGGCACTGCTAAGGACCAGAGAAGCCAAGCAGAGGCTGCTGCAACTCAAGAAGCCAGAGACTTGTCTGAAACTCAGATGGGAAGCATGGTTCTCCAAATATATGGATATAGACAACATAGGAGGAAATGTTATAAGCCTTTCATTTCTATTCTGTATAACCTAGTAACTTTGAGTTTGCCATTTAAGAAGCGTGCTAGTTTATAATCCTATTACTTCTGCCTTTTTTGTGTTTTGTGTTGTGGTTTACTTTGGAAGTTCTTTATAAAGGGGAGTGTGCACATCTACTTCAAAGCCCTGACCAAAGCTCTGTCACATTCAGCCCATGTTGCCTTTTATTTTTTTTAACTTTATAGCTCTATTTTCAAATCTTTGCTTTAAAATGTACTTAACAACTCTCCCCATTAATGTCTTTTTCTGTCAGTTAGGAAAGTCATCTGCTTCCTTGTCTCTTCCTTCATTTACTACTATGAGTAGCTGACTTTGCTAGGGTCCAGGTAGAGAACTGCCATCTTTAACTTGACAGACTTGACATTTGAACTTGATGCACATGCTAAAATGTGTACTTTCACTAGCCGGAGAGGTCAGGTATTAGCTTTTCCAGAAGAATATTGATCTGCTGAAATTTTGCACTTTATGATATCAGGTATATTAGCATTGTGTAACACTGTTTTCCATTTCAGATAAGGCAATTTCCATCTTTACATCCTCCTTCTCATTTATCATCCTGCCTTTGCCCCTGTGACCATCAGTGACATTCTGTGTAGAAATCTTGCTTCACCACATGACATTCACTCATTAGTGTAGGGCACTGTATGCATTCCCTCCTCTGCAATTCCTGCTCACAGCTACACCATGCTTAGCAGTGGCTTGCTTCAGTCCTTCAGGAGGCAGACCCAAGGCCTTCTACCACACATCTTCCAGGATTTCAGCCTCTTTAAACTCTAAACTACCTTTTTTCCTCTGGTAAGAAGATAACTCTGTCTCCAGCACTGCTGGAGCCTTTTTCTCTTCATCCCAGCAGAAAATCCCACATTCTCTCTCTTAGGCTAACCAGCAGGTAAGCCTGTGGTCCTACCATGCCTTCTCTGAATTCAAGTCTACAGATCAGAAACAGAAGTGGTTAAATTCCTTCTGTGATCTCCAGATTCTCAGTCTTCTCCTTGCAGTCTTGTATCTCTATGGATAAACATAATCCAGCAAGCTCTAATCTTCTGTTTGTTCTTGCCTTTAGTTTTTCAAGATGGGAAAGCCAGCAAAACAACTCCTCTGTCGATCAGTATCATGCCAGCCTTCTCTAGCCCCAGTAAATGCACTATCAAGTCCTTCTATGGTATCCTCAGTCTCCCCTAGAATATCTGATCCCCCAGTACTTCAAAGCCATTGTGGATGTATCTGGTAAGTCTACTACTTAATCACATCCAAGTACAGCAATGAGTACTCATTTATCTCTGAGTGCTCCTCTGCAAATAGGGAAACTTACTGCACCTCATATTGTTATCTCTTTTGTCCTACTGTATCTTCACCTTCAAGTTGTCTTGTTGATCTCTTAATATTTCTTTTGGCATTACTATCTCTGTCATCAACCCAAATTAGCTCCTCAAAACCCCAAAACATAATATGGCTACATTCTTAGCTTTGAAAACAGAACTAAGGATTTAGAGCATTACAAAATTATAACTTACAATGGCCAGTAGCCTTCTTATATATGCTGGAGTGAAAAAGGAAATACCACACACGTCAGCAAACATGATGGCTAGGAAAATGGTTTTCTAATTGTTAGAAAGTTGATATCACTTCATATTAGGAGAAAGATGAATGTGCAAAAGGGGAATAAAGTGTGTAACAGAATTAATACTAATTTTGAATCCACCAGTGAATCAATCTGCTAATGATAAAGAAAGATAATACAATACTGACCTCATAAATAAAAAATCCTCTCCCTGAAGAAATATGAAGTAAAAAATACACTTTTATTAAAACCTTGTAACTCCTGAATTTCAGTTCTCCAAAAGAACACATTGTCATGATTAAGGAGGAAATGAAGATGAATAGAAATCAATGCCAAGGAATAAGAGCAATCATATAAATGGCAAGAGTAATGTAGCATTACTTGGTTTTGCTGCACCTGAGCTGTAATATTGAAAAAAACATGGATGTACTGAGGTTAAATTTCTGCTAGCAAAATCAACATGTTTACTGATTCAAGGCAAAAGGATGTCAAATAAAATTTAAAGTGAGTCCAGCTATGACTCAGAATACAGTACTGGTAAGAGAAAGGTTTGTTATGTTTCCTCAGCCTGGAGAAGAGAAGGCTTCGGGGAGACCTTCCAGCGGCCTTCCAGTACCTGAAGGGACCTACAGGAAGGCTGGGGAGCGACTTTTTACAAGGGCAGGTAGTGATAGGATGAAGGGTAATGGCTTGAAACTGGAAGAGGGTAGATTTAGATTAGATATTAGGAAGAAATTATTTCCTATGAGGGTGGTCAGACACTAGAACAGGTTGCCCAGAGAAGTTGTGGATGCCCCCTCCCTGGAAGTGTTTAAGGCCAGGTTGGATGAGGCTTTGAGCAACCTGGTCTAGTGGAAGGTGTCCCTGCTGATGCCAGGGGGGTTGGAACTAGATGATCTTTAAGGTCCCTTCCAGCCCAGACCATTCTATGAGTCTATGATTCTTTCCCTTCCTTTTCCAAACAAAATTGAAGCCTTTTCTTGGTGAAGTATGCAGGTTGCCTTTAGATTTCTGAAATTTAGAGCTGAGATTTTTCAATGATGGTTAAAGCTATGCCACATTTTGAGAAAGTATATATTACCAAATAAAATGATCTTCCAAAACTACCTGACTGTGACCTGAAATTTACAGCTTGGTTCAATGTACTTCACTGACTTGTGCTGCCTAGCCATCTCTATTTTAACTTATACAGTAGCTGCTTTGCAAAGTAGTTGTTTGAGTAGCCTCCAAGGCTATAGTTGATTACATACATTGGGATCCATTAGATACAATGGAACCTATCTTGTATGATTTTTATCATGGGTACTCCCTTAAAACAAAAAAAAATGAGCAGCTTTGGCCTTTTCATTGCTGTGTTTCAAAGCTTAGTATTAGAAATGAATTGTGAATAAACCTCAGCTTTAGGAAAATTCATTGTCAATCCCTCAGCTCAGCTCTTCTGTATTCAGTATTCTGATCTGTTTTCATTTTTGATGCTATTGTCTGTAAGGAAAAAGGGAGGATATTTCTTTCTTTTAAAATGAAACCTCAATGCCAGTCTCAGACCAGGCACAGGAATAAAGGACCTTGGACACGGAGAACTCAGGTCATCCAATTAATCCATAAGTCTGTTGAGTGTGTCAGGTGCATTACGATACATACACCTGGAAGCCGTGGGAATATTTATCTCAATTGTAACTGTTCATCTCAGTGATTCCCCAGCAAATAAACATGCCTTATCAGCATATAACCAAGATAATTTATGGCCTGGTGCAGAGCCTGATTAATCCTGTACCCTTTGTGGCTCAGCACACTGCCTCATCACTCAGGAGCTCCGCTCACTCCAGGCTCACGCTTCCCACACCCAAGGCAGCAGTTATCAAAAGACACAGCTCTTAGGTGTGATGTGCTAACTTATCATGCAAGCAACAATAACGATGAAATTATACTACTTAATCTGAGGCCCAGAAATTAGGATAACCCGGGTACATAAAAGTTAAGGCTTGGGGGAGATGACATTTACAACAGAAGAGTAGGAGTCTGAAAAGTTTATTTTCAAGCTCCACAAATTAAAGCAGACACAAAACTGTTGCCACTTAGAAAGGAAGAAGTAAGACGAATAGTACTGGAAGTGGAAAATAGAGTTGCGAAGAGGTTTCATTTTAATGGAGAAGCTGGGTGAAAGGTAGGGACAGGAATGGGCACCACTTAGGCCTGTATGGGATGTCAAGTGGAAGGCTCAGGAGAGGGATGCTGAATGCAGAAGTAAGATTGATTTAACAATAGATGCAATCTAAGTGAAAAGGCTAAGGTGCTGGCAGCTGGGGGCTGGGATAGCATTCCTTTAAAAGAAGATTTAATTTAAACAGAAAGGCCAAGGAGGTAGAATGTGGAGGCTAAAACAAAATCAATATTAAATTAGCTAAGTAGAAGCTTGAATCAAATCAGTTAGTTAAAAAAAAGAGTATGCTGAGTATTTGGGAGTAGGGAAGCAATGGATGGACCTAAGAAATGTCAAGGAACTCTCAATACACAATATACTCCCTCTAATCAGAATAGTTTCCACTTTAATAAGAATATTGTTTATAACAGTGGTAAACAAAAAAAATCTTAAAGGAAAGTATGATCTCCAGTTTAAGGAAAATGGTATGATTTAATTCTATTCCTGTTTGAAGTTAATTGTCTTTTATGGGCTATGGGATATAATATTCAGAATCAAAGGCAGAAATGCTTAACATGGATTATATTTGCAAACCAGAAATTTATGAGGTAGTCGTGAACCAGCCTTTAAAAACTCTCCTTTCTAGTTATCAGTCTGGAAATCAATTCAAAGCTAACAGGAGTCTGTATATAACTACACTTGAAATAAAATATGTATATTTTATGTACTAAAGTATTCTATGATATATACAAATACATATCCATCCATATGCATATACATATCCATCTGTGGATATGGACACACACACACACACACACACATATATATATATATATGTATGTATTTAGCCAAACAGGTAAAAATTGGCCAGTATGTGACATAATACTGTTCTGACACACTTCTCTGTTCAGAGAAACAGAGAACAGAGAAACAGCTTCTCTGTTCAGAGAAATCTGTTAGTAATGTCTACAAACAATACATTAAAAATATTTTGCTTTCCATACAGTTATTTCTAAATGCTTCACCTGTATCCCTGAAGTTCCATTTAAACCATTATATATATGTGTGTGTTTCTCCAGTAGAATCCAAAATCATGAATGGAAGCTAGTGATTGCAGCTCTGTACCTTCTGGTATCTGAAAGCTCACACAATTCATTGGTATAAAAGGGATCTTAAAAAAATATTAAATTTTACACTCATAAAATGTCATTCAACTTTGTACAAAAAAAGAATGAGTGGATAAGCCCAACTTGATCAAAATGGTCTAGTATCACTTTGATGTATGAAACAGAGAAGAGTATGTATCATCTACTGAGCTATATGTAGCACCAGGCAGTTGGCTTTGAGTACTTGGATTTTTCTCACCCACACAGGAACATTTAAAAGCTGTACCGTGTGTTCACCACTATTGCTCTCACCTACTAATATTCTGGAGAATATTCAATAATAGTTCTTTGTGCTAAAGTGATTGAGGTGGTTCTTTCCTACTGAATTTCAGGAAAAAAATTATGTCTTGTGCTTATGGGAGGAACTGTGAGAAGGCACTGGAGGACTCTTATAATTTGAGTGATTTACTCTTTTCCTTAATGAAAAATAAATGAGCTGCTGGCTTGCATGGAAATGGCATCTAGACTGTTATCTTCATATCTATTGCTAGACAAGTTAATCCAAGTTTAAAGTAATAATTAAAATTGGTGCAGGAAGAAGAAATTAGAGGCAACCTTACAGTTAGAAATGAATTCTTTACTGAAGATAGACTAAAATAATTTACTCAAATGGTATAGAAACTCAAGGAGCACTTCTTCAAGTTGTTTGATTCACACTTTATAGTGAGCTATACTCTGTCAATGAAGAACTGGAGTTAGTTTACACATGTTATTTAGATTATGCCATTTTCTCACACTTTGTCTGCACCCTATCTGGATAAACCTTACATGTTGCATTCTACATTAAATGTATGGTACTTTCAGACAGATAACAGATTGCTGCTGCTAGAAATATTCCACAGCCAAGACTTCCCTTTTCATATGCTGTGCACTATCTATTATTTAAAGACAATCTCTCAGCTAGAACAAGGTGTTCAGTAACAACCCACGGAGATTGCAACAAGAAATGAAGACCACTTTATATATTTTGCTAGGGGAATGTAAAAGCAGAGTGTCATGGATATTCTTCCTTTTTTTGAGTTGGCTTCCTGTGACAGATAATTAATCTATAGTTTTTAAGAAGAAAAAAAACAAGGAAAAATCATGCCTTTGCTGCATTTGTTTTGCCACTGACTTAACTGGGATCAAGATTACTTCTAGTATTTAGTATTTATATTGTTTAACTGTTTTGTTTTTTTTTACACTACCCCAGAGATTCTACCCTTGGTTGTGTGCATTGTATCTATGCACACATTTCCATAGGAATGAGAACAAGCAGGAAAAGTATGATAACTTAATAAAAAAAAAAATTGATACAGTATGTAGTTGTAATTTAAATCATATAACACCACTGCTGTATTTCTTCCTTCATTAAATATTTCAGAATTCATTGTGTAAGTTTAGTGTAAGAGTGAGCATGCATTTTCAGTTAATTCACACATTAAGGCTAATGATAAATAACCTTACAATGTTGTTAGAATAACAGGTTTATTCTTAATATTTCCAGTATGGGAGAAAGTGTAGTCAGGTATAAGTAGGAGAGTAAATAGGTGAGTCTGTATCTAATCAACAAACTCCAACTGGACAAACCTGTAAAGTCTACAGAAACTGGATCTTAACATTTGTCTCCATTAAATGTTTTGTGGGATTGATCTGGGCCACAGCTGAACTGAGGGAGTCTCCTGGATACTCATGGTGCTATTTCTGGTCACACTTCAGCCTCTCCTTTGGTTCATAGTGGGCATCTTCAAGGCAATGAGAGCAGCTGCTAGCAGGGAACAAGTCACTCCCTGGTACCAGCCACCTGCCACCAGCACCTCTGTGCAAGGAGCAGCAGGAACAACCTAACATCAGCCAGATGTTTTATGGCATTAGCTGGGCTAATCCTGGCTTTCTAGATATCACAGACCATGTTTGAGGACAGCTATGTTAGACTCTTCATCTCTGCAGAAGTCCACAGTTTTAGAAAACTGCTTAGTTGTATGAACACTTACTGAATCCATTACAATTCTGTGCCTAGTGATCCATATAGTCTATGCCTGGCAAAAATAACTGATTCTATTGTTTTACCAAAACTGGTACATAAAAATTCTGGGTTTTCGGTTGCTTGTCTGGTTGAGCAGAAAGATGAAAATTGTTTTTCAAGTCTTCCAAAAATACTGATATTCACTGCCATTTTACAGAAATGCCAAAGCCAGGAGAATGCTGTCAACCTGGCAGGTCTAGTGCTGTTTCAGTGTCAGGCAGTAAAACTTATTCTCATTTTGAAAGTCTGTGTCAAGCATATTCATCCATTGGCCATTAATAACACATTCTGTTTCAATATCTCATTACAGCCTAAAGGTAAGAGCAGTGAGTGCTAAAGCCCAGTGATCTGTGCTGCTGGCTACTCTTTGGAAAGTTGCAGAGGTCCTCATTTTCAGTGAGGTAATTTAAGATAGTCATTGTCTGGGGATGTTTTATTCTTGCAAAGCCCAAAGGAAGTGTAGTGCAGGATTCTCTTTCTTGGTCTTTTATATTTTTTATAGAAAATATATTTTTATAGTGACCATTTTATGATAAAAATTCTCTTTTCTAGAATGTAAATTGACTTGGCCACATGGGAAATTGCAAATGTAAAGATATTAGTAGTGGGTTCTCCAAAAATGCTTAGTTAAGGAAACTTGTATATTTATATATAAAGGTAACCACACATACAAATATATATGGGTCTGTTGCTAATATTAGCTATTGCTAGTTCTTCATTCTTTTGCAAAAATTAGCACATTTATAAGAAATTTATCACTGCTGGACTGACTGTATAAATACAAATATTAAATTAAATGCAAAGACTTGTGAACCCGTGGGGGACCTACGCTGGAGCAGTCCTTTCCTGAAGCACTGCACCTCATGGAAAGGGCTCAGAATGGAGCAGTTAGCGAAGAACTGTTGGTCATAGGAAGGACTCACGTTGGTGAAGTTCATGGAGGACTGTCTCCCATGAGAGGGACCACACGCTGGTGCGGAGGAAGGAGTCCTCCCCCTGAGGAGGAAGGAGTGGTAGAAACAATGTGTGATGAACTGACCCCAACCCCATTCCCTGTCCCCCTGTGCCTCTTGGGGGAAATCGGGAGAGAAGTTAAGCCTGGGAAGAAGGGAGGGGTAGGGGGAGATGTTTTAAGATTTGGTTTTATTTCTCATTATCCTCTTGTCTAATTGATATTAAATTAAAATTCATCTTTTCCCCAAGTTGAGTCCATTTTGCCTGTGCCAGTAATTGGTGACTGATCTCTCTCTCTCTGTCCTTATTTCGACCCATGAGCCTTTCGTTATGGTTTTCTCCCCTGTCCAGTTGAGGAGGGGGACTGGGTGCATCTGGCACCCAGTCAGGGTCAACCCACCACATTTGGATTGACCTTTTAGTGTTTCAGTCTTGTTTTTATAATAAATGCTGAAATCACAATTGTATGTTTGTGGCAAATCTTCTCCTCTGATTTCACATTTTTCCTTATGCAATTTGTATGCAACTCAGCTTCCACTCCATCAATTCGTATATAGTGCAGCGCTATTGTTTCTGACATGTGTCAATGTCATATTTATGAACTAGTATTTAGTAGCAATACTGCTTTCTCAAAGAAAGTCTCCAAACTATTTAGAATAATAATTTTAACAATGTATTTTGCCTAGTCTTCGCTTTATTAAAACCATTCACTACCTCTGACAAGGTAGCAACAAGCTTCTGAGTTCATTTTTAGGAGAAAATGATTCACAAACAGGATAGTGACACGCTTTTATGATTACAGATTTCACATATTCTGTTCCTTCAAAAGGGCTTATATAGATTGATAGATCTACAAAGAAAGAAATGAAAAAATGAAGGGAAGAGATATAAATAGACTTTTTCATTAGGATGAATGATGGCAGGTATTAACCCCACTACAGCAATGTGCCTTTTACATGTCTTCTTTTTCATTCCTTTTGACCTGCTATCATCTTCCTTCTAAGTAAAAGTTAACTAAAGTCTGAAATGTAGGTAAGGTGAGCAATAGCTGGAAATAAATGTTTCCTCAAGCATTATTACTGTTCAGAAAAGTGTCCATCAGCCAAAATGTCAGGCTCAGAATCCATTTAGGCACTGCACAGAGGCTAAACAGGCAGCTATTATTAATTTTTAAGTCTGCCCGACCGTTTTCAGACCAAAAGCTGGGGTTAACTTGATGCACTGAATATTGCAGAGTATATTTAATTAGGGAGGCTTTGACTTTCAGATGGCTGAGGATTTATTCTATGCAAACTATTGCAAAAATATGATTTACTAGCTGCACCTACCAAAGAAAAGAACCTGCACTTTCATTGCAGTTTCTTGGACTTTTATTCTGATGTAATCACTGTCTACTTTTAACCTATTTTGAAGCACCACTGTACTTCTCTCTTAAATAAATTTTTGTTCATTATGCTGCAAGTTAACAATGTGAATTTTTCCAGAACAAGTCCTGTTCTTCTCAGCTAATTACCTAAACAAACCATTTTCCTGCTGTGCCTTACATGGACATTTCTTCATTTAAGACATATCTGTGGAATTGCTACAAATGAGTTAGCATTTGTCTCAATGTATTTATCTATAAGCATAGAGGACTCTAAAACACAAATGAGCATTAAGACACAAATTAGCACAAAGTGAGATAGTAAAGCGTTATTTAGTTGCTTTGGATCAGATTCAGCATCTTAAAAGAAAAAAAAAAGTAACAAAACAGAAATTATTTCCCTCAACTGGCTGTAAAATCTCTATTCTGTTTCTTTGCTCCACTTCCAGCACACCTCTCTCGCCCTCTGCCCGAGGTCATCCTCTGCTAACTAAAAAAAAAATCTATTCATGCAAGAATCTAGAAAATTCTATGCGGATATAGAGCTAAATTACAGCGTACTTTCCAAGATGAGCAAGATGATTTTCACTCGTACATAACAAAATACCAAATTGCCATTGGCAGTTCTGAAAGACAATCAGAAATTAAACACAGATACCCAATTCTTTTGTGGAGAATGGGCACTGGGTTGGTTTTGCATACTGGATCACCTTAGCACTTCATGTGTTTTACTGCTTAATATATGTTGGCTGTTCTCCATACTCAGTGATTTAAATTTCCATTAGTATCATATGGCACAAAACTCTCAAAAGACAGTAAGGTGAGCTCACAGTCAGAGGAAAGTGGATTGGGTCTCCAATGTCAAAGACAGACCCTGCCCTGACTCCTCTGAAGTATTTTTGGAGTGAACAAGGCCATTGACTTGACAATAATCCTCTTGTGAGGCACTGAATATAAATCTCATACACTCTTAGCAGGTGACTGCATTTTCCACGTTGTATTCTTTGGTGGGAGTTTTGTCTTTCCTTCACACACGCATAAAACATGGCTGTGTGAAGCACATTATAAAGGACTAAACAAACCCAACAATAATAGAGCATACTTATGTAAAAAGTGAAGAGTCTGTCTTTCCAGGTACAGATATATCTGTATGTGCATGTGGGTGTGCATGTACGCACACTATTACTCTTTCAAAGGCACTGTAGTTTGTGTCTTCCTTATCAGTTTGATGTCCCTCCCAATGATTTAATGAAGCCTCCCTATTGCAGGAATTTGTTAGTAATTGTCTTGAACAAAGTTTCCAGATATCCATATGAAGCCCTAGCTATCACCATGACTTGCCACAGACATGCAGAAAGGACAGTGGTCTCTGGATTTAACTGACAAACTCTGTTTACAGATCCCAAATAATATGGCCATCTTGCTGCCACACTGTCCTCTGCTGTTACCCTGTATTACTGGTTCCTGACCAACTGGCAATTCCCAGCTTTCCAAGCGAGCATTGTCTAGGCTTTTCCTCCTCCTCAAAACCTATATTTCATGTTGCTTCTCCAAGTGTTCATAATTCTCCTTGATAGCACTCATCTTTGTCCAGGCTCCTTGTACCTTTTCACAGTACACTATGTGCACAACCTGCTTATGACTCCTTCTCACTCAGTTTTATCTGAGAATTTCTTTGATATATTTTCTTCTTATTAGAAACCTAAATGACACTGTTAAAATAGATTTAACATTAATGTCTGTTGCATTACAATGGAGAACCAAACATTTTACAGTTTGTAGCAATGGAAAAGTATTTTGTTTATGGTCCTTCACACTGTTTTCAATCAAAAAGTGTTTTTCCATCACAGTCATGAATTACTTGAATTACGTTTTCAATAACATTTTCTAGATGTTATCAAATGCTTTCCTACAAACTGAATTATTTTTTTCTACTATATTCATTTCACCCACTAGTGCTATTCTGTGAAGAAACAAAACAACTATGTTAAGATTTATGATTAAAAGTTTGTGTATTACTTATCCTATAGCCATGAAAAAGTATTGGCATTTTTTTCCTTTTTTTTTTTTTCTTTTCCTAAAGGTAGATATTTTACTACTTAATTCTTTATACATGAAAAGAAGTAACTGACATGATCACACCTTCTCCCTTTTTTAAATAGACTTGTTCTTGTATTTGCTTCTCTTTCCTCTTTCAATATCATTCCAGTCTCACTACTGCTTTTAGTAATCCCTTTGCTAGTCATGTGGGTATGGTGATCTTGTTAGCCAGTTCTCACAATCTCTTTTCGTACAGCATCCTACCAAGATGCTCAGCATATTCAGATTTTTCCAATGCCTATTTAATGATTTTCAATAAATGTGTTTTGAAAGGTGTTGACATTTTCAAACTTTTTCAACAATATGGGTATGTATATAAGGGTTTTCTTGATAAAGGCAGGTTAAGAACATGGGGTCAGCATTTCAGATGCATGATCTAGTTACTTGTATGTGTTGAAGAGGTCTATCTAATTATTGATCAGAGTGATACTGTGCACTGTAAATTGCTTGACCTGTCATCTGCATTAACTTTACTGCTGATAAAATTGTCATTTGGGAAAACAGACTAAATATTTTCAGGAGCTTTGATTCAAATTTAAATGTACATACATAAAAACTTACATATATATGCAACACAGATCACAGGCTTTTCAGCAGTATGACTGGTTCATGCAAGTGGTTCACAGATCCCTATGAAAAAGTTTAGTAATATACTTCTGACATCTAAATGAGGTGGTAGTACCTAAATAACTATGTGTTTGTGCAAAATTGGTTGTGTAGATGAATCTAGTACATGTACTAGATACTGACATTTTTAAAACTTTGTTCTTCACCTTGGTAGTAAATGCAAGACTAAGTCTCACCCCAGGTACTGTGGCTCCAGAGATGGAGAGATGTGTGTCAGTACTTACAGCTGTCCTCTTCATCCATGAAAATACTGATCACGTAACAGGCATATACAAATCCAATCAGCTGCATGAAAGAGGAGGAAAAGCAACCATTAGAGCACATTGAACACTTACTGAGCTTTTAGCATGATGCTATATAAACACAGGTATCACAGCTATATTTAGAAAATGTTTGCTCCCATTTCCTGAATTAATATGTAAATTTCAGTGCAAGTGGTCCCAAACAGCTAAATTAAGGAGACTTTCTATCTTTTGTTCATGTTGTATTATATTTTAGAATCTTTTCCTAACCACACTGATATCAGTATTGATAAATACTACTATTGACTAAAACTGATGGAAAACACTTAGACCTTGATAGTACATTCCTTTGTTTGTTCACCACCTCTGGTCTCACATGACTTTGTCCACATGAACATGGGCCCCTTAAGCACCCAATTACGTATTAAAAAGATAAAATATTTATTGACTGCTACAGAATTAAGTCATAGTAAAGTTTGATGGAATCCACAAGACATGTCTTTTTGTGTTGCACAAAGTGTCCCAGTGGATAAATGTTTGGCAAAAGTTTAATTTAATATGTGAAAGGTCATGATGTAGCTAAACAGTAAAGCTGGGTTATGATTCATCAGCGTCAGGAAACACCTCATCAGAAAAGCCTATCAGTAAATCATATTAACTATGCGAGAAAGGAGCAGACTCATTTCCTCAAGGGACACCACCAGCAAAATCATGCCATTATTTTAACGGCAGCTCCCACTAAAACATCCTCCTCCTCACAGATCTGTGTCACTTGTGCCACTGAGAGGAAGGGTTAAGATCTTTAAGATCAGGGAATGGAAACACCTCTCATTTGCCTTCCATATAGAGAAAATGTTTGCTTATTACCACCACCAAAGAAGAAGAAAATCCCATTGGGCAAGAAAACCTATTAAACTGCACTGCCCAGACATGTCCATGCTTGAGAAAATATTGTTTGTGCAGCTGTACACAATTTGTGCTATCTGAAAGCCTTGAAAAGGCTGTTCATGAGAGATTTCTAAAATAACCCAGAGATTAGTTTTAAGAAAACTCCTTTTTTCGCTAGTCCATTCAAAAAATCTAATTAAAATAGTTCTTCCAAGGGTGTCACAGATCAACCATCTGAGAAAGAGGTAATTTAATAGTATCTAGACAGGTATAAGCTCCTTCAGAGGCACAGAAATCATTCCAACTTGCTTTCTGGTTGGGCTGCATGAGAAGCTTTACAAGCAGCTCCAAGAGCCACTCTGCAGACAAAATACTTGTCTACACAAGGGAATTCAGGGAAGTTAAGATGAATTAACTAAAGCTGTGAAATCAATGCACATAAGATAAAGAACATTAAATCCCTGTGTGGCCTTTCTCATTCAAAAATAAAGTGGCCTTAGTTCACTGTCGCTTAATCCTCCTCCAAGGGATTAATCTTCTCCATGGAGAATTAAGCTACAGAGCACTAAAGCTGAGTTACTTGTGAATGAGATCAGCCTCAGCGCTGTGGCACAGTTATGTTGGAGCTTCTCCTCCAGGGCGTTCACATTGCCGGCATTTTGGGAAAGTGAGTTTTATCCAACTTTCCTCTCACTCTCAGCAGACTGCAGTATCAGCTGCTTTCTTGGCTTTTTTGGGGTACAATTTACTGGGTTGGTATTGCCACAGCCTCTATCAGGTGGACACCATTTTGTTGTACTGATGCTCTGAGCCAGCTAAATGCAAACCAGCTCTGGAGGAGGTGCTCACTGGAGACATCTAGGACTAAGCTATGCCTGAGCTAGCAAGCCCCGCTGTGCTCGATGTCATGGTGCCTGCAGCTGGATGGGACCAAGAGGCACGGCTGGGTTGGCTGGCTCAGTGTGAGCCCACGTTTGTCTGCTGAAGACTGTGAGGGTAGGTAGGAGAAGTCCAGCCTCCTACTGTTAATGAAAATGGGATCTTGTGGTTCAGCTGCCTTGCACCTCCAGGACCACCACTGGCTTAGAGACTCAGTGACAAATCAAGTAAATTTTTTCTCTAAACTTCACAGTTTAGAGCACTTTTCAGGCATGACAACTGAAGCAATATGATATCAAGTTTCCAAGGGATCAAAAAACCAATCGTACTTGAGGTACATTGCTTGTGCCACCTGAACATTACACATACATAGATTAAATAATTATTACATTAGTATCATACAAATACCAGAAAACAGGTGTCTTGTCATGAATGAATGTCACCTTTTTATTTGCAACATTTGCACCATTAGTATTGTTCAATTTGACTGTGTAAGTCACCCAGGTTTGTTTCTTTCCCTAAACATGACTGAAATATTTTGAAGAGTAAAACTGCTGAGTAAATAATAAACATGATTAATATGAGTTGTAGTACAGCTTGTGGGTTAAATGTTTGTGAACGAAGATCAAATATTTAGAATAATTTACCAATAATTTTCCAGTATTGTATTTCTTTCTTTTTTTCCTCTTATTAGTATTCTGTGTTAATTTACTTTTACTTTTACAAATGGAATTCCTTCCTTATATGTACCTATGTACTCCATATCTAGGCATATTATATAAAACTGCGAGGGCTTACAGAAAATTTCTCATGTGTACCTAAGATGTTGGACAGATGCCTAAACCACAGAAAGAGACTTACACTGTAAGGTGTTATAAACCACCTGACTCAAATAAGAAAGCAACAGGGAAAAACACTCTAAGAGGTCTTCCCTCCAAAAAAGTATGAGGCATGGCAAGTCTGATTGTTTTAATGGTCCTAGCAACCTACATCTTGTTCTTTCATAGATCTTAAAGTAAATATTTTGCCACTCTTTTTTCAGTGCTTGAAACACACTCTGTCTAATCTATGACCTTCTTGCAAAATCAGCAATCTCTCCCTGCTTCTTGATATTTCTTTATATTTCTCAGCATTTGTAGATAAATATTCCTCAGTCAGATAGAAATCAATGCCACCTGTTGTGTTTATAGCATATACTTGTTTAAAATATATCATTTCCCCCCATCTGTTTTGTTATTAATGCCAGGAGAAATAAAAAAAATATATTCACCCTCTCTGAAAGAGAAAGGGTGAAAAAGAAAGGGAAAAAGAAAGATCAGGTCTGTAATCATGCCGGGAGGTATCATAATCCATCATATTCCAAGAATACCTTTCTGTAAGTAAATGGCAGAATGCACATTTCTGAAAGAATAAAGCAACAAAGAGGAGTAAGAGCCCTGTAGCATCAGTTGTCAGGTATTGCTGTTCAGAGATGGACAGCAATGTTTGGCTTGTAACCAACATGCTATAATTACAGTTGGGTAACTGATATCTACAGTACAATTAACATGAAGTGATAAAATGGGATTATACTTTTAGACAAATTTCTAAAGACCTGTTTCCAGATGCTTAAACAGAGTTACAGCCACCACAGTATGAATATTTTTATAAATGAATTAATTAAAACTTATTCTTTTGCTTTATTGATGGACATGCTAATAAAATATTTATTCCAAAAAGTTACTTTTGCTATCTTGATTAACCCAGTTGCTGTTTAATTAATAACATTATGCTCATGTGAACCTGTCTAGCCATCATGTTAATTGCCAATTTACAGTGGGCTGACTGATGTGTACTGCCCAGTTTCGTGAAACTGGAAATGTTGGCTATTGGCCTGGCATCAAGTGATAGACTTAAATATGTATTCCCTGATTATAAACTGTTCCACAGTATCTCACCACCCTTGTGGTAAAAAATTTCTTTCTTATGTCCAATCTAAATCTACCCTCTTTCAGTTTAAAACTGTTGCCCTTTGTCCTGTCACTACAAAGTATGGTAAGAAACCTCTCTCCATCTTTCTTTAAGTTTCCTTCATATATTGAAAGAGCACAGTAAGGTTTCCCTAGAGCTAAATAACTCACTTCTCTCCACCCTCTGATAATTCTCATGGCCCTTCTCTGGACCTGCTCAAACAAATCCATACCATTCTTGTGCTGAGGACCTCAGAGCTGGATGCAGTACCCCAGGTGGAGTTTCACCAGATTAGAGGGGCAGAATCACCTCCCTCGACCTGCTGGCCACGCCTCTTGTGATGCAGCCCAGGATATGATTGGCTTTCTGGGCCACAAGTGCTCATTGCCAGTTCATGTCCAGCTTTTCATCCACCAGGATCCCCAAATACTTCTCGGCAGGGCTGCTCTCAATCCAGTCATCCTCCAGTCTGTACTCATATTAAGGATTGCCCTAACCCAGGTGCAGGACATGCACTTGACCTTGTTAAACCTCATGAGGTTCACACAGGCCTACTCCTTGAGGCTGTCAAATTCCCTCTGGATGACATCCTGTCCCTCAGGAGTGTCAACTGCACCACTCAGCTTTGTGTCATCAGCAAACTTGCTGAGGGTGCACTCAATCCTGCTATGTTGTTAATCAAGATATGAAATAGCACTGGTCTCAGTACAGATCCCTGAGGGACACCACTTGTTACTAGTTTCCATTGGGACATTGAGCCATAACTCTCTGGACACAGCTATTCAGTATTTTCAGGACCACCAGTATTTTCATACCAAAACCTTTATTTCTTCAATGACTAGTTGATAAATGCAGCTCACTTAGTACAAATCATAGCAATGAGCAGGCTTGAGTGTGGGAAACAATTGTCATCTAGGCAGAAACTTCAGTGTGGAATGCACCAAGGGATTTCTTATTAGTGGAACATGGGTACATTTATATGATTATATTATCAAGGCTTGAGATGCATAATTTATTTTCTGCTGATAGCCTTAAGTAGAAATGAAATAGTAGTCTCTCTTATTTTTCTCCTGTACAGTATAGTCTCTAGAGGACCTAAATGCTTTAGTATAACTAAAATCTCTAGGCTTAATCTATGGACATCTGCATCAAATATAAATGCCTAGTTTAACAGAATTGAAATTAGATTATATAATTGTCCATAATTAAATTGTAAGAAACTATGAAAACACATAAGAAACTAAAAAACATAATCATCTGAGCAAATATATGTTGTGCCATGTGATTGCTGTAATAAATTAATATTGCTAGAATATATCCTATTAAAAAGAAGAACCAAACTGAATGTAAAATGTATATTTACTTGCAAATTAATGCATTTTAATAGTTACCAATTAATGTGGATTAACCTTTCCTTAGGAAAACGTGGACAAATGTAAAATAAAATTAGAAGTTATTATTTAAATCAAGGCTATTGTCTGCAGAATGAAATAATTTTGATTAAAACTGATGATTTAGATAATTTTGATTTAAATCTTTCTGCTTGGCTTTGTCATCATCAGCTGTGACCTTTAAATCTACTCTCACAGCATGTGATTACTTTCCTATCTGTCTCCTTCACATATCACAGTTCCACTGGTTCAAAGGAGTTATCTCAGTGTATACCAGGTATTTGAGATTACTTGAAGCGGTGAACCAGGATATCAGATTAATCTTCAAGATCAGGTGTACAATAGGACACTTAGCACTGTTAAACTACCACCCTGACTTTTGTAGAGATCTCATTACAACAACATAGGACCATCCAAATAAACTAAATAAACATTCAGTAGTCCTGGCTCCCACAGGATATATGCGACCTTATAGGTAAACTGGATTTGGAAGATTCTTCCAATCAAGAAGATAAGAGAACCGTGCTTCATGTCCTTCCTTTTACACAGCCACTCCACCCAGATTGTCATCTCACTGAATATGACTTTTTCTTAACTTGTTTTTTTGCTGGTGGCAGCTGAAGAACAATATTTCCCATCTGTGTCTGTGGTACTTGAGACATGTAACTTGGCAAACACAACTCATATTTTGTGCACGATATTTCACTATAGTTCAATTTCCCAAAATTGAAAAGCAGAAGAAATTTTTTAAATTGAATGTTTATGTATAAAAAGGGTGAAGGATACAAAGCTTGAAAAGACAACTTTAAGTTGTAAAATGTAAACTGTGTCACAAGAGTGAATTCACTACAGTAAGAAGGTAAAAATGCATTGAATTTCAAAGCATACTGACTATTACTATCTCTTGACTAGCATTTTCAGGAGAGCTAACAAAGTCTGAGGAAAAAGCAGAACACAAGTAGTTAATCTTCTTAGCAACCTACTTGCCACTAATTCACACACTGCAGACTGTAAAGCCCTTTTCTTCCCATAAAGACTAGTAAAGTATTAAAGTAGTGCAGAATGGGAGATACATAAAAGAAACAGGATATTATCCCAGGATCCGTGTATGTACATGAGTCAGCAAAACAGGAATATGACTAACATTATAATGCACAAAGGAAATTATAACTCCATGTATTTCAAAACAATGACAACAGATAGTCAAAAAAACAATCTGGAAAAAGGAAACAGGACAAAGAGTAACAGTGGTATAGAGTTTTAGTATGACAACCATTCACTATAACTGCATGATTACATACTATATACTATTTGTATACTATATTGTACATAGTTGTCCAATTATATGACTGTATATAATTATGCACTATAACTGCTTGATTATATACATTATATTAGAAATATAATGTAAAACTATATGATTATACACATTTTAAAAAATGAATGCAATTTCTGAATTATGGAGTAGACAGTCTCAAAAGTATATTCTAATTTTCTAGAACTAAAGCGATGAATGATGAAGCGCACAACATTTTACAGTAGTAGCTGTAGAAGTCTCAAACTTAAAGCACTTAGAAATCTAAAAACATAAAAGAAAACAAACAACTGGGAAAATGTCCAGAAAACATAGCAGGATAGGGTAGCAACAACTTCTGAAGTACCTCATGTTGTCTAACCATTATACAGTTTTCTTTCCAACATCTTCCTAAAATCTACTGGATTTGACTAGAATAAAATTCAGGCTTTAAGGGCATTGTCCATCTATTTCAGTAGCACAACCCAGAGCCAGTTTGGTCCCACTGTGCTCTTTACAGCTGTAGTGAAGAGCTCCCCAGAGGCTACAACTGTGATAGGCCTTAATATGCCTTAAGGACTCTGAAAGTGGGTGAGAGGAGCTTCTGGATATTTTCACTTTATATTTATCAGGGAAAAACAAGTGAGCAGAGGTACTAAAATACATCTCTATTCTTAAAATACATAGAGGTTGCTGTTGGCTAATACTGCAGGAGATAATTCCTTTTCAGTTCCATCTATCTGGCACTGGGAGAGGAGAGCAGCATGCTGGAAAAGACTATACCTGTTAGCTACTGTGCTTTTTGAAGTCCTACCCTGTACCTGCTCTTCCCAGATCCGGGTCTCCACAGTGTCCCTTAGTCTTTAAATTGAAAATTGTATTTGACAATCTAATTTTCCCAGGCCAAGATCAGAAACATTACTGCCTGTGCTTGGTCTGGGAATTTATTTCTCCAACAGCATAAATATATACCTACCCCTATTGCCCATTTGCCCAGAAGGGCTTTGCCAGTTAAGAGGGAGGAACGTTGTGTTATGCTGTCAAGTTGTGCCCTAAGTTGGTTTGTGTTGAGAAGAACAAGTGAGAACATTGTGCTCTTTCCCTCTTTCCCTCTCACAAGTGCTTAGCTTAGTTACAGCTAATTCTCCCTGTTTTGTTTTTGTTGCAGGACCTTTAGTAAAAATATCATATGTTCTGGGAACAGAAATTTGGAACAAATTTTGGAACAAACTGTTTTATCCAGACTCCTGTATAATTCTGTAGGTCACAGAATTTCACCTAGATACTCTGGTAGCCCAATTATAATTTGTCAGAGCATCCCTCACAGACCAGGTTGGAGTACTCGTGCTCCAGATGAGTTATGTCCACAGAAGGGATGTGGGAACCTTCACTCACACAAGTGAAAGAAGTAAACCCCAAGCATTAATTCCATTAATTTGGTTGTCTCTCACATGATAGATGTCTAAGTTGTTTTTTTTTTTTAATAAAATTAAATTCTCAATATGTAAAAATACTCAACACAGTATTTGAACATGATTGGTTAGAATACAGTGTTTTATCTTGCAACATATTAAGTGCTTGTTAATGATTTATATGAATACAGTGAAAATCAATATTGTAAAATAGAGTCAATCTCAAACCTTGAAAGTTAAAGAATAAAACAACAGAAAGGTAAGGTAATGGGGAGGGAGGTAGGATGGAAGAGGGAGAGAAGGGAGATCTACACCTGAAGAGACTCTAACAAAATGACTAGAAAAGAGCTGGATAAACAAGCAAGACTTTCTCTACATCTAGTTCTCCTCCATTATGCAAGGTAAATAAAAGTTCTGCTAAGAATGGGGTCAAAGTTCTCATACTTAGGTTAATGACTAATTAGCATGTCATCTGAATAACAGTGATTGAGAAAACTCTTTACATCTAATTTTACAATAGGCAGACAGAAAGAGATCCTCCCTTGATTTCTGTAAACCTGAGTTTGTGTTATTTGTTTTTATATTTTCTAAATGATGGCTTTTGGGTATTGGGTTTGTGTGGAAAGGTTTTGGGAACGCGGGGTCTACAGGAATGGCTTTTGTAAGAAGCTGCCAGAAACTTCCCTTATGTCTAACAGAGCCAGTGCCAGCCGGCTCCAAGACAGACCCACCAGTGGCCAAGGCTGAGCCCATCAGCTATGGTGGTAACACTTCTGTGATAACATAATTAAGAAGAGGAAGAAAAAAAACCTGAACAATTGCTGCTGGAGAGCTGAGTGAGAACACGTGAGAGGAACAACTCTGCAGACACCAAGGTCAGTGAAGAAGGAGGGGAAGAAGGTGCTCCAGACACGGGAGCAGAGATTCCCCTGCAGCCCATGGTGAAGACCTTGGTGAGGCAGGCTGTCTCCCTGCAGCCCATGGAGGTCCATGGTGTAGCAGATATCAACCTGCAGCCCATGGAGGACCCTATGCTGGAGCAGGTAGATGCCCAAAGGAGGCTGTGACCCTGTGAGAAGCCCACGCTGGAGCAGGCTCCTGTCAGGACCTGTGGTTCCATGGAGAGAGGAGCCCACACCGGAGCAGGTTTGCTGACAGGACTTGTGACCACATCGGGGACCCACACTAGAGCAGTCTGTTCCTGAAGGACTGCACACCATGGAAAGGACCCACACTGGAGCAGTTAATGAATAATTGCAGCTCATGGGAAGGACTCATGCTGGAGAAGTTCATGGAGGACTGTCTCCTGTGGGAGGGACCCCACGCTGGAGCAGGGGAAGAGTGTGAGGAGCCCTCCCCCTGAGGAGGAAGGAGCAGCAGAGATAACTTGTGATGAACTGACTACAACCCACATTCTCTGTCCCCCTGTGCTGCTCAGGGGGAGGAGGTAGAGAATTTGGGAGTAAAGTTGAGCCTGGAAAGAAGGGAGGGGTGGGGGGAAAGAGTCTGAAGATTTGGGTTTACTTCTCATTTTTCTACTCTGATTTGATTGGCAATAAATTAAAATAATTTTCACAAGTCAAGTCTGTTTTGCCTGTGACAGTAATTGGTGAATGATCTCCCTCTGTCCTTATGTCGACCCATAAGCCTTTCATTATATTTTCTCTTCCCTGTCCAGTTGAGGAGGGGAGTGATAGGTAGTCTTTGGTGGGCACCTGGCATCCAGCTAAGGTTAACCCACCACAATTTGCTTTTACCTTAACTTGTCAGTGTTAAGGGTGAATTTAGAGCTACTTGCAGATGACATGATATTTCACATCTTTTGGTAAAACAAAGAAATTCAGGTTTGATTGTGTCTTGTAACCCAAAGTGTTTATTCAAGGTATCCATCAGGTAATGACTTCACCTCCACTAAGCTGCACATATGACTTTGGAAGCTGGTAACAAAATCAGAAGAAAGAATGAAAGAAATACCTGCGAGTGACTAGAACCAATGTAAATCTCTTTGGCATCTGACAAGGCACTTGGAAAGGTTTCTGAATTCCAGGGAAACCGTTTATGCATGTAGGAGGTACCAAAGTAAACTCCTTTCAGAAGGGCAGCATATTGCAAATCGTGGCCATTTCTTATGCTAATACTCCTTTAAAAATTCTTCCACTGCTTATATTGCAATTATGAAAGATGTCCTTTGTTGATAGAATGCTAAAAGAGGTTTTTTCCCTCCTTATTAGATCAGAAGGCACATGGTAAGAGTATTATATCCAATTACTTGTGGCAATAGACAAAAAGAATGCATTTTAATTCCAGCAATGCATTTCATTCTGTAAGAATTACTTATTTTCTACTGAATAATTTCTTTCTCTTCATGTACCATGTAAATAACACATGCATTAAACTATTATATCATCACAAGGCAGTACTCATTTAAAGACAGACAAATTGTGACATGGAAATAAAAACAGCTGTTTAAGACTTCAGTTGGGTGACAGTGAGTGCAAAAACAGTATTACTACAGCCTGATCCCCACTATTCTCTAACTTCCTTCATAGATACTTAAATACCTACATATCTTCCTACATAGATACTTAAATTACATAGGTATTATTAAATACCTATGTAATAATAGCTAAGACTGAACACATTATTATTCTAGCTCCGGTTCTTTCGTAAACATGGCTTGAAGATTGTATGGAAAAAAAAAGCAAAGCTTTCACTAACAACAATTATGCCAGAACATACCTCAGGGAAAAACAGAACAACAAAAAACAACTTGCTGATAAAACCTAAGCCATCATATTAACTGATGTTAGGAAATGTCATATGATCTAATGAACTGCAAAGCAAGATTTAATCTCTCTCCATACCAGGCTGCTCATATTAGCCCTGCTAGTGGAACCCTCAGAGAGCATTTTCAGGAGTAGTAGACACAGACATGCACCTCAGAAGCAAGCTCCAAAGCCTGAAAGACATTCACCATCTCAGAGCCAGCACTAATTAAATCACAAGGAAAAAAAAAAAAGCTTGAAAAAGCCTGAATAATAACCAAGAGTTGGTTAAAACTCACAAGAGTGTAGAAATTCACATAAGGTAGCGTGGATGGGCACAGATTACCTGAAAACAATCTTATAATCTAGTCTGCAGAGGGAGCTGGAAAAGCTGTATATAGTATTTCTTTCTGTGGATTTCAACTCCAAATTATTTTTTGACATTGCATAGTTCAATTTTCTTTTTCTATTAATATTTTGTTCAATACAGACAGGAAAATAAAAAACCAAACAATAATTTTGATATTCTTTCTTGGATATGTAAATATATACTGGAAATTCTTAAAATCTTATCTTCCCTAGAGGATCACATATGATAAGTCTGTCTATTCTTGGCAAAGAAAGTTTAGTTACATCTTTAAGAAGATAAGAAAAGACAAAACAGGCAAACATATGATGGATTTTGATTCTCAAAAATGAAAAATAAAAAAAAAATCAATTCTACATCAAGTGGAGACTTTGATGTTGTTTTGCCTTTTGCATGTGTTCATCAAAATACTACAATGTTGAACAATAGTATATTACAGATAGAACAGGTAAAGATAAGGAACTTGTTCCTGATCATCACCTTGTTTTTCCTAATCAATTTCCATCTAACAGGATACTTAGCAGATGATCTACCTACCATACATGTGCTTTCACTTCTGTATGAATCGGCTGTATTCAAACCACAGAACAAATTATTTTTTTGAGCTCCTTGGAAGAAACAATACTATAATCAGAAACATGTCTGGATTTATGTGTTTGGCAGGTAACATAGCAGCCTCTTCACTGAGCTGTAACTTCTAAAATTGTGCAACACAAAGAACTCTACAATAGCAATGCAGTTCATTTTGAAAAACCCTTGTATGATAGTTGACTTTCTTTCATGGCTACCCTTCCCACTGTAGTTCTTTTTACTATGGATGATATTGTTTAATTCTTTCAAACTGCTACCTGAATGTGCAGATGGAGGTCCATGCACACACACATCCTTATAACGCTTTGTGGGGTGGCCTGTTGTGATATGTGAGAAACAAGACTACCATAAAAGCAGCAACGTTATCAGTTTGCTCAGGCATTCCCAGTTAAACTGTGTGTTAAAAGGCTTTTGTGCTGGATTCCCACTGGGCAGAAAAGCTATCAAGAACTGCAATGAAGCTTCGCTTTCTATCAGTGCCTAATGAATTTCAGAAGCAGCTTCTCCAGTCATATCTGACCCAGTGTGATCTCATATACCACCCCTCCCAGGCACGTTTTCTTTTCTGGCAGTATACCGTCCCTGTATGTACATTGTGGCTTTGTGTCCTGTTAATTCCTGTTTCTCACCAGCACGTTTCACTTGACAGTGCATCCCACTGCTCCCTTTACCTTTATCTGGGTCTGATTCTGCAGCCTGAAGCCCAGGGTGCACTGAAAATAAGTATTTCTTCTCCAAGAAGCCTAAGCTCAGCTTGTAATCAAGCAGAATGCAAATGCACAAGCAACGCTGATGCCATTTGAGAAAGGACTTTGTCTTACTGTCACTACAAAACGAGCATGAGCATCCCTACATGGCTGGTGAGCATGCCCCAATGTGCTGGGCATAGGGGTGGCAGAAAATGTACTGCCTCAGAGTCAACTGTCAGGGTGTTTCAGCAAATGGGAGGCAGATTTGGCCCTAACTTCTACCTTGAGCATACTGCTACAAAGAAACGCAAATGCAGCAAGAGAGTCTGTACCTGGTAAAAACAATTGCAAAAGGATGCAAAGCAGAATTTGATGCTCTGAGAATGTCTTGATCAGAGACAGGTATTAACCGGAAACGTGTCTTTGGAGTCCCTGACTCTGGCTCACCTAAACTGAGCTTTTGGCTACAGCAAGCAGAGTTTCTTTCAAAAAAGCAAGCTCAGATTTAAATGACTCTAGAACACAGGAGGTAGTGTTTATTTGAGTCTTGTTTCGGCATGAAGACAGACTCTTAATTATACAGCGTGAAGGAGAGGAAGTCAGGCAGAGAAAATGTTAGACCACTTCTCCTCCTTTTCCTTGCATCCAGAGCTGGGATCCAGATCTTTGCCAAGAAATCTCTTCCCTGTACATGGGGGACACCAGGAACTCAGGAGTATGTCCTTAGTCCTTGGAAGAAACTTTAATACACATGGGGGAGGCTGAAGGCATCACCAAAACAGGCAGCTTTGGACATCTGGAGTACATTTCCAGCACTCCTCTGCTTCCATTGGACTGGCTGTTTGCTCAAACCCTCTTCCTTTGTTTCCTTGCAGGTACAAATAAGTTTAAGCCTACTAAACCACACAGCTGCACACACTAGCTGAATAAATATCTGGGAGGTTAAACTTTATGACACTCTTTCCCCTGGTGTTACAATTCTTTTATATTGTGAGCAGAAGTAGAACTAGCTCATTGAAAGGAAAATCGGGTAGGTCTATTTTATAGACAATTTTCACAATTCTTTGAAATTTAAATTTTACAAAAGCCAATTTTCATCAAGAAGAAAATAAAGGAGGGGCAGTCTGACTTCTGTAATAAGCAAATTGGTACAAACTGTAATTATTCAATATGAGGTTACAGGGATAAACATGACAGAATGGTGAAGAATGAAAGATGATGGAAGGGGAAAGCCATGCTCCATGTTAAAGCCCTTTGTTGGCGTAAGTGATCCAACTGATATAGAGCACCCACAC
This sequence comes from Caprimulgus europaeus, assembly GCA_907165065.1. Next base: position 38,588,184 of record OU015525.1, read on the forward strand.
CTCCAGAAATTTGTTGACCATATCCCTAACCGCAGCTTCTCCAGAATTATATGATGTCATGGAATACAAAGGATTAATCTCTTAACCTCATAGATCAATAAAGGGCCAAAGTATAAGGATATACAAATGTTGAGTGAATAAATCAGTGTTCACAGTGAGGGAAGTTATCTGAAGCGCCCCATACAGAATCTTGCTAAGCCCTATGCATCTCAAGTATTCATTAATGACTGGGAAACAAGGTGAGGAACTCAATCAAGATTGGTGAAAATGGAAAATGAAAGCCAGCTATGAAATGTTGTAGATGGATCTCATGATGTTGAATGACTGGGTGATACAATTAGAGCTTAAATTCGATATCAATAAATGCAAAGTAAGGCACATAAGGAAAACAAACTGTAATTACACATATACAGTAATAGGCTCTAAATTTGTAATTACTTCTTGGAAATTTTGTGAATACTTCTCTATAAACATCAGCTCATGCTCAGTGGCACTCAGAAAAGAGAATCAAATAGAAAAGAAAGTAGAATACATCACATCATATGCCACCTTACAAATGTCTTGTGTCCTGCATCCTCAGTGCTATGCACAGTTCTTCCTCCTCATCTCAGAAAGGAAGTAGTTGAATCCGAACAAGTATAGAGAAAGGTGTCAAAGATATGGGTGGCTTTAGAATAAGAAGAGATTAAACAAATTCACTCTTCAAAAAGAGACAACGGATGACAGAATTATAAACAAAATAAAATAATGAATTGCTTGGAAAAGATGAATATAAAATAATTAATCTGATTTTTCACTATATAAGAACAATGGAAAATCAAACCAAATTGTTAGATTACAGAATAAGGGGTTGTTTTTCATCACAAATCAGAATTAAACTGTAGAACTCAGTGCCCAGAACATGCTGGAAAGGTGTGACCTATACATGGGTCAAAAGCTGATTAGGCACATTCAGGGAAAAAAATGTTAATTGAAGGCTATGAAAAATGATATTTCAGCTACAACAGGTTTGTCCCAGGAAGTCTCAGGTAATATTGCCAGGAAATGTTAAGCACTCATGTTTGCTGCATCAAACATGTAAATTTATTACTATTTATATTTTCTAAATTCATCTGTAAATCACATAGCTGGAAATTTAGAAGTATGGAAGTCTAACTTACACAATGGGAAAGAGATTAAAATACTAGTTCTAGGCTTATGCATGTATTGTAATTTCAACCCACTATTTGTTGAATCAAAATGCATTAATTGAAGTTTGGTTGCATTCAGGTTTTGGAATTCAAATGAAATTATATAGTTAGGCATGTTACCCATTCCAGATAGAAAAGAAGATATAATGTTAGATACTTCCACATAAAATATTGAGAATAGATATGAGATAATAGATGCTCAGCTATTATGATAGATTACTAGGATTACTCTCAGCAGTTCATAATCCAAGATTCCCTTGCAATTTAATTCATCGTGAGAACTATGTGCTATGATAGAAGCTGGGCCACAAAACTTTTATTGTTTAATTATGAGTAAATTGGCTATAACAAAATGTCACAATACTTTATGGATTTTGTTCTGAAGTCTTTAAAAAGTTAAAAAGTCATGCTAGTCAGCCCGTCTTTGCTGTTAAAAAATCATTAATACTTAAGAACTGAAACAAATGCAGGGGAAAAAAAGCCCTCTTAAATGAAAGGAAGGATGTGTTACGTTAATCGTTACATTTCAAAAAATACTATTTAGCTGACTGAGGGGACTCATATTCATAACCTTATCTCAAAGACTGACATTAGTCTTACAAGTACCTACCATACCTATGAGCTCTTTGTGTTTTTCAGATTTTTGGAAAATTAGTTAATCCATGGTCAACTTAGCAAATGTGTTGAAATGAAAAGCTGTACACAGAAGCTACGTTTCTCTGCGACAAAAGGCCTAAAAGTGTGTCCAATGGGAGAGAATTGAACTGTATTCATAATCCAGAATATCAACCAGTTGGTCCTGAAAATTGGCCCAAGAAAACCATCCCCAAGTGAAAAGTACTTAGAAGAAAATTGTCCTTTTGTTATAGATCTTAGTTTCTACAGGATTCAATGCCCCTCTTTTTCCATTTAGGCTCTTGTTTGTTCTGGGAAATATCCAAAAGCCAAAGTGCAATCACTTTGCAGTGTGCAGTCAACGTGTCAATATGTGTCATACCTGAACTGTGACCTATGGCTCCTTACGTCTTTTGCATGCTTAATGCTACAATTGTATTGATCACTTGCTTAGGAAGGAAAATGGACTCTAAAGAAATAACAAATAATTATTTCCAGTGGTATTCAATATGATTATGTGGTAGCGTATTAGCTGGATGATGTGATAAACTGAACTCGCTGGTTCATTGACTCAATCTTAATTGTAGTCTTGATTTGATCATATATTCCATCCTTTCCATTAGCTGAATTGAAGTAACTTATCTTAATAATGTACTTGCTTAGGAATCTGGGATGCAAAACTGAATTTCAGGGTGAATCAGGAGTGTCCTAGAACACAGCAGCAGTAAGGCATCAGTTGACAGATGTATTTTGGAGATATCCCTTCAGCAGAGACAAGAACCAATTAAAAGAAGTCCAGATGAGAATTATAAGGATGATCAAACATCTAGAAAACAGGACCTCTGTAGAAAGCTTATGATACTAAACTACACACTCCCTTAAAACTTCTGGATCTGTGAGACCACATTTACACTGTATTGCTAGCTCACATTGTTCATAGAAAGATTAAGTGCAAAGGGTTTCTTCAGACTGCTGCCATCTAAACCACTTATCAAACAATTTTATTCTAGAAATAATAAGTTACTGTCAGAGGATAAGAATCTTAATAGAGCTTTTCAAATTCAATTACAACTCGAAACAACTACTAATATCAAAAGACTCAAGGGTTTTCTCTTTAGTATTTTAAAGCTGCATGACAGATTATTTTGAGTGTGTCAATAATGATTCATACTTCTTTTTGAGTCCCCATTGTAAGGGAAAATCTTAAGACAGTTGAACTGTCTTTTTTCAGGCCAATATATGAAAAACATCATCAAAGTTGTTATGAATCTAGACAGGGCATAACTGTGTCTGACAGCAATAACAAGAGTGGATGAGATGCAAAGCAGAATCTGATCATTTCAGGTTTTGTGCTGGCTACTATGTGGGAAAGATGCAATTATTGTGAAAGAAATATGCCACACAGGAAATCTGTCCAGTGGCGAAAAGAGAAGCAAGGTGTGTAGGGGTATTAGTTTCTCATGAAGAGATACTATTGAAGATGAGATACTACCTTCCCAATAGGCTAAAGGAATCACCATCATGAAACAGTAAACATCTTCAACATTAAAAAAAAAAAGTAAATTACTGCTGGACCCTGGGCTGTACATAAGAATAACTTTGTAATTCTTTCTAGGAAGCACCTTTATTAATATTTAGTTCACTTAAATGTAGTGTATAAACATGAGTGGTTATTATACTGAAAAAGGGGCAGTATTATACAGGATGAAAATATTTTATAATTGCAACATTACAACACAAAAATTCCTGAAAGTTGTATCCATCTCAGATTTTAAAGACAGATCAAGAGGTTACACTGGCAAAATAACTATTGTTTTATCTTTTTGTCAGAAAAGGAAGCTGTAATTTTTGCAGTAAACAGTAGTAAATGCAATTTCCTTACTGCATTTTACTCATTTTCTTATTTTCTTCTTTCAGTATATGACTATTCTACCTGTTTTGTACCCATGTCATGTCCTATCTGCATTACAGAGGGTGAATAATCCAGGCTGGAAGAATTTTCTTTGCTTATTAGTCTGTACAGAACCCTGGGAAATGAGATATTTTGACTGGCATTTCTACTTTCTTTTACTGTTAGTTGTAGCATTATATATCTCCAAAATAGCTTCTAAAAATGTTTACTTCATCTGAAACTTCCTTAGATCAGTTGTGCAGAAAAACAATTATTATATCATGGTATAAAATTAATCCCTACTGTAGCAGAATTCCTACTTGTGGAAGACAATTAATTCAAAGAAAGATTTAATGATGTGAACACCATTTTAGGTACTGAGTTACAGTCAGAAAGAGGAAAGAAAGATAACGACATCTAGGCAGTCAGGTGATTGACTCTTTTATCATGCATTTCCCATATTTTTAATAACATCTTATTAGTACAATGTATCCTTTGTCCCAATAAAGTGCTTTACAGTTCCATCTGTTTAAAATATCCTTCTTTTGGATGGGGTAGAACAATGAAGAATTCCAGTTGGTGCAGCGCATATGAAAACATTATCTTAGGTAAGTGACTGCAGTTTTGTCTTCTGCCCAGCTTAGCTAGTTTAACATGACTAACATGCAACAGGCATTACCCATTACCTTATTTTATCTAGCTTCCTAAGTGTTTTTTATGTGCATGACGAAAATTGACAGAAAGAAGAGGTAAGGAGAAAGAAGAAGACATACTAAAAGTGAACTAGAGGTTGTGTGGGAAAGAGGACTGGCTAAAGCAGAGCAAAATCCTTCCTTATCTTTTCTCATTGCTTGCTTGCAGGAGGCCAGCTGACTGCACAAAGGGCTATGGAAATAGCTGTGTATAATCTGCAGCTTAGCAAGCATTTCAGACTAACTGTTCTTTCTATTGTCTTGCTCATTTTCCCGTTCAGAGGAGGATCTACTGGAAAGTTATTTATTTGTATTGCATATAGATTGCACACTTTGAATGTCATGGTTAGTGTCTCCAGCTGCAAAGCTCAAGGACACCCTCTGTCATAGTGGTTAGCTGTTTTCTGGCCTCAGCTCTTGTGAAGCCAACTTGTAGTCAGAGCAGCAAGTCAAGATTAAAAAAAAAAGGGAACTTGGGTTTTAGGATTTATATATCTAAAACATCCTGCAGTCAAAGCTCAGATAAATTCAAAGAAAAGCACTTATGGAAAGCAATTTCTCTAGTTTAAAAGGCATCTTGCTCTAGCAGTAGATCAGGTTGGCAACTCTTTGCAAAGGCACACCTGAGACTGGTGGGGTCCTCAGCGGAGGAAAACTGATCTCAGCTGAATGCAGCTGGACTGCCCTTGGGATTGATTCCTTAACAGAAGAATGGGTGACCATAGAAACTGTTTTGACATGGTATAGAAAAAACATCTCTATTCCTAAAAAACTCGATAGAGGGTTTACAAGGTCCTACAATAACTGTTTGAACTGTTACTGTTATAGTGTATTTTAAGCAAGCACTTAATAAAATATGGCACATGATTGTATACAGTAGATATCTAAACCTGCTAAGATAAATTTGAAAAACCTCTAAAAAACCCTGACTAAGTACTGCAGCTGAGGCAGCTGAGAGAAGTAATTTCTTCAGTGAATAAAAGCTGATACTGAAATAGCATTTATTGGTTTATAAACATGGTAGCATTCAAACATGGGTTTATTGAAACATTATTTTAATACTGTTTAAGATCAAATGATTCCAGATGGTTAAACTGGAATCCCCACAGCTAGGCCTGTCAGGCATACTGAAAGTTTAATCAGACTTTTAACACACTGATGGGCTTTGAACAGCCTGGATCCTCAGGATAAAAAAATACTTAAGAACAGTCATGAAGATGTTGATGAAGATATCTGAATAGTAGGCAGCAGTAGTTATGAACATCAAGAGAATGCTTGAGTGCACTGAATTCAGGCAGAAGGTAACAGCATATTAAAGCAAAGCAATTTTAGCCAAGAATAATGCACTTCTGACACAGGAAGCTGTGCTTTTGATTTTCCCTACCTTGCTGAAAAAACCTGCCTGAGACTTCAAATCTTGAATAGAAAGGCACATATAAAAAGCATTAGCAAATATTTATTTCAACACTTTGTGCAAGATTTACCTATAGACACAGATCACACTAATCATTTTCTCTAACATTTCACTGCTGACAAAATATGACAAATGACTGACCCTGTTTTGCTATGAACAGAAGCTATTCAACCTAGAATGAGTCCAGAGTAGATACTTTCCATCTCCTTTCTTTCACATAAATACAAAAATTATGCTTACTTCTATAAGTACAAACATTGCTAATTAACCCTCATATGAGGTATGTAGCTACATACCAATAGTTTCATTTAATAGTTATGGAAGCATAAGTTTTAAACTATTTTTTTCCCCTCAATGTCACACAGACCAAGAATAAGGACCAAGACCTATCAGCTTACAGTTTTTCATCAGCGAAGCATTTAGACTTTGTATTGGTTTTTAAAGGTACAGTGTATTAAAAGATAGCAAGTCAAATAATGATAACTCATGTATTTTAAAGCTTTTGTGATTAAGGTCCAAAGAGACATGAAGTCTTAAAATTACACCAAAAAAGTTAGATGCTGGAGCTTAACTATAGCCTGGTAGAGTAAGAGAAGTTTAAATCCTGATTCCATGTCATATGCTAGCCAACATCCCAAATCTTGTTTTAACATAAGCAGGACAGGCAAAACTCCAAGGTGCAAATCAGGTCTCTAACCTGTCCTTTTCTCTGTTTCTTGCCCACAAAATTCTTCTGATAGAACTTTATACCAAATTTTTCCAAGGTGAAGCAGAAGGCAATCTAATCTCATGACCAATAAACACACTTCAGATGGTGTTTCTGAGAGGTACTGTGATACAGTGAATAAGAAGCTGATCTGACATGAAAGAAATCTGGCTTCTCCTGGATCTGCTAAATCATCCCACTGAATCCACTGTGCCCTCTATGCTTCACCTATTGCATCAGTAAAACCAAGTGAAAGGGTGAACCACTTCCTTAGGGATATGACATCCCCTCACCTGAGGCTTTGAAAACATCTGTCTTCCTCATCTACTCCCTAGAAATGCAATTCTGCTGAGGCTCATACTGTCCTGAAAAGTTGGTCTATAAATCAGTCGCACCCAAAGTCTCTCAACAGCATTTCTGTGGCTTTCCAGGGACGGAGCTGAGGTTGCTCCACACTACCCACCTACCTCAGAGGAAAATCCACTCAGTGCAAGGGTCTGAGCCATTGCAATACTGTACTCCTCCATAGGAAAGGCGAGGGAATAAGAATTCACCACACAGGTAATAATGGCCAGATTAACTGGATGATTGTATCAAAGTCCCTAGTAACAGTGTATGGATGCTACAGCCCCACAGAAGCTCCCCCTCCTGCAGCTAATTGTTTCTGCTGTGGGTATCCTCGGTCTTACAGAGTGATTACAACACATTCTCTCATTACTAGAGTTTACATCTCACATGTCAGGTCATAGCTTATTTCTCCCATAGGTAAAACTTATTCAGAGCAAAATGAGGGATCCTCTGTCATCACAATTATTGTCTCAATTAGTGACATTATTAACATGCTCTAGCAAAAGAACAACCACACTTTACTGCATTAACAGGTGGAAATGTTCAATTCTTAATTAACTTTATAGGACAGAAAATTATTAGACTGCATCTAGAAAGGTCAAATTAAAGGGTAAGAGAAGAGCAGAACTACTCTATAATAAATTCTGTAGCCAGGGAGCCCATTGCAAGTTGTGAAACCCTTTGGAAGGGACAGAAAGCAAAAAGCCAAAGATCTCTTCACACAGGGACAATTTCTGAAGGTATATACTATGTTCTTCTAAGAAATCAATACTGCATTTGTAGAGCAAATTATGGCATAAATGCTAACATGCAGATGCATTGTTGACTGCCTCTGCAATTAGAAACTTCCAATCATAATTCAGAGTAACATAAAAAGTCTTCACAAGCTGCTTTTTCATTGACTACTTAGCCATGCAGCAGGAATTTTCCTACCTTTCATGCCCTATGTCCTTCTATTATTTCCCTGATTTCCATTCTCCTTACTCAATGAAAGATGAAAGATGATCAGAGGATGATTTACAACATAGTAGAGAAGAATGTATAAATAACAGTTTTTACACAGCACTTGCAAATGGTTGAATGTTCATGAAGTTTTGAATACCTAGGCTCTCCTTCAAAACTCCCAAGCTTCCAATGAACCTTTTTTTCTTTTTTTTAGCCCTGTCACTCTGTTTTTTACACTCTCTCTTCCTGTTAATTATTATTTTTTCTAAGGATTATCTCCTACAGTGTTTATAGGATTTGAGATTGGGATTTCAGAATGCCACTAAATAGTGTGTTTGCCTGGATAAATTAGTCTCAGTCTTTAAACACTGGAGCTATTTTCCCTTAATAAAGCCTGTTTTCACATTTTCAGTCCTCACAGCCTCACCACAAGAGAACTAAACAATGTGGTATTTCACATGCAAACTTAGCCATGGAAATCCAGAACAAAGTCTTCAAGTTTCATGTTTGGGTATACAGCAGGTCAAACAGTCTGAGGGATCTCAGGGCACTTTTCCAAATTATTTTGCATTGCTATATTTCAGAATTGATTTAGACTGGAAACTCATCTTTGTCCAGAGTTTTTGGCACATGCCTTCAAATACTTAAACATGGAAGGCCAATTCAGTAAATATTTATTTATATTTAAGAGGATTTATATGTATTTCATGGAGTTTAAAATCCTTGCAATAGACATTGCCTGCTCCGCTGAAAAGCTGCTGTAATCAACACAGTGCCAAAGCTTGCTTTCAGACTTTGTGTGGCCTCAGTGAAGTTGGCCACAATAGGAGGACTGACAGCCAAGGAACACACACAAAAGGGAAAGAGGGCACTTTGGGCACAGAATAAACTCTGTGAGATGGTAGAATTGGCTTGAAAGTGAGTAGAATATGGTATTCTGTAATGATTGCCATGTTCCCAGCAGCAGAGAGATATACTGAGTGAAGAGGTCCTTTCCCTTTCATCATGATTATGGTTATTATTGCTGTTGTAAGGAAATGTTACCTGAAAATTTATTGGAGACTGATGTACTGTTTCCTTTTCATTAGTTGCTATTATTTCTTAATCTAAACTACAGCTATCACTTAAACTCTTAGCATCTTTTATTTTTAAATGTCATTGGAGAATGTATTTTGTATAGGTGGTAAAATCTGTACACAAAGGAAAAAAACTTTTCCTTCTCATTTAAATCAGTGGGAGTTTTGTGATTCATTGCAGCAGGGCCAGGATTTCATCCACAGTCCTAACTTCTCTCAGATTCCTACTTTTCATTTTGCTAACAACAGTGATGTCTAAAAGTAATTTCCCATCTTAAGAACTAGCTATCTGCCCTTTCCTTGTTAACTGCTTCTGTATCTCTTATCTAACAAGGGAGCGAGTGAGGCAATTTAAAAACTTTGGCAGTTTACGTTTATACTGAAAAAAGCAAAACATTTTGCTTTTAATCACCCAGCATCTTTGGAAATGGAGGCTGAAGTTACCCAGGCAGTTCCATCACCAGCGAGGTGGATTCCTTCCCTTGAACCCTCCTTGGTGTCTCCTGTTTGCCTGTGGCATGATCTGCTGCTGATGGTAGAAACATCCCAGCTTTTGAAAAAGGTGAAGAAAAGAACTTTAAAATGATAAACAGCAAAGAAAAAGATGTGAAGTGTGCCAGCACAGGCATTTACATCGGTGAAGAGACAGGGAGCTGCTGCATGCTGGGTCAGAGCATTGCCTTCCAAAATTGGCTTTCTTGTTCTGAAAGCAGGTTGGTGTCACTGTGCGCAGAGGAAAGTCCTGCCTTGTGAAGGGTGAGACTCCCACTCTGCACCATGCAAGCAGTGATTAGCCATGCAGAGCCCTTGTCTTGAATTTTCTCTTCTTGTATGTTTTCATTATTCAGGACCTTGTCACACCGTTTCTGCAAGGGAAACTTTCACTGAATTGAAGTTTTGGATGGGTTTTACTGCTTGACTTTTTTTTTTTTCTTTTTTGTGAAATCCATAACCTATTTACCAATGGAATAGAATATAGAATTTTCTCTCCAACTTCTTTTCATATTCATTATTACTCTGTTGACAAGTTAACCTACGGGACAGAGAAACCTAAGTACCTTTAGTTTGAATTGATAACTTGTAGAAGGGATGCAGAACCTCTGGAAGTCCTTATGTAAAGGGTACATTATCTCTTTAATTCTCTAACTTAACAGAGCTTTACTTTCAAATAAATGACCTACAATCTCAAATAGTCTTCAGCCTTCAAGTTTCATCCCTTCTCTCTTTTTATTTGTTAAAATATGGATCAAAATCACATTTTCCTCTGACAATCCTTCATCATGACTTTGAATGAGTGTGAAAATTTCTCTGGAAATAAATGACTGCGTTCATTTTCCAACAGATATTCAGATAATGAAAATACCTTCATAAATCATGTCTTTATGACATGATCACTAGATTTGAGTGAGAGTCTATTTCCAAGTAGAAGGAAACAGTCATGTTTATTTCAGAGTTCCCCAGATCAGGCATTATTTGTCTTCCACCTTCTTGAACTCTCTAATTATATGTTTTATAATGTACGTATATCATGATACCTATTGTGACTACTTTTAATCCAACAGATTTATGTTTAGATCTATACTTTAGTATCCCAAGTGGTATATGCTTAGAATGGATATTGTACCTCTCTAAGGTAGCAGACTTTGCTTCTAGTTTTATCTACCAGATAAAAGCAGTTTGAGTATTTTTGTTAATAAAAGAGCAGAAGTCAGCTGCTTAGTTTTACTGCTCTTGTCTCTGCTAACATCCTCATTTGTTCTTATGAGATTAATATTTTCTTCCTTCCAGTCAGAATCAGTGATCAAATTGAAAATGTGAATGGCACACAACAAAGTAAATCAGGCACGATGTGAGGGGAAATTTGGTTGGTTAGAGCAGAGGTCTAGAATACAAGGACAATAACAGAGCTCTAAAAGTGCCATATGGTGACTAAAAGGCTCAATTTGTTTCACAAGTGCTGCATTACACTAGATAAAAGACCTTTTTGTATCAGCTTCTTTATATCTTATCTTTGCAAATTGACCCTACTTTATTCCTTCACTCATTTAAATATTTTTCTGTTGTTAATAGCAAATGTAAGAAATCTCAAAATTGCCCAAGTGCCATAAAAAATAAGATTTATTCTTCACAAGGTTGCACTGTATGGATGGAGATAGGAGTTATCTATCAGAATTCACTATCATAGATCAGGTGATTGTGTTAATGAGCTAGTCTATAAAAGAAGTCATTTGCATCTTTCATTTTTTGATTGATATAATATCAGTTTAATGTATACATACTGGAATATATGTTATTTATATATATATACTTCAATTTTAGAAAAATAAGGCAAACATGGTTTTAGGAAAGGAAATTAACATCTGCTCTACAAAGAAAACAAATTACATTGGGGTGCTAATAATATACACCATTAATTTGGCCAAAACAAGAAGCTTTACATCTAACCAATGAAATCGCATAGGTTTTCACTTCTGTACAAATAAGAAAAAGATTCATAAAGCCAAATTTGATATAGAGGACTTGGTTTTAATCTTGCTTAAACTAGCATAAATCAAAGCTGCTCAGCTAACAGCAGCAGAAATACAGCTATGTAAAATAAGTGTGAAGTGAGAATTAAGCCCATACTCTCCTTTGGGAATATCTTTTTTTTTTTTTTTTTTTTGAGATGTAGTATTATATGCTGTTCTCTCAGCCCTAAAGAGAACAGCATATAATATTGCCTGGCACACAATAAAATAATTGGTATTAATGCAGAATGACACTTTAGAGTAGGAATTGGTTTGCCATATACTCCTGAAAGACATAGTAAAGGATAATTGCTGTTTTCATTAACTATCTCATTTACAGTTACTTGCAGTAGTTTAGAAAGCCAGCAACCTGGACTGATCACAAAAAAAAACCAAACAGAGATAGCTGTCTCTTAGATACCCTGATAGCCAGAGGCAGTATTCGGTCACTTCTGATAGACATGCTGTACCTTTTAACTGAATGCTAGCACTTCTTTATGCAGCCAAGCAAAAATCTTGGAAATATACAGAAGAGAAATGAAAACTAGCCAGGAAAATGTTTAGAGATTGAAGTTCTCCACTGAAGACAGTGGGACAAGATATTTGTGGTCGTGAATGAATCTGCACTTCTTGCTTCACATTATTTCTGTTAAAAAGAAAAAGAAAAGAAAAACCATGACAGACTATTATAGTTCACATTCCACTAAGGCTTCACTCAGTTTTATTTTCTATAATCCATATAAGAAACACAGGTCAGTGACCATCAGCAGCAATGTATCTTAAGAACATTTAGAAACATGTGTCAGAAGCCTGAGTGCAATAAAAGACAGAGAAGAGCATAAGAGTATAGCATATTCTATTCTTGAGTATCAGGTGTTCTTGGAGAAAAGGTGAGGAGTCACTGGATAGATATTTAGCAGTGAAAGCTGTCCAAAGAGAAATGGAAAGATGAAATGAAATAGAAGGCAAGTAGACTGTCTCTATGCTTCCCTTTAACCTCTCTCCTCGAGGTTCATTGCTTTTAAAAAAAAACAAAACAAAATGAAACAACAACATCAGAAAAACCTGACTCTGGTGCTCCAGAAACAAGTCCAGTGGAGAATAAAAGAGTGAGCTGTTGTGGCCTGGGGAGTACGAGCTTCCCTCCACCATAAATAAATGACTGCATAAAGAGTCATAGAGCTACGTATTTTTCATGAGAGAAAAGACGGACACTAGGATTTAATGAGATGTAGACATTTTAGAACAAGGAGATCATACTCATCTCACAGTTACCTAAAAAAGGAGATAGTGAGAGCAGTGTATGAGAAAAAAATATAACAAAGAGCATATATAAGGATTTGGTTGTAAAAATAACATTTTTCATACTGAAATACACATTGATTTGGACTATTCTGTATCCTCACATGCATCTGCTTTCTGGAAAGATCAAAATTTGGCCTTTAGCCACTGTGCCTGAATATAATATAAAAAGATTCATTTCTGCCATATAATTTTTAAAAAATGAAAACCTTGCACAACACCCATTCGTCTTTTGATAAATCCATTCCAGTATTTTTAATCATTGATTTACATGGAAAATGTTTGCCTAAGCTTTAGTTATGTCTTGCTGCTCACATTCAAATATGTTTGTTGCCAATGCACACTCAGTTTGTACGAGTGAGCTATGCCACACAAAATTGGCATTCCTGACTTTTAATTCTTATTAACAATTAAATTATAGGTTGCTTTGAAATGAAACCATTAACAGTGATGCAAGTAGGAACATACTGCACTTCATCCTTTTTGTTCCGGGGGACCTCCAGACAGCGACGGTCTGAATGAGCATTAAAAGAGGTGTATTTTCAGAGTGCATTACTGAAGTGTTATGAGCCATCATCACCTTACCCTGTAATTTCCTATGATTACTTTGCAGATGTCTAACACATATAACAGTGGGAGTGTAGTACCCTCTTACACTAGAAATCTGATACAAAGTTTCCTGGAATCAATAAGAGGCATGGCATGTTACATTCATTATTATGGTAAGCAGAAAGCATGGGCTGCTAGAGAGCTCATTGAGTACTTTCAAGTGTTCATTCAAACTCTGAACTTTAACCATTCTCTCGTTTTTTCTAATCAGACAACTCAGAGTGTAATTATCTTGATATATGAAAGGAGGAGGGCTGAACAGAAACCATTAATACTTGCAATGCTTGTTTCATCTGCTAGCAGTGGACTTCACCATCCTTCACTCCCTCATGGTGTCATTTAATTCTTGCTTAAACAGCTCCTGTCTTCTTATTTCTTCAGCTGTGACTGTTGAATCATTACTCATAGTCATGGCTCTCAATATGAAAATGGCTTTGCAATTTTCAGGCACCTGCTCCAGATTTGTTTTCCTTCAAATTTCCTTTATGAAAGCATTTCTTCTAGAGTTAGTATCTATCATGAACAGAATAATTTACCTGGAGTGAACTAAATAACACTCATACACAACTAATTTTAGAGGATTTTTCTGTCAGCTCCTAACCCTCCTCATGTATGCATTTATGTGGTTCTCCATGTCTCTGCTTTTTCCTTTTGTTGTGCTAAAATACATTTATATTAATTGACCACAATTGAATTAAATAAACAAACCCTGTGTTCAAAAGAAAATCAATCCTGTTTTAATTGTGAACATACCACTTAGTATGTAGGAGAAAAATATATCCCCAGTTAAACATGTGCATGAAACCACACAGGCAGAAGTACAGACTGATCTTTCAAGACCACGTCCTTTAAATATGTATGTAATAAAAATGGGCCAGATTTTTCACAGCCATTATCAAGTAATGAGAAAAAGGAAATACATTCAAAAGGATCTATTGAAAAAGACAAAATTATTTCCATTTTTCTGCATCCTCTTTCTATATGTATTATGTTTTAGCTCATTTTGTAGCTGTCCTATGCCTTCCTCTGGAATCTATATCTTATGCTTTTAGCAAGAGTCTAGCTTGTCAATTTTTATCAGAGGTTTTTAGAAGATACTAATAATTTATATCAGTGGACATATAGCCATGGCCACTGAGCCTGGTTAAACAAAGTATTCCTGAAGTCTAACTGATCATTTCTAATGAGAATATTATAACTATATTCAGTAGTTTTGCATTCAGTGTGTCATTCGATAGTCCTAAGGAACTCATTCATTGTGGCTTTCCATTTAAAAATCCACAAAAAATTGAAAGCATGTTAAAAAGGATAAAAAATAATAGCACTCACCATGAAACAGTTTCAGGGCTGCAGGCTGGTCTAATCTCCCTATACATACTGGTAAATTTAGTTGCCTAGATACAACTTATACTTTGTGTTTCTAACACTCATTTTGGTTTTTCCTCCCATGAGCATTTTACTGGTAGCTAGAGCCATATAATTCAAGCTGACGAGTCTATGACCATGTTTAAGGATTATTTACATAAGCCAAGATTTCTAGAACTGAGTCTCCAGCTCTTCAGTCCCATCTCATACTTTCCATTGTTTTCAGAGTCAGAGTCATCAGACATTTCAATAAAGCCTGAGTTTGCGCATGCCTAATATATTCCCAGCAATGCTAAAAAAGCATCTCCTTCTTTGTTTCTTTCTCTGCAGTCCTGGATTACTTAACTCTTGAAGGAGCTCTGGGATACACTTTGTGTCTAAATGTCTGATAGGCAGTTGCCACAGTGTTGTACTGCTAAAGAGAGAAAACATTATTCTTCAAAGCCAAGAGACCTCCTTTCTTTGAAAATAGCCTTTAAACCCAAATGCATTTCTGAACCAAGATTTCTCAGGGCAAAAAAGTAGAAGATAAAAGTAGTGGTAACTCTTCCCACATACACTGTGGAGAACCAAAGACATCTCTCTTGTTGCTTAGCTAAATTCAAGACGAACAAAGAGAGGCTGTCAAGAGAAACAGCATGTCAAGAGAAACTGCTGGCTACAATAAAATGAATACTGCATTTCACTTCCTTAACGGCAACGCTAAATATCACAGGCTATTGCTTCATGCCATATTTTAGCCCTATTCTTGTCAAACAGACCTTGCATATCCTGCTGGAGCAATCCTACTACTTTTCTCTGTAGTTGGGTGATATGATGAACACTTCTGGTGAGGTTCAAAGAGAGAGAGGACACATGTTCTTTTCTTTCTCCCATATAGGTTCTCTCATAAGGCCATCTGTATTATTTCCTCTATGTTTTCTGTTCCACTCTCCATCGTTGCTTCTGTCTCAGACCCTGTGATCGTGACATTGGCTGCTTCTTTGTGCAGGCTTCAGCGTCTCTGTGTGACCCATTCTGCTACCTCCTTGCTTGTCTTCTTGGAGTTCTCATGGTCTCTTCTTGTTCCCATACTTTTACATGTCATTACACATCCCCATCAGATCCTGCAATCTCTTGTGTGCTGTCCTTGCTTATGGCTCTCAAGCACAACTCTTCATCTACGGTGTGACTCCCTGCTTGTGTCATTTTATGTCTCTCTCTCTTTGTCTTCAGGAATGGTGACACTTCCAAAAGCAAAACTGCTGCACCTCTTCTGCAGAAGATACTTTCATATTCCTTTATTTCAACTGCCATATTATTTGAGTTTCTTTGATATAAAACATTAAAGTTGGTTTTGATTGGTTTACCTTTCCTTCCTTCCTTTTATGTTCATATAAATATTCTTTCACATAAACTAATCTTACTTCTCCCCTTTTAACTGTTCTAAATTCCTCTGTTCTCCTCCACTGTTATCTAAAACCATGATATGGATATGGTTTTATTTGTCCTTTGTGTTTTATCAGAACAACAAATCATCCTCTTTTTTAGCCTTCTTGGACTTCTTTGCTTTCAAAAATGAACTTATAACTATTTATAGCAACAAAACTGGAGTGCAGTATCTGGAAGGGCACAGCATGCTCTGATAAGGCTGAAATGAGTAATCTGTCACAGGACGTATATGAGAATGAAGCAAGGCCATACTCATTAAAAATGCATGTTAATTCCCTAAGCAACATTTCTCATAGCCTTTCTAACACAGCCTAAGCCTTTTACTTTTAGTTGGGACTTGTCAGAAAATAGATATTAACGAAGTCTTACAGCAATGATGAATAGAGACTACTAGAGCCTTCAGCTCTCTGTGAAGAGAAAATGTCTTTTAGTGGCAGAAAATTAGACCTTTATTCTCTCCACTCCAGAGGGAGCTTTCAGTTATGCAGTTAAACAAATGGCATGTGCTCCTCTTCATTTATTGTGTTGGCAGTATCAATGAAGGCTTCATTCTTGTGAGACTGTTAGCATTATGCCATTTCAGATTAATTGAGCAAGCTTTGCAATGAAATTAATATGATTTCATTAATATTTGATCAGTATGTTATAACTGCCCATAAGACTATTTATAGCTCTTTGTGCATCACAATATCATTAATATATATTGCTTAAACTAAAAACTTCTATTAAAAATGTTTGGTGTGGTGAATTAAAATACATACTACAGGGTGAATACATGTAATAAGCACATTACTTACTAAAATAAATACATATGTGCATTAGCTAATGATTTTGTTCATATTTCTCAACTAGCAGCGGAATGAATCCATATGTGTGACACAATTCCATAAATTAGTCACAACATTAGTAAACCGACCTTACCTCATCTTTCCAGGCAGCCTTAGAAAGTTACAATAAGAGTCTTTTTTGCATGCTCAGAAATTCAATTGCTCAAGCTCCAAACTCCAGACCTATTTATTGAAAAATGTGAAGTCATAATTTTAGTTTTACACTGTTGGTCCAAACACAGGCAGTTAATTAGATTAAGGCTCAGAGACCTCCCTAGCACAGCAAACACTCAGTCCAGTCAGTTAACATTTTGTTCAGAGGAAAGATAAGATTAAGTTGTTGTTGTTGTAGTAAAACACATATGTAGTTTCCCAAATATGCACATTATGCTAGACTAGGAAAAGCTACGAACACGGAAAATCAAATAAAAAGGAAGAAGGTAGTGATATGGGTAGGAACAGGAGCTCGAGATTCAGGTGGTAAAAAAAGTAGGTCAGCACATTCTGAAAATAATAATCAAAAAAATAACTTTTCTGATGGAAATACTTGGAAAGCAATAACGCTGGGAGAGACCAAGGGGAGATACAGGGTAGAAAATTAGATATGAATCTCTGCTGGGAAACAAACGAAACCAGCATGATTTTGAGCTGGATACACATAAACAGTGTGTGCTAGTACACTTGGTAGCACCTTTCTACACAGCACCGATAAAGCCACATCTAGAATCTTCTACCTCAGTATGAGAAGATGCCAACAAACAAAGAGAAATTCTCAAGGAAAATAAATAAATATATGCAAGTGAGAAATGCAGTTTTCATATGTGGAAAGATGAAAATAATGAAAAAAACCCCCACCAAAACTCTAGAAACGTGAATATAACACCAGACTCCTGAATTTACAGTTCTGTACCTTTATGTATGATTTACCTAAAATGCAGTTGTTTTCATAACAACAACAATTTCTGCTTGACATGTTTCAAGTAAAGCTACTTAAAAAAGAAAAGTGAACATATTAACACAGTTTTAAATTCAGCAGTTCAACCTACTTTAAGTTTATTTTCTGTTTGGTTTTTTTTTTTTCATTTTCAGTTGTTGGACATTATGCACTGTTCAGGTGAAACACTGAAATAAAAGAATATATATTTCAGGAGCACAAAACTGAAGAGAAAAAATTAAGATTTTGCTCAAAGATGTAACAATAGTGAGTAAAGAGTATTTCTTCAGACCTTCTGCACTTCTGTGTTTTCTGAGACATATCAGAATCTTTTATATACATAGATTATAAATGTAAATAAATAAACTTTAAAGATTAAAAAGATGAAAGAATCAGAAAATTATTTTGATGAGATAAAATTAAAATTAGATTTCTTCTTGTGTTAAATAATGGGAATATTATAACTGTCATTTAGAACTGGATTGTATGTTTTGAAGCAGACTTCTTTGACCCCGTATGGATGTTGAATAGAACTATTATTTTGCATCTGTGATTTAAATGGATTGCTAATGTTTACCTTTGCTTGTAAGAAAACAAGAGAAATGACAGAGAGAGGACAAGAGGGCAGAGCCACCCCAGGCTCTATGTCACCATTTAGGGCAAAATGTAGGACAACAAATTACTCAGATTCACCATTTTCCATCTGAAAATCAGTGAGGTTGCACTAAGAAATTAGGGTTGCCCATTATTTCCTGATAGTTCAAGTTTCCTCTGATCACTCAATCTCAAGGACAGAGAGCCAGTGAGTTCTCTGGTTTCCCCAAGCATTTTCCTTTGCTGCAGCTGAAAAATTTGCTGCAATTTATTGCCATGCCCAGAACAAAATGTCAGATGGTTTTTGACTGAAGAGCAATGCCTTGGGTTCACTAAGGCAACACAGGAGATATTATCTCACAGTGGTAGTTCTTTACTGTTGTTTCTTTTTCAAATTAAAGCATAGCCAGGACTCACCTGCACACCCACTGAGTTGCTTTTTGAGACTTTTGTAACAAGAAACCTTTGGTGCTTGCCTGTTTTCTCCATTTACAACCTCATGCTTACAGTCCTTTAACTTCTGAAGGGAGCTGAATTGAGCAGGGAATGGCAGCTGCCCATTAGAAAGGAGAGCCAGAACGGAAAGTGAGCACAGAAACATTTGTGACAGCAAATCAAAGGATGGGGAAGCCTGGTGGGAGGAGATGACCAGCAGGCAGGTGAAGCCTTTTACAAGCAGTGGGATAACAGGGAGGGTGCACAGCTGAACTGGGATGCAGGTCAAGCCAGTTTTGAATGCCTTCTCAGACGTCTCTTGAGATTAAAGTCAGAGTCTGCGCCTCAGAATTTCCTTTGCCTTTTTTTTTTTTTTGTCAAGTGAAATTAATGGGTCTTTTTATCAAACTGACCAAAACAAAGAACAATTTTACTTTTTAAACATGTGTCTCACAAGTTTCAGTTATCTGCAAATTTAGCAGCAGATGCTGCTCGCTGCTGCTGCTGCTATACAGTGTACCTTCATTTAATCTGAAGAAACCAAGTTTTTTCAAATACATCTGGTGATTATTCAAACAGAATTATGCACACTAAAAATTTCTGCTAATTTATTTTAAATACAGAAATGCATTTTCAGCATATACCTTTTTTTCCCCTGAAAGCAATTTTCCAAACTAATCTTCAAAAAAGATGTCACCCAAAATTAAGCAAACAAAACCCCAATACTTTAAACTATTCATCACTTTAAATAAAATATATTAAGCAATTAAAATAAGTAAAGACTTTTGAAAATAAGATAACACCTTGTTATAAATTTAAGTTCTTTCTCCACTTGATAGTTTAGCCAAAAAAGCTAGATTATGCCCTATAGCAAAACAAATAATTAAACTGTGATTACATACTGTTATAGAAAAGCATAGTATAAACTGATTTTAGGAAAATTATCTTACCATTTTAAAATATATTTCCACAAGCTTAGAATTCCTACATCCATAAATGTACACATTTAGGAATATATCTTTACTATATATAATATTTATGTATGTCTTATTTTATTATTATAATAATACATTGTATGTATTGTTCTTGTAAGGGCTCATGTCTGTGTAATTCAACCACCAAAAAAAAAAAAAAAGAAAAAAAAAGAAGCACAGACAGAAGGAAGTACTAGAATGGTTGAGAACATATGTTCTCATGCATATTAACCTTACAGGTTAATATGAATTTTTTCTTTGAATATTTTGGGATCAGATCACAGTTGGTCCATGGAACCAGCTGGATTAAGTAGTGAAACAAAGCCTGCAAAAGGGTGGCAGTTTATAATAGCTGCAAAAACATTCCTGTAAAAGTTTGCTTTTCCAAGGAGGACAATGTTTATGAATGTAAAGTTACAATGCAATTAGTATCTTATGAAAAATCTTCATTTATTTATCCTGAAGATATATGTCAACTTGCAATTCACATGCAGATTGTATAGTCCTACGAGTATTTTGAACATAACAAAGCTAAGATACAGGTCAACAAGGTGTAATATCCCTCTTTTTTTCTTTAATTTTCCTGCTTGTGAAAGCATTTTACAATGAGCTAGGTAATAAGGCAGAAAAAACCCATAAATGTAAGAAAAGTGCCTGCATGCATGTGAATCACACTTTCAGAGAGCACCAATATAATGAGATTAGTTCAAACTGGGATCATTTCCCAGCCTCATTTCAACCTGCAGGTCTTCCTCAGCCACTGGTCCCATGGATTCATTTGAAGCATGTGTGTGCTCAATTAGACTTTTTTATGATGCGTATTAAACTATACAAGGTGGTCTATGCTCGAACTTATGAAGCACTCATTAGTGTGGTGTTATAATGGTGAGCAAGCTTGATTGCAAAAGCGGAGGCCAAGTAGCACGCCTGTGTTTTCCGAATGAAACTGATTTTAATTGCCTGCCACCTCACACTCGGTGCTGTTACAATTCCTCATCCTAACAAACAGTATCAAAGGCTGTACCAGCTGTGCCCACACTTTCATCTTCCTTTCAGTAACAGCTTCATCAAGAGCACTTAGGACTTATGACTGTGGTTAACCAAAGAAAGGTGAGTGCTCCTTGGCTCAAAGAGACTCCGTAGGAAGACAACCGATAGTCCAGACAATAAGATCAGCATAACTTTGTGCTCGACTGATCAATGGTGCTGCATCCCAGACAGCATGTTTGACTCTCATATCAGAAATAGCCAGCTTGATTTCTTTAACTAGCTCACAACTCTGTTGTTGCTTTGCAAGGCTCATGGAGCTTGTTGCAAGTTTCTAGGCAGCCTGGAAGCTGCTCCCAGTTTTCCATTGTACTCAGTGTTTCTCTGAAGCACTTGTGTTCAAAGGGAACATCAATTACTCCAAATCAGACACTGATAGCTTGTATGAAACAAACCTGTGAGTCTGATGCCTCTGACTCACATCCCACTTTTGTTTGCTATTAACCCTACTGTTACTTGGCTTTTCTTTTAATTTCTAGCTGTCTTGAAACCATCTGCAACTCAGCAGTGAGCCAGAGAAGAGACTGATCCGTGACTAACAGCGTGAACACGGTGACACCCTGCGTGACAAGTGTATGTCAACAAGAAATACAGAGAGGTGGTAGGACTGTGCCAGTTAATAACACGGTAATGGCTGCACAACCCCGCTCAGGGGAAGTGGTGACAACAGCAGTGCCTTGCCAGGGAAGAAAATCCTCCTAAGAGATGCCCACAGGTGAGGCCACATCACCTCTCCACACATTTGGTGATGTGTTCGTTGTACAGTTACTTCACTGATTTTGATGAGCTCCCCACCACAGTCAGGTGCTGCTCAACCATCAAAACGTGGCCTCACAGAACAATGGTGTGAAGCAGCCAGCAAAATGTGGTCAGCATGCAGGAAGAATGTTCCTGCTCCTAGACCACAGTGTAAATTCAGGCTACATTAGACTGGTGCATAGCTCATTTCACACAAATATTTACTAAGGGATAACTAAGATAGTAGTACTGGCATATCTCTTACTGGCTCACAACTGTTTCTGTTCCTACACTGACTTCCTTAAAAGAGAATCCATACCTTCTGCATTTTTCATTTACAGTAAAAATAATTGAAAAATCATTTTGCCTCTGGCTGCTATGTAAAATATGTGAAAATGGCATTTTCTCAGATTGCTACACAATGTTCCCTTCATATTAAGAAGTCTCTGATTGGAGAAAGTGACTTTTAGCAACTCCCTCTGTAGCAAAATAATATACATGAGGCCAGATGGTATCTATTATCAGATCAGCTTTCACACACGAAGAGGAATCATGCACCTGAAACCTTGTTTGTTCTTACCAGCTACAACCATTGGTTTGATTTCTGTTTCCCAAGTTTTGTTCAACCTTCTAGGTGCCTGGGGAAGAGCCTCACAAATGCCAGCAGAGAGATGCAATCAAAGTTTAGATCGGCAAGACAGAAGAGGGCCAGGCTTAGGGAGGCTCTGCGGTCAAACCGTGAAAGCAGAAGCTACCCATGAAAAAAGAAGGTTATTTTTTCTAAGATATAAATGAGACTCACTGCTCAATTCTTTTATCATATAGTGTGTGAAATTTTTAAATGATGCATTTTGGGAATTTAGCGCAAGCATAAGGTAGGATGAAATCAGCAGTTATAGTCTACCTTAGGTACCATGGTCTGTACTGGGCGCCACACTTCAGGAAATATTGGAGACAATCAAGAGCACAATGACAAGGGTCATGGGCTTAGGAAGAGTGACCTAAAGTGACAAGTTGAAGAAATAGTACAGCTGATCTGGAGACTATGATAATTAGCAGGGTGTATGATAACAGTTTTCAAATATGTGAAAAAAAAAATTCTAGAGAGAAATGTAATCACTTTTTTTTCCTTGTTTACTGAATGAAAAACTTATGGGAAAAAAATCGTCTTCATTTTTAGCAAAGAAAATTTGTAAAAAGTTCTAGTTACGATAATTGTTAACGTGGAAGACTGGAAATGCCGGCATGGTCAGACTTTACAGAACAGATTGTACAAACATCTATAAGAGAGGGTAAAGATTACTTGATCTTGCCTCAGTGCAGAATGTGAGACTTGATGATCTCTTAAAATATCATGGAATTTTTTCAGATATTCAGTGATGTCTTAATAAACAAATCCTACATGCACTAAAGTAAGCACTGCAAACAGTAATTTATTTTTAATGCAAACATATGTAGTGATGAGCCATATTAATAATAATTTCAGACTAGAAAAAAAGATAAACTGAGAGCAGGTTTTTCTTTCTATGGCCATATGTCCAGGTCAGTTGTTTGCTTACCTGTTATCCCCAGCAGCTATGTCTGCAGTAAATTAATCACATGGACTACCTTCTCACAGGAAAAAGATACAAAGAGGAAAATAAGTCAATGTCCAATCATTGCTTTTTCTTCGATATTGCATAAATACATATTCCAAAGGCTTTCCAGAGTCCTGGGAGCTTGAGCAATGGTTTCACACATATGTCTTTCTGTGAAATGCATGTTTTAGCAAGCTAAAAGAAAAGTGTGTATGTGTGGTGTATGATAATGGGAGGAAAGAACTAAGGAATTCCTTATGAGCTGTAGGTTAGATAAGGCAGGTGCTAGTAATTGCCTCTATGCCTCCATGAACTACTCATGGGTAGACTGATGTCAGTTATGGAATGGTTCAAGCAAAGCAAATAATTCCTTGTGTATGTCTCAAAGTTGTTATTTCTTTGAAAGTGTTTTTCAGAAAAGACACCAAAGAGCTCTTTGCAGAAAAGTCACAAGAATACCAGGCAATGGTGGTTACTGCTATTTTCAGCAGAGCTAGTACAGAAGAGGAAGGTACAAAGAACAGTTGGCAGGAGGACAAGGAGAGCTGCATGGCATTGCCTGGTAGTGTGGACTCTGTACTGAATGCAGAGACAATACAAGACACCAGCAGAGTTCATTTTCATACCTGCAAACCAATACGCAGTGTACTTTAGACTACATAAAAAAATACCAAAGAACCCAGACAACTAATCTTTTAATAATTCACATCAGCTCAAAATAGAGTCCTTAAATTAAAACAGAAGACAACCTCTTCCTTTGGTACTTTTTCTTTTCTATCTTTTTCCGTAAATGCTCTTTTTTTCCTTGAATGTTATCCTTGTCAGCCCATGAAGCCCTCACACTGGGCATGGAGAAAAGCAAGGACCAAAAAAATCCTATGCACGGGTTGAGAAGGCCAGTGCTAAACAATGGCTGTGTTGCATGCTTAGGAAGGAGGGAGATCTAGGTATTTGTATATTTTTTAATACCTGTCCCATTTTGAGCAGTAGGTATTAGGAGGGTGAGAGAAAACAGACTGAAAGCTCAGGAGGACAGAAAGATTATTAGAATGGTGGTAATGCCATCATGCTCACAAATCAACACTTTAAGCCTTTCTTACAATCATATTGATATCACACTGTGCTGATTGAATATAGTCTCCTGTCATCTTTGGGCCTCCAACAGATGTGTGATAGCTCCTCACACAAGTTTTAGACAGTATGGAGTCTCCCAGAGGCCCTATCATTTTGCTAGTACTCTTCCAACCTGCCACAAGCTCCTCTGCTTTACTGTGCTGCTTCTTTCAGTCCCAGTTTTTTTATTCTGCTTGCAGACCTGCTAGCTGATCCTGCTAAGTGACTGTTAATCATGCAGAGGGACCTACCTGTATTTACCCTCTCTCCAGAGAGGACTGGTACCAGCAATCATAATGTGAGACTACCCAGAAATATCCGCACACCCAACAAGACACCAGATCACCAAGGGGTGACATCCAACTGCACAGCCATGTTTCATGAGGGAGGTGACACTGGGCTGGGGTGGTCTCAGAGCACTCATGGCACAGGCAGGCAAGCTGGCCAGCCAGGTACTGTGGGACAGCCTGCCACTAATGCTGGGGGAGGAAGCATCTAGGCTTGCTAACAAGAAGGGCAAAACAGCAGTTATCAAAGGAGGTGTGATGATGCTCATGAAGATGAGCTACTGTACCCAGGCACAGAAGTGACTTATTAAAGAAAAAGATGTCAATGAAAATCAATCCTATTTCACCCACAATAAACCTGAACTTCAGACACATCCTCATCCCCACAAGAAATAATTCTTTTTATTAACTGAGAGAATCAAGGGTTCCAGCACTTGATCTTAATAGTCCTCAATTAATCATGTTCATTTAACTAGAAAACAGGGCTTAAAACACATGTCTGAATGACCCATTTCCAGCTGACAGTTATTTATAATTAGTACAATCAAAAAATTTTGCAGGCAACTGACTGCCTAAAATTAGTGTGGAAGATTTCCTGAATAACTTGCTGTAATAAAATCACAAAAATCACAGTCTATTCAGATAACAGTCAGGAATGAATATTGGAAAAAATAAATTGTAATTTGCTTCTAGTAGTTGGCCCCTGTAAATATTATCTCTAATTTATCAGAGCCAGGCTGTAATTGCACCATGGCAGAAATTAATGGTGGGAAAGAAACAGAGTACTGGTATCTGAATACCGTTGTCCTCTCTCTTTGTGGTACGCTTCCTAACAAAAAGCTGTGAGCAATTTCTACAGTGTCTATGCATTCCTTTGATGCTTTGTACTTGTCCAGTCTCAAAATCTTCAGCATTGCTTTGAGCTTGTCTGTCCAGTTGAAACTGTGTTAATGACAGTAGGTTTTTTATTTACTGCTTTCTGGGACTGATGCTTTCTTTGAAGGCTCCTTGCTGATTTAAATCTTTGCCTGGTAGTCAAAAAGCAGTAGTACACACCCGTGTGACAGGCATCAGTGTTCTGTCTGCTTCGTACCACATGCCTCACTGTGGCTCGTTGTAAATCATAATTTACAGACAAGACTACTAAAACTTGAGTAAGCAAATGTTCTGAGAAACTCAAAATGCCAATTAGTAAATGACAGCCAGCTGCAATGTGTTCCTGCTTATTCAGGATTGTAACTTCGAAAATAAAAAGGTTTCAGTATCTAACCCAGTTTTTTTGCCACTAAATTATCCTGAAGAAGCTCTGGAAAGTCTCCAATTACCACTGACCACGTCTTGTGCCTCTCTGACAGTAGCCCAACACCAGGCAAACAAACGGTGAAAGCAGTGACCCCCTATCTCTTAAACAGACTACTTATTTTCAGATACACTGGCTAAAGCCTAAGCACAGCTTTCAAGCAATTGCTCACCACACGAAAGGAGAGAGGAAAGAATGGGAAAAAACACTGGTGTGGTGCATACAAGGAGTCTGACCACTGCTATTCGGAGCTCCCTTCTTTCAGGGCTGCCTTATTTTAGTCATTGGTAGATGATGTTTCTGTTTGCTAAGCACCAGCATTGTGCTTACCTGTGTGGACAAGTACAGAATCACTCGGCCAACACATTTACATCAAAGAGTTTGATCTGGAAGGTGCTTAGCACCTTCCAAAGATCTTCAGCATTTTTTTCAGCATCAGACAGATTAAAGTTACAAAAGACACTACAGAGGAAAAAAAAAGAATGATAAATATAGTGTAATTTGCCCTAGATTTTACAGTACACATCACCTGAGCAGCACCTAGCAATTCTTCTGAGCCTTTGCATTCTTTTTTTTATTGAAAAAGAGCAAACAGCCATTAGTCCTAATATGTGTAGGTAGGAAATAGCCCAGCCTCAATTACTGGCTACATAAATGCATAGAAGAATAAAGGTAAGAGAACTGAGGTATATCAAAATTCGTACTTAATTAGTAATGCTCTTTCAGTTGAGTTCAGACTCACCAACTGCAGCTAACACTTAACCCAGAAATGTCAGGCTAGATTAGGCACGCACAATAGTTCAGGTACTGATATGGAAAGGTGCTTAACACTAACTATGAAGGATGGATCAAAATGCGTACAAGAAATAGAGCATCTGTGCTTTCATAAAGGATGTGAATATACTGCTTAGAGTCAGATTATATGTCTTCTCTGAAGAGTACATCTAATATTAGAAGCAGAGGATTTCCCGTCTCCTTTTATCACAGCCTCTTCATAAAAGTTTCACTTTTCTGCCTTTTCGTTCAGTCCTTGCTTACCTTGCCTCCTCACATGTCATCAGCAAAAGCATGAGATCAAAAGGCAATAACTTCTGGTCACTCCTGGAGGAGCTGCTCTAAGTGAAAGGTCTGCTGGGCTTTTTCAGCTCATCTATGGGGACAGTGCAAGGCAGCTCTGAAGATTGGAGCCTGTTCTGCATTAACAGAATCATCACAGAAGGAATATAACATATTTAAGATAAGTTACCAAAGCAGGACTCCACCAGATTTCTGTGTAGTCAGAGAGCAAAAATATGGAACTTTAGAGGACTCTCCTCCATCTTTTCCTCCCTGCAGACTTCAAACTCCTGTTCTACAACAAAGATCTAGTTTTTTCTAACTGGCAGTGTGGAGCGTCTTGGTCTCATTCTCCAAAAAGTTTTGATAGTTGAGCTAAGTTAGCTTCAGGCATTAGCATACTAGGGAAAATTTTAGGCAGAATGTTTCAGATTCGGTAGAATTATATGCTACTAAAAAATATTTTATGAAGCTAGGTAACCTTAATCAAAATTATGACCAAAGCTGTATTTACTCTAGCAAGCAGCGCAGGCCAACAGGGACAGAACTGTACAGTTGAACAGTTGGACTTGAGAACCCACACCACACACATATTAGGCTCTTCTGTTTTGGTTTGGCTTTAACTTTTGGACTAGCTCTGGCCTGATTCCATCAGCTGAATGCCCATTTGGGGCTCTCATGTCTGATGTGTCCTCCAGGAGCTCATCTTCCAGTTCAATTTCATGCAGAAGGAACCCAGCTCATGTACGTGGAGATTGCTCCCTGATGTGAACCACAGCACAGTAAGCTGGCATGGCTGAGAGAGATGCTGTAAAAGCTAACTCCCATTAGAAATGAAACACTAATACAAATGCATGCTAATAGTACTAAAGATCATATTGCAAGAACTGTAACAAGGTTATTTATCAAATGTTATCCTGTTCCCCTGGGTTCTGGACACCTTAATCTTCCATTTGCTTGCACAAGGGCTCACCTGGCATCTCTCATGCTCAGAATTAGAGGCCCTGATTTCAATACAACCTGATTTGGGGTTCAGCAGAAACCTGAATTAATGACATATGCCTATATCCATTCTTCAGTGTGGAACATATGTGTCGTGATTGATCAGCAGCAAAGATAAACGTCAAAACAGGAACATAAATGAGTGGGCCCTCAGTTTAGCACAACTGACAAATGAAAAAAAAAATAGTCCTTAAGTTGATAGGTAGGAGAAAAGTGGTAAGGGAGCAAATTTCTTGCTCTACAAAGAGAGTAGATTGCAGTCTATTTTATGACTAAAGGTAAACCAAGGAAGACATAGATGAGGGAAGCATGGAAATTACTCTCACCTGAAAGCTATTAATATTAAATTTGAACTGAGCGTAGACTTCTTCAAATGATAGTATCAGAAACCAAATAAGTTACCCATTTCAGGAACAGGGCAGCTTGGTAGACCATAAGGCTCACTGAGTTGGCAGTTGGCATTCTTAAAGCCATTGTACATGTGAAAAAACAACCAATAAAGTCTAATTTGATTCTCCTGGGGCTTTTTTGTTTGTCTCCATTCCTTTCCACTAGGATTATTGCTCAGTCTGAACTACTCATTTAAAAATGTGTCAACCACAGAGTCCAGCTGATGCTGCCTCAGGTCAAAGAGCAAAGCATGTCCTACCTTACATGCTCTCTAACCCCAACATCTGCTGTGTGTATTGGCTTTGAGAACTAGGTGGTTATAGACTAATTCCTTCTGACTTATGGCCCAAAATACTGTCTGTGAGGAACTGTCTAGAGAGTATGCATATATGATGCAGAGCCATGCTGGTAGATATAGTAAGTAGTAACCAAAACACTCGGTTTTATTTTGAACTAACATGGTGTACATTATAAAATCTCCACATACTAGAAGAAAGATTAAATTCTCTGCGGTTTACTTATAAATATTTATAGGATTATTCAGTCCATTGTGTAGTGAATAATCAAATGTATTCTGATGTAAACCAGCCCAGCTCCTGTGTTTATATAGTCTATCTGACAGAACACAATTACAAAACATGTTTTTCTTTTTAAAATTTCTACTTGAGCTCCTTGAAGCATCTAGAATTTGAGCTTGGTAATATAGAATTGTAATTGCCCAGGGACCTGGCAACTTACAGATTAGAAGTGCAGGTATTGTTCAAGGACAAAAGTGTATACTGTATAGTTTATATTCACATAAATGTATTCTGTAAGGACAAATCAATATATTATATACATACATCTTATATTTTTGCTCCTAGTAGGGAATTCTATCACTAAGTAGAGCAAACCCACATAACCAACTTAACTCTACAGATTCAAGAAAGGAATACTGCATTTGCTTCTCATTACTCTATTTTATGTTCAAAATGAACATGGCTCAGGTATAGGATGTGAATTTCGATTTAACATATTCATGACTGGGGCAATCGGCAAGGTCTGTTATTTCTGACAGTTGTAAACTGTCAGGCTCAGCCCTAAATGCATCTTGTCTTTTTATATTTATTCTGGTTGTTCCCACTCTTCAGTTTATTTGCTGTTGAAATTTCTCTTTTATCAGAAAATCAGAATCTGAGACACAGACTGAAATGCAGATTTCAGCAACAAATTAGAAACTGAAAAATAAGAGATGAAAGGAGTGGGAAAGTGTGTCTGTACTGTGCAGATGCACTTTCATTCTCAAGAGCCTCTGTTTCCTCAAATGAAAGGAAATCTGACAAAAAAAAAGGGTTTAATTCACCATGGAAATGTGCAAAACTTTTCAAGTCAAAGTCTTTGCATATGCTAAAGGCACAGATGATGTTCCATGTAAAACATTACTTTCATCTTTATTGTTTTGAATATGTTGGATCATAAGGATGGATGCATTCCAACTGCCACTTCAAAGTTGTACAGATAATCTCACATCCCACTTGCTTTGTTTGCATTTTTAATTTTGCTTAAGTAAAAGCAGAATAAAAGCTCATACTTCATTCTCTGAAAAACCTCTGTACTATCTTCCTCAAAAGTCCAGCTTGTGAGCATCAGGGTAAGTTATAAAGTTCCTAACTCATTTGATGATATTTCTATTTACTGTGTGTGTTTTCCTTATTTTACATGATAAAGTGCTTCAATTTCTCACTGGATGGAAGTCATCAATCTCCATGCTCAAAAATTCTTCATCTGTAGATCAGGGGGCCCCTAATCTGTGGAGCAGGTGTTGATGTTGAAGCAGGGGCAGCAAGAGGAATGTAATTGTTTCAAATGCATGTGACAGTCATTGTCACTTAGCCTGCAATTAAGGTGTTGACAAAAGCAAGGTCAGACTCCGAGTTGTAGGACATTTTTGCCTGTTCTAGTGTCTGAAACTGAAAAATGGGCCTGAGAGCAGGCATTCTATCCCCAGTTTCCATGTCAGCCAGCTGCAGTCTCCGTGGGCCAGTGTGGTGCCTGGGATGGCTTGCCCAAAGAAGGAGAGAAATGGCTGCAATTGTAAAATTCCTTCATTCACTGGTAAAACATTCCCAGATGACAGGGAGCATAGAAGTCTGGTGCCTCTTCATCAGTCAGATCTCTCCATTCCCTCTTTGAATTGATCTCTGTTCAGGCTCTAAAGCAGACCTCAAAAGTTATACTTCCCATGTTTATACCTATCACTGAAAGACTTTCACCTCCAGAGGTCAAGATTATTAATATGAAAGTGAAACAGCTGGTTTGGAAGGGTTTATAGATCAAGTGCTTTTCAATGTCATTTCTCTTCAAAGCATTTCAAACACAAAAATAAATGCAAGTTAGGAGAGCTTTGAGTAAAGTCATTGTGCATTGTACCATTTCTAGATGACATTATTCTCTTAGATGGCTTGATATGCAGTGGCTGACAGGTAGAAATAAGTATATCATAGTGATACTACTTTGGTCTTTCATGAAATCAGGCACCCTGTACAGCAAATGTGTGAATGCATTCCTTTTCACCAGAGGGACTACACTTTCCATCCCCTCTGTAAAACCCTACAAAGAAATCAATGTCTAGAAATAATCTATTTATTGTAATGAGTGCCCTAGGTTCAATAATGCTGCTAGGAAAAAATGTGAAAGCCCTGGAAAATGCAAGGACTAGGCAATCTTCTCCTTATTCATGTTTTCCTATATAAATTCTTTATCAATGAGCACCTAGGGGCTTATTTTTCACTTGCATCAGCTTTACAACTGTGTATTTCCACTAATTTCACTGGAATTATTTCAGGTGAAAATAGTGGTGCGTTTTAATGGTGTTATTTTACAATATTTTAATAAAAATGAATGACTCCCCTACTAAAAAGAAAAATCCCTAGTCAGCTACTTTCAAGCGGCACCTCTAGACTGAAACTAACAGACCAAAGGAGAACATACTAGTAGCTATATAATATTTTTATCCTGGAGGTATAAGAATCTGCCAAAGTAACATAATGAAAAAACAAGTGTCTGGAAGACGCCAACATTATTTATGCTTTCTCTCTCCAGACAGAAATGGAGCCCCATCTCCATTGTCTGGGGACAAAATCCACAAATCAGTAAAGTAAGGAGAATTTCCGAAAGGCTTAAAACCAAAAGCAAACACCTGGCCAGCTCTTTCAGCCAAGAGTCAATTGGACACCCCCATGTCTGGTATGGGAGTGGAAGAGTGCATTTGTATGAACTAATAAACTGTAATGCTACCAAGCAGTTGCATTCCCAAGAAATTGAGTATATTTCCTCAGGATTTCGAAGTATGAATTCATGTTAATGTGGGACTGTGTGCGTCTGATAACTGGCCAATGTAGCCTCCCCGTACCAATGAAAACTGGACAGGTAGGTGCAGAAAACAAGGGAACAGGGAAAAAATAACAAAATAGTCAAAAACCCTGAACTATTTTTGTAACTGTGTCAGGCACAAACACCATGGAAATGTCTCGTTCTCAGTGGTGAGTCATGGAAGACCTGAGCAACAAAACTCCATGGCACTCTTGCTTCCATGGGCTACATAGCAGGAGTACATAAAATGGGCCAAGGCACAATCCCAGCCACCTCAGGGTAAGTGGTGTGGCTGGCATAGCTCACATCTCGGCACCTATGTCCTCCCATCTCCTCTCCTGCACAGCTCAAAAAGGGTGGGTATAGTCCCTGACCCATGCTGTGCCCAGCACTGATTGGCAAAATGGCCAAAACTGTCATGCTAAGGCTCACACGCGATGGGTAACAGAAGATGATGCTCAAACTCTTTTTCTGGCCCTGTTGGGTTCACTGGTCTAGACAGGGCTATTGAAATTCTTCAATGCAAACCAAGTGTGTTGGAAACACAAGGACATCCTGCTTAATAAGCACAACTGATACAGAAAGCAGAGCATGGGAGGGGAATGGTGAACTGCTCTTTTCATGACTTTCATACCCCACTTTAGCTGACTGTGGCAAAATGTGCAGATTAAAACAGCCTGAAGTCTTTTATGCTTTTTCCTTGGAGTCTAATTATTTGGATCATATTGTAGTTAACTAAGATTGCAAGGGAGAGTTATATTACTACTATTATTAATTATATACCATATTATAATATTAAAATAATTACACATTATACTGTATAAATATGATTTTATAATAATATTCTAGCTTGCATTAGAAAAAGCAGAAAAACTCTTTGATACAAGCCCTGGTTAAGGTCCTATCTTTACATAATTTATGTAGGATATGCACAAGGAAATAAAAATAAAAAGAATCTTATAATAGGAAAATTTCTCAAGATACATAGTCACTAAATTTGATAATTATATTGCACCTATTAAACTTCCAGTTGGAAGGGCCCATCCTAGATTGTATATTGATAAATGATTGTATTGTATCACTTGTTAAAGCTTGGTAGCATGAGGCAGACACTGACCACCTTACCACTGAACAACAAGATGACACAGACAATAAGACTTTCATTACTGAAGACTGAAATGGGCTTTGTGGTTTGGCTCTGCAAATGAACTAAACATGGCTTCCAGCACTCTCTAAAAATAACAAATTGAGCACAGAGATTTTTCTTTTTCTTTTATAGTTTGGTTTTTGCTCATCTCCAGCTCATCTGCCAGCTCATCTCCAGTTTTTCATCTACTAGTATCCCCAAGTCCTTCTCCACAAGGCTGCTCTGAATGCTTCACCCCTCGAGCCTGTATTGATACTGGGGATTGCCCTAACCCAGGTGCAGGGCCTTGCATTTGGCCTAGTTGAACCTCATGAGATTTAGGAGGAATTGAAGTAAATTGCTTTACTAAACTTGTGTGTTTTCTTCTTCCTCTTCTTTTTTTTTTTTATTTTTAAAGATGTAATATCCTTCTTCTTTATTCAAAAGTGAGTATGAACAGAAGAGCCACAAAATACAGCTTCTTTTTCTAGCATAGGTGTTTACGTGTGAAGTCAGTGGTGGGAAACCCCAGTACAGCATGGCGTCCCATAACTCAATCCCACTTCTGGTCATATGTACCCATAACAAAATACTAAGTCAATTTATTTTAACTGCTTAAAGCAATGACAGAGTCATGGCAGTGAGGCACCAGATGCCCTTGTATATAGTTAAGCCAGGTCTCACTGCACAGGTGGTAGAGAAAATAGGGCAATAAAGAGAAGAAGTAAAAGAAATGCAAAGCTTGCAGTCCAGTTGTGTTCTGGACTCAGATAAAATTATTGGTCCTCTTGGGGCTGGTCCAGGGTGAGCACCTTCAGATGGTGTTATTGGTGAAAACGGTCCCAGGAAGAGGCAAGGGAGAAGAAGCAATAATGAAACACTTGGGTCTTTCCAGTTCAGTCATGTTTGCCTAACTGAAAAATTAGTATCCAGGGAGGGGAAACTTGTCAGTCCCTGGCTGTTACTGACCAGAGCTACCAAGAAGATCAAATTTGTAAGAAAAGCATACAGATGATGGAGAGGGCATTTCGAATACCCACCATGCAGGATGTCACTGTTGAAAACTCTTTCTGGAAATCTGTCTATTACTTGAATAAACACCAACTCACACTACCTGGAAAAGTAACCAGAATGTAGCTTTAGTTTTCTGTGTTGATCTTTGTATTTTGACTATTTATTGGAATTTGTATACATGTATATTTGTGAATATCAGGTGCATTATAAGTTAATACACAAGGCAAAAATAAATTAAACTAATCACAAATAAAAATGGAAATTATCATGTTCTTTTCAGAGGCTGTTTAATTATCTAATGCTTTTTACTGTCATTCACAATGATTATCAATTAATCTACATAGCTGGAATTAACATACGAGGTAATGCAAAGTTAAACTAGAAAAGTTACACATCACTAGGAATGACTTCTTGAAAAATATTTATCTATATCATAGATTCAGACAGAGATCTAGTAGATGTCTTTCACAACACCTGACTTATTTTATTATCAATTTTATTCAGATGAATATCAGAATTACTGAGCAACACCATTATTAATAATTTTCGTTATTCTATGTGGGCAATCGTTTCAACTGAAGGTTTCTAAATAATATACAAGGGTGAGAAGAAATTAAATTTGCTTTTCATTCTTCTACTTCCAAGTGATTTTGTTCTCTCAGAACAGTTACTGACATCAGACAAAAAATTACAAGCTCAAGGTAATTCACACCAGTCTCCATTTCAAGACCACTAGCAATCTTACCTGTTCAAATCATAATCAAACCACAGGGGAAAAATGCCTCAAGCATGCGCTTCACTGAATCTCTACCAATTCTGAGCCTTCAGAGAATGCAACAATCTTTATATATACTCATTCCTAGCCACAACCTCAACCACCATCCTCATCACTCATGTTTGTCGGTTTTCTTTCCATGACATGAGACTCATTTCTTTTTCTCTATAAAAGTGTACTAAAAGTGCTTACTCCCTAAGGTAAGCCTGACAACCTCTGAAAAACAAATCCAAGCTAAAAAAAAAAAAAAAAAAAAAAAAAAAAAGTCAAATTCTGCCTAAATTGCTGCTGTAATATTGTAAAGCATCACTTCTTAGGCACTTATTAACATGCATCATGGCTGTGCTCATGTACAAACTTTGTATTAGTCTCTCTCTAAACTCTGCTGTCTGCTACCTGTGTGAATGAGTCTTGTAGGTCATATTTTACATATAGGCTCAGAGCCTTTCCCTACACGCTGTGTCAGAGGATTTTGCATGAACTGGGTTCTCTCCATGCCCAGCACCTTTCACAGGAGAGCTGAGCTAAGCAGATCCTTGTAGCAGAGGACGGAATGTCTCGTAATGAGGCCACCGTGCCCTGTTTCCAAACCTGTCACCTACGCGGGTGCCAGGGAAACACACCCCGTGCTGGAGCTCGCACCTGCTGGTGGAAGTCCCTGCTCCGCTGTCCCGCTTTGCAGAAACATGAAAGAAACAGTTAAAAGAAGTTTTACAACAGTTTCTGCAATACTAGATGGTGAACTAAGAACAGTCAAAAGATACGCAGATATATTGCAGCATTTGGGCCAGAAGTGTTAACTATAAAAGTGTATGAAGGCAGTATTTACAGAACACAGGCCTTTTAAAACTTACTCTGGACTGAAATCTTCTTAAATAAAAATATATTTTCCCAGAACACCTCATCTGTCTTTCCATGAGCTGTTTTGAGAGGAGCACAGATGCACATTGACTTTCTTCCTCAGTGAAAATCAAATCATTATCTCAAAGCTTGAGGAATATGAGCTGTTTCACTGCTTGTTTAGTGAAATCCCTGCTCTGGCTTCTCCTGTTTCCCCAGGACAAAACAGAGAGTGTTTCAAATCATCTGGGACTGTAGTTGAGAGAAAAGAAGAATCTTTCCTGCAGTCTGGTCACATTCAGGCAACATATTTTAATGGAAAAGCTAGGCTGTGAATTCAGTACATGATTAAAAGAAAAATGCCCTGCCAGTAGAAGCTCACACTGGGATGGGTTTTAATCAGGGAATATTTTTCCCTCATATAAAAAAGTTTGGTCACATGGCTATCAACTACGATATGCAGAAGGAATCATTGTGATGGGTATGAGTGCACAGAATTGTTGCTATGAGGACCAGCAAGACTGTAGCATGAGGCTTGACTCTGTTTTGTTGGTGTCCTTTACACTAAATGTGCAGACACAGGCTCAGGAATCACTCTCTTAGTAAAATATGTTTTCATTATCTAAAAGCATGTCTGCATGTAAAAATAAATTAGAAGTGCATTTTCTGGAAATAAAAAATAACCCTAGCAAAGTCAAGCATATTCAGCCAGAGCTGTCAATCACCACATGAACACTTAGCCTAGAGAAGGAGTTAATTTTCTTGGTTAGTTTATCAGCTTTGCAAGCAGAGCAGACCTGATGCAGCCCACTGCTGGAGACGGAGCAGAGCTGTTTGCCTTGAATTGCAGCTTGGCAGAAAGGTATGAATTTGATTCCACCTTCTGAGTGGAATCACTATCACACACTGATTGCCACAGAGGTTGCTGAAAGCTCAAGAGTATCCTGAGAGGCCATGAAGGCAAATATCCTTGGGAGTACCATGCTCTGGTTTAAATAGGAACTTCCAGGATCTTTGGTGTCACAGCAGCCCATCAGACAGTTCACAGTTTCAGACAATATAGTCAATAAAATATCCCTCAATACAAAGGAAATACTGTTTAAATTTTTTTCTAAATGAAAATTGTTGGATTTCCTCATTGTCTAAAAAAAAATATATTAAAAAATTAAATTGCTAATCTTTGTTCCAGTGCAGAATAGCACTTTCTCTTACAATTTCCAAATTCCTAGCGTAACATAAATCCGGCAGTCTGCTCAGCAATAAAGATAGCACATAGGCAGACATGTTTGCCAAGGCACTTTAACGTGTCTTTGACTCTTCCACTGCGGGAACTCAGTGATGGACTCTGCCACACGATCAAAATGATCAAGCAAGAAGCCATTTATTTGCCCTAATACAGTTATATTTATACCCCAAAACTAATGAAATCACTCACACCCGTTAACATGTTATTGGCTCTTCACTCACAGCACGAGCAGTTCACATGCCCCTAACTGGCTGATGGACTTTGCTTGCATCCCTTCCTGTTTGCTTTCCAGGGGACATCTTTTGGATACATTTCAAGGTTCCTTTCTCATAACTTGTCGACACAGGTGCTTCTCGTATCTCCAGACATGTATCCCCTCAGTTCCCACAGTTCTCTCAGGGCATGCCAATACACATTCCCACACTCCCCACATTCCACCACCTCTCCTGCTTATTTGCAGAGATGCTGCCTTGTATTTGAATCAGCAACCACCAAGTTAACTGGGCGCTGGGCCACTGCAGTTCCCTGCTCAGTGTCATTCAGGTTAACTTGGCAATACTGGAAATGGATCTGAATGAATGTAACTGAGAATTACAGTAACTAAGTTGCAGAAATACAGTCTGTTACACTGCTTCTGCCATGGGGGAGGTAATTTTGGGGCAAAAGTTGAAGGGGAAAAAAAATGGTATTTTCCAAATCTTCCATTTATCTCTAGTCTTTCTGGATAATTTTTATTGAAATATTAATGATTTTTTTAAAAAAGCAATCAACTTCTAAATTTCATGTAAATAAAAATATTTAATAACAAACATACATAATTTCACTGAAAGTTTTGTACAATATTGAAAAAATACCATAGTAATTTTCATATAAAATGGAAAACAAATCTATATCAAGTACTAGAACAATTGAGTTCTTGTATTGATTGGTTGACAAGGTGAAGGCACTACTATATTGCTAGTGTTTCAATTGCTGTCCCCTACCCCCTCACCTTTAGCTAGCTCCACTGCAGAAGTTGTCTAACTCTTTCACAAATCCATATCATAACAGCTAATGAATAAAGGAGCAAGCAAATAACTATAATATCAGTGGTTTCTTTTAAATGAGCTGCTTGAAAAAGCAGATGCCCCTGGAAAGGACAACTGAGATGGAAAAAACACTGATTTTTCTTGATTCTGTCTCATGCAGTGGCTCTATTGACCCAGACTGGTAAGTAGACAAGTATACTTGTGTATTTTACTACCTACACACTACCATGCATAATGGGGTCTAACTAAATCTAACAAGAAAGGACAAGGTCATTGCTAGAACACAGGTGCAGATGCAGTCTCTGATTAGTTTTGTTTCTCTTGGTTATATTTTTTTAACACTGAAGGCTTGATATTGGCCAATCCTTGATCTAATACTATAAGCATTGGAGGAACTGTACAAGGCACTGATTGCCATAAAAATACTATAAGGCAACTATTACAAAGAATGAAAACATTCTTCTGAGCTTTAATAATCTGGTGATCACTCTAAACTTACTAATGAACCTTTGAGAAACCAACAGCTCACCTCAACTCACTACTCACACTGGTAAGAGACAAGTGTTCCGACTAACATCATGATGATGATGATGATGATGATGATGATGATGATGATGATGATGATGAAGAAGAACAGGTATATCTTTCATACCCTTTTTGGAGCAATGTGGAACTTCAGCTCTGCAGACAATGCAAAGTTAATTTTCCATGCCACTTGTGCAATTGTTTATTATGGAAAAGAACACATATCAACTGTTCCTAAACAAGGTGAAAAAGTTGCAAGCAAAAACTCAAGAAAAGATGTAATACCTTCAGGACAACTATATTTTACTCATGTACCATTCCTGTAGCCCTTAACATTAAATTACTTCATGTTTTTATATCACATGCTGATGTTGACTGGCTTTCTTAATCAATCACATGTCACTCAGGGAAATGGAAAGAGAGCAAGAAACCTCGCTGAGCACTGGTGTCAGCCCCTACAGGGATTTTCTTTGGAAAACAACATACATGATGCGCTTCCTAGCATCCTTACCTGTCCAATTATAAAAATAACAGGTCCATAACTAATGGCAAAAAAGGGGCTGCTGCAGTGCCCTGGAGGAATCACATTATATATTGATACCATTAGCCATTTTGTTACATGTAAATGAAAACAAAACAAACTGCAGATCTGGCTGCCTGAAGGGAAGGGCAAAAGCTGCTCTGCAATCTCTTTTGGAGCAACTCCCGGAGCTTTTCAAATGACATAGAGAAGGCAATCTTAACATCAGGGATAGAGGAAGAGTAACCCAAATTAACCCCCCAAAAGACTGAAACTTACAGTTCAGTAGTAAAAGTTTGGTCAATGAACTGAACTACATTAAGTCACGCCAGTGCTGCTCCCAATCTTAGTCTCTCTATAGCTCAATAGTCACTATGTTTCCCTTGATTAATTATTAATACGAGAGTCATAATCTCAATTTTAATGTCTGTTGTGCTAAATATGGTTATTAATTAAATTCTATTTTTTCTCTGATGAAAAAAACATTCAAGTTTACCAAATGTCATAATTAAATAATAAGGACATTAATATGTCATATTAAATAATCAACATTTGGCAGATTCTTTGAAGACAGCAAGGCAGAAATAATTCACAAAGTGATGCAACTGCATGAAGTCAGTATGAGGCACTGATCAGTGACAGATATCAAGAAATAATGAAATCAGATCGCATTGTTTTTCATTTCCTTATGGAAGTGATGGTGTATGTTCTGGGGAGAAGAACACATATTTAAGTCATCAGAGGCCTGTAAGGACAAAGTAAGAGGAATTAATTCCTCAAAAATAAGAAGAACTAATGATCTTTATGACAGGCATGATTGCATTATTATGATTTGTCATAACAGCAACAAAAATTTAAAATATTTTAAATCATCCTACCTGGTTAATGAAAACAGGAGAACCTGCAAATCTAAGAATATTAATGATTAGATTTTTAAAGGTGTTCAGCATCAATTTACATCAATAATTATGAATCTTTTGGACACGTAAGTACTATTTTTACAGAAAACTACGTAAGAGCTAGAAATTTTTTTTATTATTATTTTATTTTTTTTTAGCATAACAGGCCTCATCAAGTTCAACAAGGGGAACTGTGAAGTCCAGCACCTGGAGAAGAACAAGCCCATGCACCAATAAATGCTGGGGCCACGCAGCTGGAAAGCAGCTTCCCAGAGAAGTACCTGAGGCTCCTGGTGGACATCGGGTTGAACATGAGTAAGTAATGTGCTCTCGCCACAAACAAGGTGAATGGTATCCTGGGCTGCATTAGACAAAGTATTGCCAGCAGGTCAAGGGAGGTGATCCTGCCCCTCTGCTCAGTGCTGGTGAGATCACATCTGGAGTATTATGTCCAGTTCTGGGCTCCCTAGTATAAGAGAGACACGGACATACTAGAGGAAGTCCAGAGAAGAGTCACAAGTGATTGGAATGTCTATCACATGAGGAAAGGCTGAGAGAGCTGGGACTGTTCAGCCTGGAGAAGAGAAAGCTCGGGAGGGATCTTACCAACACCAGAAGGAAGGGTGCAAAGATGACAGATCCAGGCACTGGCACCCAGTGACAGCACCAGAGGCAATGGGCACAAACTGAAACACAGGAGGTTCCCTCTGAACATCAGGAAACACTTTTCACTGTGAGGGTGACTGAGCACTGGCACAGAGAGGTTGTGGAGTTTCCTTTGGAGATCTTCAAAAGCCACCTGGACATGCTGTACATGGAAAGTATACACTGAAAGGTGCACTGAGAAGATCTCTTCTCAGCACATGTATCTTAGTGGTTATGTTTTATATGCTTTTGTTATCTAACTCAAATCCTGTAAGAAAGTGACCATTTATACGTGGTTTTCTAATCTCTTGCATGCAGACTTGTAGTTAGATAGATACAGATATGAAGCTGTCCACCTCTAACTACCACACAGCAATATAAGCTGCCTCCCCACTGTCACACTCTGTAGCCATACCAGATGCGTTCCTGTAGCAGAGTGAACGCATGCTCCAGACCAAGGCAATTGATACTGAAAGAAGACCAACTTCTTTATCTTTAAACTCTTTTAATGGTTTTAGCCCAAATGGTCTCCAGAGCACAACAAAAAGAGTTTCAGACTAAAATGATGTGTTGAAGTTTAACTTGGATGGCAGCCAAACACCACACAGTCACTCACTCACTCTCCACCCGCTGCCCCCCCATCCAGAGAACAGGGTGGGGAAATTGAGAACAGGGTGGTGAGAATTGGTGGGGAAAAGGTAAGGAGACTTGTAAGTTGATAAGAACAATTTAATAACTGAAAAAAACCCCACCCAACCTTAAAATAATAATGATAATAATAATAAATAATAGAATAAACAAATGAGTGATGCACAGTGCAATTGCTCACAACCTGCCGACTGACGCCCAGCCTGTTCCTGGAGAAGCAAAAATGCTGGAACCAAAGCCACAATCCCAGGAGAGAGAGAAAGCATTTTGGTCAGCTCTCATTTATATACTGAACATGACATTATATGATATGGAATATCCTACTGGCATATCCAAATGTCAATTTGAACCCATCACTCTCCCCCAAACCTCCTTCTGCACCTACAGACTAGCAAAACATGGGAAGTTGGAAAGTCAATATTTTTCTCATACCAAATACCACACAATCAAAAATGCAGCACTATTCTAACTACTGCAAGAAGAAAATTAGCTCTGTCTCAGCTGAAACCAACACACTATAGTCAGCAGCCCCACTACTTCTGGTAGCATCTTCACTCCACCATTTACACAAAAGACAGACCTTTCTTGGGGGCCTGAATAAGGCCAAATAGAAATTAAATGAACTGCCACAATAAAGAACATCTCAAGACTATACCTCAAGTTCATGGTGTTTTCAGCTTTTCTGTCTGCATATCAAGAGGGCACATGTAGAGAGTTAGGGCTTTTCAGAGTTGGGGCTGTTTAACCTGGAAAAAAGAAGGCTCCGGGGAGATCTTATAGCGGCCTTCCAGTACCTGAAGGGGGCCTACAAGAAAGCTGGGGAGGGACTTTTTACAAAAGGCAGGTAGTGACAGAACAAGGAGAAATGGCTTCAAACTGAAAGAGGGTAGGTTTAGGTTAGATATTAGGAAGAAATTCTTTACTGTGAGGGTGGTCAGACACTGGAACAGGTTGCCCAAGGAAGTTGTGGATGCCCCTTCCCTGGAAGTGTTCAAGGCCAGGTTGGATGAGGCTTTGAGTGACCTGGTCTAATGGAAGGTGTCCCTGCTCATGGCAGGGGGGTTAGAACTAGATGATCTTTAAGGTCTCCTCCAACCCAAACCATTCTATGATTCTATGTTCAAAAGTGAAATAACATTCAAAAACACCACAGAAACTTAATCCTTATCCAGGCAAATTCTCAGGTCCACGCCCCATTCTCCATCTGGCATGAAAGTGGCAGAAAAATGGTCATGAGACAGATGTATGTTGCTTAATGAACGGCTGAAGGCGCTGACACATTCCCACATGAGGATGCTAGAAGAGTTTAAAAGGATAGAATGCCCCTGAATGGAAACCCACCACCATGTCTAGTTTAATCACTGGTAGAATTTGCTAACCTCAAAAGGGGATATTAGTTAGAATAACAATTCAAGAGATTAGTCCAATATTGCTTACCTGAGATTGTGTACTGTCATAAATGTCACTATAACCACTAGATATCATGTGAAAACATTATCTTTCTTTACCATGTC
Organism: Caprimulgus europaeus; assembly: GCA_907165065.1. The sequence continues at coordinate 38,630,680 of OU015525.1, forward strand.
AAAAAGGCAGGGGATAAGTTTCTCTGGTAAAGATTTAAAAAAAAAAAAAGTTAGTATAAATCACTGACTTCTACACCTCTCTAGCTAAAGAAGCCATTCCTGCCAGCTCCTGCTTCAGTCCACTCTGAAGAACAAATTGCATCTGGATGTTTGCCCGCTGTGGCTGCATCAATAGGAGGGAATTCCTACATATTTGGGAATTTTCCTGGCATCGGCATATCATCACCTATGCCACTACATGGGCTTGAGCTTGGCCTGCTCCAGCCAGCACTCTCCCCACACAGTTTCCAGGAACAGTTTTGGTCAGGAGAACAATCCCAGGGATTATTCCCAGTGAGTGGCTTGAATGCACCTGCCTATTATGGAGGCTGAGACCATTAGTGGAGACATGAGCTGTTCTCAGCCAGGTGGTGTCAGTACCCAGTTCCCTCAGCACACTTAATTTATGTGTATAGAGGTAGTCTGTCCATTTTGCATGAGAATCATTCAGACTCACAGTGACCACGGTATCTAAATCCTAGTTTGGCTGCCAGGACTTCTTTTTCTTATATTTGTGATATTACAACTTCATTATATTCTGTAGAACATAATAATTTTTTCTGGCTATGTTTTGTGCTTGGTAGTGTTACTGATAACTCATTCCTCAGTGATTAGTGCCTGACTTTACCTTGAGCAGGTATGTTCACTGCTTTTAAATCCACTATGGAAAAGATTTGGTGCTCTTAATCTCTCTATATCACATCTTTGCCTGGTTTTACACTGTAGTGGAAACAGGATTGTTTTTTCTGAGTGTTCTTCATCTGTAGGTCCAGCAGTCACCCAGAGATTATCCTAACTGATACTTGTGAGAGGTAATAGATGGAACTCTTCTGGGTAAACTAGTGCTTTTCTTCAAAATATCCTGCATTAGGTCAGCACCAACATGGCAAACAGCTGGAATGTTTTGCATATTTTCAGGTTTTCAGGTTTAGGGTTCTTTCTTTCTTTCTTTCTTTCTTTCTTTCTTTCTTTCTTTCTTTCTTTCTTTCTTTCTTTCTTTCTTTCTTTCTTTCTTTCTTTCTTTCTTTCTTTCTTTCTTTCTTTCTTTCTTTCTTTCTTTCTTTCTTTCTTTCTTTCTTTCTTTCTTTCTTTCTTTCTTTCTTTCCTCCTTCAGAGTTCTAGATTGTAGGTATGGCTCTTCTATACAGTGAAGAGTAACGTGATGTGATCCAGATGGAAAGTTAGCCTCACTTTGTGCAGCACAGTGTTGGGAGAAGGTAGTAGTTCCCATTCTCAGAAGCAGTTGATTTGTGTCAGCCTGTTGCTCTGCCAAAATTAATTCATTTTGCTTTTTCAGCTCTTATGAAGTTACATGGCTGCTAATTCCAGACCTAACTCAGTGAATCCTAGCTTGAGGGGTCTCTGCTTCATAGTGTAGCTGTAGACAAGCTTGCTATGATATTAGGCTCAGGGTCTAATACAAAACTCTCTGCACTTAGAGAACTTTTAAAATCTCAGGCTATTAAAATCAATTTCTATCTGTCGTTTAACATTCTCAGTGTGCGTCATCTGTTTTCAAATAACAAAAAAGACTGTATGAAGGGCCTTTCTCAAAGTTGCTAAGCTGTCACCATTTTGACTGTAATATCCATTTGTTCTCCAAAAAGTCAGGTTTCAGTAAAGATGATCTGCCTTGCATTTTAAAATTATAGGTGTTCAGAAGAATTTATTAATCAAAATATGTGCCCTACACATCAAATAAATGTAGATTTTAAACACGCAATTTAAATATATTTCTTCTTTACTATTAATTGCAACCCACTCATATTTCTTTTGATTTTCTCCCAGTCTCAAGAAATGCTTAACACCTTCAACTCCCCAACACTTCAATAGCCACCCAGAATCAGGACAAGATACAAAGTTACTGTTTCACCAATAAAAAATACCTTTTTTTTAGAAGCTACTATAAAGCAAATACAAAATGAGCCTTACTGTGTTAGAATTAAATAAATGACTGTCAAGCCTATTCCCTGAAGCAGGGTCTAACATAGTCACAGCTGCTGCATTCTGTGCATATAAAAATTTTTATACCAGTTAAAAAAAAGATTTCAATAAAAAGTCACCTTTCAAAAATGGAGAACTGCTGCTAGTGAGTTATATATCTCGACAGGTATCCAATATTTACCCCTGGAGGGATTTTTTTCTTACAGAGGCTCTAACTCTCTATCAAACGGAAGTGCTCATCTTGCCAGTCATCTGGACAAGGGTTAGCATGATTTGTTATGCCAATAAAGTTTTGTTACACTGTAAAACGGTTTGTTACGCTACTACTGCTACATAAAAATGTTATGAAAATTAAGTGGGTTGTAAGGTCCAAAAAGGATTAGGTTACTTTTAGCCCTAGCCAGTAGGAAAAGAAAAAAAAGAAAAAAGAAAAAAAAAAGAAAAAAAAGAAAAAAAAAAAAAAAAGAAGGCTCTTCTGATCTATGATTCTTCACTACTCTAAAAAGACAACCAACCTAAATGACCTTTTAACTAACAACTGAAATTGGTATCCCAATTACGAAAGCAGTCATGCATCTGGAATTAATGAGAACTTCCTCAGGTCAACAGTACTCAGAAAATGGGAGGAAACTGCAACAAGTCTGAAAATCTAGGTGGTGACTTCTGTCCTGTGTAACAGTAAATTAAACAAGTCTAAATTACAAGTCAGAATGAAAACTGCAGTATAGATTCATGGTATGCTAATCAGAATGTGTCACAGATGGGATAGCAAGATAATAAGACTGGAGGAAAACCTTACTTTGCGTACAAGATTTTAATTTTAACATTGTGTATACCAGTCAAAAGCAGCATCTGAAACCGGCAACTATTTCATTCACAGTCAAGCCTTTTAAGTTTCTGGCACATTTTAAACATGCAATGAATTGTATCCAGAATTTATTTATGATTGTTCCAAAGCAATCAGTCACTCCACCAGAAAAGGAAGGTGTGTTACATCTTATGCTTTATAATTACTATATAATTTTTATATTTTTCCATTTCAATTTTTTTTTTAGTTTGCATATATTAAATGTTTTTATTCTATTATTGTAATGTTAATATTTGTGTTCTTGTTATTTGGTAAATTTTTACTAGAATTGTACTGCACTGATAAGTGCAGAAGAAAACAGTTCCTAATTTCAACAACCAGTTGTATTTCCACTGAACTCTAAATTGGTTTTTAATCACAAAAATTCTAGAAAAATTTCTAATATAATACATTTTGTCTTACAGAAATGAGGAAATACTGGAAATGTTTATGGCTTTCTCCTTTTAAACCAACCATACTTCAGTTTCCCTTGTACAGGCTCAGTGAAGCAGAGTGAATGACATGGTGTAGGGAATTTGCTGCAAATGAACAGCTCCTGGGAGAAGCAACCTGTTTTGAATATCAGGCCCCCACAAGAGTAAGGAAGATACATTCAGTTAAGCTTTGCAGATGTAGTGTGCAAAATTATTCTCCAAGGCCTGCTCCACAGAAACGTTCCAAGGTATGTTGACATACACAGGGCTGGGCTTCAAGAGAAGTAATTTTATCTTAACTGGAAAAGATCCTGACTCAAAGTCTTTGTTGTCTGACTGAATGACAGTCAGAAGAAGGCTTGTATAGGTGCTTGTGATGTCACTGGTGACTGAGAAGCTGATAGGCCAGGAGCAGACACGTGGCTTGTGTAGGTGCATGTGATGTCACTGGTGCACTAACCAAGTGCACTAATTCAGACCTGGATTGTCAAGTGAAAGTTCATTAACCACTGCTGGAAGATACAAGTTTATTAAATTTTGATTAAAAGCAGTGGCAAGGAAAAACCACTCGGTATCTTACAAAAGGCATTTAGAAAAGCAGAGAAATTGTGTTGAACTTTTAGACTACTTAATTCTAGACAGTGGGACACATGATAGATGTAACAACATACACCAATTTTTTTTCTTTCAAGAGATGTCCTTATCTTGAAAAAATGTAAAAATTACAATTTGAAAATAATTTTAAGCTAATTAGTGAGATTTATTCTATAGAACTCTTTTACTTTGCTAGTGGCAGCATTTAGTGGTCAGTTACTAAAACAGCTTGAAGTATTGAACAGATGAGGAATATCCAGCCTTTCTGGTTGTTCAAACCAAGCAGCTCACCTGACTAGTAGATGTGGGCTCCAGACTGTATCTTTTCTCTCACTGTCTGACAGCGCTGGTGGCCATGGTTAGGACCACTAGCCGTGAACATTTATGTTCTCAGAATATGTCCGGACATCTGGGGCATATCAGACCTCTGTGTACCCACCTGAGGTGGACTGGCTGCTACTTGCTGCCCACGGCTATGTAGAGATTTACTACTTCTAGGTGATTGCACACAGCTCATGCCAAACAACCTTTTAATCACAAGCAGAAACAGCCATCAGATTGAGGAAAGACTGTGTCCAAGACTAGGCTGTTGCTCCTAAAGCAACTCATCCAAGCCCAGCGATTCCCTGCACTGCAGACTTTTTTATAACGACTTATTGTACTTGCAGTTTTTGACTGGTGTTGCAACTACAAAATATGGATCATGAAGGCAGAATATTCAAGTAACACCAGGTCCCAGGAAAGGACAGATTACGTGGTTAAATATATGTGTACTTTAGTTCCTAATACTTTCCTGATCTCCTTCAAGTGTTACATCCACATTCTTCCCAAAGTATTTCACTTTGGGAAGAAACTTAGCCAAGTATCATGTAAAATGTATTTACATTCAGGGCTGAATAAATACCATCATTGATTTTGATCTTTGGAAAGGTTTAGGCAAATTAATTTTGGACAAGACTGCTCTCCTTTGCTGTTCATATTTCAATGAATGAAAGCCAAGAACTTGAGTTAACTTTCACCTATCCCAGCAAAGGTCAGAGTGGGGACTATGCCTGTATAGAGCTTTCCAGGATATAAGCAAAGAGAAGAGCAATGCACATTTTAATAACAGAAATATAATTCTCTAATTCAAAACACAATTAAAAATCTCTGCTGCTATCCATCAACTATTACATCCATCTTTCAGGACAGAGACACCCAGCAGCAGCAGGCTGCACACAAAAGGACTGATGGAACCTAAGTACAAAAAGAAATAGGAACTTACGGAGAGGAGTATTTGGATAGCGCTGTGAATGACCTCTAGGTATTGGAAATCAATTATGCAGCCTGTCACAGAGACGTAGGAGTAATCATCTAGGATGCCAGGGGCAGAAGGACGCACCACCCTTCGTATGCAGCCGGGCCCATGTTCCCGCCACCAAGAGCGGTGCATTGAGATGTTAAAGGTCATGAGATCGGTTTCCTAGGAGACAGGGAGGGAAAAAGTATGAAAACCTCTAACTTTGTGTTATTTAAGGTAAAGCAAGTGAAATAAAAGACACTTTCAATTATTACACGGAAAATGAGACAAATAAATTATCTTCCTGCTCCCCTCAGTAATTTTAACATGAAAGCAGGCCATTAAAGGGAAAAGAGGAAATTGCAAACATTTATTGCTTATTTTGTAATTGTGCATTGGTGCTTCTGTCTGGCAGAAGAACCATCGTACCAGGTACTGTACAAAACAACAGTGCATATCCTATGTCTCTGTGGACCTACAGCCTGAAAAGCAATTTCACTGTTACTTGATTAGAATGTCAGTTAAGAATTAACTTTTTAAACAGGCAACAGAGATAGTTTTACCCCACGGTACTGGAGACAATCTAAAACAAACTTCCACCATATTTGTTTAAAGTGACAGCTATAAATTATAACTATTTTTTTAAGTAGCCCCACAGCCAGGCAGACTGGTTCAGCTGCCAAGGATTCGTAGAATTATAGAATCATAGAATGGTTTGGGTTGGAAGGGACCTTAAAGATCATCTGGTTCCAACCCTCCTGCCATGAGCAGGGACACCTTCCACTAGATCAGGTTGTTCAAAGCCTCATCCAACCTGGCCTTGAACACTTCCAGGGATTCAAATGAAAGTATGTCTCCAGCCAAGCATCCTGCTCTCTTTTATCCCATCTTTCCCCCTCCAGATTACCATCATCCCAGTTAAGCTAAGAAACCGCTCTGTGAACTGATCTGGATTTAAAATAACTTCTCTTCACTCGAATGCTCTTCAGCCTCAACCACAGCTTGTCTGATCAGGCCTTAAACCTACCATAACATCTACTGTCTGCACTGTAGCCCACACCGTACATGCACCTTTGCATTTTAGTTAACATTATCCTACTTCTACTTGGAGCAGTGAAAGTGGTAAACGTGCTAACACACTGAAGACTTTCTAAAAACTTATGTATGAAGTACAATTAAGAAACTTCATCTGAATCAGCAACATATTTAGGTCTCTAGGTCATGTTCAAGTAAAATACACTGAAGTTGAATGGACAACATTCAAATGCCAAAAACCAACCTCCTCATTGGAGATAAATGTGAGATTAGTTATATTGATACTTTAAATATTTAATTCAGATGTAGGTTTTAATGTTTCTCCATTTCAACTCCAAGGCAGTTGTAAAAAATGTGCACAAAATTCGTATGCCCACAAAATACCTGTTTCCATACATGCCAGTTTGTGAGCACTGCCATGACACTGAGTCGCCCTCTGTATTCCCCTCTGAAAATCTGTCCTGTCAGTCTATCTGTGGCCATTTACTTTCATCCTGACCAAAGGGACATCCAGTGAAGATTCCAGTTGCATAAGGAATCCTCTTGTTTTCCTCTGTTAACCGCCTGTATTCCGGCAACACCTGGAAATGACCAGGCAAAACACTTCCTGCCAGTCCCTGTTACTGCTAGTTAGCAGTAAGAAATCTGCCTTTGTGACTTGCTGCTTTGGTCTTTGTAACTTCTTTACCCTCAAAATGCAGACTTGCTGGAACATTATTTATAGTTGATGAGGCATTTGTTTTTTGACTTCGCATGTAATTCCTCGATACTGCTTTAGAAAATTATCAGCTGCAATATGAAAATGACTTGTGAAATCAGAATCTGACAGACAATTCAGTTTAATTAAAATATAATTATAAATACACAGTCACAGAAAACAGCCAAGGCCTTCTCTGTACAACAATGCTGGAGACTGCACTGTGTTATCAAATGCTTTTAACAATTGTCAACTGTAAGAAACGCCATTTATGAAGCAGCACACACGTATTCACTCTTAACTATTTCAGTTACACTTTTTAAAGTAGGAATATGGACTTACCATGTGGGTTAGTGTGTATCAAATATTGCAAGGTAACATTTTGTTGTCACAACTGTGTGAATAAATTGGGATGTCGGTGGCGTTGATGTCACAGCTTTCTTTGCTCTCAAGGTTTTTCTCCTTTATTTTGTTTTGTCTTTAAGTTTTGATTATTATGCTCTGTTTCACTGTTTGTACTTTGCTAGTTCACAGCCAATGACAAAGAAAAACAGTAAATTTGCATAGGGAAAGATCGTGATAAATGTTGCAGACACATTTAAAATGTAAGAATTTGGCATGTGGTCAATACGAACACTTTTTATAAATAAAATCTTACATTTCTGCAACACTGTTATGTTTGGTTCTTGGGGTAATTAAAAAGAATGACTTGATGGTCATGTTTTGAGATGCTTGACTAGAGGGTCATATTCATATTTCAAGGCTACTGGTGATGGAGTGGGAGAAGGAAACAGCAATAATACAGTTAAAATTCTTTGACTAAAACCAAGAGATGTCATCACTGCACTTGCTGCTTTTTTTTAAAAAAAAAAATGTTATTCAGAAATTATGAATAAAGGCTGGGAGAAGAGCTTTTTGTAATAACTTTTCACTATGTGTATTACATCCTGAGTCCTCAAAGCAGGTAAAAGCTGGTAGTGATGGCCCAGCAAAGATCAGCTTTAGAAATGCAAACAAAACCACCTAGTGCATTAGCTTGACCTCTAAAATATCACTTCACAAAATGGCAGCTGTAAGCTGTTTGAGCTGATAAATGTTAAGCTGCCAGCCAATAAAAGAATGCCTGACAAAAATCAATTCTTTTTTTTAGTGGTTGAAGCATACTCCTTGCTAACTTCTTGGAGATTCTTAATCCATAAAGCAAATCTAACATGCCAAGCTGTAAAAAATTAACCTGTATCTTTATCATCATTTACAGAAGTTTAGAAAATTCAAAAACTATTTGCCTGGGTGTACGGGTTTTAAATATCAGTGAATTTCTCATAGTGTTTCAGTATTTGTGAACTGAGTGTCTGGAAAGCCAGTGCACAGTGGAAAAGGTGCTACCCAAGTAGCTTATTCTTAGTTGTATGTTTAACCTAACTTAAGAATGCTTTCAGAAAGTACAAGCAGGTGCTTGTAGTTTTTCAACAGATCATGTACTGTTTTCAAATTTCAGAAGCAATTGTTAAGCAAATGCGTATAAAATGCTTAATCTTCAGCAGATGATGTAATGTAAACTGCTTATTTTTTATAGAAGAATGCTGCTGCTTCATAGCAAGAGACTCAGTTTCAGGCTCTGTACAAAAACCATCAAGTAGTCTCTTTGGAATTAATTTAACAATTTAAATTACAATAATGGATGGAAAATTGCTTCCATCTTCTGTCTTCTGAGCTTCAAACTCATAACATAGATCTCCACACAACAGCAGGTAAACTATACTTCCTCAGCTGGTAACCTCTCAGATAGATGCCAAAGACGAATAGTAGGCAGAACACAGACAATAGGACTTTCAGGAAAATCATGTCGGACTTATGGAAGTGACACAGAGAAGGGTAATCCTAGGTCCTACTCCTCCCTTTTTCAGTCAGAACTGAAACAGTACTCCAGTTTGTGGTAAGAAGTTTGCTCCTGAGCGTAGGATCAGCCCAATAACCACACTTTTATGGATACAGAGTCCCACTTAACTGTCTAAGTCTTTTTAAGCTTTTAAACTATGTACAGGATTTGTGCTGGCTGTCAGCCCAAGGATTAATTTTGATCATTATTGGAAATCATTGCTACGGCAGGTACTTTCTTTAGGTAAGATGTAATCCCTTTAAGTCCCAATAATAGTATTTTCTAAGTGCTTGGAGGTAATGTTTAATTTCATTACATCTGCTTAAAATCTACATTTGGATTCAAGTGGACATTTTCTATTGGACAGGGCTTTGAGCAACCTAATCTAGTGAAAGAGGTCCCCTCCCATGGCAGGAAGGTTGTTCTAGATGATCTTTGAAGGCCCATTCTGACCCAAACCTTTCAATGATTTTATGATTTTATTTTTAGGTGGTGAATCTAGATGAATTTTAACAGACAATAGCATAACATAGTTAATTTTAAAATTAAAGAGCAATAATAAGGATGATATTCCTTTCATTTATTTGTGTATGCTTTATGCACAGTGCCTGTAACAACAACATAAAAACTTAATGAGAAATCGAGATTAACTAAAATCACGAGATGTAAAGAAAAAAACACACTAAAACTCCAGGAAAAAAATCCCAACACACCATGATTGCCCTGTATAACAAACAAATACAATGCTGTGGCATGATGATTATGCATTGCAAAAATATTTTTTTGCACTGTATGTTTCTGCTTTGCATCATTGCTATTTTATATTTCTTCCATTCCTTGTTAGTATCTGAAAAATAACCTCTTAGGAAAACTGTAAGAAAGACAGCGTATTGAGTGGGATGGAGGAAAGGTATTTTTTCCTCCATGAGACAGCAGTCAACAACTGAAATTTCACAGAAAGGTGCAAGAGCACAAAGGCTTGTCAAAGCATAATGTTAGAGGTCTTGACTTTATTGTTGCTTGTGTGGTACCCAGCCCTTCCTAACACTTTTTATGATATTGATACATACGATAATGCTTATTATAAATGAGCATTAGACTGAAGCAATAAGCATTCACAACCCATTTCCTAAAAGTAACAAGGGTGCTACTCAGTTTCTGTTTTTAACAGTGAGGGGAAAAGATTTTCAAATAAACACCTGGTCAGTAGAGTATAAAGATAACATGTGTAATGCTAGGAAAAACCCAGCACAATTCCTTGTAATTCCCTATGCCCAGTTAAGTTTGTAGTTAAGATTCAGTGGTGTTGGCATGGACAAAAGACACACATTCCTTAGTATCTAATTTTGAGGAGACATTAATCCTCATTTGATATAAATTATGTGTTCCAGTGTTAACAAAAACTGCTCTAATTGTAGATGTACTTTGAAGTATGAGCATCAGCTATTAGCCAAAGACCTCCATTGGCAGCATAACCTTAGTTTTCTAACCTGCTATTTCCTGAAACCACAGGTTCTGATCCTGGCTTGCCCTGTGTGTGACCAGTTATGCTCCATCTCCTCTCACTGCTGCTGAACAAATTGGTTTTGAAGGCCTGGGCAGATAATAGTGAAGAATTCCTTTGGCAAACAGGGAAAGTTGTGTTACCAGCTCCCATGCTGTCTTGACTAGGATAATAATTTTTTAATATTATTGACTCCATTTTTTTTCTGTTTGTTTTTAATTTGAATTCTTGCCTCAGTGTTACACAGATGGATTTTGCCTGCCCTATGAGCTACAGATCAAAGGTAACCCACTCAATAAATATGACATTCCTGCTAATGCAATGGAACAATGAACCATGATGCTTCCAGGCAAGCTCCATAGGTTGAGGTGGCTGCTGAAAATATAATAGTCAATATCTGGTCCTCATCCTGGGCACTTTGGTGAAGAGATTACATGAAGGCCATTCTGAAATTGAAGCTTATGGATTGACTCTCTTGGGACTACTGAGTTGTCTGAACTGGCTGATAGACTGAACCTAGAAAATTCATCTCTCATGACGGCAAACCCAATGCACACTTGACCAGAGGGACCACATGATACACATAAATTATTACTAAAAGATGAGATTCACAATATCAAGATTTTCAGACACAGACCATGAAGTAACCCCAGCATCATGGGCAGACAGTGGTTAAGAGAGGTAAAAAGGTAAAGGCATTTTGGTAGGTAAGGTTAGAGGTTTATGATTCTCATTTGCTGAGATCAGAAGTTCACCCACTTGAGCAAATTCTGTAACCATGACATTGGACCATGCCTACAGAAAAGAATTCCTGTATCAAGCACAACTACTGTTAGAAAGTTACACAGATTCAATCTTTTCTTTTTTCCAATCAATCCACACTATAACACTTGTTAAACATTTGACTACATGCCACCCCTTACCCCCACCCACCCTCCAAAAACAGATGTATGAGTTAGTACTATCCTCTCCTTATTTTACTCCTTGAAATAGAGAGACTGTTGTCAGATTTATTTTTTTTTTTTTTTTAAAGTGATCAAAAGAACTTTTGGAAGTTTATTTAAAAAGCAGGCAAATGATCTACCTAAATGATAAAAATAGTTCCTCTGCATTGTTTAAATTGATGCATGCTCAGGGATCTGTTTCCTGTCTTGCCAGAGATGCAATTTTAAAATTAGATTTACTGAACTTACAAGCAAAATGGAAAGTCTTTAGAAAGCCAGAAGGCAAGAAGTCAACAAGAGAAGCATACTGTTGTCTTCTTCATGCAGTGTTAGTATTAGTCACTAGAACAAGTCATAAGAACCAGCAAGGGGCTGTTTTCTGAAAATTGTTGCCCCTAAAGATGAACTTTGATCTCTGTCAATATTCAGGTCCATGCTCAAATTCCAGCTCCCTGGCTTATGCCTTTTCCTTGGTCTGCTCCCCTTTTGTGGCAGACTCTCTGTCTGACAGGTAACACAGTATGTTGGAAATAAGCTCCAAGCCCAAAGGAAAAAAGAACCCAGCATGAGACAGGTGATTGGATCAATATGAGCCTTACCCATCACTTGTCACAGGAAGTTCTACATGAGCACAGAAGTTCAACATGACCACAAAAAAGTCATGACTACCCAGAAATGGCTGTCACCTATTCCTCCTGATGACCCTCCAGAGGTAAGAGACAACACAGGTTTGGAGTGATGGCAAACTGTGAGCACCGCTTTCAGTTTTGAAGACTGGGAAGAGGATAAGGGTTTGTGTGAAGTCAAGTGTTTGTGCAGGGTGGTGTGTTCCTCACTCAAGTCACGTCTGATTTTGATTGAAATGAAGAATCAAGACAAGTGAAACATAACGGTAATAGTGAAGAAATGGAAATATAATTGTCAGGTCATATACAGCCACCAACATAAATGCTGTAGGAAAGTTTCTCACAACAGAGAGCCCAGAGAGGTAAAGGAAGGCTTGAAAAAATCTTGGTATTAAAAAAATGTGAAAAAGTTCCAATTATGGGCCATAAAATGAATTCTGTTCAAAAGGTTAATAAAATTATAAACATTTGAAAAGGAGCTTATAAATGTAAAGTAATTTTGAGTTTGAGCAAGAACAGTTCAACCTTTTTTTTTTTTTGCTGTTGTTTTAAAAAAAAAAATTGCTGAGATCCCTATGGAGTTATCCATGTATACATTTGAAATATCACAAAATTAAAATTTATCACCAGCATACCTTCCCTTGAAGATAAACTGCCTCAAATGGCTGTAGAAAGCTCTTCTCATTCTATTTTATAATATTTTATCTATTGACAATCAAAGCAGAAAGGATCAGACTCAAGTGCTTGAGTACCTCATAATGCCTCCAAGTGTTCAACAAATACCCTGGTTGAGGAAGTACACACCTATTGAGAAGACTCTTGCAATGTCAGTGGGGACTGGATTTCTGCACATAAAATGGACAGGTTTGGCCTGGCTTGATCATACTAAAACTGTTATTCTGTAGTTCTCTGTCTTTTATACTATGCACATCCTAATATGACAAACCCTGAAAAATTGACCCTTTCTTGGGGTGGTAGTTCTAACATTACTAGGAAATGTATGCAAATAAGAGACAGGGTTTGTGCCAAAAACCCACATAATCTCATATGAGGAACAGATGCAATGCAGCCTCTGGCCAAAACAGGATTTAACTTTGTTATTATCCAAATAACTGTATTTTGTGCACAGTAGTTGTGAACAAAGGCAAAGCATGGGGATAAAGGCACGATTAAGAATACAATGATGCAGTAATAGTACAGTAAATTTTAATAATTTCCTTCATTTCTGGAGGGTTCTGTACTCTGTCTCTCTGTCTCAATGTCCTGGTTTTACTAGGATAGAGTTAATTTTCTTCTCAGTAGTTGGAAGAGCCGTGTTTTGATTTCAGTTCAGACTTGCTTTGAGAACATCATTGATAGAAGTACTGATGTTATTAGTTACTGCTGGAGCTCAAGGCCACTGTGTTTGGCTGCTTCACAGCTGCATTAGGACTGGGAGGGAGAAGTGCATTGAATAGCAAAACCCAAAACTGGCATTTGGATGTGCCAATGAAATATTCCATATCATATCCTGTCATGTTTGGGATATTATCCTGGGGTTGACAGGAAAGGGAGGGTGGATTTTCACGGGGTTTTCTCTCAGGCTCGGGTTCTTCCGGGATCGCAGTTTCGGTTCGGGATTGTTGCTCCTCCGGGATCATTATTCGGGAACGGGCCGGGCTTATCAGTGGGTCGTAAGGAGTTTGCACTGGATTATCACTCATTTGCATATCTTATTATTGTTATCATTGTCATTACTATTTTAATATTAGTTGTTTAGGGTTTTTTGCTGTTGTTGGTTTTTTTAAAGTTTTATTTCTATTATTAAACTGTTTTTATCTCAACCTACAAGCCTCCTAATTTTGCCTCCAATCCTCTCCCCTATCCCCTGGGGGTGGGGGAGAAAGTGGGTTAACGGCTGTGTTGGCTGCTAGCCAAGGGCTAGCCCAATGAAACTATTACACTCAACTATAAGAATACCATAACATCTCTTGCTATATAAGGAGATGAATGCTATGCTAGAGATAAATGCACAAGAGAGTGGGTCCTAAATTTAAGGGTCTGTACCAGACTCCAATGACATTAAAAAGCACCATAAAAAGACTTTTGAAAACTCACTTGAGTGTTAAAATTCCTGTCAAGAAAAATAACTCCCTCTTTTGAGACTAACCAGAATGTTCCCACCTGCATCCAGGAACACTTTTAAAGATTAATAGGCCAGTTTAAGCAACTGCTGTTGTGTTCTCTGCTTTGACTGCTTGAAGCAATGCAATTGCTCAGAATATTGCCAACTCTTGTTGTTTTATGGCAAGCCTGGTTATGTTCAGCATTTTTGTTAAAGCCTTCATTCCCAGGGACATGAGATTACAATAAGAAGTTTGGCTTGTTACAAGAAAGTGAGCTGAAGAGTAAAAGCTTCAAATATCATGAGCTCTACTGCTAGGCATTTCCAGTTTGTGCTGTAACTTGCATTATTTGCTGCTTTTCTTAAAGCTGAGCTCCTGGAATCTAGGTGGGAAGCACCTGCCTCACAAGTTCAGATCACAGCTATCCAGGTCACCATGTGCCATAGTCTACCGTCTCAGGCGATCATGGATCCTTCAGGGCATAGGAAAGGATCACCTATTTTTTTAACTGTGATCAAAGGGAATGACCTAAGCACACCCTAGAAGATTAAAAGTCAGAGGTCATAAGGAATACCCAATTTTACTGATATTTAAATCAAACTGCATGATTTATTGGAACTTCTGTCAGGAGATCCTATTTTTTATTTTAGAGTGTGTGCAAAGGGCAACAAGAAAGCTGTGCTAATTCACGGCATCTCTTGTGTGAATCCTATGCAGCTCCTTGAACAAAACTGTCTGCAGCTGACAGATTGCCAAGAAGTGAGTATCTGCACTGCTGAAGCCCTTCTGAAGACGCAGAACTCAGAACACAATAAGCAGCAGAAGTTTATTGAACTGCTAGGGATCTATTTTCTTATTATTTTCATTATAATGAAGCACAAGATGGTCCTAGAAACACATACTTCCTCATGATACTTTTGTTCCTATATTTCTTGTCTGTGATATCAGATCATCATATTTTTACCAATCCCTCAAGTTTTATGGTACTGTTTGCCAATGACCTTTGCTTTAGCATAGCAATCCTTTAATCACAGGCTTTGCTTGCATTCTGCTGGAGCAAATGACACTCTCCAAAAAGAATTTGATATACATTTTAAAAAAAGCAAAGATAGTACCTATAGAAACTTTAAGTTCAGATGATGAAATTTGAAATCCTCTCTTTCCTAGCAGAGAAAGTGAAACACCCATGACTATGGGAAAGAGAATCTGCTGTAGCAGATTCCACTGATATGATTTATTTAATTAATAATTTCAGATGGACTGCAGGCATTACTCCACATTTTAGGTCCCTTAAAACATTTTACCTATTTATGTAAATATATAAATATATGCATACTTTGTATTTTATTTATGTACACACAGTATGCATATATATTTAAATAGATATACAAAATAAATATACATATATTTATATTTACCTGTACAAATTAATGACTCAACAGTGCTCTCCTGAGAACAACTGTCAGCTGTGGTCAAAGAAGGCAGCATTAACAGTCTCCTTAAGCAATGCATTGCACCCTGGCCTTAACGAGATTAATATAATTTGCAGCCTAATCCACCTCCAAACCTCAATAACTCTCTTAGACATTCTCACAAAAGAGTTTTCATTTGTTCTCTCAACTCATTTTCAGACATTCAGGAGACTATTTCAGGAACAAGGACACCTTTTTCTCTGCTGTACTCTCTCTATAGCAGGTCTACATTCATCATAATCAAACTTCTGAAGTTCTTCTGATGAGGTTAATCAGAAGGATCTGATGATGTCCAGTAACTTGTAGATAATTTCATGTTTGTCACACCAAAGGAAATCAGCGAGGTGCTAAATCTATTTATATTTTTTTCATTCTGAAGAAATTTCTCACAAAAGTTCCTTTAATTAATGTGATTGAATATGTTCCTCAGAAACATATTTTTAATTCAAGCGGAAACTATAAAAGGCTCTGTAAAGAACTTTAAGTCCAGGTGGATTACTTAATGGTTCTGTTAACAGATATTCTATAAACTTGGTCACTTTAAGAGATGTATAAAGCCACTGAGAAGCCTAATGATCCATTCACTCTTTAACATCACAGACTTGTCTGTAATCCTTCATCATACAATTTTTAATATACCCTGCTCTAACAAATAAGAAGAAAATATGACTACTGCAAAGATGTAAGAGCATATTGATGTTTGAAATTATTGTTTCATTTCACTGTCAAATTTGACATAATACTAACAGACAAAGGGAGGAACAATAATCAACTTTTAAATAGTCTGATAGAGTTGTGAATGACAGCAAGACACAAATGTAAAAGGACAAGTAATATTAGCATCAATTTACATGCTGAATGTAGAAAAACAACACTACTTCATAAAGAGCTTCCTCAAATATAAAAAAAGCATTTTCAGTTTGCCTGAGGAAAAAAAAAAAATCAAAATGTTGCCAATATGAGGCCTTTTTCTGCAAGCTGCTAAGTATCTACAAAACCCAGTGCACTTTGGAGATCATTTGTCTTTACAGTACATAACAGTAATTACTCTTTTAACTAGCACTTTCTCTATGTAAATGTTTCTATTTTTAAAACTGATTTTAAAAGCAGTGATATGAGGATATCGGTGTAACTTCAAAAGGCAACTGAAAGTCTGAGAAGTCTACAAAGCTACAGAGTTGATTTGACAAGCATGAGTGCATGTTACTTAATTTCAACAAGCATCCCACTGACAGGAGGGATCTACGTACATTTGCTGGATTAGGGACAGCAAGAAAGGCAATGAGAAGCATGAAAGGAAAAGGATGAGAAAGGTAAGAATGTATGAGTAAATTCTTCCTAGCTAATTGTATACACCTTGGCAATCATACAGAGTTTCTTTTCAGTATAGTATGTCCTACAGAGTGTTGTGTAGCACAATGATGTGTAGAGGAAGGTTTCCTTGGTCAAACATGTGGCATATTTTGCTGTAAAACTCTAGTAAAGTCTGTGAAAAAAGACCACACGTAACTGTAGTGGAGGTTAATGTTACTCTGAGGTGCAACTGCTGCTGCTTTAAGAATATGTTTTTAAAGATTAATTTACCTTTCAGCCTCTGAGACAGGAAGAGGAACATGAAGAGAGTAGATGTTGTTTACATTTAGCTTATTGCTTGCTTGTAGCCAGCTAATGTCTGTGTGCTAAATTGCAAAGAGACAGACAAATTCAGCACTAGGCATGTCCGGGAGGAGACAGCAGATGGGGTAAAGCATGGAAATTTTGAGATGTGGAGGTATTGAGTAGGGTGGGAGAAATTTTCCTGCCTATTATTGCTCCCCAGCTCTCACTGACTTCCCCACTGCTGCTCTTTCAGTAATTGCCTCTTCTCAGAGCCAGAGATTGAACAATAGTTTTGCTTCTTAAAGCACTGCTGAGGGCTGGCTGGATGAGAGGGGAAGGGTCAGCTTTAATTGCTCGCCAGCTGGGTGGAGGCTGCATGTCTGTGGGCATCAAAGCAGTGCCAGCTTAGGTGACGGCAGCAGTGGAGCAGAACAGAAATCAGCCCTGCCTGGGACAGCCGCCTCAGTGTGATGTATTTGGATGTTGTCTGCCAGCGCCAGGGATCAGGAGATACAAGGGGAAAAATCTCACCAAATGCTACCCTTTCTTGGTACTTCTAGGTAACTCCTGTCTTCACATCTATAGCATTCCAGGTCTTGACATCACACATTCATGGCTTTGGTTTTAAATCTAAGTTGCATAGTAGTGATATGGTCAAGCAGCCACTGGTAGTACAAACTCTCAGGAAGTTCAGACAGATTTGAATTAGATCCGTTTCAAACTAACAACAGGGAAGCCCACACCACTTCAGTCTAAAAGAGAAGGAACTGAGATGACAGGGTAGCTACAGCTGGGTAGCCTGTAAAGGCACATCGATGTGCATGCCTAGAAAACAGAGACACTTCCACTGAACTTTGCTTTCCTGTTTGGAATGAAAATAGATTTTGCCAACTTGGTATTTTCTTTATTTAAAAAACACAATTACTTATGCAAACATAAGGAGGACATTAAGTCATCCATATACTGTAACCAGGTATGTCTCTGAACAGCATGCAGAACACTGTGGGGAGAGAGCACTTAGTTTTGCAAGTTAGAAAACAAGGTAAACATATGCAGATGTCTGAACTTGACAATACTTTTAAAAAATGAAGTTATTTCTGAATTTTTCTCTTGCCAACAGGCAAAGCAAATATCACACAGTAAAGACTTATGACCCCAACACAGAAAATCCTAATGTCAATAAATCAACCAACCAACCAACCAAAAACCCTTGAATGTTCATATTCTGTTTCATTTTAAATGTATTGGGAAGGAAGCAATTTTTCAGCTGAAAATGCATTTCTACAGTAAGAGTACTAGAAATCAGTAATAAAAAGACCATATATCTCAAGGTTTATCCCTGAACAAAGAATATGGCCTAGTTAGGAACTTGTGAAAAGGAGGATTTCTAAGGAGAGGTCTGATCTAATTTTACAGATTTAAATATCATCTAGAATATGTTACTGTCAAAAGTGAGACTTCATAATAATTTAAATTAATTACTTTTAAAATGTAGATGATCATTCTTAATTCAACTTTAAAAAATATATGATGAGAATGACAAAAGGAGGAAATAATGTCTAAATGTCATAAACAGATTATGGTGTTAATATCTTTGCACATGTTAAGTAAAACTAAGTAGTGGCTGGCAGAAAGGAAACAATTAAACTGTAAGGCTCTGTCACGGAATGATATAGTCCCTTCTATCCCAAAATGAGCTTTCTTGGAATGTACTGCCAGAATGGACCAGATGCAGGTGATAACGTAGAATGAGAAGAATGAAATACGGGTACAAATGAATGCAACTCCTGATGCTAGCATTACGATTCATGGAGGCATAACTCTTTTTCTTCCTATATTAGTACATTGCTGCTTTAAAATTCACTTTACTATGATGTGGGGAAAATATATTTATTCTTCAAAAATTGTGTTAGTCTTATTTGTCATGCAAAGTCAGTAATGCTTTGACAGTATAAAAAACTTACAGTGATTGCCTTCACAAGGTTATACAGATCGACTTGTCAGCAAAAGGATGTTTCAATAGCTATGATTGCCTTAATTGATTACTTCTGTGGAAGGTTCACTTTCTTAGAAGTGGGGAGACCACCTCCACTATACGATTAAAACCCAAAGTACAATACCTCCCACACCTTTTTTAATTTCAAGGTATATGTCTCAGAAAGGCCAAGAAAGTGAGAAAAAAAAGCCAGAGTCCTCTTCCTAAAGGAAAAAAGAGAAAATAGCTCTAAACAAAGGAGGTTTGCTCCTGCTTACTTTAAATGTTGGCACCAATGATTCTTTGGACAACCTATAAGACAATCTATAAGAAATTTAGTCATGTAGATTGTGCTAAATCATGAATGAAAATAAAAAAAAAATAACCCAAATACAGACAAAACAAAAAATTCCCATTAACATAGTATAAGTAAATCACACAGAAGTAAATCATACAGGTTGCCAGAGCCAAAGCCTGGTCAGAGAGTGGTAATATTTCAGTTAAATTGATATAATTAAATTGGCATGACTTCTACCACCATAGAAACAATTATAATGTTATAAGGCATTTTAACAGTCTTGTTGTGCTACAGTTTAGAGAATAAACCATAATAGTATAAGAAAGCTTCATAATATAAAGCATAATAATGACCATGGTGGTGACTATACCATTTCAATAATTTAATTAAAACTAGAATTTCACCCCTAAGTCTTGTAGTAGTATTGCTGTTTAGCCCAAGCCGTTACTTACTATAAACTGTAAAATGGTCTATCAAGGAGTAAATTACCCTGCAAATGTCATATAAGGGGCGCTAACAGAATTACAATTGGCCATTCACCGCAGGACTCAAAGTCCACTAAAGATTTTTTTTGGCTATGGTCTCCATAGACACTTTTAAGGAACTGAGAAAGATGTACCTAACAGCTTTACCAATATGCATAGATGAAGCACTGCTTTGGGTGGTAATCTGCTAAATTCTGCTAGTCCTGTACCAAGTTTCTGGAAATCCTCAAAAAATGACCGCAGCTCATGTACAGAGCATCTCAATGTGAAACATATATTGTGCAGACTGTCTGACTTGCTGTGTGTCTCGGGTCAGCTGAGCATCTGCAGTAGTACATTCCTAGTGAGAAATGTTGGACCTGTCAGTCTTGAATGGCCAATACTCACAGGTGTGTTATAAATCAGGCATGCTTTTTAGTCTGATCCTATCTGGTTTTAGTTTGGTTTCCTACAGAAAGAAAGCTCATAGCATCTCAGTATGTACATGTGTCTGTCTCTCAATCCCCTTGGGGCAATTGTAGGAATTTGTGAATGAGGAAAGGCCTCAAGTATATTAACTTTGCTAAAGATTTCATTAAAATAAGAAACCAGGAAGAGAAGAAGGACCCCAGGGAAAGTTTGCCTTTTTCTGATATCAGAGAAACCATAAGGGAGACCGATGTCAAAGCACAGGTATAAAATGAGGCATCATTACTTCTACTGCTTATACAACTATTTGTATTACATATTTACTAGGGTATAAACAATGTTATAATTTATTGTTGTCAATCAATGAAATAACTACATTTTGGGGAGGATGGCAATCAGAAATTGTGATCTGTTTTCAAAATATGAAAACATTTTATGTACCCATTAAAAGGAAAAAGAAAGAAAGAAAAATAATCTTGCCCCACTGGAATTGAGAGGCATAGATTGGTGTTTTCCTGGCTACTACATTCAGGCAGAACATAAAGTGTGCTGGATTTATAAGAAGAACCTGCCAGAGGAACCTAAGCTGAAACAAAACAGCTTGCATGAGGCAATAGATTTAAAATCCTAGAAACTGCTAGCAGCTGATCAAAGACCAGAAGAGGAATTCCACCTCACTGGCCAGCCTGGGTTGTTGCAATTAAAACAAGCTGAAAAAGAGCATGTTATTACTGAGTTTTATTGGCAGAGAAGGATGATTGAAGACTGGGCTGAGAAAGGCTCCCAAAAAGAGTGAGAGAAGGTGTCTTGAAAAGACATAAGGCAGCTTCTCGAGAAATGAGTCTCAGCTCTTTTGTATGTATTCCCAACCAAGAGGGACTGGCAGTTCTTATTTCTTTTTCTCATACCTAAAGAATGTGGAAAACGCAACAAAAATCGAGACTAGGGTTTGGGAGGAAACATGATTAAAAAAAAGAGAAAAGGCTGTAAAAAAACAACCAGATACAAACTGGTCATCTAAGGAAGAGTGAACAGGAAACTAGGAAACTCACTCTAAAATCTGTATACAATGGGTGCTAGCTTAAAGAATATTTGACTTAAATTTAAGATGAGAAATTAAAAAAAAATAATAGTAGGAGAAAAAAAAAAAGAAGTTGCAGGCTGGGGAGTATAATAAAAAGTCTTTTAATAGTCTGAAAAATACACCAGATTTCTGGTCAGTCATGACCATGGGGAAATGATGAGTGAGAAAAGAGAGAAAGCATACAAGAAAATAAAAGTGCTCAGGACTGATCTTGTTGAGCTCTACACAACAGCAAACACCCCCCCTCCCCAGTACAAAGGTGGGAAGTTAACAGAGACAGTTCCCGGTTTAACTCTTGGAAGCATTTTGTGATATGCATTTTCAGTATAACTTCTTTCAATTCCTCACCATTACTTCTACTTGAAGCCACATGTATTTTCCTAAAGAAACCATCTGGGTCTTGTGTGTCATTATATATTTTTAGATTTATGTCGTGTTCTAGGTGTTACTTCAGCAGATTTGAATAATTTATTCTTTATTGCTCTTTTTTCATAATATATTCCATTTTGTGTACTTTGATCTATACAGAAAACAGCTGCAAAAATTACATGAATCACATCTGGTGAAATGCTGGTCTACTGAAACCAGCATATGTTTCTCTGTTAATTCCACTGCAGCTAAAGTTTCACTCCAGATGCATTACTTTTGCTTCTGTCTCTGCTTAAATTTCCACATGATATGTTGAAAATTTTCCTTGTCTTCCAGACCCTACTCATCCCCAACTCATCCATGATGCTGGACTGCTATTCCTATCACACTTATCTTTGGTCCTTTAAATTTTGCCAAAGACTAGAATGCTTCTTTGCATTTTTAATGTCTAAAGAAGTAAACAAGAATAAAGGACAACTATTATCTACTGCAACTCAAAGTATTTAAAAAATGTTCTGTAAACAAGATACTTTATTTTCTACCGCGGTACAATATGTAAACAAAATATATAATCATGGGAATTATTGCTCCAGAACATGACATGAGGCTGTGGCAGTATGGAACAGTACCTCCTTTTATAATATATGCATACTCATCTGCAATACTTGGCTCTTTTTAAAAATTATGAATAGTTACAAACCCTTCCATACTATATAAACAATAAAGGAAGAGAAAACATAATTCAAAACTAATGCTACTCTACAAGAGGAAAAAAAGTTCTAAAATATTTCCTTTCCTTCCCCTCTAATTTAGATTCTCTGCTAGAGAAAGTAGGTTATGAAATGCATTGATGCACCTGCACCAAAGTGAATGCAGATAAGAACATTTAGCTTGCTAAAGAATTTGGCTTTGGGAATGAGGCAGGGAAGAACAGAAATTAGGTGTTGGATTTTAGTTTGGAAAAGCCAATAGTAAGAGAATAAGAAATACCAACAGTTCTGAATATTGACAGCATCACTTCGGTAATTAGAGTTTCTGGAGCAGCAACATTCTAGGCATTAATGTCATTGCCATTTATAGCCATAGAGTAATTATTAAAACTCTAAAAATCCCCTGTGACTGAGGCTTACTATTGCACATTATACTTACAGTCAAATAACTACTGCCATTGTATTTTACAGCATCATCTATTGCTGTTAATAATTCCAGGTGTCTGACTGGAAAGATATGGAGGGATGCTAATTTTATCTTACTAATATTTAATTCCTATGATGTTTAGAGAAGTCTGGTTTACTTTTTTTTTTTTTAAGTATATTAAGGTGGATTAGAGAAGTATTTTCACTAACCTTTACAGGTAAAATTAGCTGAAATTATACATTTGCAAATATCACCAATGCTTCTCCTATTTCAGTATTTGATTTTGTACACTGTATAAAATACCAAAGCTGCAATCATGCTTCATTCAGAATGCTGATTAGTTAGTCCAAGGTCATTGCAACCCTGCTTATTATGAATTTCTTTGGTTCAGCTTTTATGTGCATGCTGGTTGTCTAAGAAAGGGGGAAAGTAGCTTCAAATCAACCTCACGCTCCTGCCAAATCTTGGTGTCAGGCTAATTCAAAGCAATCTTTTTGTAACACCCTATTCCAGCAGCTGAAATAATCCCTCTTAAGAGACTCTGTTGTATGTAAAGTACTTCTCAAGTATTTTTAAAAAAACTCTCAGCATTGCAAACGGGTGAGGTAGGTTTATGACACAAGAGTCTCTAACCTTGAATAAAATCCTCAACCACTCATTTAAAAAAGGATTATTTGGACTTTCTTTAAAGAGCTTTCCAAAGAAGTACAATAAAGAGTGGTGTCTGTCCCACCCTCTATCTGTCCCTTTAGTTCTTCAGAAATATCTCAAAGTGGCACCTGACAGACACCATCTGTATTGACAGGATCATCAGTAAGACTCTGTCACAAACAAAATGCTGGAGGCAATGTCATCATTAACATCTTCCTCCTCAGTTTAGGCATGATTTTTTTCCTGAAGCAGAAGATAATGTAAAATAGATTAGCAGTACCAGCCAGGCAGAGAGATATCATCAGTACCAGCAGCAATCATGTAATTACTCCCACTGCATCATTTCTCAGCTGTCACAGAAAAAGCCTAAACTTTCAGTTTTACAGAATGTAGCTGGTCAAATTGTGCAACAGCAGTGAAAGAGCTCTTTTATTCTCTGAAAATGGCTACAGATTGCTAAAGAAGGGTTTAAGTATACTGAAAAACACAGTGTTTGCCTCAGTGCTCCTCTGCAAGTGGTTTATGCTCTCAGTCCATCATCCAGGGTAGTCTTCAGTGTTGCTAATGACAACTTGAGAAAGAAAAATAGGTAAACACAGCAGCTAATGTTGAGAAACTCATTTTTTAATGATTTCTCTGGAACGTTTCCCAGATTCCACATCTGCCCTGGCACAACAGCCTGCACTTCAGAAAGCAAGTCTCACTGGAGGTGCAGTGAGAACAGCTACTTTTACTCACAGTGGGTAGGCTACTTTCCCTCTCTTCATTTCAAATACTGTGCCTGCTACTTATACTTTCAAAAAATCCAGCTAGTTTTTAAGAACAAGAACAATATACTTTATAAAAGCCACAGATGGGTCACCTTCCAGTTCCCAATAAGCCAGTTGTGACACTAAGAGCAGAAAAGGTGGAGAAACAGACCCATATGACAGATCTTCAACACAGTTAAGGTGCTTATTTTTGTTGTCTCATTGTGATATTTTTAGCTTGTCTCCTGTGTTTCTGTCCTTAGTTGTAATACAGAAGTGCTAGTGGTGGTCTCAACACCAAAGGTAGAGTCCCAGATGTTAATGCTTTGGACAATTTTTCTATAGTACAAACATCAGATTCAATTTCCCTTATGTAATCTTTTCCTCTCCCATAGAATTTCATTTTTAGAATATCTCCATTCCTATTGCTCAGGACTTATAGCCACGTAATGTTAAAAAATAAATCATTGCATGACTTTATGAAAGTCATTGTGTTTATCCACAGTGTTGCCAGTAAGTGAAGAGGACATCATAGCGTATATGAAGGAGCCTCCTCACTTCTAAAAAACCCCAAAAGATGGCAAGAAGTCCAATAGTAAAATGATACATGCTATACAGATTGATTGGCTATTATTTTGCCAGATTCTTAAATTTAACTACATATGTTTAAAAAGTGTGCAAAACTCAGGCAGAGTTTCCACTAGTCTTGCAATCCACTCTTCCCTCTGAAAACAACTCTCCTCTCCTTGTGAGGAGAGGGAGATAAAGAAAATCCCAGTAAGAAAGAAAAAAATGACAAAACTGTTTGAGAAACTTGCATTTTCTTCTACAATCTGGAGTAGATTTAAGAAAGAAACTGGCTTTTTATTTCATGAGGAATTTTTGTGTTTTGCAGAGGACTATCTATTTTTGTGTAAGAAGTTGTAACTGAGCAACTATGACACACAATGTGAGAGTGTCCTCTCTTTTCTTTTTATGGCTAAAGGGGACACTATCCCCACAGGACAGCCTTTCCAGTCCTTTCTCCTCCCTTGACCCTCCTTACAATAATCCTTTCCATGAAGGTCTCCAGTTCAAAACCTTAAAAGAGTTTCAAAAAAAAAAAAAAAAAAAATCACAACCCACCCTGTCGTGGACCCTATAAGCCTTCATTTTCATTTCATGGCTATCCATCCCTTGGAGAAAATAAGTTCTGTATCAGCAATGAAATTTAATTTGTTCTGCAGTCTCATTGAGGCACCTGTGTGTATGTTCCCCTAGGACTAGGGTACATCTTGAGATAATAATGGGTCCAGGTGTGCTGAAAAGGTTATTCAAGAGAGCCCAAGGGCAATCACAGTCTCTTCATTCAGCTAACTTTTGTCCCTGGTAAGGCTCCAGCATGCACATCCCAGTATTGGACATAATTTTTTTATAAGCTTGAGATTTTTCTCATGTGTTGGTTCTGTGCTCTCCCTGGCCCATAAGCCACCTGTTCCATCATGTTTTTCATAAGTTTCACTATAATTTCCTTAAAATCTCACAGAAGACACTTGAACATCTATGTGAGCATAAATGCAAATAAATCCCATTCTTGAGAAGCAAAAGAGAAAAAGCAAAGACCAAAACCAAGGAAAATAAAAGCTACCATTAGTTCAAAGGCTAAGAAAGGGAAAAAAAAAAATCAACATTTCAACTCAGCTGAAGGAAAACTAATTGCTGATGGTATAGACTGATGGTATAGACTAACAGATTGTTATTTGGTAACTGCTTAAGATTATATTATGATAGTGGACCCAAAGAAAAGAGTTACTGTTTGTTAAAGCTGTTTCACTTCAGAGGACTGACTGCACAGATAATGAAACTGAGTAGAACAGAAAGAGCTACTCGAGTCAATGACCTGCGAATGAGGTGTGCATTGTTCCTAATATGATTTGTCACACAAGTAATCAGCTAGTATAATAACTTAGCCTTCTCCAGTTGGAAGGTCTCCTTAGGGTACCAAATTTAGTGTCAACAGGCAAGTAATATCTAGCGTTACTCTTTAATGGTCCCACTCGGACTGAAATTTTGACTTTCCAATTACTATATATCAAACAAACAGACATTTTTAAAGATCCAAAATAAATATTTTAATGGAAGGACAAACTGATACAGGCTTCCATTATTTTCCCTTGATAATAATATTTTTCTTTAAATAAAGAAAACAGAAAACAGAGAGCAATTTTTATGGAGAATAACAATTTATGAGCCAATTAATAGCAAGCAGAGTGACAAAGAAAGAATCTTAGGCATCTTAGAGGCAAGAGAGATAAAAAGATAATTTCGTCCCTCTTTATCAATTAATTAGTTAAAGCTTACATTAAATTTCACCAAGTCTTACTACTTATTAGATGGATTTAATTTGTAGAGCCATACAGTCCATTCACCATTTATCTAAAGTATTCCAGTGGCACACACTAGAAGTTCTTTTACAGGGTATCAAAAGGAAACCAATGATTAGACTCTCAGGAGAAGAGATCAATCTCACCTATCTTCAGTAGGTCTAAAGTGTCTAAAAGTTAAGTACCTAATTTCACCTAATTATCTATTCCTCCTGGAAAGAGAGATATACCTCTAAAGGGCAGTTGTTCCTAAAAATGGGTATTTAAAAGTAGTGTGAGAGGCCTCTCGAGGATGTCTCTCCCTCTTCCTGCTGAGGATAGGAGTCCACATAATCAGCCTAGATTAGTTTGAGATTATTAATCCTCCAAAGTGTTCTGAAATGTAAATCAAGACTTAAAATCCAGTAGACAGGATCTGCACAAGACGCATTTACTTAATAAATGATTTTTTTTTCCATCATTTAGAGGTACTGATGAGGCTAAATCCATTTATATGTATCAGTTGCTTTCAAATCCTGAAAGATGGTGTATAATAAGGTGACTACTTCAAGTAGTTAAAATATAGTAATTTAAGAAGCAGGCAACAGCTTGGTTTTCTTTAAATATAATAATCATACTAATATATTATATTAGTGATTATTAATAACAAGATTTTCCTTCAATAAAACAGCTTGTTCCAAATTGACATTTCTATCTTTTTATTTTAGTGGTGAAAACCTAATCCAATTTCCAACTATAAATAATGCTGTTTTGAGCTCCTAAGATTTTAAAAGATGTTGACAAATAGAGGATAAAATAGAAAAGAAATAAAATTATTAAGGAACTGAAAAGGCTGATATACAAGGAAAGGTTACCAGGATTAATGATATTTAACTTTGCCAGATATTAAGTACAGGGAAGATATAACCATCTACAAGCATGCTCAGAGGTGTAAACACCAACAAACTCCTAAATAATGAGGTTGGCTGGAGGAGGATGAGATTCCTTCCCTCTTGCATGCCTCCTCCAAGCCACAGACCTCCCTTAGGCTGTACCAGTGACTGGTTTAAGCATTTTGAGTACCAGATACTCCAAAGCAGTATATGTTCAAGTATATGTTCAAGTGCACAAACTGGATTTGGACACTTTTACAAGAGTGTAATGGGGTCCTCAGAAGAAAGCCAGTGGATGTTTGGGAGCACGGCAAAGGGTAGCTCACTGGGCAGCCCCACAAGGCTGCAAGCCTTCCAGCCACACTGCTCTGAACGGCAGCCACTGAAGACAAGGTTAATTTGTTCCCAGGAGAGTAAACTCATGAAAAAAACATGGAAATGTCATGTTCTTCAAGCCTCCTCTATAAGAGAAGCTTTATAATCCACCTTTACACAGAAAGGGCAAATAAGGCTCACATACCCTAAACCATGTGGTATTGTGGCATTGTCATCTTTCTGTGTGGATAGTTAAAAAATATCCAGTTTGCTGTTTAGAGCTGGTCCAATGCTAAAACTCCTCTTGCTTTCAGACTGCTCCATTGGACAGTCATTCCTCTTTTGTCTAACCTGATCTCTGTTGCCTTCCACTTTACATCTTCTGTTGTATCAGACATTTTATAACCCACAATCTCTGCTCTCCTCAGAAAGACTTCCTGAGAAGGGCTGAATACTTTCTTCATAACTTATATACATTTATATTTGCACCACAGTTAGGAAAAAAAAATAAAAAAACATTTTTTCTGTACTCATAATTTATCAGTATCTACAAAATAACCATTTCATAATTACTTGATTTATTCCAAACTACAAAATGTGAAAGTAATCTGTGCTCCTGAAGTAGAAAGGAGCACAAAAATCAGTCTACTTCTAGAATGATTTGGCATCTGTGACTTTCCAACTACTATATATCAAACAAATAGCCATTTTGAAGATCCAAATTACACTCCATTTATCAAACAGAAAAGATCCTTTCCTTAAGGGTTTATAATCCTTCCTGCTCCTTGCATTATAATGAACTAGATTTATCCTTAACCTTCCCTTCTGTATAAAATTTTACAGATCTACTGCATGTAAGTTTTAAACCAAATCTGCAAAGATATTGGTTTTTTTAATCCAGAAAAGTAGTCTTCATGCTTTAAGGAAATAACTTCCTACATTTCCTTCTTGTTCTGCTTCCAGGCACAGAAATCACACCATTAATCTCCATAAGAGTGAAACCCCACCCCCCACCCCCAAAAAAAAAACCCAAAAAACAAAACAAACAAAAACCCACCACCACCACCCCCCCCGCCAACCAGTATTTTGTAAGTGTGTCTATTTTAACAGCTGCAGTTACTCTTGCAAGTAGACTCACTGAATTCTGCACTTAGTGCCAGTTACAGAATTGTTTTAAATATGAAAGTCCAAACCCAAACAATACTCAGTCTAAGAGTCAGTAATTCTCTTAGTGAACAAAGGGCAGTGGATAATGCCAAGGAGTATCAATGACAGTTCACTTCAAGTTCAAAGAGAAATTTTACTTCAAAGTATTTGCCATAGAAGATGAATACATAATAGAAAAAAACCTCAAACATTCCTTTAAAAATAGCATGAAAATAAATTATTCAATAATTCACTACATTTCTTCAATAACTTCTCATCACTTATAGCCTAAAATTTCCAAAGTCAAACGTGCAGAATGAGTAAGGAAAATAATTTTATTTTTTCTCATGAGATGTAATTCTTTTCACTCAATTTAATTTGAAAGCAAATTGGATTAGCAAAGTTAGGTTTTCCAATAGTCAAACATTAGCTTTAGTGTATTCAGAAATAGTCAGAAATATCTGTGAAACTAAATCAAACAAAATTAACTGTTTCTCTGAACAGTATCCAGCCTTATCTGCATAGGGAAAGATAGAGACATGAATCCTGTAAATGGCTGCTCTCTTGAGGTATGAAGTCACATTTTCCTAAGACAAAAAGGCTACCTCCAATATTTGTCCTCATGGAAATGGTTGCCAAGGGAGAGTAAATTTTAAGAGAAATTAATTACACTAAGATAACCAAATTATTCTTTCAAAGATAAAAGTTTCAAGACCAGTTCAGAAAAAAAGTTCTCATGCATACCTGAAGAGAAAGATATGATGTATGGTTATGTTTAGTGTATTGAATCCAGCTCATAGGGATGAAATTGAAAAGCAACAGCTATGAAATTGCTGAGATTAAGTGACATACGGACAGAGGAAAAGTGTATTTGATATCTCTACCACACCAGAGTCCAGGCTCAGGACAAAAGCAGAAATAAATGTGGTGGCTTCCTCCTATATTTATTTAAAAAGATCCAAATTCTAAGATTTTTTTCCAAACTAATTTTTCAAAATAAAGTAAAATAAAGACTTCCCGGTTCATGATAGTAGATGTAGCATACACTCCAGTCTGATGTGTATCACACCGTCTAACCTCCTGGCTTTTCCTGGCAGCAGTTTCTGTGTTGACCATGTACACTAACCGGAAAGCTCTACCAGCAGACTTAAGTTCTCAGCTCTGTAAACACAAAATGATGGAGAATGTCGACTTCAAGTAATGAGGTATACTATGATGTTACTAGAAACAACATTGGCAAAGACTGCACTTCAGTAAATTTACTTTCTAAATGCCTGTTGCAGTGTGATGTCAGATGTAAGGCCAAAGCGTGGATCATTTCTTCCCCAGAAAGAGTAAGTAGGGAGCACACTCCCACAGTGCTGTTACTGATATAAAATAGGATTTACCACCAATGAGGGAAACCAGATTCAGGAGCCATTGGCAGAGCTATGACTTTTAATATCATTGCAAGCACCTAGGAACATTGTCAGGGAGAAATATGCCAAGTGTTTTACAGACTGAACCATACATGAGAAGGGAACACAAAGTTCTTGTTGAGCATCTCAAGCTAGTTCTTAGTTTCTGGAAATCAAAATCTTAATCATAATTATTTTCATGACTAAATAACTCCTTGGTATTAGGAGCTATTCTGAAATACTTAAAACATTTTGAAACACTGAAAAGTTTGTCTGACAGCTGAAGAAGGCATGGTTTTCAGTCATTCAAATCCCCTCTCTGCATCTTTCGTGCTCTGTCCAAACTAAAAAAAGGAGCCATAACCAATGCACTAAAAAACCCACTCCAAACTACCTTTCTGAATTACAAAGAGATGCTACAAGTTTCCCCCCAAAAATCCCTCTTAGTGAGGGAATTTACTTTAGCAATTTTAGTTACAGAAACTCCTACCACAACAGTGATGATAATGTGTACTTTCCAGATAAGGAAGATGAGAAAGGAGAGCTTCCTGAGCTGTTTTATGGTGTACCTCACTTTCAGCAGAACCTAGAAAGGACTTTTGAAGAGGTCAAAAGAGATATCAAGACTGTCTTTCTTCAACCATGGGCAACAGATTTTTAGTTCACAAATGTCCATATGATTATCTTTCTACCTATTCCCATATCTACCCATAAAACCCCTCCCAGAGCTTTGGAGAAAATGCAAGATCTGCAGTACAGAAGACCAAAAACTGCAGAAAATATAACTTTGTTACTCTAAGTTCATCATGGCATTGATGTGATTGAATGTATAGATCTACTTCAAGAAATTGCCTTGTATCCAGATCCCTTAATCTTGTGTTTTCATGAAGGAGGTATCAAATCAAAATTAGGAGATCTACAATACCATCAATGCCATGAAATGCTCTGTTCCTCTAGAGCAGGTTTTTTTGTGTTTTGTTTTGTTTTTTAAAATTTGTTTTCAGAGTATTTCTCACGGTGTAATAGTTGACACAGCCAACATTTTTTTCCAATACAGTTTGTTCATTTTTCTTTTCTTACACTTTGGTTTGTACCAGCAAGGAAGGATCAAAGCTACGTCCCTGCTATGCCTCCTGTCTCTGGAACAGAGCTAAGGTCTCAGTCCCAGTGTGTAGGACTCCATTTGGGGATGAAGAATTATAAAGCCAAGAACAATCTATTTTATTTCATTACATATATTATGATCTTCCAGCTGGCCTCCTGGCAGGCTGACAGAGTAAACCTCAGCTGGGAAAGATTTGGGACATCTGAGCCTTATCTCATCTATGTATATTTATACTTGCCAAATATCATGGTCACATATTTGTCCCATGGCTCTGAACCCTCCTGAAATGCCATCCTTTGCTTGCTGCAACAGAGGAGGAGATTATTTTCACTTCCCTCTTGTAGCCAGGTCTGCTGATCAAGTAGCCCAGAGCTGAAATTGTTCTCTACCTCTTTCAAATAACTGTGGATTTTGGCACTGTTTTCCTTTGGGAACAGCATGAACCCATTCTAGCTCCCTTTCCTAGGAATCAAGGCAACAATTTGGGAGTATTACAGAAGCTTATCTACCTGTCCTTCCTGCAAATCCTAGGGTCTTCTCTGTGTGCACCATAAAAGATGGAATAACAGACAGACATCACTAACATTTGATGCTGGGTATGCAAAGCCATATTTTTAACAGCTCCAACTGAGAAAACTAAAGCTGTTTTAAAAGTACAGCTAAGTGGGAAAGTGAGTAGGAAGGGGAAAAGAACTGGAGAGAAATAAATAAGGAATAATAATGGGGAAAAGGAAGATGAATTGAGCTAGTAGCAGACCTATGGGATAGGACAGAAAGAGTTAGAGATGAAGAAAAGGGCACTAGCAAATATGAGAAGATAGCAGTAGCAGAGAAGAACAGAAAAAAAGACAAAGGAAAAAAAATATTACAGGCATACAAAGACAGAGAGGTGAGCAGAGAGAGAACACTACAGATAAAAATAGGTCTAGGAAAGCAGGCCCAGTTATTGAAAAAGCTCCCTTACTTCCCATGCTCACGCTGATGAAAAACACCTACCTTGAAGCTACAATAACCTTCACAACCATGAGTCCTGCCAAACAGAATCACTTTTCTGTGTTCTCTGATACATGCTCACCTCTTTGCAAAATTACATTACTGAGATGAGCCATTAGCAGTAGGGTACTTAAAATTAATCTGTGAGCACATTCATTTCTTACTCCTCTGTTCTATCTCTTCATTATCTCATTTTTCTGTGCTCTTCTGGGGTCTTTTGTGTAAACCTTTATTTGCCCATGTTCAAAAAATTTTTTACGAGTTTTGGAAATAAAATGGAAGTCAGATTGTTAGATTAATCCAAATTTAAGCTTTCTATGCTACCTTCTTTGACTTATTGTTGTGATATTGTAAAATTGTATTTAATTTTATTTTTTTCAGATCTTCAAAAGCTGAGAAGCATACAACAAAATGTAAACCACTCACAAAGTACCTTTCATGCCAAGCAAATGTAACATAATCTGTCTCTGTAATATTTCATGTGTTCACTGATGATCTGAAAGACAGAGTGTTGTCAGCAATAAAGTTCAGTCAGGAAGCCAAACTAGAAGATGTTTCAAATAGCAGCATAGGAAATGGATTTATGTGCAGCTGGAAAGTTAAGAGTAGTTTAGGAAGATAATATGGAAGGGAGAGAGGGTGAGAAAGGAACAAAAGGTCCTGAGAGGGAGATTGGGACTGTTAGTCTTTATAGACATGCAGCACTGAAGGAAGCAGGAAAAAACAGAGATGTCAGGACTATAAATCAGGTACAGGATAAGG
The DNA here is from genome assembly GCA_907165065.1 of Caprimulgus europaeus. Next base: position 38,663,787 of record OU015525.1, read on the forward strand.
CTCTTGCATGGTGGAGTGGGACTGACAAGTGAGGAGAAGAGGACAAAAAGGAGGAGGGAGAAGAGACAGCGACAGGTTGGGGAGGGCAGAGCAGAAATGGCAAACACTTCACCACCCCAGAGCTCTGTGTTTCCTGAAGCACATTCACCTCTTGGCCTGTGAACAGAGTCCAGAAATTCCTATTCTCCTGTAAAAGCCTTGGGCAAAATCTCTTCTCCCACTCCTGTTCTGGTCCACCAAGTTGTCAAACCACTTTTTATAGCTGCTGTTCTACTAGTTACAGTGTTAGAGGTCTATGCCAGAGATCAGAAAGCTCAAATCTAAATAACAATCCATGTGTTAATATTCTTAAACACACATAGCTGTGTCCTAAATAAGTATAACAAAGCCCTTCAATCAAAAATAAAATCTCCATTTTGTTTTGGCGAAAAATTGGTACCACAAAATTTCCTCTTATCCAAGCAGAAAAAACCCAATAAATAATTTCAATCAATAGAATGACATTCTAAATCTTCTTTATTTGGAAACCTCAAAACAACCTGCATTAACTTTAACAATTTCTTTCCCTTTTGTAGTTTATGTAAAACTGTGCCATATAAGAGTGACACAAAACCTGAAGCAGTAAAATGAAAGTGCGATTTCCTGACCTAATTAAAATGGAAAGTTTTAAGAAGAATCTTACTAGGATGTCAACTGAAATCCATACACACCTGAAATTTCATTCTGTGGGTGGAATGTTTTCTGCTAGAGAACATTTTGTTCAGAAATTCCTGTCCAGCTGCTAGTCAGCTGCAGTCTGCTCTTTGTATGTCAGACCCAGATCAAGGAGGAACTGGGGTAATAGTGTCAGTTCCCATGGAGAAGCCCTTGATGGTTTGAGAGCAGGCTGCACATGGCAGAGACAATTTCATTTTGTTGGGTTTTTTTCTGTACATTACTGGTGCAGAGTGCAATTTCATGCTGACAAAGTCAGAGGAGGATTTACTGTTTAGGAGTAACCAAGGAGGCTGCAGTCTCCTCCCCCTCCTGCTGTCTTGGCAATGAAATGACTGCTCAGCTCCTCCAGGCTCTCTTGTAGCTGCAGTAGTAGCTGTCACTGGAGACCTTTCACAGTATGACTCACCATGTAATAAAATGAACTTAAATAATTGCCCTGCATTGCATTCCACACTATCCACAGTTCTTAAAAACCAAGCCCAGAACCCAACTCATTTGGTCTCCTTCCCGCCTACTAGGTTTGTGCCTGAGAGCTGGTCTCCAATTAGTGGCATTCCTGTTTCAGGCTGACAGAGCACATCTCTTGCCTGCCCGAGGTGGACGGCGGTCCTTCTCCCTCACATCCCCACCTATCCACAGGGCAGAGGCACTCCAAAACATGAGGAGCCACATCAAAAACAAGGAAAGCAAGAAGACATAATTACACTATCACTTTCTGGAGCTTGGTGACAATTTTTAAGTTTCATTTATGTCCTCTGTCTGCTAGAGTAGTCATAAGAATAAATAAATAAATAAAGATAGATAGAAAGGAAAAAAAAAAGTACAAAGACTTAATTAATGGTAGAGGGCTAAGTATCTCAGACAAAAAGAAACAGAATATCTCCCAGGAGAGGATCAAAAGCAGGGAGGAGAAAAGGATGCTGAGTAAAAAAACCTGAGAATAAGAAATTCCTGCCTGACGAGGAAGGATAGTGGAGTAAAGCACCAGTCCATTCTATTAAAAATAGAGAATAATATACCATAGATAGAAAAATGTGGAAAAGAATTATTTAAATTCTTTTAAATTTACTTTTAACTGTAATATAAGGAATAAAAAGTGAGGAAGTGACATAAAAGAGTAGAAAGGAAAGGCTAGATATGTATAAAATTTATTGTTTAATGTAAATTCTAAGTAAAATCTCAGTTCTACAAGAAGTGCATTTCCCTCCTTCTAGCTTGTGGAGACAGGGAGATTGTAGTAGTTTACAGACCTTGAAAGGGTTTACACAATAATTAGGTGAGTGAAACAGATTCTTAAGGAAAACTGAGAAATCTCTGCTTCTTAACATAACTTTTTTGTTTGTTTGTTTTATAGAGGACAAAGCACTGTGTAGAAAATACATTGTCAAAGACTAAGATTGACTGAAGACATAGCTAGCTTCTGTAATGGATTTCTTAACTTCCTGTGTAATTTTCATGAATTTCATAGTCCTGTAATTTTGGGTGCACAGCCTATGTTAAGAAAAAGAAAAAAAAATAAGAAAAAAAAAAGTGCATGTAGAATACCATTTGCACATTAAAATTGTGTAGGAAGGATTCTATTTCATCCACATGTACCTATCTACATGTAGATGAGGACTTCTGTGGTGTAAATACCAGTTCATAAAGACCTGAGGGCTTAAATGTGGAGGCCAAGTTGATGATCATTTACAAATTAAATGACTTGGACATATTCATTGTAATCTTTGAAATTTCATTTTGCTTTCTCCATGACTCTATGGCCAAGAACCACATTGCTTCCAGAGAACCAGAAATGGCAGAAGGGTGCATCAGAGAATAGTTTAAAGCATATGGAAACCAGGGCACTCACAATAAAGGCAGAGAGAACACTGGGATTTGCTTGGCCACAGATTGCTGCTTTAAACCTCACAGAAAAATAACTGAAGAAAACACATCATTACTGATAGATGAAAACCACAATTATTTCAGTTTCTTCTAGTAATATTGCAACTTTAGAGATCACAGGAGAAAACAAACAATTAAAATTATTATTATTAATAATAATAAAATTTTGGTAGAAATTATATTGGAAATTCTGAGGCTATATTGTAGGGCTCAGTACAAACTAACAGAAAGAATCAATAAAAAAGAGGAGGTTGCAAATGCATCATGCTCTGCAAGGAATTAGCAGCACTACGATGTAATTTGCAGCTGCCACAACAGCAATTGTTTCAGAAACCCAATTCTTGTTTCTTATTCAGAGAAACAGATGAATTGGATCCAAGGTAAATAAGAGTCTCTCTTCAACTAAGAGTTTCAAAAGTAATAAACTGTAATTTCAGACAAAATAATATATTTATTGTATATTTTGAGTCTTGGCTGTGATGGCTGCATGTTATTTAATGCAGAGATGGTTTAAAGCTCTGCTTTTAGGCTGTCATCAACTAGAGATGCACAGGCATTAACCTCTAGGCAATTTTACACATGCAGAACACATTTGCATGATCATATGGATAACTCGGCAAATGGCAGATGTTTATATTGTTCTGCCACAAAAAGTAGGTACAGCTAGTAAAAATCTACCAGAAGTAGAAGGTATCATTAAAAAAAAGAGAATCACAGTAATAAATAGCGTGAACCAACTGAATTTTCAGATACAGATTAAATTCAATAGTCCAAAAGTCTATTAGCATTAGTTAGAATCAGAATTGGGATCAGAAGCCAAAATCTAGGATCTAGAGGAGACACGCAGGAAGCTCCCTGGAATATGTTCAAGCTGTGGGTGCTCAGTGCCTCCAAAAGTCAGATCACTTCCTTGGTGCCTTACTTAAACAGCCCAACTATACAAAATTAGTATTAACTCTCACCAGGAATAAAATGAGGCTATTGCTACCTAACAAAGCTTTGAAGATCTGCAAATGATACACATCCCAGGTTAAAAGGATTATCAAATCAGTAAAGGAAGCAGGTTATTATATGTTATTTCTGATTAGTTAATTTTACATTAAAACTTAATGATTTTAATTATTTATGCATTTTTAATACAGAAGTTGTCATTCTGGATATACAAATCTACTGAAGAAAATGGGGTCCAGAAGCAAATATAAAGAAATCTTCATGCTCTTAAATATGCAAGAAAGACTCATAACACTTCAAATAAAGTTAAAATAGATCACCCAGAAGACTTAACAGAGTATGCAACAGCAGCTTCCCCTGAATGCAGAAACAAGGAGAAACTGAGACAGGTTATCTAAAGATAAAGCACCTAGTATTTTAATTTGAAATGTCAAAGTGATATGATTTAGAAGGAAGAACCAGGAGAGGTTCCATAAAACAGAAAGTATTATTGTTTTGTCCTTTCATGACACTACTTTTTCTCATTCCATTAAAGCACTCAGAATCTTAAGATTTGGTCTCTAAGTTTGATCCAATAAATATGCGATACTGTCATGGATTCATCTTCAATCTGTGTTTAGGTTAGAAGGGCAGTATTCATTTCTGAGTGAAAATCTCTGAGGACAGAACCTTTGTGAAATCATCTGTCTGACATGCTTAGCCTGTACAGGAATGAAAAGTGCCTCTTAAATTACTTCCAAATCTATATAGGTTTTCCCCTATAGTCTGCTTTATTAGCTTGAAAAGGGGAGAGGAAGGCAGCTCTAACTTCCCACAGTATAGCTGTTAGTAAATGTAATCCAGTGGCCCAATGGTTAAATATCCAGCTCAGCAGGATTTAAGACAGCTCCATCCATCATAGCACAGCTCCTTCCATACAACTGTACCAACTAAATGGATGCAAAATAATGGTTGCTCTAAGCAGTCAAATAAAAGAAGACAGTGATAATATGACATAAAATCTCTGGACACTAGTACTTCTTGGAAATCTTTCTCTGCTTCTAGTTAATTTATTTGCTATTCTTGCAATCTTCTATAGTAGAGACATTAGGGTGAACATTGCATTGCAGGGTATACCAAGACTTTCTCATTTGAACTGAGATTACAATAACGAAAACAGGGTAAAGTAGGACTGACAGCAAACTAAATGAATACAAGCAGGTAGATCCTGGGGTCTGGTCCAACAGCTGGATGTAGAGTGTTGCATGCATAATATTTTTTGTTGTTGTTCAGAAGAGGAACAAGAAAAAAAATCCAACAAATAAGTCAAGCCAAGCCTAAATAATTTTTCTATAGTTTCCTCAGTTAAAGAATCCTCAGTTAAAGAAAAGTTAAAAATGCTACTTAAATTAATGCCAGAGGGAACGAGAGAAGATACTAATTTATTAAGTCTCAGAAACAGTAGAATGGAACATTCTTACTTTTTCATGTTAAAGATCCATTTTACAGAAAACTTTCAGAAGTTTTATACCAACAGGTTACGCAGGTCCTGTGAAGGACCTGGAGATTTATTCAGAAGCATAGGAAAGCAAATTGTAAAATTATGACCTGACATCTCCTATGGCCTTTGAGTTCATATGCTATACTAAAAGGTAACTAAATGCACTAGCTGTGCATGCTTTTAAGTGATTTTATTTAAAAGCCTAAACAAGTAAATATACATGTTAACATGTATATAATAAGCACCTTTACTGTAATAGAACTGTTCACTAAAATGAAGCAACTTAATGATCAATCTGAAGGTAGGGCTCAGACATTGCCAATGCATCATCTGGTTCCATTAGTAGATTAACACAGCTCACAAATAGGTAAAACAAGTGAACACAGTGGAAGGCTAATATCAGCAGGATCTGTCTTGTGCTAATATTGAAGGTAGCAACCACAGCACTTTTACCCATGTGGGATGGCACTCAGGGAAGGATAACTGCAGCAGGACCCACTCAGTTTCATCATTTCAGCACCAATTAGATGATCTCTAGTGGTCCCTTCCAACCCCTACCATTCTGTGATTATGCTGCCATTCTAGCAATATTTTCTGTTCTCGAGTTAGCTAGTTTACATCTGACTAGCTAACTGCTGCTGGGAACAACATCAGAGTTCAAGATCTATGAAAATGTTTAGAGAGTCAACATCGTATCTTGGTTCAATTGAAGTATATAGATACCCAGCACAATCTCTTTTTATCTCACAGCTATCAGAAATCACTGGCTTTTTTTTAACAAAAGATTCTACTGATCAATTCTATGATTGATGGATTTAACATGCAAGCATATATATACACAAAAAATAATAAATTATATTAAAGTATCATTTCACTAAAATATAAATAAAAATAAATTGTTTGCACTTTTTTTTTTTTTTGCTTTTTGTTTCTTGAACAACCTGATTCATGGGTGTTATTTTCTCTAAACAGGTGGGACACGCTTGAAGCCTTTCTTAAGGCTGTAGATTAATCTGCTTAATCCTATCAATTATTCACAGTTTTCACCTTTTTCTTCCAGCTAGTCTTTTCAGAGGGCTTATAACTTTTGACCTTGATACAGACACATGCAGAATGAGGACTACCTGCTTATCTATTTGTGCTGTTCAATGAATGTTTTCTACAGTTTAAAGCTCAGCTAGATCAACTTGAGAGTTTTAGAAAGTCAATGCTGAATTGTTCCTTCTATAGCAGACAATCCTTAGGCTTGTTCGTATATTATTCTTCATGTTCCAAGACTATTTACTCTGAAAAGTTAAGCATATGCAGAAACACTTTTCCACATGGGGCTGGAATAAACATGGAGAAAAGTAACATGACAAAACGGTCTCATTTCCACAAGATCAGCTCAGATATTCTTTCAGAGATATATAAAGTAGGCCTTATGAGGAACATTTTGCTTTCAAAGCTGAGAGGCAGGAGTCATTGCAAAGGCAGAACTGATACAGGGATGAGGAGGACCAGAGACATTGTGCAGGAGAGATCATGCATTGTGTCTTCTCCTCCCTCTTTCCCATCTCATTCCCCATCCCGTGTCCCAACATCACCAGTATAGTTGAGTCAATCCTTATTATTAGAAATGCACTTGAGAAAAATAATTTCTGTATAAAATAATTACCACATTATGAACACAGTTATCTTCCTTCCAAGTACTTAAGTGTTCTCAATAATGTTTAAAATATCATGATCTTTTTTCAAAAAAAACCCCAAACCCTGGAAGATTAGAATTAGGCTTTTTACCTAGGACAACTTAACATTTTATTGTAATAAACTATTTTACTACTTATTTACTTATCAGTATTTGTGTCTGAATCATTTACCTCAGACTTTCCAGAAATAATTTAAATTAAGATAATACAGACAGGTCTGGAAGTTGTCATCATAAATAGCTTTTTTTTTTTTTTTTTTTTTCAATGACTGTGAACAGCAGATAAAGGGCTCAAATGTAATAAATTCTGTTTTATAGGGAGTAATCAGTTGCTTTCCCAGGCTGGCTGAGAATGATCAACACCTTGGAACCAATTATCATTGACACATTTCCACGCTGTCACGTAACTGGTATTTTCAGTCATTTAAAAAGCCTTAGCCAAATGTTAACTTATGCATTAGACCCTTGCTGCCTTGAACTGACATTTGCCAATCACCCCCTATGGACAGGTGGGGAGTTTTTGCACACAGTGTAATCTCTCAGTAAAAGCACACAGGCTTCTGCTCAAATGCATCCGACCATAAAAACTTTCACTTACTCAACCAGAAAGGTTCTACCTCTGTGTGACCAAACGTACTGTTAAATCTTGATCAGAAAGTACTAAGCACAGGGTAAATGGTGTGTGATGGCTTTGGGAAGGCACTGTTCCTCATTTGGTCCAGCAGACCATACCACAACATCCACTTCATAAAGTGAAGCTGTTCATGAATGCAAGGAAAGAAATTTGTGCTGTAATGCATCATTAAGTCAAATTAACCCAATCATCCACCTGTTAAGCGAACAAAATTAAGGAAAACCTCATTCACAGCAAGTTCCCTGGCACACAATTGGCAGGGAATGGCTTCATCATGCCAACAGTTCCTTAATCTAATTAGTCAACTTTCAGCTCTTTTCTAGCCAAGTAATGTACTTTACTTCTAACATTTTAGCACATTTAACACAGCCAAATACAAGATCTTTCTCAAAATTAACAGTAACAAAACCTGTACTTCCTTGGAATGTGTCTGTTTTCATGGGAAGTGGAATATGTTTATTTGTAAAATAATAAATAAAATAATAAAAAAAAAAATCCCCAAACAGAAATATCTAATATTGTAGATTCACTATGATACTTGCTACTTTCAGTTTGCTTGTGTTATGCCCCCACTGCATTTCGGCTTGGATTTCTACCTAAAACTACATTGTTATTTATTTACCCCCTCTTCACAACCAGTGACGATGCACTGGGAACTCTTAACCTTTGTTGGTTCAGAGCAGAGATTAATTTGCTTTTCTTCCTTACCAGCACAGTATCACGAAAACAAAAGAACTAATAGAGGACCTTCTTTTTCCTGTGACACTGGTTAGCGACTGAACTTCAAAGGAAGGTGTGTGAAATTGCAACAGGCTACTTATTAGAAAATAAAATACCACCTAAGAAAATTGAACCCTGGTCCTACTTGAGTTTTACAAATTGAAGCATCACTCTTCTAAGTCCTGCAACACTATTTTTGTTAGTGTGTTCTGACATTGTCTAGTTTTATTATTTATATAAACATGGTACCTTTCTTGCTTTAGCAATTTATTGTCTCAATAGTATACAGTTTTCCTATCTGGTGGAGAAATATTTTATTTTTAAAAAAATGAGCTCTTGCTTAAGAGGGAGGTAGGCAGAAGTAAAATCATAATCTATTGACTGATATAGGAAAAGTTACAAGCCTTCTTTTCCTGTTATTCATTACAATAAATCAAATTACATTTGTAGTTACACAAATAAATGAACCTTCTTGTTTATTAAGATAAAGTGGACAATTCTTTTGAAATACAAACTGGAGAAGTAAAAAGAAATCAGGAATCCCTGCAGCTGATCTGACTTCCATTGTTTCTGGCAGGTGAAGAATTGTGAATAGAAAAATTTAAAGGCTGTGGAAGAAATGTACTTATTATGGTAAAGAATTAAGTGAAAGGCTTTAGGTTGGTCATCTTTTGATTATATTATTAAGCCTAGGTTTTGGTTCTGTGGGCATGTGTACTTATGTCAATGAGGAGATTTTTTTAAAAAGGCAGCAAGAAAAATGGTAATTTAAAAATATGTGATGAAGTTTCTATTTAAGATTAGCTTTTTCTACATCCTGATCAGTCTATTTTGTAACTGTTATTCATACAGTAAATTTTTAATTTAAAAAGTAGGACACCTTCACTCTGGCTTTCAGATAGGATAAAACCATTGATAAAATAGGAAAAGAGACTTAAGTGTGAAAAATAATTAATGCAATAACCTACTTTCAGGGATACGCCATGCTCTTAAAAAATTTCATACATTTTCAACATTTAAAATTTTTGCACATACCTAATGTATTCATAGAATATGTGTAAAATTTACAGTGGAAAAGGCTTTTGTGATCAGTGCTGTGGAAGTACAAACCATTGATAAAGAAGCAAGGTTCTCTGCCCAAGGTGAACTGCTATTGCACAGTACAGTAGCACAAAAGAAGGGACTGAAGAATAACAAAAAAATCATCATCCTTAATGGCCTGACAATCATCGGGGGGGGGGGGGGGGGGGGGGGGAAGAAAAAAAAAAGACTTGAAAAACGCCACCACCACCCTGCAAAAAAAGGACCAGAGAACATAAAACATCTGCTTTCCAAGTAGCACAACAGTAGCATTTGATGCAATCAGAGCCATCACTCACAGCTCTGACCCTGACCTTCTTGAAGAAAAAGAACACATGGGGCCAGAGTTACCAGGGGCTGCAAAAACTTCTTGCTTCAAGCAGTGTTGTAATTCTTGTATGGCATGCATTCTCTTTTACCCTTGCGCTAACCCGTGTAGGTAGCCTTTTACTCTCTGAGTCGCATTTAGGGCTTGATCCAAAGGCATCACCTGGTGTTACAGACCAGTCAGGTGTATATTCATGCCAGTCTCTAAGAGATCTCTTTGACATCAGCTGCTGACAAACACCAAGTATATTTGTCCTCTCCTGAAGAGGCTGTAAGGGTGTTTGGAAACAACATTTAAATGACTCATATCACTCTAGATTAAATCCCTACAGGAAGTATTTTGTCTACATCAAACCTTTCTCTGCAAGAGCCAAAAGGCTCATCTGCTATTGCACACAGTTATCTAAGATAACACAGACTCATTTCCGAAATTGAAAACACTTAAGAATTCCTCTATATAAAAATAAACCACCTTTCTCTTAGCTTTCTTAATGACCAAAGAAAGCTTCTGAAGTGCTACTGCTTTTTAGCAAAACACTGAAGCAAGGGATTTCCTGAGACAAAAATGTTATTTGAAGAACATGATCTGTTTATAGCAACCCCCACTAGGGTCAGGATGTCCAGCTACATGGTTGAAACCCAGGATACTTGGGACCTGCTTTTGAATCTCAAGCAGATTGTGCTCTTGAATGTCCAGAAACAGAACTTGGGGAGAGGATTTCCTGCAATACAATTAAATAGAGGTCAGAAACAAAAATCCTTGCACATATGACAATTAGGGGCTTGATTGTTACTGAGGTTAAAAAAAAATAATAATAAATAAATTACAGAACCACCATCAGATAGTAAACACGTAAGTGGAGATATATACTCCTCTCCACTCTCTCTCTCACACACTCACCTATCCTCTATTCACTAAAAGCTGTAAGCAAGCAAAGTATTTCTATTATCCAAGTTATTCCTCTTTTAGCCAGACCTGAAAAGAAAGAGCAAAGGGTCTCTCCACTCATTACTCATGAAATACCATAAGCTGCTTAGGTACTATGTGGTTTTTTATACATAAAAATCTAAGTGGATAGGATTCAAACTATTTGCATTGCCATAACATATAACACAGGGAGAATTATGCTCTGTATAATTCATATTACTGTAGGTGAGTATGCTAATCAGAATATAATATAGGTTTAGTTCATGATAACAGTTTAGTTGTTAATTAAGGTAGAAGTTGGCAGCTAGGATCCAGTATGGAGCTAGGTAATGCTGAACAATGCTGGATAATACTTAATGCTGGCAGTCAAAAGACACGTGGGGCCTGCAGCTCAGATGAAGCTGGGCTTGCGAATAGCCCTATATATGCCATTTCCTTCAAAGGTCAGTTGCAAGCTGGTGCTACTCTAAACGTGGCAAGGGCATGCAGGTGATATTCAGTGGCAGAAGACATGTACATGTATGTATACATCTGTGCACCTGAAGTCTATAAATATCTTTTGAAGTTAGGGTGTAATGCCCTGGAACATACAATGTAGAGAGAAAAGCTTTGACTAGTAAATGTTGGATTTCTTGCTCTGGACAGATAGAAATTTCTTTGTGCTCCTGCTTCTTGAGGTATAATATAAACTGGGTTTTTGCTCTGCAGCTTGCTAAATTGCCTGACAATCCTACTACTGCACCTGACGAGGCTGAGGAACCCAGCAGGAGGGGCAGCCATCACATGAAAAGACAATATGTTAAAACCTAGGTCCTCAGACCAAGCTCCACATATATCTCTGCATAGCAGGTGTACCAGGAAATAAACCATAGGCCTCCAGCTCTAACAACCACAGATCAGAGAAATTTTCTGCTCTACTCCAAAGATTTTCTATGTCCTTTCACTCACAGCTTCACAAGCACCGCAGCTGCTGGATTGATGGCATGAAAGAAGCATTTAGAAAGGATGCTGTGCAGCCCAAATATCTGCTTGGGTTATAGAAAATTTGTTGAAAATACCTTCAACATTGAAGATCAAAAATTCCATTTCTGGGATGATGTATTCCATTAAAAATGCAGACTTAGCTTACAGAATAACCATGAAAATAGCAATGCAACAATATTTCATGCATCCTTCTGGAAAACATAGCTTTATTCTCATATCAGTAAAAGCAATGGAAATCACAGTAGATTGCATATACAAATTATTGAAAAGGGAGACAATTTTCAAATTATCATTTTATTACTGTTTTTTCCTACAAATAATTTTGACTTTCTGGAACAATCTTTAAAAGAAAAGTGGAACCTCTTTTATCATGCAAATATGAATGGAAAAAATGTGAAAAAATTAAACTACAGGTTACACAAAGAGGAAAGAAACATAAAAAAAGTTGTTCTGAAAAGCCTGCTTCTCCCTAGGGAAATTAAACTTGCAAATGTATTCCCTTCCTTTTCAAACATTTTTCCTTTTTTTTCCCCCCCTTTTTTTCTTTTGCAGGTGGTGGTGGGAAATCAGGGAAGGTATTCAAATGCAGATTAATTTAAAAATATACATCTGATTGGATACTGTATTTGCTATGAGCTTTTGCTGACTGCAGTTCAAAGGCTCAATTAGGACAATGAGAAGAAACTAAGATGAGGCTCTTCTAATAAATACTTTTTCTTTCCATGGAGAGCAAAGATTGTTAATTTTAAAGAACGGTCTTGTGCAGCCAGTTCCATCTGTGTAGCTGAGCCACAGAAATCTTTATTTTTAAGCACTTTTCCATAAGTGATGAATAAACAAACACACACAGAGAGAAATAATCACCAACATGCTGCAGACACACATTCAACATCCAATATTTAAATCTATATATTCTGCAAACCTGCCACTCATTAACATTCTGGCACTAAGTGATTGCAAACATTGGTGATTATCCAAAAGGATTACTTGTTTTCTTCATTGAGAATATCTGGTACTTGGAGATAGGGAGAAAGGAGGAAGCAGGATACCAATCACTTCACTTAAAAAAACCCAAAAAACACCTGAAGCAAGTGAGAACACATGAAATGATATGGAGAAGGCAGATATTTTTCTTTCACACATTTTTGCTGTGGTCACTGCCTGCATCTCCCCCATTCTTTAGTTTTTCCACGGTATCTGGATGCAGCAGCGCTTTGTTGGAGCACTGGCAGAGCCTTGGCTGGATGAGCAGCCCTCAAATTGAGTGTACCTGGCCCATATGGCACCCACATCTGGAAGCCCTCTCTCCCAAAGCATCCTTAGTCTTCCAGTATCTATTCTGGTGAGTCAGCAAGTACAGCACCTATGTCGCTGCCCTCAGCATCCTATCAGAGTTTGGGTTAGTGCCTTTACTAGGTAATGGGTTTGCTCAAAGTATTGCCATCACCATAAGAGAGCAGAGCGTGGCAGGGACCAGTCAGGATATTGAAAGCCACAGCATTTCAAATGTAAAAATCCCCAAAGATAAAGACATCTTCTGTTAAAACAAAGAATGAGAGCAACTATGGCAGTTCAGCAGCAACTACTCACCCTTTCTCTGGTGCCTTTCAGCAACCATTTCCATCCAAGAAAACCACCCAAACCAGAAGCCCCTGGAACCTACCATGTCAGCCATTAGTTGGGCCCCTGACTTCCCTTTCCAGAAGTCTCAACTTTGAGCATGAGGTAAATGCCCTGGGAGCAGACATTTGAACTCTCTTCATTTGCTGCAGTGGAGCAGAGCTGGATGGTGCAGAAACCCTTGAGGGGTGGTAGTCACCGGCACACTGCCCTCCACCCTGTGGCAGCGGGTTTTAGCTGCTTTTACAGCAAAGCTCTTCTGGCTGGAGACACTGCTTAGTGATCTCCTGCTCTGTGCCCGAACTAATACATCCCTGAATACCCTTTCACTTTCTCACTACAGCAACACAACTTCATTAAAATATCCATTTTTCTCTTCCCAAGAGTCTTCCTGAGTCTCTCCCATGCTGACAAAAAAACGTAAGACAAGCTAATGTAATCGAAAGTCAGGTCTTCAGAGACTGTATGCTTTATCTCCAGTATAAAATATATTAAATTTATTTCTTTTAATTATATTTATATTATTAGCTCTTACATTAGAAGCTCCTAAAATTGATCTATTCTGAGAAAGGAATTATGAGAATGATGTATTTATAGTCTTAATTCTGTTTTCATCGACATTTATTACTCTGACGTGTTCTGTTTGTTATTGTTATTAAAACATTTGTTTTTATGATGTTTTTCCTGAAGCAAGTTGTTTTCCTATTAGTGTCACTGTTTGTTTACACAGTTACAAGATTTGCTTGATGTGCTATTTGCCCGGGCACTAGGATAGATTAATTGAGGAGAAATGTCATTGCTCTCTATTCAGGCACAGTTGTTGTTACACCGCAGTTTTATTTTCTACTGAATAATACCTGACTATGATATTTTTCAACTGATTTAGATTCTTTGATCCTCAGTTCTTCAGCAAATTTAAATTAAGAAAAATTGGAGGAACATAAAAAAAATTACTTGAATAAACAATTTAAAGCATTTGTTTATATCATTGCCATTTCCACTAGCAAGACTACCACACTTTCTTCCACAAAGTCCATTGATTATCACCCCTAAGTGTAGTAAAAACAATTCATAGAGGTTATATGTATAAAGCCATATTTTATGCAACCTAGAAAAACCTGAACAGAAATATCAGTGCCACATCTCTTAGATGTTGGGTTTTGATTGGTCATCTCTAATTCCTTGATCTGTTCTGTAGGTGTCATCACTGCAGCTTCTATATCTGAGCTACTGACAACAGGAACTGGAGAACAGCTTCTCTGTACTATGTGAGGTACCTGAGTTAGGGTAGATAATTTCCTTTTTTCTTCTTCTTCTGTTTATAGATTTTATGATGCATTGTTATACACCTCTATGCACTTAAATATATATATGACTTCATGTATAGATAGATGCATGTGGATATCATCTATCAATATATACATACATACATGTATGCATAGACGAGCCAAAATGCAGTGCTATTATGCACATAACCCAGATGCTATGGTAATGATGTAAAAAAAAAAAAAAATGACAGACCATTGCAGAAAATGGAAATATTTGCTGAAAAAGAAAATACTTTAGTGGCTGTTACATGCAAGAGGTTTTTCAGAGAGGTCTATAATGTATATTGAAAAGACAAGGCCAGGGCTGAGAATGTGAACACAGAATTAAACTCACTGTCTCTTTTCTGTCTTTACAAGTTTTATCAGTTACCATTGTTTTCTTGTTTGTTACATCATTTATGGACTTCTGGCATTCCTGTAGAATACTCTAATTTACACTTCAATTCCTATCACTTACCACTATTTTCACTTTAACCATTACATTTTAATGCTATAATTACTTATTCCAGATAAAAAAGATTCCTAGAATCCTAGATGCTTCTTAGACAACACCATCAGTTAGCAACAAACAAAAAATTTAGGTTTTTATACCTTGCTTCTAGGCTTTAAAAATAATTTTAAAAAGTATTATGATCACGTTAGAGAACGTAGCTAGTGCACCTATCTCTACAGTGATGAATAGCCTGTGTTTAAATAGGTAGTTTACATACAAATTAGTTGGTGTCTGTGAACAGTAAAGCTATTCTAGAATGGAGATACTTAGAGTTACTCTAATACATTGGTTTAATACACTTCAGCAGCACTCCTACAGTGTGTTTTCAACTAGGGAGGAAAGGCTGGGTAATTTTTAATTGCTCAAACCTAGTTTTAATGTAAACTGGCTGTGCTCAGCTGTACTTCATGACTCTGAGGCCTCTTACTATGGTGGAAAAATAGGATGTGATAGTTACCACTTCTGCCAGAGCAGAAGGAGTGAAACAATATATTTGATAAAATTCAATGACCTCGAGGCCACATTGTCTGTGCTCTCATATATAAAACTCTAAATGCCAGGAGGAATAAGAGCTCATCTTGAAAAAGAAAATGACTGCTGCCAAATAATGCCTCAGCAATAGGTATGGCTCAACTGGCAAAGCTCAGAAGGCAGATAGGGAAAGGTAGACAGGGAAAAGTAGTGTTTCCTCAAAAAAATTATTGTAAGTGACTGCTGTTTGTCCTGGTCTATCTAGAGTAGAAATATTTACTCATGGCATCAGTGGCAAGTATAATCTTCCTAGTACACATAAGCCATTTGGTGGTAGGGCCTCAGCTTAAGGACTGCATCTGTTGATCCAGAAACCCTCTGGTGTACTTCTCATGTGTGAGGAGATTAAAACAAAGAAAACTGAGTCCACAGGGAGAGCAACAGATGATACTCGCTGCAGTACATAACTGGTCTTACAGGTTTTTGGCCAGCAAAAGTTAGTGATCACTGCTTTAGTATATAAGCTCCTCAGGCAAAATACTTAGTCATCTTATTTACTTACTCTGTATTCAACACATTTCATTGCTGAGGTCTTAATTCATCAAGGCATTCAAAAATATGCTGGATTTAACAGTGAGCAACTCAGAAGTCAGGCATGCATTTAATTGTTTGTCTGAAAGATGGTCTATATTGTGAGAAATAATAAAATGTCTGCTCTTATACTTATTTTGTAGCTTACAGCATATCAGACTTGATGTTTATATTGCCATTAACAGCAGTCAGACTCAACCAGTTACTAGGCAATGAATTTCAGCTGAGATGACTCAAGACCTTAAATACCTAGATTTTTTTTTCCTGAGTCTTATTAATTTCTCATCAGAGTCTCAAAATATTCAGTAGAAATTTACACAGGCTTGCTAGTGATCCATATAAAACATACTATAAAACCTGTTTGAGGGGGGTGAAAACAGCATAGGAATTTATGTTTTGCATTGAATTTTTTTTTTTCTTTAAATGGACACTGAATGAACTCTTAAGTAAACAGAAGAAGTAAAACCAGATTTTCTTGAAGAAATTCACACTGAAGTATAAAAATAGAATATGGACATGTTGATGCTTTATTTCAGCTAGAAAGAATAAATCACAGTACAAGTGTAATCCAGCTGTAAGCAGACGCTGAAGGTGTGTGGTGCACTCTTTGGTTACATTCGCCAATACAGGAAACAAAACCAGTGACAACCACAAGCAAGTTTGTCAACTTTCCTATAAGGATTTTGAGCCTTGTTGTTATAAGCAGCCCAACTGCCTTTCCTTTTTAGTTTTCCTCTGAAACTAGGAATGAAGTTGACTTGAACTGATACAATTTACCTAATCTGTGAGGTAAGAAATGCTACATGGTTCATTACTGCAGTTTAAAGGATGTAGAGTAATTTATTCAACTCTAGCAGATGGATCACTTATCTGAGCTGTTGCCACCTTCAACACTGTTAGGTACAAAAGATAAGATTTACAAGGTTTGGTTACTTACTGGACAGTATCCTGTCTCCAAAAGTGGTCCACATTTTCTATTTTAGAAAAGAAAAGATAGACAAATACACTTGCCTCATTGTTTGAGAGGGCCCAAGGGATAAAATTCCCTCAGCCTGAAGCTTAAACACAGATGTTTGTGCTCTGTTACTTCAGTTTACAAAGACTGCTGTTCATCCTCACAGCAAATATACAGATACATGATCTTCAAATTTTTTACAAAAGCCTTAAGCCTTTCCAGCTTTATCTGAAACTTGTGTTAAACAAAAATAAACAAATAAATAAAATATAAATGTTTCCTGAAACAAGAGATCCCCAAAGCAGTAGCAATGTCCCTTACTTGGTTCCAGAGAATGAAGGTGTAAATACCATAACATTGAGAAAAGCATAACGGTGGCATCCATATCCCCAAGTGAATTATAAAGGAGGGGGTGACTGGACACAGCCACAGAGATATGCACAAGATGCAGCTTTCATTTATGCAATCAGCTGCCTCACCAAGAGAATACCCAACCTACATCAAATGAACTGATGCATTTCACACCTATCATCAGTACCACTGAAAACTAAAGTGGTCAGACAACACACAAGGAATAAGGTGGTATTAATAAAAGTGCAAGACCTGCAGATGGTATGCTTCTGTTTTAGAAGCATAACAAGGCAAAATTGCCGCCAGGCTACCTATTTTATTTCAAATGTTGGGAGAGACAAAGCAGACAATGAGTCTTTTCTTGAATGATTGCTTTAAGAAACATTGGTCATTTAGGGATGCTTGCTTTGTCTCTTTTTTAGTTTTAAGTCAAAACACAGCAAGAAGAATCCTCTTGATTTCCACAAGATTTTCATCGAACAGCAATAAAGCATCCACTTCTTGGACTAAAAAGCCCCCACATTATTAAGGCATCCATTGTTTATCATAATTGCATCTTGGTAGTGAGCAGCTATGGGATCTGCTGTCCTGTGTTGGTCAAAAAGAGATACAGTTATAAGTGTAGCCTATTTACAGCAGCCAGCCAGTTATACTCATTCCTATTTGGAATTTACCAGAGAATATGCCTGCAATGTTAAAGATATGTAAAGTAACAGACAAAACAAGCATCTAAACAATTACATATTACTACAAAGTACTATATATTACACAAACATTGCTTTATCTACCCTTATGGCCTATAAAAACAGTGGGTTTTTTCCCCCCTTTAAGTTCATAATGGTAATGAACTCATTCTTCACTCATTTCCTTGCTTTTAAGGAGTTCTCAAAAGAAATTCCTGAAAGGGTGTAATTACTTTTCTAATGCCTTCAGCTATTGAGTTCCACATGCTTCAAATTATCTTCCACACACTGGAGGCAACAGTGGAGGAGGCAACAATGGGTGAAGCATCATCATTTTACATAAAATGCCCAAATCTGCTTCTTCTTTAAATAGCACTAAATAACATTACTTTTCAGCTTTGAAAATCACCATGCATAAAAAGAGGTCCTAATTGTAGGAAAAACTAATACAACCAGGAAAGAGGAGTACTTCAGAAAAATAAAAAGACAATCTAATTATTTTAGAGTGACCTGGCTCAGCTTGATTTGTTTGGGTGACAAGTACTAATGAAGCTGTCAACTTAAAAAGGGAAAATTTTCAGATGAAAACTCTTAAAGAAGCTAATAAGAGATTAAGATCATGCTAATTCAAGAGCCTATACCTGTCATATTTGCAAAAACTCAATTCTCTAACTTCGATAATTTTGAATGCACAAAACCACAATGTACCAATCAATCCACGAATAAATAAGCATACAAAATTCTAATAAAGAGATAAGAGACTGGGAAAGAAGCAGTAAGAACTAAGGATTAATAAACCGTGAATCATTTGCATGGGTTTGGACCTGAAAATTAAACATTTCTAGTGTGAAAAAAAGCACGTTTTTTGGTTTTTTTCAAATCCTATTACTACAAAGTCACTAGGAGGTAATCTTTATACATCTCAGAGGATGAAGGACAACAGGTGTGCTGCATTATTAGCTCCTCTTAAGAGATTTTGCCCCTTTTGCTTTGATTTTCATCTGAGTTAAAAACTGGCTGTTCCTTTGAGGCAATATTCAAACCAAGGCATTGACAAGTAATTCTAAAATTTAAGGATTAAGAAGTGCAGCTTGCCAATGGCCTCCTAATGTCTCTCACCAGAAGCACACACACCTAGAAGCACACACACCTAAGGTAATGACCCCTTTATTTCATTACTATGAACCGGAAACTTCCCTTATTGCAGCTTCGATAGCCCTGTTGGCATTGCTCATCTGCTCACCTGGGAACACCCTTTGTACTGGAACAGCTCGGCAAGCAGCTCTCCTAATAGACTGTGACACTTACAGCCAAGATGTCTGGACCTGGATAGCTTCATCCGGATGTCAGGACAAGAAGAACGTATACCTTTAATGTCAGCATTGCATTACAGATCATTGCAGCCTTTTCACTACCTGTGGGGTAAAAGTGTACGAGGCGTACCTACTTAATTTCCTTGATATTCTACTGCCAAGGCAAAAGGAGACTTACTTCCAGCCCACTGTGGCA
Source organism: Caprimulgus europaeus (assembly GCA_907165065.1). The sequence continues at coordinate 38,683,180 of OU015525.1, forward strand.
TCCAGCAGTCATAACGTACCCTCTTCTAGAGAACTTGAATCTCTTTTTGTTTTTTTTCTTCCATAGGCCTGCTTACTTTAACCCCCCCTGTAAACATTTACCATGATTTTAACAGTATTTGCAACATATATTACTCATATATGATATATAAATTAATATAGTTATTGTATTAATATGCTAGGCTACTGTTGCAGCAGAAGAATGTTTATTTAAGAACCATACCTTGCTCAAAAGGCAAGAGTTTAGCATTTGTTATTAAAGAGGACATTATTGAAATACCCTAGAGACCTGAGACATCTGAAATTATTATTAATAACTTTTTATTTTGAAATCTCATTATTTTTCTGGCCTTGATTCATTACTTTTGATTGTCTGGGTTAACAGTACTCAACCTTATCAATAATTTTGAGCTAGTGCTGGACTCAATTCTTTTGAAAGATATGCAAAAAAACCCCTTTAAATAAATTATTGGTCTTTAAAAATCCTTGGGTCCTTTGCAATACAAAATGACAACAGCATGGGTAGACTTCATTTCAAGGATGCACGTACAGTAGTTTCACATTGCACAGACACAGGGTGGAACTACTCAGGAATTATCTGACAAAATGGTTCAGACAAAAGCTATTATCTACAGAAATGCACTGGTTTGGATTACACACAGGTTTCTGCTAATAACTTTTTGGGTTTTCTGAATTTCTATGTCCCAAGTCACTACACTGAACAAGTTTTCAAAATTTCTGCCTACTGGGCAGCACCACTACATGATGCTGAAAGACCCCTGGACTACAGAACCCAAGCATTTCAAATTATAGAGTGGCTTTGAGACAGGTAAACCAGACTCTCAGGAGCTCAGAAGGGTTGGAGTCCTGAGGGTCCCATCAGGAGCCAAGATTATCAGGGCCTCTGTGTTATCTGTTATCAGAGGATTGCTATGACTCCTCTATTTCCCAGAAGGTGCCCAACTTCCTGGGAATAGTATCTCTTTGGGCCAGGACAGCTGTGGAATCTGCAAGATTCATACCCAGTTGTTCTGAGTTAGGTATTTTTGGTTTTGTGGGGGTTTTTGTTTGTTTTGTTTGGTTGGTTGGTTTTGGGTTTTTTTTAACATAACAAAACATAAACCTGGTCACTCATTTCAAATGTATTTTTACTTGCAGAATGTCTTTTTGCTGAGAAGTTTTGGAGTTTCTCATTTCTGTTCTGATGTCTGAAGTTTAACAGCTCATTTTCAACACTTGTCAGGTTCTGCACAAACCCTAAGGAATATTCAACAGCCACTACAAAAACCTGTAGAAAACATATATAGCTAAGGTGGGATGTGGTGTCAGCTTTGACTTAGTTCATTAGTGGAAATGCAGAGGGATTGTAGCATTTTCATCTGCTTATTATCTCTTTTTGTGCCACGGTAATTAAAAAAAAAAATATTTAAAAACCCATATGCAAGGTTGAAGTGCGGATGTAGATAAGTCCTGATTTTCTGCAGCTCTTGTGGCTGCATCCAGCCTTTAAGATTAAATGGTGACAAAATGGGTGACAAGACTGACCTAGTTGGATGCCATTCCTCTCCCTCTCAGAATGCCTGCAACAGGAGTTGCCAGTAAGGAAAAGCACCTGAACATGCTTAGCCACTGTGCATAAAGTCACAAAGCTTCTGTGGTTTCACTCTTTCTGAGCCACTTTAACAAGGTCAGAGTGCTGTTACCAAGGAGAAAAGAAACATTTGGTGTATAATAAACAGCTCTATTAATCAAGAGACAGACTTTCCCTGGCCCTTGCCCAGATGTGCAGGGCTATAAACAAGCATATGAGGAGTTTTGCTCTTTTTTTGCACCCTCTGGGCAAAGGCAGGCTTTAGGGAAAGCAATGACTGCTTCTTCTATTGTCCTCTGAAGTGCAAAATCCCCAAGAATCACCCTGAAAATGAGAACCACGATTTCAGCCACAGCTCAGACTCAGGCTGGGGTGCTGGCCAGCTAAAAAGGAGCATGTATGCTGTTATCTCTTTTGGGCAGAAACACTCAGAATTAATGCATACCAATACACATTGCCTTATGTACAATTTAGTTTTGAAATGCTTTGAAGAGGTGTAACTAATCACCAGAACAGTCAGGACCTTGTGTCTTCTCCATTCCCTTAAAAAAAAATAATAAAAATTTTAAAAAAAAGAAAAAAAGAATGGAATAGAATTGTGCTCTGAGTCTAATTCAATCTAATTAAACACCAGTGTAAACATCCATGATTTTCACATTTAAAATGCAATTCAAATTTGTTCAAGCATCAACAATAATACCCAGATACACAGTGCTCCAAGCAAGTACAACTCATAGTACATCTGCTAATTTTGCTGTAATTTCCATACTAACAGTTCATCTATTCACCAGCTGAGCAAAGGTGACCCTATAAGGAACTATAAAATTAACACTGAAAAAATAAAAAAGATTCATATAACAAACCACTTTATCTGTTAGTCATTAACATTACAACTTATTTTTATTTAAGGGCTCATCTGAGAAATGCTCAAGACAATTCTGATTGATTGGACAATTCTAATTTAAATTTTACAGACTGCTTACCTGCCTAAAAATTTGCACCCTTTTATAAACTTCTGCAAAAGACCTCCCCTTTACATGAGGAATTCTATAAGATAATCAGGAGCTTATAGAAAACAGGTTGTTTTTTTTTTTCACAGGGTTACTAAGTGTAGCTTCAATTTCACAATGAAGGAGCAACCAAGGTTATGGGTTTTGGGTGGGTATTTTTGGGAGTGATTGTTTGGGGTTTTTTTGTTTGTTTGTTTGTTTTGTCTCCAGCACCAGAAATGTGCCTGTGCCTGGGAGAACCAGGTCTCCAGTTCAAACAATAATGAATTCTTCCACTAGCAGTTATATTGTACTCTTTAACAAAGAAGACTTTAACACTTAATTCTTTATCAGCCCCACCTGATAAATGCATCCAAGAAAGAATGTCACTAAATTCATATTTTTAAGGGAACTACAGAAATAGGCCAGCTGCCAAAGAAATATTTAAATGTATAAACATGCACATACATGTATACACAAAGCATTTCAGAAAAATTCTTGTAGCACACTACAACACAATCCTGTCATCAACACCTATTATTTATTCACAGCTTTTCAAGATGGAGTTGAAAGGATTGCTCTTCCATTCTTAGATGACTAAATTTACAGTAGCAAAACAGTGATAAAAATAAATCTTTGAGAAATGCTGCAGTATTCATGATGTTGTATCATAGTGGAGAAATCAGGTCGCTGTCTGAATGCTAAGTCTGATTGTGCAGGAGTCAAATATCCATTTCTGTGTGTGTAAGTTATACCTCCATGACAGAATTCCTGTGGATTTTTAAATTGTTATTATTAACTGCTGGAACCATCTGATCTTTTCATTACAGCTTGCTAGCTACTGTATCAAGTAAAACTTTCAAAATTGGATTGCCAAGAGCTACTGCACTGTTTACAAGTTTTCCAGTGTGGTAATTTTCCAGATAAAGGAAGAAGTTGTCAGTCAGTGTAAACTACATGGGACCTCATTACTGAGTACAGACATTCCAATTAATATTAAATACATGCGGTGCCAAGAGAGTAATTAGCAACAATAAATTGCTGTGATTTTTTAAAATAACAATTGATCCTACAAATCTCATTAATTCTTCATAAGCCCTAAAATATCAAAGTGTATTATTTACTACTGCTATTTTTAAGGACACTAGTTCTTTCTGATTTTCACCAGTGAGCAACCTCATTTACAATGTTAGTCGTTTTAGCGAACTCCTCCATGGAAGTCCAAAGCATGCAAATTTTGCAAAATCAAGCATAAAATGTTAATAAGTGCAAGAATTAAAGCTGCTTATACAGCCTTTACACAGCCCCTTTGTGCATATCCAGTTTGATACAATCGTTATTTCCACGAAAGTATGCTTTTTTTGTTTCCCTTAAGAAAGGGAAAAGTTCTTTATAATAAATATTAGCTTAATTATTAACTCTCTCCTTTCATATCTGTCATTTAGCACATAACCCTAAGTCTTTATTCAATTTACTTGTACTGAATGTTGCTTGGGGCAGCACACTTTAAATTTGCCTCCTCAGCTTCCTTGAGATATGAAGAGGTATTACCGTCCCCATTTTACAGAAACAAGAAGAGCTCCAAAAGATTCAGACCAACATTTTTGGGGGTATCTGGCATATATTCTGCTTCTGAAAACATCAGCAAAAACACACACTTTGTGCAGAACAGAACTTGGACTAACCTTCTCTACGAGCACTCAGTGTTTCTGCCACCTGGTTTTTAATAAGCAAAACAATAATGCAACTAATACAACTTTTGTATTGGGAACTGTCTCATGCTATGCCAGCAACTAAAGGGTGAAGAGAGACTATTCATCTACCTGGTTCTTGGTAATGGATTATTTAGCAACAGGAAAGGGGTTGCAAGTGAGGTGGGAAGATGGGGTTGCCGCAGAAGCAGATGTTTCCCAGCAGAAGCCTGTCCTTTATGGACTGAAGATGTGAAAAAGCAGTCACACCTCCTGCAAGGAGTAGAAAAAAAAGATAGGAATGGCACTGTGTTCCTCCACCCCTAGAACCATCCCTAAAGCTGCAGTGTGGACCACAAAACTTATAAAACCAGGTGAAAACCACAGCAAAGCAGTAATTGTTTGACTGATGGAACGAGGCATACAAACTTCTCCCACACTGGCCTTTGGCAAAAAAGGGTACAGGCAGGTCATTGAGTGGTGATACCAGAAGGAAGCAGAACAGCAGCACTAAGACCTCGGAGGAGCTGGGCAGCACTGCCTCAGTCACTGCTGGGTCCCTTGATGGCCACAGACAAACTCAGTAATAAGATGTGGTTGGGGGGGTGAATGTCTTTACTGAGTCTTTTCTTTTTTTTTTTTTTTTTAAAGATATTTTCTAATTGTTCGGATTGAGGGTTCTGATCAGTTGCTTCATGTTATTTTGAGAGGAAGACACAAGCAGCTCTTGGCATCCAGCTGCAAAGGTGGCCTTACTAAATTGGCAGGCTGGGTTATGAGAAGGAGGTCTGATACCATATTTAAACCAATCTCTCTCTTTTTTTTCTTTTTTTTTCTTTTTTCTTTTTTTTTTTTCAGTAGAACCACTGCAGTAGCTGGGCCCAAGAAGAGCTTTTGGATAATAGCTGGTGGCTTCAGGCAGCAGACCCTTCTAGCAGCACATCACCCTCTATCATTTCTGTCTGTTCCGCCTGTACAGTCACAGCTGATACTGTAGCAGCTGGGCTCTTGCAATTTTGTGAGAACTGGCCTAATGAGAGACTGAAGAACCCATTTTGCTCAATTGCTGAGAGACAAACCAACCCACAAACCAAGAAATTGATCTGAAGCTTTAATCAAAAGAAATGAGAAAAGGCTTCACATAGACGAGTCTATACTACTGGGAGATGATTCTTGTGTACTTTCAGATTGCTGTAAGAGAAATCTTGCAAGCCTTAGCTAGCTTTTTTTCTTTTTATTTTTCCTGGGAGCATTTGAAGCCTAGTAAGAGAAAGGTTAAAATCACAGATGGATTCGCCCTTCCATGATGAAGAAAAATTTGCACAACAGAGTCTCCAGCAAGTCCAGCTGGTACCAAATGCATTTACAGAAGGCACCCTAAGTGTAGTAATTAATACTGTTGCCTTACTTTAAATTACTGAAGAGGCAAGGATAAGATGAAGAGCCATAGAAGTACAACTTATAAAGTTTATTAACCAGATTGCAAGACAAACTATGATATCAAATCAGTTATAGTATCACAAGATATTTCAGGTTGCAAGGGACCTTAGGGGTTCTCTAGTCCAACCTCCTGCTCCTAGCAGGGTCAGCTATGAGATCAGACCAAGTTGTTCAGGGCTTTGTACTGCTGAGTCTTGAAAAAGGCTGTCAAAAGTTCAAAAGATTCTCATAGTTTTCTACCTTGACAACTTCAAAGTAGGACTCAGTATAGATCATTTGAAGAAAAACTTGACCTCCAATACAGGAATTAATATTATGTTGGACAAATACCTTCCATGTCTAAGATCTAAGAGAGATGGAGGGATGGGAGGAAAAATAGGAAGAACAATATTCAGAACACTTTCAGGTATGCCAGTTCCTCTTCTTCAACCCTCACTTCCCCAGAATAAAAGCAAAAAGTCTTTATACAAACTTAGGCTAGCACAGTGTTCGATTTGGTGACTTACAGTAGAAAAAGTTCCAGAAACCAATATGACATTAGAAGAAATTGTTCCGTAGGAACTAATTTTTTAATGCTCATAATGGCTCCAATTTCTATATCATAAAGCTAAATTCCATCCTCAGGAAGTCAGATTTCTTTAAGAAGAGCTGCTGAGTAAGCTTAGTATTGTAGAATACAGGCTGCACTCATCGCCATTAATACATCTTTGCAGTTAAGAGATTAAGTGGAAGATGCCTAATCACAATAACAAACATTCAGCAGTAATCCACTAATAACCAGGAGCACATTTACTTCTGTGCTGGTTGCAATGGGAAACCGACATTCAGGAAAACTGAGCTTGAGACTTTGTGCCACTTAATAACTCAATCATAAGATGAAATTGTTAAACAAGGCACAGAAAAGGTTCTTGAGAGAGCTAATGCACCTATTTAGCAGAAGCTGAAGGACTTCTTGGAATACATGCCTTTTCTGAGAATCTGCCCCAAAATCAGCTAGCCTTCTGCACACTGTCTACTTTTGTTTAATTCTTCCTGTGGATATCATTAAGCAAACAGAATTAATTCACAAAATTTACGTGCCCAGGATTTTCACAGTGGGTGTTAAGATATGGTAGCCTGTATAAATTAAAAACTTAGTGTCTTTCACAGATTTTCCAGCCCAAAGGCAAATCCAAATTTAAAATCTGTGTTAGCAAAATAATGCTTAATGATGCAACTTTTTAATGTCATTCTTAACACTGTCAAAAATCCTCAGAGACTCAACTAGAAAGAAAATGTTCCTTTGCCAAAATCTTTCCTTCTTTTGTTCTGGAAGCTGATACAAAGTACTAGCTACTGGTACTAAAATATGAATCTTATGCCACTATAAAGACCTTTCCAGGCTGGACTCAACCTTGCAGGTAATTTCACAGGTCATTCTCCCTTGCCTATAACAAATTCAAAAAAAGGTATATCAGAAAAGTGTTTTACTGTGAGATTAAGAAATTTTCTAGACTAAGTTGAACATTCATGTGTTCTCTCTCCCTTAATTCCCTCTCCCTCTGATAGTATTTATTATTAATTTTAACTCATTTGCATCATAGGGTTTATTCCCTAGTTTGAAGGTTTGTTTGAAAGATACTATAGGAAAGAACACATCTGTGTGGTACACCTATTCTACTGCCAAGTGTGGCAGGAGACTTGGACATCTGACCCTTCCATCCAGTTTCATGATAACCAGGTTTCGTGCTCCAAGCACAAGAGTCCATGAAAAGAGACTGATGGTGACCACAAGAATTACAGCTGCTGCTGTTCTCCCTCTGAACTGTCTGTTGTCCCCATCCATCCCTTCCCTACATCTGAGCCATACTTTTTTGTCATGCATTTACTGAACACTCTTCAGACTTGCTACAGCGTGAAGGAAGGCGGGCAATATGTAATGCTATTAAAGATGCATTAGCATCACAGTTTTGAGGCAAAAACATGACATAGCCCTCGTAAGGAAAGAGGGCAAGCCCTTAGCAAGTGTGAATGGACAGCATTCAACTGGAGGGTCTCAAAGCACCAAGATTGCTGGGAAAGGCCAAGGTGTGCTCAGCCACACTGCTGTTTGAACCACTGGAGTTCAGAAACACTCCATATATGTTCACTAGTGTAGATACAGATCGTACACGAGCCATACCCACTGTGCTGAGCACAGCCACAGAGCTGGGGGGAGCTTGAGAGGGGGAACTGTGGGACTGCGGGGTTATCAGTTCACAGGGAATGAGGAAACACTAACAGGCTTCCCTACCTCCACACCTCTGGTAAATAAACACCTGGCATTAACTTCCCCTTGCTAACATGCTTGTTTAAAATTGATGAGTACCCTGCCACACACACTGCTCACTACCTTTCAAATTGAGTTATAATAAACATTTCCTCCAAGCTGGTTAGAACTCTGATTAAATGCTATTGACATCTCCACCCTGCACTAAGTTTGCTACAGATTTTACCCTGCAAGTATAGGCATTTCTGAGTTCTTCACACCTAGAGCCTAAGGAAAATATTGGTTCTGACTCCTAGCTCCTTAAGACAAATGACGCACCCAGTTAGGACAGTGTTATTGCAGCTTCCTTCTTTTAAAACCTTAATAACATAGTGATCTGAATATTTGATACAATGCATTAACTGGAAAGGAAAGACTTTTCCCCAGGAACTGTCAAAGTATGAAAGATTATTTTTTCTTCATAAGGAGGCAGAAGAGGTCTAGTCATATCTGTTCATTCAAAAGGCAAAACTATGTTTCACCAACTTCAACAGTTTTATTTCTGTCTTCTCATACAGTATCTACTTTCTGTGGTTTTCACTCATTACCCACAGTATCCACCCAGGAACAATGTGTAAAATCTGTCCGCCTTCCCTTTTGGCTTGCTCCCCTTTTACAAATAAGGTACTGAACGCAGTTAACATCCTTATCTATTTATTTAGTGCTGAAAAAATATATATAAGCCAGCAAAAAAGGAAGCAGTTGTTGAAACAAGCTTGAGAAAACAGCCTGCAAGGCATTTGACTGGTGGCACTTAATCTATAACACGAAATAAAGATGCAATCTCCTGCAATCTTCTCCTCTCTCTCCCATTCATGAGAGTTGAAAGATAGTGCCCTCATCCTTGGCTCCCTTGGAGACAGATCTTACTGACTGAGTAATACACAAGAGCATCTTCCTCTGACACATAGTGCAGGTATGCCTCAGCATAATCCACCGTTGCCAGCCCACTAAATGGCTGCTCAATGTCTAGGGTGCTTGGCATCCAATCTATCCTTTTCAAAGCACACTAAAGCAAGCAGTCCACTGCAGCAGCAGCTTTCTTCAGAAATCTGGTTATGTATCTGCCCCTAGGAGAAGAGCAGCTCTCTTTGAAGGTTTTTATATAGCATTTGCATGGTGTAAAAGCATGGAATATTTTGTATGAATGCAGATAAATCCTCAGACATAAGAAATCAACAAAGGTTTGTATTTATATGTTGCTTTTTCACATAGTAGTTTCAAACACTTTATTGATATTAACTGACACTAAAATATAACCCAGTGAGTAAGCAGAATATCTATTCCAGCAATTTCTTGGGTGGGACCACAGCATTTCTTTATAACACCATTAAAAAGTACTTCATCGTGTCAAAACACTGCAGGGGCTGCAGATGCAGGAATCGGAGTGCTCAACTTCAACACCAGCTAACTGTGTCAGAGTAACTTCAGTGATTACAAATAGGCAAAACCAGATTTTTAAGAGATGGCAACTTTAAAAGCACTGTGCCTCTTGGCACCAGGTCAAACACTGACTGGTTTGGGCCAGATTTACAGCAAAAAGAACAATTTAACTGTTTTCCCAGATAATCTTCTTTCTATTTATGTGTGTCTGTTATGCAGACTACAAGAAGAGAGTGGTTTGATTACTGCAGCAAACAGCATCTAATTTAAAAACAATCAAGTATAAACAATTTCCCATCCTAAACAGCATTCCTGTGCCCCAGTTCTGTAGATAGCACCTCCTTAGCAGAAAAATCATAGACTAATTTAAGGCTGTGCTTGAGTCCAAATGTATTGGGAAACTGTTCAGAGCAATTTCAGGGTAGATTTAAGGATACCAGTTGTTTTCCATTAATAACAGCTGATTAATAGCAACACACATTAAAAACCTATATAAATAACTAAAATATGAAAACTCTGATAAGTTTTATTAACCCTTCCTAAAAATGAAGTCAGCTGTTTAAAGGAGCTCTACATTGTCAATTTCACATAGGGAAAAAGAATTTTAAAAACTCTTGGGAAAAAAATAACATCTTTTTTAATTTTGAGAGGTAAACTTAATCTTTGAATTTGAATAGGCTTATCTTGAAACTGGAAAGGTTGGAGAAAATAACTTTTGGAATGAAAACTGATATTAAGGTTAAAAACTAGATTGCAAGCACTTTGGAGAAAGAAACTCTACCTTTATTCTGCCTAGCACAAGAGGGAGAGGTAGTCTGGACTCCACAGCAGACGTTCTGTAGTGCTACATTAATACAAATTAATAATAAAATGCTACCTTTCTGGGGAAGTTAGTGATTAAGCTATAGAGCAGGGAGTTTTTGCAACTACCATCTGCAAGACCACACGTCTGAGCAGTGTTCCGTCACAAGGTATGATAGAGATGAAAAAGCTGCTTACTATTAGAAAACTCTAAGGCTTTAAGTACCTTAAAAAAAAAAAAAAAAAAAAAAAAAAAAAGGATGATTATTAGCATTTGGGTTTACTTTGCAGCATTTTCTTAAATTTCTTTTGAATAAACTTAATTGCTTGGTTATCTGTCTTCCCAGTCAATGTGAAAAAGGCAACAGCAGTTTTGGAACAAAGAAAAATTTCACTTTAACACAGAATAGTTTTGTTCAAGCAGCTCTTTACCAAAAAGCCCAAGATATTAGAAACAAAGGTGACTAGAAATAAGAATCTTTTTCCCATTTGGAGCAACCAATTTTTTTAGGGCACTGAGTCAGGCAATGTAAAACCCAGGTTGTTACCCTTTTTAAGAAAATTCCTTTGACAACAAGCCATATACTCTTCTGGGGGATGTTTTACTTTTGAAAAATTATTCCCCTCACGTCAGATATTTAGTTTGTGTCAAGGGGAAAGAGAGTCCTCATGGGAGCTATAGGTCCACTCTGGGAGAAAAAAATACTAGAACTTAATCAAATAGATCCTGTTCAGAGCAGACCTAAGCTATAAAAAGACAGCACAGAAGTGTCTGCTCAGCATTAAAATCAGGAGTCTGTGCCATCAATTCCCTGACTACTTTGCCAGAACCACCTCTCTCCCATGTTGAACCCTATGAAGTTTTTGCTCAGAACCCCTTCAGTAACAGCTGTGACTAATAAAATCTACTCATTTTCAAATATCCCTTCTTATGTTTTGCCTTGCTGCAGACAGCCCTAGTGACTTAGGCAGTGCCAGCTGTGCACTAGCAGTTTAGACCGTGAATCTCTCTCCCTCACATTGTGGCTATGTACTCTGACTGAAAAATAAGCACAGTAGCCTCACCATTTTGACTAAGTTTTTAATCTAGAATCTCAAAAAAAAAACCAAACTACTAAAATTTTGGAGGTGTTTGTGTCACTCTTGTTGCTTGATGCTTTTCAGCAGATGAATCTTTTAATTTTTACTTTTTTCCCAGCAAAACTTAGAATTTGCTACAGTACACATCTATGTCCACCCAGATTACAAAACATTCACTTCTTGACACTTAACCAAGCTTATCCAGTTGGCATGAGAGTGTGTAAAATGCACATCTCACCTACTTAATGCACCTCAGACCTTATCTGATGGGTGCAGTGGACAAGGGCTGCTTCTGCCTCATAGAATAATTTTGGTTGGAAAGACCTTTAAGATCACCAAGTACAACCATTAACCTAACAATGCCAAGTCCACCAGGACTTCCTGTAAAGCCCTACTACAAGGAGCAGAAAATGCTCCTAAAATCTTTACCACATTTCATTCTTGCATCAAACTCCTCATCCAACTTAACAAAGAGTTTTAACACATTAATGCTATATTAGTGTAAGTATGTGTGTCTATATGGTCTATATGGATGACGTTGAGTATACATTTTAAACATTTTTTTTTCTAATTTTAGCACTGGGAATGGTACCAGTTACTGCATTTGAAAAGGACATTTTAAGATGCAGTTCATTAGTTCTCTGTTTCAGCAAATAATGATTCCCTGTACCCAGATCCACCTCTATAAGCTATCTCATATGGATAGGGAAGCTTTCAATAGAACTGAAATAAATACTGTTTTCGACTTCATGTAGGAAGTAGTACTCCCACTTTATGTAGGAGTTCAGATAAAAAAAACAAAACAAAAAACAACAAAGATGAAGGTAAGAAAACTTAAAAATGGATCAAACTACATAACTATTGAAACACATTGTTGAAAATGCTCTGTTAAAATCATTTTTGTAGGAGTGCTTTGTTTACTCTTGGAGAGTGAAAAATACCTGTTTAGTGACATCTTTGGCTTAATATACTGAAATATAGTGACACACACCCAACCATCAGCTTTATGGTAACAATTTGGAGTGGAAAAGAAATGTTAACAGCAACCGTAGTTTACTTCTTCCTCCTAGTTGTCCATTCAGTTGACTACAACTCATAGCATCATAGTGGTTCAGTAAGAATGGAGAACATAGTACAACATGGTCAGTTCAGATGTCTAGTTCAGAAAAGAGAATTAGAGACATGAGACTGGACTATTACTCCTGTGAGATGCTGCAGCAGCACTTCTGGGTCAAAGCTACCATATCAGATTTCAAGTAAGGTTCTATTTCACTGGAAAATTTTTAGGTTTTCATTTACTTATCTTGAACATTTTAAATGATCTCTGAAAAGTATTCTTAGTATCTGCAGAGCTTCTTCTCATGGGCATACACAAAGCTCTGCCCACCATAACAAATACTGCATTTTTAATATTATATGAGCTAATACTATAATATTATATGAGTTCATTATTAGAGCAATGAGTTGCTCCAAATACTACCTCAATTCAATGTGAAACTAATTTTGTAGCATAAGTTCTGAAAAAAAAATTACGATACAGTAGGAAAAACTATTCTTGTATTCCACAGTTAGCCTTTCTTCAATGAGGTCAGAGACAGAGCTGCAACATAGAATGTACCAGAAGCAATGCTCATTTTAGTGACCTCAATGATGTACATACAAGGGGGTAACAAAAGATTATATGACTGAATCTGTGAAACTCAAGGGCTGAATACAGGACAGAGAATAAGACATCAGCATAGATAGGATTTCATCATTGATTTCTAGAGATAACTTATTCAGAATTCTACCTAGAACAACACTAAGCGAAAGAATATTATTTATTTTTTAACATGAAGTCACAACCTATTAGAAACTTTAAAAAAAAAAAGTGTTTTCTAATTGAAGATGAACATTAAACCAGAACATTAATTTACACCAAACAAAACACATTCCTCAAAAAACAGTAAGATGTCTAAGCATATAATTCATTGGTGTTTTTGTCCTTCTCATTTTTCAGCTATGCCTTATTATTTTTATTTTTTAATCTTAAAGCAATAACATGTCTTCTGTTATTCTGGCAAAAATCTGCACAATCAGAGAAAACTGACTGTGCCAAGGAAAGGTGCATCAAAATATTGTGATACAGTATTTTACATCACACAAAATATTGCCAGATGTTTGAAATAAGGAAAAAAATAACACAGTTTTCCCCCATGTAAGATCTTAATTGTAAAAAGTAGCAGGTTAGAGACATTCAGAGAAAAAGAAAGATTTTTAAATCAATATTTTTCTCAGAAATCTAACACTAAAATGGTTACCAAGCAGAGAATGTGTTTATTTCTCACATCAGTATAACTATTTAAATTATAGGCAACTATGCAAAAGGAAAAGCAGCATATATTTTAACAAGACTGCTGATAACTGCACTGGAAAAAAACTAAGATATAAAATCTTACTGTTAAAGACTAGCCTAATTAACAGGCCGATTTCATTACCACAAGTTTTCAAATCTGCGATATTAATTAAGAAACAAAAGGAGACAAATGGCCTGCAAAGAGATGGATCTGCCTTCCGGCCTGCAAATGAGCACTCACAATCTGTGCAGTCAATCCCAAGAAACGCACTGGAATTAATGCCCAACCTCACAGCTTTCTGTGCCAGCTCCTGCATTCACCTGACTCTTCAGGTAAATGTGTCTTGTGGTTCTCAAATGACTAACTAGCACCTTTCATTACTTTAATTGTTGATGTAAAAAAGTATGTAAATGTCAGATTTTTTAAGACCGTGGTTTAATATATTCATACTTCCAGTATGGAAAGGTGGGTCAGTAGCTTGACAGCTGGGAAACAGACAAGCTTTATGATTTCTGAGGGGAATGGGTAATATTAAAGCTATATTTTTCATCCTCTTCCAGCTGTAGGAGTAGTAAGGCTACTGCCCAGTATGTGCCAGAAAATACTTTATGTGTTATATATATGACTTCCCCAATACAAAAGACATATACAGCTGGCAAGAATGACAAGTAAAAGCCACAATTCAAACGGAGATGTGTAGATCAGGAAAGTAAAAGTTATTTAAGTTATTTAAGCTTTAATAAAAGAAAATAACTTATTAGATTCCTGGAATATTGAAACTGCAGGTACTTCCTTCCACCGAGATAAGAGAGTTCAAATACTTTCAGACAATCAAAGATATAAAACCAAGAGACAGCCATTTTCTTTAGTCCTCTTTGAATGGCACAAAAGGAACAACTCTTCAAGCCAAGCGTCTCTCTAGAGCCTGCTTGTATACTGAACTGCACATGGAGATGGAGATCTGCAATGTGGAGCTCATCGTAAGAAGTTTAAAGCAAGAGCAGCCTAAACCAAGAAAATAAGGTTCTTCCAATAACCTAGAAGGCAGTCTGGATAAGCAAATTAGATTCAAGAAAATAAGAAAAACTCAAGCTGCCTTCTAAAACTGAATAAACTTTCTTGAACTTAAAATTAACAGAAAAAAAGAACAAAGATTTCAATAAAAGCAACAGAAACATCTTGCATATGAGACTTGCGTAAAAATTTCTAGAATCAATAGATCTTTTTTAATTAAGATTACAAGTAAACTAGCAGCTTATCACTCTGTCATATCCACAAAGGTGCATTTTGATACCATAAAGTTCACATTTCAAATAAACTTTTCCTCTATGTTTCACATATGTAGATGTGCTTGTGAAGTAAGGGCACATCTTCCTGTTGATACATGTGTATCTGATTAGAGAGCAGTCAGGGCTCTGATTTTTTGTTTGGGTGCTTTGGGGGGTTGTTTTGTTCTTTCTTTTTTAAAAAAATTTCTTTTTACTAAAAGTAAGCATTAAAAGTTTTTATATAAAAATAAACACTAACCTCTCCAAACACTGATTTATCATTACTGTACAATACTCATTTGATGAATTACTCCCAAAAGACTGCTGGCTCTGGAGGAAGAAACATGAAGACATGATTTGGGATAGCTAATGGTTAGGAATGACAGTATGACTTAAGATGGTCTCTAGAGAACAGTATCTTGCAAGATTGAGGTCATGGTCCTTTAACCCTACACAAGCCTGTCCCAGCTAAAACACACTTTAAACAGGCATTCTGCTTATGTATCTCATACATTATCTCTCCTCTCCAGAATGTAATATGAAGCTGGATATTGATGTAGAAAAATATATTATTATTTGTTTAAATAAGTTATTTAATTAGATTCACATAGAAGTACTATATAGAATCATAGAATAATTTAGGTTGGAAAAGATCCTTAAGAACATTGAGTCCAACCATAAACCTAATACTGCCAAGTCCATCACTAAACCATGTCCCTAAGCACCACATCTACACATTTTTTTAAATACCTCCATGGATGGTGACTCTGCCACTAACCTGGGCAGCCTGTTCCAATGCTTGACAACCCTTTCAGTGAAGATTTTTTTCCTAATACCAATCTAAACCTACCGTGGGGCAACCTGAAGCCATTTCTTCTTGTCCAATCACTTGTTAGGTAGGAGAAGAGATTGGCACTCCTTTTGCTACACCCTCCTTTCAGGTAGTTGTAGAGAGGGATAAGGTCTCCCCTCAGCCTTCCTTTCTTCAGGCTAAACAAGCCCAGTTCCCTCAGCTGCTCCTCATAGGACTTCCAGACCCTTCATCAGCTTTGTTGCCCTTCTTTGGACACACTCCAGCACCTTAATGTCTTTCTTGTAGTGAGGAGCCCACATTCTTGCAAAGAAAAGTGAAGCTAGTGAATTTACAGTGTTCTCCCTCTCTGCAGACACATGCTCCTATATTGTGTACAAAGACTGCTGATAGGATAGAATGAGCAATGAAACGTTGGATCAAGAGAATAACGTGCTAAATTCAAGCTACAACATCCTTTGTCCACCCTCATGTGAAGTCTACCACCAACACCATGTCCTGCTTTTCACTCACAACTGCAGTATTCTATTGAACTTTCATAGCAGAGTCCATGAGTTTACAGAATATGCTCAAAGGCAACACATGACAAAATTACCTAACCAGTTCATTAGAATAAATTCCATAAATTCACTGCAAGCTACCTCGATTATTTTCTTAAAGGCCCTGCAATTCCAAACTACTGAGGTTAAGAATAAGCTTTCATCTTTTTCAGCAAGTTTTTACCTTTTTTGTTCATCAAAAAGCATTTTCCCTAGTGAATTGACCCCAGATGGCTCATGTCTCTCAAAAAATTTTGATAGGTAGATGTCAAAGCAGCTTATGTTTTCCAATATAAAAATTGGTGATAAAATGACAGGGCTGAGAGCACTCAGAGATTTTAAGGGAAGATGTTGCCTGACATACTCAGAAATCCACAGATAGCAGAAAGTGGTTTTTACAAAACTGAGTTTTTCCATAAAGTCACTTGTTCCATTATTGCTTTTTTGGTGGAAGCAGATAAAATAAGATCCTACTTGAATTTACTAAAAAACAAAGATAAAACAAGCCAGAGTCAGAAACAGACAGTAAGAACAAGTTATAAATTTTGTGTTACAAAACATTTTAAACCCTGACTTAGGGATTCTATTGACAGAGAATAGCATGAGATGTTACACAGTTTCTCAATTATATCAAATTCAGGGATCTTCAAATAAGTCACTAAATATTAAACTTTGACTCTCATGATTTATTATTAATTTGATTGCACCATTTTTACATGTTTTTATTTAAAATGCTAGTGAAACTAACAGAAACAAAGTTTCTTTGCAGGATTACTTTTTATTGCAGGACATTTTGGAGATGGGAGTTCCAAGTCATTTAAAACATGTATTAAATCACACTAAAAGTTGACAGCTCCTTCCTCATATCAAAACCAGATGTAGTGCATGTCTAAATTAAGTAACACAAAAGAAACATCAACCGCATTGTTAGGATATGTTTAGCTGCTATGCTACAATTTACTTTTTTAAACCAAGTCTTCTAAATAAACAGGTTTTGATCAGACTGTTTTTTAAACCAAGTACTTATGTTTGAGACAGGCAATACGTATGGTAGCAATTTAAGATTGTTTCTTGCTTATTGTTCTTTTGTGGTGCTATTTGGTACTTGCAAGTATCTATTTAAAGACTTTTTGTTTGTTAGATGTCAGGTGGCCAAGAACAACATAAGGCATTGCACAAGATCAGAGGGAGATCAACAGCAAACAGCCCAGGGGTGGTTATTTGGAGGGACTAGCTCTTGTAGATTATCAGAGAAAAATAAAGTAAATGAGCTTGCACATGAGAGAAAATTATGTGAGACTAATTCTAAAATATGTTTACAAAAATTTATTTGGCATCCTATTATGTTTAAATTCAACACTAGAAAGAGAGCTTATTTGTAACTCTTCAAAAGAGTTAGATGTTTTCATTCAGTCACTTCTCATTGTCATATAAGAAAGCAATTGGGGTTTTTTGGCTTGTTTGGTTTTTTGTCTGTTTTTAAAGAGAATAGGAGCAAAGTAACTGATGCTACTACATAAATCGAAGTAATGCTTCTGTTATCAGGTTAGATTTTATGACCTTGTGAATAACATGTAGCCCATATCTTCAATGCGTGAGGTCTCACCGGTAAAATAATTACTATTGCAGACCTAACTTAAAGCTGCCTTTCATACTTTTGAAAATCAAAAGCTGATGAAAGATTTCACAGGCCACTGGGAACTAGCTTGTGTAATATTGATCTAACTTATGAAATAACTCGTGTAATACCAGATTGAGAGGCTAATATTAATCTGTATTCACTGACCACTTCACTTGCTAATTCCTGTGACGAGGTTCGAACATTTTCTGTTCTTATCCATGGAAGATAAAAAGGGAAAGAAAACCAGTAATTTATTAAAGAACTGTCATAGCTTTCATTTTTGAGAAAAAGTGGGTGAGGGCTGGCATTCAGATAAGCCAAAAATGAAAGGAGATACTAATTTGGAGTATGCTGATTTGAAATACAAGGAATAAAAAGATATTCTAGGACAGCTTTAGGCAGAGTTTACTCTTGCCTTGTTCACCCTCAAAGCAGCATCGCTGAATTTCCTGGGACACTGCATAATTCCTACTAGCACTTTGTGAGGTGAATTCATGTACTTACACGTGAGGCAGAAGAACTTACAACAGCAGCACCATGCATTACCATTAGCATCATGGCCCCTACCACTTTGCATTGCCACAAGGCCTTGTGCAGGCAGACTTGACTAATGTTCTACCAAAGCAAAGAATTACATGGACCGTACACCCACCTCACAGATACTAAAAAGGGAGCTTTTAACAAAGCAAGTTGGAAAAAGAGCCTTTCTGCATGTACGTATGTATGCATTTTAGGCACAGGGACTCAATTATAAATGCATAAGTAAAATGTCCCAGCAAGACATTTTGCTATAAGGTTTTGTCTTTTTAATAGATTAAAAATTAGGGACTTTTCACTAGTGGGAAAGTGACTGAAATATTGTCTCGGGACATTTATGTCCCCAGATGCTAACTGACATTTTTTCAATACCCTGTCTAGTCCAATACAAGGAATAATCCAGATACTCCCTGAAGGCAGACTTTTATTTACTAAAGGATAATTCAGGTCATTATAGGTGGTTTTTTTGCCCCTCCATTTTTTAATGGATTTTCTTAAGAATCTATTTGTAGCATAATGTCCTACCTGAAACCTTGCACCAGTTTGGCTGGATAGGAGTGGCAATCCCTGAGGGATCATCTAACTCCCAGAAGACCAAACTGTCACCTGCCTGCTACAACTGTAGCTTGTCTGGTTTACAATGAGTTGGGGTTTTTTTATTATTATTATTCCTCTGATCTCTGGTAAGTTTGCCACACATTTCCATCATCTCTTGTTACCACCTGTCTGTAACTCAAGTACTCATCAGCTCTTGGATATCCCTGGCTCATACAGCTGAACAGGACTGTCTCTAGACCCTCTACTCCAATGCATTCTTACACGTAATTCAGATCCCAGTGGTCTGCCTCTTTTCCCTTGTCTTTTTTTACATATGATACTATCTCAGACTCCTTTCCCAAGAGGTTCTTCTGAAAATATTGAACTATCAAGTTACCTCCTCATGGTCACCTTTTAAAATGTTCTCCAATGTCAATGATCACTTTCTACTTTAACGGTTTCCTGTCTTTGAACTGGTCAGACAATTTTGCAGGTGAGCAGCGCTATGAGACATTCTTCTTCATGTCCCTCTGGTAGGGAAGAAAAGTCTGGTGTATTGAAAGGGTAATGGAGAAGGAAAGAGTCTCCTGTCAGTAGTGTTAATTTCTGGTTTTACTGACTTGAACACCACGTCCACAATAGTCCAGGCAATACAGTTTTAGGCTGACTGGCTTTCTCCCTCCTCAGAGAGTTATGGAAAGCAGAGTTGTCTTAAGTTTTTATGCAAAATCTTCTGTGCAAAATCTAGGGATGTCATAACCCTGATAAGCAGAATGTGTTTTTCTCACAACAAATAAGGAAGTTTCAGACTGAAACTTTCAGAGAAAAAATTGGGAAAGATTTATCTCATATAAAGTAGAACATACTTTACAAGATGGGCTTTTAGTAAAAAAAATTAAAAAAAAAAAAATTCCTTTTTTCTAATTTGGCATTCCTGAATAATTCACTACCTGTGATGACTTCTTTATATCAAGGACCTATCCAGACCAATAAATAGCCTGCAAAACTGGACAAGTTCTGAATGAGTGAGTACCAGAAAGTACTCTGCAACAATTTAAAAGACAGAGAACCTGAGCAGAAGTTATTTAATATCAAAATATAATTTCTAGAGAACACCAGGGTATCTAAGTTAGTGCATGTCTGAGTGCATGCTCATTTCTGAGGGTCAGTAGAAAAAGACAAAGATGTCACCTGTACAGAAACAGCTCCCATGATGTCAAAGAGAAGATAAGACAGTGATGAAATATATTCCTTAGGTCAAGTACTGCATGTGTACATGTCATAGAAATATAATGGAAACTGAGTTGGTAGGAAGACTTCCAGTTTAGTTGATTTTTTTTTTTTTTTTTTTTTTTTTTTAAGTAAATCAAGGTGAATATTCCCCCATCTGGCCCAATATAATATTCTGGAACTCAACAGATCATTTTCAGAAATGACTTTGATAAACATCAGTTACAGAGAGCAGACAAAATGACAACATTGATGCATATTGCTATAGTGTCAGCCATCTGTAGCACTTACAGTCAGAATTCCTGACACATCTCGGAAGAAAGAAGTTATTTTGGAAATATATTACTGTGTTTATGAGATGTAAAATGTCAGCACAGCACCATACACCATTGCAGCACATGAATGTCTAAGAAGATATCATGTATAATTTCCCTTGAAAGTGCTAATTTGCATGCACACATACCTCAGTTGCAGTAGGAGGTCTGTGTGCTCTTCTCTACCCAAGCAGAAATATAGCTCAACCTCAGTGGTAAGGAGTCCTTCAGTAAACTTTATAACCTCATTCCAAACTCTGGTTGTCAGTTAACAGCTTTTCAGAATGACAGTTTAAATCAAGAAAATGTCACATGTGTATAGTAACAGGTCTAATCTTGTCTGCAAATTGCTGCCTGTGGTTTTCAGAAACACAGTAAATTGCTGGCGATTTACAATGAGTCTCACTGCAAAGATAACTTGACTTTTGCACATTTAACAAAATAGTCTTAAATTATTCATGCATATCATTCAATGTTTGGGCAATTTTGAGAGTCATTGATTTCAGGAACCTGTAGTCTACCTTTTTACTAGATAAATATAAATCTTATACTTGACTTTTACTTCTCAAAGGTAAGTTTATCCTGGTATCAAAGATCTATAATACATTTTAGGACTCGCTCATCAAGCGTAAGTGGACAATTTTTTTTTCAAACACCCAAAAAATACAAACAATGTTTTAGACTGTCTTTGTATAACACTTCAGGTACCTCAGGGCTACAGGTATCTACAACAGAAGGGAGCTCATTCTGGTGATCCAGAACACTGCAGCACCCATGTCCCTATTAAAAACACAGTGAAGCTAATGTTGTCTTCCATGAGTCAAATATCCAAGTAATGGTTGTCCACAGAGTAAGAAATAAACGAAATATAGAGGAAAACTACACAGCTCAGGGTGAAAAGCAGTGGCATGAGCTGGTGGACAGTGTTTTATGGAAAAAGAACATCAAGTAAAATTGTTTCTACCCTGGTAGATGGATGAGTTGGAACTGCATCATCCTTTCCTCAGGGATAGGAAGAGGTATAGCCTATTTAAGGAACGAAATAGTAGGAGAATTCCTGAGTACACAGATGATGTCCTCTCCTCTCTCTGAAGAGGCAGCAAGACTCACAGAGAGACAGTTCCCTTCCCAGCACTTCCACAGAGGCAGGGTCTTCAAAGGAGAAGCTCCATTCCAGCCCACAAGATGCTTATATGAAACCTGTGACTACACCCTGAAAAATGTGTCCTCAGTGTCAAGGTAGCTGCCCTCCAGGGTTTCTTCCTCCTCAGAAAAGGAAACAAAACTCTGTCTCTCCTTTAAGGTTTCTTTGTACACAAGTGTCTTTCTTTTCTTTAAAGAAAAAACTGACCTAATAAGGTCAGATTTTCATCTAATCTTTATGATGAGGGTTTCAATGCTTTTTCCTGTAGCTATGTTAGTTTATACCATCTCAGCAGAAAGCCAAGAACTTTTAAATATTAACAACATTTCACAGAATAAAATCCTATTTTTTCTTCTAAAAATGGTATTTACCAACAGTCCATACAAGAGCAGCTTCAGGTATTGAAATATTATATTTTTGTTTTAGTACAATGTATACTGTTTATGATAATGTAACTCAAGCTCCTGTATTTCTTTTCATCTACAGTAAAACCTGAATTAAATAGCCGCTCAATGGACTGACAAAATCTATTAAGGCAAGTGGAATTACAAGTAATAGGAGTGATAATTCTGTTAGAAAGGCAGAACACAACCCTGTGAACAATTCAATCATACTTATTTAATGCACCAACTTATTTTACTGTTAGCAAAACATTTAAATACAGGAATACATTTATATTTCCATGTCAATAAAGGGACTCAAAATACAGGTACTACATTAAAAGACAAACTATGTCAGAAAGTTTTTTTATTACATTATTCCCAGTGTTAGTGATGTGATGTAGCAGGACAAACTAATTAATTTTTCTTTGCTGGGTGGATTGTAAATCATAAAAAACAACATAGTGAAGTGTTTTTCACACAAACCTAATGTTTTCTTTGGCTCCAAATCTTCTATGGTTTTTTTTTATTCTTCTTTATAAAAATCTTAAAGTTATAGTCCTTAAAACACTGAATATTTCAGAGATGCACTGGAATAGTAAGCTGAAGCAGATGATTACTTAAAAAACAAAAAAATTAACATAAGTTTCATACATCTACATATCCTTCCCTGACTTTATATGACTCCAATTCATTGAATTTCTCCCACCTCATTTTATGTACCCGAAGAATTCATAAAGCACAAGCATAACATAAGAAGTGCCACAGTCATATATACAAGATCAATACAAGTAAATGCAAACTAGATGACTTGAAAAAGCTGTTAAGAGATACTACTAGGAACTAATGTGATGTGCATAATATAAAAACAAAATAATACAGATTATAAAATACTGATGTATGGCTTTAATATGTTATACATCAAATCTTCACATTTCAACTTCATTGCATAAATCAAGTGGGTTTTTTGTACCTGATAAATACTTAGATTTTTTTCAGCTTTTATATTAAAGTCTCTTCTTTCCAAGCTTTAATATATGAGAAGTGGAGAGGTCTATGGATTGCCTATTATTTTAATGCTGATTCTGCAAACTACTTGAACACATACTAAGTGAGTAATTTTATTGAGTTTAATGAGAGTACTCATGCATTTTAAGTTAATCATACATCTTGCTGTACTGAAGTTGTACAAGAAAAACATACAGAAATCTGAGTAGTAGGAATACACAATGTTATAGGACAACAATCACTATAATTTGCACACACTGTCCCTGTGTTTTAGGTTATAAAGCCCTTTGGGCGTGTGCTGCTCATTGTCTTTCTGAAGCAGATATAAAGGCTGTGCATATCAAGAACACAGGAAAGACTTCTCAGAGAGGGGAAAATACATTTTTACCATACTGTTCTGAGGGAGGCATAGGAAGTAAGAGTCTGTGGTACTGAACAAGTAGAGAAGGGCTGCAGAGGCTTTCGGTGACTGGCACATGGAGTTTCAGTGGTTAATAAGTTAAAGAATATTCCAGATATGGAGCTAAGGTGCTTTGGGTGGAGAAGAGAAACTTGCAAGGAATATAAAAGGGTCTCTTTCCCTTCTCCTCCATCGTAGTCTTTCTTCCAGTTTAGTTTAAACATAAGACAGCATTTATAAAGTTTCTAATGAGAGGTTGTAGCAAGTTTTCTCTCTGTGGAGGTACTAGACTGTTTCTTCTGCCTCCTCTTCTGGTTACCTTTTTTCATTTGTAATGGCACACATATACAAGAATTTATTCATGAAAGATCCATTCTTTATGAAGCAGTCAATGGGTACAGAAATTTTCAGTGCCAGGCAAACACACATGTACACTGATTGTGTCAGCCTATCCCTCAAGAAAATAGAATAGAAATGAAGAAATTACTTCAGTCAATATAAATTAAAGGATATATAGTGGAAGAAAAATTTTTCAGGTAGAATCCATGCTAGCAAGGTTAAAGGCAGTAAGCTGTTGTTCTTTAAGTTTATTAGGAACAAAATAAATTACAGAGATTATCTAGACTTACTAATAGATGAAGACTGATTTTTTTAAAGAGGCAGAAAAAGCAGGCATATTTAATAAATGTTTCCATTAATTATTTAGTAAAGAATAGAATGAGAAGAGGAGGAATCAGCACTAGTAGAACTATTAGTTAATCATCTACCAATTTATAAATAGTATTCAGTCTTTAGGCCTGGACAATTTGCAACCACACAAAAGCATTGTATGTTGAGATCCATGAATGTAAATGAGTTAGTTTTTAATAAATCTTGGGAAATTAATGAAACTGAAGAATTTTAAAGCTTATGTAAGGCTCAAAATATGCACATGCAATGGTTCAAGGACAGTTAGTCCAGCATCAGTGACAAAGTAACCAAGGGAAAGATGATTTAAAAACAGACGCTTGAGAACTAGCAAAAGCACTATAATTGATGCCAGTCAATAAGATTTCATAAGACATTAGGACTTGTTAAACAAACTCGATTTCATTACTTCAAGAGATTAAAAGTTGAGTTGATAGAAGCAGCTGCTAAAAATAATATACTTAGATCTCTATAAGGCATTCACAAAACATTCTTATTAAAAAAAATTAGAATGGCAGTACCTTTTTAATGGACTGAAAATTAAACAGATTTTAAACTATCTAATTACCATCGTTATCAATGGAAAATCTTAGCTGAATAAGAGCAGGACGCCCTTGGGATTGATGTAAGGTCTGATGTTATTCAACTTTTTCATTAGTGATGTAGAAGTAAATATAAAATCACTGCTTGTAGTGGTTATATTTGCAGATGACATCGAGAGGAGGGAGAGTAAATAATGAAAAGGCAGGCAGCTGTACAGGGCCATCTGGACCCCTTGGTGAGCTGGGATCAGCAAAACAAAATCCATTGAATTATATGCACAAGCAAAGTGATATAGCCTGGAAGCAGGAAATACAAGTCAAGCAACAGAATTGGAAGCTGTATCTTAGAGAATAAAACACTTGGATAAGAGTTAATATGATCCTGGAATGTTTAAGTGAGATGCCCAGTTACAGATATAAAAAGTGATCTTACTTAGACATTTAGGAATTAAGAAAGAGGTCTAGACCTCTTAAGGTATAAACTTTTTCACAAATAGACATATTGTATCAGAGTGAAGCAAGAAGTTTTCAAAGAAAATAATACCACAAGATGATTACATTTTTAATAGGAAATTGTAGTTTTAAAACCAGAATATAAAGTATATTTTTAAATAATCATCAGGTAGTCAATTGACTCATAAGAGCAAAATATATACAAACTAAACCTAAAATAGATAAAAATATCAAGTAGAAATTAAAAAGCGATTATGAAGTTTGTATCACTGGCTTTTCCACAATAACTATTTACACTAACTGTGCTAATGTTTGCAGGGTATACAGAATGTCTACATGCCTTATGACATTTAACAATAAAAATAGGTAGCTCATGTGAAAAACAAGAAATAAGGATGGAAGATACCCTGAAGCAAACCATAGTTGCAACTCAGGGTAGATGTAATGCATATGAAAATAATCCCAAAACAGCATGAACAACTCTGAAGTTTAAAAATGCACAAGTATATTTGAGATGAAGATCTAACGGAAATCAGTTTCTTCACAGCTGGATATGTACACACTTTTTCCTCACTGAATGTAGTCATTTATCCAACAGCCCATCTTTGAAGTGGAAAAAATAAGAAACAACTGTGAATGCCTTGGTAACAGGTAAAGAAAAAGAAATATCAGTTTAGTCAAGAAACATGGCTTAAAAGGAAAATCATCTGCCCTGGCAATACAGGTCATGAGAAAGTTGGCCAGTAGTTTGTTCACTTCTGATGAAACTGAGGAAAACTACTGAATTAAATGAAAATAAAATTGAAGAGTAAAAATATCCCTAATTCGTAGCAAATAAAGGTAAAATTAATTAATTGTGTTATATCTGCTGCAAAGAAGCAATCTGGGTTTTAGGCCAATCCCTAACACTCTGTGCTTCTGTGATTCTATGTGTGAATAGCACCTATGCCCCTTGCAGCAGAACTAGACAGACAGCTCAGCAGGTAGCTCACAGTTCAAACTGTTTCAGCATAAAAAAAAAAAAGTCCAAGCCTTCAAACATCTTTGAGATGGAAAAGGAAGGAAAGTCTTCAGCCAAAACTCCCAAATCAAACCTGAATCTCTAGATCTACCAAAGGAGGGGAAAAAAAAGAAAAAGTAAGGAGCTGCTTCCAATCAGGCTTGGAAGTAACATCCACAGCAGTAACACAGAGCAGCAGTTCTCAGCAGATGGGCATAATATATTCTCTTCCTGCAGTGGAAAAGCTCTTCCAAAACAACATCTTTAAAGAGCTTCTACATGTTCTCTAAAGACACAAGCGGAGAGGGAATCTAAGTAGACAGAATGCAATGCTGCTACAACACAGACACAATCAAACAATCCATAAACAACATTTGCCCTTGGAAAACAGTCTTAGGCAAGCATTGTTGCTATCACTGTGACTTCTAACATTTGTGCTTTCCCCATTTGACTGAATAGGTCAAAAAGACTCAGTATTATTCCTGGTATAGTAAAGCCACTCTGACAACAAACCTCCTAGTAAAGCAAAGGGCAGGAGGGTGCCCAAATCCCCAATAGGATTCTCTCCCTCCTTCCCTTTTAATCTGAACTGAAGAAGTCTGCTCAAAAGAGTGCTGATACTCATGAATAATAAACTCAGTCACATCATCAACATGAGCAAGGAATTTCCCCGAGGGACAGCTGAAAAAGGAAAAGAGAGTATAATAATCTAGACAAGGAACAATCCCTCCAATTCCCTTGTGCATTGAAAAGGAGTTCTCAAAATCCATTCTCCTTATGGAAGTTAAATAAATTATTAAAGGGAAACCAAACTTAGGAGATAAACTTGCTCCAAGATTCAACCGGCAAAGATTAAGAGACTATTTCCTATGACCTACAGAATTAAGACAGATTAACACAACATAAACATTAAGCATTCTACAAAAGAAAAGGTTGTTAAAACAGACATGTTGGAAATATATTTAAGGCTTAGCCAAGGTATGTTATTGAACTAAGGGTTCAACTAGAGGGTTTTATTTTTTGCTGGTCTTCAAAAGAAATGAATAGTGGGAGCGAGGCAGGGACACTGCCTTATAGTCCCCCTTATTGTGCGCCAAGAAAGAACTACTTAATAGCTGAATGGCAACATTTTCTTCTAGATGCTCTTTTGAAAAATCTGGTGAAAGTCAGGTTCAGGTCATTCAACCAGACCTCAAGGGGTTAAAATGCCTACACCAGACCCCTGGAGCAAAGTCATTTAAGGCAGATGTTCACTCAGAAATTTTAAGGCTTTGCACATCTAATGCTTAGATACTAGAAAATCCTAAAGAACCAGGAAATCTCAGATTGGATATACAGTCACTGTGTAGTAAAATCATCTTGGTTATCAAATGCAGATCTATGAAAAGTAAAAAAAAATGGAATCCTCCCCTGCCCTTCCTCTACATTAGACTGTTCATGAATCCCAAGGGATCCAAGTGCAATCACCTGGATAACATCTAGAGATTAGGAGCGATTGCCTGCTTCTTGTATTTCTTTTCCAGGTGAAAGATAGGCCCATGTTAAAACATCTATCTACATAATATCTACAGAGGGTTCTGGACAGTCTGGGTTGATGGGCCAAGGCCAATTGTATGAAGTTCAAGGTCAAGCATGGGTCCTGCACTTCGGTCACAACAACCCCATGCAATGCTACAGGCTTGGGACAGGATGGCTAGAAAGCTGCCTGGCAGAAAAGGACCTGGGGGCATTGGTTGACAGCTGGCTGAATATGAGCCAGCAGTGTGCTCAGGCGGACAAAAGGAAAATAGCATGCAGGCTTGTATCAGAAAGAGGATGGCCAGCAGGACTAAGGAAGTGATCATCCTCCTGTATTCAGCACTGATGAGGCCACACATCGAGTAACATGTCCAGTTTTGGGCCTCTCACTACAGGAAAGACATTGAGGTGCTGGAGAATGTCCAAAGAGCAGCAACAAAGCTGGTGAAAGGTTTAGAGAACAAGTCCTATGAGAAGCACCTGAGGGAACTGGCACTGTAAAAGGCTGCCCAGGAAAGTGGTGGAGTCACCATCCCTGGAGGTATTTAAAAGACATGTAGATCAGGTATTTAGGGACATGGCTTAGTGCTGGACTTGGCAGTGTTATGTGTATGGTTTGACTCAGTGATCTTAAAGGTCTTTTCCAGCCAAAGTGTTTCTGATTCCATGATAGCCTGAAGTCACACTCTTATTGAGTACCATAAGAAGCATTTGGCATACTTAAAACTCCCACACAATTCAGTATCATAATTTCTGGAAAGAACTTTTTCAGATTCTACTATCACTAACAATAAATCCTCTGTACTTTAATCAAGGTCTAAGAGTGTCTTACCTGTAAATTACTACAAAAACTTATTTAAAATTACATTATCTTCCAAGCAAGCCTTGTCTTCAAATGGAAGGCAGGGAAAAAAAAACAACCAAACAAAAAGAAAAACTGAAAACCAGAAAACAAACTTATGTATCAGTGCAAAACTACCTTCAAAACAGTAAACAATCAACAATGGATATTAAAAGGATTATTTGTTAAAACGCCACAGAGATATTATCTCCGTTATTTTGTTATTTAAAGCAATGAAGATGATGGTGGCCTACAGTCCAAATATCAACCTTAGAATTTAGCATCAAGGGGTTATAAAAGAATACCAATTCTGTTTGAAAAACATTTTAATGGTACTGATTGTATACAATATTATGAACCACTGTAAATGTCATCTGAAAGGATACAAAATTCAATTTTTGCACCATCTGGAATGTACTCCTGATTAAGTTGTTCAGCAATGTGATCATATCACCTAAACAAACTAATTAACATCAGAATGACACATTCTGCAGTTTCAGTGGCATTTATCTGTGTCCCATTTATTCCACATTTTTTTTTTTTTTTCCAGAATGACCTTATGCTCAAATTGTACCACCAAGCTAGCTGCATGTTAATTCTCCTTCCAAGAGCAAGCATATGTCATTAAAACTTACATGATGTTACAGCTTTTCACAGTCTTTGAGGTGAACTCATTTTTGGAAATTTGGAATTGGAGAAATGTGCACCGTTTTCAGTATTGGAGAACTAACAGATTAATACTTTTCTGCTCTTTAATTTGCCCCCCGCCCTGTATCAATTCATCTTCTTGAGCACTCTACAGGTAGCATTCCTTTAGATTTATTTTCAAATGGCAAGCATCAATGTGTAGATATTCACATTTTTGCCTGAGAAATGTGAATTGCAAATAAAGATAATGTATTTTTCTATAGCTTCATCATTATGAATTCACAGTTTGCAGCTAATAATTTTCTAACTTTTCATGGAAGTGATCATTGTATTCTAAACAGAAACTACCACACACAGTTTCTGCTCCTTCAGGTACTGATGTCAGTCCAAAAAACAAAAATCTGTTTGCAAATACCATTGAAAGGCACACCACCAACATACTGAATCTATGGTTAACGGTACCTAATACCAGCCAGGGCCAGAGCTATTATTTTGAAGCACTGAAATGTTAATTCTGTTCAATATTGCACTGCATAACTTCACAGTAAATTGGATTCCAGGTTTACTGCCAAAGTAATTAAAAATTCAAAAGGTTGCTGTTTGAACAGAACATTATGGAAGAATATTAAATACAATCTAACCTGGAGATTATTTCTCTTTACACGGAGAGAGCAGCAGGATGGGAGGAGCAACTTGCATAAGGAAGGTCATATCAGAAGTTCATATTTTAGCAAACACATTTCACTGGAACTTCTATTGTAGTAAAGGGCACAAGAATAACAAAAAGGAGGCAACTGGTTATAAAAATTTTGGGTTTTTGGGGTTTTGTTTGTTTGGGTTTTTAAAAAAAAAAAAGAAAAAAAAACAAAACAAAAACCAAAACCCACCACGAACAAAAAACCCCCCTGCCATTTCTGAGAGCTGGTTCAAAGAAAGACTGAAGGCCAAGGGAATTAAATGGATTATATGATGCAGCATTAAAACTTATATTGAATCTGTTTTTCTTTGCCTTTACATTAGTTTAATTCTATTTACTTAAATGGTGTTTAATTACCATTCCTCCTTTCTCCATGTCAGAGAAAATTCTGGAACATTACTTTTAAAACAACAATCCTTTAAAAACTTTTGGAATAACAAAGTTGAAGTAGGAGGAAGCAAGAAGGTCCAAACCTCAAAGAAGTTAAAACAATCTTTTCATCAGGTTTAATTTCTGCAAGTTGAATTTTATTAGTGCACACATTAGGAAGAGATTATATTTAACTACTGCTATAAAGCCAGTCATTTGGAATGCTTAAAAATTGCAGAATGCCTACAGCTACATCCACTGCTTTAGTGTGATCTGTTATTGTGCACATCACAGCTAGTAGCAGCTGATGGCATCAGCTGAAGCAAATGAGCATATAATAGTGGGAAGACTAAGAAGGTAATTGGTATGTAGTCTCCCAAAGCCCGAGGGGGATGCTGACCAAAAGCAACTGATATGAATCAGAGGTGTGTGGGAAGAAATTCTCAGCGGAGTTGGACGTGAATGTATGCACCGTGTCCAGCAGTGACAAAATATACTATTATCACTCATGTTGTTCCTGGTGAAGGATTGCTGCAAACGGCAATGATATGTGTTCAATTAAAAATCCATCAGCAGAACAGAAAGCGCACAAGTCTTACCTGCAACAGATGTCTAATCTCTATTGGGACCAAACAGCAACGACAGTGTCACCTCCCTCTTGGTGTCACACAACTGAACACCAAAACCCTACCTGCAAACGCTCAAGCTGCCATCAACCATCTCAGAGCCTCCACTGGTGTCCCCACACACCTGCTGGGAAGAAGAGCCAGAGACACCCCAAACTCCCCAGCTGGAATGCTGCTCCTGCTGAAGTTAATAACACACTAAGTTGATTAAAGATGAGGTTTTGAATCTTTAACTTAGACTCACTTTTTCATTTGTAGCACTCCTATTCAAAACCATCCATCAACACTAACTTGGGTTTTTATTTTGACAGAAGTTTATTTCTATAGATTAAAAATAGCAGGGCAGAAGCGTTACCCAGATCACCCCATATCAATATTCCTTTCCTTCATTCTCCAAAATATCCCATGATAAGGCAGCTTTAGATCCTATTCAGTGCCTTATTAAATAGCTTCTCTTAACCTCCAACCAAATCTTCTTAGCCACATGCTATGCAAATATGCAGATATGAAAAAACTTGATCACTTTCCTCCATCTAAAAATCACCTATATGTGAGTAGATGCACTGTGCCCTACCTTCATTTTTCTGCTTAGACTAAGAAAGCCTTTACCCCCAACCAGCTGGTTTTCCATATAGATTTTATGGATGTTGCCAACTTTGCACATAAGCTTTTTGGAAGGGACTATTCCATAGACCTAATTATGATGCTAATTACACCAAAATAATTTTCTCTGTTTTCTCACATCAGCACAAGTTAGAACGAGAATCATTTTTTCTTTCATATTGTTAGCCTAAATTCAAGTAACACTTATGCTCTCATGCCACACTAAAAGAAAAAAGCAAAAAAAAAAAAAAGACATAAGCCCTAGCATATACCTTTACATCCCTATTAATTACAAAATAGCATTGGTTTTGAGCTTAACTTACTCCATTTGATATTATTAGATAAAATTACACAACAATTAAGGATTGACTGAGATGCATCAGATGGAATGAATTGGATTCAAGAAATAGCCAGGATAAAGTCCACAAGATGAGCCTCCATTTTGCTGTGCATTATTTTGCTTAGGAAAGTATATTAGTTTTCCACTCCCACAGCATTTTATTAAGTAATTTATTAGTCCATTTTGTCCTCAGATGGACTAAATCATTAATTTTAACAGAGTTATAATTCTATCCTCAGACTACAGATCTATAAAAAAAAAAAAATTAGTCTATAGTTCTGTTTCCAGCTTAATAAAGCTGTCTGGGAGCCCTAGAGTCCTACAGACTTAGAACTTCTATTGATTAAAGTAAATATTACTAGAAAAAAATGCATGAAAAAGATTGTTTTATTATTTAATACATGTAAAATTTCCTTTGGCTTCAGGGGAAAGGTCAATGAAACTAGTGTCACAGGCACATTAGTGAGTTGACATTCACCTACATTCATTACCTAGAACATTCACCTACCTTCAATACCTAGAACTAAGGACCAGATCATAAACAAACTGTTTTAGAAGTAGTTTCCTACTGAATATACAAGTGTATGTCATGCAAATCCTTGGCCAAAAGTCAGTTGATAGAGAGCTCAACCTTGAGAGCTAAACTTCAAATAGTCCAGAATGAAGCAAAGATCCTGCTCAAGAGGTATGCCACAGAGAAACCAGGCAGAACAGGCAGAAACATGATAAGAAAATAAAAGAGCTCAGTGTATCCCAGCTGCTTAGGTAAGGTATATCAAAAAACAGGAAAGGAGTATGAAGTACTGGAATGCTGCTATACATTTACTGATATGAGCAGTAATACATGCAAACCAATGTCACAAAGTCACAATAAAACAAGTAGCAGAAAATCGCTATATCAAAAAGTATTAGTTGACAGACTGAACAACAAGTACAAATAAACACAACTGTTTTCATACTGGATCTGAAATACTGGGGAGATACAAATGATAAAAACATTAACAGGACACACTCAATAAATGAGGTTTCCTTTGTAAAATAAGAAGTACTTCACACAGTGTTTTGCTGAAGATGGAAACCGGCTTATACAAGTTTGAAATTCCCTTGTCCGTATTTAAGGGGAACATAGAAAACTTCAAAATAACAGCTTCTTGTATTGTATCAGAATTTTTTTTTCCCTCTTATTGCCTTGAGATTTGTGTTTATGACTATATGTTTAAAATTGTCTCTACTCTTGAATGTGGCAATTAGAACACTTTTTCATTTCAAGACACAGAATAAGATCCAAACTAATGAGCTCACTTATGGATGTAGCAATCTGTCATCCTGCAGCGAAGGATTAAAAGGTCATGTTATAACAGCAGCTTCGTTTCTCTCATACAGAGTGGTTAACACTAAAAATAACACCTTCAATTTCATAAAAATAGTAAGTGAAAAATATAGGCAAAATTCATGTTTCATACTGGCAGAAATAAAAAAAAAAACAACAATTAAAAATCCTAAGTTATGATAAACAAGAAGAGTCATATGGGTGTATTTATTTTATTTCTGATCAGATATAGTTTATTTAGCCCTGAAAAAGCCTTAAAATTTTATTTGTACATCAGTAATGTACGTGAAAAAGGAGCTTCATTTACTTTTTTTTTTCCCCAAGGTAGTTAGAGGAAACCTTTACTCATTGTCTTTCTACTTACAACACCTGGCTGTGGGAGCCATTATTCCCTTTCACTCCTGAGAGGACTTGAATCCATATCATCCTTTTTCCAGGAGATTGCCCTAATTACCATACTGTATTTATTGGGGGGTGCTTTCACAGAAAGCTCTTCTGTGATGCTTTCCCTCTTTATACAAAATAATATATTAATTGGAGCAGGGACTGAAACCCAAGTGAATTCCTAGACAGCAAGCCTACAGCCTTATACAGTCTTTCAGTTCCCAGATTACACCTCCCCACCAGCTTCCTTCCCTCAGGTTTACCAGTCTGGTCCTCCAGATTATTAAAAACAAACTTTGGTGGGAATTTGGGTATGTATGAAATTACTTTTTTTTGGCAACTGATTTTAAAATACGAAATGTGTTTTTAACAAAAAAAATTATACAGCTATTCCATGTAATTCTTATGAAGAAGCATCATACATTTCTGAAAGAATGGAAAGGATCAGGTCACTTACATCATGTTTGACAATGGCAGGGTAGGTGGCACAAGATTACATCATTCCTTATCAACAAAAGTTTAAAGATCTGTGTATGCTATATCCATAAGCTTTAAACTAAATATTAAACTGTTCCTTTAAAAAAAAAAATCATGTTCTTGAAAATCTGAACATTATGCATTATAATTAAAGGAAAAATATTTCAAACTCTCACAGCAAACATCAGGCTTAAATTACCTTAGTCTCATTCAAATTTTCCCCTAACTGTAGTGGAACTTCTCAGCAGAATTCAAACAGCAAATATTCAAAGAAATCTTTCTCTCCACCACAAGAATAAGATCAGAGCAAAATTTCAGTGGAGGGGGATTTCTGTTAGGACCTTTGAATAATCTGTCCACATTGTATGCATACACAATGTGAAGACATTGAATTAAAACTACCATTTAATATTGCAACAAGTTACATTTTCAGATAACATTCATGATTGAAGACCTAATCCACTCATAGTGCTCCAAGCAACACCTAACTAATTCTGGTCAGAAATAGAAACATGATAGTGCTTATAAACAAACAAACCAACAGAAAACAGTCAGCTGCCAGACAGAATCATCATTTTCCCCAATGTCAACAGAAGTTAAAGATTAGAATAAATCTGCATTCATTTCAGAAATAAAACCTTTTTTTAAAAAAATGGAAAAATAGAATGATAGCAAGAGAAAAAGTGAAAAGTCCCTGCCAAGATTTCAAAGCTGAGAAAATAGCCATTCTTAAAAAGCTTCTGATAGCATTTGATTTGACAACTTCACTAAAATACCTTGATAACACCACCTTCTATCATGCCTGACAACACAGGAGAACATTAATGGAAAGCAATGATTAAATTTTTAAGCTAGCATGTTGAGTAAAATGTGGGTCTCAATTAAGTCAGTGTCAAATACTTATCAATTTGTAAATACGTAGGTTTTTATGCACATGGTGCAAAAAGACCTCAGTCTGCTGATGACTGCATCATCACTAGCACAGTTTTCAGAAACAGCATTAAATGGACTCCAAATTCCATGATTTACTGAACAAAATTCTTGATTCTATCATTACTAGCTTTGTCCTGATACTGGTGCCTTTGAAGTAATCTATACAAGAACAGTTAATTTTGGTGGACAAAATTTTGTGTCTATCATCTTGTTGAGAAACTACTTCTAAAATGCTGTAAATAAAAACCACAAGATAAATTTCACCAAAATTCTGAGATCAACTGAAATACATACTAATGGAAGTGTATTATTTTTCTCAACTATTAAGCAACATCTCTGCTATTATTTCTTTGCATTGTCACATATGTTAAGTAAGAAGACCTAAAAATGAAACACAGTGGTGAAACTGGAAGATACAAGATTTCAATTAATACCTGCTGGTTTATAATCCCCTTACATTAAGAGCAGGATCACAATCCTCTGCAATCAATGGAAAGACAGCTCGAATTTTCACAAACTCAAGAGTCAGACTAAAAGTTTCGCTTCCCTTCTTAGGCACTTAGGTAAAAACACTAGTTATCTATAAAAACATAACAGTCACTATAAAAACAGTCATCACCCAACTGATTGGAAAAATACAGACTCTATATATAATGAAAATAAACAGTTACTTTGGGCATTCATCACTTCCATGTGCTGCTCTTTTGTTCTTCTAATAGATGTTTAAGTCGGAACATACCAACACAATCATTTATTTTGATCGTCTATGAAGTGCACTAATTTCCTCATAAAGCCTATGACTTCTGGTGAACTACATTATATTTGAAGAAAAAATAAACTGTTGTAATTTTTCATTATGGAATTTTATTACTAAAGGAGTCTATCACAGAAAGCTTTAACTTTAATGGAATTTTTACTGAATAAATTATATTTTATTTCTTATTAAATTGGTTTCACCAGTTTTCTAGTTGTTGCCAGCTAGAAGATAGGAGTTTTAATGCTGAACCCAAAAAATGATGTATCTCACAAATGTTCCCATCTGAACTGACTGGAGGTCACAATTCTCTAAAAACATTGCATGAATTAACAGTGATGTAGTTCATATCACTAAATCTACAACCAATAATGGGGACACTTATTCTACCAGTAATACCAGGATCAGTATATGCTATGGGCATACCATGCCTGGAATCATTTAAGTATGAATGTGGTAAACAAAGATCAACATCATCCATGTTCAACAGGAGGACAAAAACCAGCAGATGTACGGAACTCACCGTAGATACAATGCTATACATAACCTATGCTATACATAAGTGCTATCTGGTACAAATGCAACATATATCTTGATACTTGCAGCAAACATTTGTGCTCTAATCAGAGGTTTGACTAAGGACCCAGTGACTTAGAGCACCGAGTGTCATATAAAGGAAAGTTCTATTCAGATGCAAAAAAAAAAGCCATCCTTTGCCATATTTGTTCTTTTTGAAAAAGAATTAACATTCTCACCATGAGACCATTTTGTTCAACAAGTTACTACATTAACCTTCTCAGTAATTTTCTTTAGCTGCTTTCAAAGCAATCTCAGAAATTCAGATACATTTTCCATACACACTTGAAAATTGAACACATTGTCTGTTTTCTAACAATCAAAAAGAACCTCAAATTTTCCACCTCCTCCCCCACTCCCCCAGATGATCCTTCAGAAAGGAACTGTAATACAGATTCATTGCATTTATGTACTTCAAACCCATGACTATTTACTATTTGAGACAAGTTCAAACAATGGAGTCCTCGTTGGAGGGGAACTTCAAAGAGCAAATTGTATATTCAGACAACCACATTTTTCCTCTATTGTTCCAGCCTTCTAAAACCTGAGAGTCCTGTTGTTAAAACATCCTCCCATAAAACTGAAGAAGGATAAGTGACCTACCTTAGAAAGTCCACCTACTTCCAAATAGAAGCAGATAATGAAAACATTCCAGGTGACCCACAGGGCAGTCCACACCGTGTACTAAACACAAAGCCGGATGAAAGCAAAAAGACAGGGAAAAAAAAAAAAAAAAAAGTGAAGATGAGAGGACTTTATACTAAGCAGATCAATAATAAAAAACCTGGTATCAATAAGTATTATTCTTCTGGGAACAGCCAAGCACAGAGAGTTCAGAAAAGGGGTTCCCCCTGCAGAAGTCCCCTCAGAACCACAGGAAATTACAAATCCAATGTGTGTTGCTGCTCTAAATAAATGCCAATAAAACAGATGTATTCTTTATAGCTTTACACTATCCTACTGATACCAATTAAGTTAAAAATGTTGACTTAAACACTGTTTTTGGGGCAACTGTGAATCATTCATAAATCATGATTTAGCTCTGTTAAAGGAGATTCCAGAATAGTACAATAATTTAAATAAGCAAATATTATTGAAATAATATTTAAATATTCTGAAGAAAGACACAAGAAAAAAACACCACCAAATAAAACATAAGACCTATTGATCTGATAATGTGGAATTTTATTTTTTTTAAACAAACAGATAGAGGGTAAACCTGATCTCTTAAAAGAGTCTTTCAGTAAAAGGTATTTTAATTACATTAAAAACAGCTCACTACTTCTACAGCCTTTGTGCCCATGAACCCTATCCTATGATGTACCCTTAACAGGTGAACACAGCCAAGTCTCTTCTGAGTTCTCCAGTGTCCTACCCTCGTGCAAGACTGAACTCATACTCCATCCACAGCATGTATGGGAGATTAATTTGTCTACCTTACAGCACCTTTTGCATTTTAACTATGAGCACAACTGACTGGCACTTTTTCCTTACAGATGCACTGCTTACCTACATACAACTGTAAACCATGCCCAATTAACTCTCCAAGCAAGACACTTCAGAAACATTTCTGTCTGACAGGCTTAGTGCATACTCAGCCATACTGGAGCTACACCCACCTGAGCAATGCAGCAAGCAGCATCACTGCCACCTTACTTTTATGTGCTTATAACCATCACAATGGAGAACTGCTGCTAAGAGCCTTTGCAAGTCCAACTAACCGTGAGCAGGTGAGGCTAATGTGCTATTGTTTTGGTTCAATATACTCAGTAAAGCTCAACACCCTAATCTACAGTATGCTGGATCCCATTTCCATCACATGGCTGCTATCAGCTTGGCTTTCTGGGGCAGTTTTGGGTTATGTTCCCCTCTTCCTTCCCCTCCCTGTGATCTATAATGAAAGGTTCAGGTGGAGAGGATTGAATTTTTTCCCACTTTGATTACCCCCACATGCATACAGTTGTTTCTGTAAACAAAACAGGTTATCTGCTTAATTTAATTTCTTATGAGGTACTTAGGCTGTTTGGAGATGGCTATGGCTTAAGAAGTAGATCATTAATAAACAAACTGAGAATAATGCTCCTGGGCCATTTCCTCTGTCTTGTAGAGAAGGGCAGTGTGGCCCCTGAAGGCTGGGTTAATACAAAATAGACAAAGCTGCTGTGGTCTGTGAGCAGTGTAAGGTCTGTGCTATTAATAAGACTAACTTAAAAGAGGATATCCCATTTTACCACATTTGCTTACTTTGTAGTAACGCATTGTAAGCTCCTGATTTTCAACACATCTCCTCAGAACATCAGCTGCAGAGTGTTCAAAAACTAATGAACACTTAATACAAGCAGATCTTAGAATATTCAGGAGATTCTCCCTTTTTAAGAAAGAATTTTTTATCTCTCCATGAATGAAATCTGTCATCACAACAACAGGAAACCTACATGATCTGCCAGGCCAAGCCAAATCTGTCAATGGCCTCATTCTGTCCCATGGGCACCAATGAAAACTCTAAATCATGCAGGCATAAACTCTCTGAACATGCTTTCCTAGGCCAAGCTCAGCTCTTTTACACAGTCAGGACCTGGTTCCTTACCCACCAGGAGGATTACTTAAAGGGAAGTTCAGATGCAAAGTTAGATGAACTTGGCAGTGTCAGGTTTATGGTTGGACCATGGATCCTATGATTCTATGAAAGCAGATGTGCACCTTTAAATCCAGCTGCTGTGTATAGAGAGGCTCTTCTTACACCCTCACTGAACTGCAGGAATGTAAATTTAAGCTCCATTTGCTCTAAGAACATACCAATTACATATTCAGTAATTAGTACTACATCATTTTTAAAAGTAAGGAAGTTCTCCACATTTGAAAATACATCTTTTTGGTTATGCAAGCAGCAGATTTTATCCTTGCATAGTGTCATAGGTACTTAAGGAAGACTGCATTAAAACAATGGTTTTAGACAGCAAAAGCAAGTAAGAAATATTACAAAATGTCAGGATTCTGGATGTATATGCCATCTAAATTTTTCTCTTTTGTGGATGTGCAATATAATGCAAACATTAATTTAATCATCATAGGTATATTTTTATTTTAAAAGACCCTACCTTCTTTAATTCATTTTATGAACAGCGAACTCAATACTTCATTTCTCTTTGTTGCTCAGACCCTGCTCTGAGGACAGAATATTAATTTCCTCAGGAGGTTTTCTAAGATGCTCATCACTGTAACGTCTGAGAGCTGCACAAACATTAACTAATTTATTTTATGTTATATGGGAATGATACAGCTCTCAGAATGCAAATTATGTTCTGATACATGCAAAGATTACATTCAGAAGTATTCATACATTATAGGCATCCAACTTGAGATGTTTAAGACTTAATTTTTCAAAACATCTGGGGTTACACAGTGCTTTAAAAACTCAGTGCTCAGCTCTCTGTGGCTGGGCGTTCAGCACCTGTGCAAATCACTCCACAAGGTTTCAAGAAAAGAACCCAGAATGCAAGGGGAAAACAAGGCACATGAGAAGTTTCATTTAAGTGACTCGCTTTCTGTCAAAAAAGGTTTCAGTTGAGAGCAGGGATAAAACTCAGCTACCCAGAGCAGCCTTCACAACAAAAGCAATTCTTTTGTTCTTGCTGTCACATGCTTCATTCTTCCCATGTCTTCTGTTTTCTGCAAGTCAAGTCTCTGTTCTATAGCTACTATCACCAAAAAACCCCCAAATATCTATCCTTTTTGTTGCAACTGAGGTAGCCCTAGAAACTGCAAATATAAAAAAGGATTACATTAAGATTGCATGGGAGGGCTTTAATAATAGCTTTTCTTAATTTTTGAGTGTTTCTTCCTGAAAAAAATTGTATTACTTTCTGGACATTATGTATGTAAATTTATATGTATATGCCTTTAAGGTTTGGGTTTTTTTTAAAAAAGAAACCAAAAAAACCCCAAAAAACCTCCAATATTCCATTATATGGCATCACACTAACATCTGCCTGGGTTGCTACATGAGGCTTAACTTTCAGATCCATGATGAAGACCCCTCCTTTGAGCTAGAAGAGAAACTGCTTGAAGTCCTGGGCTGTTGTCCTTCATGTGAAGAGGAAACAGGCAGGGGAAGGTTTCATCCACACAGGCAGACATTTGCTGTCAACAGAGTAGTGGCTAGGGTCTGAAGCATCGGGTTCACACTGAACCTCAAGGGTTAATTTCCCCCCCAAGATGCCTCTCCTAACCTATTTCATGACCTGACCTGAGAGTCAACCTCTCCTGGGTGTCTTAAACACTACCCTGATGGTCCTGCTTTGTCTGCTCACTCTTAACCCCTGCCCACATCGAGCCATTCCTGCCCCAGTTCTTTGTCCAGCCACATTCAGTCCCTCCTAGCTCAGTTGGTCTTGCTCAGCATCACAACCCTCGCCACATCTGGCATGAAGAAGGAATTTTCCACATAGGTTGAATCAATAAGAAGAGTTGTTATTTTTATTTTATAGCCCATATGATGTACTACTTAA
The DNA here is from genome assembly GCA_907165065.1 of Caprimulgus europaeus. The sequence goes on from OU015525.1 coordinate 38,723,852, forward strand.
AAATCATCTGGACATTTTTGCCTAACAGATTCCTTCTGCTGGAGGGACCTGGGACGCAGGTGATAATTTCTGCAGATTTCTCCCCATGTATATTTTTTTGTTCTTGGTCTTTTGAGTACGGTTTATACACTGTGCCGTGTGAGGAAGCATTTGGAGTCTTGCAAGTTATGTGGAGCAAGAACTCTCTAAACCTTACAGGTTAAATGTCTATTAAATTATTGTTCAACCCAGTAGGTTCCTTTCTTAATGCCAGCCTCTCTATAATAGTGATATTACTATACCCTTTTCAAGTCTACAGGTCTTAACTGAAACCAATGCAGAGATACATTTCATATACCAGTGAAATACAACCACTTCTAGAGTTAAATCACCAGTATTACATGGGCACAATGTCACAAAAATTAAGTGTTAAGGAAAAATATGAAGGATGGCTTCTTAAACTGAAAGAGAAGGGACAAAAAGGGAATCTCTAAGTTTTAATATTACAAGGATTGTGGAGTAAATTTAGTTTTAATGAATAAACTATATATCACAAGTGTATGTTTAATCTGAAGTGCAGCACCTTCTCTGACAGTGTCTTGCCATTAAGGGAAATGAATGTTGGCTTAGGGGTACTTCAAGGTTGTCCCAGTTTTTGCTAGGATAGGGTTAATTTTCTTCTTAGTAGCTAGAAAGCACTGTGTTTTGGTAAGGGCAACAACTATGGAGTCACCAGGTTATCGTCCCGTAATACCTGGCTGTGCCTCAGAGGTATCAGTATTTACAGAGCCCTTAGACATATTTATGAAAGATGACAAGAAAAGTGGCATAAATCAACATCCTGGAACAGTAACAACTCAAGACTTACCAGGAAGGATATTCAAGGAGTAATTTTGGCTGCCTAAATATTTCACATATGTTTTGAAACTGCAGGAGCGTTTGTTTAGCATTTGCTTGAATACTGTGTAAAGTATTCAGTAAAGCATTTCTTCAGCTTTTTTTTTTTTTTTTTTTTTTTTTTTAAAAAAAAAGAAACTGTCTCTTGGCTTTTCAGGCATACACATTGCCTACATAACATATTATTTAATTGAATGAATTAAGGCAAGCAAAGCGGAGATTTCCACCTTACATTCCCCCTCTTTAAGTGTATTATTTTCATCTCTCACTGTTCATTAATACATTTATGTTCAGCTTTGGGCCAGGTTTATGCAATCTTAGCTACATGACTCATCTTTCAGAAGGCTTTTGAAGTCCCATATTGGAAGTAAGAGAGGGGAAAAAAACACAGCTTTAACAAGTATCCTGTCATCATCTGTAATAAATTTTAACAGACTGAAAATCTTGCTAGTGATAGCAAGTTGTATCAAGAAAGAAAAAGCATGCACAGGGAAATGAATCACAGCAAAGCTCTGGAGCTGCATGACGAGCATGTTACAGCATAGCTAGAACTGAAATTTAACTGTTTTTTCTTCTTTGCAAATGTTTGGGTAAGTTTCAAATGAGCTAATATAGGAAAACTAGAAATCAGCTCTGCACTTTTACATCCCCTGGGAACTTTGCACTCATTTAATTCAGCCACAAAATATTCAAGTATTGAAAATAGTACATCTGCTTAGTGACAGGACAAATTGTTCACAAAAATTTATCTAAATTACTAATTAATACAAAAACTATTAGGAATAATTATTGAATTTAAATTAATTAGGACATTTGGAGTTAATGCTCTTGCTCCCACTCTCGCTCTCTGTATTTCCTAAGCTCCAAGGTCTCAGAATTTTACATATAAGCAGGCAAAAGCCCGTATTTATTTCAGAATCAGTATTCTTATAGTCCCGTATCTGAAGGACCATGGACAGAGAACATGAGCCACTACCTTCATCTACTTGGAACGACAATTGTATTCAACAGAGATGCTTCATGACTCTGCCATTGCATTGCAGATCTTAGACAGTGGAGCATTTTTTTTGGTAGAAAGCTGTCAGACCAAAATTTGTATCACTCAAACTATGAAATAAAACTCATTTCTTTATTCTGTCTTTTAAACTACAATGGCTATGCTTATGCTGCTGTCAAAGAAACAACTGCAGCTTATGCAGTCATTAAATGCTAATGATAAACCACCTAGCCTGGGTTCAATGACAGTGGAAGAGTTAGAAGCATCCAACTGTTCTTGTGTTTATCCAGCTTCTATCACAGCCCCCACTGAGCTCCTTGGCTCTAGGTACCTGCACAAAAAGCCTGCTTAATTGTGCCTGCAGAGCTAGTCTCATATTTGACTGCAGTATAGATATGCTTCAAGTTATGACCTACACGTAACACATTTATTTACTTACTTCCCTGTTCCTGACATATGTTAAATTTTGAGGGGAGAGAACACGACATATGCAGCATAAGATGGCAAAATGAAAGCTTTTGTGTAACTTCTCTTGTCAGGGAAACCTTCAGGCACAGCCTTCATCACACAGAAGAGAGTTAAAAATGTTCTCTTGAGGTCAAACCAAGGACCCTAGAGAGCTGGTCAGCTTAAGTCAAGATCCCTACCAGAGTACGATAGAATATCATCGGGACAATTTGCACCCACAGATGCCAGATCAATTTTGTGTAGACAGTTTACAGAAGTAAACTGCTGTATCTGACATGATTCTCTCTTTACTTCAATTTTTTATGTTCCAATGGAATCATCTGCACTAGCAAAGCTGATTTCCAAGGAAATCTTGAGGAGAAGACAATGGATACGAAGCATACTTTTATTGAAGTATTTGGTTACTTTTTCATTTAAACCTGTCAACATATTTCTTTTGCCAAAAACACAGTACCAAATTCTCACTCTAATGTGGGCCACCAACCACTAACATATCCAGAGGCTGAGATGTGGCTGGAGGTGCAGCTATGGACTTGGAGGCCCATGAAACTTCTCAATGAATTTGGAGCCCAATTCACTACTCACAGCCTGGGTAGGAATTTCTCTGCGTTGTGTTTAAGTAATACTGAAATTCAGGACTCTACTGAATATTTGCATTAAACCAAATTTATTTTTGAAACCAGCAGTAAAAGTTCACTGCTGTAACAGATAGATTGTGTTTTTAAAGGGCTTCAGAAGCAGAGAGGCAGTCTATGTCCTTCCCTGGGAGAGATGCCTTTGGATTTCATTTTGCCTTAGTGAAGACAGCCTGAAGCTGGTGCTGGTAGGGGTCTTTGCTGTCCATACCAGAGACTGCTCTAGGGCTTCTGAGGACAGTTGGCAAAGCCCAGCTGCAGCTGGGACAGCCCCAGGAAGCACAGCTGTTGTCGAGCATGTGTTAGGTATAGCCTGGAAGATCCTCAGGCTATAGCTCAATGAGTGTAACCCTGCAAATGCTGCAGAAAGACTCCATGCACTTTTCCCCTTCCTCTAGCAACTTATTCCAATTTCCCCTCTCACAGCTCCTCCCTTCTGCTGGAACACACAAAACAGGTCAGAGGCTGACCTACACTTAAATTAACACTGGAAAAGAAAATGGTTGTCTTTCAGCTACATCTGTTTTGGTTGATAGTTTACCAAGTGGTTGAACTGGCATAAATGAAGGAACAGCACAGGGACTGAAGGCAGTAGCTGAGCAAAAGGAGGCTTATTGATTATGCTGGCTTCAGGTACTTATTGAATTCAGCCTGAGGGTGAAGCTAGACAAGAAGCTGAACTAACAATGTAAATGAACAACAGTTAGCTCGTAACAATGGAAGTCTTTCATCTCCTTTCCTCTCTGACTCCACACTGCTGTTCCTGACTGTGCAGTCCCAGTCCCTGCCTTATGCTGGCCCTGGCACCCATTGGGAACCTCACAGACTAGATCCAGCTCATCAGTCTAGCAAAAAACCTCTTTGCTTTTGCTAGCTTTGTTTTCTGACAGCTTAGGAGCAGAACTGGCTTATTTAAGGGTCTGGTTAACTACTGCCAGAATTGGTGTAGAGGGTTTGGAGAAGCATTCAGTTAGGGAGAACAGTGGGAATAGGGAGGCATTCTGCTGGTGTTGAGCTGTGAGACTGGTTCCAGACTTTCACTCTTCAGGATTTGGCTCAAACTATTCCTACTTCATTGGGAACCTTAAAGTTAGTAAGGATAGAAGCTGCTTTAAAGTCTTGATCTTCCCAAGAAGTGAGTATTTTCACCTACTATCACTTGAGCTCTTAAATATATGCTTAAAGTCAAATCAGAATGTGAGTTCAGTTAAATCTGAAGACAAAGTATCTTGTTGGGGTGTTTCTTTCTTTAATTGCGAGTTTGCTACCTCTACTTTAAAACAACCTGAATATAGTCTAAAATGTTAATTTACATTGAAAAATATACAGAAACAGTCAACAACTGTTGTGTTTCATTTGAAAATTAAAGCAGAGCTTCCACCACTGAACAGTAGAGCTGAAAGTAAGGGGCAAGAGATTTTGTGGTGTTGCATTTCAGACACCAATTTACCGTGTAATTTTACAGATACTTACCCTCACTTGCTTCCGATGTCTAATGTATAAAATGGAGAACATGAAGCAGAAAGTTGAGTCATTAGTGTTGGGATGTATATACAGTACTACCCAGTTCTCCAACCACAGGTAACAGACAAAAGTGCTATTATTTAGATCAATCCATTTTCAATTACTTATAGTCTGCTTGTGAAGCTTAGCTAAGCGAGTATAAAGAATGTTGGGTGCTCTTTTTGGTCACTCATATGACAAAGAATTAAAGGACTCCAGGCTTGACTAGAAAAGATGGAGATTTTTAATTATTTATTTAATGAGTTTTCCCCAGTAGACATTTACTTCACTCTTCTGTGAGGAAAAAAAGAATAACTCTAGCCTCTTAAAATCCATTACTAACAATACAACTGAAATGTTTCAGATACAGACACTGCCAGGTAAAAACATAATATTCATCCATTCAGGAGAGACTGTGGGGGAGGAAAAGGGATATTTTTTTGTTGGCAGTTCCCTTCACAGCTTTGAAAGTATTTTTATTCTTGGCTATGTTGAAAACATTGGAAAAAAAATCCATGAAGCTTCATGTTACAAGCATCAGAGACAATTTACAATAATTTAGGGTCAAGGCTGTAAATACAGGTCTTGGTAAAGTTACATTTAAGTGAGAAGGAGATTTATTTAGAACCCATGGGTCCCAAGACCAAAGGAATTTCTACAATCCTTGCTTCTCCCTGTTTAAAAGGAAGATGTACCTAAATATAACCTGACCATTACCTTTTTTTTTTTAATGGCCACTGATTCTGCTTGTCTATTGCAAAGAGAACAACAATTCTTATATTTCTTGAAGATGTTCCAATGACCCATTGAGGTATTTTATTACAGTCATACCTTCAGTACTTTCTCTATATTACCCATTCTTGATAGCCTCCAAAATCTCCAAAATGCCACTCAGTAGTCCTAAATTTGCAAAAAGACATGGAGACTTCTAAAGTTCCTACAGAAATACCATCTGGTGTTTTGAAGCCAAGAGAATTCTGCTTTGTAATGTGACAGGTTTTAAAACGAATTGCAAAAAATAATAGATAATAAATGAGACTTACCACAACTATATATCGAGGCCTAAACTGGATGGTTCCAAACAAACCCAAAATGACAACTATTATTTGTAGGAAATTGCCAAGGATGGGAGCCCATTGGAAACCAAGGAAGTCAAAGATCTGTCTCTCTAATGCTGCCAGCTGTAAGAAAACACATAAACAAAACATCCACTTATTAATTATGGGTGAGACCGAACACCTGACATTTTGTCATCTGCACAAGGCTTCACCAGGCAGAAGTAAAGCAACATTCTGAAACTACGGCTCCTGTGTGTAGCCTTTGCCAGTGTTTCAAGACAGTGGTATCTGAAGATAGCTACGAGTCAACATGCAGTTCTCCTAATGAAAAAACACTTGAAAAAAACTTTAAGAAAATACTTGGAAAACCCTTGTATAATATCAAACTGCTTCTACAAACCAGGCACAGACAAGTTTTATTCTGTTCCTGAATGCTGGAAACTCTAAATCTGGATAATATTTGTTTAAACACAAAGGTTTTTTTTAAGCAGAGGCTCACCCATATTGAGCAAAGCCATGTGAACCCTGCTATTGTTACTGAAGTATTATCATGCTCCTTCCCTTCCCCAAGTCTCTGGTTTCTTAGATTTAGTCTCAACTAGGCTTGACTTCAAGGACCTCAATGTATTCTTAAAGGAGAGAGATTTGGGACAAAAAATGCAGAGCAAGCTCAGAGGACTCTCTGATGTTGCTATCGAGCATCTTCCTGGGAGTTCCCTAATGCAGAAATTAAGGAAGACTGCAGAGACCTCCTTGCTACTTGAGGCATGGAGGCAGGCTCTTGGCCTGAAAGGCTGTAGAAAATATTGGAAGACCTTGGAGTAAGCTGCTTCAAAACCATCATCTAAATGAGCCATCTGCACTCTGACCAAAGCTGCTGGGTTATTTTGGGCAAGTGCAAATCAGAAAGACATAGCAGCAACCCAATGGCCCTCTTCACACTGTACTGATGGCATTTTGAGGGGAGATTTAGTTGGATGTGGAAATGGAGGAAGCTAAGAAACATCAACCTTCATCCTTGCATCAGTATGTGGTTCTTAGGTAATTCTGCATTTCTGAATGTTAAGCAAAAAATGAAAAAAAAAAAGAATATTCTTCTGCAAACACATTTGTTACTCATTTTTTACAGTCCAGTTTATTGTTCTAAAGACACTAAAATCAACTTTCTCAGAAGCACACTTGTTGAAGTTTAAACTTGGTTCAATATTTTTCCAGCCATAGCAAGACATTTTTGAATCAGAATCCTACTGAGAAACAACTGAGTTTCTGTGCTTGCGAGAATTTATTACATATCTACTTGATTTTACTACACTGTTACAAACCCTAAAATTTACTGAAATATGCACTTAAAATATTTACAACTGAGACAGATGGAGTAAGCATGGCCCTATGAATACCAACCAAAGTATTATCATATGTGGGTGTTTCACATAAAACATTTCATTTTTCACATAATGGGCAAATTCAGTCCTCATCTACAAGACAAGACTAGGTGTCACGTAGAGCAGAATCCATCTTTTCAGTATAAAAATCATCCGTTACAGCTGTCATAAAAACCACATTCTCTATGCTGAGGTTAATAAATATGATAAATCTAAACAATTACATGAGTATATATAAATTTAAAATTATCACACATCAGACAATGTTAAAATGATATTTTTATCCTTTTGGACATGTAAGATGTTCCTATTTTAACAGAAAATATCTTACTCTTTTTGTGCTGTAGATAAGGGAGAATCTCAGGAGGAACACTACTCCCCTGTGAGTGAAGCTGTTAGCTTATGTGGCATTAGCTATCTACCTTGCTTTTGTCGCACTCTGACCTCTCTTCTTTTAACTCATTGTCCATCTGTATTGTTAATTAGTTTTCTTTCCTAGATATGGAAAAGAACTACAGAAGTTAATTACTAAATCCAGAAAATTACATATTTACATGGACCTCAGATGGAATTTCAGCACCTAACTGTGTGGTTGTCACCTTCCTGAAAGTATGTGGGCATCCTAACTGGTATACAACAGCAGTGACCACAATGTCATTCTCATAAAGTCTTCACCTTGTACTAGGCTCAGGAGCATCGCAATAACGGCCCAGTTGGGACTTCACTAGGAATACCTCACCATCGCTTGCTCTATCAACACTCTCTAATGCGCTCCCTCAGGCAATTCAGGTGACTTCACATTTCATAGCTTCCCTAAACCACAGGATCCACCACATAGTACAGTACAAGGGTGCCCCAAATCCCATATGTGAAATGGCAGAGAGTTTCAAAAACTTTGTCACAGACAGAACTCACAGTTTATGGTATTAGCAACAACGTACCAAGACTTTTGTCCTGTATCACTTAGGAAGATGTTTATTACATCCATGACCAGAACCAGAGCCTTTTTCATTCCCACCACTAGAAGAGATCTTCCTATTGTTGGGTACCAATGAGAAGAGTCTGGCTCCGTCCCCTAGACACTCTCCCTTCAGATATTTATAAACATTAATCAAATCCCCTCTGAGTTGTCTTTTCTCCAGGCTGAACAAGCCCAGCTCCCTCAGCCTTTCCTCATATGAAAGATGCTCCTTTAACCATCTTAGTCACCCTTCGCTGGACACACTCCAGATGTTCCATGTCCTTCCTGTACTGGGGAGCCCAGAACTGGACACAATACTCCAGGTGGGGCCTTACCAGGGCTGATGAGAGGGGGCGGATCACCTCTCTCGACCTGCTGGCAACACTCTTCCTAATACAACCCAGGACACCGTTAGCCTTCCTGGCCACAAGAGCACACTGCTGGCTCATATTTAACTTGTTCACCAGGACTCTCAGGTCCTTTTCCACAGGGCTGCTTTCCAGGAGGTCAGCCCCCAACCTGTACTGGTGCATGGGGTTATTTCTTCCCACATGCAAGACCCTGCATTTTCCCTTGTTGAACCTCATGAGGTTCCTCTCTGCCCATCTCTCCAGCCTGTCGAGGTCCCTCTGAATGTCAGCGCAGCTGACACTCCTCCCAGTTTAGTATCATCAGCAAATTTGCTGAGGAGGCACTCTGTTCCCACCAGTAAAGTGTCCTTTGCTCTGAAACAGGGCAGCTGTGCACAATCTACACACCTACCTACTCAAAATGGTCCCTGGCCATGGTTGAACTCTCTTGGAAGACAGCTGGTCACAATGTGCCTGGTTAACATGACAGAGGACACTAACAGCTCTCTAGCACCCACAATGGCGTGCCACTGCCTGGCTTCTTCCCCAGGCACATGTGAATTTGCTGGTGTGGAGAGCATAGAGCTTAGCCAGAGTGGGTATTGAGGAAATGCATTCACATAGATGGTTCACTGCAAAAGATGGCTGCCCTACTCTCTTAGATATTTTATGTAGCGCTGAAACACCTAGAGCTGTCTGAAAGACAAAGGCCTGCAGCACAGATATGAATGAAGCTGCTTAGTATGTGCCTCTTCTTAAACTGGTCCTTAGGAGCAATGTTTCAGAGCCATGTAGAGCAGCACTTTAAATGCCTGGAAGACAGTACTGTGATGTCAATGAACACAGACACTGTACTTTGCCAACAGACCCATGTTAACAGGCTTGGTACTCAGCTCATGCCTAAACTGGTTCAGATACAAAGTTTGCCTTCATGTATATCTCCTTGCTATCTGCCAAGCAAGCTTAGAGCCCATCTAGCAGGACTGGAATTCCACAAAAGAGTACAGTGGCCACAAGTATTTCCCCAAAGATGGTTTTACAAATGTGTATATGCACCACAGGCATACATACGCATATAAAAAATAATTAGTCTTTTTATGGGCTACTGTGGTGAAGGCACCCACTACAAACACAGAGAAATAAGGTTCAATTTCCTCTCCTGCTGCCTACCAAGGTATCCATTCCTCTCCTCGCACCTCCTATCCATTAGGATACCAAGAGGGAGAGCTTCTCCCTGAAGCTGTGTCACCAGTCAAAAATAAAAATTTGTATTTAGTGAGTCAAAAAGAAAGCACAAGCTGTAGACACGAGTCTACAGCCTACTGCTTATGGCACAGGATTTGCTTCTATTTCTTTGCTGCAGGTCTCACTCTTTATTTCTATATACAGTGACAGCATGTAAAATACTGAAGGAGTCCTGGGAGCAGGATGCCAAACATACAGCACCTTCCCCACTAACAAGTGCTTTTGCCATCGGGCTATGCAGTGAAACTTTTCTGTGCAACTACATCTCATTTATTTTGCTCTTGTCGCCAATACAGAGTAATTTGTCTCATCCCTAAAGCCCACAGAATACATTAGTGGGGGAAAAAAAATCTAAAGAAAAGAAAGAAGTAGGAGGTATGTTGATCCTGCTCAAATTGCTACTGTCTTCTATAAAACCTTCTTGCAGACAGCGCATATAGAAGTTAAAAAACTAATATTTCATTATAATGGCAGAGGAAACATATTAAGTTCTGTTTTCCTTATATCATGAGTAATATGCTCTAAATAGAGAAAGCATGTAGGTGATGCTGTTCCTCTGTCCAGTATTTCACCCAACAGAGTCCCCAAGCAGAGGTGAAGACCACAGAATTTTTAGCTCCATGCAAATGAATAATAGCAGTCCCTAATCCAACCTGTGATTAGGTACTTCACTGTACAAAAATTATCAGAATAAAAGGAGGGAAACACATAGCCGTGCACAATTACAGGCTGTTTTTACACAGAGACAACAAGCCAGCACTATCTTTGTTTACACACATCCAAAATCTCAGTAACCACAAATGACCACCAGATTAACCCATGCCACGTGGTAGAGTCGCAAAGGAACAGACACTGTTGACAGAGATAGTTTCACTTGGAATTATCTGCATGTGAGTGCTTTGAAATGTTTCACCAAAAACATTTTAATGATAAAGAGGCTGTTTTTCTCAAGGAGAAATTTTCCCGAGAGAATTTCTGCTTTCATCACCATTTTTAGATACTTCTGAAAACGGCTAAAAAAATTGAACCCTGGAGACAATGCTGAAGACTGCAAAATAGCTGGCTCAACTTCTCTCTTTGCCAGAAAACAGCTAACAATTTAGTAGGGCAGAAGAGCTCAAGACTGGAGAAATGGAGCATGCTCAGTGTGACTGAGGTCCTCTGGGGGTCTACTGTCATATCACTTTCTTAACAAGCAGTGTTGAGAGAGCCTGGTACCTCCACTACTCTTGATAACTAAGACAACAAAGTTTGGAAGTATCCACCATAAATTGTTGTTGACACTCTCATTTAATTATTACAATAATATGGAAAGAAAACCCAAACTTTTCCTGCAAATAAAACAGGAGGGTTTCAGTTTGGGCAAGTTATTAAAAATTGAGAGTCTGTTTTTAGTGAAATTTGTGTCCAGTTGTGTGAAAAAATTTCATGAGAACTTCTAAAAATCTATCAAAGTTGACAGGAAACAGCATTTTCTTATCATAACACTTAGAAAAGGAGATACAATATTTCTTATTACTGCTGCCAAGGGAGCACTTTGTTATTTAGTCATCATCAGCACCGACAATCTTCTAATGTTAAGCACACAACTCGGGAGACTAGGACTAGCAGTAAAATACTCTAGTGGGATTGTATCAGATCACTTAATGAAGATGTGCCACATTTGTCTTGTTCTTTTACCTCTTTGTTTCACTAAGTCTACCAAATATTCCCCATGTCCCTGTTTCTGCAGAGTGTAAGGAGAAGGTACTAAACTCCAAGACTGGGCTGAATTAAAGTCACACAGGCTGAACTTTCTCTTCTGGCTCTGTGTAGTAGTTTAACTTGGCTGGCAGCTGCTCACACACACAGCCACTCACACACACCCACTCACGCCCCACCCCCCCACCATCCCCTCTACCCGCCCAGGGAACAGGGGAGAGTATTGGAGCGGTAAAGGTAAGGAGACTTGTAGGTTGAGATAAGAACAATTTAATAAGTGGATCAAGATAAAATTAAAATGGTAATGATAATAAGTTATAGAGAGAGAGAGATAGATAGATAGATAGATAGATAGATAGATAGATAGATAGATAGATATGTCATGCACAATACAACTGCTCACCACCTGCTGATAGCGATCTGGGAGTGAAAAGGAACTGTGAACCTGAAGCTGAAATCCTAGAAGAGTGAGCTGAGTGATTCCCAAGAGAATCCCCTCACTTTCTGGTCAACCCACACTGAAACAAAAACACAGGGCTTTCGAGCTACTAAGAAAATTAACTCTACCCTAGCATAAGCAGGACACCATGGCCAAACCCTTTTTGTGTTAAGAGCAACAAAAATTTCAGGTGAGCTAATATGTTTGAATTTTGAGCTTCTCCACCTACGTGGGTCAATCAGATGTGCAGCACATTTGGAACATCCTGAACAGAAGAAATAGGGCAGTTGTAGCCTCAGTGCTCCATATGCTGCTTATGGTGAAGGAGTAACAAAATTGCTGCCAGGGTGAGGCAGCAATCAGTAATGCTGCATAGGATCTACAGAAAGAAATTACCAGGACATTCCTAGTCAATAGAGAGATCAAACAACATTTTTGAGAACAGATTTCAACAAATGCCCCCTATGGAGTAAACCCTTCCTCTAAATGCTCAGGTCGTATTCTACTTCAAAATACATATCAGAAGCTGTCTGAGTGATGAGACACCACGGCAGCATTACAAAGTCAACTTTTCAAAATGAGTTTAAAAACTCAATTTTCTCTTCTGTCAGAAACCTCATGGATAACAGTCAGTTTTATATTTTAATGGAAAAGCTTTTATAAATGACACGTTAGTTTGAGATTAATAAATAGGACTACATCCATAACAGAAGGTGTCACTGGATCAAGAAAAAGAGTTTTCATATGTAACAGACCATTTTAGACAAGAAAAGACCTAAAAGTGGCTTGATATAAACATTAAAACATAAAATTGCTTCACATTAAAAGGTTAATGATATATAGAAATATCTGCAAATTTGATACTGTATAAAATACTGAGTTTACAAAGCTGGGAAAGTATAATCTACTCTGAATTTGATATTAAAAAGCTGCTTCAATATATCATGTAAGACAATCCCCAGAAATTATAATAACCAGAGAAGTATCCATTCTGTATCTAACAAACTTGTATTCAAGAAACCAAACAGTAATCATAAAATTAAATACTTAATAATTGCAGGACTGTACAACTACATAGTTTTGAATCTTTCTTGAAATAAAAAACAATTAAAAACTACAAAAAAAAAGGACACAAATTATTATGACTTCCCAAATGGACACTGTTTCCGCAGCTCTCAAAAATGTAAATAGCACACAAAAAAAGGTGAATCCAGAAATTACAGTCCAAAGCACTCATATTCCAAGTTCAAGTCAGGAATTATCTGAAATATTTGAATTATGTATGTAAGATGCAGAGTTGGCTGATACTGTTAATAATTATAACAGGAGAAGTGCCAGGGCACAGCTCATCATCCGTACTAACTACTGCTCCTAAGGATAAAGATATTTTCTCCAAAACTCTCTGCTTCATCTTATGGCCATAGATCTAACCTGTGGCTTCAGAAATTGTTTCCCAAACATTAAGAATCTCTAAAGACTGCTGCTTCTTTTACCACTACCACTAGTTTCCAACATCGTACTTATTTGCAGTTTGGTCCAGTGTGGTAGATGCAACTGTTAAAAATGGAACTGGATCCCAAGCCTCCTTTAGAAAGTCCACCTGGAGCTTTCAGTGCCCTCTATTCTGAAGCCCCAGGATACCTTTTCTGAGCTCAGCAGTGCACTCACTTTTCCCTTTCAGCCCTTCCTCCCATCCCATCCCATCCCATCCCATCCCATCCCATCCCATCCCATCCCATCCCATCCCATCCCATCCCATCCCCTCTCCTTCCTTCTTTCCTTCCCTCCTTCCTTCCTTCTTTTTTGTCCAGATCCCTGCAAACCCCTGAAAAGCTACACACCAGCACAAGGAAGAGGGCAGTGTTGAGGGAAGAGAGGAGCAGAGAGAGCCACTTACACCATCTTATAGCCTGGGTGCTCAGCTGGAATAGAGAAGACCTTGGACCAAGGTCATTTTTAGCACTAGCCACATTTTACTTAAACCCTGTCTCCACATTCCAGCACTTTTAGGCATATATTTCCTTTTTCTTGATAGATGTTCCACCAAGAAAACATTTTTATAAAACCTTGAGGCAAATGCACAATGTTCACATCATACTTTTATATTATTTTTGAGAAAATCTAATCTAAAGGAAAAAGACATCAAAAAACTGCTAAGCTAGTCTGGATAAAACCCCAGCATTGGAAAGTAAAAGACTGAATTACCAAATGCTAAAATCCAGAATTTCTAACAAAAAACTAACAGGTGAAGCAAGAAGGTTAAATAAAAAAATAGTTGCATCAAAGACTGACTGGTAAAGCATAAAACACTTTTTATACAAATTTTACAATCCTCCTGTAATTTCAGAATTTTACTGACAGACTCAACTTCAGTAAGAGGAAACGTATGATTTAACATGAGAGAAATGTCAGGTTTGTAATCAAAGAGAGAACATTTAAATCTGAAGTGGAAGGCCAGTGTCAGATGATTGTTCTTGGCTGAAGAACACTATTTAGGAAGTTACTGTCCCTCAGCTAAAGGTCACAGCCTCCTTACCTGTGACTTACCACCTTCCAGTAGAGGCTTCATAACCAAAGCTGAGTGTAGACTGTGTCACAATGAAAAGTTAAAATGTAACTTAAATCACTTCTTTGTACCTTCAGTGATGGTTAAAGCAATCATCTGACCACAAAGGAGATTCCCATTAGATTTTTCATTATCTGAATTCACTTGTCTGGGTGAAATACTAGCTTTTGGGTGATTTTAAGATGGTAATCCCTTATAACAGCTCACTAAATACATTTATAAGATTATGTGGCATGAAGGTTATTGAATTTCAAGGAAGGTTCCGAGTAAATCACTAATGTTTATAGTAAGTTCAGTTTCATGGAGCAAAAGAGAAACTGGTAGCTTTCTGAAAAGTAATTGCCAAAAAAAACCCCCAAACCCTGATGATCAAATACAAAAAGTACATTTGCAGTGTTGGTCAGATAGATAGATAATTGGCTGTCACTTGGGTAGCTGTAAGACTGGATAGAATATAATGTAAAATAAATATTTATGCTGAAAGAGGTCAGTAGAAGAGTAGTAGCCAAGCTTAGTGAAGGCCACAGCATAGAAACAAAACTCCCGTGGAAGTCAAAAGGAGCTGTGACTGCATCAAGGCTGCAGGACCTGGCTCAGAAAGGCAACAATAAATTATTTAAGAATCTCATCAGCATGGAAGGAAGAGTCTGTTAATATTTATTCGGCAGGGTTGCCTGACTGCAGTGATATAAAAGGTGGCATCAAATAGTCCTACTTCTCAGAACACTACGGGTGCCAGTGTGATATACCAGAGGCTGACTGCTACATCTGTACCAAACAGACACTATAAAAATGCAGTTACAGTCTATGGGTAGCCATGATAGGGAAGAAGCCAACTATTGGAATAAAACCCCATAGCGCCAGCTCGTTACAGCACAGTGATTTAAGATTGAATTTCAACCCTTCAATGAAGCTGTAACTGATCCCAAAACACTAAAGTCAAGCCCCTTGGCTGGTTGACCTATACAATCCTGCAAACAGCTGGAATGAACGTGCTTATAACGGCATTTAAGACTCCCTCGGTTGTTTCATTTAAATGCCAGCACACATATAGTAAAAGACAGTGTAAGAGATTATTATAGGTTAAAGATCCTTAAAGATTTCTATCTTATTATGAATTATAAAGACCATGTCAAAAGATACTAGGCAAAGGGGAAAAGCAAATTAAAATTTGTCTTTGTAATTACATCAAGCTGCATATGCGGTGGCTTTAATCCCAAAGAAAGCTTTTATTTGCTACACTATTATATCCCTTCATATCTTCAAATCCTAAATTCCCATAATTGTAAGGGGGTTTTTTAACTTTTTTTTTTGTACATTTGAGCATGTTCAGTAAATCTATGTACCTTTACAGGCTTCCTCAATCACTGCTTAAGAAATGGTGGAGTAGAGCACTTAATGACTAACAATAGTGAGAAATGAGTACATTTACTAGTACTTTTACTTCCCAGGGCATACTACATCAGGCAAAGAGGTAACTGGTGATGCCAGCACTTGATAACAGTGATGCTGACAGACCTAGATCCCTCCTAGATCCTGATAATTATGATATCCAGCAAATTAAAAAAAAAAAAAGAAAAAGAAAAAAAAAAAAAAAGAAAAGATAGAAAAAGAACAAGAAAAAGCTAGAAACACTTGCTACAGGATCTGTACCCAACCCATCCCCAGCATGAACAGACAGACTGAGCATGTGAAAATGTTAAAGGAGAGTGGCTGACACAGGCACCCAGACTGTAAGGCATGAGATGAATCAAAATCCCTTTATGGTAAATAGATAAAACAGTATATTTAGAGCCCTTAGTAGATGAATGATGTGCTCCTTCTGGCCAAAGAACAACCCTCTATTCTTATAAAATACATCAAGGGCTCTCTAAAGCCCTATAAACCCCTAGGCTCTAATGTTGGCTCCAAAAGAAGACAGAAATCAAACCAGGTGGAGCTCTCCTTCCATGACTAAGGAAGACACATGTTCAGAGTTCACAAGGAGCTGGGCAAGTTGGACAGTTCGTTCAAGGTCTGAGTTTAACCAAGTCAAATTGTTTGATATGAGCTTTGGTACAAAACATCAAACATCACAAACTGACTCATGCCAGATCTTGTGAAACATAGTTTCCCACAGGATGGTGCATCTTCTGTTAAGGTTTAGTTTGTTGTTCCAAATAGGCAGTATAACCTTAAATCACCGTCTTCAGACAAAATAACGTAATAAGCCAAGGCAGCAAAGTAATGAAAATTGTGTGCTGCCTGTTACCCCTAATTTGAGCCACAGCACACAGCCAATTTCCTCAGCAGGGAAGAGTTCAGATATCTGTCTGAACTATTTCCCCAGAAAACTCTCTAGTGCCTCTCTTGAGTCCCAGCTATGAGAGACTGCATCTGCTTAGATTTGCCAGATGTACACGGGAAAAACAAGCAGTCTAGCACCAGCTCAGAAGTCTGATGTGTCTAAATCAATTCCTGCATTGGAACTCATTCATTTGGTATCAAATGCCAAGTTCAAGCAT